>CM070790.1:26561722-27839222 GCA_036346955.1 Dipus sagitta | reverse complement strand
TTCAACCAATTAGAGTAATGAAAAGAAAGGCAACTGATATTCACCAAGGTCTTCTCCATGTCATTCACTTCGCTAGAGGCATTATAATGCTTAATTTTTCTAAGATGAGAAAGTTCCCCAACTGGGGGATCTAGAACAACCAAGATATTCTATCAGCTATGGAAGGTAATAAAATCAAAGTCTAAAATCAAAGTGTTGTTAGCAGGGCCATATTCCCTTTTCCCTTGTCTCTTCCCAGCATCTAGTGGGTAGCCATCAGTCCTGGCCCTTCTTCGCCTTGAAGCTACAAACTCTAGCTCTGTATCTTCACATAAAATGCTCCTTGTGTGCTTCACATGGTGTCTTTCTTTCCATGTAATGACATTTGTCATATTGGATTAGCCTTTCACCATTGCCGTCATCTTAGCAGGAGCACATCTGCAAAGACCTGGTTACTAAAGAAGATTTCATTCACAGTTGCCCAGGATTACAGCTTTAACATATCTTTCAGGGAACAGAATTTAAACCATAACAAAGTGTGATTTTAAAATGTTGGGAAAATTCACAGAAACATTTGAGTCAGAGAAACTTAGAGGAGATGACATCTAAGCGAAGTCCCCTCAAACTTCAGGGAGCAGTCAAGTAAAATCATGGGAACAAAGACCTTCCAACCCAGAAACTAGCATGTGATCAAGTCCAGCAGTGAGGGTCTGATGCTGTGGACACATGGTTCAGTCTGAGATGGAGTTCTGGGTTGGTATTCTAGTTAATTTCATTACTCAACTAGGCTCAACTCCCTAGGCTCAACTTGCCCAGGGAACAAGGCAAGCATTATTTCTGGGCATGTCTCTAAGGGTGTTTTCAGGATAGATAAGATTTGAACTGGAGGACTGGGCAAAAAAGAGCTGCCCTCAGCAGTCTTATCAGGGAGACTTTATCAATCCTTTGGGGATCCAAACAGATCAATGTTATGTCATTGATCTGAGAGGCCCGTCTGCTCCAAGCACTCCTAGATTTTGAGTTTTTGCATCTGCCCACAGCAGTATCCTCCTCCTCCTCCTCCTCAAAAAAAAAAAAAAAAAAAAAAAAGAATACCCTGCCTAGTTCTCAGGACTTTACAAGTTCTGAAGCCCTTGACCTTGGACTAAATCCACTGGCATATGTGGCTCCCAGGCCTTGGAATTTGAACTATGTTGTTCTACCAGTTGTCCTCATCTCTAGCTTACAGGTGGCAGGTTGTAAGATTTATTTGCCTCCATAATTGAGCCAATTCCCACATTAAATCTCATGTATGTATGTATGTATGTATGTATGTATGATTGGATGGATGGGTGGATGGATGGATAGATGGATGGACGGTCTATCTGTCTAACTATAATCTACCTACATATCTATCTACCTATCTTAATAGCTTTATTTCACTTGAAGAAATCCAACTAATACAACGGGGAAATAGAAAGAGATGAGGCAGGGCTGGAGAAATGGCTTAGAGGTTAAGGTGCTTGTCTGTAAAGCCAAAGGACTTAGGTTCGATTCCCCAGGACCCATGTAAGCCAGATGCACAGGGTGGCACATGCATCTAGAGTTTATTTTCAGTGGCTGAAGGCTCTGGCATGCCCATTCTTTCTCTCTCTACCTGCCTGTTTCTCTGTCTTTCTCTGTCAAACAAATAAATAAAAATAAAATATTTTTTTAAGAAGAAGGAGACAAGGCAGGAGTTCTGGAAATGGACTTAATCATGAACATTTGAATTTGTTGGCTCTTTATTCTGAGAACCTAAATGTCTACACGGGTAAATGGGAATATCAAGAAAAATGGCAAAATGAAAATGTGAGAAAGATCACTCTGTCAGCAGAATGAAGGGAGCAAGTGTAGGGTTTGTAAATCATTACCATAATCATGGTACAAAGAAACAATGGCCCTTGAAGTGATAGCCAAAGACAGTGAAGTTATGTAAATAGATTCTGAAGATATTTTGGAGGCACAAATATACTTTGTGATTGTTGAGGTTCAAGGAAGAGAGAGAGAATGGTAGAAGCTGACTCCCAGATTGTGGCCATATGGTGGCACATAATTTAGTAGAAGGTGTTGTGGTTTGAACATTGTGTCCCCGACAGGCTCATTCACTGAATAGTACTCAAGCTATTGATGCTATCTTGGGAGGGTGTGGACTCTTGACATGGTATGGTTTAGCAGGTCACTAGGGACAGGCATTTGAGGGTCATAGCTGAGCCTCTCTCTGCTTCCTGATCAATCATGATGTGAGGAGCATCCACCACACATGCTCTTGCCATCCCTCCTGACCATAATGGCCCAAAAATCTTCTCAGTCAGAAGAAATCTTTCTTCACTTAAGTTGGTTCTGCCAGGTTTTGTCAAAATGACACAAAAGTAAGTACTACAGAAAGGAAACAAGGGACGAATATGTTTCATGGTGCAGAGACGGGGAGAGTCTGGGTGGGCTGAGTGTGGGAAACAAGCTGAGCTTGTGATACTATAAGACATGCCACAGGAAACCTGGGCACTTAGTAATGTAGACTAAAATCCTTGTGCTTACTTACTCATACTATATTGCCTACCAAAGCCCCAGGAAACGAATTCTAAAATACTAGTCCACACCAGCCAAGGAGAGAAGACTCTTGAATAGTAGGCAAAGACTCTTGAGTAAGAGTTTTCAGTGGCAGAATTCAGAAACAGAGGTTGGAAGGCTATTTATCAGGGTAGAATGTAGCAGGAGGAAAGGGAGGAGCCTGTTCTCCCAAGAGCAGACAGAATCAGTGGAAGAGAAGATTGGATGAGGCAGGTGCAGACAGATGATGACAGCCTTGGCTGCACAACTGTGAGCTTTCTCCCATATCACCAAAACAGCACTATCCTGTCCTGACAGCATTTCTCTCTCCCAGGAATGAGGAGCACAGTCAGTCCACAGTGCCTCTTGAGCTAATAAATACTTGAGTGGCTGTCTCCTGAGATCATCAAATCATTGTTTTCTTTGGGTCTGTGACTCAGCATGTTTCTTTACATGATTTAGTGACTTTTTCATTTACATGAGAAGATAAAGACACCTGTTAAGTAAAAGAAAGATTAGTTTTACTTTTTTTTCTTCTAAATTTTTATTAACAACTTCCATAATTATAAAAAATACCCCATGGTAATACCGTCCCTTCCCCAACTTTCCCCTTTCAAACTCCATTCTCCATCATACCCCCTCCCCATCTCAATCAGTCTCTCTTTTAATTTTGATGTCATGATCTTTTCCTCCTCTTATAATGGTCTTGTGCAGGTAGTGTCAGGCACTGTGAGGCCATGGATATCCAGGCCATTTTGTGTCTGGAGGGAGCATGTTGTATGGAGTCCTACCCTTCCTTTGGCTCTTACATTCTTTCCGCCACCTCTTCTGCATTAGACCCTGAGCCTTGGAAGGTGTGATAGAGATATTGCAGTACTGAGCACTGTGGTCATTTCTTTCCGTCACCGTGATACCTTCTGAGTCGTCCCAAGGTCACTGCCATCTGAAGAGAAGATTCTCTACCAAAAGTGAGAGTAGCATTAATATAAGGGTATGAACATTAACAGAGGTGCTTACTGGACAGTTTGATAAGCACAGTATATACATTTAGTCAGACAACAGCAGACATTACACCCCTAGGGCTCATGACTACCCCTGTTTTAAGTTTTCAGTATCAGGGATATATTCCCTCCCATGGAGCAGGCCTCCAGTCCAATTAGAGGGCAGTTGGTTTTCTCCATAACAAATGTGCCACTTTTGCACCCACTGGCTCATTTGGCCTGACCATAGTGAGACAGGTTAGTTTTACACTACTGATGATGTGTTGTTGCCATGGTAATCCTGCTCTGTAGGAGAGGAACCGCAGGTTCAGACATTTGGTGTATGTGCTTGGCAGAGGAGCCAATGGGGCGAAGCTACCATCTGTGGGATTATGACTGAACGCCTCTAAGTCAGAATCCTGCCCAGGTTCAATGATAAGGCAGCGCCAAAGGAGCCTCGGTTGGCCTGGGATAGCCAGGTTCCCGACCGTCCCCGCCACGCGTCTGGACAGGGTCCGGTGTGGAGAGTCCTTCATCTGGGAAACGGGGCGCTGCCGGAAAGGGGGCCGCCCTCTCGCCCCTCACATAATGTATGTTCATGTGGAACCTGGCGCTAAACCATTAGTAGAGGACCTGCTTCTGGGTCAGGGTTTCCTATGTAGCAGAGCAGCTCCCTCGCTGCGATCTATTGAAAGTCCTTTCCAGTGAGTTGTTGGCCAGGGATGTCCCTAATGCCCCCAAAACATTATAGGCCATTGCCAAGGCCCTTGGTTTCCCACCAGGAATAGATGGTAAGACCCTATTGCTGAAGACTCCACAAACTTGGGCTGCAAGGTCACTGAGAAATCCTGCTAGAACTGAGCTGATAACCTCCTTCATGTAGACCAGCTGACAGAAAGCTGGAAGAAGCCATTCTGCATGCAGTTCAATGGGAGAAAGAGAAATCACCAGTGAAGATAGTTTTACTTTTTAATAGTGGAGGTTTATTCCAGTCTCAGAGGAAACACCATAAAAAATAACTTTGACCAGAGTGAGGGCACTGTGGTTCTCAGCTAATAAGGAGCTGCAGGACCTTGGTGATTCCTTTCCAGGCTTCTCTTGTAAATAAAACTCCAGGCTGGGCTTCATTTAGGGCCTCTTCTAGTTCCAGTATTTGAACAGTCTTTCTTAATCTTTTAAAACAGTGGTTGATTGTCTAGTCACCCTGGTATTCTCAGCTCTGGTAATGCAGAGACAGCTCAAAGAGCTGATTTTTGACTGTTTTCCCAATGTTGAAGTGACTTCGTGATTCTTTTAATTCAATTAACCAAATCTCCAGATATCTGCATAGCTGGTGTGAGTGGAATTGCAGATGGTGGCAGTTCTGTTTTACTTGATAACCATTTTTTATTATCCCTGTTGAGGGTACCTGGTTTAATGGTCTCATAAGACCTAAATAAAGTTGTTTAATTATGGACTTTAGAGGTTCTTAAGCTGTTTAAACAATATTTTATTCATCTTATTTGGGGAGGGGGAGGGAGAGAATAACCATGTCAGGGCTTCTTGCCACTGCAAAAAAACTCTAGATGCACACACCAATTTGTGCAACTGGCTTTACATAGGTACTAGGGAATTGAACCTAGGCCATCAGGCTTTTCCAGCAAGCACCTTTAACCACCAAGCAATCTTTTCAGTACCATTTTTTTATTTGCTTTTCTCCCTTCCCCCACCCTTTTTGAGGTTGGGTCTCTAGCCCAAGCTGACCTGGAACTCACTCTGTAGTTTCAGGCTGGCCTCAAACCCACAGTAATCCTCTGACCTCTGCCTTTTGAGTGCTAAGATTAAAAGGTGTGCACCACCACACCCAGCTGATTTTTTTACTTTTTTGAGACAAGATCTTGTTATGTAGTCCAAGCTAGCCTCAAGCTCATAATCCTCTTATCTCTTTCTTCCAAATGCTGGATTTACAGGTGTGTGCTACCATGCCTGGCTGAGGTTCTTCAACTTAACTGTGCCTTAGATTCACTTGAGGATCTGGGGAGATGCCTCAGCCATTAAAGGCACTTTCTTACAAAACCTGATGCCCTGTGTTCAATTCCTCAGTCACCCACATAATTCACGGCATTCATGTAGTTTCAAGAGATACTGGCATTCTCTCTCTCTCTCTCTCTCTCTCACACACACACACACACACACACACACACATGTAAATAAATTATTTTTTAAAGGATCACTTGATTGTACCTGTGAAAATGCACATTCCTGGGCTTTAACTTCAGAGCCTGTTTCTGAAGGACGGTGGTAGCTCCCAGCTCTCTGCACCTTACAGAGTTAAGCTATAGGGGTTCGCTGGCCATTCTATGAGGACTTTTATTTATAAAGGGATAAAAGGTTTTGTTGAGCAACATTAACATTATAGAGGAGTCATGGCTTACAAACCACTAACTTGATCTTAGGGGTTGAGGGTGTCATTATTGGAATGGCAGGTGCTTAGAACTACTCCAAGGCTCTGAGGTCGACAACACATCACTCTGAGAGCCAGTGAGCAAGTGCAGAATTCCCAGCACTTTGCCTCAACCTGGGTTTAGTGTGCTGCCCTAAGCAGAATTGCCTCTACAGAAGGAGTCCTCAGTTTGCACTGGCTTCTCCCTTCCACTGGCCATGAGATCTAGCCCTCTAACGTCCTGTCCTAGTGTGGGCTCAGTGCCTCAGCCAAGGAGCTCTCAACCTCCTGGCTGGTCTCTGTCTTCACTTTCCCCTATGGAGATCATTTCACACACACCTGGATAGACAGCTGCATGAGACGGGCTGCTGAGAACAACTTGGTGATGACTCTCTCTTGAGATTCTTCCAGGCAGGTTGGGCTGCTGAACCCTAGAGGATGTTGATCATGTTCCTTGGTGTTATACAAAAAGATTATCTTGAATTCATAGAACAATCTGGAAAATATTTTCTCATGGGCTCAGTTGAACTTTTGCCTTTACTCTTTGATTTTATACCAGGTGAGCTTCTGTTTATAGAATTTTAACACTTCACAATTAATTTGAGATTTATAGCCAGTCTTTTTATTTGATTGAACATAATCTTGACCTCAATTGACCAGTCTCCCAAATAGCCTATAGGTGCCTAAGCACAGCACAATCTGGAGGCATAGCTTTATTTTCTGGTAATGCAGACACAGATATCATTATCTCTGCATGTCCCGCCCTAACTAGTCCAGACACACTCTCTATAGGTGTGTGGTGGTTTCTAGTATAGATTCCCACTGCTTGCTTTCAGATATCTTGATTCTACATACATTAGGAAGCTGAAAAAATAAACAACACCCCAAATGATGGTGTTAATAACTGTACACTGTAAAACATTATTTAGCTCTGCAACTCTCCAGCTAGACATGTTCTGGACCAGGTCACACACTTCCATGGAAGGGTTAATTAATTTTGCCTTTGGGCTGGAGAGAAGGCTTAGTGGTTAAGGCATTTGCCTGCAAAGCTAAAGGATCCTGGTTCAATTCTCCAGGACCCACATAAGCCAGATGTACAAGGTGGCAGATGCATCTGGAGTTCATTTGCAGTGGCTGGAGGCCTTGGTATGCCCATTCTCTCTCCCCCCCCTCTCTCCCCCTCTTTCTATCTCTCAAATAAATAAATAATATATAAAAATTTAAGTTTGCCTTTGCTGAATTCTCATTCCAACCCCATGTAAGGATGCGCAATTAAATTTCAGTTCATCTAGCATTAATTCCCTTTCTTCTCTAGCATTGTCTCACTCTTTCTTCTCTACAACAAGTCTTCACTACTTATCTGTGCTCCTGTTGTGTTTTCTAAATAACCTAGTAGCATTGAGATAGTGATTTACATGGCTAGCTTTCTAAAGTGTGAGCTCCTGGAAGGCAGTTTCTTCCATCCCAGCATAACATCTTATATGTATTAGGTCTGCATATGCCTTGTGTCAAAAATGTATTGGTTCTCATAAACCAGTAGAGACAACAGCTACAGGTAGGTGATACAGGAGTATAAACAGATACACAAGAAATGGTTATTTTCTTACAAATGTCTGACAGTCTAAATCAGAGGGTCAGTGTTCTCCCAACAGTGTTAGTGCAGATGGAAATTAGATCTGAGGGCCTCACCCAGATTCTTATATGCATCCCTCTTTCCGCTTTAGTCACATGTATAAACACTGAATTATAGGATCAATATTCTCCCTATTGCACATGCCACATCACGAGGGATCATCACTTCTGGGGTACATAATAAAGAAAAGCCAAGGTAGCAGAGGGGCATGTTGGTGGCAGGAGCTGGGCACTGATTCTGCAAATAGCACAGCTACTTTTTATCTCCAGTGAGGGGGTTTTTCCATGCCGTTCCTTGTCTGTTTTGAGCTTTCTTGGAAGCAGTGGTGCCATGGGAACGGGCATCGCTGTCACATGCCAGGCATTTAGGCATCTATTAAAGGGAGATGAAAAGAATATTAGATGTGGCAGGGCTGAAGAGAGTCTGCAGAGGAAAGTGCAGAGGGCAAATTTGGATTGAGATGGACGTCTTCTCGCCCTTGAGAATAGCTTGTGGCTGGAGGGGGGATGGAGTGTCATCTATTGTCCTAAGAGTCAATTGCCAAGAGACCTACAGCTATCCCTCCTTTGCTCCAATCAGCTACAGAGATCCCAGAGGGAGGAGCACCAAGCAGAGAGCTTTTAGAGTCTCAAAGTGAGTGCAGCTCTTAAAACATTTCAGATTAGATCTGTGTTCTGCTTTCCTCCTCTGTCCCTTAGAAGGCCTGAAATTCACCTTGCTTTCAGCCCAGGGGCAATATGCCTTAGAATTGGTCCTCCAGTAAATATTTTAGAAGAATGATTGCATTTGTTCCATGTCCCTGTTACAGCTGTGTGATGAGGAGACAGGCGCTGTGAGAAATCTCACTTTAAAAGATGAAGAAAAGGCCGGGCGTGGTGGCGCACGCCTTTAATCCCAGCATTCGGGAGGCAGAGGTAGGAGGATCGCCGTGAGTTCGAGGCCACCCTGAGACTCCATAGTGAATTCCAGGTCAGCCTGGTCTAGAGTGAAACCCTACCTCGAAAAACCACCAAAAAAAAAAAAAAAAAAAGATGAAGAAAGCCAGGCGTGGTGCTGCACACCTTTAATCCCAGCACTCAGGAGGCAGAGGTAGGAGGGTTACCATGAGTTCGAGGCCACACTGAGACTACAGAGTGAATTCCAGGTCAGCCTGGGCTAGAGAGAGACCCTACCTAGAAAAAACAAACAAACAAAAAATAAAAAAAGAAGAAGAAACAAGGGTCCAGGCATTTCTGGAAGTATCTCAGTTATATGACAGATCTGTAGCTCATTGTGTTCCCTCCAGATAGAAAGCATGAAAGAAAAAAAAAAAAGAAAAGGAAAAGAAGGCATAAAAGAGTGAGAACATGGAAACTAAATGTCCGACTCAGCTGCCTACAAGTCAGGTCTGATACCCACTGGCTGTTGATAGCAGGTCTGGGTACACTGGCATCAGAAGAGGGGCTTTAACCCAGAGTGAGGATGAGCTCAGGGTGCAGAGAATCAGTAAGATATTCCATGAGTCACTGAACCTGCTTGAGAGCAATTTCCTTTCACAGAAGATACCGTGTTGCCGCAACACAGTAAAGAGCAGGGTCTCTTGTTCCACAGATTAATTAAATCTACTCCATGATGGGCAGAGATCATTCCTCAAAACACTTGCTTATCATCTTTCTCCCAGCTGAGAATAAGGCAGGTATTCTCGCCCAAACCTCTGGCACTGACTCTATGGTACCAGTGACTGCTACCCAGCCCCAGCCCTCATGTAGGAATTGATGTGATACTACCAGCCTTTTTTTTTTTTTTTTTTTGAGGGAGGGGGTCACTCTAGCCCAGGCTGACCTGGAATTCACTATGGAGTCTCAGGGTGGCCTCGAACTCACATTGATCCTCCTACCTCTGCCTCCTAGTGCTGGGATTAAAGGTGTGCACCACCACACCCAGCTTCTTGAGGGGACTGGATGATGATAGGACTTCAAAGTCCCAGCAAAGGGCCCTTTAAAAAAAAGTCAGTTTGTATTTGTAAGCAGTTGAATCATACCAGAACCTGTGGTGTGCTTTGATGGAGCTGGATGGATACATCAGAACATCGGAGCATGAGGGCCTCCACCACACTCCTGAGATTCTCAGTTACTAGTCCTGTGACTGTTCTGTGTCTCTGCAGATCTGCCTTTCTGGGGTGTTTCAAATCCATGAAATTATACAATATATGTTCTATGTCTTGAGTCTCTCATGTAGCACAATACAGATCAGTCCTTTATTCCTTTTTATTTGTTTAGTAGAATTCCACTGTAAGGATATACAAACTTTGTCTACCCATTCACCAACTGATGAACCTTCAAGTTGCTTCCAGATTAGAGCTATTATAGACAGTACTGCTAAGAACATTGGCCTACAGGTCTTTCTGTGGAGATTTTATATATATATATATGATTTCTCTTGAGTCTACACCTAGAAATGGAAGTGGTTTTCTTACTTTGTTCTCAATTGCTATGGAATTCCATTAGATGATGATGCAGGTCACCCTATGTGCCATCTAAGACTCCCTTTAAAAAGTCAAAGTGAAAAATAATAGTGGATTAGATAGCAGAGAGATATTTTGGGTTAGTGTACCTCCAAGAAATACTTCCTTGAGAAAAGCCATAGTAGGGAATGGTTCAAGCATGAAACATCAATCAGCAAAGAAAGAAGAACTGAAGTGCTCTGGTGTATGTTTTCTCCTGCCGTCCAATCTCATGCAGACATAGTCAGAAGCCAATTGGCAAGGGCATCTGGAAAACCAGGCAGGGCATGAGAAAGGTGAGAAAATGATAAGACAGCAAACGTCAGAGTCCAGCTCCTTTGGTTACTGGCCTTAATTCCAGCTTCCCGACAGGAGCCTGGATACATTCCTGTAAGTGTTCTTTCTTAAACATAGAGTCTAGTGTAGAGGGGTATGATTGACCCTCCAGGCTAGTGGTTTATAGAAATCTTGGGAGGGTGGGGTTTTGGATGGAGGCGTGGCAGAGCAGAAATCAGAGAAGTGTTGTTTTCTCTGCTTTACAAGTCAACATTTCCAAGTAAATTCTCAGTGAATAAGGGAGTCCAAGGCTCAAAGAAAGAAGATCTGTGTTCATAGGAGTTGAATTTTGCATCTGATGAGGGGAGGAGAACAGAGACTAGGAGAAACAATGGTCCTTCCAAGATCTGCTGAGCTTCCTCCAGCAGCCCAGAATGATCGTGGGGACAGAGCCAGGATTCAGGTTGCCAGGGCTCTGTCCATTCCACATAAAACATGATTCTCAACCTCTGGGATCCCTGAGGATCACCCAAAGAATCACACAGAGCAACACCAGAGAGAGTGGAGAATCAGATTTATTCATGTCAACATGAACTCGGGGAAATAATTTCCAAAGCCCGAATGCTGAACTCTGATCACTCATGGTTTTTATAGTCAGTATGGCAGGTGGTTTGACATCATTTTGAATTTTTTACACTATTGGTGGGTTAAACTTCTGGTATACAAGGGCATTAAGCAATAGCAGGAAGCAGGAAGTGGACTACAGAAGCAAAACAATAAACTGTTAGCTCAGAGTGGGGTTTTACAGATGGCTTGGCCTTTTAAGATATTTAGCTGATTCAAAACAGGACACTGTGACACAGTTGTACTGGGCCATGAGAAAAGTAGGACTAAGATTGTTTACATTCTTTTTAGCTTGAAATCTGAGGTGTTTGCAAAACACTGTTCAGCACAGGATGGGGAGCAGGGCTTAAGTTTGAAATCTCCACCACACTACATTTCACTAATCATCAAGACCCCACAATCAAGAGCAAATGCAATTATAATCAACCCACCTACATTTGTGTAGCACTTTCCTATTTATGATGATTCAATTTAGCAGGACTAACTACAGCTTGCCTTGAGCTGCACGGCCCTGAAATCCTGGGCTTCAATACCCAGTTTGATGCTTTGTCTTATCTCTGCAGGTCTAATTTAGTATACTTAGTACAGTATTTTAGAATGATCTTCAACAAATAAACTATATACAGTTTGGTTCCTTAAGCATTATGAAACAACAGTAAAGGAAAGTTTCTCCAACTACATGCACATCTGTAGTCGATAGGAAAACCCTCCACTGAAAACAGAAAATGACTCCAAACATACCCAGCATTTGTCTTTCATGTGCTAGGAAGGGTGTCTCGTCCTTCTAGCCTCACACAGGACACATTGTTCCCTTCTCCTCTAGCTCAAGCCACAGTGCGCTTCCTTCTGACCTTCTCAGTGCCCTTGCCTGTGGCTCCCCTCCCCAATCTCTAAGGGAGGTTATGAATGAGAAGAAGCAACCACCCTCTTCAGGCTAATGTGTGCAGAACAAGACAGTCCACTGAAAATCAACCCTCACAAGGAGGCTTGGTCTTCTGAAAGTTTTACTGGTTTTCATCTTTCATGGATAAAGTTCTTACTTTTGCTATCTCTAGCTCCCTGGTTGTTGCCTTCCTGGTATTAGCCCCTTGCCTTTGTGAAAGTGTGGCTTTCCTACTTCCCAGGAGGCTTATGGGTGCTTAAATAAAGTCAGCGAGTTTTGAATCTCTCGGGCCATATCAGGATGTGCAATTAGACTTTGAAAGTTAGTTAGAGCTCTCTTAATTGAGTCAAGGACAAATTTTTCCAAAAATAAAATAAAATGAACAAGAGTTCTAAATTCTCTGAACATTATGGTTAATCAAGATAGATATTGTTATCAACATATTGCAAGTTAGTAGCACTTACCAGCATTTATTCCAAACCAGGAACTGATACGGATCCCAAACATGGGTGTAAATTGTATCCCAGTTGTATCTGGGAAACTATTTAATATGCATATTCTTGACCTCCCACACAGTGATCCCCAGGCAGGATCTGAGAACCAGCCCTTGCTTAGGTGACTCTGGTTTGGATAGACCAGAACCATGCCGCAAGAAATACTAGTTTACAAGCACAGTTTTCTAAATCTCAATTGCCTGGGAAGATTTTCTTAAAAATCCTTCACATAGTTTCCACCTCGGAGCTATTTTGAGCCAGAATCTAACACAAGAAAAACGAGGCAGGGGAATAGTAATCAGTGTCTCAGATGTAAAGATCAGCTAGGATTGAGAACCCAAAATGTCGTTTACCCTTAAAATTAAAAATTATTATCAACATGTAAGGATTGTTTCATTTGATGTCTAAGATTCTCAGAAGCCTAAAAAAGGAAACCAAATTGTGTATGTGTGTTTGTGTGTGTGTTGTGTGTGTGTGGGTGTGTGTGTGTAAATGAGCACTTATTTAAGATGTCAAGTATCATGATAAAATGTGAGGCTCTCATATATCATCTTTAAATGATAACATTGGCTGTTTAATAATTTCTATGAATTTGCTTCCCTCTGATTTTCATCATGACTGAAAAGAAAAATCCTTGTCTTTCCATTCAGTCCCACTCTGCCTTACTTTTCTTGTCTCTCTTTTCTATTAGGAGTGAGACAGATTAATTTTACATACTGTTACCATAGTTCTCTACCCAGATATTATGACAGGAACCTAACAAAAACTAGTAGGCATAAGGAGACAATGAGACAGAATGTTTAAAATCAGAACTGCCTAGAAAAATGCAAGATGCATGTTTTCCTGCCTGAAATCCTGTGATTTTCTTATACTCAGTTATATCTTTCGGCTGTTCTAAACCCCATCCCTCCTGGCATACCAGCTGCTAGGTGTAGCTTAATTAATTTAAATACAATGGTGAGGCGTGCTCCCAACTGCTATCTTCTCATTTACAAACACGTTTCCAGCACGGGCTGCTTACATGATGTAGGCTCTGGCATTAGAGAAGCTATAAACTCTTTTCGGAAGGACATGGAAACATGGCTGGATTTAAGTGCTTTTCCTTCCTCCTTCCTTTCCCTGTCACTCTTATCTGCCCACACATGCTATACCAATCTGTGAAGTGGCAGGGATTGTATTAAGACAGTACAAAAGTGAATGGGTCCAGTAAATCTCAAGGACAGGAGGAGGAGATTATGTAACAAATAATTACCAATTACCACCATGTTAATTATAACTGGGTGCTAAGAACTACAGCCATTTGAAGAAGCTGTGGAGAACTACGGGAGGGAGAAATTGCCTGTGGAAAGACAGGAGGATGTCTTTCCAAGGGTGTGACATTGAAAGGAAACCTTGAAAGTTAAGCAGAAGTTTGCCCTGTGACTGGATCAGGAGAGTCCTGAATAGAAGAGCTTAGCTATGAAGCTGGAGTTCCTTTAGAACATAAGAGATAGGCATGGACTACACAGGTAGTCTCAGATCAGCGACAGCTGCAGGGGAGCATAGTTCAGATTGGAGAGCCACTGACGTCATCTGCACAAGAGTGACTCTTATCAGTCATTGGTGTAGCTGTGGACAGTAGGCCCCAAAACCTTAGCACCTATGCCTCAGTTTTTGACTAGGGCTCAGTAAGTAACCTATGGCTGGCTGGAAGGAAGTATTCTTACTCTCATGGGAGCAAAGAAGGAAGGCTTGTGTTTCCTCCAGACATCCACGACCTGGTAGAAAAACATTTCTTGTTGGAAGAGAGCAGAGCCAAATCTTCATAGCCACCAGGTCCACATTTATGAATGCAGCCTAGGGTGAATTCACTCAAGTGTGGATCAAAAATGTTCAGAAGAATATTGTGTCTTATTTGTTTCAATCAGAGAGAGAAAGAGAAGAGAGAATGTATGCTCAGGGCCTCCAGCTGCTACAAGCAAACTCCAGATGCATGCACCACTTTCTGCATCTGGCTTTACATGGGTACTGGGCAATTGAACAAAGGCTGTTTACCTTTGCAGGAAAGTACCTTAACTGTTGAGCCATCTCTCCAACCCAGAATATTTTAACTTTACTGAACAACACCACTATATCCTAAACATTATAATAGTACAACTGTTTACATAGCATTTACACTGTGATAGGCATTAGTAATAATCTAGAGATCGTTTATATGCAGAAAAAAGTTGTAGGCTTTCAAAAATACAATACCAATTCATCTAAAGAACTTGAACATCTTCAGACTCATATCACAGGAGTTCTGCAACAAATTCCTACCCATAGTAAAAGACAGCTATAAACATTTTATATATGTTGAAGAAAATATACAACTCATGAAGAAAAGAACATGAACCACTGAAAAGACACAGGATAGCTTTCAATGCCCTCCTAGAGGGTGACTTCTCCAGTGCTCACCTAGATGATAAGTTCTCCAAGTCCTCCTAGACGAGGAGTTCTCCAAGTCCTCCTACATGATGAGTTCTCCAAGTCCTCCTAAATGATGAGTTCTCCAAGTCCTCCTAGATGACAAGTTCTCCATGTCCTCCTAGATGAAGAGTTCTTCAAGTCCTCCTAGATGGTGACTTCTACAAGCCCTCATAAATGATGATATCTCCAGTGCCCACATAGCTAATGCCTTCTCCAAGGCCCACCAAATGATGAGTTCTCCAAAGATGCTCAGGTTCCCTCTTTCTAAAACATGGTTCTTTGGGGAGTTTTTCTACCCCACCTGCTCTTCATCATTAGCCTTTCTTGAGCTACTTTTGAAAAAAGCTTGGGGAAGGGCATTAATGATGACACTTTTATTCACTTCTCCTCTACTGAAAGTGCTTATAGGAACTCACAGTTATATGTCTTCATGAGCCCTTATTTTAAAAATAGCATTAAATTATATAAAAGAAAAACATGTGAAACAACATGCTGTTTTTAGGAGACCACTAACACTAAGAAATAGCCACTGCAAATGAACTCCAGATGCATGCACCACTTTATGCATTTGTCTTTATGAGGGCACTGGGAAATTAAACTCTGTTGGGCATTGCAGACAAGTGCTTTAACTGCTAAGCCATCTCTCCAGCCCTCAAAGTACATTTTAATACAGCTTCAGTTTGATTCTTGGATTCTGTACCATAGTTCTTCAAAAGTGGGCACTGAGTTAATTTATCTAGCCTATGGTTAGAATTGTAACTGGCAGAGGTTTGAATACAGAGGACAGAGATCAGTAAGTAGATTAATCAGGGATCTTTTAATATAGGCTCAGAGTTGCCAAGGTTAGGCAGGGAGGGGAAGATCAGGAAAGGCAGGAGAGGGAAGGGGGGCTGTTTGTGGCATAGATTGATGAGAGCAGGTGGTTCAGGAGCAGGGGAGGACAGAGAACCAGGAAAGTTGTGCACATGGCAGCACTGAGGTTGGAAGATGAGATTCTAGAGCTGAGAGAGAGAGAGAGAGAGAGAGAAAGAGGGAGAGAGAGAAGTGTAGATGGTTAGGTAGGAGGCGGAGACAGGCAGAAAGAAATGCAAAGAAATGTGTACCTTGCTTCAGTAAATAGGACAGAAGAAAGAGAGGGTAGAGTGGCACTTGGCCTTTTATGTTCATGCCCTGGGGTATGGCAGACTTGCCCAGAGGGGACAGGACTTGTAAGGGTGTGTGCCAGTGCTCAGGAAAGGAGATAGGCTGACTAGATCCCCCACTGAGCAAGCCAACCCTTTGAGGACACAATAGTAACCATGATTATTCTCCCCCAAACTCCTAAGGCTGTAAAGTCCTCAAGTCAATTGCACCAGTCTCTGGCCTACTACATGAGAAAATGCCCCCAGAACCAAACTCAGATTCTCATCATTTAGAAAGGAGATAGTCTGTGTTAACATTGAGTGTCAGCTTGGAAGGCCTTTGTAAGCAGGAGTCATCCAACTGGGCTGGCTGGAGCCTGACTGTCTCCAGATAACACAGTGGAACACCAGGCTGGGCTTCTAGTGGCATTTTAGGGCAAACCCCAAAGCAGCTGCCTTGCTGTAATCTGGTCTGAGTGATCCCACAGAACAGAGGGAAGTGAGACTTTCTGTCTTGCCAAGTCCCATCTGAAAATGCATACCCCACTGGCAGCAGTCTCTCTCTCCTAAGGATTCTGGGAGAAGATCCAGACAGAAGCACTTTATGTGGGGCAGACCAGCCCCTTTAGCATCCTGTTTCCTCTCCTGGCAGGCAGACATTTTTCTTTTTGTCTATTTCAGAAACTGGAACTGGATCATGTGCCTGGGGCACCTACAAGATGGAAATCAGCTACTGAGGGGAAACTGCAAAGGTTATGGATGGAGCCAGGCAAAGAAGGAGGGTGAGGAAGACTAATGTAGGTCAACAGTGCAGAAATGGTGAACCAGGCTCGTATTGGCAGAGGCTTTTGGGGGGGGGGTGGAGTTGGGCCACATTGCTGCACGCCTGCTGATGGCAGAGGAGCATTGGTTTCGGGAACTTCAGCATGTCTAGAGTGACAGCCTTCATTGTCATCTGAGCATGAAATGGCTCCCCTGCTGGTGGTGAGGGAGAGAGAGAGAGAGCCCTAAGTTGTAGTTGAAATTAAAAACCCATGCTAGCTTTTTGGCCATGTGAAAGCATTTCTCCTCAGACTCAGATGACTCATGACCTCTCCAGCGAATGTACAACTATCTACAATGAATATATATTTACATTTATGTAAAAGGCATGTTTTTCATTTTGTTTTTGTTTTTCTGATTATACTCCTTCGAAACAGAAAATCAGCAGAAAAGGCAGGGGAAAGTATAATGTTCAAAATAAGAACAACTATGGCAGATAGCTTCAAGTCGCTGAGATGAACTTCCAAGCCAGGCACAGTTATGGAGAAAGGGATATTTATTGAAACTTACAGATCTAGGGGAAGTTCCCTAATGACAGAAGAAGCTGGCCTGCCTTCACAGGTCCAAGCAGAGAGAGAAAAGTCACAAGCCAAAGCCCAAAAGCCACACAACAAACTTCAGAAGCTCCAGGCACTTTGCATGTCTTTAGACTGGAGTTACAAATCCACCGCCACACATCAGAGCTGGACCCTAAGATCTATGGCCCAGTGACACTACGTCTAGCCAGGTGGCAGGAAATCTAAGAAGCTTTAATAAAACTGAATATGGAGATGGCTGCTTAGTGGTTAAGGTGCTTGCCTGCGAAGTCTAAGAACCCAGGTTCGATTCTCCAGGTCTCACTTAAGCCAGATGCATAGGGTGGCACATGTATGTGGAATTCATTTGCCATGGCTAGAGGCCCTGGCATGCTTATTCTCTCTCTCTCTCTCTCTCTCTCTCTCCCTCCCCCCTCTCTCTCTCTGTCTCAAATAAAAATAAAAATAATTTTTTAATTTAAAAAAACTGAATATATGGGGGGACATCCATTCAAACTAACACAACAACTCAAAGTACATCAAGCATTATAAACATTTTGGCCAAAAAAGCTTTCTATTTCTTCCATCTTCACTCCTTTGCTGAGTCAAATTCAAATGTGTTTGCAAGAGAGAAAAAAAAGTTACTGCCATATGCTTCCAAATCTATGGCTTCTGAGATCTCTAGCCCTTTGTGCATAAACACTCATCTAAATATAGATGTGTATATATATATATATATATATATATATATATATATATATATATTGAAAAATGTGCCCAATCCATATTAAATTTATACAAATTAACTGCTTTAAAATCAAAATATAACCTGCTTATTTAATTTTTCAAGAATAAATCATAAACATGTTGTTGATGTATACCACTATGTTAATGACTCTAAAACAAGATGGCTTACTGAATAAACAGTTTACATTTGGGCACAAATACTACTCTGTTCTCCACAGAAGATCCATTGGTTTCTACAGCAGTAACAATCTATACAAACCTAGTGCCCTAGATATTGTTTATGTTGTTTTCCAGTCATATTTATACTGACATGTTTTTTACATTTGTGTTTTGGAATTTTTCTGTGGAATTAAATTTAGTCATATTTTCTTCTTTATAATTCTTAGAAAGCCCTTTTCCATCATAAAATTATTTTGAAAGATACTTTCTTCTAACATTTATGTTCTTTATGTATATTCAAACCTTTGAACCATCTGGAATTTTATTTAGTATAATAATTTTATAAAAGCATTCAGATTTATTCTTTCCTAAATCTACTCAAGATATACATATATATATATATATATATATATATATATATATATATATATATATGTGTGTGTGTGTGTGTGTGTGTGTGTGTGTGTGTGTGTGTGTGTGTGTAGACATGTATATATATTTGTTGTTGTTTGTTTTTCTGAGGTAGGGTCTCACTCTGGTCCAGGCTAACCTGGAATTAACTATTTAGTCTCAGGGTGGCCTCGAATTCATGGTGATCCTTCTACCTCTGTCTCCCAAAGGCTGGAATTAAAGGCATGTGCCACCACACCTGGCAAGAAGTATAATTTCAAAGGGCTGGTTTTGTGCCTTAACTACATGCCTCATGATACAATTTTGTATTTTTTCTATCCACTGATGCTAGAAATTCAATCAGCCAGAGACTATTTTTTACCCTCCATTAAGGTAAAACATATCCTATAGAGAAAAAATTCCTCAAGGTTTGGCAGTCATTTCTTTAACTTAGTGTAAAATTAGACTTTTCAAGAGCAATGTAGGATGTGTGGAATGGAGTTTGGAGTATAGAGGATTGGGGATGTAGCATTTCCAGAGGAAAATAAACACTGAGCTGAAAGTCTGGTGTTCCTTGGGTATGAAGCCAGTTGCAGCAAATGATGAGTGATGAGGCCACATGGGACAGTGGGTGCTGGCAGGGCCTCTGCGCTATTTAAGTTGCTTAAACTTTCTCTTACCTGTGTGAAGGGGTAGGGAGCCATGAGGATGTTAGGCACGTCCCCTCAAAATATGGCAGATTTGGCTTAACAGTTGTTCATACTGGTAGACATTTATCTAGGGGCAAAGAAAAGAATCTACTTATGACCAATGGAGAATTAACAATGATGCTCTACATAAATGTTCTGGTTGTAATTGATGGCAGTAAGCTGAGAGATATAAGAAATACTTATGTGGTATAGTCATTATACAAGGTTGAAGAAAGACAAGGCATAAGGTTGATGCCCATATTTCGAGGTTGTAACTAGGTAAATGGTATTACCAACCTAATAAAATGGTCTAAAGATAATTAATGATTAATTCCCAGGAGAATTTAAATTAAATTTATGCATGTACCTAAATGAATAAAAATGGGAAAAGACTAATGATACCAACTGTAGGTAAGTGTGATGGTTTGAATGTAATATGCCACCCACACCTCATAGGCTCATGTGTGTGAACACGTTGTCCCTAGCAAAGAGGCACTGTTTGAGAAGGTTGTGGAATTTTTAGGAGGCAGAGTCTTGCTGGAGGAAGTGTCATGGGGGCAGGCCTTGAGTGGTTACAGGCAGGCTCTGCTCACCATTCCAGTGCTCTCTACTTCTTCCTCACGGATGTGACAATGTCCTCTTCCTGTCAAGCTTTCCCCATCACGATGGACTCTACCCTCTGGAATATGAGCCAAAATAAACTCTTCCCTTCTCTAAGTTGCCTCTGGTCAATTAGTTTTGTCCCAGCAGTGAGAAAGTAACTGATACAATAAGGATGGAGAAACAGAAATCCTCATCTGCTCCTCTAGGAGCTTAAATTGACACAAACCTTTCAAAAACTGCTTATTCACATCTGTTAAGGTAAACTTATACATGTCCCTGATCCAGCAATCCCACTCGTAGATATATAGATAACAGACATACACACACATGGTCACCAAAAACATGTGCAAGTACGATAATATCATAGCATCACTAGACATATTACCTTAAAATAGCCAAAAAAGGTCACCAGCAGTTAAATAGAAAAATAAATTGTGATTTACTAGTATTATAGTATACACCAATGTATACCAACAAACATGACACAACTATATACAACATGAATGAAATTATATATATTTGTGGTAAAGTAGCAGATACAAAAGGAGCAAGCTATATCATTCCATTTATATAACATTGAAAAATAACCAAAATTGCTGTATGGGTATTAGGACTCAAGATAGTGTTACTTCTGAATGAAAAGCAGTTTGGGGAGGCTAGTGGATGAAAAGCAATGTCAGAAGGCTAGTGGCTACTAGTGAAATCCTATTTCTTTCTTTTTTGTTTGTTTATTTATTTATTTTTTCTTTTGGTTTTTCAAGGTAGGGTCTCGCTCTAGCCCAGTCTGACCTGGAATTCACTATGTAGTCTTAGGGTGGCCTCGAACTCATGGTGATCCTCCTACCTCTGCCTGCCAAATGCTGGGATTAAAGGCGTGTGCCACCACAGCCAGCTTGAAATCCTATTTTTTTTCTTTTCTCAATTTTTATTAACATTTTCCATGATTATAAAAAATATCCCATGGTACTACCCTCCTTCCCCCCACTTTCCCCTTTGAAATTCCATTCTCCATCATATCCCCTCTCCATCTCAATCAGTCTCTCTTTTGTTTTGATGTCATGATCTTTTCCTCCTCTTATGATGGTCTTGTGTAGGTAGTGTCAGGAACTGTGAGGTCATGGATATCCAGGCCATTTTATGTCTGGAGGAGGACGTTGTAAGGAGTCCTACCCTTCCTTTAGCTCTTATATTCTTGAAATCCTATTTCTTGATGTGGGTTCTGCTCACACAGGAGTGTGCAATCTCTGAAAATTAATCCACCTACATCCTTAAGATTTGTGTTCTCTCTAATACGAGATGACATGAGGAACTTTTTATCTTCCTTGTGATCCATAGGGTATGTGAATGTTCAGTCTAGCTTTAGACATGTTGGATGTTGAAGTAGACAACCACATGCAGAGACATTCCACAGGGCATGTCCTATCTAAGTCCGTGAGGGTTCTGCTCAAGCTATGGGTCTGTGCTATTCTCATAGTAAGAAGTTCAAGTTTACCCTCAGTTCTGAACTTTCAGCATAAGCAAACGATGTGGCAAGATCACCTTTGTGGCACAGGATGGATGGGCATGCACCTGACCTGCCTCCTCTCACCCTAGGAAATGCTGCTACACCACATTTCCCAATCTGCTTGCCAGGAGGTCATATGATGCAATTTTTGTTAAAAGAAGATGATTAGACATGACTTGTGACACCCCCTTTCTTAAAACAAGAGTAAAATGATGGAAGGATATTAAATGTCTCAAATCAGTGTTCAGAGAAGCTTCCTGGTACGTAGGACTACCAATTAGGTTTTATTTCAAGTGGAAAAAATAAAAAGCATAAAATTTCTGTTTCATTTAACTGCTGAGATTGGGAGTTGTATTAGTCCATTTTCTGTTGCTATGATGAAATACTTATTTAGCTCAGTTTGGGAGGCTGAATGTCAAGATTAGGTGACCCCATTGGCTCAGCCTTTCCTGTGCCTTCGTGGCAGATTGCTTCCCCATGGCAGGAACTGAAGATCACATGGCTCAATGGGAAGCTGAAGAAATTCAAGGGTCAGGCTTCATCTTTTTATAACAACTTACTCTCATGGTAACTACCCAGGCTCCTGTGAAAACTATACTGATCCCTTCCAAGGGCAGCACTCCCAAAAACTAATTAGTTTACCATAATCCTTCCTATTAAAGGATCCACTGTCTCCCAACATGGCCACACTGGGGACCAAGCTTTCAACCTTCCAACAAAGGGAACTTTGGCAGCTAAACTTAGATTGCAGCAGGAGTTCATCTTGTGTGGTAATCAGACGACCTTGAAGGCCTTTTTTAATGGCACCACCACCCCAAGCAGTTCTGTGACTGATACCAACAACCCTTGATTAAGGCTGATGCTGGATCAGGTTTGGTGAGTGCTGACAACAACCCCTAAGACAGAGATTAATGTACTGTGAATTGTTCACAAGTTCTTAAAAAATGAAATAGAGTGATCATTAACAGGTGGGCAAGCCCTCTCTTTTGATTTGGCACCTCTCCTGAATTTCCAGGTTCCTGCTCCAGTAACCCTTCCTTCATCATGGCCTTGCTGGGCTGAGATGGTGTGGGTTGGGACCCCCTACCCTTATTCTCACGTGAGCTCCCTACCCCCTCCAGTCTTCCACATGGCAGAAGCTCTCTGTACTTTCTTTTACTTTTCCCTGAATAAATGTAATAATTTAATAATTAAAGAAATGAAATAGATGGCTGGAGAGATGGCTTAGCAGTTAAGGTGCTTGCTTGTGAAGCCTAAGGACTCATGTTCGACTCTCCAGGTCCCATGTAAGCTAGACACACAAGGTGATGCAAGCGTGCAAGGTTGCATATGCTCACAAGATGGTACATGCCTCTGGATTTCAGTTACAGTGCTTGGAGGCCCTGGTGCACCAATTCTCTTTCTATCTTTCTTGCTCTCTCTCTCTCTCTCTCTCTCTCATTCTCACTCTCAGTCTCTCCATTCAAAAAAAAAGGCCAGTCTGTTGGGCTTGCCTCAAAAAAAGTGAAATAGAAAGCCAATGAATACAATTAGGAGCAAACACAAATACACTAACTACATAATGAAGAAAGCTGACTAACCACCTTTTTCCTACACAACAAATGATGTGGTCAAATGGAATGCCAGTTAGATATGAATAACAGTAATCTGGTAGTTGAGGTATAACTATGTGAAAAGACATGCACATAGCTGTAGCTAAGATATTAAAAGATGAAAATCACATTGGTAGAGGAATTTGGAAGAGGAAAAGGTTATTAAAATTTGACAATATATTACTGACAGCTAAAAATCAGTTATTGGACGGACATACACACCAAAAATATGTATTCAGATGGGATAGCATTAGGTGTGTAGTGTAATTGACCATGTCTTGGCCTTGGGCTGTATGTGAGGAGTTAGTTATGGGGAGAGTGGCCATGTGTCCTGCTTTGCTCAGGGCAATCTCCCATCTGCAACTTCTGTCTTTGCCTAATAATTAGCAGTGCCCCCTTTTCTCTAAAGTGCTCTAGTTTGAATGATAAATTATATGAGCACTTTGAGAGCTCAGTACAAAGTTCCTCTCTACTCCTGACAACCTGGTACTCATTCTAAGCTACTAACATCATTGGTATTATCCTGAGAGGTTGACCAAGCAGAAATCATTTTCCTTCCCTTTTAACTCCATCTCATAATCGTTCTACTACAGTTTTTGGTGAGTTGGATTCATAGTTCCTTTTTTCTGGGCTCTATTGTGATGGATAGGAGGATAGGAAGTTCAGGTGGCCCACACTACTGCTTAAAACCCACAATGTACCTAATGGAAATAGCTCCTGTGTTATACGTGCTCATTCAGTTAAAGAATTAAATCCACAGATCAATGATTTCATACCCATAATTTTAACTGGTTGTCCTCCAAATTTTTCCTGGATAATTATAAATATCCCATACCACAAAGCCCTGAATTATAGTGATGTGTGTTTTATAAATTACATTACTAGAGGACACACCAGAATAGATGCTTGGTCTCAGTGATGTCTCACCAAGAGCATCTGGGCAGGGGCATCTTCATACATGCATGGGAAGGGGCAGCGAATGATGAAATCTCCTTTGAAGTATTTCCTATGCTAAAGCTGTTGATTGCTATGGCTGTAGTTCTCAAGGTGCCCTTCCCAAAGCCCTAGTGAACTTGAATACAGTCTTTTTTTTAGAGATTTGGCTTTACTTGTTTGTAATTTTAACATTTTATGTTTGAATGAACATGAATATACCATTAAGGAGAATATAAAAATGTACTAAATTTTTTTAAGATAAGAGATGAGTTTTTTCCATTTCTGGGGTACCATGTTGTGGTTTTCCTTAGAACTTCTGAATTCTAGGGTGCACACTGACAAAAGTATTGTTCTATGATAGAGCACGTTGAGGCAGTAATCATTCAACCATTTGTGATCATGGTCTTGAACTTAATGTGGTTGACAGTGTGGGGCTAAGAGCCTCTACTTTGATATTGAAGAGACCTGGGCTTTGTGTGAGTGCTGCCACTTACTATCCTAAAACCTGATATAAATGATGGTTAATTCATCTCATTTGAACAATTATACAGTTCTTGAGAATTGCCTAGCGCAATACTTGGCTCATAATAAGCACCACACAATAGTGCCTTGTTATTTTTCCAGTGGTCTCTTGGCCCACTTCACAGGGATACTCTGTGATCACCTAGTCTGTATAGTTTTGCTTTAGAAAGTGTCAAAGTAGATATGGGGAAGCTGCAAGTGATCCTGAAGAAAAAAGCAACAACAAAGGTATTTTTAAGAGCTGGGAAGCTATAAAGAAAGATGAAAGGAATTGAGGCATTTTAGCGTCATGAAGAGGAATCCAAGAAGTGACAACAGCATTCAGATATAAGAATCATTATAAAGATGATGCTGACAGTTGTTTTCTGTTTCTACAAGGGTTAGCATGCATAAATATTACAGCAAAATAACCTGATCCAACACAAGTAAGCCAGTCTTGTCAGAGAGTGACAACACCAGAAAGGCAAGATGAAGAGAGTGTGGATGCTTTCAGTGTTTCCTCTGAAAATATCCTGGCAATTATAGGTGAAGACCTGGCTGTGGCTGCCCTGATCTACCTTTTAAAACTGAATCCCAGGTAACAGTTTCAACCCGGTTTAGGACCATAATATATAGGGCAGAAATACAAATTAAGTCTATAAACATTGAGAAATGTTTATAAAAATTAATGTGATCTGAAGTTGGAAGAATAACACAAGACTATGTTAATAACAATAGTTAACATTTGTCAAGTATTACTATGGAAAGACTGTTCTATATATGATTGATGCCTTCTCTCTTTGCTGTTGTGTTAATTAATACCTGCACTTAAGTACATGAACATTTCTCATCCAGGCATGCCTTGGACCTTTGATTTTAAATATCCCCAGGGGTGAATTGTGATCCAAAATGTTCCACCTCATCACATTCTGCTTTTCTCTACCTGCTGAGCTCCAACTTCTAATCTGCCCATTTATTTTTCTCTGAGTGTTTAGCGTTTATCCTCATTAGTATTCCTATGAAACTAAATCAGATCATTACTTTGAGGTATTTGTGGGGAATTTTCTTTGTTATTCAGCTTATCCTTTTATTGAACTCTTCATGAATGTATCCGAGCTTTTTGAAACTTGTCTGTGAAATCTTCAGGAAGCTAATGGTCCTATGCTGGTCTTATCAGCTGTTCAGTCTCCATTTTGGTAAGGTGAGAGGTGACAGCAGTCATGCTGACTTGGCGGCTTAGGAGATGTACTCTTCCTTCGCTTCTGTGCAGTTTGGGTGGCACAGTCTTTGAGAAGCACTCCACCTTCATTGTCTCAGTATATGTATGTGGCTCAGGCTATGCCAGCTGGAGTTTCCTTCCTAGAACTTTGAATCTGAACCAAATAACACATTGGATTGATTCTAGAGCAGTTACCAGTCTTCTTTGGGCTCTCTAAGTCTACCAGACCCTGTTCTGGTCCAGCTTCCTCATTCTAAGCTTTTTCTTTTTTTTATTTTCTCAATTTTTATTAATATTTTCCATGATTATAAAAAATATCCCATGGTAGTACCCTCCCCCCCCCCACTTTCCCCTTTGAAATTCCATTCTCCATCATATTCATTCTAAGCTTTTTCTGAACTGCCTGGAAGCCTTATGGGGTAGTGAACCAGACCATCGGTTGCTGGCAACCCAAGCATACAAACTGTGATGAAGGCAAATCCTCTCCTTTATAAAGCCTACCACACAAAGCACAGTGCTCGGCAGAATATTTAAGACCCTAATGGAAAGCTGATCACTGACAGAAAAAGTAAGACCCATGCAGGCATTTTATAAACAGATGGGAGTCATAAGAATCCTAGTAGAGCCTCAGAAATGCTAAGTTAGTGATAAAATGATTACAAAATGGCTTTTATTTTATTTTATTTTATTTTTTGATATAAGGTCTCACTCTAGCTCAGGCTGACCTGGAATTCACTATGCAGTCTCAAGGTGGCCTCAAACTCATGGCGATCCTACCTCTGCTTCCCGAGTGCTGGGATTAAAGGCATGTGCCACCACGCCCAGCTGACTTTATTTTTAATTGAATTGTCCTATACTACGACCCACACTAGCTGCCTTCACTTCTGAGGGCGTTTGAGAGGAGTGAACACTTGGTTCATCCTATCAGTGTCCTGTGCGTGCTAGCTGAGCACTCTCCCTTGACTTCTCAGAACCTCCTGCCCAGCGGCCTTTCTGTAAGGGAACTTAAACCACTGCTCTGAGCCAGGATGAATGGCACTCAGAACTCACTAGCATAGTAGCCCTATCTTCATATTTCAAACAGAACTGGCATTCTCACACACATGCGAATGACCCAGGGCTGGAAAGAATAGAAACTGAGCTCAGCAAAGTCAGGAAGGGCTCAAGCAGTACTAAAACAGTAAGCGGAAGCTCTGCCTTGCCATGAAACCCCAAACCAGCTCCACAGACAGGGAATGGGAGGGGCAAAAGCGGTACTGAAAATTATATTTAAGCAATTTGCTAAAGAAAAAAAAAACTCCACTTAGTCTGCAGATAGAACCTTTCAGTCAGCATCTATGTCTTAATGGCATTTTATGTACAGCTAACTATGCTAGGTGCTAGGTGAGAAGAATGAACAGAGGTGCAAAGAAAAACTCGCAGACAGCTGCTGCTGTTAAGTATGTTATAATGGAATGCACAAGATACTGGACCACATTTCACACTTCGTACCATAACTGAGTCTGGATGAGCAGAACTGATTGACACATAAAATCGGTGAAGAACTCTTCTTTCTCTTGAGAGGGTTCAGTCCTTGATTCCCTCAGCCACTTTCACTGGCTCAGCACCATGTACCCGTCTCTAGACTGGGTGTCAGGCCATCATTAACAAAGTCTCTGCCTTCAAGGAGCCTAAAGGGAGCTGAGGATAACCTAAACCAGCACTGAGATTTAGTATGTCAGTTCTGAATCTTTTCTAAGCCTCCTGTAGTCAGAGTACCATTCCAAGAAAACACAAATGGCCATCAGAACACAAACACAGAGAGAGAGAGAGACATCCTTCACCCAACACTCTACCCCAGGCTTCTCTCAGTAACTGATTCAGATTTTAAGAGTCTCTAAGAGGCAGGATGGCAATGCCACATAAGCTAATGTAGCCTAGACAGATTGCAGTTGATATAATAAGTAGGCTGAAGTACTGTCAAAGCTTACCACAAATACCCCCCAAGTATTCAGTGTCTCTATCCACTGAGTGCCTGAGTGGGAGAAATGATGTAGTAAAAACCCATCATTGAAACCCATGGAGAAGTTGATCAAAGGCAATGCAGAAATCTAAGTTCAGTGATTTACCTTATATTATTCCAAGGAAAGCACTGTAGCTTCAGTGGAATAGATATGTCGACAGCTGCAGATTTAAGAAATGAAAAAAAAAACAAAAACAAAACATGATGTCCTGAACAGGTAATGCTAGCAAAGGCTTTCACTGCATTGCTACACCTTTGAAGCACCCTTGGGACATCTATTCAAGATGTTCTTCGATCCTATTAGGCTACAGCTCAGGTTGAAGATTTCAAGCCAAAATTGACCTTTTATCCAAAAGAGATTCTGAGCTGAAAATGTACTTCAAAGGGTCTGTGACTTAGGCTGTCATCCAATTCCCTAAGAGATCTATAATCCAATACAGGTCAGGAACCACATTGAGCAAACCCAACACTGTGGGCATGTTCACAGTTGAACTCTCGCCCACTTTGTCAACAAGGTAGGCAAATCAAGTTCTTAAGTTCCTCAGTGAGGCAAGTGGGTGCTGAAATGCTAGCTCACCTAACAATGGAAAACTGTTCCATCTCACTTTCCTTGGCTGTAATTAGTAAATAATAAAGGGAAATCATTTGAAAAACACTTTGCATGGTGCTTAAGACCTGGTAGGCACCCAAAGCATCCCCTTGCAAAGTTGTATCTGCTCACTCCCTGAGGTTGTGAGAACTGAACACTGGTCTTCGTGAAGACTAGGTGAGCCCTCTACTGCTGAGCTACACCTCCAGCTGCTAAATTGGTTGCCCTTGCTATTGTAATTTTTCTAATTTTGTGTATCCCTATGAAGAAGCATTTTCCTATTGGGGTGCTTCCATGGGCTGTTTGTATGACCCTCTTGTACATCATGGTGACCAGTTTTCTGAGATCCTCATAGTCCATATAGATATAGGACAATGTAGCCAAAAAGAATTTTGGAAAAACTCCTGATTGTAAGGATGGATATGCTGAGATCTGAAGGGTTATTCAAGGTCCCATGGCTAATCAGTGGAAAACATGCACTTAGCCCAAGTCTCCTGTCTCCTAGTCTGGTGTCTTTTGAGGTATATTCTTATCCCAAGTTGTAAGGTACATCCCAAATCAACATCATTGTATATCTATTGAGGACCTTCCTACATATACCTCAAGCTGTCCTAACTGAAATCTATCAGAGAAGCATAAAACATTCTTCGCCATCAAATTATTACAATTTGTAAAACGAATTAAACAAATCATTCCTTTTAATTTCACTGTGGACATCTTTCCTCATTGATTTTATGTTGTTTTTTAATGCTCTCCATGTTTCTATCTTCAACAATGAGAATGAGGCAATGAAAGTGCATGCAGGGACTCTAGCTCAGCAGTTTATGCCTGGTTATTGCTGTGAGGTAAGCCCCATGATTAGGGTCAGGTACACATCCATTCACTTCATACACACTGCAGTTAGTTTCCCTAATAATAACATGTTTGTAGATGCAATGAAAAATGCACTGGGGATGTAAAATTACTTGCCCAAGTCTCTCTCAGATTCCCAAGCCTATGTCCCCATCACAGAGACTCCTGCAAACTATTTGTCTTCCATATTAGTCCCTTAAAGCAAAATAAATAAAAAGAGACAATACATAAGTAGGATGCATATAAATTACTTAATTAGTAGGAATGTGTTCCACAAATCATTGTTGGGCACTGATTGTTTACTGAGCTCCATGGCAGAGGAGTAAAGTCAGTGTCCCAGAAGTTCCCAGTAGCCGTCACGAATGATGTTTTTATTTTTCTTCACTCCTTCACTGACACCATAGCACCTATACTACAGTAACCTCCATCCCCGAGTCTGCTGTGTCAGGGCCGTTCCTTCCAGGTGCCAAGAGTTCTCAGCTGCTTCTTTTGCTGCTGGTTCAATTCTGGGTATTCATCCCTGTTCTTCAGGCCAGTGCCCTTGATCTCTTTAGGCTCTAGAGGTTTCCTCGAGAGGAGAAAGTTTACTTCACACCAACTTGTAACATTGACTTGTTACATGTGAACTTATACTCTGTGCCCCAAAGTATGAGTGAAGGTTGTTTCTCCTTTCAATTTTATTTCAGGTCCTCCCATAAGCCTCCGGCATGAGTCCTGGAGTCTAGATCACAGGACATTTCAGTAGCAGACATGGTAATTCATTATCACTCCTTACTGAGTGTGGCCTGTGGCCTTTAATTGAACCTGATGTATGTATTGCTTAGGGGCCTTCTTGGGCTTCATGGAAACAGAAAGTGGGGGACCAGCCACAAAGATGTCCAGCTGCACCCAATCACAGTTTAAAAAAATACTTTGATTCTCAACAATGAATGCTATCCCCATGCCCTATATGGTACTGAGCTGCTGTGGATACAGGAGAAATCATGACCCTTTTCCTTGTCATCTGTTTTTCACCTGTTAATCCATGCTCCTAGATCTCTCTGGGACCTGTCCATACATGAACCCTTCTTCTATTTCTATATCTGAGTCAGAGATTCTGGGTACAGATTGAAAAGTCAACCTCTCCCTGCCCAAACACCTTATTTTTGGGAACTAACACAAATTAGCCTCAACATGTGTCATGTATACTTCGCTGAATCCTTGATACACTATCAAGTAAGCCTCAACACAGCATAAGTGTATGAGCAAGGAGATAGAGGCTCAGAAAGGTAAATCGTCTCCCTGGGGCCATCCAGATCTTAGCTAGTAGAGTTGTGACCAGCTCAGGTCACATTGTAAATCCCTTCTCCTGACTATGAACCTTCTTTGCCTTCTCTGAGATATCTCAGCTTAATACTAATTTCTAAAATTCAAGAGAGAGAGAGAAAAGGACAGCAGAAGTATAAGGAATACAAATACATAATTAGTATGACTAAAATGTGCATTATTTTGATGTCAAGCCTGTTTCTGTGAATGTTTCATTATAAGAACATTTCAGTTGATCAAAATTCAAAGATGCACATTTGCTAGTTGAAGCAAGAAAATGTCAATAATCCCACTTTATTTTATTAATTTAAATATGGTTCAGGCAACTACAGCTGGTACTGCTATTCTTAGAGCTAGAAGGGATGACGGGGGTGAATATTTCGGTGAACATACACTCAGTCAGATTCAAAGGATGGCTCTGCTTCCTCCAAATCCCTCATCCCTCTCTGTCCATAACAAGTCATCTGCTGAAACTGTGCCGCAGAGATGAGTGTGAGAACAAAATTAATCAAAATAAGATGAGGGACTAGCAGTCTATCACAGGTGGCAGTTTGATTAATGAAAGCCAGAAAGAAGCTAGCACAATTTGTAGAATCAGTGAGATTTAGACAAAAGTGAAACAACCCAAAATCGCTAGCATTTCTACAGAAAAACATTACTTTGTATTTGTTTAGGTCCTTTGACCTGAGGATGTTGTGGCATTTCACAGGCAATTTCTTTTATCCTAGTTTCTGCTATAAAGAAATCAGCAGAGACATTAATGGAACTTTCCCTCTGGGCTAACAGGAAGTAGGAGCAGAGAGAAAGGAGGCCTGGCTTTTACAATTTTCTTTGTAATTGATGCCTCCAAGAAAGTCCAACCAAGCCTATATTCAGTCATTCCCATCCGTCTTGTAATGTGTGTCTCTGGGAACATCCACTCAGTCCAGATGGTTCTTCTCCGAGGAGTACCCTGCTGCACTCATGGAAATGAGTCCTGGAAGCAGGTTTCTTCTACGTGGTCGTCCTAGCCATGAAAGACACCAACCCTAGCTGTGGCCGATCGGATCTCTCTCTCTAATGACTTCAGTTGTAATTCAGAGAAGGACCCATCATTTAAACCAGGCTTTGTGAGGTAGGCAAGAGCAAAGAGATGGCCTTCAGAGAGAATGAAGTACTTGTTGAGATAACCGAGCAGGCATCGGCCTTGGCTTCTGATAACCAGTCAGTTCCTAGTCCCAGCTTGCTGTGAGGTGCAGCCATGAGATCTGACTTCAGTTTGAGTGAAACACCCTCAAATCCCACTATTAGATTCCTCTTCTGCACACGTTAGCCCAAGTGGGTTTCTACTATGTGCAACTAAAAGTCTTCATTGTAAGTGTTTCATTAATGGCCCTGTTGGTATTTGATTGGAATGTGTGCCTGGCCATCTTTTAGTTCTAATGTCAATGTCTCTTTCTCAGTCTTTGATAATGGTGTCGTTTCTCCTGCCTGCCCCTAAACATAGGTATTCTTTAAATACTTTCTATCCTGAATGCACTTTTTCACCTCCTTCCTGGCAAATCTGGCTAACCCTAATGTTTCAATTAGTACCTTTAAAAGCATTGAAATCCCACATCTGTATCTCTACTCCACGCCTCTTGACTGGTGTGGTGGATTGAATGTGAATTGTCACCCATAGCCTCATGTGTTGGTTATGAAGCCTCATACTCAATCCTCACCTGGTGGAGCCTATGGGTGGTGGAGCCTTGCTGCAGGTGGTATATTGCTGGAATGAGGTCTGGTGTGTTATAGCCCAGCATTCCTTGCCAGAGCTAGCTCACTGTTGTTGCTCCTGTCCTGCTGCTGGTGTGAGAAGATGTGAGTCAATGTGTGCTCTTCCCTGCTTTCTACACAATGCTGAAACTTCCCTTTGAGACTAAAGCCTGAAATAAATTCTTTGCTTCCATAAACTGCTCTGGTCAGATGTTTTGCCCCAGCAATGAGAAGGTAACTACTGACAACTGCTATAAGTCACTCTAGGTAGCCTTATAGACAGATTCCTTTAAGAACCCAGAGATTTTCCTCTTGCCTATAGTTAAATTCAGAATGGAAGGACTTGTCTCTTGGATTGTCAAAAGGATTCAATGAGTTGATAAATGAAAAGCTGTTAGAGGGAGGGCTGGAGAGATGGCTTAGTAGTTAAGGTGCTTGCCTGTGAAGCCTAAGGACCCATGTTCAACTCCCCAGATCCCATGTAATATAGGTGATACATACTGGTTCATATTACTTCTGTCATCATTGTAAGTAGAAAATTGCTGATTCTACTTTTCAAACCTAAGAATATAGACAACCACGTGAGGGTCTTCTTAGAACAAAAGCTTTATTAAGATATAATTCATAAATCATACAATTTGTTCATTTAAGGTATACAATTCAATGTTTAGGATACTTATAAGGTGTGGAGTCATCAATCCAATCAATTTTAGGACATTCTCACACACACACCCCAAGAAAATCTTGTATCTGTTTTCCGCCATTCCCCAAGTCCCTCAGGCCTAGGCAGCCACCAATCTACTTTCTGTCATTGTAAAGTTGATGTTCTGTCCATTTCATATACATAAAATGATATAATATGTGGTCTTTTGTGCTTTGGTTCTCTACATTAGCATATTTCCCTTAAGATTCACTAAGCAGAACATATAACAGTACTTTATTCCTTACTACCTCAAAATAAGCCATCTTATGGATATATGACAATTATTCTTCAGCTGATGGACGTTTGAACTGTTCTACATTATAGAAAATATTGCTGTCAGCATTTTTGCAAAGTTCTCATGTGGACATATGTTTGACTTTTTTTTGAGTATTCATCTTAAAAATGGAACTGCAGAGTCATAGACATCTACATAGAACCTTCAGAGGAACTGCCAGAATATTTCCCGGAGTGGCTACACTATATCATGTCCTTATCAGTTGTGTGAGCATTCCACCTTCACCATGTCTTCACCAATATTTGTTACTCTCTGTCTTTCTGAGTATAGACGTGGTGGTAGGCATGGATGTGATGTTGAATTGATTCTGGAATAGCTGGCAATGTTGATCTCTTTCTATGCTTGCTGACCATTTTTATATTTTCTTTTGATATATTTCTCTTCACATTCTTTGCCCATTTCTGTTTGTTTGTTTGTTTGTTTGTTTGTTTGTTTGTTTGTTTGAGGTAGGGTCTCACTCTGGCCCAGGCTGTCCTGGAATTAACTATGTAGTCTCAGGGTGGCCTCGAACTCACGGCGATCCTCCTACCTCTGCCTCCCAAGTGCTGGGATTAAAGGCATGCGCCACCACGCCCGGCTTCTTTGCCCATTTTTAATTTGAAATTATAGGGCTTCTTTGTTCTTTCTATATATAAGTCTCTTCTTCAGTGTATATTTTGCAAATATGTTTTCCATTGTATGATTTTTTTTCATTTTCTTAGTAGTATTCTTAAAGTAATAATTTTGATTTTCTATGAAGTCCAATTTTTTTGTTGTGTTGTTTATACTTTTGATATTGGCTTAAGAAACCATTGCCTAATTCAAGTTCATAAAGATTTCACCAATATTTACCTCTAGAATTTTTACAGTTTTAGTTCTTACTTTATTATTTGTTTGTTTTGTTTCATGTATGAAGTGACGTAGTGATTCAGTTTTATTCATTTGCATGTGGATGTCCAGTTGTCCCAGTACCTCTTGCTGAGGATTATTCTTTCCCTCTTAAAATTTCTTAACCCTCTCCTTGAAAATCAATTGACCATAAATGTGAGAGGTCACTTCTATTCTTTATCTTCTATCCCATTAATCCCTGTATATACCCTATGCCAGTACAATAATATCATATTATTATGGTTCTGTAGCAAGTTTTTGAATTTTTTAAAACTGGTTTTTTCTGGGCTCAAACACCAACATTTCTGATTTGACTTACATGAGATATGCAGTGTAGTTTTCTACAAGTTTTCTCAAAACATCTATGCTAGCTAGAGTCTCAGGAATGCCATAGAGTGCAATGATTAAGAGTGAGTTTGGGAGTGTGAATCTTGGCCCTGACATTACTCACTGTGTAACCCTGGGAAGGACACTACTGCTTCTCACATTAATAAATGGACAATGATGATAGTGCTTTTCTCATGGTGGCTATGAGAGAGACCTCATCAGTTCATATAGAAGAGCAGTGTCCAGAACTCAGTAAATTCTAAGCAATCATTTTTATTAATAGTTGGCCAGAGGAGCAAATCATGGGGAAATACAGAAAGAGAAAGTATGCACTGATGATATCAAAGAACTTCAGTGACTTGGCAAAATCTTAAAAGAATGTTTTGAATAACAAGGTAAAAAATATGACTATTGACTAGCCTTTTCCTTTTAATTGTGGCCAAATATATAAAACTCTACTTTGGGACTGGAGGGATGGCTTAGCGGTTAAGGAGTTTGCCTGTAAAACCAAAGGACCCTGGTTTGATTATCCAGGGTCCACATATGCCAGATGCACAAGGTGGTGCATGCATCTGGAGTTTGTTTTCAGTGGCTGGAGGCCCTAGCATGCCCATTCTCTCTGTCTCTGTCTCTGTCTCTGTCTCTGTCTCTCTCTCTCTCTCTCTGAAAATTATCACCTTCATTTCAAAAATCTTTTTATTACCTATAACAAAAATTCTGTAATGGTTAAATAATAACTTCCCATTTTTCTCTTCCCCTCAGCCCTCTTTAGTAATCTTCAGTACACTAGCTCTGAATTTGCCTTTGAAACCTTGCAATATTCATGCTGTTGGGGGGTTGGAGAGATTGCTCAGTGGTTAAAGGCATTTGTTTGCAAAGCCAGCCTGAAGGCCCAGGTTCAATTCTCCTCCAGTACCTATGTTAAACCAGATGCACAAAATGGTGCATGCAGCTGGAGTTTGTTTGCAGTGGCAAAAGGCCCTGGCATGCCCATACACTCTCAATCTCTCTCTTCTCTTCCTCCACCTCTTCCTTTCTTTCACTGTTTCAAATAAATAAATAGCTATTTAAAAATCCATTTTTCAGTATCTAATTTATTTCTCTTAGCATAGTTTAAGTGTCCGTCCATATTATAGTATGCATCAGAACATCATTTCTTCCTGTAATTGAATAATATTCCATTGTATGCACATATTGAGTTTTATTTATACCCTCATCTGCTAATGGACATTTGGGTTGTTTCTACCTGTTGGCTATTGTGAGTTATTCTAAGTGAATACTGAGACAGCAGTGTCTGGATTAGTCACTATTTCAGCTCCTTGGTGTATATTTCTAGGTGTGGCACTTGAGTCTCTGACCTTTTATTAAAATTAAAATGATATTCTGGAGTAAAGGAAACCCTCAATCACATCTTGTCCTCATGGGGCAGTCTTGTCATTTCTGCTTTGACCCACATGTCTGCAGCTTATTATAATCGCTGCCCAGGCCATGGAGCCATGAGTGCCCCTGGAGCAGGGCATCCTGCCAAAGGGGAAGTTCAGACAGTTGGCAGGTGACAGAAGTCAGGGAGACTACCCCGTCACCCTTCTCTGCCTCCTTTTCTCTGACATCTCTTGCTTTAGGCAGGACATTCTGCTCATTCTGAGGCCATGAAGTTATGTAAGAAGTAGGGATTTGGGTAAAGAGGGATGGACATGTCTTTTACCCTGCTAGCTTCCAAGGCTGCTAAAGAAGCCGGAGCCCCACAGGAGAGTTGGTGAGAAAAGTCAGCCAAGGCTTGCTAAGCATGTTTATAACCTGGAATGAGTCCTTTCCAATGCTGCCCTCCATCCACATCATTACTGATGGCACACCCCAGGTACTGTCCTAATGCCACCAGTTTTGTCTTGATCTTAAGCCCACCACTGCATTCCTTCATGCAGGCCTGACCTCGCTTGCATGCATGATCTTACATGCAGACCTTTCCTCTTATTTTGGAAAGGATGTAGGTGGAGGGTAGCGGTGCTATTTGTGGAAACCTGGTGGAGTGAGGGCTGTCCTCTAAGCAATATAATATACAAATAGTCTTTCCTTTAGGTTCCATTTTGTAGACAATGCACTTACTCATGTGGTTACCCACACTTGTACTATTATGGTTTTCTGGAAGAATGAGATATTAGATGGTGGGACAATTTAGCAGAAATGAGCTAGTAAAAACATGACACCAAGCCTGTGCTGGGTCCACTGGTTTGTTAAAGGAAAGGAATGACATAGTAATGCAGAAGAGCTACAGGGAGTTTGAGGAGGAATTTGGGCCCCACTCCTGAGAAAAGTTGAGGCTGTGAATGAAAACACAACATATTTGAGACTCTGGGCATCACCTTGCCTGTTGTTTCTCTATCAGATTAAGGAAGAGGATGTATGCCACTGTGTCTATAATTGCCTGCCTTGCCTGGCACCATCACTGACTGGCATAATCCCTGGAATGGCTTGAGAGCTAGCTTGGGTCACTGACCTTCTTGGAAGCTCATTCACTTACCAGTGGCAGGAAGTCACATTCAGCTAGAAAAGGCAGGTCAGCAGTGACAAAGAGAAAGCTACAGACTGAGCCAGTGACTTGATCTTAAATGCTTTAAGATGTCATTATTTTATAATATCCAAAACTTTACTGCCTCATTAAATATTAACAAAGACATTTGGCTACTCTAAGCTAAACCCATTATAGCTCTTAGTGTCCTCCACTCTGTGTGACTGGAATATAACCCAGATCAACACATCTACTTTGTAGAGTAATGCAGGGCTTACCAAGATTCCAGTTCGTTTTGGTATGCGGTTCCTACAGAGCGGCTGCTATATCTCCCAGCTAGAACAAGCCATCATCTTAGTACCTACTCTACCCTTACTCAGTTGTCCCCATCCCTGAGCTTGTAAGGAGAGGGGCTGTACTACGTAGCTGCAGGATGATTTCCTCTCTAAACGTGATACATGGGGACATTGTATTGGTCTCTCTGATTCTGATCCTCTACACATAGAGAATTTCACTAGGACCTAGTTGGGGATAAGGTGTTTTAAACTAAATTCTCTATGTTCTCTCATATACTTAAAATTAGTAAAATATAACATTCTTATCATGTACGGAAAGCTATACAGTAACAGAAGCCGTGACTCCAGTTGGGCCCAAGTGTGTTAAGAGGAAATCATATACACAAGCTCTAGACCTGAGTGTGAATCCCCAGTACCCATGTAAAATGTTGTGCATGGTGGTGTGTGCCTGCAATCCCAGCACTGGGGAGGTAGAAACAGGAGGATCCCTGGGGCTCTCTAGCTGGCACATTTAGCTGAACTGGTGAGCTCTAGGTTCAGCAAGAGATTCCCATCTCAAAGAATGAGGGGGAGAATAACTTAGGAGATATCAGGCATCAGCCTCTGGCCTTTACATGCACACATACACACATGTTCACACACATACACACAAAGAGGGGGAAAGAGCAGATATTTTTTTTTTTGTTTCTGTATGTGGCATTGGTCCTAAGGTATCTCAGGCAGACTTTCCGTCTTCTTTTCAGTTGTGTGTCCCACCCTCACTAGGTAACCAGTGCCTCACATGAGAACTACCCTGTCCAAAGATAGATTAAGTGAGATGGAGATGATCAGTTACTCAATCTAATCTACTTTCATTACTGGGACAATAGCTAGCCATAGTGCTCATCTCTTCTTACCCATTACTTTCTTCACTCTCTCAAAATTCCACCATGACTTACACTGTGACCATTATTACTAAACAACGTTTCCTTCAGAAAGGAAAAGGCCCTAGAAGAAAAATTGATTAGGGCAAAAAAGTCTGCTGTTCTAAAAAATAGATACTTTTCTATATTACTAATTAAAGACCAGTAAAAGAAGATGCACATTCGACACTGCATGGGCCCTTAATTTAAGATCATGTAAACAAGGGGCTTGGAACTATTTTGTGGTCCTTGGATGCTTAATAAAGATTATTGATTTTCTTTTTCCTTTCTTTCTTTCTTTCTTTCTTTTTTGCAAAAGCACTGTCTTTCAGTAGTTTGTAAAATTATAAATATTTAATACATTAAGTGGATTTTCTTCTGCCTCATGTCCCTTATCAATCCTCAAGTTCATTTCCCTCATTTCCACTGGGGCTGGGGCCTTGTTTTAGCTGATACTCTTAGCTCTGGATCTCAGTTTCATCATCTGCAAACTGGTGTGTAGTGGTATGTAGATGTATAATAAAGATTCAGAATGTTGCTTGAACAATGCAGATATCACTGCATTGCCCCCTGGGGCAAGTCACTGTATGTTCCCACATAGAGATGGAAAATTAATGCACAATTAGATATGTCTTATGAAAAGGATGGCATGAAAATGAATAAGGAAAATAGTAATGCATGTACCCCTAATCTTATTTTTTTAAGTTTTATTTATTTATTTGAAAGAGTCAGAGAGAGAAAATGGGCACACTAAGGCATCCAGCCACTGAAAATGGACTCCAGATGCATGTACCCCCTTATGCATCTGGCTTAAATGGGTCCTGGGGAATCAAACCTGGATCCTTTGGCTTTGTAGGCAACCGCCTTAACCACTAAGCCATTCCTCTAGCCCCTCTAATCTTAATTTTAGTACTTCATTAACATTGTTATTATCTTTGGAGTCCCCAACATCTCTGTAGAATTTTTTTGTAATTCAGAGATCTTGAGTTTGAAGCCATCATAATGTTTGACTCACTATAATTTTCCATATGTGGATGTATGCTCTATATTTAGTCTATGAATAGAAAAACTTAATCATGTTGCCAAGATGCCAGGAGTCCTGAAAATCTGAATATAAAACTGTTCAGTTTGCAGAGGAAGTAACAGGCCCAGGAAATAGAACACCCAAAAAGAATAACAGTTAATCCATGGGAAACTTAATGATGAAAAAGTCTGTTTTGGGAAAATACCCAAGGAGCACCTTAAATCATGCTGTGAGGCTGCTTGTTCCTCTTAAACATCCAAGACCAGTTTGCCCTATCAAATTCTGCGTGAGAGAGAGGAAGAAGAGAGGAGAGAGGGACAGAAAGAAAGAGAGGGAGACAGACAGAGATGAATTGGGTGGGAGGAATCTCTCTTTTTAATTATTTGATTAATTTCCTCACAATCTTAACAGTCCTTCTCAATCCCTTGGTTATTCATTATAGACGGTATTGTACTTATTTGCTTATTTTCTCTATGGCAAAATGTTAGAAAGATCTTGCTTCTTTTTTTGTTTTTTACTTTGCAGTGCTAGTGAACTAACCTAGGAACCCAAGGCACTTCCTATCGCTGAGCTACATCCCCACCCCAAATCCTGTGAATTTTAAAAATGGTGTCTAGATTACTACTTGGTTGAAATTACAGCCTCTGTTTATATAGAAAGCTTATCTCTATGGTGTGGATTAATTTGAAAAAAAAAAAGGTTTTAGGGGGTGGAGAGATGGCTTAGTGGTTAAGGTATTTGCCTACAAAGCCGAATTCCCCAGAACCCCAGTTCAATTCCCCAGAACCCATGTAAGCCAGATGCCCAAAGTGGTGCATATGTTTGGAGTCCGTTTGCAGTGGCTAGAAGCCCTGCCGTGCCCATTCTCACTCTCTCTCTCTCTCTCTCTCTCTCTCTGTCACTCTTTCTCTCTCACTCTCTCTCAAAATAAATAAATAAAAAGAAAAAAGTTTCCAAAACTGATCCTCTTACCATTACTTTGTATTGTTGTCATTGCTGGCTTGCGAAAAATGAGTTTATTTTGTTTTATGCAGAATCATAAAGATAAGGCAGCTGTAGAATGTTTTAGTACCTAAAGAGGCCTTCCAAAATAGTTTCAGACACTAGAAGATTGATTAAGATGGCAAATGTGGATGTGCATGTGTGCACTGAAGACACAGGTCCTACAATTGCTAAGACAGCAATTTATAGTCATCAATAAACATACCTGATGACTAAGCCCACTCCCTTTTCTCTCCTCTTCTCTGGACCACTGACACACATCTGAATTCAACTCCTTCCAGGTTGGCTCCACACTGAGTTGATTTTAACTCCTGACACAGTTTCAGGATCTGAGCTCCTATACGGTCCCCTAAGCCTTTGTCCTTATGCTTATAATCTACATGGCATTGAATTTTGTCAGGATGAAGGCTTCCTTTTTTTAAATCAATTTCTTCTAAGACCTAGAATGTCAGCATACAGCAAGGATTTTGTTTCAACCCTTCTTAACATCGGCTATGAACCTGAACATCACCTGTTCTTATATTTATTGCTCCCAGTCCTGCCTTGCAATTTATTGAGCATTGATTAGATACCAAATGCTTTAATTGTCACATAACTTACTTCAGATAGTATATGGCATTGTGGTTAAAATATTGATCCTGAATCCAGGATAGATCATAGCTCAATAATGAGCTGTGGCATTGAGAGCAACACACTTAATGCCTCCATGCTTCTGTGATGTTAGGTATGTAGGGCTTCAGTAAGAACCAAATTAAAGTCATGAGTATAAATCATGTGTTTAGACATGCCTGGCGTTCATTAAGTGTCAGTTATATTTATTATATCCTGAAACCCATAGAACTTTTTGACAACTTTACCATCCATAAACATCTTTATATCCCAGTCACAGATGAAGTGAATGAAACCCAGAAAGGATTAAACCTAAGTAAACTACTCCAGGACAGGTGGTGGAGCTTGGACTTGACCTGTCTTCAATTCCAAGTCATTCACTCATCAAACATTTGTGCACTGCCTGAGAGATGATCAGGCTGAACCTTTTACCCTGGGTCCTCTCCATCCTCTCAAGATACAAGGACTGATGTAATGATTTGCCAGAAAATGTGAGTGCACCAACGTCTGCCCTCATGACCCATGATGACAGAGGGGCTGAGTGGTCAGTCCTTGTGGCAGTCACCTTCACGTTGCTGCCACAAAGCACCTCACCAAAAGCAGCTTGTAGGAGGAAATTATTTATTCTGGATTATAGTCTCAAGGGGAAGCTCCATGATGCCAGGGAAAATATGGAAGAGCAGAGGCTGGACCTCACCTCCTGTCCAACATCAGGTGGACAACAGCAGAGGAAAGTGAGGCTTTGTGTCAGATCATTTCTCTAGCCCTCGGATTTAAGTTTTAGAGTTTGTGAGATTCCTTGCTGATTCTTTGCTAGTTGAGATTTTTTTTCACCAAGAAATACAATTCAAACTCAGTTAAACAACAGCAGGAATTTACTGGCTCATTTAACTTAGATATTCTTTGGTGAGCATTCAGGTAAGTAGAATCTAAGGGATTTAACAATTCATCTGAGGATACTGCCCTCCCCATGGTTATGGTCTGATATACAATTCCACCATCTCAATTTTGATTAGGCTTTCTTTTTGCCCTGAAAAAAGTGGTCATAGTACATTCCATTGACAAAAGAAAATGCCAAATATAGATTTTTGGGGTAAAAAAAATATTTTTCTTCAAATCCAGTACTAAGATCTAATTTCCTGGTATTAACTGGTTTAGTTTGAACTAATTAGATTACTTTGAACTAATCTTATGTGCAAAATCAGAAGAGTCATAGAATAGACCTTCATATTAACAGCATCTACTTGGGGTACCCATTTCCCAGAATTAGATGGCTAAAAAGCCAAATTAGTAATAAAAGTTTCCTTCAAGACTGGGAGCAGAACACAGAAAGATGGCCTCTTCAGACTCACCATATCCATGCCAAGATGCAGTCTGGCGATCCATGTCGCTGCCCAAGAGAACACCTGAATTTGAATGTACTATGTTCAAGCTTCAGACTAACCATTTCTGCTCATAGAACACAATGAACAATTTGGCCCTTTCCTTTCTCCCAGCATTCAATCAAGCTCTGTTTCCTGAAATGCAACCTCATCCTCTTTCTGCTTTTACAATCAGTGCCTGGCCATTGCCGTTGTTGGTGTGCCCATTTTAACACTCCAGATGTAGATTCATAGGACATTTCCTGGTCCACACTCACAGGCAGTTGATATCACTTACCAATGCTGCTCACAGAGGGCAAAGAGAATCTGAATGAAAAGCTGACCAGAACTTCAGATATTGCTATTCATTTTAGCTGTCAAGTTGCTAAGAACATGAGGCCTCATTTTTTAATATTGAGGTAAAATTTATTACTGTGTAACAACATAACAGATCTTAAGTATAAAACTGAATGTATCTAAATAAATGCAGTTAGGAAGCTAATACCCAAATCAAGACCTAGAATATTTATTTCTATAATCCTAGGAAGCTCACAAGAGCTCATCTTAATACCTAGAGGCTCATTGACTCTGTGTCATATTACCTGGATTTTCAGCATGCATTGGTTTAGTAAATACTTACTGACCAAAAGCTACTACAAACTCAAGAATGCTTCACATAATCACCATTTAAAACATTTTTCTTATTTATTTATTACAGACAGAGAGAGGAACAGAAAGAGAGAAAGTGAGAATGGTCACACCAGGGCCTGTAGCCACTGCAAACAAACTCCAGTGCATGTGATACCATGTGCATCTGACCTATGTGAGACCTGGAGAATCAAACCTGTGTCCTTAGGCTTCTCAGGCAAGCACCTTAACTGCTGAGCCATAATCACAAATTTTGAAATATTTGAAAACAAGCCTGATATGCTGCTTATCTGATGAGTAAAGTAACTCTTAGTGTTCACAAGGATTCAAGAGCCTTCAGAGGTAACCTTCTAATCACCTCACAAAGGATCTGCATCTCACAGTTCAGTAGATTTGCTTTATCAATCCCAAAAGGTATATGTGGCCATGAGCATGCATTGGACAGATGGAAAGTGGTAAAGCACAAAAAGATGGCTAATTCCATTATGACCATTAGCATACAGTTCACAGTAGGGTAAAAGTTCATCTTTATCATTTACAAATTAGGTAGACATTGACAAGAAACTAATCCTTTTTAAGTTCAGCTTTATCCTTATAGTGAATTTCAGTGATGACTCACAGAGTTTTCATGTGGGTAAAATGACAGAACATGAAAGAGCCTTAACAATTCTGGTTTTCATTCATCTTGACATTTATTGATAAATATAGTACGGGATATATATTCCTGATATGTTTTATTCCTTATTCTTTTATCAAGAAAGTCACATGCTAACTTCTATGTTTATAGACTTTTAGCTTAGACCAAAATATTCTTTCTTTAGAATAAAAGGCTAATGAAATTGAATTTCAGTAAAAAAAAAAAATGTATATCAACTTGGACTGGAGAGATGGGTCATTGTGTAAAAGTTCTTTCTGCATAAGTATGAGGACCTGAGTTTAATCCCCAGCACCCATGTAAAAAGCCAGGCATGGCCACATATGCCTGTAACCCCAGTATTGGAGGAGGTCAAAGACAGGAGGATTGCTGGTGTTCCTCCTTAGCAGGTCTAGCTGAAAAACAATAGCTCTGGGTTTGGTGAGAGACTCTGCCTTAGGAAAACAAGGCAGAAGAGTGATAGAGGAGGATGTCTGACCTCTTCCTCTGGCTTCTGTGTGTGCATACACCACACACATTCACATACCAAAAAGAAGAAAAGAAAATCAATTTAATCATATCAGACCTTCAGAATCTTAGTAATATAATATTAGAATTGGACTATATTATTAGATTTGGACTCTGTTTTTAAACAAACATTTGAATTTTACAAATGAGCAAAATACACCACAAGAGTGAGTTAGTCAGCCAAGTCAACAAACCACTATAGTACACTAAAGACTCAAATCCAGTTTTGGCTCCTACTGTAGATATTGCTGTTATTACCAATAAATAAATTATTTCAAAGGATATGCTAAAGCATTTTCCCTCCTATCACTGAACATAACAAAAGTAACTTCTTTAACATGTGGTACTGTGGTGCTTTGAATATAAAATGTCCCCCATAGACTCGTGTCTAAACATGTCATGCCCAGATGGTGGTGCTGTTCTGAACGGTTGTGGAACCTTTAGGAGGAAGTGTGTCACCAGAGGCGAGCCTTAAGCTTCTATAGTCCAGCCCAGCCGACTGCTCTCTCTGTTTACTTTCTTCTGCCAACATTGACAAGGTGACAGTGGCCAGATTCCTGCTCCTGTCATGCTTTCCTCACCATGATGGACTTACACTTGAAACTGTAAGCCTAAAATAAACCTTTTCCTTCCTTACGCTGCTTTTGGGCAAGTATTTTTCCCAGAAATGTAAAAGTAACTGATACAGAAACTGTATCTCTACTTAAAGGAAATATAACTATCAAATTGCCTTTTAAAAAAATATTTTTATTTATTTATTTGACCTAGAAAGAAAGAGAGAGAGAGAGAATGGGCATGACAGGGCCTTCAGCCACTGCAAATGAACTACAGATGCACGCGCCCCCTTGTGCATCTGGCTAATGTGGGTCTTGGGGAAGCCAACCTGTGTCCTTTGGCTTTGCAGGCAAACACCTTAACCACTAAGCCATGCCCCCAGCCCTCAAATCTCCTTTTGACAGTTTCCATTCTCATATTTGTGTCTGAGTATATTAGCTGTTTGACAATCTTAAGTGTTCATTCTCCCTGTATTTCTATAATGTATTTGCAGGATAGAGTTTTTCCAGGGCTGAATGAGCATCTAACAGCCTTACCAAGATATTCTCACTTCATAAGCTCTGCCATTCATGCACCACTCATGAGTGGGCCCTTTAGAATCACAGCTGTGCTCCACCTCTTATTCACAGGGCTTAGTAACCATCTAACACACTGGGAAGTCCCCAGGGGAAATTATTAAGCTGACTGATTTCAGACTAACCAGAGCTGAATAGCATTTGAAGCAACATGCCCAGTTAAGTCATCAAACACACCTTTAGTGGTTCCCCAGAGAGCAAGAAATTTGGTTTCCTCTGTCTTCAAATCCACAATGACAGAAATAAGAAGGACCACAAACAGAAGCCAACATTATATTTCCAGTCCTGAACTGAGCTCTAACCTCAATACTTGATGTGAAGGCTATAGCCTTGGTAATTAAACTGAAATGGAAATGAACAGTATTGCCAAGTGAGCCCATTGTCACCTGATACCCCATGGTTGTCAAAAGATCAATGGGACATTCTGATGGCTTGGAGGTGAGGCAAATTTGCACTTCATTAACCTGGTAGGCCAAGCTGTTTTTCCAGAAACTTTGAAGAAATTAGGCTAGGCAAATTCTACTACTAAAAGTACAATCAGTGACTGAAAACTCAATGTCATTCATTCGTTCTAGTCAGAACCACTCAAGATAATTAATAATAAAGCTTATCAGATCCATTTGTACAGTGCAGTTCTACCCATGTTCTCAGTGTGACTGCAAATTGCATGTATTGAAAGCTACAAATTACAAATTTAATTAGGCCTGAGAAAAGAGATTGAGTTCTGACTCTCAAACTCTATAAGTAAATGCAATCTAGTTAAAAATAGCTTTCATTTGCCAAGCACTTATTTATGAGACTATAAAAATGTATTTATGTGCAGTCCATTACTCTTTACAGAACTTGGTAGAGTTGGTATTATTGAACCTGAGGAAAGCAATGCTCAGAGAAACTAAGTAAGATTATACACAAAGTTTAAGTTGCAGAGGTGTGAGGTCAAGATTAGTGCCCAGGTGTAGCTAACCACATACACCACTTTCCTATGGGGTTCTGTACCCACCACTCATTTTTCAAGGACTACCAAGTCCTGCCACTTTCATGAAATCTTTTGTTGTTGTTGTTTTTTCAAGGTACGGTCTTGTTTTAGCCCAGGTTAACCTAGAATTCACTGTGTAGTCTCAGGTTGGCCTCAAACTCACAGTGATCCTCCTATCTCTGCCTCCCTACTGCTGGGTTTAAAGGCCTAGCTCATGAAATCTTATTTGAGTGTTCCTTGGTCTTTAATAAACAAACTATGGTGATGGATGATTGGACCAATATCACAGCAACAAATAGGAGTGCCAGTCCAGCAGTCTGACTCCTGAACACATGTTCCTCACCACTATAGGAAGGTGTCTAGAAAGATATTAGATTAAGATTCAGAGGTTAATTATCTGCTTTAATGGAATTGAATAAGTACAAACTAGATAAAAATGAAAAATATCATTATGCTTCATATAGTCAAGGTAAATAACATGAAAAATTTGCTTCAGGCCTGCATGTGTGTCAGGATTATAATATAGGATATTCATTATTGTAAGGTATGTTGAAGCTCAAATGTCTTACATTATATTTTTTCTAAATAATAGGTCCTCTAAAGTATATTATCTCCTTCCTGTTTCAAGCAATATTTATACTGTCATGTCCTTTGGGGAAAGACCAATATTGCTATTGCCTTTAGTTTCACTTTATATTACTTTGGGAACTATTTATCAGACTATTGTGGTGCTTGGTGACAATGACTCTATCAAGTGATTCCCTTATTTATTATTTAGTATTATTATATGCCAGCTATTAGTCTAGGCACAGGGTATTCAGTAGTGAACAAAGGACAGTTGTTACTTCTGAAAGCTTATACTCAAGGGGGGAAACTGAGTTGAGTTAGTGGGATGTTCCTTGGACAAAGTGATGAAGAAAACTGACTTAACTGTGAACCCAGAGGCTGAGTACGAGTGTGGGTATGTCTGTGGGCTGGGAGAAGAAGAGGAAGCAACAAGAGGAAGAAGCCCGAGCTATTGACAATCTGTCAGAGTTGGGAGTGTGGGACACACGGGGATTGGGGAGGGAGCCAGAATGTCTGAGGCATGTCAGCTGTCTTCAGACCATTAGTAAGAAGGCACTGCCACTGCCACTAACTGAAAGTTGTCACAGGCATTCCGGCATTCCTAAATAACTCCTACCGTTCAGTCTTGATTGATCAATCTTCTCCTGGTCCATTGACCCTGAGTTGCTTGACACTAGCAACAGAAAAAAAGTGACTTTGACTTGTTTCCTTTATCCCCAACCAGCCTTGGTAATCTATTAGGACCCTTGGTAATCTATTAATTAGCTCCTAGGAGAACAGGCCCCTTATCTTACCACCTGCTTTGGGCTGCTGAAAGTTGGTGCTCTGGATTGAACTCTGAAATATGTTACCTAGTTCCCACAACCCTCAGTTTCTTCACTTGATAAATGATCCTAATTGTTCAGTCTCAGGGACTGAGGCCAAAGAAAGTGTAACATATGTAAAATTGTGGCACATAAAAAGTGCAGTGCATACATCAGTCACTCTTAAAATTCTTACTAGAAGTCTTTATATATGTGGGGGTATGTCATTTGTTATAGCCTTTAATTTCAGAAGTTTTCTTCTAAGATCACTGTTGAACAATTACCTTATTTGATGATATTTTAAGCAGCATGGTGAAACACAAAAATCAAGGATTTGTCAAGTGCAGTCCAGTTAAAGAAGTCAATTTGACGTTTGTCAATAGATTGTAGCATTGCTGTCCCCTTATTTTCCTTTCATACAAATCTCCCCACTTATTTTTGTCAGCATGTTAGAGTGATGCAGGATGAAGGTTTCCCCATTGCTAGTGAGACTGAAGTAATTTGCTATATGATGTACCACACACAGATTTAAAAACATTAGTTTTAGATCTGCTATGCTGCATATTCAGGTTTTCCATGTGGTAGATTTGACAGTAGCACAACCAAGCCAAAGGACCAGTGATCTAAAATGGCTCTTTTACATTTCATATGCTGGAACATTAATAAAATGGAAAATCAAAATAAGAGCAATTTAGGGATTCTCGTGTTCTCTGATTACAGGCTCATTTCTGTGGGTCCAATTTTAGACAAAGAAAAGAGATGCAATGGAAAGGAGCACAGCGGGGGAAACAAGATGACAAACGGAGCTGGAAGAAGAAATAGAAGCAAAATGAAAGGGTCAACATCAAACTCTCCATCTCTGTAAAGCACTATTAGAGTCCTCTTAGCGCAATCCCCAGCTGAGCTTCCGGGCTGCTTCCTCACAAACTGGCAGCCTTTGTACTCTGCTGTGCATCTCTCTGTGTTTACTGCCAGTTGGAATGAAAGCTGCAGTCTGCATTTGGGAACCTTCTGCTTTGAGATGACTAGTCAGTGATGCCTTGGAGCCAACTTTGCAGCAGGACTATAGGATCTCCCCTTCTTCCTACTTTTTCTTGGACCTGTTCTGGCCATAAGACTGCCCTCTTCCTAGAAGCCCATGGATGGACAACATAAAATGGTTCTTGTGGTTTTCATCAGGATTGTAAAGCTGTAAACCCAATAGAGACAATGGCAAAATGTACTGGAGGCTGAGGTGCCATGATGTGTCAATTAGATTTCCCTATGGGGCCAGTGACAAAACCTTAAATCAAACATGGAGGCAACGAAGAGACTTGAATGGCTCCTTCAACCCAAAAGTCAGAGTCAGAAATACTCAGATCAGATGTGCAAGTGGATTTGGGATTCTGTTTGCTGGGCAGCTACCCCTTTTTCACTTTATTCTCAACAAGACTCTCCCCAGTGACAGACAACAAAAGTGACCAGACACAACATTAAATCTACTTCCAATCATTTTCAAATTCACTTCGAAAGGAATTCACCACCTTCTCAATCAAACCAGTAGCCATCCTGGGACCAGGTAGAGGCTGAATGTGCTCAGCCTTCTGGGTATGGGTTCAGCTGGCTAAAAAAAGTTTAAGTTGTCTTGGCAGAAGAAAGAGGGGTGGACTTGGGACAGGTGGAAATCAACAAAATCACTTTCCTCTGAAGCCCTTGAGTTGATCATCCTGGGGATCCAGAAACAGAACTTTAACAGAGTCAGCTCTGTAGCTATGTATGGATGCATGAGCTATGGCATCTCTGGAAAACTTCAAACACATCCCGATGTACTAGGGTACCTGAGTGCTATACCATCACGCAGTGTGGACAGGTTATCAAGAAACATAACTTCTTCCTCTGAGTTTGCTGATGGCAGATTTTCACACCCACACTAAATCAAGTAGCAGCCTTCCGGAGCGCCAAGGTAAAGCAAGGATGTGTTAGCCAGCTTCCAGAGGAATTCATAGCTGGTGGCAGGAGAGACTTCCTGCTTTTGTTTTGTTTTGTTTTGTTTTGTTTTGTTTTGTTTTGTTTTGTTTTGTTTTGAGAAGTACAGGCTTCATCTCTGTGATCACTTTCACGTTTCTCCCCATATTTCTGGTCACATGGGAACCAACATTACCATCATTATTTAGTGATTTCCAACTGCTTAAATAATGGGAACTCCGGGCCTCAGAGATGGCTCAGTGGTTAAAAGTGCTTACTCCACAAACCTACTAGCCTGAGTTTGATCCCAAGCACTCATGAAAAGCCATACACAAATTGATACATGTGCCAATAATCCCAACATGCCTACAGCAATGAGAAGTGGAGCCAGGATTCTAAGCTCTAACTAGACTGGCTTCCCAATGGCAAAATAAATAACTAACTAAATAAATAAGAGAAGATCCTGTCTCACAAATAAGTAGAAGGAAAGGACTAACACACTAAGGTTGTCCTCTGACTTCTGCATGGACAGTATGACACATGGACACTACATACACACACCCAGAGAGAAACAGAGAGAGAGAAGAGAGAGAGAGAGAGAGCAAATGAATACAAATTTAAAAAAAATGAAACACCTTTCTGATATAAGAGCTTATAAATATCTTACAATAGCAAATGCATGTCTGAGCTGGACTGGCATAAGGACTAAGAAAATATATACTGTCACATTTATATTTGTTACTAAAGCAGTTGTTTGTAATCACACTGATTTCAGTAGTACTTGTTTCCATATGAAAAACCGAATGGTGCATGTATGTACACATGGTGATTCATCCCACTTATGAGGATGGAATCCTTTGCAAAAATTCCACAAAGCCCTTTTGTAACACAGGACAGATGACTTAGAAAGGTTTCTTCATAATCTCTGGCATTTGAACCCAATTGTGAGGTCAGATGACTCATTCTTCTTCCTTTTTTCCTGTCTCTGTATCCTTTATTCAAGTTTGTAGCACATCCTTTGTTCTTCACTAAGTACCAAAATGGTAAGTGAACATGGATTCCAGTCACTGAAAATGCATGTCACTGACTGAAATGGCACATGCTCCAGGTGGAAGGCGTTTGCCAGAAAAGGAAGTAAGAAGAGCCTATGCCTCTCTTCTGAAGAGTACTGATGAATCTCTTTAGAGACATAGCATTTCACGTACAATCTGGGCACAAAAATAGCTAGGAAACATTCATACTAAATGGGAAGTGTGTTCAAAGAATATAAACGTAATGCAAAGTTTATTTTTTCTGGTCGTGTGTCAGATAGTACAGCTGGGGACAGGGTGCTCAGAGATAACAGACTCTAAATTTTAGCCCTGAGTTATATAGACTTTCCTGAACTTTTGGGCACAAAACAACAAATACATTTTTAAATAAAAGTTAAGAGAAATTCAAATTTTGAGTTTTCTCTCCAAACCATAAACATTTGTATTTAGAAGATTTCAATACAAATTTGCAAACAAGTATGTAGCTTTTGGTAATCAGTCTGTTAATACAGATTGGGTGCAAATTGGTTCATTTAGCTCAAAAATGGAGCTAAGTTGTATTTCTCACATTCAACTAGTGCTAATGTTTTAATGATTGCTTTTTCAGCATTGGGAGATTAGGGACTGTAGTGATTAAGAACATGGGCTTTAGGAGCTGGGGATGTAGCTCAGTTGGTAGAGTGCTTGCCCAGCATGCACAAAGCCCTGAGTTCCATCCCAGCACCACATGAACTGAGCATGGTGATACAGGTTTGCAATCCCAGCAGTCAGGAACTAAAGACAGAATGATCAAAGGCATCAAGGTCAGCCTCAGCTTCATATTGAGCTCAAGCCAGACCACCTGGCTGGACAGAGATATATGGGACCATGTCTCAAAAACAAACAACAATAAAATCACTGGCTTTGGAAGGATACTGAGGTAGGGGACCTAGTTCTTCCCTTCACCAGCCATGTCACCTTGCACAAATCACTAAACTTACGTAAACTACTATTTCCATATTTGTATGTTGATATTACAAATTTGTAAGACAAATTACAATTATTGTGGTACAGTTCATATAAAAATACTTGGTAAATAAGTGGAAGTTAATTTCTACTAATGAATGCTAACTCTCACATAGAGTGTGATGAACAAGACATCTTCACTGGGCAGTCATTTCTGCCTCCTGGTCTGACTCTAGCTACACTTGCCTTGGCCTTACTTTCTAAGTGAATGTTACTAAACTACTTCTTAATCTTTTTAATCAGTAAAACCACATTAAACAACAACAGCAGATGAGAGAGTAACAGCAAAACAAAACCAAATCAGAGGTGGCTTACCTGTAGCTTAGTTGGTAGGGTACTTGTCAAGCATGCATGGGGCATTAGGTCCTGTCCTCAACACGGCCTAGACTGGTTATGTTGGTACTTGCCTTTGATTCCAGCATTCTGGAGGTAAGGATAGGAGGATCAGAAGTAAAGTTATCCTTGGCCACATAGCTAATTCAAGGCTAGCTTAGTCTCCATAATACCCTGTCTCAAACAAAAAGAAGACGATGACGACGACGAGCAGAGAAATGAAGGCATGGGCTGGTGGCAAAAGGTCACATGTGCAAAGCATTTTGGGATATGGCCTGTGAATGTTTCTTAAACAGCTTTTGGGTCTGAAAGATAAAAATTAGGTTCATGGACTTCCGGCCAAGATGGCGACCGCCTAGCTGCGCTGCAAATCCCGGGGAAAGGAAGGCAAGATATTAAGGATAGATGTAGATCCTAAGGAGAGAGCCACCCCATCATACCTCAAAAGGGCCCCGGCTGAAACTAAGAAAAATTGGAGAAACAAGCAAGGGCGCTGTTTTCCTGATGAACCGGATACCAGCACAAGGGGGAAGGAGATCAGCATAGAGAAAAATCAACTCTTACCAAATCAGAGAGCCAGAGCCTCAGAGCCCCCCAACACCTCATCACTGAAGCTGACCCAACATGGCTCAGGGAAATTTTGTGGAAGAGGGGGCGGAAAGAATGTCAGAGCCACATGTTGGGTCATGATATGCAGAGACACTTAGCTTACCCATAACTGTGGGCTAACTCCACAATGCATGACCCGTATACCTCAACAAGGAGGGGCCAAGAGGAGGGGGTAGGTCATGGATGAGCCTAATAATGGTACCAAACTGACTGTAAAAAAATAAAATAAAAAATAAAAATGAAAAAAAATTAGGTTCATTGCCCTATGGTTTGGGGACTCTGTTTTTATGCGGAGCATCATGTGGAGATTGGACCAGGTAGGGTCCTCATCTGTGCTTGGTTTATGCTACCACGCTTCCTGAATTTCCAAACAGCACATTTCTAGCCATGATGGGGCAGGTTCTCCTCTTGCTGGTTCCACATCAATTGGGTGAAATCCATCCTAAGTTTATAGAAGCGAGTCACTGTTCTTCTACCTGCACCAGGCACTGCATAATCAGCAACTCCTCCACTAAATAGCACCAGCCTCAGCCCAGGGGCATTGCCTCAGCATTTGATGCTACTGCCCCAGATCCTAAGATGACCCCTTTGCCAAGTTGGAGAAAGTGCCTAGAGAACACAGAATATCACAACCATGCCTTGGACATCTCACCCCTCTATGACGAAAAAGTAAAGCAACCATGAATACCATACTGCTGGCATTAACTCCCAAAAGATGAAGTCATGATTTCTCCTTGGACATCAGGTTTAAAACATTTTTTATAGACATGTTCCATGTAGTTACACCATGTTTGTCTGGATAAGTCAGCCACAGAGCTGAGTACTACTGAACACTGTGAACTCAGGAAATGGCTGACAATACCAGGAACTACAAGGAGAGATGTTCACGTTCACACATCTCTATCAGATACACAGTGCTGCAGCCAACACCATCCGTATGTTCCAGTGTTTAATCTATCAGTGCTCTGGCCCATCCTTCAACTATCAGACTCAAGATGGGTGGTTAGAATAGCAGCCTCTTAGTCACTCTCTATCATCAGTGAACCTCATCACATGAGAGGTCTGAACAATTTCCACAAGGGACAGTTCCATCATTATCAATACCCTGTGCTTTCGCTCAGCATCCTCACTAACGACCTACCAAACCCAATGCTTAGGGAACTTTCCTCTGCTGACTCGTAGCAGTCTACCCTTTCTACATGGTACTAAAGTGATGGGATGTGATTATAGATGAAGGCATGGGTTTTTATCTTTCTAAATAAAAAACATGAGCTAAACAACCCAAGCCAGCCCATTCCATGCAGAGAACCTCTGGCACCCATCTATTTCCCAAGCAAACCAATTCCGTGCATAAAGTCTCCAAACATTAAGGACTTTGCTGTGTTTGTTATAAATAAGTCAGTGGGTAATCATAAAACACTGTTTGGCAGTAACAAAATCAAGAGGATTGGTGATGGCCAGCCCCAGCCGGCTATAAATTTTATGGTATTTTTTTTAATGAGTCAAGGAAGGTTACTTATCAGGATTTTGTCTTTCAGGGTCAAATGAAAGCAGAGGACAGACAGAAAAGGAATATAGGCTACCTGGTATTAGGGGAGGGAGAGAGGAAAGAGTAGATGACAAGTAAATAGAAGATCCAAGGGCAAGTTGTTCAAGGCTCATACAGCCTATAGCTTAGGCAGAAAGTTTCAATTTGATGCTGTCCTCAAGGGAAACCTACAGAAAGATTTTTGTGCCATTGTGAAGGTGGCAAACATAAAAAAAAAAAAATGGATCACATCTTTAAGTGTTGGGCAGAAATACAGAGGAGAAAATAGGAGGGAGGCAAGAAATGCATTGGCCAGAAATAGCAGATACAAGTGGAGAAACTATGCCCCAGAAGTGATAACCAGAACCAGATCATGACTATCATGACTCCTGTCTTTTGGACTAATCCTGACCACTATATGATGTCCTCTGAGTACTGGTTTAAATACCTCCTTAGAAATCAGAATTCTTTGCCATCTTGGAGGAGACACTAGTATTTCCAGAAATTTTTATTCTGATTTAATATGAACCCAAGCAAGCCAATGTGAAATGAAGATGCAATGTTCTAAATTAAATTTGACATTTTATTAATCCATTTCAAGGTCACTGACAACTATAAGTCCAAAATAGTGATTTTTGGGGGGACAGAGGGACAGGGTGTCATGTAACCCAAGCTGATCTTGAACTCAATATTTAGCCAAGGAGGATCTTGAACTTTTAAAAAATATTTATTTATTATTTATTTATGAGCAGAGAGAGATAGTGTGTGTGTATATACATTTCAGGACCTCTTGCAACTGAAGATGGACTCCAAATGCATGGCTTCACATGGGCATTGGGTAATAGAATATAGGACATCAGGCTTTGTAAGCAAGCATCTAGTGATTTTTTTTAAATAAAATAAAAAAAATGAGAGGGGACAGATGGTTTGACAACTTGCCCTTCATCTGCAGCTGCATAGGCAGGGTCAGGTAGTCTCGAACCTTGGCCACAGAAGGAAACAGGTAATGGGGATGATATGTATGCTTGGTGTGCTAACAAGTAATCCACAGAGCAAGAATTTGAGTTAATGCTGGAAACAACTGGCCTCCACCCAAGAAGAACTTTGCCTGCCATCAAGTTACGGTATTCAGTTGACCTGCTCTTTGATGCAAAACTGAGCTCTGTTCCTCAGGACATCTCCACTGGCTTCTACATGCCCTCATGGCTGTTCTCATCTTTGCTTCACTGTTAGTGATGCCTTTCACATCTTTATCTAAAATCTGCTAGTGATGCCTTCCACATCTTCATCTAAGATCTTGCCTTGGCACTTTCATTGTCTCAATATAAGGAGGTCACGGAAACTTTGTTTTTTCTAAAATCCATGAACTCATCTCTATCACTTATGGGGCCCTTTTTGAATTTACCCTCAGAAGTCAATGAGGAAAGCTTTACAAAACTATAAGGGAGCTCAGAGTTTTAACTGTATAAATTAATCACCCATAAAAAAATGGAAATTGGTTTATTATAGGAATAAAGGCCCCAATAATATTTACCTGCAGGGTTTTGACTAAGTCAGAGAAGAGTGTTCAAAGTAGTGATAAAATTGTCTAAAGATGGGTAATATACACAGTGAGCCAGCATTTTTCCACAGCTCTTCAGGAAATGGCAATGTGGAATTATTGGGAAATTATTAATGATCACAAGTAAGGTAAAACTTGGGAGGAACAAAAAAAATTATATCTTTGTCATTTAGCACCTGAGAAATTTCTTTTAGAAAACAAAAAAGAATGATCCAAGGAAAGCAAAGACATGAAAAGAGGTAGCTAAATAAGGAGACAGACAATTCAAGTAATTTACTGTAATGAGTAGCAATCAACTTGCACAAAGACAGCATCATAAAGATAGAATAGAAAACTGCAACTACATCATGTTAAGATTCTCATCTCAGCATTTACTTGCTTGAATCCAACTTCTCATTGTTCTACCACATCCTATGAAGAATGAATTGTTCTTTCTGGGAGTCATGTCCAAAGATTGATTTTCTTCCTGTAGGTCTGTCAGAAATGAAGAGAATGGGTTATTGGATGGAAAATTGAAGGTTCTTGTCCAGCTTCCCAAAAGACTAGCTGTTAGCAAACACACCCAGTTGCATTGTTTGGTTGGCAGTTAACAGGTGGCATAGTCTTCTGCAGTGATGTCTTTAAATCAACTGCCCAATTCTGAGCCAGCTTCATGGATACACAGCCCTACTGATACACAGGGTCTGCATGTAGTAAGGGCCCATGGCTGGGCTAATGCTCAACTTTTATCATCTTGAAACTCTTACTGATTTTTTATAAACAACTAACTTCAGGTTTTCATTCAAACCAGCCCCATAACATGCGTAGCTGATCGTACTTGAACACCACCAAGCCTTTGCCTCCTCATCTGTGAGATCAGAGTTGGAAGAGCCTCAGCCTCCTTGAACTCCAGCATATGAAGAGACAAGTGCTTCAAGATTATCTAGCATTTTAGTGAGCACAGTGCCACACATGGTTGAAAGGAGAATTTTTTCAGAATTCCATTTCCACAATATACTCTCATCTTTTTTTTAAATCAGCAACCATTTAATTTTTTTTTTTTTTTTGGATTTTGACAATTTAAACTAAGCATTGTTGGAAGTGATGTCCTCCTCATTAAGTTGACCATTATTCTCTGATGATACATATGGTGGAATATAACATGATGGGTTATCTAGTTCTCTCTTTCTCTTCTCATGGCCAACCTCTTATTATTATAGGACCACTGACTAGCCTCATATTGCCACAAGAGTGTTGCAAAAAAAATCCACCCCACAACTGAGAGGCTTGGGGCACCATCCTCATTTTTGCCCACAGGTCCCCCGAGGCTGGGCGGTTTTGCTGATCTCAGTCAGGACTGGCTGGACATTTCTCTGGTCTTATCTGAGTCTCTGTCATATTTTAGATGACCTCACCTAACACACCTCAGTTCTATTAATGTGAGGACTTCTGTCTATCTAGCAGGTTAGTCCTCAATTACATGGGCAGAAAACAAGAAAAGAAGCAGAAGAAAGTCAGGCTGTTGAGTATGGTCTCAGGATTTGCCAGTATCACTTGTGCTGTATTCTATCATCCAAAACAAGTCGTAAAGCTAGCCTTGACTCAAGAGAGCAGGAAATAAACCTTGGTGAGAGAATAGAACTCTGGAGGAGAGGAGATACAAATTGACTTTCTAGGGGCCCTGAACACAGGGTAAGAATTGGAGATTCTTCAATATGTGAATCACAATAATCAAGAGCTCTTCTTGCTCTACACACCACAGACTACCCCAGCAACACAGTGTTGTGTGCCCACATCAGCTCACTTAGGGTGTCCTTATGTACACTATCTGGACGCTGTCCTAACAACACAGTGCTGTGTGCACACAAGCAGCTGACTCCTGTATTAGTTACCTTCTATTTGCTGAGAAAAACACCTGACCAAAAGCAGTTTATGGAAGGAAAGGGGTTATTTCTGGCTTACTGTTTCAATGGAAAGTTTCATTATGGCAAGAGCAGACAGCCAGGTGTCACACCTTCACATCAGCAGGAGGAAGTAGAGAGTGAGATGAGTGAAGTAAACAGGACTAGGCTATAACACCCAAAGGCCTACTCCCAATGACATACCTCCTCCAGCAAGGCTCTGTTTCCCAAATTCTGCAGCAGATGGGGATTGAGTGGAGGCTCAACACAAACACATGAGGCAGAAGTAAGAGAAAACCCTGAGCCCACATCTCAAAAGCTTTGCTTTCTTACACTTCTTCTCTCTTCTCCATCCAGCACTAGCCTGCTGAAGGGACAGAAATCAAATCACATAAATAAAAGTGAGGTGCACCAGCTGAGGCCATCCAAAACATAATCAGAACATTCCAACCACCACGCCTTCCATTGCATCGTCTGTAGAGATGCAGGCAGCCAGCCTCTGTCTGTAAAACTGTGCCTGCTCTGGCATCCTCATAGCCAGCAGCCTCTCTGCTTCCACTTCATCCATTTCCTTTCTTCCTTCTCAGGACCAGACACCCTATACCACATGAAGTCCAGGTCAGTCAAAGGGATCAATTTCACTAGCTTTGATCTCTATAGGTCTATCAGGCCCTAAAAACATTATTTAACAAAAAGAGTTTGGAATTCTCAGGGAAAGAAATTTGGATTTTTCCCAGCTGTGCCAGAAACCCCTCTGCTACATGGGAAAGGGTAGTAAATAGTGACCCCCCCACACACACACACCAGGTCAGTGTCTGTAGCTCCTCCACCTCTGTATGGCAGAGTGGGTTGTTTTTTTACTCCAGTGCTGTCTGTGCCATCCCCATCCTCCCTCTTGGCTGCATCAGACACTCATAGTTCAAGCCAAACACACTGAGACAGCTCACTGCGGTTCTTTGAGCATGGGCAGTGGTCCCTCAAATAAATGAGAGAGGCAGTGTGTTCCTGCCTTCTGCCAGTCTTATGCCCGCCAATCTTCATGGCTTCTAAAAGACATCACCATAAAATTTCACTCCAGAATTAAGTCTGGCCAGACAAGACTTTGACAGCTGGACAATTTTAACATAACCAGGCAATTGTTTAACTCTTTTTTTCCTGTGTAGATGTCCCTTTGATCTTCATAACACACAACATAGCTCTCTCCCAGGCAGCATTCTGATGGGACTATATATGGACCCAGATCATGGTGTTTGGTTTGGGTTTTTCCTTTTAAAAAGGTCATGAAAGCACCATATGTTCTGCAACATACAGAGCCATGAGATGGAGAGCTGTAATGCACATGCATGTTGCATGTGTCTTGCCAGGAACATGTGGGGGCTGTATTTGCTGGTGGTTCAGGGAAGGGACCTAAATTTGTTCTGCATCATTGTGCTCTGTGCTGCACACTGCTTCCTAAGCTGCCAGACATGCCTTTTGTTTCATGCATTCATTTGTGCTTCCCTATCTCCAAAATAAACCTGTCTCTTCAAATCAGGCAACCTTCCACTAAACCAAAAACGAAAAGAAAAACAATGAGAGGTGATGAAAGAGAAGCAGCTGGCTTGGCTCCTCCTTACTGACATGCCCTCTTCCTCTTGTTGTTGTGCTACATGTGATGGTTTGGATATAAAAAATCTCCCACTGGCTCATGCATATGAATACTTGGTCCCCTACTGGTGGAGATATCAGGAGGTAGACTCTTTGGGACATCTGCACAACTGGAGGGAGTATATCTCTGAAGGGACTGCCCTGAAGCTTTATAGGGTACAGTCTACTTCCTGTCATATCTTTGCTTCCTGTTCAGCAGAGATGTGAGGTCCTGAGGAGTCAGCCTCATGGTGCTATCACCATGAGCCACCTGTCACCGTGCCAGCTCTGCCTTTCTGTATGGCATTCCTTAGAACCAGGAACTGACGTTTGGTCTTTAGGCATCATCCCATTCAGTTGGTGAGTGCTTTTCTCCAATAAGTCCAGTGCTGTGTTCATCTAGAATGTATTTCTCTAGTAATGTAGACAAAAAAGACACTCTCCAGAGCCCTTAGACCAGAGCCTGTTAGGATTAGTAAATGGAAAGAGTGGGGTAGGGCTTAATGTTTTCCCCAGCCTCCATGGGCAAGTGTTCATAGTTGCAACTTTTGCCTGTGAATGGAGGTGTGTGTATGTGTAATCAGAGAGAGTTATAGAAGTGAAAACTATCATTAATTTTATGCCCATTTGTCTTTAAATATACCTCAATCTGTACAAAGCTAATTAGTTTTAAAACAGCATGCACTAACAGTGTGCCTATTGTGGCAAGTTTTCATTTATTAATGGAAATATTTAAACTTCTTCACATTGATTTGACCTGTTTTTTAATAAACAAGGAGATTCAAAATATTTGATGAGCTTCCTATTACCTCCAAAATGCCCTGCTTTGCACAAATTAGTTTTGTTTCTTTGAGCATTGCCAACATCTTCTAAATAGTGGAAAGAAAATACTGGGAGAGCTGAAACATGGTGTATGTGTTTTAGGCAGAAGAAAGGGGCTGGAAATATATGCTTAAGTCCTACAGAGGAAGTGGTGTTGTCCTGGTGGACCAGATGATTAAGACTGTGTGTTAGGGAATTCCTAAGTTGCTTCTGTATTTTCTCCCATAGATGACTTAATTTTCAGGATATTATTTACTGAGGTCTTGGCTTGACATACAGAACCTTCCAAGACGTCATTGATGACCTTTATGCATTTTTCTTACTCCATTCTTCCACCTAGGGTCTGCTTTAGTCATATCACAAGACTTACAGAAACCTCATTGATGCTATTAAACAGCCCAGAACCTTTATACATGCCCTTCCTCCTGACTCTGTGTCCCATATCCTCTCATCCCATGGAACCTCATATCCATCCTTCATCATTCTCTCTGTAATTAGACAGAACCCTGAGACTATTTATACAAATTATCACTCTACATTGTAATCTCTTCCTTACACATCAGTTATCTTCTTGAAGAAAAGTCTATACATCAGTCACAGGTTTTGTCCCTGGCTTATAGAAGCATGCCTTGTCTACAGAAACTTCAGTTGTGAACAAATGTCTGAGTGACCAAAGTGGATGTGAAGCTGTCATAAATGTAGGCTCCTGGGTCCTGCATCGGCTCTGTGGGGTCAGAATCCGCATTTACAGAGAGCGTCATGGGATTCAGTTGCACATTAGTTTGAGAAGGAGCAATGCTGCTTACCCTGACCTCTCCTACAAATATCTGAAGTATTGATTTTCCAAAGCTCCGAGTTTGTTAATTATTAATGTGCCTGCTTTGTATTGTGCTTACCTGATACAGTGCATGTGTAACTGTGTGTGCGTGCACACGTGTGTGTGTGTGTGTGTGTGTGTGTGTGAGTGCACGTGCGTGTGCTCACACACTCTGGTTCTTGTTTCCCCACCACACGGCCACGCAGGGACATATAACATCCCTTCATGATTCCTCTCAGCGCCCAGCACCTGGGTAAGCTCAGAATAGGTGCTTGTAAACATTTATGTAGGAAGTCAAGAGACACCAACTAAAATGAAACCGATTCTGTAAAGCTACGTTGTGCATGTCTCTGCAACAAAACAGCCAAATTCGTACAAATCCACAGTGATTGGGAAGGAGATGAAGAACTGCTTTTCCTCAAGTTCGAATCAAGCCAAAGATGAATTCTTTGTAAACATGCTCATAGCTCTCACCTAATTGGTCTTCAACTTCTGTCACTGTCCTTGAAGGGACATATGGTAGCTCCTTGGACCAGTTTTTCCTGGTCACATTCTTATTCTTGGTGTGTCTGGAATTCAGATTTCTGTTCCCAACAACTCCCATTCTTCCTTTGAATGTGTTAGGAAACGCTGCTATGTCTCGTTCTGCTCCACATCTCCAGATTTGTTCGCACTGTGTAATTTACTGGTTTCAAACACCAATGCTGCATAAAAATAACCACTGTTTTCTCATTCGCTGCATTGGGGTTCCCACACCACACATGCCTGACAGCTGACTCAGAAACAAGAAAAGAAAATGAAAAGAAGCAGGCTGTGTCTTTGTCCTCCTTGGAGAATATTCTGGAGATAAGCTCTGCTATGAAAGGAAAGCATAAAGTAGGGAGTGCAGGACAGTAATAGATCTCATTGGTGTGAAGTACCTTGGACACTGCGTGTATACGATCTCATTTAACTTTACCAACCAGAATGCAGGAATCATGACCCAATTTTACCAGTGAAGAAAGTAAAACTCCTTGATATTCCCAAAGTCGCACTGTCACAGAGTTGAGTTTTAAGCCAGTTTGTCTTCTTCTGTATAATTACATACTCTTACCATACTGACCTTTTTTCTTTAAAAAAAGTTATTTTATGAGAGAGAGAGAGAATGGGCCCACTAGGGCCTCTAGCCACTGCAAATGAACTCCAGATACATGTGTCACCTTGTGCATCTGGCTTATGTGGGTAGTGGGAAATTGAACCTGAGTCCTTGTGCTTTGCAGGCAAGTGTCTTAACCACTAAGCCATACTTCCAGCACTTGATCATTTTTGAACATACAGCTCAGTTGTATTGAGTATATTCACAGTAACTAACTTCTACAACTATTTCGTCTAACAAAACTGGCCCCCTACCCATGAATATCAGCTCCTCATTTCCCTAAGGCCTTCATTTTATAAAGTAATTTTTCTGTCTTTCTCCTTCCTGACTCTTCTTCCATTGTCTCCCCCATCCCATGGGACCAGGATTTACACTGCTCTAATCTAACCCAACAGAAACAAAAGTTACAGAATGTTCTAGAGTCTTAGGGTGTTTTCTTCATCTTCTCTATTGTTTGTCCCCATGAAAAAAACAATAAGATTGATTTGCCAGTAGGAGAAAATAGAAGGTTATTTCTGAGCATAAACTTCTTTTTCTGTAAAATGAAAGTAAGACTACACACAACACACATTAGAAGTGAGAATTTACTTGTGATGCTGGAGATTAACCTTTCCACTTTGCCTGTGTCCAGGGAAATCCTAGATATGCACCATCTTCTCTCTGAAAAGGAAACAGTTGTGCGTGTCCATAACCCTCACTTTGTCCGTGGTCCTGATTCTGAGGGCAGATTCCAGCCCTGAGCTTCAGTGATGGTCTCTTTCCAAAGCACACGAGAGTGAGACACCCACGTCCAGTGTAGCTAAACTGCTTGAAGGCTCGGCCTGCTGGGTGAGATTGTTTGTCCCTGACGCCAGACATGTGTTCCCTGTAGGTGAAACAGAATAGAAAGGTCCTGTGCTCTGGGTGTAGATTGGCATATCTTTGAATTGTCACTGTGACATTCTCTTACTGTCTGAAATAACTTTTGCATAATTCCATTTAAATGACTTTTTTTGTTAGATATTCAAAAGCAAGAAAACGTTTACATTGAAATAGTAAGAGCAATCAGGGCCTACGGTGAGCAATTATAAATGCCAAAAGGAACAGCAGACATTACCCTTCCTCCAACATCCTGTGTTGTGGTGGTTTGGATCGAAAGCATACCCCATACATGCCCCACCCTCATGTGTTTGACTACTTAATCCCTCGTTGGTGGTGCTGTTGGGGAAGGCTGTGGATCCTTTAGGAGGCAGATCTTGACTGGGGAAAGTGTATCACTAGGGATGGGCCTTGAGGTGTTAGGCCCAGTCCCACTCTGTTCTCTCTCCCTCCCTCCCTTCTTCCCTCCCTCTGTCTCTCCTTCCTTCTTCCCTCCCTCCCTTCCTTCCTTATTTCCTTCCTCCATGCAGATGCAGTGATTTAGCTTTCTGCTCCTGTCATGCTTTCCCAGCCATAATGGTCTGTCCCTCAAAACTTTAAGCTGAAAATAAACTCTTCCCTTCCTTAAGCTGCTTCTTCTCAGGGGTTTTGTACCAGCAATGACAAAATAAGTGACAGTGTGTCATTTGTGGCTCTTCACAAGGGGATAGGTTCATGCTAGGCTCTCATCATCCCAATGTTCCACCTGGGATAACAGAGGTCACTTCTTCCTGGATGTCGTGACCACAAGATGTCAGAGTAATTGATTTATTATCGTATGATTTGGGTGAAAACAGGAGCTTTCTATCATGGTTCTTAGCTCTTGAAGGGATGCTGAAGTAAGCGGACCTGGGTTTGAATTGAACTCTACATCTCAGCTCAGTGACCTGGGTGAGTTATATAAATTCACTATGCCTAAGTGTATATGTGAGCTCAGTTGGATGAAGCACATTGTATTTCACAATTCACTTAATATGTACTAGTACTGGTAGTCTTATTATCTTATTATTGCCATTTCTTTTTATGTTTTTAGCATTATTATTATTAACAACATATGTCATATGGATACATCATCTGTTGTTACCCTCTTTTTCCTTGTCCCCACCCCCATTCCATTGGGGACACTCATCAGTGGGGTTGCAGATATTCCCCATGAGATCGTGGGTTATTATTGTGGGAGCAGCAGTCAGTTGTATTTGGAGGGAGGGAATGTCTGTGGGCATGATGTCTCAACCTGTAGCTCTTATAATCTTCCCACCCCCTTTTCCAAAAAGTTCCCTGAGCCATAATGGGTGTGTTTAAGCCTACTTCAGTGATGAGCTCTTAGGAGCCTCTGAATCTTTGCTTTGGTAGGTGTTGAGTATCCTCAGGGTCTGTCTCCTATACCCTGGCACTGACTATCAGCATGGAAACAGCACTCATGTTCTTCTCCCCATTTCTAATACCACAGCCAAGATGAGAACTTAGCTCCTGTATTCTGTTATACTAGAGGACCATAATTTATAATGCAGCCTACCACCTGTTTCATAAAACATATCTAATTTGAAGACAGACATGCTCATTTGTTTATTCATAGTTTACAGCTGTCCTCATGCTACAGCCCCAGAATTGAGGAGCTGTGTGAGAGTAGATGATTTTACAAAGCATCTAGATTTTGGACTGAGAAGGTAAGAACTCACGATGCCCTCTCCTAGCTGGATAACATTAGGCAAATCTCTGCAACATGAGCTTAAATTTTTCTATCTGTAAAACAGATTACAGGAATGCTTATATTACATAGTAGTAGTGGGAACTAAACAACATGCTCAAGCCCTATCTAAATATCTAAGAGCTATAAGAAATCATTCATTCCTATAACTGACACCAGATTAGATGGAGAGTATTCACAGTGAAAACCACAAACCAGTCTTTAGTCGTGTGGGGCTTATCTTCTGGCAAGGAAGACAGGATGCTTGAATGAGGTGCATCTCCTAGCTCCTCAGTCTTGTGATCAACTTTAATGATGAAAGGCATGCAAAACAGAGAAATGCTCAGCCTGGGTCTGAAATATTAAGTTGTATGGGTTTTTTATTGTTTAGAATGTTTTTGTTTGCTTTTATTCAAACAACAGACCAGCTGAATCCTTCAGAAGAAACATATTCACAGAGTTAACAAATTTCCTGGTGAATATGACACATGCAGAGATGCCCACAGGATGATCTAAGCCTTTGTGCATTTACAAAACAGAGTTCAATCCAGCAGATGTGCTCCATGAGAAAATAAAAACCACAAGCCAAATGCAAATACAGAGAAATCCAGCACAGATTAGAGAAAGAGCATGTCATTAGACACTTTCTACGGTTGGCTTTTGGGGGTATGTTGTTGTTCTATGTTTCTTTGCTTTATTTTTCATCTGGTTAGCATTCCTTTCTAGAAAATTATAAATATCAGACAGTAAAAAGCAATTTGACTGAATATGTTCACCTCTAAATCACAATTCAGTTGAATGATAGGGAATTGCTTATTTGTTCTAATTCTAGGCCAGTACACCTTGATGCTTTTCCATGTCAGTTTATCTACAGTAAATGTGTATAAGAACATGTCACTCATCACTAATTTTATTTTTGTATTTTTTATGAGAGAGAGAGCAAATTGGCATGCTAGGGCCTCCAGCCACTGTAATCAGACTCCACAGGTGTGTGCCATCCTGTGCAACCTTGCACACCTTGCATTACCTTGTACATCTGGCTTATGTAGGATCTGGATAGTTGAACATGAGTCCTTAAGCTTTGCAGGCAAGCACCTTGACTGCTAAGCCATTTCTCCAGCCCCACTCATCACTAATTTTATAGTAATATTTCTCCTTCTTGAATTTTTACTGCACTGTATAAAGACTGAGAATGTTAGGGATTGATAATATATTATGACATTTACCAAATTCCCTCTTAGAGTACATAACTCTCCTTCTTAGAAGAAGTGCTCAGATGCTGATCAGTTGACAGACATGTATCCCAAGTCAGTCATCTGACTATGGTTTTTATGCCCCATGCACAAAAGGGACATTTAGAATGAAAACTAGAAGCTGTTGTCAAATTGTCAACCATTGTGCTCATATTAATAACCACTGCAGCTGTCTGAGGCTCAAATTAGCATTTTTTGCAATAAACTAAACACTTTCAGCACTATTTAGAGCTATTTCAAGGAGAATAGCAGAAGTTTATATTGAAGTGCTTGGCTTTATGACCTTTAAAATAAAAATCTCTTCAGAAAACTGATGCTTTATTTATTTTATTTTGTGAGATGTCATGGTGGGATTGCCTGATAAATCTTCCATATCAATTAACTAAACATTCTCAAATCTGTATTCCATAGGCACATTAATTTATGCTTATGTGCTCACATGAACTTGGTTGTGTTATTCCAATCCAAAAATAGAAGAGCTCATTCCTTGGAATGTTATGTCTTCACTCATCTTGATTCCCCAAAGAGGAGAGTATGATTTTTGTCTGCTCAGCCTGGCATTTGGAGAGAACTAGTGATGAGAATTCCTAGTGAAGACAACCATTCAGGTCAGAGCCTGGTGAGTGTGTTCTAAACCTCCAACAGAGAGGAAGAAAAGGAATGGCATCCCTGCTGTGAGTTTATGTCACTGCAGAAAGATGGGTCTTGGGAACTGAGAAAACCTGCAACCTGACCGAGATGAGCCATTATGCTCAACTGCCCCAGAGGTGCCTGGCAGCATGGATTCAAGTTGTGCTGCATAGATTCTGCAGATTGGCTCTTGGGACATAAGTAAAGAAGATTTTCTGTTAAGCTTTTGAAATGAGTTTCTCAATTTGTGGAGTATTATGGCAGTCCAATACCTGGGAGCAACTGGATTTATTTACCAAATAAGGGGAGACAGCTGGATGTTTTATTCAAATGGCAAGTTCATTCACTTCCCTCTGGGAGTTTAGGCCTAACATGTTGAAGTCCAAAGTAATTAAGGGGATGAATGCTCTATTCTACTCCATTGTTCTTGTTGGATTTACACTTAGAAAAGTCCAGGTCTATAACTGGAAAGTCAGAATGCCTGGGTTCTAATCTTAGTTTTATCCTCATTCCCTTTGTCTACTTCACTAAGATAATAAAACAACATGGATGGATAGGCATTCTGAAAATTGTGAAATAATGATCTATTTGCTAGATAAGCACTTAGCTTCATGCCCTGTGCCAAACTTAAAAACAGGCACATCATTAGAGCATTTCTGTGAGAAAAATATTATAATTATAGTGTTAGGGATAAAGAAAATGGGCCTCAAAGAAATTATGGAACCTACCTCAAAGCATACAGATACAACATGAGAATCTGTGGTTCCAATTCAAGCCTTCTCAGTACACATCTAGGTCTACTTACTCCCATGACAAGTCTCTTTTCCACTTACACTAACACATTAAAGAACACTGCCATCTAGTTATCTTTTTTAAAACTCCAGGTTGGCAGATGGACAAATGCTTTAACTCCCCAGATCTTAACTTTCTTGTGTAGGAGAAGCTTCTTTGGGCTTCCTTGAAACCTGAAGGCAAAGTGCCCAGAGGAAGTTAGAGAGCGGAATAGGGCAGTGCTCATCCTCCATGACACTGAATGTCTATAAGCTGCAGAGTCCACTGGAAGCCTCAGTCCTTATGCAAGGAGCCCTGCCTTTTCTCTAAGCCAGACAGCTGGCTTAGAGAGCTCCATGTAGGCTGCAGAGTACACTGGAAACCTCATACTCTTTATGCAAGGAGCCCTGCCTTTCACCAGGGAAGGGCAGGGTGGAAGAATGTATGGCTTCCTAGGGGAAGTATTTTCAAGGGATGAGCTTTTCTACATATAGGAAATACCTAACTCTTAAGTAATGGCAACATGGATGCAATGTAAGACTTCTGCATATATTCATCCACACAGGTCCAATTATTATTCAGCTATCTAGGTATAACTGAGAGTTCTTAGTTATCATCGATCCATCCAGGTATAACTGAGGGTTCTGAGTTATCATCTATCCATCCAGATATAACTTAGGGTTCTTAGTTATCATCTATCCATCCATGTATAACTGAGGTTCTCAGTTATCATCTATTCGTCCAAGTATAACTAAGGATTCTAAGTTATCATCTATCTATCCAGGTGTAACTGAGGGTACTGAGTTTCTCATTCATGCAGGTATAAAACTGAGGGTACTGAGTTTTTCATTCATGCTGGTATAAAACAGGGTACTTAGTTATTCAGCATATGGGTTTAATTAGTGTACCTTGTTATTCATGTATATACTTATAAGAGGGTACCCTGATGCATCCATACAGGTCTAACTGAGGGAACTTACCTTTATAGTTCCTCTGTTCTTATATACCCTAATAACCTTCCTTATCCACACACACAGTGATATTTTAGATACAAGTGTTAGGTCATAGAGCAATATAGTGCACATAACTGATCTCTTTGGATTTACACTTAGAAAATTCCAGATGTACTATTGTGAAGCCAGGAGGCCTGGGTCCTAGTCTCAGTTTTGTTCTCATTACTCTTTTCTATCTTACTGGAGCACTATAACAACAAATAGATAATATTGATAAAGATTTTCATAATTAAATCAACATTTAACTCTCTGCCCTTCTGTATTCAATGAGAATATGCATGTGCACACACATGTACATGCACATACACACACCCACACACACAGAAATGTATACACTCAAACACATACCTATTCCACAGCTTCCACTCTCATCTTACAGAGTTGAACTTCATTGTACTTCATGGTTGTCTCAGAGTAAAATGGAGGGCTGAACATGATGGGTGTCCAGGCTCTCACAGGAAAATGGAGGACTGGGCACACTGGGTGTCCAGTCTCTCACAGGAAAATGGAGGACCGGGAACACGGGGTGTCCAGGCTCTCACAGGAAAATGGAGGACCGGGCACATGGGGTGTCCAGGCTCTCAGAATAAAATGGAGGACCAGGCACACTGAGTGTCCAGGCTCTCAGAGTGAAATGGAGGACCAAGCATATTGAGTGCCAAGACTCTCCCTCTTTCCTGAGACACAGCTTTCTCTCAAGAAGGTGCCACAGATTCAGAATTGGTATCTGAAATTTCTGGTACCCCAGCAACACAAAGGCCCTAAGCCAGGCAGCAGCCCTGACTACTGAGCAGTCGGGTCATCTGATGTTCCCTGTAACGCTGGCTTCACTATGAAGTGGGCACCTGCTTACCTTGCCTTTGCTCTCCAGCAGGTCCATAAAATGCTTTGCATCTTCTCCCAACCCCCAGGCATCTCTTTCACAACATTTGCCCATCAGAAACAAGATTGCTCTTGTCCCAACCTATAATGTGGAGTTGGAAAGCCATCAATGTCCATTCACTCAGAAACAAAACTCTCCATATGGTACACAGTGACTGTGTTTGGATGGGAAACTAGGTTCTTTTTCTCCTTTCCTTGTGCCTTCTGTATCTCCGTTACATATGAAAGTAGAATAATCCACAATGTGCATGAGAGTTCCCTAAGATGAATTTCAGTGAAAGTTCTGCCAGATAGCAAAGATGTTTCTTGGTTTCAAGTGTTTGCAGTTGGCTTAGACCTTGATTTGAGGAATTTTCTTGACAATTTCTTTTCTCTTTTTTCTTTCTTTTCTTTCTTTGCAAACTGGCAAAAAGCTCCCAGGCATCCACCTGGTCCATGGGATTTACTGCCTATGGGTTTGGAGATGGAGAAGCAATGAGGTGCCACTGTCTCTTGTAGCTACACTTTTACCAAAATAGAAGTACAAGTCCATAGATAATAATTTCTAAGTCTGTTAATTAAGAGGTGGTGAAGAATAGATCTGATGTGTGCCCACTATGTGTCTCATGGGGAAAATAGTTATTTGTAAAATAAAGGCTACTTTGCATGTGTCTGTAGAGAATTATGACCTCTGAAAACATGTTTATGTTCTAACTCCTAGTACATGTGAATGTGGCTGTATTTAGAAACAGGGACTTTGCAGATGTCATCAAGTTAAGACATGGTCATATTGGATTAGGGTGGGCCCTAAATCCAATGGCTGGTGTCACTCAGAAGCATCACTCTTGGTGGCCATATTAGCTCCATTTGCCATTAGAAAGATACAGGGTTGGAGAAATGGCTCAATGGTTAAAGCACTTGCCTGCAAAGCCTAGGGACTGGAGTTCAGTTCCCCAGTATCTATGTAAAGTTAGATGCACAAGGTGGCACATGCGTCTGGAGTTTGTTTGCAGTGGCTGAAGGCCATGCCATGCCCATTCTCTCTCCCTCTCTCTCTTTTTCTCTCCCCCCCTCTTTATTTCACTCTCTCAAATAAATAAATGAAATATTTTTTAAAGTTAAGTACAGTTGTGTTTTTACTTATACAAAGCCCCTGGTTCTTTGAGGGTTTTTTGTGTGAAGTTCACAAGCTCCTTGTCTTAGCCCAAATCTTCTTGACAATGACAGCTTTGTCCCATCACCCTTCACCAGGTGTCACAACCCCTGTTCATTGTTAATTTTACTGTATAATGATCCCAGCAATAATCAGAGTGCCCCACCTACAGTGTGAATAACCTCAACTTGGAAGTGGATGTCCTTTATACTTACAAGTCCCATGCTTAAAATTCTAGGGTGAGTTTGGAGTGAGTAATTCAGCATATCCCTTTGGACTTCTTCATAGGTCCCTCTGACCCTTTCACTATCTCCAGTCTTTTTGTCTTATCATTTTTTTCTTTTTTTTACCATGTTGACCTAGTGAGAGGCACAAGTAAATTTGAGGAACAGCAGAAATAAAATCCACAAATACCAAGCATTTCTATTCATTAGTATAAATGGGCATTTTAAAGAGAAGAAAACAAAAACCCAGACATGATGGTGCAAATCTTAGTACTAGGAAGACTGGGCAGGTGGATTTCATGTTCAAGGCCAGACTGTAGTATACAGTAAGGAACCACCTAAAATTTAAAACAAATGAGGAGGAGGAGGAAACAAGATGTAGATAAGAGACGAGAGGAGAAGAGGGAAGAGTGAAGAGGAAAGAGGAAAAGAGATGAGAAGAACAGAGGAGAGAAGAGATGAAAGGTAAGAAGAGGAGAGGAAAGAAGAGGAGAAGAAAGAGGAGAGAAAGCCCAAGAGAACCTAGGACTCAAATCCAAGCAATCTGACTTAACTCTAGCCACTGAGCTGGCCTGATGACAGAAACCTGTAATCCCAACACTAAGGAAGGAGAGGCAGAGGAGCATGAGTTCAAGGCCAGCCTGGACTAAATACTGAGTCCCATGCCAGCTTCGGTATCTAGAATACTGTTTCAAAAGAGAGAAGAAAAGGGAGATGAAAGGAAAGAGGGAAAGGGCAAAGGAAAGGAAAAAAATAGAAAATATGTTTATAAGAAAAGAGCAGAGCATCTTCATTCTCAGACTTTGTGGCACAGTAGAACCACCTGGGGGGATATTTGAACAATACCAGTGCCTGGGCTTATCCCAGACCACTTAGGATAGGACAATTTGGCAGAGAAGACCAGTACCAGTAAATTTTACTAGTGACCCATGTGATCCTCCAGATAACAAAAAATGTTAAGAACCCTTTGTGTCATGAAAGGGTACATCTACAGGCATGGGTCTACTGGGTCCCCTTTTCCTGTAGGGGATGCTACCAACTAACAAGTTGAAGAAATGGACTCCCACTTCTGCTGGCACCCACAGTCATCCTAAGCTACTGGGAGGGGAAGCATCATGCTACCCAGCAAGGCGTGCTCCCCATACCTACCTTCTGAGATCTGGGTCCTGGGACTTCTGGGCCCTCACCTTTTTCTCTGCTGGCCTGGTGTTCCCTGCCATTCTGTGTCTGTCACAGGTCACACAGCCAGAAGCACAGACAGAATCCATTCCATTTGTCTCCTTGGGGATTTTCCAAGGGCAGGACTGTCATGGCACACGTTACTGACAAACTATCTCTTTTATCCTCTCATTTTCACTCGTGGGGATACAAGAAAGAGAACCCACAATCTAATCATCCTGACCATATAAAATTTAATGAATTATCCTGTAATGAACGAGTCTATGTTATAATGAATTTCCCCAAGGAGAAAGAATTCACCACATATAGCTCCTCTCATCCTCCTGACATCTTTTGAGGTTTTGTCAAAAAGGAGAGTTTTTGAAGCTGTGTTATGAAGACAGCTAATATTCAAAACTCATTATTTTTAATGTGTCATAGCTTCTCAGTGTTTTATGTGCACATGCATCAAACTTAATTAACCAGTACTTCACCAACAGATTCCTAGGTTGTCTCAGTTTCCACTATTACAAGCAATCATGGGTTGTGTGTTCTACACACAAATATGCTAATATGCCCGGAGGTCAAATTGTAAGAAATAGAATTTTTAGCCAGGTTTGGTGGTGCGCTCCTTTAATCCCAGAATTCAGGAGGCAGAGGTAGGAGGATCACAGTGAATTTGAGGCCACCCTGAGAATGCATAGTGAATTCCAGGTCAGCCTGGGCTGAAATGAGATGCTACCTCAAAAAACAAAACAAAACAAAAATTATGACAAAACCCCATCTCTAAAGATCATGATCACCAGCACACAGCACGAGGCAGTTGTTACCTGAGACAGAACAGGACAAGGGAAGTGGTTGGTGACTCCCAGGTGTCTGAGAGTACCTGAGACAGAACAGGACAAAGGGAAGTGAGTGGTGACTCTCAGGTGTCTTAGAGTACCAGGCACAACCAAGCCCCCACATTAGTTCTACACGTCTGTCACATTTGGGATGTTTCCTTAGAGAGTTATTTATTCACGTACCCATTTAACACACATATGTGAAGTATAGTGGGACACCATCTCTGCTCTGATGGGTGTTTACACTGTAAGCAAAGTGGGTATAATTTATTGCTTCATTAATCATGGTGGCAAAAGGTCTTACACATTCTTTTGACCTTGTCGACTCCAGACTAGATGAGTCTAATTCTGCAACATCCCAATATAAGTTTAACTGAGGTTAAAGCTTTTTGTTCATCTTTTTTCAAGTTTTCATATGAAAGTTATATTTATTTAAAAATATGTGATTTAGTTTACAAATGTTTGTCTAAGTTCCTATGTGTTTGATTGCTTAGAAGAATTAACTATTAAGGCTTTGTAACAATATCCAGATAGCAGTTTTCCTCCTTTCTGGATCGGCTGTCTGACAGTGGACTGAGGACCAAGATCAGTGTGTTGGGAGGAGGGATTTAACAGTCTTCTACAGCTGAAACCCAAGAGGCAGTTGATCTTCACTTAGAGAAGCACACTTCTGGATGCTTTTCTGAGGTCCTACCATGACTCAGCCACAGAAGAGGGGATGAAATCTGTGTGTGTCTGAAGTGTCAAGCTTTTATCTAACTGCTGCTCAAAGGCCATCCTACCTCCTCTCAAAGAATATCCTCTCTTATTTCCAGAATGAATGTGTCAAAATAATTGATTCAGAAGTGATTTTCCTGGTGGTGTATGCCTTTAATCCCAGCACTAGGGAGGCAGCAGTAGGAAGATGGCTATGAGATCAAGGCTATCCTAAGACTACATAGTGAATTACAGGTAAGTCTGAGCTAGAGTGAGATCCTACCTCGAAAAACCAAAAAAAAAAAAAAAAAAAAAAGATTTTCTGAAATAAAGGGATTATGAATGCATAACTTTGAAGATAATGTAAAGTGTTTTCCTGGTCACTATCCCACCCCCCAATTTGTGAAACAGAATGTTCCTCATATTGTCACAAATGCAAGGCAGGATTTGTTTTATCTTTTGTACTAATTTTATTTTTTCCATTTGATGTGGAAAACAGGCTGTCACAGTAGTTTTAATTTACATTTCTCATGATGAGTTCAGAGAGCTGTTCAAACAGTTAAGAATGCTGTTTTCTTCATATATTTTCTTACATTTTAAATGAATTTTTGGTACATTAGGAAAATAGTTTATGTTATATAAAGCAATGTATTTTCTTAGATGTCTATGAAAACATTATTTGTAATTGTTCTTTCATATTAAAATATGTTAATGAAAATATTTCTATAATAGTTTCTATGATTTCTAGGTCTTGTGTCACACCTAGAAAAGGCTTCTTCTCTCTGCACATGTTTATATCTTTCTTCTATCACATCTCTTATTTCTTTTCCTTTTCATATGTGTGTGTGTATGCTCCCTAAAGGTTTACTGAACAACCTACTCAACTGCACTGATAATCAAAACCATTTTCATCCTATACTAAATATATGTGTGTATGTCTGTATTTATTTCTGGACTATACTTTAGTCTATTAATATGAAAGCACCACATCATTTTAATTTCTTTTTGTAATCTACTAATCTACAGAACTAAGCCTAATTCATTAATCTTCTATTTTATAATTTTTCCTTACCACTATTGCTTTCTAGTTTGTCCATATGAACTACCATCATATCTAATTCTTTAAAAAAGAATTAGGGCTATTTTGATGATAATAATTGCAAATATTTAATTAAGAAAAATTAATTAAGAAAAAATGCTTATGGTAATCTTTCCAGAAATAAGATATCTGTTTTCATTTGTTTAAGTGCTTCTTTCATTAATTTTTTAAAATGTTCATCACACACATCTTGCACATTTTTGCTTAATACTTGATTTTAGTTATAACTTGTTTTTCTTTTCTTATCTTCTAAAGCTCTACATTTATAAAATTTGACTATATATATATATGTATATATATGTATATATATATGTATATATATGAAACTTATTGATTATTATATATTTGATGTGTATTCTGTATTCTTGTAGAAAGACCAACACCCCCCTGGCAGCAGCATACAAAGCCATGGAGTTAGGAAGAAAATGATATAGACATGTTTTTCAAGTCAAGTTGATCAGATTTCTCTATTCCACCCTAAATTTTAAATGTTTTGTTTTGTCTTGCCTTACTTTGCTTATAGGACCAAGGAAAGAACAAATTTGACAAGCTAGAAGTATAAATTAATTCCAAAAGAGTTATTTTAATCATGGATTATAGCTCAGTCAAAAGTATTAAAATATGGGATAGAGAGAGATGACTTAGCAGCTAAGGTGCTTGCCTGTGAAGCCCAAGGACCCACGTTTGACTCTCCAGATCACTCAAAATCCAGACACACAAAAGTGAGGCAAGCACAAGGTCACACATGCCCACTAGGTGGCACAAGCATCTTCAGTTGGATTTCAGTGGCTGAGGCCCTGGTGTACCAATTCTCTCTCTCTCTCTCTCTAGCCTGCATACTCTCTCCCTCCAAAAATACACTAATAAAATGTATCTAGTATGAAGAACCTCCCCTTGGAGGCCCAACTTCCTGGTCTTTTCACTTTCTAATACTCCACAGCACCCTACATAGCACTCATACCTGTCTTGGTATCTGTCATCTGTGTCCAGTGCCTAGCTCCACTGCTAGCCACACCCACAAAGCCATCCTTGTGTACCATTGCTCGTGATGCCTCACACAGAATATAGTTCTGCTCTATCTCTTAGATTCTGGGCCTTGTTTTCTCTTTAAAAACTTGGTCTCAAGGAAACATGTGTCCATAGCCTTCTCCCCGACTTTACTAGCTAGAGCATCTGTCCATGCATTATTACCAGCTCCTCGAGGTGCACACCTCAGCATTCAAATTTCAGCTGTTCTACCCCTTATTCTGCCATCTTAGGTCCACTCATTGGCTCATTGTATTTTCTCTGAAATCCAGTGACAATATGTAACTCACCGCTCACCCAAGATAGCCATCAGGGGCAGTGAACTTATGTAACCCATCTTGGTAGTGCTCAGCTATAAGGCCAGCACTTGGGAGGTAGAGGCAGAATGATGCTAAGCACAAGGCTAGCCCAGGCTATGTAGCAAGACCCTATTTCAGAAAACTAAAAAGAAAAAAATAATTATTATATTAATAGTAAAGTGGTATTCAAGTATAAAGATCACCTACAGACTAAAGAGTAACAAAGAAAATGGAACAAAGCTTTCTTTCTCTTGATGTGAGAACCATTAAGGAGACAAGGGCTGGAGAGATGGCTCAGCAGTTAAAGACACTTGCTGGCAAAGCCTGATGATCAGGTTTGATCCCCATGTAAATCCCAATGCACAAAAGAGATGTATGCATCTGGAGTTCATTTGCAGTGGCAGGAGGTCCTGGCATGCCCATACTTATCATTTGAGGTGGCAGGAGGTCCTGAAATGGCCATACTCACTCTGTTTCTCTCTCTCAAATGAACATATATAAATGTTTTTTTAAAGGCAGGGGCAAAGGAGAGGAGAGGCCAGACATGTAGTGGGGCTGCCCCTGTCCTCCAAGAACAATAAATAGAGTGCATCATAATTGCCAGTGATAATGGATTAAGAATGTCTGTCTGCCTAATGTTGTGTCCATGAGACTGAGGACTCTTATGGGTAGAGAGGGAAGATGCTTGTGGACAGTTAGTAATGACAGCTCGAACACAGGGAAAGGAAGTGGTGGAATAGATGCCCACATCTGCTTTTCTGCCTTCAGCTTGGGGATCCCATTATGGGCTGCAGCCACTACTGACCTTGTGATATTTTCTACAATTTCATTGTCACTGTTGCCTGACTGTATCTTAAAACTGTTCCTTCACTGTCTGAGTAGAAATATAGGCCACCCCTTTAGGGAACTCATCTCAATGGCACATTTTAGTCACATCCACAATTATCTATTTTTCTTACAATGTACAGAACACTTTGTGCCAAGGGCATGAGAAAAGCAATACCATTTATTGAATACCCACCTCTGCATGCCAGCCACTGCACCAAGCACTCCATGACTTGTTGTGATGTTATTGTTGATGTTTTGCTCTTTTATTATTTCCTTAAACACTTCCCAAATAGGTGTTACTCTGTCCGTTTTACCAAGGAGGAAACAAATTATGGAAATAAAAGTTGCAGAGCTGTTTTCACTCTGGTGCGATGTCTTATTCTCAAAGGGTCTCTGAGAATACCTGTTCCTCCACTGCTCAGACATGGGGGTTTTCGACTGTGGAGTCCCCTGGTATATAAGTCCTCCCCCTACTTACAAAGGAGCAGCTCACATAGCACCCCACAGGAGATGTGTAAATCCTCCCTCTGCATTTATGGGAACATTGCCACAGCACACTGCAGGACTTCCAGTTCGGGTTGATAATCTTTCTGTCATCTTCACATAGGAGAGAGGATTCCTAGCCCACAAGGAGGCTTGGGGCCTTTGCAAGATCACCTGCTGATCTAAATTCTCACTGCAGGAGCTGTGCTTTTATTTACGGCACTCCAGACCTCAATCTCCTTAGTTTCATTACTCCAATTAAGCTTATGTATGTTCACAGAGCATCATTATATGATTTAATGACAGAGCATTTTGAATTAGTTATATATCAATATTTTTAACACATCCTAAGCACTTCGCTAAAGCTGGGGCTACTTTTTATAGATGCAAATGAGGGTGGCAATGTTAGTGAAGTTCCCTTTCTGAGAATTGTCTCTGACCAAAGGTAAAATATACATGCTTCCATATGGATGTTCTGAAGATTTCATGATTTCACACTCATCTACTTTCTATTTAAGGCGAGAAATAACCATGTGTGTCTTTAACCCATGAAGCTGGACTCTGGAGTCTGCATAAATTAAAACACACTCAGACATGTACTAATGACTTTCCCTGCTATAGTTACCCATGATGGGTGGGGTTAAAGGTAGGTCTTCATTCCATAGTGACCACAACTGCATGTGAGGCAAGGAAGTTATTAAGGCTCTCAAAAAAAAAAAAAAAAAGGAATTTATAGTTTAGCTGCAGTTAATTCCATGGTGAATCAAGTGGGAAAAAGTACTTAGCTCTCCGTGAGACAAATGAAGTTACCATGACCTCTTCCAGAGCTCTCCGTGGTTCCTGGAAGGATAATTTTAAGTCTACATTTCATTATTATCTCAGAGTGCTTTTCTCTCCTCAGACTGAAAAGGTGGTTTTTCATTCTGTTCCCTCCCCTCCAGCCCCCTTTCAGGGTCTAACCTTTATAGAGTCTCTACCGCTCCCACATTTCCCACCTTCTCTTCCCCAGGTTTTCTTGGCTGGTCAGGCAGGGAAGTTCCTACACAAGTTACTGTTGAAGCATCCCATTAGGAAACTCCCTCATGTATGTGCTCAGCAAGATATACAGCATCATCCCCACGGAAGCAGTTCCCGTCATCTACACCATGGACAGGAAGCTTTGGGTAACTGGAGCAGGCCCAGAGTCTATAATTATCCAACAAATAGCTCCTCTATCAAAGATGCTGTGGAAGTTACCACAGTCAGTCTGACATCCCTGTTTTTCTCAACAACTTCTTCCTCAATACCATCCTTCTCTATGGGTACTCAAGGCAGCCAGGCCTATCAGAACTGCTCAGTGGCTGCTAATACCTTCAATGTTAGAACTAAGAATATTAGCTTTACCACTGACTTTGATCCCTACCATGAAACTGGTGTACCTGGATATCAAATGTAAAGGTTAATATTGATTTTCAACTCAGTAGGACCTATTATCATCTTGAGGGGTTATGTAGATTAGGTTAGCCTTTGTGCCCATCTGAGGGATTACTTTGTTTAGGTTAACTAAGGTGGAAAGACCCACCTTCACTATGGGCAGCACCACTCCATAGGCTGGGGTCCTGGACTGGATACAAAGGTCAGAGTGGGCTGAGCAGCAGCGTTCATCACTTTGCCTCCTCACTGTGGACAGAATGTGACTGTCTGCCTCAAGCTCCTGCTGCCATGCCTTCCCCCCTAAGATGGACTCTTCTCCCTGGAACTGTAAGCTGAAATAAACCCTTCCTCCCCAAACTGAGTTTTTTCAGGTATTTTGTCCCAGGAATGAGAAAGTAACTGATATATCCAACATACCAATTTTCTTCTAATGCAGGCCCTGCATATTCCAAAACTGAAGGACATCTGATGATGAGGTAAGGGGCTGATAGAGAAGATCTCCCCTCTATAGGAGTTTGTATATACCAGAGTCCTGTAGCTAGCCCATGACTATATTGAAACTTGAGTTTGTTTCTTCCAACTCTCCTCTCATAGTCAGTTCACCAAGGTTTGACCTTCTTGGATGCAGCTCCACCCTCAGAACTTACCTGTATCATGTTCTTTCAGGACTTTTCCTCTGTAACAGAAAATATGATCAATAAGTTAATATGAGGTTCATATGGCTGATACCCAAATCAACCTGTTATCAATTCTGTTATGTTTCAACAGAATTTTGAATTTCAAAGCATCCCTATTGGATATAAATACGTATTTGGATAAGGAAAAGGAATCACAGATGAGTCATCTAGCCCTTCTTTCTTATTTTCTTCCAGTTAAAATAATGTGTGACTTTTCTTGGTAAACAAATGCCTATTCATCCCAAATGGGGCACCAGTAACAAAGCAAAAAAAAAAAAAAAAAAAAAAAACTTCACCCAAGTGTAGCTCAGTGAATCAATGAGTTTAATACAGCTTCTTACAGCAGTATGAGTAAGGAATTACTTAGTAGGAGCAGGGCAGCTGCATCATCAAAAAGCCCACCCCAGCCTGTGTGATGATTCAGGAAAACTGTATCCCTGAAGCTTCCTGTGTATGGGTACAGCCATCTTCCCCCAGCCATAGTGTTCCTTGGGGAGGGGCTTCATAAGTTTTGTAACTCTGAGGTTCCTGGTCATATTAGCTTCCTTCCCCCTTCCAAGAGGGAATATTTCAATTTGGACGAAATAACAAAAAAATGCATCATAAAGTGGAATTATGTGCTCAGTCTTGACTTCAGATGGATTTAATGCTCTGAAATTAAGTCTGCCCAGCAAGGACGATGACCTCCAGCCAGCAGGCCTATGGGAAAGAATAAACAGATGAGTCTGAAAGTAAAGCCCAGGAGAAGTCAGTGTTCAAGGTGCTTTGTTCGAAGCAAAGGCTTTGGCACATCGGACAGAGAAGTGGTCAAATCCGATTTTCTGGGAGGCTAATACTACTCAACTCAGGGAACAATTCTCGGTCTCAGAACCCTCATTAACGCAGAGGAGATAAAATTTCCTAACTCATAGATTAAATGTACAGTATTAAATGACATAGAAACACCTCCTTCCTCTAACCCCAAAATGTTAAACAACTTCTTAAATAAGTACTTTCCCAAGAGTCAACCATCTGTACCACAATTATTGCTTGATGTAAGTTTGATCAAACAATAACTTCTAAAATGTCATACTTGTGTGAGCACTGAAGACATATTTATCTGCAATCTGCCACTTAAAAGCATTTATACACTTCTGCTAAGTGTAGACTAAACTTGGCATTTGTGGGCACATTGTCCATGACCACAAAAGCACTAATGGCTTTTTTTTTTTTTTTTGATTTTTCGAGGTAGGGTCTCACTCTAGCCCAGGCTGACCTCACTAATGGCTTTTAAAGAGTTCGAGTGAGGTGGGATGCTTCTCCAAGGCATTCAGACTCATGGTTTGGTGGTGGTACAGTTTGCTAGTGATCAGTGGACTCTGCTTGCATTGTGTTTCAGCTTCTTACTTTTGTGGAAAAAGCCAGTGAAAACTCTCAAGACTCAGTTTCTACATTGATGTGTCCAAAGTTTAAGACAAAAGCCTGGACTTTGATTGCCAGAACAGTCTAATCCCAGTCATAGCTGAGGGCACACAGAGAACACATGAAGGGGCCAATGACCCAAGTTTGTTTTCAGGGTATTCACAATGAGCGTCAGGTGTTTTCAGGTTGCTTACAATGAGCGTCAAGTGTTTTCAGGGTGCTCACAATGAGCGTCAGGTGTTTTCAATGTGCTCACAATGAGCGTCAGGTGTTTTCAATGTGCTCACAATGAGCGCCAGGTGTTTTCAGTGTGCTCACAATGAGCGTCAGGTGTTTTCAATGTGCTCACAATGAGCGCCAGGTGTTTTCAGTGTGCTCACAATGAGTGTCAGGTGTTTTTAGTGTGCTCACAATGAGCATCAGGTGTTTTCAGGGCGCTAACAATGAGCTCCAGGTGTTTTCAGGTTACTCAAAATGAGCATCAGGTGTTTTCAGGGAGCTCACAATGAGTTCCAGGTTTTTTTTTTTTTTTTTTTTTTTTTTTTTTTTTTGGTTTTTTTGAGGTAGGGTCTCAATCTGGCTCAGGCTGACCTGGAATTCACTATGTACTCTCAGGTTGGCCTCGAACTCTCAGCGGTCCTCCTACCTCTGCCTCCCGAGTGCTGGGATTAAAGGCATGTGCCACCACGCTCGGCAAGTTCCAGGTTTAAATGCAGGAAGAACTGGTCAGGGGCAAGAGGTCTGCATAATTAAGCAGTCCTGGTCTGGGTGATCATTGTCTCAGTTCTGATTCCTCAAGGTGGTCCTTAGAAGTTGTCACTATAGTCATCTTGAGGCTTTCAATGTGGTTCCTACAAGATGATGACTTCTACTCCAGGGTGCACCCTCACCTGCTGGGAGAATCGCTCTCAACTGGGGGTGAGGGTGGTCTGTCCTGTGAAGCTTTTGTTGTTCTAGAATCCAAGGTGCCACCAGGGTTAGGACAATAACTTATCTGTAGGCCTTTGGCCTTGAAGAGGATGAGATGGGCCAGGTAGTCAGATTCTCCGTGTGTGATTAACCTACATACGCAGAGTCAAGCAGGAGTCTCAGCCAAAACAAAGGAAACAAATGCAAAATGAAGGCGGAAAGGCCAGGAGGCCACACTTTCCTCCTGCTTGTAGTTACCTGGGGGCTCAGTGAGGAGGCAGTGCTATATTTAGCAAGAGCAACTTCTAAGGGCCTGAGCATTAGTCAGGATTCTCTAGAGGAATGGAACCAATAGAATAAATTGTATTAAAAACCTAAAATTTTAACAAAGTTTCTCTCCTTGGTCTAGCCATTATTAATCATTGTTGGTCCTGTCGGGCATCAATACTTGATGTCCACTTCTGTATCATATGATTTTTTACCAAGAACCCTTCAGTCAGTTTAGAGAGGTTTTCTTTTGTTTATTTGTTTTCCAGGTATGGTCTTACTCTAGCCCAGGCTAACCTGGAATTCACATGTAGTCTCAGGCTGGCCTCAAACTCACACTAATACCACCTCGGCCTCCAAGTGCTAGGATTATAGGCATGCATAGCATTGTTTTCGTTTTTGAGAAAAGCTATTTAAAAGGAGGAAGAATTTTTTTAATCTAATAGTTTCAAAGGTTTCAGTCCATGGTCACTAGGCTCCACTAGTCCTAGGTCTGTAGTGGGGCAGAGAGTGTGACAGGAAGGAGAGGGAGAGGGAGAAGGGAACAGAGTATAGTTTTCTAGGGTGCATCCCTAGTGGACCTGCTTTCTCCAACTAGGCCTTGCCTCCTAATTTCCACCACCTCTCAGTAACGCTGATATATTGTGACTTCATCACAATGATCCATTCATAATCCAGTCCTTTGTCCAAAGCTCCACCTCTGAGAGGTGCATTGGGAACCAAACCTTCTATTAGAATGTGAGCTTATGTGACACACTTCATATTCAAACCATAACACATCATCCCAAAGTGACACCCTGCTGCCCTGTCCCACCTTCAGCAACAATGTTGTTAGATCATTAAGCAGAATACCCTTGTGTCCCTGATATTTCCTCGTTGTTTTTCTATCCTTGCTCTTGACTGTAAATCCTCACTTGCTCTTCTGCATTCAAACCTGAGCTCAGTTCTATGCTGAGTCCACTTTGACTCTATTGCATCTGTTCTTGATTAAAATCTGTTTCTACCATTTTAATGCTCTGGTCTGTATTGTGTCAGCAAGTCTTTGAGAGATGGAAGCCAATATGCTCCTCCACTCCAGGGAAGGAAACTCAGGGCTGGGGGTAAAGGAGTGCAGCTGGGTTTCCAGACTGTACCATCATTTCCATGTCTAATTCCTTCCTGCCCCTCTTGCTCTACACTTAAATTCTATTTTATGTATCACTCACATAATTTCAGGTATGGGTTATTATATGTTATCAATATTTTTGTGATACAAGGTCTTGCTATGTAGCCAAGTTGGCCTCAACTTTCAATGTTCTTGCCTCTGCTTCTCAGACGCTGGGATTACAGGTGGTTTAATAGGTAATATTTTAAATTGTCAGTCTTTGGTGTGTGCCAACTTGTAAGCAGGCTTGAGGAGAAGGAGACTGGGGTTCTGGACATCTGACACAGGTCATCTTAGAACTAGAGTAAAGCTGTGCACAAGGCTGATGAGATCCTGTAGCATTTTGGTACAGGCTCTGCTGTCATATCCAGAGCTCTTCCTTACTGCTGAGCTGTGTTCCCTTTGCTGAACGCTCAGCATCTCCCAAACCACACAGCACTAGGGCAGTGGCACTTGGTCAGTGTTATATGTACTTTGGACCTGAAAGAAGTGAGGAAGGCACTGGATAAGAAATTGCTCAAGATGTTTGGCATTGTTGCTTATCTGGAATCATTTTTTCCTATGTTCTGTGCTATGTGGAGCCTGGGGGAAAGGTGGTGGTGGGTGATTGAATTTGAATGTCACCTGTGCAGCCATGGCACTCAGCAGTTCTCCGGACTACAGAGCACAGCTAGCATGTCATTCTGATCACAGCACATGGACAAAGATGTTTAGTAAAGGCCAGAGCAAGAGAAACCCGTTTGCTTGGGGCAGGAAGACTGCTTCCTAGTTAATTTAAAAGTACCATAGACTGTTTCAAAATATCTGTCTTAAATCTTAGTTTGAGATTTTTTTCCCCCATTACTGTCATTTATTTCACTTCCAGGAAGAGATTGTCTCCCTAGCCTGAGAAGGCAGGAGGGGCCTGGTCAGCTAGGATTAGCTAGCTGTTGCCATAGTAACCAGAAGCATGGCCCTGGGGGGGAGAAACATTTGGCAGGTATGGTTTCCTGAGAAGGAAAAGGGACATAGTGAGAGGTTAGACAAGGTGGCACTGTAATTGGTAGCCCTAGGCAGCCATGGGGCAGTCTTCTATAAGACAAAAAGTTACTTTTCATTTTAATCAGGTACAATATTCAATGTCTCCATCACAATGTTAGCCATTGTTTGCCTTGAAATGGTTGGCTCTCATTCTCTATAGCAATACATGGGCTCTTAAACTTTTGGCTCATCTCATCCTATAGTCTATTTCCAAAATAAATATAATTTAATTTTCCTGAATAACGACTAAACAATTAGGCTGTACTTCCATCTTTGAATATAGAATTCAAAAGACAACTGGCCAGATACCAGCATCCTTCTTAGTACATGAACAATGGATTGTAGATGGGGACAGATTGTGATTCACAAACAAGTGATTGAATACTAAGAAAGCCATTCTTCAAATGAAGGTTCTCAGTGTGAAAAAATAATCATATAAACAAAGCAGAGCAGGAATGAACCTTAAAGGTCTTTCAATTCCTATTACGGAAGAGAGTGCTGAGAGCCAGAGAGGTTAATTCTGTGCTCTAGCCACCTAATTACTCTGTCATTTCTAATTATTGCTAGGAAAAAAAAATCTAGGAATCCCCAGTGCCCTACGTTGTGTGCATTGAAGTCAGTTAGCACATCAGCAGATGTTAGTATGGAGACCAAGAATGTCCAATTTGCTCAAAATAATCAGTGTTGACATGTGCTGAGTACTTACAGTGTGCCAGGCATGATGCTAAAATGTACCTGCCTCTTACTTAAGCCGCATGCCCCAACAGTCCTGCAAGGGTACCCTTCTCTGTTCCATTGTACAGATAGAGCATGGGCATTGAGTAACAGTAATCTGTTAAGGCCAAATGAGGGTCAAGGTCTGACTCAGTATTGCTTCTTACTACAAAACCAAAACATTCTCTTCTGGCTCCTTCCTTCCATGTCTCACTTTAAGAAAACTAAGGATTGCTAATCAACTAAACTCACTGATACCTCTCTCTGACAGCTAAAGCTACTCCCAAGGAAAGTCTTCTAACGCCAGCTATCTAACCATATTCCTCTGAAAAGGTACTTTCTCTGATAATGAATGCAAATCATATTCATTTTATACAATTTTAAACTCAAACCAATAACAAAGGAGAAAATTAAGTTCTTCCACAATTATACCATGAATCCACAGGCAAAGAAATCTGTTTCCTTTCATTTTAAATATCACTACAAAAACAGCAGTAGTCACTAGCATGGTCTTTGGGTATCATTTTCCTCAGGGAAATGCACAGAGTGAACAACCCCTCCCCCTAGATTTGCCTCCTTGTTCATTCATTTATCCGTCTCCTCTGAGGTCCATGGTTCAGAGTGCTCTCCTACTTAGAGCTCATTGATGGCTTCAGATGGTCCTGGCTTCATGGAACCTTCAGATTTCCTCTGGAAAGGATTTTCAATGTGTTTTTACTTCCAAATATAAAGGTGTTATTAGGCCCTATGCCATGTGAAGCCATATTTTACCTTAATGTGACACCAGACTGATGAAATCAGTTTTCATGGTCACTTCTTGAACAGAGAGAAAACAAGCAAACAAAAAAAAGCAGTATTTAAGAAATTGTAGAGGCTGAAGTATAGCTCAGAGGTACAGCATTTATCTATAAGTCTGAAGCCCTGGGTTTCATCTCCACACCACAAAACTAAAAGGGAAATTCCGGAATAAATAAAAAAAAACTGTGGATCTTAGGATACTTTGTTGTGGTAAACATCTCTTAAGGGTAATATTGTAGGAACTCCCCACCTTAAAAATTCTTCCTATCCTGGATAGACATCCCCCTGATGCTGAGCTGCCAGCCTAGGGTGTAAAAGGATTTAGAGACCCCTTGTACATGGAATTCCTTTGACAAGGACAGAATTTACCATGAGTCAAACCTTACTGTTGTTCATTCCAAGCAATACTTGGGTCCCAAGAACAGGTGTCCATGGAAGTCAAGCTAAAGACCATGGGGACAAGAGGACCTCAGAAGTAAGTCAAGTGACCATGAAAGCCAAGCTAAAGGCCATGAGGACAAGGGGACCACAGAAGTAAGTCAGGTGACCATAGAAATCAAGCTAAAGGCCATGGGGACAATGGGACCTCAGAAGTAAGTCAGGACTTCTCTCAGCTTTAAAAAAAAAAAAAAAAAAACTTCCACAGACTTAGTGACATAAAACCTCATAAATTTGTTCTTACAATTCTGTAGGTCTTTGTTTTCCAACTTCTATAGGCTTTCTGCCTGTAATCTTTGGCTCGAGGCTGTCACTGTGATCCCTGCCTTCATTGTCACATCTCCTTGTCTGACTGTGACCTTTCTGATGACTTTGGTGGCACTCAGGTAACCCAGGATATTTTTGCATCTGAAGAATATTAATCACATTTACAGAGCTGCTTTTACCCAGGCATAGGGACTGCGGATGAGGACTTGAGTGTCCAAAGACACATTATTCGGCCAATCATAGGCTCTAAAGACAAGTGAGCGTTTCGTACTTTGTCCAGTTGGGGCTTTTCATAAACAAGTCCCTTTGCCTACCCTTTTCTATCTCCTTTCTCCACCCTCCATCCTCTGGGTTTCCACTCAGTTGTTTTTTTTTTTTTGAGTTCAAAGCCTGAGTCATCCTTTCTGGCCTTGTCCTTCCTCTCACAGGCAGCAAGATGTTGGCAGCAGGGTGCTGCTTCCAGCTACACTTCCCTAGTCATCCCCCCCCCAGCTGTCACCACTACCTGACATGCCCAGGACCTCCTGAGTAACTGCATTTATGCTCAGAGCTGTTTACGTCAGGCCCAAGAAAGGAGACTTAGTCACTGAACATTTATTTTAGCCATGTAACTGCACATTTTTGATTGCTTAATTTGGGGAAGATGAACCTAAAAATAAAGATCTGTTCTTTCTGGCATAAATTTTGTAGGCATTTTGGTAACTGAAGCAAGCCAGCAGAAAAGCATTTCAACATCACTTGATTCATAAACTTGGCCAATTTCACAGGATCTAAAATCTTTATATTTGCCATTTTGCCATTCCTTTAGATTGAAAACTTCTTGGCAGCAGAGTCTAACGCACTGAGTATTATCTAGTGGATATATTATTACATTGATGATGGTTGATGATGGTGGTACTGATGTAGCAATAGAAAAGGAAGCATCCAGAGCTGGAGAGATGGCTTAGCACTTAAGGTGCTTGCTTGCAAAGCCTGACAGCCTGGGTTTGATTCCTCAGATGCACAAAGCCAGATGCACAAAGTGGCACATGTGTCTGGAGTTCGTTTGCAGTGGCAAAAGACCTGGTGTGCCCATTCGCATTTTCTCTCTCTTGCCAAATTAATATATATATATGTATATATATATATACATATATATATATATACTTTTTTTTTTTTTACAAAAAAAGGGAGGACCATTCCAAAGCAGAGGTGAAACATAGAAAATGGCTTGACCCTTCCATAGCCAAGACAGACATCACTAATCAATAAAGTACAGTTCCTCCAAGCAGCCTTAAAGCTTTTTCCTAGTGTACTAGCCAGACACTCCCAGTCTGGCAGAGGTGCCAGGAAAACAGAAACTTTGTGTCCCTGCATTACAAACAACACATGGATTCCTGTTTCCAGGCATTAAGGAAAAGTCTTCTTGCTGCCATCAAGAGATGAAATAATGGGATGCTGACTTCTGTACCTGGCAAACGCTTGAAGAGACTGATGTGACAGTGGAGGACTTTCCTTCTCCCTGTTGTCATTTGATAATCTCCCGTGATGTGATGCTGTCTTCTCTTGCCGCCTTCAGTTCCTCCTGTGACAATCCTGGATAATGGGGCTCCTATCTCTTTTTCCCCATCACAACACCACTGTGATTTGAATTCTTACATTAAATGTGCAACCTGAGCCCCTAATATCTGCCTTTTTTCCCTTAATTAGGTATTGCTCTCTTTTCTACACCCAGTGTACAGCTAGGCCCTCCAGAGCTCCCTCCCCAGGGAGTGCTTGAGAGTATTGTCAAGCTCTTCAGGGCTGGAGAGATGACTTAGCAATTAAAGTGCTTGCCTGCAAAGTCTAATGACATGAGTTCCATTCCCCAGTACCCACATAAAGCCAGAGTAACAAGTGGCATATGCATCTGGAGTTGCTTTGCAGCAGCTAGTGGCCCTGGCACACCCCTTCTGTCTCTCTTCTCTCATTTCTCTCTGCTTGCTTGCGAATAAATAAATAAATAAACTTAAAAACTCTTAAAAGGCAGGAGGGAAAAAAAAAAACATGAACTTGGGAGCTGACTGGAGAGATGGCTTAGCGGTTAAGGCGCTTGCCTGCAAAGCCTAAGCACCTAGGTTCCATTCCCCAGTACCCACATAAAGCCAGATGCACAAGGGGATGCATGCATCTGGAGTTTGCAGTGGCTGAAGGCCCTGGCGTGCCCATTTTTTTCTCTCTCTCCTTGTAAATGAATAAATAAACACATATTAAAAAAAAAAGAAACATGGACTTATCTATCCCTGTCTCTTAGTTCACCTCTGGTTTCTACCCTGCCTTAGAGGTTATCAAGCGCCCAGCTGTGACTGGCAGCTAGCCTTGCATTAGCGCCTCTGGTTGCCCGGCCTAACTGGAGACTAGTCCCCTGTGGCACCTACGTGGCTCCTCCTCTGCTCTCATTACACCCACCAAGTAAGGTAAGAAGGACGGAGGGAAAGCCCAGCTCGTGCTAACGGTTCAGTGACAGACACACGAGCCACACAGGAACCCGGCAGACAGGGGAAGAAACCAACTTGGCTACGTGCTTGCCTCTTACTCAAAGAAAACCATCCATGAGCCTGGTTCCCCAAGGCTAGGCGAGGAGTCTCCCAAGGACTTCCTTGCATTGGCACCGAGCCGCCTGGAGCACGGACAAATCAAACCCGCAGATCCTTCTCGTCCCGAATTCACTTCAATGTGCCTTTTTCTGTCTTAGTCCCTGATCTGGGTGCGGCCTCTGCAGTGTGGCACACGTATCCCTTGGTGTCTTGAGTGCCTACCTTCAGTGAGGGCTCTTCGGTTTGGATGCACACCCCCAGCTGGCCTTCCCTGCATGGTCGTTCCTGTACTGAAATGCCCACCTGGGTGCTTGGTCTCCAGCTACAAGTATAGAATCCTGCTGGGGTCATGCCAGGGCATTGGAGCCCTGAGCTGCCTACAGGAACAACCAGGCTGGGTCACTACGTGAGCTGCATGGAGCCAAGAGGAAAAGCAGCCTGTAGCCTGTGAGCCAGCCCAGAGCCCCTGAGCAGGGAAGCTGGGAACCTCTGGCCCAGCAGGAGAAGTTAAGGAATACTGAGAAGAGCTCAGGGCCTCTAGCAGGACTGTGACTCAGTAGTTTAGTGGAAAGGCCATGCTTGTGACAGTCACCGTTGTTAGTTTGGGAAGTTGGAAGACCAGACCTCTGAGGCAGTCTCTGGGACCAAAGCTTTATTTTAACTGCAGCAGCAATGGTGTGGCGGGGTTCAGAGCAGGAGGAAGGGAGGAAAGCCCTGACCCTTCTGACCCCCTAGCTCCAGAAGGAAAAGATTTGATGTCTTCCTTGGGAGAAGCAGAAAGGGAGGGCCTGACTGTATGAGGACTCTTGTTTCATACTATAAGGGGTACCTGGGGTGTCTGGTTCAGAGAAGGGTGGGATTTCTTTGGAGCCACACTGTCTAGATTCTGGGAAGTGAGGGCTTTCGTCTCTGCTTTGGGTCAGGAAGTGCTGAATAGGAGGGAGGAGTTAGCTTTCCTCCTAGCCAGGTACAGAAGGGCCTAGGAATTACTGTAATATGTGCTGATTCCAATGGAGCAAACCTGGTTTGAGCTTACCACTGAGAGGAGAAAAAAACAACTCTGAAATCTCAAGGAGAGAGAGAGGTGGGAAAAAAGTTCTGAAATCTTTACAACTAGGTCTCTTGGGATTTTGGGCTCCATGATTTTCAGTTTTTAAAAACGCTGGGTGTTGAGCTTTTTAAAATAAATTATCACCTTTTTTAAGATTTCTTTTTCTTGAGGCAAACACAACAGATTGACCTTCATTGATAAGAGAGACAATTGGCATGCCAAGGCCTCCAGCCTCTGCAGTTGAACTCCAGACATGTGTGCCACCTTGTGTGCTTGTGTCACCCTGTGCTTCTGGCTTACATGGGACATGGAGAGTCAAACATGAGTCCTTAGGCTTCACAAGCAAGTGCCTTAACTACTAAGCCATCTCTCCAGCCCCAAATTATCATTTTTGTTTGACAAGATTGAGCACATTCAAGGTGGTATGACCATAGATGTTGTTGCAGTTCCCTTCTCATTACTGGGACAAACACCCAACCAGAAGCAACTTATGGGAGGAAAAAGTTTATTTCAGGCTTATAAAATCCAGGGGAAGATTCATGAAGGCAGAAGAACCTGGCTCACTTTATCATATATCCATAGCAAAGGGACAATAGCCAGTACCAGCAAGCATGAGCTGACTTTGAACACACATGTATGTCTATAGGCCTGGACTCAAAAACCATCCCCAGTAATGCACCTTATCCAGCAGGGTTCTGTCTGCTAGAATCTAAATAGGAAGCTTAATCAAAAATACCTGGGGTTTAAAGAAAAAAGTGCTAGAGAGATTGCTTAGTGGTTAAAGTGCTTGCTTGCAAAGCATAAGGACCAGTGTTCAACTATCCAGATCCCATGTAAACCAGAGGCACAAAGGTGAGGAAAGCACAAGGTCACACATGCCCACAAGGTGGTGCAAGCGTGTGGAGTTTGATTGCAGTGGCCGAGGTCCTGGTGCACCAATTTTCTCTCTTTCTCTCCCTCCCTCTCTTGCTCACTCTTAAAAGTAAAAATAAAAAATACCTGGGGCTATGGGGACATTTATATTCAAACCACCACAGAAATTTTTTGAGAATGTGCTTTAAAATAGAGTTCTTGGAATGATTTATATTGGTGGACAACTTGACAGGGTCCAGAATTGTGGGAGATTATGTAGATTAGGTTAGCCTCTGTGCTTGCCCTTGAGGGATTATCCCGATTAGATTAATTAGGGTGGGAAGACCCACCTTAACAGGAGGTATCACCATTCAATGAGCTGGGATCTAGACTTCATAAAAAGGAGAGAGCTGGTTGAGCACCAGAATTAATTGATCTCTGCTTCCTCACTGTTGACTGACTATGACCAGCTGCCTGCACCTTCTGCTCCCATGCCTTCTCTGTCATGATGGAACTGTAAGCTGAAATAAACCCTTCCTCCCTCAAACTGAGTTTTGTCAGGTAATTTGTCCCAGCAACAAGAAGGTAACTAATACAGTATAGAAGAATATATATACTGTATACCTTCTAGTCAGATGAGACCTTTGTTAATAATGTGCAATGTTCATTTCAGTTGTAAGAAAGAGAACACAGAAAAATAATATGGTACTCACCTTTAGCCCCTCTATCTCCCTCCCTAGTCCATCCCTGTGCCTCAGGAATCATTGAGTTCACACTGATAATTGATTTTCAAGCTGTTTGCAAATTATATATGTATGATGATGCACTTGATAATTTGTAATTCCTCACTTCTTTTCTACAACACTTTCCCATGGTGTCATTTTGCTTATTCTATATGATTCCCTATTGATTCGTGCTTCACTAACTTTCACATGGGCTCTAGAGGTTTTCAACTCCACCTGGTCTCCTGGCTGCATACAGCATCACTAGGTACACTTTAATAATACAGATGTCCAGGCCCTGTCCTGAGAGAGTCTCACCTCATTAATCAGAAGGTGGGTTAAGCATTGCACGTGTTAGGACTCTCCTCGGTGGCCTTGATGCCCCAACAGGAGAGGAGCCCCTGCCCTCAGGATGCTATGGCTCAGAGTGCAGAACTTTCATTGTGTCATCCCTGTTAGGTTTGGATAGAGGGACTGAGACATGGCCTTCTTGCAGTAGTGAGGTTTATTTCATGAGTGCTTCAGGGTGAGGTGGTTTTAGCAGCAGGATGGAGGGGGGAAACTCCAGATCTTACAGAGAGGAAAAGAGGCAGAGCAGTGGGAGATCCCGTGGTTTGGAAAGGAAGGGGGAGGACAGGAGCTGCAACAGCAAGTATGGTGGCCACAGGCACCGTCACTGGCATTGTCAGTGGGAACTTTGAAGACCTACAGTGCAAGCAGAGAGGGACTGTTGGGGGGGGACAGGAAATACTGAACCCAGCTCTGAATTGAAAACTGGTGGAAGAGGGAGTAAGAAAGGGAAAGGAATAGGGGAGAGAAAGAGGAAAACAGCCTGTGGGACTGGGAGGGAGGAAGAGAGAGAGAGAGAGAGAGAAGAGGAAAAACCTGAGGAAGAAGAGATAATAGCACCTGGGGAGGCCTGATATAAGCCCCCTTTGGGGAAAGGAAAACTTTCCTGTGAGGGGAGGTCCTTGAGAGGTGTGCAGAGTTATGTGTTGGTGGCGTAAGAAGGAGTCAGGCTGGTTGAATGACCAGGGAGCAAGCAAGGCTTTTGACATCTCAACTATGGGAGAAGGGAAGATGGAAGGAGGGGGTTCTGAGATTCTTACAGTCCCTAGTGGATTAGAAACAACTTTACAGTTTCTTTTTCTTTATTTACAACTTCCAGAATTGGAAACAATATCCCACGGTAATACTCTCCCTCCCCCACTTTCCCCTTTGAAACTCCACTCTCCATCATATCCCCTCCACCTCTCAATCAGTCTCTCTTTTATTTTTTTGTCATGATCTTTTCTTTCTATTATGATGGTCTTGTGTATGTAGTGTCAGGCACTGTGAAGTCATGGATATCCAGACCATTTTGTGACTGGAGGAACACGTTGTAAGGAGTCCTACCCTTCCTTTGGTTCATACATTCTTTCCTCCACCTCTTCCACAATGGACCCTGAGCCATGGAAGGTGTGACTTAGATAATTCAGTGCTGAGGACTCCTCTGTCACTTCTTCTCAGCACGATGATGCCTTCTGAGTCATCCCATGGTCACTGCCACCTGAAAAGAGAAGGTTCTCTAACTAAAAGTGAGATTAGCATTAAAAATATGGGTATGAACATTAAGAGAAATGCTTACTGGGCAGTTTGGTGAGCATAGTATATACTTTTAGCCAGACAGCAGTAGATATTACACCACTAGGGCTCATGACTACCCCTATTGTAGGTTTTCAGTATCAGGGTTGTATTCCTTCCCATGGAGTGGACCTCTAGTCAAATTAGAGGGTCATTGGTTTCCCCCATACAGATGTGCCACTATTGCACCAGTTGGCTCATTTGGCCTGGCAGGGGAAGAGATTGAGTAAAGGAATGGTGGAGGGCAGGGTAATCAAAATTCAAGAGAATATAGATAAATCATATGGAAATCTACTTTTTTAGAATATGGAACACTCAGGAACAATAGATTGTTACTAGAAAATTTTCAGTTACAGGGATGGGATACCTTCCACTGAATTGTCGGCCAGGGAGGTCCCTGATGCCCCAAAGCATTACAGGCCATTGCCAAGGCTCTTGGTTTCCCACCAGGGATAGATGGTAAGACCCTATAGCTGAAGAATCCATACTTGGGCTACAAGGTCACTGAGAAATCCTGCTGGAACTGAGCTGAAAACCTCCTCCATGTAGACCAGCTGACAGAAAGCTGGGTAAAGTCACGCTGCATGCAGTTCAATGGGAGAGAGAGAAATCACCAGTGAAGATACCCAACAGTGGACACTGCAACTTACATTGTTTTTTTAAATTTCTTTTTTTAAATTAATTTATTTTTTATTGACAACTTCCATGATTGTAAATAATATCCCATGGTAATACCCTCCCTCCCCCAACTTTCCCCTTTGAAACTCCACTCTCCATCATATCCCCTCCCCCTCTTAGTCAGTCTCTCTTTTACTTTGATGTTGTCATCTTTTACTCCTATTATGATGGTCTTATGTAGGTAGTGTCAGGCACTGTGAGGTCATGGATATACAGATCATTTTGTGTCTGGAAGAGCATGTTGTAAGAAGTCCTACCCTTCCTTTGGCTCTTATATTCTTTCCTCCACCTCTTCTGCAATGGACCCTGAACTTTGGAAGGTGTGATAGAGATATTACAGTACTGAGCACTCCTCACTTCTTCTCAGCACCATGATGTCTTCTGAGTCATCCAAAGGCCATTGCCATCTGAAAAGAGAAGGTTCTCTAACCAAAAGTGAGAGTAGCATTACTATATGGGTATGAACATAAGAGAAGTGCTTACTGGGCAGTTTGGTGAGCATAGTATATACTTTTAGCCAGACAGCAGCAGACGTTACACCCCTAGGGCTCATGACTACCCCTCTTGAACTGCATGCAGTATGGCTTTTTTTTTTCCAGCTTTCTGTCAGCTGGTCTACATGGAGGAGGTTTTCAGCTCAGCTCCAGCAGGGTTTCTCGGTGATCTTGCAGCCCAACTATGTGGAGTCTTCAGCAATAGGTTCTTACCATCTATCCATGGTGGGAAACCAAGGGTCTTGGCAATGGCCTATAATGTTTTGGGGCAACAGCTCCCTGGAAGGTATCCCATCCCTGGCACTGAAAATTTTCTAGTAACAATCTATGGCTCTGGTGTGTTCCATATTCCAAAAAAGTAGGTTTCCATATGATTTATTTATATCCTCTTAGATTTTGATTAGCCCTCCCTCTACCTTTCCTTTATTCAGTCTCTTCCCCTGACCTCACTTAGGCCTTTTCAACCCCACTAATCTATTCTTCTACTTACATACATACAATACCATCCTATTAAGCACCCCTCTCCTTCCCTTTCTATTCCCTTTATATCTCCTTTCTAGCTTACTGGACTATGCTACTGAATTTTCTTCCTGCTCACACAGAAGTCCAGTCATTTTCAGCTAGGATCCACATATTAGAGAGAACATGAGACATTTGGCTTTCTGGGCCTGGGTTACCTCACTTAGTATAATCCTTTCCAGATCCATTTTCCTGCAAATTTCACTATACCCCACTCCCAGTGAATCTGTGAGCACCACTCCCTGAAATTGGTTGTTAGCTAAAGCCAGGAGATGTTTAAACTTTCTTGCCATTTACCTTACTGCTTTGTAAAACATTGTGCATTGATGCTCCAAATGGAAAAATAACCTAGGAAAGTAAAATAAATCTGTGTTATTTTTCTCTTTTTCCTGCATTGCAGCATGAAAAAGAAGAATCTCCCTCCAGGTAATTCTGCACAAAATGACGTCCTTCTACCTTTCCGGTGCTTGGCCCTTCTTACTGAAACTCATCTACTAAACCACCATGTGTGGCTTTGCTGGAGAAAGGAATTATGGAAGCCTGGACCCTGCCCTGTAAGGGTGACTGTGGGGCACAGTGCAGGTACTAGGTGACCTTGATGACATTGCATACCTTTATTTTTTCTCCCTTCTCCTTTTTTTTGTGTGTGTGCTAGCTATCAAGAAATAACATGGAGTGACCCAGAAATATATAGCTGAACTCTCTGCCCTTCTTTAATCTGCTCAGGAAATGTTTACAGAGGGCTTGTTGTTGTCAGCTGCTGTGCTAGGTTCCCATGAGCCCAACTGTTGCAGACATTCCCCTTGGGTTTGGGTTCTACAGGCCAGTAAGCAAAGCAAAGAGCTCCGCAGTATGCACTAAATGTGCCAGCAGGGTGAGGCATTAGACACTCTGGCAAACAGAGACTACTGTGAGAAGTGAATGTGCTCTCTGGTTCTGGTGATATAACAGACTATCATTTTATACTACCCCTGTATTTGCTCTGAATGTACATTGGATTTCCTCAAACCAGAAGCAAAGCTCAGTCACCATTAATGTGGTATCCAGTCTACAACTCTTCCCTTTCCTCAGTATGGTCCACCCAGTGTCTGCTCTACATGGCTGCCTCCTGTTGACCACCTCATTACAGAATTGCCATCCATATACAGCCTATGTGATGGATATCTCTGACTCTTGCACCTGACATGGCTGCTCAGACACACCAGGACTGCTCTGACTGTACCTAGTCACAGTGTGGAACTGCTTATATAAACCCAATAATAATTAAGGCCCTTGAGGGAGACCTGTTTGGATGATGTCCTGCACCCAAGAAAGACATAGGCTGGGCTGCAGAGATTTCATAGTGGTTAAGGCGCTTGCCTACGAAGCTTAACGATCCAGGTTCGATTCTCCAGGTACCACATAAGCCAGATGCACAAGGTGGCACATGCATCTGCAGTTCATTTGCAGTGGTTAGAAGCTCTGGCACACCCATGGTCTGTCTCTCTCTTTCTCTCTCTCTCTGTGTGTCTCTACTACATAAATAAAATAAAAATAAGTCCAAAAAAAAAAAAAAAAAGACATTGGCCTGTGGCTCTAGCTCTCTTGCTCTGTTCCCTGCCTATGTATACCCTCTACAAATGCTCCACACCACCAGGATCTGTGGGTAGTGAAATCTTTATTTCCATCTTGTGTCTCTTTTGGTCATTGGAGAGCACTGTCCATCTTTAAGATCCTAAGGTACGCTTCCCTTCCTAAGGTAACAGTCCTCAGATGTGAGTGTACATAGAGCCAGCCAGATGGCTTGCAAAAACACATCCTGTGGGCCCTCACCCAGCATGTCTGACTCACAAGTTGTGAGTTGAACCGGAAAATTTGCATGATGGCTGTGCCACCAGCCCCGGAGAGCACACAAAATGAACCCTGGCCCGAGAAGAACTGAGGTCTCAGCCTTTGCTATTCAGAGCAAGGTCTGTAGAGCAGCAGAACCACATGGGCTTCACCTGGGAGCTTGTTGGAAAAGTGAGAACTGCATTAGTCACCAGGCGTTACCTGTGCATATCAAAGATTGGGGAACACCTTCCTAGCCACCGGACCTCAAACCTGCTGTACGTCAAAGTTACCTGGGAAGTTTAAGATAAAATAACTTCATTCTGTCTTAATTCTACCCCTAGAAGTTTGGGTTGAATTAGTACAGGGTATGAAGAGCTCTTCTAGCATGTTCTAATGTGTAGTGAGTTTTGGAAGCCACTGCCCAGTCTGAGCTAATTGCAGCCTACATAGGATTGGGCACCACACAGAAAAGCACAAATCATGAAGAAATATTACAGGGAATGGAATATAGAAAGATTCAGGCAAGAGAGAGCAAAACAGGTTCAGTGAATAAATGAAAAGTTTTCACTTAGTTCAGAGTGCAGGCTTAGAAGGGAGCTTGTTTTGAGAAGGGAGGATTATAAATGCCAGTTGTGAAAGGTTCCAGAACCTAAGGACTTTGGGTTTCTCTCATAGATGAGTAAACCCTGGTTTAGAACTTTGCTGACCATGTAAAAACAAGCTTAAAGCTGTGGGAACAATGTGCCTAATGCTCGACCATAACAGAATGTATATTACTTCTCTTGTTGAAAATTATTCCTCTCAGGTTATAGTGCTTTTTCCACTCAAGATGAAGACAAAAGTTTGGGTAGGGAGCAGAGAAAAACAGTGATATAGAGGAGCAGAGTGTGCCATACCCCCCCCCACCCCAAATACACCACTCTGGCATCGTGGCTATTTGGGGCTGAAATCAAGAAAGAAATTTAAACCTAAGACATAGTGATGTCCACCTTCCACTATCTAACAGAAAAACGTTCATCCCCAGAGACAACTCTAGACCCTCATGAGCTTCCACACCAAAGGCACTGAATGATTTGCATAACACAGCTTGCTGAACACCACCCTCATCACTGGTTCCATTCCTGGTATTTGCCTTCTCATAGTTTACTGTCCTTTTCCTTTGTATTTTCATTTCACAAATGAATTGTGCTGTTGTTAAGATGCTGTGTAAGCTCTCAAGTTCTAGCCACCTTTTGAGTTACTGGTCACTCACATTCCCATTGGTGTGCGTACTATGTTGCTAAACTTCTGACCCGTCTTCCTCATCTATCTTTTGTTAGTTTAATTTATAAGGCCCAAGCAGGAGGCCCTAAGAGAGGTAAAGGAAAAAGATGTTTTCTCTCCCCTATAAGACCAAAAGGTCTATAAGACTTCATTTCAGTACATTGGCTTCCATTGTTTGGTTAAATAATATTTACTGAGCACTGAATACTACACCCAGAGCCCTGGGAGCAAAATCCAGATCCCTGCTGCTCTCCTGTCAAGGCACCTCAAGGTTAGAGGCCCAGACAGTCAAGAGATTTTTTTTTTCCACAAAGCATTCCTTGGAGCCAGGCTAGAGATTTGGCAGAGCTGTTAAATGGGAGGATTCTGTGCCACCCAGCTCCACTTAAGTCCTCGGCTGCACCATCCAATGGCCCCATTCATGCTGCAGCTGCACATCTCCTGAGGCCATGCCAGCGGGCCACAGGAATGCAAACAGAACTCTGTCTGGGCTTCTGACCCCCTGTGAGCTTTGAGGAAGAACAAGGAGGCATTTGTCAGGGGAAGGCCCACAAAGGCACCACAGGAGAAGGAACTGAATGTGCCAAGGGATTCCAGGCCAAATGCAAAAGGCTGGTATAATCTCTGCCACCCCAGCTTGGGTGACCTCACTTGCTCGCTGGCTGTGCAGGCAGCTGATGACCCAGCCAGCTGAGGCAGGATCCTTAAACAGTGGCAGTGGCAGGTCTTGAGGAGTGGAGTCAGTCCCTCATAACCCTCAGATGAGGACTCTTAGTCACCTAGTTGAAGAAACGCAAAGGCTTTACCAGGCCAGAAGAGAGTTAAAGCATTTGGAGGGGTGCTGGGCCGTTCCTCTCCATTTGTACCCAAGAAGGGAGGTCATGGAAAAGGAGCACAGGTCTAGTCACAGTTGACATCTCTTTAAAAGGCCTATACCTTTCTCTCTCTCTCAAATAAATAAAAATATTTTTAAAGGCCTATAGACAGCAGCAAAAAAAAATCAAAGCCTTACTTGATCATTCTATATGAACCCAGTTCTTCCAGTAAGTCAGATATCTTTATTTTGCTACTACAAGTGATATTGATGGAAGAACAGAAGCAAGATAGCCATATATGGGGCTGGAGAGATGGTTGAGCGGCTAAGCGCTTGCCTGTGAAGCCTAAGGACCCCGGTTCGAGGCTCGATTCCCCAGGACCCACGTTAGCCAGATGCACAAGGGGGCGCACGCGTCTGGAGTTCGTTTGCAGTGGCTGGAGGCCCTGGCATGCCCATTCTCTCCCTCTCTCTCTCTCTCTCTGCCTCTTTCTCTGTCCATCACTCTCAAATAAATAAATTTAAAAAAAAAGATAGCCATATATGTATATGCAGTCAGCCAGGGACAGAGGCTCAGGAGGCATGGATGCTACCTGACAGAACTAGAACCCACATTGTGATCCAAGAAGCCACATCTGATCCAGTCTCATCCAAGACGGCTACAAGCAACACTCCTTGACAGTACTGATAGCAGCTTCTTTTCTCCTTCTCCTCCTCCTCTTGCTCCTCTTCCTCCCCTTCCTCACCCCTCTTCTTCTTCCTTTTTTTCTCTTCCTTCTCCTCCTTATTCTTCAGTTTTCCTGAGCCTGGTACACCTGGTGGGCTGGCCCCTCCTGTGTCAGCCTCTTGGGTCCACCAAGCAATCAGGTCTCTCCCTCACACACCTGAGTCTGACAATGAGGCTCATCCTAATTAGTTGTTTGATCCCACCTGTATACAGAAGCCTAACCTGTCTCTTTATTTATTTATTTATTTGAGAGAGAGAGAGAGAGAGAGAATGGGCACGCCAGGGCCTCAATCTCCAGATGCATGTGCCCCTTGTGCATCTGGATTACATGGGTACTGGGGAATCAAAACCTGGGTCCTTAGGCTTCGCAGGCATGTGCCTTAACCACTAAGCAATCTCTCCATCCCTAACCTGTCTGTCTTGACTGTCCACTCTCCTGATTCTTGTTTGTTGAGCTCGCTGACTGAGGGGGCATGGGGTCCTTGTCTGGGGAACATCCTGCCTTGTTCATGGATGCTTTCTCACATTGTTGCACATATGGTCTCTCTTGAAGCTCTGAGTCTTCACTACCTCTTAATCCTCTCTGGTCTCGTATTTGAAGGGCCTGTGCTCTATGCTTTGTTTCCCATGTGTGTGTGGGGGGGGGTGCCTTCTGCAGAGGTGCCCTTCACACCCCTGAGAATTTTCTGTGAAGGCTCTCCATTTCCCTCCCCTTTTCCACTTGGGAAAGAGGGGATTCCCTCCTGGCTTGTCTTTAGTCTTTCAGCTAGCCTTCTCCCTGGATCCTAATTCTCCCCAAAATAAACCTCATGATTAATAATTTACCCTTCTTGGAGTTCATTTTTTTCAATTCTTTGCTAAATCAGGTAAGAACTCAAAAGTTGGGGTCCACAAGCCTGGGATGTCCTGTATCTTTACAGACTTTAATTAACCCCATCCTGGACCCAATGTTCCGCATCAATATGATTGTTTTCATCACCCAAGGGCTTATACTTAAGGTGGCTTAACAACTGTTGTGTGACATTGTTTCTCTGGACATAACATAATGCCATCCTGGAATAGAAGATGCTTTAACCTGGTAGCCATGGAAACTTTGGAGCAAAAAGATACAGAGAAGCCAGGTGTATGGCTATGGTTAATAGAGCTGTGCATATTCCCTAGTAGATGGAGGAAGGGGGGTATTACAAGATCTTCACTTGGAATTCTAGGGATGGTTCCCTCTGGCCTCCACCCCCCCCCCCACTTACAAGTGGTCTCAGGAGAAGCTAGGTTACATCGGAAGTAGAAGGTTAACTAGTCTTGGGAGAAGCTAGTATACATCGGAAATAGAAGGTTAACTAGAAGTGGTCTTGGGAGAAGCTAGTATACATCAGAAGTAGAAGATTAACTAGAAGTGGTCTTGGGAGAAGCTAGGTTACATTGGAAGTAGAAGGTTAACTAGAGGTGGTCTTGGGAGGAGCTAGATTACATCGGAAGCAGAAGGTTAACTAGAAGTGGGTTTGATGGCACAGCTCCCATGAGGTTGCCATCCGGGACTGGGTAGGACTTTGCAATGATGGGACTGCCTTTGAATCACCGACACTCCTCATCCATGTTCACCAAGTAACTCCAATAAACTCATTGGTTCATCAACATTGAATTTTAGTGTAATCATGCTTTGTTTTGTCTTCTGAACCCTGTCTGGGGTGAACAGACATGTGTTTGTGTCTCCCCAGGGAAAAATTCTCCCTTGAACTTACTGTGCACAGAGAACAGAATCCCTCATCAAAGGCACTTTTGGTATTTTGGACCACTCAGTTCTGTGAGGCTGTCCCCTCTACTCTGTGGACCACACAGTTCTGTGAGACTGTCCCCTCTGCTCTGTGGACCACACTGTTCTGTGAGGCTGTCCCCTCTGTTCTGTGGACCACTCAGCTCTGTGAGGCCGTCCTGCATACTGTATATCACTCAGTTCTGTGCCACTGTTCTCTGGCCTTTGGACCATTGCATTTGTGTGGCTGTCCTCTGTCCTGTGGACCACTCAGTTCTGTGGATGGCTGGTCTCTGCACTGTGGCGTGTGGCACTCTACTCCAGTGATAACAGTACCCCTTTCACTGTGGTACTGAAACTATCTTCAGGCACTGCCGCAAGCTCCCTGGAGATAAAATTTTCCCTAGTTAGGAACCACTGATATAGAGGAACATTGAAAAAATGTTTTCATATAAAATCTTTAAAGATAACAGAAGGTGAATGGATAGCCTTTGCTGCTTACAATGGACATTTTTTTATGCAGGAAAGAAGTCTCTCATGAATATTGGCAGGATGTAGGATTTTTCACCTTCAATTTTAAAAAAGTTACATACATAAAACCAAAACAGAGGCTAGAGAGATGGCTCAGTAGGTAAAGTACTCGCTGTGCAAACATGAGGACCTGAGTCAATACTCATGGAAAATGCCAGGTGTGATGGCACACCCCTGTGATCCCAGCCAACTCTGGGAAGACAGAGACAGAGGATCCCTGGGGCTGGTTCTCTATTTCTAGCTGAGTTGGTAAGCTCTGGGTTCACTGAGAGATGCTGTCTCAATATAAAATGAAGAATGATAGAAGGCGACACCTGATGTTGACCTCTGTTCTCCACATGCATGTACACACATGTGCTTGTGTACCTGCCCATACAAACATACCTACATGCATATGCACCGCACACATACACACACACAAAGCAAAACAGCAAGTTAAATGTATAGTCAGTTTAATCAACAATTTGTTAAGCTGCATTTATTCAGCTCTGTCTCTGCTTGGGCTGGGCTTAGTATTATTCTAGATACACATGCAACCTACACATCATCACAGCGCTGTGATTATTAAACAATGTGTCCAAAGGACTGTCTCTGGAGAGCCATCATGGAGTGTGTTACACCAGAGATGACAGAAGTCATTTTCACCTGGACTCTGTGGTGGAATGGCATGCACAGAAGTGTCAGAGACTCTCGTCCTCATGGTGAGCAAATGATGGCACTTCACACCAAGTAGACAGCCACAGACGTGGACCCAGATGCACAGCTCTGGAGATGAGCCCAGGACATGACAGGAAAACAATAACATCCATCTTCATGAGAAGAAAAGCGAGCTGACAGCCTTTTCCAACAAAATCATATAGAGGGCTGGAAAGATGGCTTAGCAGTTAAGGCACTTGCCTTCAAAGCCAAAGGACCCAGGTTCAATTCTCCAGGAGCCACATAAGCCAGATGCACAAAGTGCCACATGTGTCTGGAGTTCATTTGCAGCAGCTGAAAGCCCTAGTATGTTCAATCTCTCTCTCTCTCCCTTGTAAGTAAATTTAAAAAATTAAAAATCACATAGAACAGGAGATGAAGACTTGGTTTTTGAAAAATTATATAAGCAAGATGTGAGGATATTCTCACCAAACTCCCCAGAGCTGATTAAATGTCTTTCCAGCATTATAGCTGGGCTTCCCCTACAACTAGTTAATCAATAACTCAGAAGCAATGGCACTTTTATACCTTGGGCTTAGAAATCACACATCATCACATCCACAGTTTTCTACGGTCATCCCAGCTAGTCCTGACTCCATGTCATTAGCAACCACACAGGGCCTGACTACACGAAGACAAAGACCACTGAAGACCATCAAAAGGCTGGCTGTCACAATCACGCAACTGGTATTTTTGACAAAAGGGTTTTAGTTTAACCGAATTACATGGAAAGAATAAATGGGAACATGCTACAAAGGCAATTTTCTCAAACTTAAGTAAGGTTATAGAAGTTACAATTTAAAAATTTATTTATTTATTTCACAGAGAGAGAAAGAGAGAGAAAATGAATATGCACACCGGGGTCTTCTGTCTTTTCAATTGAACTCCAGATCTATGCACCACTTTGCTCATCTGGCTTTATGTGGGTTCTGGGGAATCAAACCCAGGCCATCAGGCTTTGCAAGCAAGAACCTTTAACTGCTGAGCCATCTCTCCAGCCTAAAGTTACATTTTTTAGTAGGATTTTTTTCAGTTAAAAGGGCCTCAAAGAGACAGGACAGTCAACTATAATATATGATCCCTGATTTGATCATGGAATTTTTAAATTTGATTTGATTTACTTGAGAGAGAGAAAGAGGGATTGCTAGAGAGAGAATGGTCATGTCAGGGCCCTCAACCACTGCAAATGAACTCCAGACACATGTGCCACCTTGTGCATTTGGCTTACGTGGGTCCTGGGGAATTGAACCTGGGTCCTTTTGCTTCACAGGCAAATTCCTTAACCACTAAGACATCTCTCCAGCCCTGATTATGGAATTTTTAAAAGAAGACTGTAGGACACTTAAAGAACAACTAGGATCATTTGAATATGAGTCATGTGCTAGGCAATAGTACTGTATCTCTATATCCAAAGAAATTTGTTCAAGATTTCTTAGGGTAACCAGACTCAAGATGGTCCAGCTCAGACAGAAAACAAACTGAGCTATATTCACTTGATGCAATGCAGGTGGGCAACAAAGGAACAGATTGCTCATACTCCCTATAACATGGCTGAATCTCAAGAGTGTTATGAGAAAGAAAAGCCAGAAAAGGACATGCATTATGATATAAATGCATTTGTACCAAGTCCTTAAGAGACACAATGAGTCTATGGTAGTAGAAATTGGGTCAATGGGACTCTCTCTCTCTCTTTCTCTTTCTCCTTGCAATTAAAGAAATAAAATATTTTAAATCCCTATCCAGGACTGGAGAGATGACTCAACAGTGAAGACACTTGCCTGCAAAACCTCGATTCCCCAGTACCCATGTAAAGCCAGATGCACAAACTGGCGCATGCATCTGGAATTTTTTTGCAGTGGCTGGAGGCCCTGGCATGCCCATTCTCTCTGTCTCTGTCTCTTTCTCTTTCTTCCTCTCTATCTTCCACTCTATCTGCTTCTCTAAAATAAATTTTTTATAGTTTTTAAAAAAATAAGTTGGATCAGTGGCTGTTTCTGGGAGAATAAAGGCACATCTTGGGTGAGGCAAATGCCCGCTGTTTTGACAGGAGCATGGATTAGTCAAGTATGTGCATTTGTCATAACTGACTGAAATATTATACATGTGCAATCTGTATATTTCACTATGTGGTAATTGTATTTCAAAAATGGTTTTTAAACTATTTAAATCATATAACTGATAAATTCTTTGGCTATAGCAATAATATGGCAGTGAATAAATAAAGTCTTAAGTGTTTACGTGCATGTTGGCAGTATTATGATGTTTCCAACTTTCAGCCAATGATTCTTGTGAAATAATTAAAGAAAAAGAGATAAAAATAATCAACATGTAACACTGAGATGCCCAGTGGGTAAAGGCATTTGCTTTTAATGCCTGTTGGCCTGGATTCAATGCCCCAGTACCCAGGTAAAGCCAGATTCATAAAGTGATGCATACATTTGGAATTTGTTTGCAGTATAGACTCTGGCACACCCATGCTCACTTTCTCTCTCTCTCCCTCAAAAATAAATGAAAATATTTTTTAAATGTTGAACGGAACAAAAACAAAATTATAAAACTAACATTCTGTTCCCTTCCCCATAATTTCATCAACAAAAGGAACAGGAACTGGAATAATTGCCACAGTCCCTCCTCCCTTGTTTGCAATAAGTAAGAATGTCAGAGTCCTCTATGTAGCTCTAAATGTAAAGTATGTCTAGCTATTCCAATTCACACCTCGGACCGAGGAATACTTGTTAATCAAGCCTTAAGAACACTGGTGAAAGCCAACAGGAGATACAGGACACCTTGTGACAGTTTACTGGGCTTCTAGTATGTTGTCAGCTAGGTCTCAGCTAACACTAGCAGACACATATAATGCTCCCTTTTACCTACACTTTTATTTTATTTTATTTTTTTATATATTTGAAATTTCCTAAGAGTACTCATTTCCTGAGTGTTGATCCCAGATGGAATTGGCAGCTCAGATGATTTCGTCATACAATCAGCACTTGGTCTTGTTTGTTTTTGGAGACATTAAGCTTAACTGGTGTCTGGAAGATGACAAACAGGAAACGTTGAAGAGCTTCATGTCATGAACATCCCAGGTGAGAAAGGCCAGTGCATGGCCTGTGTCTTGATGGTGTCTGTGGTGGTTTGATTCAGGTGTCCCCCATAAACTTAGGTGTTCTGAATGCTAGGTTCCCAGCTGATGGAGATTTGGGAATTAATGCCTCCTGGAGGGAGTGTATTGTTGGGGGCGGGCTTATGGATGTTATAGCCAGTTTCCTCTTGCCAGTGTTTGGCACACCCTCCTGTTGCTATTGTCCACCTTATGTTGGCCAAGGGGTGATGTTCCCCCTCTGCTCATGCCATCGTTTTCCCCTGCCATCGTGGAGCTTCCCCTCGAGCCTGTAAGTCAAAATAAACCTCTTTTTCCCAGAAGCTGCTCTTGGTTGGGTGATTTCCACCAGCAATGCGAACGTGACTGAAAAAGCAAAGTGGTACCAAGGAGTGGGGTTGCTGCTAGACACCTGCCTGTGGCTTTGGCCTTTTGGAGCTGATTTGTCAAGAGGAATGTGGGAGGATTTGAAACCTTGGACTAAGGGATGTCTTGCAGTGCTGTAAGTACAGCTTGATGGACTATTCTGGTCAGAGTTGAAAGACCTGAATGCAGTAAGAACTATGGACTGTGAGGTTTGGCTTATGAGGGTGAAAAAGAGCTTTGCTTGGACTGGATGAAAAGCTTGCTGTTATGCCTATGTCCTGAGAAGTTGTGCAGGGTTGCTTTGTGTAGAAATTAACTGGTGTGAGCAGAGGGATATGGCACAGAAAGAAAAATCTTTGGGTGAACTGTTGTCCATTCAGCTGCAACTGAGAGATTACAACCTTTGAGACTGGGCCAGCTGCCCTGCACTGGGGCAACAGGAAGAATGTCAATTCTTTTGAAGGGGCCTGAGTGCTCAAGGAGTGTCCTGTTCTTCAAAGTCTGCTTTATTCCCCCTGGATTAACAAATTGTCACCCTACCTGGTATTGTGGAGTATAAAAAATGCTGGAAAGAGGGTCATTGAGTTTGCAACATGGTCTTGTGTTTTGGAAATGGCCATGGGCAGCGTGAAGCAGGTTTGCTGGTTGCCTGTATGGAGACCCCATGGGGCCATGAAGATGAACCGTGGATTGCAGTGGAGACCCAGTGGAGATGCTGGGACCACACACAAGATGGCTGCTAAGGAGCTTCTGGCCTGATGAAGTTTTCCAGGACTGTGAGTAGCCTAGCTGGAGGGGCGGAATTGGAATGCCAGAGACTTGTTGCTGGTTAGAATTATCAGACTTGGAGATTTGTCACTGGCTACAGTTGTTGGAGACTTGAAGCTAAAGATGTTTGCCCTGGTTGTTTAAACTCTTGTATTGGTTGAATGTTTCTTTGCTATGCCCAATGCCATCTTTTGCAGTGTGAATATTTATTCTGTGCCATTATGGTTTTTTTGAGGTTATTTTTTGGTATTATGGCTCAGTTAAAAGACCTTGGATTATGGGGATGTTTGAGCGTCAGGGATTGATAAAAACTATGGGGACTTTTAAAGTCAGACTGAATGCATTGATTACATCATGTATGGATATCAGTTTATGGGGGCCAGGGGCGGAATATGGTGGTTTGATTCAGGTGTCCCCCATAAACTTAGGTGTTCTGAACACTAGGTTCCCAGCTGATAGAGATTTGGGAATTAATGCCTCCTGGAGGGAGTGTATTGTTGGGGGCGGGCTTATGGGTGTTATAGCCAGTTTCCCCCATTCCAGTGTTTGGCACACTCTCCTATTGCTATTGTCCACCTTATGTTGGCCAGGGGGTGATGCTCCCCCCCTGCTCATGCCATCATTTTCCCCTGCCATCGTGGAGCTTCCCCTCGAGCCTGTAAGCCAAAATAAACCTCTTTTTCCCAGAAGCTGCTCTTGGTTGGGTGATTTCTACCAGCAATATGAACCTGACTGAAACAGTGTCCCATTGTGGGGGCGGGGTAGGCAGAACTGATTTAGTTCAGGTTGTAAGGGACACCATCTGCCAGGATGCTGTAAGGGTGAGAAAGCAAAGAAGTGTGAAGAGAAACGCTATGCCAGCTTCAAGAGAGGAAATGCACTCAGAAAATGCAGGAGCCACATCTTGGCTCAAAGGGGAAATGGAAACCGTTTTTTTTTTTTGTTGTTGTTGTTTGTTTGTTTTTAATATTGCATGGTACATGTGGCAGGTAAAAAGAAAAGGTTGGAAACCAGATGATGTTTCAAGGAATCAGCAACATTCTCAATGAGATTGCAGAAAAGTTCCAGAACGGTAGACAAGTAATTTCTGGAAAAATATTCTAAGGACAACCTTACATAGTTTCCAAGTAATGAGAAAACATTGGTTCTTTCCTAAACTGTTCTTTTATGACTTGGTACCCACAGTGGGAAGACAGTGTCTCTGTAGTTCATAAAGTATAGTATAAAATTATGATCCTGTGTGAAGAACATTATGGTGATTTGAATGTGAAATGTCCCCCAATAACTTCATGTGTTTGCAATTAAGCCTCTTACTCAGTCCCCAGCTGGCAGAGCCTTTTGAGGTGGAGCCTTGCTGGAGGGGGTGTGTCACTGGAGGCAGACCTCGATGTTTCTAGAGGTCCAGCGCAATGGGGGTTCAGAGCTAGCCCACTTTTGCTGCTATCTCCAAGCCGATGTGACAAGACATGATGCCCAGCCTCTGCTATGCCATGCGTTCCCTGCCACAACAGAACTTCCCTCAAGACTGCAAGCCAAAATAAATGCTTTCCTCCCATCAGCTGTTTGTGGTAAGGAGTTTCATCCCAGTAACCAGAAGGTAACTACTTTGACTCAGAAAGCCGACAGGGACAGGAAGTCTCCAGGACATGTGGTCATTGTGCCTGACATTAGATTCCCACCATAGTGCCACTCTAGGGGCTCTTGACAGTGCTCAGCCTATAAAATGCTCTAAAATAATCATTTCTGTTTAGTAGGTTCAGGTACACGTCGCTAGCGGACCTCACCTCATTGTGACACACAGGCAGTGGGCCCTTTGCCCTGTGTTGTATGGTGCAGAGCTGGAAACTCAAAGCCTAAGATCACAGAACCAAGACTCAAGCCTCGCCTTTCACTATGCTGCTGACGGGAGGCAGACTGAGGGCTGGTGGGGAAGGCTGGCTATGGGAATGCCTTTCAGGACCCTCGTGGCACGATGACTTGAACAGGCATAGTAGATTAGACTACTTGAGACCTGCTGGACAAAAGGTCCTAGTCTTTAAGGACAAATGAAAAGACCATGTGTTTCTTATGGAACCAAGTGTTCATTTCTCAAAAGGTGAAGGGGTTCAAGCATGGCCACGGAATGCCAATGGGGTCCAGAAGTGCATGTGCATGAATCTGATGGACAATGAGAACAGACCCAAGGCAAAGGACACTGTCCAACAGCTCACACCAAATGCTTGGTGTCGATTTCATCCTGCAGCCAGCTGTAATCTGAAGTCTTTGCTGCTCTTTTCGGGAGAACTGTCTTTCCTGAAAGTATCCATTTCAGCAAGCTCAGGAATTCCTGGACATGAAACTAAATTTTTTTATCCACCTGACTTCTTCTTGTTTTAATATGCGGCATAGAGGAAATTCGACCTCTCTAGTAACTCTAGACCTGGTAGGGCTGCTGTGTAGTTCTCATGAGACATTCAGTCCCTGTGGGGTTTGACTCAATTACCTGAAAAGTGAAGGAAACATCTTAACATCTACCCTTTCCTCTTCTGTCAGCCTCGACAAAATTTGGAAAATGGGGTTTCTTCTCTGTTCCTCCAATAGACTAACTTCAAAGCCATCAAGCTGATACATGTGCCCCCAGTTTTTCCAGTGAGGTCACCTGAGCGTATGCAGAAGAGACCCCATGGTCTTGATGACCACAGTTCCATTTCAAAAGTGCTTTGATAATTGTTTCTACTTTTCAGTCTGTCCAGTGCAGCTCAGTATTTTGGAAGAACACACTGCTATGAAGCCACTTCACAGAGTTGGCGAAGATTTCTAAGTCTGTGAATCTTCCCAGGGATATCACAGAGACCATGATCTGACTTCAATCTTGTAGGCTATAACAGAGGGTTCTGTTGCTGTTTCTTGTGGGTGGTTTGCCACCATCCCCCACCCTGCTTTTTTTTTTAACTATTCCACTTTAGGGTTGAGTACAGCAGACACAATACTTGAAGTCAAGAAAAAAGAGAATGAACTGAGTTATCTACCTGAGTTTGGAAAGCAAATGACTACATGTCTTACATGGGAAGGTCATCTCTTGTCATTTCCAAAAGAAAAGGAGTTTCTTAACTGAGCTGCATCCGGTGTTATCTCTCACTGGCCACTTCAGAATAGGAAAGTAAACACTAATAGAAAAGGGGTCATTAGGACTTATCCACAGGTTAGTCTGACCCTGAGGACTATGGTTCTACTTACATTCTACTTGAAGCAAGCACCCAACCTACTGACAGGTTCTTATTTTTATTACCTCTAATTTGTTTTACTATCTAGGGGGTGGCCATTCCTAAGTTGATAAAAATAAGTAGTCTTGTGAATTTTATGTGCAAGAATGGACAAGACTATAATTATATGATTATATCTGGAACATAAATATTTATGAATAGTAATAGAACTGTCTAGAACTCTGGGCTTTTCTCTCCCAGCAGATCTTCACTGTTTTGCTGTTGCCTACAATCAGATGTATGTTTAGATCAAGCAAGGAGACTGGTAAAATAAATGGCTCATTGCTGTGTTCTGCAAGGCTGCAGCCAGGCCCTGGAAACAGTTTCTCTGGATTTATTTACTTATATATTTATTTACAATGTTTTAGGTGGGAGGGTCTGAGAATTGATAGTACATCACTGAACACTAAATGAAAACCTTCCAGTATCTATGAAGCACCTCTGATTTTTCACATTGCAAAATTGCATGATGAAAATGCCCTTAGTTCCATTTAAGGCACGAGACAGTTATTGATTAGAGGTTTTGCATGCTTTTAGAGCAAACATCTAAGTGCACAATTCTAACAATTCTAGGCATTTAAAATAAAACATGTGGTTGGGAGCTGTGCAGAGTTTGCAGGCATAACATTGTCTACTTTCAATTTTGTGGGCACTCTAGGACACACAGATAATAGACTTAAAGTTGCTTTTACAATTAAAGGACTGCCTGTCTTTAGCATGTAACTCTTTAAAATCTAATACCTGTCTTGTTTTATGGTCAGAAAATCCATAATGGCATCTTATTTGTTTCCTCTATGATGCAGAGCCACTCTAGGAGCTAATTTACAGTGTCATTTGCTTAGAGGCCATGTTATTAAAGAACTAAGAGTCTCAGAGAAACTGAATGCATAATTAATATGGAACAGTGATGAAGGATGGGCTGGCAAAACATAGAAGTTGTGTGTTGTGCAGCTGAGGGGGGTACTGAAATCTCACCATGTACCAGGTTATACCAATGAGCAATATTATGCTGAAAGCAGCAATCTCAGAGTGTCACAGACATGTGACTAGTGTTTGGGGGAATATGTCAAATGGTACCAAGACACAAGGAAGGATGCTGTGTCATCTTCACAGGCTACCTGTGCCCAAACTGGGTGATGACCAACAAAGGATGGATTAATACCTCAGACCATCCTCTGCCCTCCTGTTACCTATACCTCTTTTTCCCACAGTCATAGAAACCAGAGCACCTCTTCTCCAGAGTAAACCACAAACCTAGAAAGATCATTCCCTTCTGCCTTCTCCATGCAAGGCTAATGGCAGCTACAAGGATAGGCTAGGAGGATCTGAACAGACAGGCCTTGTGTGGTGGTTTGAATGTGGAATGTCCTGCAGAATCTCATGTGAGTGAACACTTGGTCCCCAGCTGGTGGCCCTATTTTGGAAGGTTCTGCAACCTTTAGGAGAGGGAGCCTGGTTAGAGGAACTGAGTCACTGGAGAAAGTCACGAGGTTTAACCAAACCTCCCTTCCTCAGCTTCCAGGCTATGGAAGCAATGTGCATAGCTGCCTCACACTCCTGCCTCCAGGCCTTCCCCCCACAATAGACTAGTATTTCCTCAAACTGTAAGCCAAGATAAGCGTTTCTTCCCTTACGTGTCACTTCTTGCCAGTATTTGGTCACATGAACAAGAAGTGTAACTGGTACACTTTGTTAGGCTCCCTCAGCCTCTCATCGTTACATCCACCCCTTTGTCACACCCCATTGCCGCATGGCTATCATTCTTCATGGAACCTAAATGCAGAAGTAGACATTTTTTCACTGAATCTTTGGTTTTCACCTCTGAAAGCCACAAAACATCGATTAAGTAAGTGTGTTGTTCTATTATTAAGTTTTGTTACAGGAGTGTTGGCTGTGACTCTTAAAAGGTAGGCAAGGAGAGAGGTCTCACCTTTTCCTCTACCGTGGAGTCCTCGCGCACATGCACCTGCCCTTCTTACTACTGGATCACCATTCCTTCCCCACTCAGACGCCAGCTAACTCACGTGATAAAGTCGCTCTTGTCATCAAAATCAGGGGAAATTGATTCCACAAGAGCATGTTCTCCTTTTCAAGCCCCAGGGGACAAGAGAGCTGGTCTCCTCCTCATACACCTGTTTGCCTCAGCACTGGAGGACAGCCATTCTGTCTTCTCTCAGCTTCTGAACAGCCCTTTATCCCCTCTTGCCTGTAGGCTTTGAAAGTCTGGATTTCTCTCTGGATAATGTCTCTACACAGTTAACTTTGTGTTTGCTAAGAAAATCGTCAGTCATACACCAGTGCTCCACCAGTTAACTTACTCCTGTCACCTCCAGCACCATGCCATATGGATTAACAATATTCTACAGGTTTTCATCACCATGATAAATACTTGTCTCTCAGCTCTAAAGGGTGAACTTCCTAACTGTAAGTATTAAATGAATCACTTTTCACCTCCAGTACTTTTAGCATGGAGCTCAAATCTTGGAACACTTTGGACACTCATCAATCAGATAGTTGTTGCCTAAATAACCAATGGCTTTGTGCAAGAAGAAATGTGTGGTTTGGTCCAATGAGTGTATGGCCTCTCATAGTGTAGTTCAGAAGGAACTCAGTAGTGTCCGTGTGGAGTCCCCATCTGGTTTGATAGAAATAGACAAGAAGTCCATGGACTACATCTTAAAAATTGTGATTTCTCCATACTGCCTAGACAAGCTCATCACCTTGTCACAAGGAAGTATCCATTTCAGACCCTAATGCAGGTCTGCCATCTGCTGGTTGTGTGGGGTAATATCATGAAACCTATCACAAGGCATTTTCATTTACTCTGGAATTTTGAGCTGTTAAAGCTAGAAGGGGCTTAGATTCCAACGCACCCAACCATGTCCTTTCACCCAAGGGGAGTATAAATAGTCATCACACAAGTTCATATCACTAACTGGGCTCAAACTTGAGTTTAATTCTCCTGACAAAGGCAGGCTGTGTTTGGCCCTTCATCACAATTCTGGATGCTGCTAACAGAAGGACATCTGGCTGAGAGTGCTGACTCGAACATTTCCAGAAGGAAATGGAATGACTGAGACTTGTTGCAGGTTGTGCGCCAGGAATCTCTTATTCCCTGGTAGAGAGCGCCTCGCAGGCCAACAAACAGATCTGTTTTCTGTCCAAGGATTTCCTGGATCTGAAAACAGATGTACGGGATCATGTGGGAAAGATGAGGCTTACAAAACTTGGAATTTTACACCAGAAAGTTAGGCAGGGATGTGGTGTAAGGACATAGGCTGCATGCCACTGGGTTCGTGCCATCAGCAAGACTCCAGGGGGCTTGTAATCCAACGGGAGTTTGTGCTCCACCAAGCCCAGGTTCCTCCTACTGACAAGCTGGGACAGAAAGCACTAGGAAACACCATGCTAATCAGAACAGACAAGGCTGGGGTAGAGCCGTCCAGAAGGCCTTCTCTGTGCACCTGGCAGAGCCGGCTAAAGGAACATAAGGTTTTCCAATAGATATATATTTTGTATTTTAGCCGCCTCATGGGACTAGATTTAACCATAGTCATCATTTTATTGTGTAGTTTGCATGAAATATTCCTGGAATCATTGCCGAGTCAAAACAAACCAAATATCTCAGTACTGTCCAAGAAGAGTATTCCCCTCCAATACTCAAAACCCGGCATCTCAAGGGCTAGGCTTCAGAAACAAAGGAAAGGAGGTATAACTGCCTGGAAGATTTCATTGACTCCTTCAAAGACAGTTCCTGGGAGCCCTGGCTCTGAATGACTATTAAGAAATCTTCCTTACTCAAAATACTAACTCCTGCCAAGCGTGGTGGCGCACACCTTTAATCCCAGCACTTGGGAGGCAGAGGTAGGAGGATCGCTGAGTTCGAAGCCACCCTGAGACTACTGAGACTACAGAGTGAATTTCAGGTCAGCCTGGGCTAGAGTGAAACAACAACAACAACAAAAAAATAGTAACTCCTATGAAGGAAGAGATCCACATTGGTCAGCCATTTGGTTTCATAACTTAGAAGAGTAGCACCTTGACTTGTTAGACTCCTGTCCCAGCAAACATGTTAAGAGAAATGCTACAGGGTCCTAAAAGTTTGGGTGTCATGGCCATTCCATTCTCATGTCCTTCAGAATTACAAATGGAAATTATTCCTCTTGCAAAAAATAGCTAAGAAGAAAAAAAGAAAAAAATATCTAAGGGAAGTGTAACTATTCATTCAATGAATCCTTCCTCCTGGTCTTCTCCCTCCAGTCTAAGCCATATGACCAGACTGATGCCATCACTCTACCCCAGGATGACCAGCAATGTCATCATTTTAAACCCGAGTCCCTGTGTACCCTTCCATCTTAATAAGTACCCATCATATAAACATTGGCAGTGCCCACACATCAGAATTATAGAAGTCCATGCTAAAGGACTGTTGTTCTCACTCAGCAGAGAGGGAAGAGTGAGAGGGTTCATCTTTATTCATAATTCCAGCGTGTGTTTTAAACAAGGACTGGGTGGTCTGGATGAAATGTCCAAGACCAAAGGAATTTGACCATTACTTTGGCTTCCTTTCTCCTCTTAAAGAAGAACTTAGAACTCTTGGCAATCGTGGCTGGGGTAATGGCTCAATTCCCCAGCACCCACATAAAGCTGAATACAAAGTGGCACATGCATTGTGATCCCTCTGTGTTGGTGACAACAGTCGACAAAGCCAGGAGAAGCCAAACCTTCTTTGCTTTTCTTTGTTCCTGTGCAATCTGGTAGTTCATTTGCAGTGGAAAGAGGTGTTGTCTCAAAGAAGGTGGGGGCCACATACCTTGAAGTTGTCTTCTGATCTTCACATGCACGCTGTGGCCCATGTGCACACATACACACACACACACACACACACACACAGATACACATAAATGAATACTATGCTCTGGGTGCCCCCTGGATGGACTAAATAAACTGTCAATTCAGGAGACAGTTATGCTGCAAGAGGGTCATAACAGCACTCAGACCCTCCATTGTCCCTTCTCTGACCCACATTAAGCAGATGCAAGGGACTAGGGCCCCTGATATTTCCTCACTAGCCTTCCTTCATTCCAAAATTTCCTTTTTAACATATTTCCTTTTTATTTTCAGCTACTCCTACTGCGAGCCACACTTACTCCAAAACCATTTTCATCTTTTCCCTGACTCACACTGTTACTTCATAGTCATCCATCAAGATAAAACAAAGCAAACTAGGCCAGTAGACTTGACTTGAGACCAAGCTCAATAAAATATTGACTGACTTTCATCTCCTTTTCTATCTTATGAGTAGGTTGTAATAATGGTGAGATTTTCATGATAAAAATAGCATAAACACTATATTTTTGAGAATGTACACATTTCCTCCCATTTTTTCCCATTTACTCTAAATTTTTCCCTTACTCAAAATTTGACTTAATTTGGGCTCAGTTTAAATGATTTTTTTTAAAAAAGAATTCACACATGGTATTCATTCACAGGGATAAACTGAAACAGTTATTTTTCATAACCAAACCAAACAAAAATAGTCCATGTGGTGGTTTTAATTTAAAATGTCCCAGATACACTTGTGTGTTTAGATACTGATTTCCCAGTTGGTGGCACTGTTTGGTAAGGGCGTGGACCACTGAGGAGCTGGAGCCTTGCTGGAGGAAGTGTGTCACTTGGAGGCCACTCTTGAACTGTCACCGCTCAGTCCTGTTTGGTCTCTGAACTTCATCTCTGTTGATATGAAAATGTGTCACAGGCTCCCTACTCAGGCATACCATGCCTCCCCGGCCATAATGTTCACTTCCCCTCAAAATTATAAGCAGAAAATAAACTCTTTCCTTCACAAATTGCTTCTGGTTAGGTACTTTTTTCTCAGCAATGACAAAGTAATGATATGAGCCATACATCACAAGGCTTAAACATAGGGGTTCTGATCTTCAAACTTCCTGGGCTCACATTGCCACTTCTGAGCTGGAAAGCCTGTGCAACGTACCTAACCCTTCTAAAACCTAGACTCTTCATTTACGAACATAGGCAGGCAGGGGCGGAGCCTGTCCGTGTGACTGTCCGGATTAAATGCGGTAACACGGGCCTGAGGGCCGTAGCTCGGTGGTGAAGTGCTGACCTCATGTGCACTATGCTCTGTGTTCAGTCCACAGGTCATGGGCGAAGGCGGCAACATACAGCATTCACTCATCATAGCATCTGGAGCATTGCAATTTATATATATATTTTTTCAAATATATAAGTGTACATGGTAGGCATTTCAATATACACTATCTCATGGAATCATAACTGAAATAGGTATTACTGTCCCCAGTTTGAAGGAGGCTGGCTCTGCTAAAGCTATAACCCAGTGTCTGGAGGCAGAAGTAATAAAGGCCTTCTGTTTCTCTCCATCATCGCACCGATGGCCGCCTGCTTGTAAAAACCCAAGCTTCCTCAAGACTCATACTATTGGAGGACCATTCTCAACTGTTTTACACACACACACACACACACACACACATATATATAGCTGGAGAGAAGGCTTAGTGATTAAGGCACTTAGCTGCGAAGCCTAAGGATCCAGGTGTTCTACTCTCCAGATCCCACATAAGCCAGACACACAAGGTGATGCAAGCACAAAAGGTCATACAAGCCCACTAGTTGGTGCATGCATCTGGAGTTGGATTGCAGTGGCTGGAGGCTCTGGCACACACACCAATTCTTTCTCTCTCTTTGATAAAAAAATATATAAAAACACTATATATATATATATATATATATATATAAATTTATTTATTTTAGGGGCTGGAGAGATTGCTTAGTGGTTAAGGTGCTTGCCTGCAAAGCCTAAGGAACCAGGTTTGATTCTCCGGTACCCATGTAAGCCAGATGCACAAGGTGACACATGCATCTGGAGTTCATTTGCAGTGGTTTGAGACCCTGGCATGACTGTTTTCTCTCCCTCTCTATCAGCCCCCCCTCTCAAATTATATGCACACAAAGAGAGGCAGATATATAGAGAGAATGGGCCTCCTGCCACTGCAAATGAACTCCGGACACATGGGCCACTTTGTGCATCTGGCTTTACATGGGTACTAGGGAATGGAACCCAGGCCATCAGGCTTTGTAGGCAAGTGCCTTTGACCACTGAGCAATCTCTCCAGCCCCTCGACTCTTTTGTTATTATTATTATCTACCAACCCTTAGTCTGTATTCCCAGATCCTACCATCAACATCCTGGGTGACTTCCCACGTACATGAATCCCCAGTGCTTCCTCTCCAGCGATTCCTTCACTCCACACTTGGTTACGTGTTCTCCTCACCTTTCTCTGCACTTTGCTGTTCCCCAGAAGACTTGCTTTTTCTTCAAATCAAGAACTCAGACACCTCACAGCTTTTATCTTGTGAGGCTCATTCATCTCTTGCTACTAAACAGATCTTGGAATTCATTTGACCACCCTTATTATTTCTCATTTATCCCACAGATTTACAATATCGGTCCTTATTTCTTTACCTCTGTCCCTGTCCTTATCAATACTCTGTTGCTTCATCTGTCCTCAGTTTCCTCAAGTAATTTGCTCGAGACCCTTCGATGGTATCTACCAGGCCTCTTGGAAAATACAACTACCAATGGTGCACTCAACTAATCAGCAGTACAGAAAACGCAGCAAGGCAAAGCCTTTCTGTTAAAGTCAGTGTCTTCAACAGGACACAAAGCTCTGCCAAGAGATTCCACCAGACTTTCTTGAGCTTTCCTTTCTTCTCCATGGTGAAGATACCATACTCATTCTACCTTACTCAGTCCTCCAAAGTCGTCAACTCTCCCCACACTGAAGACATCAACTCCTACTTCATAGAGAAAACAGGGTCGCCCACAGGCCCGCCCTGCAACTTCCCAACCCTGGATTTGCAGAGTCATACATGCATGCAGCCACCCTTCCAACCTTCCTGCTTCTGCTAGAGAAAAGGAGCCCTTCTTCCTAGGGTTCACCCCTACCCCAGTCCTTCACCATGCTTTATTGGGGAGGTTTCTTGCTTTGTAAATTACCCCTCTCTCCTGCTCTCTACTGGATCTTTCCTATTCATTTTGAAATGTCCTAAAACCTTTCCCATCACTTATACTGAAAACAAACCTTAAAGTCATATTCACTGATTTCTATTTCACAAATAACTTTTTTACAAATGTGAATGATTATGGGAGAAGAACTGAGTCCAAACTTAGAATATTGTCACCATACAGAGCACCTTTCATTCAGGTACCCCACTACATTCCATGGCAAATGGGCCTGCCTAAAAATTAAGACATCCTTCCTCACCTGGGGGCTGAGGCGCTCTCTGTGTTCAGGTGTGTTCACTAGAGGATCAAATTGATTTTTTTGGCCAGCCAGTCTGCAGATCAATGCTCCAAGAGCGTGGCTGTCCCTCATACCCCAAATGACAAAGGGAAATACTTGGACAGAGAAAACATGCAGTCTGGTGGCTCCTCTGTTAAGTATGGCCAAGAATATACTTCTTCCCACCTTCTAGCGTTCTCTCCTCCCACTCCCCACCATCATCTCTCATCAGCAGGACAATAAAGACAGCAAGTCTCGCCCTGTGGAATGCTTCCAGCTGCTGAGGGAAGGCGTGACGTGAGTGCTCAGTTTAGCCATCTTTTTCAGGAAGCTAGTTCCCTGTTTGTGCCGACAGGAAACTGTGATGTGGTAAGGCTGAGTACATTTTCTTTGGAGAGGGGAAAAATTAAAAGAAACCAGCATGAGGAGGATGAAAATTAGTCAGCAGGCATCTGGGGGAGGACTCAGAGAAAACCCAAGAAAAATCATGTGCCCTTGGTGGAATTGGACCCCGGCAGCCATATGGAGGCCTGCGGAGTGTATTATTGGAGGAAAGAGAACCAGAAGTGAAGAGGATGTGTGGGTATCATGAGCCTTATAAAAAAGATAAAGACAACAAGATTCTTTGATTCTTCTTAAAGCCAGCCTCTGCTTGTCAGAAAGAGTGATGTGGGACAAAAAGACCACATGTCAACGTTCAGTCCTTGAATATTACTTTTCTCACAAACACAATAAGGCCTCTATAATGTAGGACTTAGCCAAAAAAAAAAAAAAAAACCAAGAGACTAATATTCAAAAATCATTTTGCTTTCCACAAAGGAATAATTGGAAAACATGAGATAAAATTATATTTGAAACTAAACTGTTATAAAATCTAAAGCTTAAAAGTATAAACAAAAATGATGCTGGGATTAAATCCTGGATTTTTAACTAAGTAGCTACATCTTGTTGAGTAAGCCATGCATAACCTATTTGGGTATCAGTTTCCTAATTCATAAAATTATACAGGTTGAATTGAGAGGGAATTAGGTAGCTATATTTTCAGATAGTTGGCTAGGCAAGGGCCCAAAGAGGGAACCAAGGGAGACATCACACTTCTGCTTCAGAGATCTAGAACTCAGCACACACTCAGGTGTGCGGGCCTCTTCCTGAGCCAACCCCCTGAGTCCAGACCACTCAGCTCTCTCACACTCACCTGAGGCTGAGGATAAAGTCCACCAGAAGAAAGTTATAAATAGATGCTTATGCGGGGGGGGGGGGGTTCTCTCTATTTGCTCTTCTTGGCTGTTCATCTCTCCTGACACTTGAACCTTCAGGTCCCTGCTCTGACAGGCCTTCCCTTATCCCAGCTCCCAAACTCCCATTACAGGATGGCTATTTTCAAATGGTGGGTTACATTCCATTAATCATGTATTCTAGTAATTGCTAATTTTAACAGAAGATTTTACTAAGGATTATTGCTTGAACATGGAAATAGTTTGGAAAGAGAACAGAAATTTTGACCTTTCTCAATGATTTCTTCTATAAGATAGAGAATAAAACTATTTAAATAACTTACTTGGGACCAGGTCATCTGTATAAATTCATCTAATTAGGCCAGTTGAAAGGAATATATGTGGAGTCTGGCATATATTTTTTGTTTTTAATGTATTTATTTACTTGTAAAGAGAGAGAGAATGGGCATGCCACTGCAAATAAACTACAGATACATCTGTAGTTTTGTGCATTTGGCTTTATGTGGATACTGGGGAATTGAAGACTGGCCATCAGGCTTTCTAAGCAAGCATCTTTAACTACTGAGTGACATCTGCAGCCCTCCTTTTGTTTTATGGGCAATTAAAGTCAGAAGTAAAGGAGGTCATTGCTGGCAGAAGCAAGGTTTGGTAAATCTGTAGGAGGTCAGACTCTTTTAAAAAATATTTTTATTAATTTACTTTAGATATCTAGAGACAGAATGGGGAGGAAGGGAGGGAGAAAGGGGGGAATATGGGTGTGCCAGGGCCTGCTTGCAAGTGAAAACCAACTTCAGACACATGTACTACTTTGTGTATCTCGTTTACCTGGCTACTGGTGAATCAAACCCAGGCTGACAGGCTTTGCAAACAAGCACCTTTAACTGCTGAGCCATCTCCCCAGCCCAGAAGTCATCCTCTTTAGCACAGTTGATGTATGCCTTCAGATAAACAGAAGGAAACAAACAGCTTTTTAGTTACTGTGGAAATGGTCAAATGGCTTGGGGTCAAGGACACCACTGAAAGAGCTGGAAAGAACCAGTCTTCATTCTCTCTCTATCGTACAACCTCAGAAACCAGGGTCTGGCTCCACCCCCAGGTAGAAAAACACTGGCTCAAGATTCCACAGACCCTAGAAAGGAGACTTGATAACCTTGCTTCTAAGCATGGTAGGGCACAATCCTTGTAAATCTCAGAGACGTTCCCCACCACAGTAGGCAAAATAATGTTGCCCAAAGATGACCCATCAAAGTCCCCAGAATCTGCATGGTAAAAGGGATATTGCAGATGTAGTGAAGGTTATGGACACTAAAATAGGGAGGCTGTTTTGGATTACGTAAGCAGACCTAAGCTAATCACATAAAACATTAAAAGTAGGGACCTGGGCTGGATTAGTGGTTAAGGTGCTTGCCTGAGAAGCCTAAGAATTCCTGTGCGAATCTCCAGGTCTCACATAAGCCAGACACACAGTGAAGCAAACATACAATGTTGCACATGTGCACAAGGGGGCACATGTGTCTGGAATTCATTTGCAGGGCCTGAAGGCCCTGGCATGTCCATTCTCTCTCTCTCTCTCCCCCTCTCTCAAATAAAAAATAAGTAGGGACCCTTCCCCACCTTTGGTTAAGGAAAGAGATGTGTAAGAGGGACAGGGACACAAATAGGTTACATGGCCAGCTGTGAAGATAGAAGGGTGCTGCTAGCCAAGGAATGCAGGCAGCCTGAGAAACTGGAAAAAAAATAATAATAAAGCAACAGATTCTCCTGGGAGACTCCAGAAAGGAATGCAGCTCTGCCACACCTGCCCTGATCTGAGCCCAGGGAGGCGTCTGTCAGACTTGAGCCTGGAGGTGGTAAGATAATAAATTTATGGTGTTTTTTAGGCACTAAATTTGTGATTCTTTGTCATGGCAGAATCAACAAACCAATCCAGTGCCTAACTTTGATATGTACTTATGTTCTAGTATAGGGATGCTGGGTTCACCGCTTCTTGTGTTTTGGCCCAAATTGCTTCCCTTACCCTGAATTACTGTCCTGGTCTCATCACTTCTATCCCCAAACAACATGAAACCACTCACCAATAAAGCTCTAACTCGAGTAACCCTTCTTCTGGAGAACTTTGGCGAAATACCTCTACTGTTCTCTCTTCCCAGACTCACGGTAGCAAGCATTACTCCAGTCTTTCCTGTCCAACGACACAAATTGGTGCATGTCTATTATGGAACTGTATCAAAGTGTCTGAGGGCCTGTTCACAGTCTGTCTCCTCTTAGAATGAATGCCACTTGAAGGCTGGGGTCCCAGTGTGGGATCCATCAGTAGACGCTTGATGAAAGCATTACATGAGAAAATGAGATGTAGGCAAGCACATAATTTGAAAACAAACAGTATAACAAATATAAAATACCCCTAGTGTACCATTACTACTACATTCTATTGATGGAGTTCAGTATTTATTTTCAAAAAACTTCTTATATCACATATTTGGTCTTAAACCACATTAGAAAACAAGAGCCCACCATCCTCTGTGGCTAATACAATCAGACATGCCCCTAAAGTCTATTTTGAAGTCCAAAATTGGACTGAGATTCTGCCCTTCCTGGAAAAGGTTTTCACTGCATCCTGACTTACAGCCACCAATGTCCTTCTTCACTCTACCCTGACTTATGACCACCAATGTCCTTCTTCACTCTACCCTGACTTATGACCACCAATGTCCTTCTTCACTCTACCCTGACTTACAGTCATCAATGTCCTTCTTCACTCTACCCTGACTTACAGTCATCAATGTCCTTCTTCACTCTACCCTGACTTACAGTCATCAATGTTCTTCTTCACTCTACCCTGACTTACAGTCATCAATGTTCTTCTTCACTCTACCCTGACTTACAGTCATCAATGTCCTTCTTCACTCTACCCTGACTTACGACCACCAATGCCCTTCTTCACTCTACCCTGACTTACGACCACCAATGTCCTTCTTCACTCTTCCCTGACTTACAACCACCAATGCCCCTCTTCACTCTATCTTTACTAACTTATAGCCGCCAATGTCCTTCTTTTCAGCTCAGATCTTCTTCTGTGTTCAGCATTCCCCAGTCTCCCAGGGCTTCTCTTATGTTCACCAGGCCACTTAACCCACACTCCCCAATGACTGAACAGACCAACTGTCTCTTGGAATAACTCACATGTTCTTGTCCTGGAGACTATTCTCTGCTCTTTCATCTACACTCATGACTGTCTTCATATTTGAGAGCCCTGGCTGCACTTCCATAAAGAACACTTGGAAACTGTGCCCAGACTGAACTCTTATATATGTTAATTCTTGACAGAAGGTGCTTTGTCAGATGAGATGAGTGAGAATGTGAAGCTGAACTTCTTGTGAATGCGAGTTGTGTGGAATGAAGGAAACTAGCAAAAGAGGAGAAGTATGGCTGATAAGACTGTTAAGACAAACTCATTGTGTCTCTAGTCCTAAATTGCATGAAAGGTAAAAAAAAAAAAATAAGGAGGGAAAGGTATTTTGTCTGAGTGTATGTTTACATGGATTTGTTTTGTCATTTACTTTTGTTTTATCACCACATTCCTCACAACAAACATGATGTGTCCTTAACTTTCCTCCATTTCCGTCCCCCAATAGAGGGAGGACAGAGGGGGGCAATTCAATTTTCCTTTTCCAGAATTTCCTGCTATCCCATGAAATATCATGACTTCCAGAATAAGAGATTCCAAAGTCAAAAAATAAAAAGTACAAGGCAAATATTGGGTTAATCAAACTAAAATCAAGCAGGACTTTTTGTTGCAGGATTTATCTGAAGTCTTATTATTCTACCCTACTCAAAGGTAAGTGCTAACATTGAAAGCTATTTGGCCAGAAATACTTTGTCAAAGAGCCATCTTTTAATATGTTGATGCTCATATTGGAAAGCATTTCCACAAACATTCCCACAGAGCACATCATATCTGAAAATAAAATAGGTTTTTGATAACCACTGGACTGGTTCATGAGAGCCAGAATTTTCAAAATGACCAGCTCAAATCCTTTATCATAGTGTTTCTTCAACAGAAAATTCAAAACGGGTTCCATGAACCTATTATTTTTTCTCAGATCAACAAGCTTTTCTCAGGTCAACAAAATGAATGTCTGCAGGTGGTAAACCAGATACTTTAATCCAGAGCTCAATATCAATGAGGCAATGTCAAACATACCCACTGTTACTGACAATTTTCAGTTGGGATGTTGTTTTTATTTTTGAGAGGAGGAAGAAATTATTTGAAACAGAAAAAAATTGAAGAGATCCTGGTAAGAAAGCCAGTGGCGGCAGCTGCATACAAGATAAGAGGAATGTCATCCAGTAGAACCCCAGACAAAAGCACAGCCAAACTCTGGCTGAGCTGATGCATCAAAGGAAAAACAGTAGAGAGCATCCAAGGTCTCAGGTCCTATTTCCCATCTTACTTCTGAGATGTTCAAGCTTTGTTTGAAACCAACCCTTTGAATAACTATTGAACCACTATGAATCATGTGAAGATAAAAGGGTCTTCCACACTGTGTCACTTGGTCACGAGGTTTTCTTAAACCTTGCATGCACTGGTCTTCTAATTACATCGATTGCTTGTCTGGTTTTGTTTGTTTGTTTGTTTGTTTGTTTGTTTGTGTTCAATATAGTCTAAGTGACACAAATAGTCAATCTTTTCCTGCCAGCTTTCTGGTAGTGTTTCTTTATAGTTTGAAATTGTTTGAGCACTGTTCTTTCTTGGGGTCATAATGAATAAGATATGCCTTGGAGGCCTTCCTTTTTATCCTCTGTGGTTTTGCTTGGTACATTTGGAAGCTTATCCACAGTGTATTGCATAATTATAGAATATCTCTTTTTGTCTTAAATAGTGATTAACCTGGTCTCTCCAACATACCTGGTTGTCCTGCAAGGCCTTCAGGATGAAGTGATGGTCTTTTATTATCCCAAAAATCCAGCCAGTGACATTTCCATTTCAGTCCCAGCCCTGGCAGGTTGTATCCTAGTTTTCAGAACAGTAGGCATGACAAGAACCATCATCAGTAGGTTGAATAAAACCAGAAATTTTGCGGAAGAGGGGGTGGAAAGAATGTCAGAGCCACATGTTGGGTCATGATATGCAGAGACATTTATCTTGCCCATAACTGTGAGCTAACTCCACAATGCATGACCCGTATACCTCAACAAGGAGGCGCCAAGGGGAGGGGGTAGGTCATGGATGAGCCTAATAATGGTACCAAACTGACTGTAAAAAAAATAAAATAAAATAAAAAATAAAAATGAAAAAAACAGAAGACATGGCAGGAACTGGGACTTGTAGGGGTGAGTGAGATTGGGATGATGAGAGGGCATGGCTGCTGTTGTTGGGACAGCAGGGGCATGTAAGAACAGGGGCAAAGCCCTTTTTTCTCCCTACTTATTCACTCCTTCATTTTGTACTCATCTTCACCCAGGGTGGGGTAAACTCTGGTTGCCTCACCTCCAATGGCACATGGCAGAAAATCAATGTTCTCACCTATTGGGGACTAGAGGGCATGAGGAAAGGAGTAAGACATGAGGTGTGTGCTGACCACCTTACCCACTATGCCCCTGCCTCGTGCACTAGGCCTGCCATACCAGGCTGCCCACCTTGACCTCACAGAGTATCATGGGGGCAGCTTGGTAAAACCTTGGTGGTGACTCAAGATGAGTCTTTTGGTTTTGTTTTCCTTCCCAGAATGTCCAATTCCAGTTCTTCTCTATCTGTCTTGTAGACTGTCCTACCTACCATGGAAAAACAAATTCAAATGCACTTTCTCTACAAAGTGGCTGGAATGTTCTAGAACAATTCAACTGTATGAAGCCCAAATACTACCTCAGTGCCTCTTCAATCACTCTCTCCACCCATCACTGTAGTGATATTGGCAGGTCTGTCCCATGCTGTCCTTGTGAATCCCATCTTGGTCTTCCTTCCTCACCATTAAGAGGAGTGCTGGGAATGAGGAGAACTTGGGCATGATGCTCATCATCAAAGTTTAGTAACATTCAGTAAAAACATCTAGCATCAAAATTTTCCTTGGTTACAGGAATGTGCATATTTTCTATTTCTTTTCCAAGAATTTTTCAAGAAATATATACATTTTATCCATGCCATGAAGTGTATTGGCACAAAGTTGCCATAGTATTCTTTTATTATTTTTTTTTTTTTGAGGTAGGGTTTTACTCTAGTCAAGGCTGATCTGGAATTCACTATGGAGTCTCAGGGTGGCCTCAAACTCATGGACATTCTCCTACCTCTGCCTCCCAAGTGCTGGGATTAAAGGTATGAGCCACCACACCCAGCTCTTTTATTATTTTAAGTGCCTGTAGTAACAATATTGGTGTCCCTCTTATATTATTGACATTTAATATTTCTCCTGAGCAGTATTAATTTCCCAAACAAATTGTCAATATTTCTGATTTCTTGTATTGCATATCTGATTAATATTAATTGATTTCTATTCTTATCTTTTATTTTTAAATTTGTCATGCTTCGCTTTCACCTTTAAATATTTTTTCTAAGATAAGCATATAAAAGCATATTTTGTTTTTCTTTCTTTTTATTTTACTTTCTTTTGTTTGGTTTGGCTATATCCATATGCTATATCTCATTGGCATTCTGTTTCAAGTATTTGTCTACATTGTAATTTTTCCTTCAAAACAGCATTTTGAAATGTATTACCTAATTTCCTAATTTTGACTATGATTAGATGTATTTCTACTTTTTATTTTGAGCTTAATTCTGATCATATCAGATAAATAAATTTTTATCTTTTTGAAATTTGTTAAAACTTTATAGCCCATCATATAGCAAGGATCCGATGTGCTTAAGAATACCTCTGTCTTATTTAGTGATGGGAGGTTCTACATAAGACAATTACTCCTGCATCACTTTGTGCATCTGGCTTAAGTGGGTCCTAGGGAATTGAACCTGGGTCCTTTGGCTTTGCAAGAAGTGCCTTATCTGATAATCCATCTCTCCAGCCCTCCTGTTATAATTTTTAATGTTGCATTTTGTTAGTGTTTATTTTACATAAAATTATCTTCTTTTGAAGCAGTTCTTTTTATATCTATTTTTACTGCTGCCTATAAAATTACTTTCCTTGCCAGACATGGTCGTGCACGCATTTAATCCCAGCACTCCGGAGGTGGAGGTAGGTGGGTCACTGTGAGTTCCAGGCCACCCTGAGACTACATAGTGAATTCCAGGTCAGCCTGAGCTAGAGTGAAACCCTACCTCAAAAATCAAACAAACAAAAATTATCTTTATCCTTTTCCCTTGATGGGTTAAATAGTGACTACAGACATGTTGAGGTCCATTCCTAATATAGGACTTCCACTGTTTCTCTAGCAAAGCATCAAATAGCACTTCAGATGTCTGCAATTTCCCATCACCTCTGTAATATATATATATATATATATATATATACATATATACATCATATAATATATTCATATTATATATATAATATAATAATATAATATAATATATAATATATAATATATATAATATATTCATCATAATATATATATATATATATATATATATATATATATACACATATATATATATATTCATCACCTCTGCGACCCTCTTATGTATTATAATTGTGCTTTTAAACCACATGAGATTTTTGTACCTCTTTTTGAACACCAGTATTACTGAGATTACCCACACTATCCATGCTGGCAGTGAGCTTCATTTAGTTGTTTGTTTCTATCTGAGATTTTTTTCCTTTTCTTCATATTCCTTATAGTACTTCTTTGAGTATAAATCTTCTGGAAATGAATTCTCTTATCTTCAACACATAGAATTGTAAAATTGTTGTTATAGTCTTTCAATACTTTAAAGAGATTAACCATCCTCCTGAATCCCAACATTGAGCATTTCTGTTGTAAAGTCGACTGGCATGTTGCTGTCATGTTAATTTCTCACTATTACCAACAATGCTTCTGCTTTCATTTCTCAAGATTTGCTTGCCTGGATTCTATACATTTCTTCCTTTCATGTCTATATTTACTTAAGGTTGTCTTTCTGGAACACTCTGTGTTTGAATTTTTACTGGCTTGACAGCATTGTACCTAGAGATCTCCTGAGCCCAGTTTAAAAGTCCATTAGGAATATGCTCCACCCATCCTGGTCACACAAAACAGTTTTCCAGTCTCTTCACTGCTATCTAATATCAGTTACCCTTTTTCTAGCCCCTAGAAGTTCCTCCAGTTTCCCCATTTTTCTAGTCTTAGCTAACGATTGACTCATCATCTTTTCCTAGTCTCTCCTTACCACTCATGCATAAAGCCAATGCCATAAACTTTAGAATTTTTTTGTGGCATCAGTTTCTACATCCATTAGTAATTGCTGTGCAATGGCACCACCTCAAAACATGGTGGCTTAAAACAGTAGCCATTTGTTTCTCAATGTTTCTCAGTTTGGCTCTCCAGCTGACCAGGGAGTTGTGTGGATCCAGGCCAGGCTTGGCATGTCATTTCTGGGCTCCCTCATGAGGCTGTGATCAGGTGATGGTTCAGCTAAGACCCTATTTCTGGTAACTGGCTCAGCTCTCTTCCCCATGCTTCCTTACCGCTCTTAGGACAACATAGCATTCTCCCAGGAGAGGCAGACAACAGGAAACACCATGAATTTCCTGAAGGTTCAGACTGTGAGCAGAGGTACCATGATTACCATTTCTCCATGGCCAGAGAAAGTCACAAGCCAACACGTACTCAAGGATGGGAGGAGACCAATCCTGCCTCCTGGTGAAGTTAAATTACCCAGCAGCATGCACCAATACAGATACTGATGAGAACTGAGGGCCTGGTGCTTTCACTTCTCATACTTAATCTACTGCAGGTTATGACCAAAGCCGCAACAGAATGGACAGGAAGCAATAAAACAAGAATATTATGTACAAAGACACCTTCAAGATAAGGCAGTCCCTGGGCTCAGTTTCACAGAGAGGAATTAGTCAAAAGGGAGGAAGCAGCCTAGGTGCAGAAACTAGCAAATTCAGATATTATGACAAGGAAACCTCATTAAGATCTGGAAAGCGGTACTCAATATTCCATCCCTGAGAGTAGATGAAAATTGAGTTAATTACCTGTGGACAATGATTTTTAAGTTAATTATTTTGACAATTTTATGCACGTCTATAGCATATTTGGAGCATATTCACTCCTATTCCCTTCTGGTTCCTTTCTAGTCCTACTGGGTCCCTTCTTCCCAGCTTCTCCCCAATCCACCTGCATGTATTTCATGTGTCAATCACTGAGCTTAAGCAGTGTTGCTGGCATGAGCATGGGTTGGGGTAACTTACTGGAGCATGGGCAGAGACCCAAGTGCTCAGCACCAGCATTCCTCTTCATCTTTCTGCTTGTTCATATCCTTTACGATACACTCTCATGATAAGTATATCATTGTCCTGAGTCCTGCGAGTTTTTACAGTAAATTTGTGAATGTGAAAAGGGTAGAGGTCAAGGGGATCCCCAGACTGAGAGCCATGCCAGACAGAAGTGTGAGTAGCATAGGCACTTCACTGGGACAGTTTCTGAAGTGAGCGTAGTCTCCCTTTTACTGAACTGGAAGATGTGAGTCAATTATGTCAGGGCATTGGAAATTCAGAAGCAGATTCATTCATTCATTTATAAAGCTCAGCACTTAGACATTCAGTGTAGAACTCCATCCTTCTCTCCACCCCAAATTAGCTTCTAACTTACCCAACCACAATCTATAGTCAGAAGATGACAAACTTATATATCAGGTAGAGTTGACTTTGACATTTCTCCCCTCAAAGCATTTTTATTTTATTTTATTTTTTAAAAAAAAATATTAGCCAGGTGTGGTGGCACACACCTTTAATCTCAGCACTTGGGAGGCAGAGGTAGGAGGATCGCCTTGAGTTCAAGGCCACTCTGAGACTCCATAGTGAATTCCAGGTCAGCCTGGACCAGAGTGAGACCCTGCCTCGAAAAAAAAAATTATTTATTTTTAATTTATTTATTTGACAGAGAAAGAAAGAGAGAGAGAATGGGTGCACCAGGGCCTCCAGCCACTGCAAATGAACTCCAGATGCGTGCGCCCCCTTGTGTGTCTGGCTAATGTGGATCCTGGGAAATCGAACCTGGGTCCTTTGGCTTTGCAGGCAAATGCCTTAACCACTAAGCCATCTCTCCAGCCCTGAAAGCATTTTCGTATCAAGTCATAATCACCTCACAGCCATGTATGTTTCCCATAGGCCACAGCTTGCTTCCCTCCCTTACAACATAGTTCAATCAGAATTGTGAGAAAAGTTACTGGGATCGAGTTCCTAACACGCAGCTGAGATATGCTGCTGCGCATCGCAGCACTGTGTCATACAGTCTGGAACTGTGAACTATTCCTTCTCGCCCCCTCCCCACCCCCCTCCCTGCACACAGAACTGAGACTCCTAGTCTCACCCTCTGACCGCAAACATGGGAGCAACTTCTGAAGGAATTGATTCCCCCAAATAAAATAAAAAACCTTTTTCCATATGAAGATTTCTTAAGGCCTAGGATCTTAGTCAACATCTTAAAGAAGCATGTTATGACAAACAGGACAGTCTAGAATCCATCATCTTATTTAATTTAATTGATGGAACTATGGAAGTCTCCACAATTATTTTAAGCTTTCAATGATGGACCAGGGTTATTAGAGTATTATAAATAAACTTAATGCCCAATTTTGAAAGAATATAGTACTTAAATAAAGGTTTCATTATACAAATACTGACTTTATGTGTGTATGTGTGCTTAAATTTCAATTGATAATAGCAATATTAAGAGTAATGTATGAAATGTACTGTCAAAATGTCTACACATACAGAGAAAACAGCCTGGTAGCACACACATCAGAATTTTAATGACTATGCTTTTCAAGTTTTCTATGTCAACATCTGCTTACCCCTTTACATGGGTTAATTTGTTTTCCCTTGAGGACCCACCACACAAAATGCAAATGCCAAGAAGTTGGCTTCAACAGCTCATGAATTTACTCATTAAATTGTTCTCTATCAGAATAACAGCAAGCAGCCCATTCTTTTCATAATGAGCTATTTCATTTTTCTCTAGGATGGGTGCAATCTTAAATTCATCTTAATCAATTTCCTGAAATTAAGCTGAAGCAAGACCTACTTTCCTCTGGCTTGTTACAAGTGTTATCAGCAAGTCTTTAATGAGAAATACAGTTTAGCAAATGGTAGGCCAGGGAGCCTCCACAATGACAACTATGTGGCTGGCTTGAGCTGGCAAAACCCACAGTGGAATTTTCTAGAATCACACTCTTGTGCCCTCCATTAGCCAATAGGCTCATGCATGACAATGAGGCCTCTCCCTCCTAAAAAGGGCACAGGTCGGCTTTTCAACACATTTAATTTTTATTCTGTTATCCAAGACCATAATGCTACTCCTGGTCAAACTCTGAAAAGCTCTAAATGGCAAAGGAAGTAAAAAAGAAAACACATTTGTTGAGAAAAGCATTTCTTGAGTGGATATAATGAACAGTATATCCCAAGGTCCATCATTAAAGAAAAAGCTAAAACGTTAGGAGAAAGCAGAAGGCAATGCAAACTGATAACCAAAGTGCTTCCATGTCCCTTCCCTGGCTTCTTAACAATTGCTGCATACATACAAGAGATTAAATTGTGTTTTTTTTTCTACCAACTCTAAACAGCTCAGAATATTTTCACATTCAGCTAGGACCACAAGATGAAAAATAAGTATGTTTTCCTTTCTTTCTGAATATAACTGAGTAGTTTTTTTTTTTTTTTTTAGAACATCTGTTGGAAGAAGGGAGTAAATCAGTTCTTCTACTTCAGGGCCACACATTGAAGTTTCTGTCCAGTGCTTAAAGGGAGAGATGCATGTGGCCACCCAGGGGTCCATAGCTACATCAGAGTTGCAGAATGCAATTGCATCTACATCGGGCACTTCATGATTCACAGCACCTGGTGTTTACTAAATGAGTTACATTTGTGGCCAGAATATTAATGACTATTTTCATACTTACCCCATAATAATCCTCCAGTGAGTCATTTCATAAAAGTTGTCATTTCAAACAAATGACAGGGAAGGGAGGCTCATTTCAAAACTTGATTTCCCCCCTTTTATATTTTAGCAAACTCTGTTTCCTGTCAGAGTGTCACATTGAAGCTCAATGCCAAGATATATAAAACTCTTAGTAGTGATCTTATCTAGGGTAAAAAGAGGAAGGTCCTCGCTCCATTGTTATGGGGTTGCCAATGACAAAGCCTTTCTCAGCTCTGAATGACATTAAAACTCTCCAAGCCAGTGACTCTCAAATTCTTAGGATTAACAAAGAATTGGTAAGTATAGACTTAAAGAAGGGTAAATTATGAAAGACTTACTTCAAGAGAGGGTAAAAGTGAAGCAGGAAAGATTGCAAACAGAGAAGAGTCTCGAGCAGGGAAAACCTGCGTGGTGACTGGGCTATGCCTCCTTGCCAGGTTTAAGTGTATGTGGGGACTTTGAGGGGTCCGTGAGGCAGGAGAAGAGTGCCCACTCAGAAAGGGTCCACTGGCAGAGATGGAGGCAGGGGAAGGTTAAGATGGAGAAAAATTAAGGAGGAAGGACCAGGACATTGCTCCTTATGCCCATCTTGAATCAGACTGGCACTCCCTTCCAGTCTTGCCAGGCAGGATGGCATCTGTGTTTTCTTGGGTCTGTGTCCCAACTACCTGCAAAGGAAGACTATGTTAGCCAGATGTGGTGGCACATTCCTTTAATCCCAGAACTCAGTAGGCTGTATAAGAGGATCATTGTAAATTCAAGGCCAGCCTGGGATTACCAAATGACTTCCAGGTCAGGTGAGACTCTACCTCGAAAAAACAAACAAAAAAGAAGATTACCTTGCTTCTAATCTCTATCATCATAAGAAGATAAACCTGTTATGTAAAGTCAACACTAATAAATACAGCATGAAATATTATAACTGGAGCTTTTAGCTCAATAGGCTCAGTGGTAAAGAGAACAGATTAAAATGAACATAAGTATAGACAATCTCAAGAGCCTTCCATCACTAAAATAAGGCAGAGGAATTCTTCTCAAGCACATGGGACCCTCGTCATATGTGGGGCTATAAAGATTTAATAAATTTTGAAAAGATAAAAATTTATTTCTCTGAAAATAGTGGAATAAAGCTTGAAATAAATTTTAAAAAAAACCAAATTAGTGTCTTTCTGCCCCAACTTACCATCTTGTATGTCAGTAGAAGGTGATTTATCCGTCCTTTAGCACCATAGAACAAATGGACCTAACAGATATTTACAGACTATTACATCTCAAAACTATGAGATACATATTCTTATCAGCTCATAGAAATTTATTTTTTGTTGATATCTTCCATAATTATAGACAATAAACCACGTTAATCCCCCCCAACATACCACTTTACTTTTGCAACTCCGTTCTCCATCATATCCCCGCCCCCTCTCAATCAGTCTCTCTTTTATTTTGATGCCATCATCTTTTCCTCCTGTTATGATGGTCTTGTGTAGGTAGTGTCAGACACTGTGAGGTCATGGGTATCCAGGCCATTTTGTGTCTGGAAGAGTGCATTGTAAGGAATCCTACCTTTCCTTTGGCTCTTACATTCTTCCCACCACCTCTTCCACAATGCACCTTGAGCCTTAGAAGGTGTGATAGCAATGTTTCAGTGTTGAGCACTGCTCTGTCACTTCATCTTCATCTGAGTCATCACAAGGTCACCACCATCTGGAAAGAAGCTTCTCTGACAAAAAGTGAAAGTAGCATTAATACATGGGTATGAACACTAAGAGAAGTGCTCACTGGGCAGTTTGGTGAGCATAGTATATCAGCAAACGTTACACCTCTAGGGCTCATGACTTGCCCTGTCACAGGTTTTCAGTACCAGGCATGTATTCCCTCCCATGGAGCAGGCCTCTAGTCCCATTAGAGAGTGGTTGCTTTCCCTATGACACTATCGCAACATTGTACACACAGTCATTCTTCCACTCAGCCCCATTCTCCACTAGCTAGCTACTGATACTCAGGGCTGCCTGTCTCCACCTCCCCTGCACTGGAGTGACAGGCCCCTCCCATGATGCCCAGCATTTTACCTGAACTCTTGGAATGCAAACTCAAATCCTCACATCTTACGCTGCAAGCACGTTACCCACTGCACCATCTCCTCAGCTCCAGCCTGTGTCTTTTAGTGGGTGTATGATGACCTTTTACATTTAGGTTATTGTTGAAAATTACATAGTAACCTCCATGTCTTCACTTGGCAGTATGTCAGAGCCAGGCGTGGAGGTGCACACCTTTGATCCCAGCACTCGGAAGGCAGAGGTAGGAGGATTGCTGTGAGTTCAAGGCCACCCTGAGCCTACATAGTGAATTCCAAGTCAGCCTGGGCTACAGTGAGACCCTACCTCGAAAAACCAAATAAATAAATAAATAAGTATTAGAAGTGTGTCAGTTTACTGAGTTGGTAATGTTGGATTCTTTCTTGATCCTCATTTATTTATCTATTTTTCTAGTGAGACATTCATTCCTGAGCTCTTGTGCTTACATGTATCTGAATTCTTCTGGGCAGAGTATACCTTTAAGTATTTTTCTACAGTGCCAGTTTAGTGTTCATGAATGTTTTAGTTTATGCTTAGAGTGTAAAGTCTTTATTTCACCTTTGATTTTAAGGATAATATCACTGGATATAATAACCTTCACTGGCATTTATTTGTTTCAGGGATTGAAACTTATCAGTCTATGATCCCTTGTTCTGTAGTATTCCTGTTAAGAACACTGTTGCTGTTCTGATAGGTTTGCCCTTTGTAAGTAACTTAGCACTTCTATCTTGCAACTTTACATTTTCTTTTTGTTCTGTACTCCTAGCATTTTAACTACAGTATTACATGAAGAGGGTATTTTCTGACCGTGTCCATCCAGAGGTCTAAATGCCTCCTGTGCTTGGCTGTTCATTTCTTTCTGTCGATGTGAAATTCATTGTAGCATGTGGTGTGTGTGCATGTGGTGTATGCACATGTATGGTACAATTCATTTAATGAATTTTCTGTGTTTTTAGTCTGTATCTCTGTTCCATCTTCTACACTACATTCATATATATGTGTGTGTGTGTGTGTGTGTGTGTGTGTGTGTGCATGTGTGTGTGCATGTATGTGCACATGCATGCTATATCTTATGTAGCAAATGTCTTGAATGTTGTGGGTATTGCTGCTTATTGATTGATTAATATCTGAAATTAATAATTGCCTGGTCTAGTCTATTAATTATTTATTTGAGAGACAGTAAAAATGAAAATGGGCTCCTGCCTCTGTAAACAAATGCCAGACACATGTGTCACTTTGTGCATATGGCTTTACTGGGGTGCTGGGGAGTCAAGCCTGCTTGTTTAGGCCTTGGAAGCAAGTGCCCTTAACCTCTGAGCTGTCTCTCCAGCCCTGCTCTGGTCTATCAGTGATGCATTCTGTTCAGTTTTATTAGACTTATTAAACATTTCATTTTCAAGGTTTGCATTTACTTTTATTCTTGTAGCACCTCTCTCCTTGCTGAATTTATCATCCAATGTCTGCTATGCATTTTAAAAATATTTTGAAAGTATTGAAATTTTAATTTTAATTTTTTGATGTGATGCTAATGATAGGTTCATACATGCAAAACTCACACTGCACCACATCCTTAGAGATGATTCAGTGCAATGTTTTCACTGTGAAACTCAGAAGACAAGGAGGAGAGTAGTGGATGGGTTATTAAGCTATCTACCACTGTGATTGGCTGGACCTTAGTCCCCTAGAGAAGATCTAGAAAAGGTACAAAAATATAATTTCCATGGTTATTATGAGTGGTTAAAGAAATGAATATAGGACTGGAGATATTGCTTAGTGGTTAAGGTGCTTGCCTGTGAAGCCCAAGGGCCCATGTTCTACTCTCTAGATTCCATGTAAGCCAGATGCACAAGGTGACAAAGTGCACAAGGTTTCACATGTGCACAAGATGCCACATGCATCTGGAATTCGATTACAGTAGCTGGAGGCCCTGGTGCACCAATTCTCTCCCCCCCATTTAAAAAGATGAGTATATATGTATCAATACCACAGAGTTCCCTTATGAGGGTTTCTGGGATGGGGTGTTATTTCTCAGGCACCTCTGTCCTTCAAGTGTTCAGAATTAGCCCTTGGACAAAAAGCAGCATCAATGATGGCTGGAAGTGTACTAGAGTACAAATTCTTGCCAAGGGATGAGGCATAAATATTATCCTACAATGTGCTAGGAGATGATGAGATTCCATTTAGTCATCATTTATCATATGCACAATACTGCATGGAGGCAGAGAAAACAAGACCTATCCACTTAATAAATTTTGGGTATCTATTACATATGGGCCAATGTTCTAGGCACTGGGGACTAGATGGGGAAGAAACAGAAGAGACAAGGCCCACGTGGAATTCACACTATAGTGGAAAGAAACTGTCAGAGAGAAGAAATAGAGCAAACCATGGGCACTGAGGAAGATAAAAGGTGTTTTTTAAACATACCTAGTTTAGGGTAACTCACTCTTAAAAACTGAATATACAAAGGATCAAGCCAAGGTAATGATCCCTGGCACAGCCCATTAGCCTAGTGGATCTATAGTTGGTATGTATAATGAAGGAGTTAGTTGGTGCAGCTGAAGTGGAGCGAGAGAGAAGGAAGATTCATCAGGGATAAGATGAGAGAGGGTAGATTCTTGTAGAGCGCAGTGAAGACTCTGTGTTAAACTTAAAAATATATATATTTGTTTACTATTTATTTATTTTTGGTGTGTATGTCTATGCATGATGGTGTGCATGTGTATTCGTGTATGTGAATGCGGGTACACACAAACCCAGAAGTATGTGTGGCGGCAGGAGGACCACTCTCAGGTGTTGGTCTCTGCCTCTGATGCCATTTGAGGCAGACTCTCTCACTCCTGTGGTTAACTGCTGCATCTTCCATGCTGGCTGGTGAGTGAGCTTCCCAGGAATTCCCCATCTCTCCTCCCATCTTGCCATTAGCATTCTAGGATTAAAGGAGTCTGACATGGCTTCTGGCTTTTATATGAGATCTGGGGATCCAAACTCCATTTGTCAGACTTGAGCAGCAAGCACTTTATCCACTGAGCCATCTCCCTAGCCCATGATGAAATTTTATGTAAATGTAAGTATAATGTGGATAAAGGAAAATCAGTTGAGAATCTAGTGCACAAATTCAAGTTCAACTGTGGCATTAAATAAATTCTCTGAGAAAAGGAAGCACTAATTGTAGTCGGCTCTTCAAATGCAAGTCTATCTTCCTTCTGAGTGGATGGCCTTTTGCTCTATGATCGGCTGCCTCTCCTTACAGCTTGACATTTTAATTTCTCGTTATGGATGTGTACAATCAGTGATGTCTCTTTGTCAAATCAAAACAAGAAGAAAAAACAGAGAAATCTCCCAAATTGATAAATTAAAAAGAAATCCCACTGACAGCCTGAATTTAATAAGCTAGTGACTGCCCTATTTTCTTTCAAGCCCTGGGAAACTTGGAGTCTGAGCCAGCAGCACTATTGCTTAAGTGGTATCTTTGACTGACGACCCTGACATTATCTCGTGAGACTCCCAGACAAACTGCTGGTTTTGGGCTTGCTGAGGTCTGTGAATTGAAAAGAACTCAGGCGTTTGTTTCTCCCACAAGCTTGAGGTATTTTGTGCATCCACATTTATTTCAGAGATACTTTCCCTCTCTCGTGAGAGACTTGTCAGTCCCAAAGGTCAACAGAAAGCTTGGGATACATGGCTTTATTCATCTTGACAACAGCATGGGAAGGGTAGACAGAAAGAAGCTAACAGGGAAGGGACATGAGAAATAAAGGGAATGGTAATGTAATTTCATTTCTGTTTTGGGCAAAGAAAGAGAAGCTGAGCTACCCTAGGATAGCAATAATTAACAGGTTAGCATTCTGGAACCTTGCTGGCCTGTCACACCACAGGAACATTGATGGGTCTGACTGTTATCTGAGCCTAACCAATGACAGGCTCATGACTCCGCAAACTGCAGACCGGCTTGCACGACTTCGTTTGTCTTCACCGCCTCTCGCCCTTCTGAAGCTTCACTAGGGTCCAGAAGATGGCCATGTCTCCCTCGGGTCTCTCATCTCAGGGACAAAGCCATCTCTCTTGTTGTCTAAGCCAACCCTAGATCCTTTCAGCATGACCAACCATAAAAAGCATGGATGGGGGTTAATCCTGGAAAAAAATCCAAGGAAAGAGAAATGGACTTGTATCTCAGAATCCCTAGGGGTAGGCTCCCTGGAACCAAAAGTCTACAAATGCTCAAGTTCTTTATGTAAAATAGCATTTGCACTTAACTTAAATACATTCTTCTAGCTTTTAAATCATTGCTGGATTACTCATAACTGGTACAATGTAAATCATTATTGCACTGTATTGTTTAGGGAATAAAAGCAAGAAGTCTGTATATGTTCAGTAAAGATGCATTTTCACACACACTCATATGTATATATAACCCCACGTGTGTGTGTGTGTGTGTGTGTGTGTGTGGTGTGTGTGTTGTGCATGACTGCATATATGTATGCATGATAAAGAGTGTTTGATTGTGTGAGTGTATACAGGTACATGTGGAAGCCAGGAAGCCAGAGGTAGATGTTAGTGTCTTTTTCCATTGCTTTCCACATATTTGTTGAGGTGGGCTTTCTCATTGAACCTAGAGCTCATTGATTTGATCAAACTAGCTAGCCAGTAAGCCCTAGGGATTCCACCCCATCTCTGCCTCTCCAGCACCGGGATTATAGGCATGGGCCACCTGGCCTAGCTTTTATGTGTGGCACTGTACCCAGGTTCTCATGCTTTCATGGCAAGCACTTTACTCTCTCCTTCCAAGTATTTTTGCTACATTTGTTGATTCTATTGCTGTTGGACCCTTGGATGTAGAGGGCCAACTCTATATATCCATTGAAATCACAGGACAGAAAAATGGATAGAGAGGCAGTGTAGTGGACACAGATCATGTGAGTTCAAATCCAAGTTCCTCTTCTCATTATTTAGATAAGCATTTTATTCATGTATACTCCTCAAGCTTCACTTCCTTGCTTGCCTTAAGATCATAGTGACATTAACAGGACAATGTTCCTGCCATAATGTTCCCCATGGCAATGCACATTGATGGAGTCACACCCTGCCTCTGCCCATCCCACACTGGAACCCTACTGACCATTATCCCAGGGCTGTGCTGAGTCATGGATATCATCTAGCCAGTAATCTCTGAAAATAAGCATACTGTCATGGAAGGCTTAGCTTGGCTTTCAGGACTCAAAATGGTGCCCATCCATAGCCAGAATAAGAATGGAAAAGAATTGCCCAGGGAACACCTGGCTACTGATGTCATCTTTCCAGAATGCTTTCCTAGCTTTGAACTTTGTGGACCCACTAATTGCACTATAGAAATTTCTGGAGAAGAAGTAAAGTGCTCAGGAGAGTGCCTGACACTGAGGAGAGCTATGTGTATGGCTGTCGGTCATGGCTGCCACCAGACTTCTAGGGCTAATACAGGGATGGGTCTGATAATTTCTATATGTCCAATTCAAGAGAAACAAACATATATGAATCATGAGCCTAGACAGGAAATTCTTGACCTATAAAATAGAACAAGAAACAACCATCAGCTCTTGCAGTGTCACTTGTTGTATAAAGAATAATTCTAGAGTCATTGGAGGAAGATTTGTATAAAGCTTCCATCTGAACTCAGATGTACAACTTGCAGAAATAAATTTTAAAAATTTTAGTTCTTGTATTTTACCTCCTCTGAGATGTCATAGGACATCTCTAATGGTATCAGTAGACTTGATGTTTTTGGCATTTGATTTTCTTTTTGGTGCTTGTTGTTTTGGAGTTTTGCAATGGTAATTTTTATGCATTCTTGCAGACAAGCTTTTTTTTGCCAGTAAGTACTTAAGAAGTTAGCAGAAAAAGGATACAAAGCAGAATCAAAACAAGAAGCCCTGGTAGTGTTATAGGAGACAGTTTGGACCCTGTAACGTAGAGAGCTCTTGTCGCCGTCCTTAGCATCTTCTGATGAGATGAAGGCACCCTGCTCTCCAGGGCATCTGGCTAGACTTCCTGCCCTTGGGCACTCAGAAGATGCACTTGCTTCCTTCCTCAGATCTGTAACTCAGGCTTAGAAAATGGTAACATCGCTATCCAAATGGACTGCAACCTTCTTATCCTGACATTGAATTATGATCCTAGCAAGGTCAGGCAAAGGATAGGATCAAAGCCTTCTATGCCCAAAGAAAAGATTGATTTCCACTCAAGCAGGAAGCGCTTACTGTACCCACTAAGCCCTGAATGACATAAACTGACCAGTTTCATGTTGTCTGTGGTAAGGAGACCTTTGCCTATTGGAACTCAGCTCTCTTACTCACTAGGGATTTGGGGAAAATAATTATTATTCTGACATTTGCTGGATTATTGGCCTTCTAAATCAAAGCCATGATTTTTATGTTTTTAATCCTCATTACCATAAGCCAATATCAAGTAATTTTTCATCCAAAGCTTTGCCTGTCATTCAGGGCAGCACACTTTTTCATTACTTATGCATTCTTACTTATTAGCTTATGCATATAAGTATTTTTAAACATAAACTTGTCTTATATACTCACATCCAAGTTTGTAGCCTTGGCTATGCTATGTAAACCCTCATAGCATCTCATCATGAAAACTCATGTGCTTAGAAAAAGAGAAGATGAGCTCTGTGATGGATAGAAGGGAAATCAGTGAAAAACCAAAGAAATTTGTTGTCCAGGGAAATTATGGAGCAATGCCTTCAAGCTCCCTAAATTAATAGAAACTTAAGTCTGCATTTCTGAGACTTTTGTTGTTAAACCCCAATACAGACCACAAAATTTGCATATGCATGTATATGTGTCTTAAATCAGAATTTGAAATTTTAGGATAAATAATTTAAAACAGTCTGAAGACAATTCTTATAGAAGCCTATCTTATTGTGGTTGAGTAGTATTCATATTTATGAATAATTTTTAAAGTAAGTATACAGAAAAACTATTAATCTTCTATCAAAATGTCTTGTGTATACACACACACACACAAAGCAAAACAAAAAAATATCAGAATAGCAGAGAGCCCAAGATCATGAGTTGTAGAGGTAGAGCCTGAGTTTAAATCTCAGCTCTGCCTTTTATGATAAGTTATTTACTGCTGTGGGTTTGATATGGTTTTCCTCCAGGGCATTATCTGTTAGAAGCTTCATGCCCAGTGCAGCCATGTTAGTAGTTGGTGGGACCTTTAAGATGAAAGTCTTACAGCCTAGATGAAAGTCCTCAAGTTGTTAGGAGAGTGTCCTAAGAAGGGGTTAACATAGTTCTGTGGGACAGTGGTCTTCTCTGTGGTTTCCTGTCTTAGTGTGGTGACACTCTTCCCTACACATCATGAGCCACTCACCGGGACTATGCTCTTTCTTTCTTTCTTTCTTTCTTTCTTTCTTTCTTTCTTTCTTTCTTTCTCTCTTTCTTTCTTTCTTTCTCTCTTTCTTTCTTTCTTTTTATAAAATTTGTTTGTTTGTTTATTTATTTATTTGAGAGCGACAGAGAGAGAGAGAGAGAGAGTGAATGGGTGCGCCAGGGCCTCCAGCCACTGCAAACGAACTCCAGACACATGTGCCCCCTTGTGCATCTGGCTTACGTGGGTCCTGGGGAATCGAGCCTCAAACCGGGGTCCTTAGGCTTCACAGGCAAGTGCTTAATTGCTAAGCCATCTCTCCAGCCCTCTGCTCTTTCTTTATAAGGGGAGGCAATTTCATTGTAGCCATGGAGAATGGACCCATCTACCTACTTTCCTTGTTCCTCATCTTCTGCAGGAGCACCTGCTCACAAAATTGTTGTAACGCAATAATATGGGAAAATTCCTGGCATAAAGAAGTACCCACTACTATAAGAAGCTCAGCAGTAAAAAGGCCTCCAAATTTCAGTCACTTTAGTAGTCCTAAAGGCTACACTCATTGTCCCATTTCAGTTAAATAAAACTGCTTTAGACCAGGTTTGCATCTGAATTGGCCTTTGCTTGCTAGTTTTAACCCAGAACAACATGAAAAGGATGTTCAGCCTGACTAGTGTTTAAGTGCACTGTAAAGAGTAAAATTCCATTTTCACCTCTCAAGTAAACAGATTTGAAGTCATGCTAAATGTCATCGGTGTGTGGCTCACCATGATGAAAGGTCTTTTACTGTTGGCAAGAGTTTCAATTGGCACCAACGTTCTAGAAGACACGGAGGCAGTATACATCCAAACTTTTAAAATACACACTCCCTTTGATCCAGAAATTCAGCACATGGAAATCAACCCTAAGGAAGCATTAAGTGCACAGGTGAAGGATATCACCAAACTATTACATTAATAGCTTAAGACTGGAAGCTTGTTAGAAGTGGCTACCAATTAGTAATACTGGGCCATGTTCATAACATAGAATGCAATGATAGTTTTGGTATGTAAATGAGTCACAGTGTGACTCATTTTTCCTGTCATGTGTGTATTTATGCTATGTAAAATATTACCTCTCATGATCTCTGGTGGTAGACTTGGAAGTGACTAATTTTATTTCATTCAATAAAGTTGAGTATTTTACAAGGGAAATACATTGCTTTAGTAATTATAGAACCACCGATGTAAGTAGTTAATAAAAGCTTAGTCCAGAGAAACATTAAAATCCAGAGAGAAAATGTCATAGTGTTAAATTATTGGGTAGCAGAGAAGCATTCAGAAATACAGCCTGGGGGCTGGAGAGATGGCTCAGAGGATAGGTGATCACTACTCGATCTCCAAGCATCACTTTAAAAAGCCAAAATATGGGCTGGAGAGATGGATTAGCAGTTAAGGCGATTGCCTGTGAATCCTATAGACCCATGTTTAACTCTCCAGATCCCACATAAGCCAGACACACAAAGGTGAGGCAAGGGCAAGGTTGCATATACCCACTAAGTGGTGCAAGCATCTGGGGTTTGTTGTAGTGGCGGAGGCCCTGGTGTGCCAATTCTTCTCTCTTCTCTCTCTCTTCTTTGTCTCTCTCTCTCACTCTCACTCTCTAAAAATAAAAGATAAAAATAAAAAACAGAGACATCAGTCAGAGGTTGCAGGAAAAAAAAAATCCACTCATGAGAATTCATGTCTCTTTAACAGATTATTATGCATGGCCTGAACTTAAAGTGACACAAAGTACCACCAGAAATAGGGTCTGCACTGGAGATTTGAGGAAATAAAAGGAATGCAAAGCAATTAAGGAGGTGGGATGGCTTCTGTAGCAACACATTTTTATACTTTTTCTATTTTTTTAATTTTTTGGACATTTTCAAATACAATTTGTGTTTTTTCTTCCTGTCCCTACTCCCAATTCCTCCCCCTTTCCCCCTCAATTCACTCTCCCCTTATTTTTCTTCCTCTGTTCCCATGTCACAAATATCCTTTCATCCACTCCACCACCCTATTCTAGCTAGTCTCTTTATATTCCCATAGTTATAGTTCTGTGTTTATAAGTGTTACCCACATTTGCAGGCCCCCCCTTATATACACACTCACTTATAGGCCTTACAAGTTAAGATCCACATATCAAAGAGAATATGTGATTTGGGTCTTTCTGAGTTTGAGTCACTTCACTTAATGTGACTCCTTCCAGATCAATCCATTTCCTTGCAAATTTCAGTTTTCCATACTACTGAATAGCATTCCATTGTGTATGTGTACCACATTTTCATTATTCATTCATCTGTCACTAGACATGTAGGATGTTTCCAACTCTTAGCTGTTGTAAGTATATCTGTAATAAAATGTGGATGTGAACTATTTCTTTCTTCTTTCTTTCTTTCTTTTTTTTTTTTTTTGAGGCAAGCCCAATAGACTGGCCTTTTTTTATGCAAGAGAGAGAGAAATAGAGAAACTTGGCATGCCAGGGCCTCCAGCCACTGCAGTCAAACTCCAGATGCATGCGTCCCCTTGTACACATGTGTGACCTTGCTTGCTTATGTCACTTTGTGTGTCTGCCTTACGGGAGATCTGGAGAGCCAAACATGAGTCCTTAGGCTTTGCAGGCAATTAGCTTTACCACTGAGCCACTTCCTCAGGCCTGGACATGAAGTATCTCTATAGTAGAGTGTGGAGTTCTCAGGGTACATGACCTGGAGTGATATGACTGGATCAGATACCTATCCTTTTTGTTTTGTTTTGTTTTGTTTTTTTTTTTGGTTTTGGTTTTTCAAGGTAGAGTCTCATTCTAGCTCAGGCTAGACCTGGAAATCACTATGTAATCTCAGGGTGACCTCAAACTCACAGCGATCCTCCTACCCCTGCCTCCCAAGTGCTAGGATTAAAGGCGTGCACCACCACATCCGGCAAGATACCCATCCTTGAGAGTAATAACCATGAGAGGTATGAAAGTTGAGTTTGTCCTCAGAGACTGTCCATTTTGGATGATCAAAGATTTTAAAGATTGGGGTTACAAAAGAATGATAGTTTATGACCTTTCTTTACAACAAGTTAGTTTCTGTTTAGTTGGTATTAAAAAAAATAATGGGCTGCACATGCAGTTGCACTTTTTCAAAGGCGTGCTTGAGCATAGAAGTTCATGATTGGGTGCCTGTTATTTGCCCCTTGCTCTAGTTTAGATGGGTCTGTCCCCAAGGGTTCATTTACCTGAGGCTTGGTCCCCAGAGGGGTGATGTGAGAGGTCATGATCTTTAAGAGATCTGCTGGGGAATCATTAGGTCATTGGAGCTGTTGCCCTTGGAAGGAATTAGATGGCTCTTGTAGAGTCCTTGAGTAGGATCACACAAGAAGGAGACATTTCAGAACCCTGAGCCTGAGCCTGGCCTGAGTCACTTCGGTTTTGCACTCCTCTGTTGTGACACTGTTTCCCATGAGGTCTTCACCATAGACTAAAACAATGGGGTCTGTCTGATCTTGGACTTTCAGCCTTTCACACTGTGAGCTATGTAAACCTTTCTTCTTCACCAGCACTCAGCATTACGTATTCTCTTATAGCAAAATAAAGTGAACTAATATATCCTCTGTGCCTGGAATTCTTTGAAAAGGGAAGTTTAAACCTTGCCCAGGATGTCTTTTAATCCAACCTTATGGATATTGCAGCTTCTTTAAGCAAGTTTATTACACAGCCATATATGAGGAAAAAACATCAAGATCCAAACAGAGTCTACGCTGTACATGACTAACCCTGGCCTTCCTTTCTTTTCTTCCTTCATCCCATCTTCCTAATTTGTTCTTCCCTTATGTAAAACCTACCATTATGTTTCGAGGTACTTTAGAAATAATATTTCTATTCAAACATTACACATCCTACAGGTCTTGCAAGTCTGGAGAATTAATTGAATAGGGTGCCCATTTTTAACATATGATAAACTATCCAATTGAGCTGATGAAATAAATTCTAACTATTGTTTTAGACATTGAGCATTCTAAATTGTGGTAAGCTCTTTAATGCTTTACACCAGAAAATTTTAGAGAACGTGCTTAGAAAGAACGAATGATAACCAGATTAAGCAGAGTTCACTGGCATTGCAGGGAGACGATAGTTATAAATAGGGTGGTACCCAGGCACAGGGAAGGTTCTAGTAAAGCAGGACAAAGATGGGTGCTAAGTGCCATTTCCCATGGTGCCTTCCTAGATGAGCTGCAAGGTGCAGAAGACACTGAGAAAACATATTCAATTCATCCTCAGCTTGTATGAGCATAAATGTCCTTATCAGAGCCACATGTATCAAGGAAAACTACAGAGAAATCTTACAATAAATACTTATCTTGCTGACTGCAGATGCCTAAGAAATATTGTATGGGACAGGACAAGTGTTTGTTGAAAAGAGGATATGATGACCTCCAGAGCTTGGGAGTTTTCGATGGCTCATATCTTACCTTAGCAGATTGTCCACTATGCTGTTACTCCGTGTGCCACATTTACCACCATGCCAAAGCCACCCATTCTTCCCCATACCTTCTTTGCTTCTAAGCCATATCTAAACACAAGCTCAGCCTCACCTCTTGCTGGAAACCTTCATCAATCTTTCACCCTGCCTTGATTTCCACAGTCTCTGGACTACAGAACACAGTATTTTCTCATGTCATATGTTTGTGCTTTTAATCTAGGCTCTCTAACTACAGAACTTGTCTGGGAAGATAGGGATTAAGAATCCCATGCTTGGGCTGGAGAGATGGCTTAACAATTAAGGCACTTGCCTGCAAACCCAAAGGAGCCCAGTTCGATTCCCCAGGACCCACATAAGCCAGATGCATAAGATGGCATGTGTGTCTGGAGTTGGTTTGCAGTGGCTAAAGGCCCTGGTATGCCCATTCTTTCTCTTTCCCAATCTTGCTCCCTCTCTTTCTCTCTATCTCTCTCTCTCTCTCTCTCTCTCTCTCTCAAATAAATAAAAATTTAAAAGAATCCAATAATTACTTTTGATGATTCTACAATGCTAAGTAAGTGAATATATTGCTACCAATTAAATTTAGTAATGAAAATAACTATCTGACCTCTTTCATGTCATAAACATATCTGAGTTTGGGAACATATAATAAGCCAATTGGCACATTCATTTAACCAACACACACTTATTAGGCTCCTTCTGCACTGCTCACTAATTATGCTAAGACTAGCTGGCCAGTGAGCACCAGGGATCCCCGATGTTTCTGCCTCCCCAGTGTTAGGGTTACAGGTACACACTACCAGGCCCATTATTTTTATGGGTGCTTGGGATCAAGCGTGGGTCCTCACGCTTGCAAGGCAAGCACTTTACTGACCAAGCAATCTCATCAGACTCACTTTCTGTTTGAAGGTTGGAATAACAAAGTCATTGGAGGCTGGTATGGGGCACTCTTGACTATGAGTGAAGGAGAACAGGCACGACTGGAGCATGAGGCAGAATAGGCTTGTGGAGAGAAGGGACAGCCCAATGCCAGAATTCCCAAATGCAGAAGCGCATCTTTGCAGTGGCATTTGTGGTACTGATTGACAAAGCAAATACTTCAGACCGAAGCCATCAGCGGCAAGGATGAAACCCGGCTCTGCAGCTCAAAGAAGCCATTAGAGCTTGCTGCCATTATAAAAGAAGAGTCAGCTGGAAAACTCAAGGAATTGAGTTAAAACTTATCCACTTGATTCCTCACTTTTGAGAAATGTAATCCCCTAAAAGTCCCTGGTGTCTCAAATATTTTATTATGGCTGTATAAAATATTGATTAACCTCACACTCTAAACAAGAAGGCTCAATAAAAATAGATGAACTGTCTTTAAAAAAATGGCTAAGGTGGTAAAAAATAAATAACAATGTATTGCTTGGGGGAATGCGAACACATCTAAAGAAAAGTTTTTTAAAAAAAAATTATTTATTTATTCTATAACAGATTATACTCTTTTGCTCCTTCTCCCCTGTTCCCGTTTCCCTGGGCCCCTCATCTTGGGCTTTACTGTGGGGTCAGGAAGGCCTCAGTCAATCTCAGAGGGGTAATGGCTCCTACAAGCTTTCCACGCCCTCTTCCGCAGTGCTCCCTGAACCATGGCTGGCCTGTGGGCAGTCTGACTTAGTGTTGAGCTCTTCGACTTATGCTCCGATAGGTTTTGCTTCTTGTCAGGTCAGCAGTAAAAGCAGCGTTCATGGCACCACTTCCACTGCAAGTTCTCCTAGGCCCTGGCAGATGTGGAAGAGGTGGCAAGTCAACTCCAGGTAGCCAGGTGGTCCTCTTGTCTTATCAATCGATCTTGACTTTCCTTCATTTTCTCTTCTATAATGGTGTATGGCATGGCCCTTCTCCCAGCTGCCGAGGGATGGCTCTATCCTTGGCATACAAACCCCAGCTCAGTACTGTCTCACAGTCTAAAGCTGTCATATGCCATCACTTCTGCCATGATCTCTTGACCAAAGCAGCCATCGGATCCTTCAGGTTTAGAGATAGTGGATATTGTTCTCACCTGTTAATAGGAGCATCTACATGGCAGCCATGCATTAAAGATTGCATCTCCCGTGTCTGTCACATACCTGAGGTGGTGCACCTCTCTGCATGGTCTTTGTTTCGCGTTACGTCCCATGAACATGTAAGAGCTGTGTTCCCATGCCAGGCCCATACTCCACCATGGGTGGTACTTTCGTTGTTGTCATCCAGTTGGCCAGTTACCCAGCCCCAGAATCTTCTCTTAGCATCTGCCCCTTCTAATCACATCTGGTATCCACTGTTACAGACTGGAGCTTTTAGAAAACAGACACTGAGATGTGAGAACTGCCCGGGAAACATTTTCCGAGCAATGTGAGATAGGATGTTAAGTAGAAGGCTGGGAAGAGAACCGAGCCAATGCATACAAGAGCAGCCAGTACGCCTCAAAGCTGGAGGAACAGTCAGCTACAGCAGGTCTACAAGGGGTGCCACAGTGTTCACTACAGGCTGTATTCTGGTTCATTGAAGAAAAACTTATGATCCAAATGCGATTTTCTAGGGTGAAAGTTACCTAGTACCCTTAGTGATTATCCTACAATTGCTGTTTGGTTTGCTTGCTTTGTTTTTAGTATCATGCATGTGTGTTCATGTGTGTCTGTGTTCATGTGTGGGGGTGCATGCGTGTGCATTCATGTGGATGGAGAGAGGGCAACTTTAAGTGATATTCTCTAGGAATTTCATACTCCTTTTATGAGACAGGCTCTCGTTGGCCTGAAGCTTGCTAACTGGGGGAGATTGAATGGCCAGCGAGCCCCAGAGATCTTCCTGTCTCTGCCTCCCCAGCACTAGGGTTACTACTGCGCACCACCAGCGCAGCACTTTCCTGAGAGATCTAGTTCTGCGGGATTTCAGGTCTTCTTTGGTGACTGGGCTGCCTCCCAGCCCTGGTTTTCTTTCAGGTTCAGGATACTTGGCATGTGGCATTTAGGTGATCATGTAATGTCTCCTCTCTGTCAAGAATACAGTAGATACTGCCAATAGCTTCCAGTGTGGACACACCTAACTCTAATCATGGAGCATATTACTCAAATACTTGAGACATTAGAGCTGGAGAAACATCCTTGCTTTTTCTGTTCTGTACAAAACAGCTGACCCTCCACTCAAAAGATGTTTCATTTTTTCTCTCTGAATGAGAGCTCAACTTTGTGCCGGTCACTGACCTCAGCGCAGAAAATAACCGCATGGCTATAAATATTCCTTTCAATCCAGACAAAAACAAAATTGATGACAAAATTCCCAAGTAGTCCATTACTATTAACCCTTACCGAGGAGAAATAAAACTTCTGATTGATCATCATTGCTTTCATTTGTTTTGGATTCCTTTGAGGAGGAAAATGCAACCCTGAGGACAGGTTTTTGAACTCTATGGACTTTCATATTGGCAATAGCAGTGTTAGTGGTAGAGAAGCCATTAAAAGTTAAGTAATGGAAGGTAAAAATAAAGTCAAAACAAAGGAAATTAGATTTTAGCAGCAAGGTCAGGACTAGGATAAGACGAAGCAGTTCCCCACACTGCAAAACATCAGGAGACTTTCACTCTCAGGTACCAAGTCTGTCCCTACAGGACCCCTAGGATGAGCACCTCCTAAATCATTCTTTTGTTGAACTCTGACTGTTCAGTCCTGAATGCTTTCTGGAAGTCTTTTTGTTTTCTACAAAAAGTACTATTATTAGAAATAAACTGTTCATTTTCTTCTATATTTCAGATATATGACTCTATAGACTGCAGACAAAATATCTTCTCAGTCTCTGATCACAGATTCTAGAATTCCACTATGGGAGACAAAGGGATTTCAAGCTTGCCAACCTCTAGTTAAGTGAAAGTTGACCTAGAAAAGGAGCTTTTTGAACTATTGCTAAACAACATCTTGTTTTAACTGCCAGCAAAATCAATGGAATGAGATGGGAAATTCTCCCATAGGACTAGGTCCACCTAGAGGTCATATGTAGCATGTATAATTTGGCCTAACATATATTTTCCTTTTCTATGAGTTTACAATTTAGTTTACAAAATAAATGGTTAAGATAAGCACTTATGAAACCATTACTGAGTTTTTTGTTTGTTTGTTTGTTTGCTTGTTTTGAGGTAGGGTCTTACTCTAGCCCAGGCTGACCTGGAATTCACTATGTAGTCTCAGGGTGGCCTCGAACTCACAGTGATCCTCCTACCTCTACCTCCCGATCACTGGGATTAAAAGTGTGCGCCACCATGCCCGGCCAATACTGAGTTTTCACTCTGGTGTCCTGACATACTCAAAGAACACAGGATCAGAGCCAGAAATACCTGAGTTCAAAGGCAGGGTCTACTGGGTGACCACTGGCTAACAAGAGCACTTCCACAGATGAATCCTCATTGGTAAAGTTGTAATAACAAAATGTACTTTAAAGGGTTATTTGGAAAGTTAGAAATCACATATATAAGGCACCTGGCTCCAGTGACCATGGCCTAGTAGGTACCCAAATAGCTTAACTATTATACAGGAATATTTTCTTTTTTTTTCTTTTTTTTTTTCTTTATTAGTTAGTTTTGTATTCAGTAAATACAGTCAGTTTGGTACCATTATTAGGCTCATCTGTGACCTACCCCCTCCCCTTGGCCCCTCCTTGTTGAGGTATATGGGTCATGCATTGTGGAGTTAGCCCACAGTTATGGGTAAGCTAAATGTCTCTGCATATCATGACCCAACATGTGACTCTGACATTCTTTCCGCCCCCTCTTCCGCAAAATTTCCCTGAGCCATGTTGGGTTCATTTTTGGTCTGCTTCAGTGATGAGGTGTTGGGGGCCTCTGAGAATACAGGAATATTTTCAACATCCTGGTGAGAAATTCAAGATTTTTGCTTTAAGTTGAAATTTTTTCTGCCAAACACTCAAGATCCAATCAATCCTAATTTTTTTACTACTTCTCTCTACTTCATGCTTGTCTTTATTCTGTCACTTTTGCACACAAAAGGGTCTTAGGGGCTGGAGAGATGGCTTAGCGGTTAAGCGCTTGCCTGTGAAGCTTTAGGACCCCAGTTCGAGGCTTGATTCCCCAGGAGCCATGTTAGCCAGATGCACAAGAGGGTGCATGTGTCTGGAGTTCATTTGCAGTGGCTGGAGGCCCTGGAGCGCCCATTCTCTCTCTCTCTCTCTCTCTCTCTCTCTCTCTCTCTGCTTCTTTCTCTCTCTCTCTCTGTTGTTCTCAAATAAATAAATTTTTTAAAAAACTTTTAAAAAAAGGGTCTTGGGCCAGTCTGCCTTCATGGGAACAATGAGTGGGATTGATATTATCACACCATTGTATGACACAGTGTATTATAGTTTATAAAGAAATTTTCCATAGCCTAACCTCATTGTGTGATCTTTAGTCAGTTAACTAACTTTTATAATGCTGACTTTGTTGATGAGTACTGAGGGCCAGAAAATGTAAATAACTGGCCAAAGTCACACAGTTGAGTAAGGAATTAGATGTAAGTTCAAGCCTGGCTTCAGAGGCTTTCACGGCCGCCGCAGTGTTAGCTGCCCATCTAAACCCGCTGGGAGATGTTAGAACAAAACACAGCTACCCAAGCAAGGGCTCCATTCCAGACCAATTAAGTCAAGCTGGGATTGGCCCTAGCACTGGGATGTTTTTATGACTCCCCGGGTGATCATTATGCTGAACTAAATAAAACTGGTTTCAGTGAAAGTCCTAATGATATAAAACTCCTCAAGGGGCTATAGAGATAACTCAGCATTTAAGGCACTTGCCTGTAAAGCCTAATGACCCAGGTTTAACTCCCCAGTACCCATGTCAAGGCAGATGCACAAAGTGGCGCATGCACCTGGAGTTTGTTTGCAGCTGCTGGAGGCCTTGACATGCCCATTCTCTCTCTCTCTCTCTTTTCCCCTGTCTCTCTCTACTTGAAAATAAATAAAAATATTTTTAAAAATCTCCTCAAAAATACCCAACACTTACAAAAGCAGAGATCCTGAGGCTGTTAAGAGCTCACCATTGAAGTAGACTTAAGACTCACTCACCAGGGCTCAGGGAATTTTGTGGAAGAGGGAGTGGAAAGATTGTAAGAGCCACAGGTTGAGACATCATACCCAGAGGAATTCCCTCCCACCCACCCACCCCCACACACCAGAATAACTGCTGCTCCCACAACGCATAACCCACAACCCCACAGGGAATACCTGCAACCCTACTGAGGCACGTTCCCAGTGAAATGGGGACAGGAGGAGGTAAAAGAGGGTACCAACACAGGATGTATCCATACGAAATATGCTGTTAATAATAATAATAATAAAAACACTCCTCAAGAAAGTTTCACTATTTCTGGACCTTCGTTCATTAGCAAATTCTGATACCATGATCAGAAACGGGAGAGTGCTAATTGTCCAAGAAAAACTTCATGCCATCTGATACCACGATTCCAAAACTTGAGCCCAAGGATGTATTCTCTCCAGGACTGACCTATAGGGAAATGAAGAAACTAAGAGCACAAACCCCTTTTCTTTGGTATGAGATTTTTGTTTAAAATGTCCTTTAATAGGCTGACAGTGATGGCTGTTTGATCCATGTTCTTATTTTAGAAGCATAACAAGATGAGGTACGGGACGCCCTCCATGTCTACCAGAGCTCCTCTGGAAACTACACCGGCCTGTGAGATAGAAACTTAGAAGCTCCCAGTTGTCCCAGTTTTCACGGAAAAGGAAATTGAAGCCCAGAGAAAATGACAAACAATTCCAAGTTCTTGGACATCAGGGTTGATATCATTGTTACTCATGGGGACAACTTGCAAGACTGGGGTTCTCTCCTCGTACCCCTTGACAAGCTCATCTTCCTCCTCACACGAATCTGCGTGGAACGAACAGTTCACTCCCCAGTTTCGCTGGTCCCGCGTCTACACTGATCCTCCCAGCACTCCACCAGTGCTGTGTGCAGGCTTCAGACAACAACACAGACACAAATACCCTCCTCTGTCCTCTTACTGCCTCGATTTCCTCCACATCACCCTGGAGATGCTTTAAACCCAGCACTGAGATGTCCAAAACTATAGCTTCCACAGCCATGCCAGAAAGCAGAGCAAATTCCTATTGGCCCTGAGCCTCCACTAATGAGCCTCGCTGTACCACCATTACCTCCAGTGGCTTCTGATGGCCCCAGCTGGGGAGAGCTGTGCCACTTCCCCTCCCAGAACCTGTGCAAGCTTCTTGGTGGCTTCCCTAACCCCATGCAGCCTACCAGGTAGGGAACGGGAATCAATGTCACCTTCAGTCTTCCCAAGAAATTTCCAGTAATTTTGAATAAACCTACCAAACCCCTATAACAGGAATAACATTTTCACTCTTTCAATTTCATGCACATGGCACATGAGATTTTGGGTTACAAGGAGCAGAAAACTGCACTGCGCACACACAGGTTCTATTGCATGACTTGTTTTCCATTTTGTTCTACAACACAACACCACATAGCTATGCCCTAGGCGAATACAGCTACAGAGATTCATGATAAAATTGAAGCTGAGATACTCAGGGGCCTTTCAGAAAGCCTTCCTTTTGTGAGGAAAAGGTTTTCAGCAATTGTTTTGTTCTGTCTAGGGTGCTCTGCTCCTGGTCGGTAGCATCAGACAGGAACCAGTGGCCATGGTATGGGTCATCTACACCAAGGCTGGTGAAAGCTAATGGAAGATATAAAAAGTTCTGTGGCCACAATACTTCCCGTGATACATGATACTGCCTCAGCTTCCCATCTCACCCACTGCCTGCGACGCTGCCCGCGATAGTGCCAGCTGGGTCACCTGTTACTCCACTGCTAATTTCCATTTACCTGTTCGCATGTTCCCATCGCCAAGGCAACCAGGACTAGGGCCTCTGCTGTCAGGAGGTCAGTCATGCCTCCATGTGGCCAGGCTGCTACAGCTCCTTGCTCACCCGATCTCAAGTCTCTTGGCAGCGAGACAGTTTCAGCAGAAATGTTGATGTCATCGGTTTCTCCACAAAGTCTCAGGAACGTTCATTTTCACCTACCATTATTAATGGCCCATTGCCGCTGATGAATCCTGGCATGTCTCCTTCCTCACTAGATTACCCTTCTAGTTAATCTGGTCAATCTGTTGCACTTAATGTATTTCAAAATTAGCAGAAAAAAATATGAACACTGGGCTCACATCCAATCATGCACCTGTCCCTGGATCCTTGCCAAGGACCTGTGCACTCTGTGTGGAAAAACAAAACCCAACAAAACCTTGATGGATGTTTATTTTCTGAGCATTTTCCCTTGAAAGTAGACAGACTGCCAGGCTAGTGACACATTTTTGGTAATGGATATAATCTGTGGAAATGCCTGGATGGGAAGGGCTGCTGTCCAAGAATCTTTTTTTATCCATACTTTCACTCTCTTGGTGAGTTCATTAATTCACTTGTCAGCACTGCATATTGGACTACATAATAGGAGTTCCATGTTTGAGTGTACAGCCTGGAATACTCCCTTGAATTTCAGACTCGTAAGTGTGCCCGTTCCCTCAACATGTAGATGTGGGCAGTTACTAGAAGCCCCATGAGCAAGTTTATTGAAATGAGCATCTCTCTTGCTCCCAATCTGGCCCACCCATATCCATCCCCACTACAGGTAATGGCAACAACTTTATTCCAGTATCTCATGCAAAATTTTAAAATTCATCTTCAAATTCTCCTTCTCATCACCATTACATACTCACTAAATCCAGTTGGATCTACTTTTAAAATATATCCAGAATCCAAATGTTTAATTAATTAATGTTTTAATTAATACATGTCTCATTCATCTTCTTTAACTTGGGGCAAATCATCATCATAGCATACTGGGGTAGTTCCACTGACTTCCACCCTTGTACATCTCTCATTTCACAGCTGATAACAAATCTGTTCACTCTGAGTCTCTTGGAGTTCAGTATTAAACCAGCTCAGATATCCTCTGGTGGATTTTTATCTCAGAGTCATAACCAAAGGCTTTATGCATCACTTAAGGGTCTACATGGGCTTATCCATAACTTCATCTTTTCTGCCCCTTTGTCTTTGTATCCCTTACTTTTGCATGCTGTGACACATACCTGACAGAAACAACTAAGGGAGCAAATATTTATTTTAGCTCATGATGCAACCCAGGATTGGTTGTTCTGTTCAGGGTTTGCAGTGGAGGACCAAGATGGATAGTTTCTTGGATCTAAGACTTTATTGTAATGAGGTAGAGGGAGGAGAACAGGGAGAGAGAAGGGAGAGGAGAACATGTGGTATGCATGCACCTGGGGCACGAGAGCCAAGAGAGGTAGTAAGATCCAGGGAGAGGGTTTTGTCGGGAGAAGAGGGAAACTAACCTGCCAGGGAGGGACCTTAGGTGTTGTGCAGAAGTGTGGGTTTGGGGTGGAAGTGGCCTTTCCTCCTTTTAGCCTAGAGGTATCCTCAATTACCACCCCTAAGAAGTGGTCCCAGAGTCCTCAGACTAGCATGGCCAAGGTGGTGATGAAGAGAGAGGAGGATGGTAGTGAGGTGATGAAGAGAGTAAAGGAAAGCTATTTAGCTCATGGCAAACAAGAGAGAGACAGGAAGGACAACAGATCCCAAAGATCTGACCCCATGACCAGCTTCCTTCAGCTAGGTCCTACCTCTTAAAGTTTCCAGAACCAAAATAGGCCACCAATAGGGACCATAGCCCATTCCATGAGGTTTTTGTTGGGAAACTTCACATCTAAATCATTACATCTATGTGTTATCATCCCAACCATACCACACTTCTCTCTGGACATGTGTTTGTTCTTTCTCACTTGTTTACTCTTTTCACTCAATATCCATACACTTGTCTCCCATGGGCCTCTGCTAGAAAAAGAGAAAAATAAATCAAAAGAAGGACACAGGGAAGTAAGCAAAACATTGTATAAATGTCTAATTCAATCATGCAGTTTTTCCATTTCTAGGAGAATATTAGTCATAGGAGAAAGTCAGAGGAGCAAAATGGAAGGAGAGTAAAACCTAGGCCAACAAACGGAAATAAGATAGGGTTTCTCTCATGAGATTTTATCACTAAGGGCATGAAGGTCCAGGTGCCTTCCAAAATTCTTTTCCTGTTCACATTAAGATCATGACCTTGAACTCTGCCTAAGTAGCCTCTCCATAGCTTTAAGTTCAGCTTGGGTAAACTTTTTACTAGGTTGGAGCTATAGACTATCCAATAGGAAAATATGAGCCCAGATAGAAGCCAGAAAGTGGTGATTCAAAAGGTTGGGCTAAGAATTAGAATATTAAAAAGACTCAGGAGGATTTAAAAATTTTTTCCAAACTTACATTTAAAGACAAGACAAAAAAACCCTTTCTAAAGTAAAAGTAGTGTCTATAGAAATATTTATTAGTTCACAGAGTTCTGCTGGCTTACAAGAAAGTTATTCCATAATGAAATCCAAGTCATTATCCTCTTCCTTTCCTAGATTTCCACTCAGGATATTCTGGCATGAAAGTAGGTCAGAGGAACATCACTTTTATTCACATATTTATTTTAGCAGAGCACCTTTATCTGAAATCATTCAAATAAGCTTGGGATTACTTGAAAGTGGACAGATAAAATCATAAATGTTTATACTCCCAACTTCTTATTCAATTGTATTTGTTAACTGATTGTTGTGAAAATGGGACAGTTGAGAATGAACATCTAAATAAACATTTTCTCAAACTTGTATTTGGGTAAGGTGTCGCAGACAAGAGCTTTCCGCATACATGTAAAACACAGACATGCACCCATTTCCCTGGAAAATTCTGTTTTGAACTATATATTAAGGTTTTGTTCACTAATATAAGACATATTGTATTTTTACAGAGTAACCTTTTTTTCTATTTCTAATGTTGACATCATTAGCTTTAAAAAGTAGTATTTTTGTGAGACATGTGTATGCACATAAATGGAATGAGCCAAGTTGAAGACAGGACCTATATAACTGTCCCATCTTCACCAATGGCTGACTGATAATAACACGGAATGGATAGGACTTGTTCATGACTGTTCTCTTTAATTCTCTATCCTCCCTCCATAGTGACACAATTCTGACTGTGATAAACTCAGTATCAAATATTTCACTATGCTTTGGGGTTTTTCCAGTCTCTGTAAGCAGAGGTGGAACTTTGCCCTAGAAAAGATCCACATCTCTTCTGTGAATCCTGTGAGGAATGAGAATGGGTTGGGCTATAACCAGACAGAGGAAACAAATGATGTTCTTCTCCTGGAACTATGAGCAGATGAGCCTGAATACTGCAGACTTCTCATCAAAGGCATCTCATCTTTCTTTTTGTACATCTGGCTTTATGTGGGTGCTGGAGTGTTGACTTAGAGCTGTCAGGCTTTGCAAGCAATTCTTTTTTTTTTTTTTGTTTGTTTTTTCAAGGTAGGGTTTCACTCTTGCCCAGGCTAACCTGGAATTCACTATGTAGTCTCAGGGTGGCCTCGAACTCATGGTGATCCTCCTACCTCTGCCTCCCGAGTGCTGGGATTAAAGACGTACACCACCACGCCCGGCTATTGCAAGCAATTCTTTTAACCTCTGAGCCATCTCTCCTCATCTTTCTTTTTAAACTAAGTTTTTAGTTAACATACAACATGATGGGTTTCCTTGTGACATTTTCATACATACATATCATTATGTCATTGCTTAAATTATCCCTCTTGTCTATCCTTCCCTCTTCTCCCTGATCTCCTTCCATTCCCCAAATAATTCTCCTTCAGCTTTTATGTCACACATCTATGTACTAAAACTTATATTTCAACAGGGGGCTAATGACAAGAGTTTACAAAGAACTTCAAAAATTAAACACCACAAAACTAAATCTACTCATCTCAAAATGGGCTAACGAAATGAGCAGGCAGTTCACAAAAGAAGAAATACAAATGGCCAATAAGTACTTTAAAATGTTCAACATACCTAGCCACCATGGAAATGCAAATCAAAACAACTTTGAGATACCATCTTACCCCAACCAGAATGGCTATCAAGAAAATATACAAGAAGCAGGGCATGGTGGCACTCGCCTTTAATCCCTGCATTTGGGAGGCAGAAGTAGGATGATCACTGTGAGTTCAAGGCCACCCTGAGACTAGATAGTGAATTCCAGGTCACCCTGGGATAGAGACCCTACCTAAAAAAAAAAAAAAAGAAAAAAAAGAAAAAAAAGAAAAAAAAGAAAAAAAAAAGAAGAAGAAAATAGACAAGAAGTGCTGGTAAGGGTGAGGGGAAAGATGAACCCCCATCCACTGTTGGCGGAACTGCAAACTAGTCTAGTCATTATGAAAACCAACATGGAGATATCTCAAAAAGTTAGAAATACACCTCCTAGATGACCCAGTATCCCACTTCTGGACATACACCCCAAGGACTCTACACTCTACTGCAGACATACTTGTACATCCATGTTTAATTTGGCTATGTTTACAATGGTCAAGAATCGGAATAAGCCTCAATGCTCATCAACAGAAGAATGAATCATGAAAATGGGGTACATATATGCAATGGAATTTGATGTAGCAGTATGGGAAAATGAAACTATGAAATTTTCAGGAAACTTCATAATTTTAGAAAGAAATTTTATTAAGTGACTCAAACTCAAAAAGACAAAAACCACATGTTATTTCTGATATGTAGGTAATAACTATGTGGGGTACAAATGAGAGCTAAACCTATAAGATAGAACTATGAATAAAAGTGACTACAGAGAATGAGCTGGGGCCTGGAGAGATGGCTTAGTGGTTAAGGCACTTACCTACAAAGCCTAAGGACCCATGTAAGACTCTCCAGGTTCCACATAAGCCAGACACACAGTGATGCAAGCATGCAATGTCGCACATGTGCACAAGGGGGCACATGCATCTGGAGTTTGATTGCAGTGGCTAGAGGCCCTGGCATGCCAATTCTCTCTCTTCTCTCTCTCTTCTCTCTCTTCTCTCTCTCTCTCTCTCTCTCTCTCTCTCTCTCACACACACACACACACACACACGCACACACACATACACATAAAAAAACAATGAGCTGGAAGAGGGGAGGGGAGAGCAAAAGGATGTGTGGTATATGGGGGGAGGACATTGGGGGAAAAGAACAAGGGGACTTAGGAGGGAAAATGAGTATTAGAAACAAACAAATTGTACTTGAAAATGCTAGAAGGAATGATATATCTCTGTATGTCAATGAAAAATAAAAATAAACATAATTGGAGCCAGGGAGATTTCTCAGTGGTTAAAGGTGCTTGCTTGCAAAGCTTAATGGCTCAAGTTCAATTCCTCAGGATCCATGTAAAGTGAGATGTGCATACTAGTACATGCATCTGGAGTTTGTAGGCAGCAGCAGGAGGTCTTGGTGCACCCATATTCCTCTCTCACTCTCTCTCTTTGTCTCTCTCTGTTGTTCCCCTTCTCTCTCACTGTTGCACCCATTGGTGAAGGTGAGTCCTGCTCTCAACCTATCTCATAGCATTCACGTGTATTCACACACATGTCTCATAAGAATACTGTTTTTTAAAGAAAATGATGTCTGGGTAAGAAGTAGAACTGGCAGGTCTTGACTTTCAATGACCCTTGAAAATGGAGTGTGCACTGTCCTGTTTAGCAACTGTGCCAGTGTTCTATCTTCCAAATGCGTGTGCCTGCATCTCCAGATGCACAAGGACCCTGTGCTCAGTGAGGTTTTTTCTGTTGGCAAGCACACCCACTAGGTCCTGGAGAATCCAAAGAGCAAACACCCACAATAATTTCAAAGTCATATTTTCTGGATCTTGGAACAGAGTTATCTGATAGGAGAACCAGTAAGCTTTTTAAAATATGTAATTCTAGCTTAATACTTAATTTTTAGACAGCCATTTTCGTCTGTACTTCCTCTCTACATTAAAGGGTCAGGGCTATAATAAATATTTATTAGCAATAAACTTAAAATTCAGAAAGGAGCCCTAAGGGCTTTAAAGTCAATCTTTACCTTTCTACCCACCTTCTTTTCATCATCATTTTAATTACTTATTTGTTTTTAACTTCATTTTATTAATTAGAAACTTTGTATGAATACATCATGTGTTGGTACCATCATTTTCCTCCTCCCTGCCCCCACTCCACTGATGGCTCTTCTTAGTGAGATTGCTGGTATTCACCACAGAGGTGTGGATTATTAGTTGTGAGGGCAGCAGTCAGTCATTGAGGGAGGGGGCAATGCCTCTAGATATCCCTCCCACTCTGTGGCTCTGACATTCTTTGAGCCCCCTCTTCCACAAAACTCCTGTGCTTTGGTGGGTGTGCTAAGTCTATTTTCAGGTTGACTTCTCAGCAGCTCTTGATTTCTGCTTTGGTGTGTTTGAGTGTCCTCAGTGTCTTCCCCATCACACTGGTGCAGGTTGCCAGGCTCACTGGGAAAGCAGCACTCTGGATCATCTCACCAATTCCTCTGTGGTTTAACCTGGACCCTGGCTGATGGTGAGAGGTGCTTCGCCATGGTGAGATGTGCTTCATCATGGTGAGATGTGCTTCATCGTGGTGAGATGTGCTTCATCATTGTGAGATGTGCTTCATCATGGTGAAATGTGCTTCATCATGGTGAGATGTGCTTCATCGTGGTGAGATGTGCTTCATCGTGGTGAGATGTGCTTCATCGTGGTGAGATGTGCTTCATCGTGGTGAGATGTGCTTCATCGTGGTGAGATGTGCTTCGTCATGGTGAGATGTGCTTCATCATGGTGAGATGTGCTTCATCGTGGTGAGATGTGCTTCATCGTGGTAAGATGTGCTTCATCGTGGTGAGATGTGCTTCGTCATGGTGAGATGTGCTTCATCATGGTGAAATGTGCTTCGTCATGGTGAGATGTGCAGGGAGTCAGCTCCTTTTTTTTTTTGTCTTGTTGGTTGTCCTGGTTCTTGCTGCTCAGTCTGGAGCACATAGACTCCAAACACATGGCACCCCTCACCAGCCCAGAGTGCACTGGCCTCAACAACCAGCCAGTTGTAGAATTTTCCTATAAGCAGACATTTCCAGAATCACAGGGATTCATGCTCTGTGGGTTTCCTGCAAACTGCATCAGGACCATGTTTATGATTCTAATTCAAAAAGTAACTTGGTGACCACAGTAAGAAACTTTGTGAATAAATAATAGTGTGAAGACAACAAAACCACTACTCCAACATCTAGCGAGAACTGCTCTTAATATTTTTGTATTTTTCTAGTATTTTCCATTCTTTTACTGACACATTTTCTTTTTGTTTTGTTTTGTTTTGCTTTGTTTTGTTTTGTTTTGTTTTTCGAGGTAGGATCTCACTCTAGCTCAGGCTGACTTGGAATCTGACACATTTTCTACTTTTTAATGTCTCTGAAACAGACTCATTCTATACCAATGACATATTAAAGTGCTTTCTTAATAGCAGGTATATGAAATAATAATACATCTTAAAGTCAGCAATCTTAGATTTGATGAAGTATGGAATATGTATGTATATATATATATATATATGCAAGCATTTGTGAAGCTCTGATTACATTTGGGAGAATTTTCCATGTTTCCCTTATTATTATTGTGCATTCAAAGAAAAATACCTTCACAATTAAAGCAAATCAAAATCTCCATGCCATTCTCTCAATGGACATCTATTCACATACCTCCAATTTATTTCTCAAAATCTTTCTCCATTCCATGCCTCTAAACCTGTTTTATCCCCTCCTTATATCTGCTCCTTTAAATCTTCCTCAATTCTATCATTTATCATGAAATTATCACACTTGATAGTGAAACTGACCATTTGTCAAGCATTTCCTTTCTGCATTACAAAGACTTAGAAACTCAGCTCTCAGACAGAATGTTCACTGGAGGCCTGATTAGAGAAAGAGGTGGAACAGGTGAATAGTGCAAAAGCGTCTAGAGCAGGTAAGTGAGAAAGTGAAACACATTAATTATCATTATCTCTGACAAAACAAACACATGGATACAGGTTACATGGACATATATGCCTATATTAAAAACTTTCTGCTGTAAAGAAATATTGAGCTTGATAGAGCTCATCACTCAGAAGTAACAACAAAACATACAAAAGAAACAAGCCTGCATTCTATATGTGTTTTTAGACTGCTATGCTGTATGTGAGGGATTACACAGACCATGCTGCACAGGTCTAAGGGCTCCCTTTAATTTTTACTTATATGTTTGACTTATGATCAGGAAATGGAAGTTAATAACATGTATTTTTTAATTATGTAGTTTGTCTTCTGTTTAAAACTACAGGACAGTATGTTATAACCTTTATTTTCTCATCCACATCTGAAAAATACCTACTGATACTCCCTTGCTATCTTCTGTAGCATTTGGGAGGAATCATTCAGCCTCCATCATTTCAGATTTGACTCACACCTCTCATGCTTTCCTAAATGCTTCCACAGAGAACACTCTTTTTTAATATTTTATTTTTATTTATTTATTTGAGAGAGAGGGTAAATGGGCGTGCCAGGGCCTCTAGCCACTACAAACGAACTCCAGACGTATACAACACCTTGTGCATGTAGCTTATGTGGGTCCTGGGGAATCCTTGGGCTTTGCAGGCAAGTGCCTTGACTGCTATGCCATTTCCACCACCTGAGAACACTCTTTTGATCCAGCAAGAAATGAGGATCTGCATCCTCACAAATATTAACACAGACATTTCCGATCACATCAGAGCCTGAACAATGTCAGCTCCTTTCAAGAAACAGGTTTTGACAAAGTTGGAAGAACTTTGGAGAAAACAAAAGACAAAATTGGAAGAAAAAAACAAGAAACAAATCATCAACTTTATCATCTACTACTCTATATTCTGAACTCTTGCCAATTCTAGACCAAGTTCACAGAGACTTTGTTCCCACAAAATGAAAATTTCATGGGTTCCAAACTAATTATACACAAACCCAAATTCTAATTTACAAACAACCAGGGACTCTTCCCTGCATTTGCTCCTCAGATTATAGTAACCTTATGGAAAATTCTCCAGGCACATTCTTCCCATCCTTATTCCTCACCCCTCTGTTTGCTGCAGAATTGTTTTTCATTTGGGAGAGAAAAAAAGCAAAGAGAAAGAGAGAGAGAGATTTAATGGTAGACAAGCCATCCAGACACAATCCAAGCTGCAAAGGAGTCATCAGGGAGTAGAATACATGTCCCCTACACAATGCACATACGTAGTAATTCATTTTCCTTCATTTCAACCAACGCCCTCCCCAGAACTAGTTATCCTGCTGAGTGCTGGGAGGTGACACTCGCCATGCATGACACCTTTTCTAAAGACAAAAGCAGAAAGGTAGGGAAGTTCCAAACTCAAGAGCCTTATGGGATTCATTTTATTTATTTATTTATTTATATTAGATATGGGCATATTTTTTATGTAAACGTCACATGTTGGTACCCTTCTCACTGCCCCGGATACAGGTCAACCCCATGGGGATTGTGGGTCATGCATTATGGGAGTGCAGGCAATGTCTCCATGCAAAAGGTCCCAACTTGTGGCTCTAACAATCTAACCACCCCCTCTTCAGCAAAATTCCCTGAGCCATGCTAAGAGGATCTTAAGTCTACTTCAGTGATGGGCACTTAGAAGCATCTGGATCTCTGGTTTGGTAGGTGTTGAGTGTCCTCAGTATCTATCTCCATCACCCTTGTGCTGATATCAGCTTAACTAAGAGAGCAGCACTCTTGCTCATTTTCCCAATTCCTCTGTGATTACAGCTGGGGCCAGGGTGGAGTGCACTGGGTCATTTATCTCCTCAGGGCCAGCTCCTGTCTGAAAAAGAGAAGCAGATTCTCCAATGGAGAGTGAAGTTAGTGTCAGTTAAATTGGGTAACCATTATTAATTTAGAGAGAATTAAAAGGGTTTAGACACTCTTATAGTCTAAGGTTAGCAGGAGCTTGACAACGGAAAGCAGAATCATTATCTGGATATGATTCTGACTTGTTTCCCAGTTTCAGATATGGTTTCCTTTCCACTGAGCAGATCTGTTAACCAATCCAAGAGCAGTTGGTTACCCACCATGGCTGTGTGCCACTATTGCACTTGTGTGAGCATCACACCAAATTGTTTGCTTCTGAGTCACTTAGACTTTGAGTTGCTTGGACAGATGTTGGCCACTTTCCCTGGGTAGCTCATGTAGCACCTTCCAGCACTGGATGGGCTAATTATCTGGGAACTGGCTCTCCTTTGGATTTCAACCAGGTCTCTTCATGGTCCATGCCAACAGTGTTTTGTGTCTTCAGCAGTAGGATCTTACCATTAACCTCTAGTGGGTAATCAAGTGCTCTGATAGAAGTCTGTCTTACTTGTTTTGGGATATCTAGTAGGTCTCTCTGATCAACAGCTAATTGTGGATATAGACCACATGCTGGTAAAGGGAATTACAGGGAAGTGCTAAGGGAAAAGAAAAAAGAAAGAGCCAGAGAATAAAGAGAAACAGGAGAAATTTGAGGTTAGGTTTCATCTCACCCTCTCAAGGGCCCTTCGATTCAGGTGCTTCCTCTAAGGTCCTCTTGAGGGTTCTACCTTTTAGTCTGACTTCCAGGAAATAGGATTCTATGGTACCAGTTTATTTGGGTTCAGTCTTGTGCCTCCCCATTTTTCCCTCCCCCAAGCCCTACCCTTCTTATTGTCCAAGCCTGAAGACGCTATTCAGTTATGTCAACAACTTGGGCTGATTCAGGTTATGAACTGCAGATGAGTGAGATCATGCAATGGTTGTCTTTCTGTGATTGTGTGAGTTCACTTAGAATGATCTGTTCCAAGTTAGACCATTTTTCTACAAATTTCAATGTGTCATTTTTTTTCTTACTACTGAGTAGAATTCCATCAGGCAGATATACCACATTGTGGTTATCCATCCAAGGATGGGCACCTGGATTGATTCCAATTTTTAGCTATTATGAATTGAGCAGCTATAAACATGGTTGAGCAAATATCTCTACTATGAACTGAGATGTGAAGCTTTTAGGCTAACAGGGTTTGTTGGTAACTCTATATTCATTTTTTTCAGGAGTCTCCAAATTGATTTTCACAATGGTTGTACCAGCTTACATTCCCACCAACAGTGAATGAGTATTCCTATTTCTCCACAGCCTCACCAACATTTATTTTCATTTGATTTTTTAATGTTTGATATACTTACTGGGGTAAGGTGGAATCTCATAGTTGTATTAATTCGCATTTCCCTAGTGGTTAGGGAACATTTTCTTAACTGTGTGTTAGCCATTTGTAATTCTTCCTCTGAGAACTCCTTATTTAGTTCTCTGCCCACTTTTGGAGTTGGTTGTTTGATTTTTTTATTGTTTAGTTTTTTGAGTTCTTTGTAGATTCTAGATATTAGGTTTCTCTCAGTGGTATAGCTAGCAAAGATTTTCTCCCATTCAGCAGGTAATCTATTGGCTCTGCTTATGGTGTATTCCTCTGTGCAAAACCTTTTTAGTTCCATGAGATCCCATTCGTTGAGTGCTTGTTTAATTTCCTTGGCTTCTGGGGTTTTGTTCAGGAAGTCTTTTCCAGGTCCTATATCATGGAGAGTGCCTCCTAGTTTTTTCTTCCAGTAGTTGAAGAGTTTCAAGTCTTGTATTGAGGTCTTTAATCCATTTGGACTTGATTTTTGTGTATGGCGAAATGAGTGGCCCTTATTTCATTTTTCTACATATGGTCATCCAATTTGTCCAACACCATTTGTTGAAGATGCTCTCTTTTCTCCAGTCTACTTTGTTGGCACCTTTGTCAGAGATCAAGCAGCTATAGTTGCTTTCCATAAGGTATGGGTCTTCAATTCTATTTCACTGGTCTATGTTCCTGTTTTTATTCCAGTACCAGCAAAGCCAGTGATATTCTCTAAACATTCTATATGGGAAGTGGCTGTGTGTGTGTGTCTGTGTGTGTGTGTCTGTGTGTGTCTGTGTGTGTCTGTGTCTATGTGTGTCTGTGTGTGTGTGTGTGTGTGTGTGTCTGTGTGTGTGTCTGTGTGTGTGTGTGTGTGTGTGTGTCTGTGTGTGTGTCTGTGTGTGTGTGTGTCTGTGTGTGTGTGTGTGTATGTCTGTGTCTGTGTGTGTGTGTGTGTGATCTGAGTGCCACACTGCATGGGTAGAGGTCAGAGGACAGCTTCAGGTGTCTGTCCACACCTTCCACCTTCTTTGAAGCAGGGTCTCTTGTTAGCAGCAGCAATGTGAGCCCTGAGAAAGATGTTAAGTGTGAAAAAAGAAGAGTTCTCTGCAGTTCTGTGTCTCTTTGTAATACTCTTTGGGTGATAACAGCTTACAATCACCAAATCAGTAAATTATTAGTAAATTACTGACATTGCCTCAAGCCCTGGGCCAGATCCTTCACCCATGCTGTCTACATTGTCATCTTCACTTTTGGGAAAACTAAGTGAGTAGTAAAGCACTCTAGGCTCCATTTCCCAGGGGTGGCAGAGACTGAATCTTGATCTGAAGCCTTTGAGAGTCAAAGCCTGCCCTCTGTCCTGCACACAGACAGGAGACAAGCTGCCTGTCCTTAGTTTTCCAAGGGTGGCCTTTTCCTTCCTGGTGTTGATCTGCATTCATTTGCTGAGTTCTTTTGGCAACTATTCATAATATAAGAACAGCACAGCCATCTACCACTTGACTGTCTGGTGGGCACTGACCAGGGCCAAGGGTCACATCAGGATAGACATTGATGTCATGGGCTTAGTGATCTCAGAGCATTCCACAACAGACACTCAGGTGATAAAGCTTATTTTTATATAGTGAGTGGACTTGGAACCAATTGCTAGTTTTAAAAAAGTCCTTTAATAGGAAGAGACAAGCGTCTTCAGTGTTTTTGCCTTGAATGGGGAGAAAGCAGTATATGGGCTCACATTGTGTGGCCTTTACTGCCAAGGTAGACTTTTCCTGTGTCTTCCTTAACAGCTGGAAAGGTGATCACGCAGAGTGGAGTCAGGATAACAGTAAGAATCCCTGAGGAAGTCTCTTCTCTACCAGGTCAGTCACCACAATCTGAAGCCACTTTCCTTGCTTTTGCAAAGTCCCCAATCTCTTGTGTCCTCCTAAGAGCCTGGCACATTGAAGCTGTGAAAGTGACTTTTTACCAGACTGCCCACAAGCCACCAATTCTGCCATTAATGTCACGCCTCTGTCTCTTACTGCCGCCTGGCCCCTCCTCTCCCTCAGGGTTTGGCAGTGTTTCTCTCAAGACTGGGGTCCGAGCAGGTGTCCACTGGACACCTCCCAGGGTGGTGGCCTTGTTTTAACACTTAAGGGGGTTGAGACTAGCTCATGCTAGGCTGACTTACAGCTGAGTATCACATGTCAGTCTCCCAACCAAAACTGTGCCCCTAAACTGATGGTGACAGTGTCCCAGAAGAGAACACAGATGTGGTCCAGTCACAGATAATAATAATTCTCACTCGGGGTGTGGCTTTCTGCTGGTGAACTGAGGCAAGGTCCTCTGAAGAGCCCACAGTGTTCCTTACTCATTTCTTACTTGAAATGAGTGAAAATAATTTTTTTAAATTAGTGGATTTATCTTTATGGAGGACTAATTATTTCTTACCAATAAAATGACTGAGTATTCATTAATAGTTTAACATAGAAATTACCTTGTGGCTTACTCTTCCCGCAGAACAGAACCATCAGAAAAATAGATAACAGTTATTTCCCTCATGCCCTCATCAAGTTGGTCTTGGCAAGTCCTACTCTGGGATTGCCAGCCTCAGGCAAGAACAGCCTTTGAGGCATTCAGAGTTGTGCCCACGTGGGACCTAGAGTTCAAACACATGAGCTCGTGCTGAACATTTATATCCAAACCATAGCATGCAGCATGGTGATATTAGGAGGTAAGGCCTTCGGGAGATGATTGGGTAATGAGGACTCTGCCCTCAAGAATGGGATTAGAATTCCTTTACAGAACATTCCAGGGAGCTATTCACATCTTCTTCCACACAAGGAACAGACTCTTGTCAGACATTGGATTTGCTCCTTGCTTTATCTGTGAGGTGAGAGAGAGAGTGAGATAGTAGGTGGCCTCTTGCTCTTGCAAACAAAGTTGAGATGTGTGCACCACCTTGGGCATCTGGCTTTATGTGGGTGCTGGAAAACCAGACCTGGGTTAGCAAACTTTGCTAGCAAGCACCCTTAACTGCTGTCACCAGCCCAAGTTATGTCCCTTCCCTTAGCACCTTATAAGCCAATGCTCTATGGGCCAAATAAAATACATATGAGAGCCAGACAGTTCTAGATGATTCAGTCCTAACAAAGGTACAGGTAGGGTACAAGGAGAAAGGATCACCTGCATTAACATAACGTTTTTTGCTGCCCCCCCCCGTGTGTGTGTGTGTGTGTGTGTGTGTGTTGTACGTACATGAATGTGCCCTTACTTGCCTGCAACAGGTGTGCTCACCTATGGTGACTGGAGCTGAGTGTTACGTGTCCTGCTCTGTCTTTCTTCTATCCATTCTTCCTTTTTTTTTTCCAGGCAAGCTTAACAGACTGGCCATTTTCTTTTTTTATGCGAGAGAGAGAGAGAGAAAATGAATTGGCACACTACAACCTCCAGCCACTGCAATCGCAATGTGTGCACCCCCTTGTATGCATGTGCGACCTTGTGCCTTTGTGTCACCTTGTGCATCTGACTTAGGTAGGTTCTGGAGAGTCAAACATGGATCCTTAGGCTTGGGAAAGTTCAGTCTCTGTTCTAGCAGGACATTCAACTGATTGGAGAGAAATCAGCTTTATTCAACATCCTCTGAGCTAAATCTTGCTCTCTTCAAACAAATCCTTAATAGAAAACATAGAAATAGAAAATACTGTTTGACCAAATATCTAGGCATATGTCTCAAATAATCTGACACAAAAAATTGACGGTCATACCAGAAATACCTGAATGATTGTAGTTCTAACTTACTCTCCACTACAATACAGGTATAATGCTAAGTACCTTATGCTATTTATCATTAAATTATACTCCCCACTGCACAAAATAAGAAGATTGATATTATTAATTATAAGAATATTATTATTCCCATCATATAGATGACAAAACTAAGGCTCTCAGCGATTAAGCCATTTGTCTAAGGTCAATGGCTAGGATCCAGTCCCATATCCCACTCAGAGACTATATTCTTATAACCTTCCCCAACAACAGCACACTGTCTCCCAAAACACGAGATCTATATTTCCCCTTGACTTCCTATGTGTCTCTACCCCACCCTTCTTATTCTTTCAGCTTGAAAATCATTTCCCCAAGCAAACTCACTCTTATTCACATGAATAACTTCTACCTGCTCAGTGAGACACCTCTCACAGGTCACTTCCCCCAAGAAGATTTTCTTGATTCCTTCTCTTGCCTAGATTTGAGAGGCCTCTGCTCCTTATTCTCATAGCAGCAGACTTCACAAATGCCTGTCTAAAGAACATAGAAACCATAATAGTGGGTCTTCTGATCTTCTCCATGAGCTGTGAGCTTCTTGAGAAGAGAGAACCTGTCTTATCATTATATCTCCTGATACTTAGCCACTAGCCTGGGGTGTACTGAGATCCCAGTGAGTAGTGAATAAATGGGCCAGGAGGATGGCCCAGTGGGTAAGAACACCTGATACACATGCTTGAGGACCTGAGTTCAATCTCCAGCACTCACATAAAAATCTGGGTGTGGCTGCACACACCCATAACCCCCATGGTGAGGGAGGCAAAGACAGAAGGATCTTTGAGACTTGCTAATCAACCAATCTAACAAAAATAAATAAATAAATAAAATAAAACAGTGAATTCCAGGCTCAATGAGAAACTCTGTCTTGGGGAAATAAGATAAAGAGTAATAAAGGCAGATACCTAACACCCTCCTGTGTCCAATGCACATGTTTGTGCACACACCACATATTCCATCCCACACACATAACAAAATAAATGAGCAAGTGGATGGACAAATGAGGTGTAAAGAAAGAAAAGATAGGGCTGGAGAGATGGCTTAGCAGTTAAGGCACTTGTCTACAAAGCCTAAGGACGCAGGTTGCATTCCCCAGAACCCATGTAAGCCAGATGCATAAGGTGGCACATGCATCTAGAGCTCCTTTACAGTGGCTGGAGGCCCTGGTGTGACCATTCTTCTCTCTCTCTCTTTCTTATAAATAGAATAAAAATAAATATTAAAAAATAAAAAGGAAAGAAAGCAAAGATAGGAGAAGAAGCTTTAAGAGAGATGAGAGGTGGCCGAGTCAGGACTGTATCATAGCAGGGTGGAGAGGCTGAGAATGACGTCCAATGACACAGATGCTGGTGACACTGAAAACTTAGGGTATATTGGATTCATCACGGACAAACACAGAACTGTAGAGCATAAGTGACCTGATGGTTTTGGAAATGGCTGCAGTTATAGGATTGTCATGACGCTGCTGGGACATCTGAGCAACACTTCAGGGCAGTTGCCAGTTGTCTTGTCTGGGATTTACCGAGCAGAGGAGATAGTCGGTGGGGAGGAAGGCTGAGGTAAAACAGCAGAGGACCACTTTACAGCAAGCAGGGACAGAGGAGGGTAACTGGGTGACCCCGGTGTGGACAACAGGAAAATAAAGCAGATCCAGCTTCAAGCAAAACACACTTTGCTCACTGGCCGCAAGATTCTGTGCCTTTGTGACAGCTCACCGCCCAGGAGCACACAGACCTGAGGGGACCTCAGGTCTCTGATGTTCAAGTCACTGTGATGTGTAATTTACATGTCAATTCCTTTGATGAAAAGTGCAGTGAGAGCAGTAACAAGTTTAGACATATTTCAGATGATGAAAACAGTAAGTATGATAACAGCTCATATGATCTACCTGAGCAATTTCCTGGCCAGTCAAACCATGTCCCCAACTCTCAATGTGGCTTTCCCTGAGTTTCCCCTGAAGAGTCTATATAACTTTGTTATCTATAAAATATAATTTGTCACTGTAAAATGAAAATAGATGTTACCAGTTTGGGCTGGCCAACCATTCCATGTTCTTAAACTTCCCATACAAATGAACCAGCACTGGCTATTCTAATTCAAAGAAATATGCTGCCTTAGATGTGTGCTGTAGCTGTTCGCTAAACCCCTTTATTTCTTCAGCCCTCCCTAACACAAAGTGTTTGAGCTGACTGCTTTTCAGAAGAGCAGTGGAAGGGAAGAGATGGGAGGCCTCTACCCTCTACCAAATTACAGAGCAGGGTTCATTCCATTCATGGCTGTAAGTGGGGTCATTTTTGCAGGGCTAACGGAAATTACAGCTTTTTTTTTTAAGACTCGCCATTTCCATAGCAACTGTGAAAGATCTCAACAGCACACCAATCACAGCAAATACCAGGGAAAGCGTTCGTCTTCTCAGATGGCAGTAGAGAATTTTGCGAGGCGGGGGTTATCTCCCGTACATGATGCTTTCCATGCAGCAAATATCTAATGCAAGATTTGAATTCAGGATGCAAAGCAGTGTGTGAGTAATCTGTTAGATACTGCAGGCTCACACCAGTGCCTAGCTGTACTTTGGAAAGATAGCTGCCTTTTTTTCTTTTCACTTTTTTTTTTTTTAAGTTGAAACTTTGAATGGACACATCAAGTGCTGGAACTGACATTTCTCTCCTCCTGCCCTCACTCCATTGAGGACCCCCTTTAGTAGGGATTGCTGGTATTCACCATGGAGTTGGGGATTATGAGTTGTGAGAGCAGCAGTCAGTCACTGTGGGGGTGGGGATAAGCCTCTGGATATCCCTCCAACCCAGTGGCTCTTACATTCTTTCTGCCCCTCTTCCACAGAATCCCCTGAGCCTTGGTGGGTGTGCTTTAAGTCTGCTTCAGTGCTGAGCTCTCAGCAGCTCTGGATTTCTGCTTTGGTGCATTTTGAGTGTCCTCAGTGTCTGTCTTTATCACCCTGGCTCAGGGTTTGAGGCTCGCCTTGGAAGCAGCACTCTTGCTCATCTCGCCAGTTCCTTTGTGGTTTCACCTGGGCCCTGGCCGCTGTGCAGGGGTAGTTCACCGGCTGCCACGGAGTCAGCTATCTTTGTCCCGTTGATAAGTTTTGATTGTCCTTGGGTCTCACTGCTTGCCGAAAAAGAAAAAAAGAAAATTCTTCAATGGAGAGTGAGATCATAGCAATAGGTGAAAGGGTATAAACATTGTTGATTTAGAGAGATTGTGGTGGGTGTAGTCTCACTTTTGGCCAAAGCCACCAACCACTTTTTGTTTTCTTTTTTTTATTTTTATTTTTTTATTTTTATTTGAGAGTGACAGACAGAGAGAGGAAGAGGCACATAGAGACAGAGAGAGAGAATGGGCGCGCCAGGGCTTCCAGCCACTGCAAACGAACTCCAGACGCGTGCGCCCCCTTGTGTATCTGGCTAATGTGGGTCCTGGGGAATCGAGCCTCGAACCGGCGTCCTTAGGCTTCACAGGCAAGCGCTTAACCACTAAGCCATCTCTCCAGGCCCCTCACTTTTTGTTTTCAACTTAGTTTCTCTTGTCAAAACATTTTTTTCTAGTTGTTGTTGTTGTTGTTGATGTTGTTGTTGTTTGAGACAAGATCTCATGTAGCCCAGGCTGCCTCAAACTCCCTATGTAGCTGAGGCTGGCCTTGAACTTGTGATCCTCCTGGCTCCACGTAAGTGTGTGCACCACCACACCTGGCTGTGAAGAGCTTCCTGCATGGATCCTTGCACTGCAGTGGCTCACAGGAATTTTACCACAGCTGCCAGAACCCCTTGTTTACGGGGGTGTCTCTCCAGCCCTTTATGAAACAGCTGGAATCTGTTTGCTAAACTTGCACACAGATGCCTCAGGGCAGAATTGTCCCTAGGCTTGATGACACATTCCAAAGCAATTCATATTCCATGTTCAGTAGTGACGTGACAAAATATTTCAACCACATTTCCTAATACTCTGGAGGCTGGCAAAAAAAAAAAAAAAAAAAAAAAAAAAAGTGACTTACAAGAAGTTCCCTGTCCCTAAAACCCAAGAACAAAACAAAACAAGTGTACAGCACATGCGCTTTCTCCCCACTGCGTTTTCAGCCACCAGAGAGCCCAGGGACTCATGCTTTTGGGAATTCCACATCCTTAAACTTTGGGCCTTTATTTTAGCTCTTATGCCTGTGTTCCCAGAATCCAAAGGAGAAAATACTGCGCAAACCACAAACAAGACCTGCTGTTGTCAATGTTTGTAAACTTAATGGAAATGCGCAGTTAGGTTACTAGGGACCAGGAGTTAATAAAAGAAAAGGCAAACAAACAGCTGACTAAAACCTATTATCCCCAACCCCTTCTGCCAGATAAATAAGTCCATAAATTCCAATTTCATTGCACCCTGACCTGTCCTTTGTACAGAAGAAAAGATTTGGATTCCAGTGAGTGGAAAGTCTTGAGTTCAAATCCTGACTCTCACTCATGGAGTTCCTATTGAATCTTTTTTTTTTAATTTTTTAAAGATTTTATTTATTTGAGAGAGAGACAGACAGATAGAATGGGTGCATCAGGGCCTGCAGCCTCCACAAACAAACTCCAGACGAATGTACCACCTTGTACATCTGGTTTACACAAGACCTGGGGAATCGAACCTGGGTCCTTTGGCTTCGCAGGCAAATGCCTTAACCATTAAGCAATCCATCCATCGCCCTATTGAATTTTTGCGTTAAATGTTTTCTACTAAACTTAGGTTGAGTTCTGATAGCTTATTGAGGAAGAGGGAACAAGCTCTATGGTGACGTCTAATCAAGACTGTTTTAAAATCCCAGAGGGCTGTGAAAACAGTGCCACTGCCTTCCAGTCCCAGTTTTCCAGGTGAATACAGTGTCTGCATTCTTGCTGCCAAGCAGTGGTCCTCCAGGTCTCTCAGGAGTGGCCACTTCCAAATCCAGAGGGGCCACGCTCTATCAAGCAGGTGTCATGGTGAGGAACCCCAGGGAGAGAAGGCTATCATTTTAAGGCTCTCAAGGGTACCCAGCACTTTACAGACGCCACTGTACTCATTTAATAGACTCTGAAGTGGGCATTGTTCTGATCTTATGAGGCTGAGACGCTGAGGCTTACAGAACAATCTCACAAACAGTAATCTGTGAGGAGGGGACGATATATTCTCCAGCTACCCTGTCGGACTGGTCATGTTTAACAATGTGCCCAGCTCCAACAGGTCTGTTCCTGATGTAGATGGACAGAGACACCTGGGTCTTATCTGCTTCTAACTTCAGCCTTCTCTCTAAGTAAGCTTGTCTCTGTTTTCCCATGTATGTTGATTCGGCCAACATCCCAGACACACACTACTGGAAACCTGGAGCTGCTTTCTAGACTCTGAATGAAAGCTCAACCCACACCATTCTCAAGACTGCTGCTTAATCAGGATGTACTTCATGCCCACATGCAAAGATGCTGTTTCCCTTATATCTGCTCTGGGGACTCAAACAGTTATGATACATCATGGGTGTTCAGTAAGTAGTTAATAAAGATCACTAGGTTCATGGATCATAGTGGCATTGGAGCTCCACTGTGATTTAATAAAATCTATTAGAGAATTTTTTAAGAAATGAGTCATTCATTTGCAAGCAGACAGACAGAGAGGAAAGAAGGAGAGTGAGCAAGCACCAGGGCCTCTAGCCACTGCACACAAACTCCATATGCATGTGCCACTTTTTGCATTTGGCTCTGCGTGAGTACTGGGAAATCAAACCTTGGTAGTTAGGTTTTAAAGGCAAGTATGCGCCTTAACTGCTGAGCCATCTCTCTAGCCCCTATTATTGAATTTTTTAAATGTATGTTTTTGAATTTTTATTTATCCATTTTGAAAGAGAAAGTGAGGGGGGAAGATATAGGGATAAAATGGGCATGCGAGAGCATCCAGCCAGTGCAAACGAAGTACAGATGCACAGACGCATGTGCCACCTTGTGCATCTGCCTATGTGGGTAGTGGTGAATACCACCTGGGTCCTTAGGCTTTGCAGGCCAGTGCCTTAACTGTTAAGTCATCTCTCCAGCCCTATTAATTGAATTTTTAAACATTCCAAACATCTAAAAAAATGAAAAGGGAATGAGGTATTCTGAAACAAGGAATTGAAATTTTCGCCTTTGCTTAAGAAAATTCCTGTCTCTCAGCTCACTGTCTTTTGAAAGGGTCTTCTGTCTCATGGACTCCCATAAAAAAACATATCCTTCAGGCTCTACCAGCTTTCCCTATGCTGCTAGGATCACTGGGTTCTCAGACTTTCATTTCACTTGGTTTTTGGTCTATTAAAGAAGCATTTATTAGATACGTCTTCAGATGCTGAAAACATTTCCCTTGTGGTCAGGATGTGGACGGCACAATAGACAATACATAGTTTGAGGTGGATGAATAGCCCTTAAGCTCCTCACTTCATCCTTGGGTCATATTTCCCATCATGCTGTTTTTCACATTTGCTGCATGATTTGGACATGGTAGCTTTTACGCACTTCCACGTGAGGGAGTGGCTCATCGTGGCTCAGTCCGGTTTTTTGTTTGTTGTTCAGACCAATGGAAAGGCCCCAGGGGGAATGACAAAACAGATATCTTGTTCCTTGTTTAACTTTTTCTGAAATAATTTCCATGGAGAAGTGAAACCAAGTCTTCTCTCTTCTCGGGGGATTTTCTTTGCCCCTATCCCTCCCAGACATAAACCAGAAGCAATTTCCCTGAAGTAGGGAGGAAAGGCTGTAGCCAAGGAGCCCACTCACTCTGATGTATTCTCATCTTGTCTCTCCCCCAGAAAACACCAGCCACGAGATAATCGCCAAGATGGCCTTGACTGTGGAAGGAAAAGTTTTGAAGTGCTCTGCTACATTTTCTGGACAATGGCAAACATTCTTCAGCTCCAGGAAGAGCCTGAGTTCAGGCTCCCAGGTCCAAGTGTAGAAAAAGCAGATTTAGAATTAATTCGTGTCCAACCTGTGGAAAAATTTTAATTGCCACAACCAATGTTCACCTGACAGCAATTAAATCATTTTCTGGGAATGCAGCTCAGGCCTTAGAAGTTCCGCAGGTGATTTTAATGTCTACCCAGGGCGTGGACGATGGGTTTAAAGGTCAGTGCTGGGTGGGATCTTTCTACCCTCTGGTCCCATACGATTCAAAAGGGAAGGTCTGGCACCCCTTCAAAAGTCAGAGAGCCAGGCAATGTGCGGCTGGGCTCCCTTCCCTGCATAACTTGGCAGGAAGGGACCATTTCTGTCACAGAGTCTGTAGCCTCTGAGGCTTCCGATTCCTTGGTGATGGCAAGCAGCCCTGGGAGTGGGCCTGTCTCCCCTCATCACCTGCGAACTGACTCCAGCATACAGCCTGCCCTCTGGCCTTGCTGCTATGGACGGAACAAAGGCTACCAGGTAGGTCACCACCCAGATAACTAGTTCACAGTGTCATGCTTTGAATAGGCCCTGGCTGGGACTAAAGCACCTCTTTCTCCCACCTGTGTGCACACTTTACACTTGTAAAGCCTTAGGGAAGAGACATTAGTCAGGAATGGGATTTGGAGGCTCTAGGAGACCCTGGCCCAATTGTTTGCAACTTGTTCTAGAATTGAATGTAAGCAGATCCTACCTAATAATACGCATCATTTGTCTAACAAATTATCTTTGACATTTTAAGCTAGATGTAATTAAAAAATTTTCAAAACCAGGCATGGTGGCGCATGCCTTTAATCCCAGCACTTGGGAGGCAGAGGTAGGAGGATCACCATGAGTTCAAGGCCACCCTGAGACTACATAGTAAATTCCAGGTCACCCTGAGCTAGAGTGAGAACCTACCTCAAAAAATTTTTTTTCAAACTATTCCAAAGAGCCTGAAATTTTAAATTACTTTTCTACCTCCAAATCCATATATCCATGAAATAGTTGTTCCAGGTAGCTCTTGGTTTTTAGGGATGTTTTGATGTTGACTGTGGTGAATTTGAATAATCATACTTCTCTGGTTGCAATTATTAAGCATGCTGACTTTCCGCCACAAAAGGTGAGAAACTGAACTTGTTAATGCCTCCAGCAACTTCAGGCTAATTTTTTGTTGGTTATGGTTTTGCTGGATCAAAGTGGGTTATGAGTCTGAGTGAGTGTGGAAGAGAGAGATCTCTTGTGCATCTGTGGACTATGTGGGTTTCCTACTGGTGCGTCCTGGTTTTTATCTTGATTTCCCAATGCTGTGTGCTCTCTGACTGTAGATCCGCTTGTGATGGGAAAGCTGAGCTGATAAGCATGGGCACCTGCGCTGGCTTTCTGCAAAGCTGGGGTAATTTGGCTGTAAAGGACATAAATCAATTCTGGATAAGGAAATCACTGGGAGAATTTTAAAGGGCTCATAAATGAAGCTAGGGAACAACAGTGTACTGTCCACCCCTGTCCAAAGGACACGCCTGCATAGGCGTCTGTCCCCTAAGCCAGCCCCCTCCACATTCACGTTCCCTAGAGAAAGCCTATTAGGACCGTGTTTACTTCTTGGTGGGGGTACAAGAAGGACACTGGCTGACAATCTTAGCAAGAACCAGTGACCTGGGAAGTTCCCAATAGAAGGGCAGAAAGAAAGCCTGTCAGGTGAACAGAAGTTTGCTTCCCCCCCCCCTCCAGTTTTTAATCTAGGTATGTTTCCTTTCCTCTTCTTTTTGACAATTCCGTGGTAATAATGTGCACCGGCACAAAACTGCATCCCCTTGTTCTCTGCTCACAAGTGCAAAGCTCCTACATCAGCGATCAGCAGAATGGGGATGGAGATCGGAGGGAGAGCGCTTGTCTCACATGTACAATCCCTGAGTTAGAGCCCCATTGCAAAATCCCACATCTCAGGAGGTGGAGGCAGGAGGATAGGTAGTTCAAGGTCATCATTGGCTCCATAGTGAGATGGATCCAAACCTGGGCTACCAGCTCTCTCTGACCTCTGCTCTCCCACCCACTCTCCTGCTGTGCGTTCTTACCCTGCTGCATGTCTGAGGTCACATGTCCCCACAGAAAGGCCTGCATGGTGGGCTTTCTTAAGCAGCCCAGCTGCAGCTCAGATTCCCCTGGTTAGAGCTGGTTTCTGGTTTATATTACTGGCTAAAGTGGTTATTGTCTAGACGTCTTTGTCATCTAAAATATTAGTCATGGGGGCAGGGACAGGTTCATCTCGGTTTCTCCTCTGGGCCTTGAAGGCTCTCAAGACCTGTGTTGAGTGCATAATTGAGTCATTCTGAGCGCAGGAAAGTGGATGGGGCTGACCAGTGGACATAGCAAAGACAGGAAGTCCATCTAGCCAGAGTGCCAAAGCAACAAAGGAGAATTCTCTGCCGGGTAGAGCAACCTAAAGCATTTGACTACGAAAGCATTTGAAGAAATTCAACTTCTGCTAAGTACATCCTGAATTCGTTCCGTGTGTAGCATTTGGAAATCTTCCTTGGTAGATTAACCAACTTTGACTCATCTTGGAGCTTTAACATTTTAGTCCAAAGGGCCTTGGCACTGAGGCCTATTCTAGAGATAGGAGATAAGAGGAAGCCTTCTATCCACATGCCTGTCCGGGAGTTGGTCTTTTAAAATTTGTAACATTTAATTTATTTATGAGCAAGAGTGAGAATTAGCACAATAGGGCCTCTAGGCACTGCAAACGAACTCCAGATACATGTGCCACCTTGTGCATCTGGCTTAAGTGGGTCCTGGGGAGTAGAATCTGGGTGCTAGGGCTTCATAGGCAAGCACCTTAATAGCTGAGCCAGCTCTGTAGCCCTGGGGGTGTGTCTTTAAATAAATTAAGACAATACCCCTGCCTTCTCCCTCTTTGGGTGTGAATCTTTGTGGACACATTGTCAGAGGAAAGGGGGGGCATCTAAGCTTCTATGAGGAAAACTGCTTTCTGCTGTCTTTTTTTTTTTTCTTTTGGTTTTTCAAGGTAGGGTCTCTCCCTACCCCAGGCTCACTATGTAGTCTTAGGGTGGCCTTGAACTCATGGCAATCTTCCTACCTTTGCCTCTTTAGTGCTGGCATTAAAGGCACGAGCCACCATGCCAGCTCAGTGTTTTTATTTTATTAATCCCCTTCATTAATCTGATCCCACCTGGGTTATATTTTCCAAGATTCCTTAAGGTTCTCTGGCATTTTTTTGTTTGCTAGTTGTTTTCCAAACTCTAGTTGCCACATGAATATTCAATTCACTTCTCTGACAGACATTTGAGGATGTTTGCAGAGATAGTTATATTTACTCAGGCCAGATTAAAAATTAAACAAGATTAGCTGGGTGTGGTGGCGCACATCTTTAATCCCAGCACTTGGGAGGCAGAGATAGGTGGATCACTGTGAGTTCGAGGCCACCCTGAGATTACATAGTGGATTCCAGGTCAGCCTGGGCTACAGTGAGACCCTACCTCGAAAAACCAAAAAAAAAAAAAAAAAAATTAAACAAGATTAAAAATTACTATCTTTTAATTTATATTTTTTTAGATAAAATCCCACTGTATCCCAATCTGGCCATAAATTCATGATCCTCCTGCCTCTCCCTCCTGAGTGCTGGGATTACAAGTAGGTGTGTGTGTGTGTGTGTGTGTGTGTGACCATGCTTGACTTCAAACTATTACTTTACTATAACTTGGCATCTCTAAAAAGTACACCCCTTTCTGTAATGTTTTATATCAGATTATTCATCTATATTACTGCATCAAGGAATATTTTCAATATTAATGGCACTAAATTTTTACTTCTGTCTCCTCTTATGCAGTGCTTTTTTATTTAAACCAAAGATTGCCAAAATTATCTTCTTTTTCCAAAATTTTTAGTTGGGATGATCATTAATATTGTCAACTTGACCTAGAATCACCTAAGAGACAAAGCTGTGGTTATGTCTGAGGGGGCTTCTAGACTGGGTCGATTCAGATGAGAGGACCTACCTTGAAGGTAGGTGACACTATCCATCCCATGTACTGAATAAAAGGAGAGCTGAGCACCAGCCCCCACCTCTCTCTCCTTCATGACTGTGTATAGGCAGTTTTGATAGCAAGAGAGGAGTTTTCAATGAACCTTGGAGGTTTTATAGGGCAGAGAAAGGGGGGTCAGAGAAGGAAGGGGAAGAAGGTGGATGGAGAGAGAGGGAAGGGAGAAAAGAAAGAGGGGGGGGCTGGAGAGATGGCTTAGCAGTTAAAGCACTTGCCTACAAAGCCTAAGGACCCAAGTTCGATTTCCCAGTACCCATATAAGCCAGCTGCACAAGGTGGCACATGCATCTGGAGTTCGTTTGCAGTGGCTGGAGGTCCTGGTGTGGCTTCTCGGCCTCTCGAAATATTGTTAATATATTTTATTAACTTATTCAAGAGAGAAAGAGAGAAAATGGGCACTCCAGGGCCTCCAGCCACTGCAAACGAACTCCAGATGCATGCGCCCGCTTGTGCAGCTGGCTTTACGTGGGTCCTGGAGAGTGGAACCAGGATCCTTTGGCTTTGCAGGCAAATGCCTTAACCACTAAGCCATCTCTCCAGCCCAAATGAATTCTTTTTTAAAAACAGAGAAGTGAGGCACAGAGGTAAGGAGGGAGAGGAGACTGGGGGAGAAGGGGGAGACAAGAAGCAAAGGTTTGTAATTGAAGATTCCCAAATATAAGCAAACAGCTCAAAGGAGGCATCTATCTCTAAGCCTTTCAGGAACATCTGTAACTACCAAGTCTTGTTTGCCTTCAGACACCCTAGTCAAGGAACTGGCAACCTCTGCTCAAAAAGACCCTAACCATGTAGCATTGTTCCTTAACTCCTGTTCCCACCAGCCAGGCTGTAAAATATAATGCAGAGGAAACCCATGGTCAATAAGTAGGGTTACGGGTCCTGGGGTTCATCATGCCTAGAGCAAATGTTTGCCTAAATACCAAACACGATGCCTCAAAGGAGCAAGCCATTTAACAGCAATGCAAGGGGACAATGTGCTCATTGAGATTCTGGATGCACAGGGTGAAAAACACAAATATTTTCACTGGGTTTGTGACTGCTGTCACTTTGCCTAGGGTGGCTTCCCTCATCAGGTTTAATTACGTTTTAATGCCAGTTTTATCAGTCTTCTTGCCTAGTCTCTGCTTTTTATCTTCTGGAGAGTCTTTACCCACCATTCCCAAGGTCATAAAAATTTTAAGTATTTTTCATTAAAATTATTTTCCAATGCCCTCATAAGAATCCTCAGCTACTGCTTAAATTCACCATGGTTTAGTACAAGGCTTTATCTTTGTCTCATTTTTGCAGTGGGATGCTGTGATAGACTGCATCTTGCTGATCCTCCCATCCCCCATCTCTTTACCATGTAAAATGCGCTTTTAGTTTTGAAGCAAATTTAATATTTAGAAAAGAATTGCAGAGTTTCTGTATACGTGTCTGCCAAGTTGCCCCAACCTCAACTTCTTTCATAGCCCTGGGCAACGATTTAAAAACTAAGAAATCAACAATACAAAATGCTGTTAAATGGAAACATAATCTTTTCCTGTTCCATGACCTAATCAAGGATGGCATCCCACTTGGCTGTCATGTCCTATCTCCTTCAGTCTGTATCAGGGACATTCTTGTATAATCTTCAGATTTTTTTTAGTTAAGTACATCTAGTGCACAAAATGCTATGGAGACGGATGTGCTGTAAACCTGTTACCTACTTAAAACCAATGGCAAAATCTTGCAGAATGAAGTATAATATGTCAACTAGGTTAACAGAAAGGGACACAGCCAGGATGGACAAGACGTCGATCACAGAGATCCCTCCTGTTGCTTTTCTGTGTCTGTACCTACTGCCTTATTGCTCCAGCTCCGCTTAGCTCTTGTGCCCACCAAGGTGGTCTCCACTGACTTGTCAGGAATGTTATGTAAAGGGAATCGTACAGAACAGAATGTTTGGGTTATTTTTTTCTCTATATTTTATGGATTTTTGCTTATACCTCTTCATGTTTTTGAAATTTTGGTTGACACATGACCATACATAAAGTATATATAAGTACATGTATACACAGATACAAAAGACAGACTCTTGACAAGCACTAAAGTCCCATCCTAACCATAGTGGACTTTGAAGTCATGGCATGTTACAACTTTGTTATTTTGTTCAGGATCGGTCTGATTATACAGAGTCATTGTGATTTCATGTAAATTTCAGAACTATTTTCTGTCTTGGTGGATAATTTCACTGATGTTTTGACAGGAATTGTATAGGACATACACACCCCTGTGGGTGGTGGCCTATACAATATTAAGTCTTCTAATCCATTAATGTTCTGTTTCTTTACATTTGTTTGTGGCCTCTAATTTCTTTCATCAATATTCTATAATTTTCAGTGTAGGTATCTTTTATCTCCTTGCTTACATTTGTTCCTAGGTATTCTTATTGCTATAGTGAATATTATTTTCTTTTTCATAGTTCAATATTAGCATAAAGAAACACTACAGAGTTTTATATATTGATTTATTATTATTAAATTATTATATTTAGGAAAGTAAAAAAACAAGGGAAGGAAAACAAATATGTCCATGTGGTCTGAGAGCCCATGTGAGTCTAAAAGAAACATGAAAAGAGATTTAGAAAGGAAAAAAGGAGAAAGTGCAGAGAGCTCTGTCATGTGAAGGGCAGGAGGGGTAGAGAGAGGTTGGGGGTTCAGGAGTGGCGAACCTGCAGTTAAGAGCTAGATAATGATTTTTTTTTTTTTATCCAGTAGCTGTACTGAATTTTTTAGTTCTAAAAGTTTGCTGGTTGAAGCTTGAGGGTTTTCCATATATAATCTCATGTTATCTGATAGGAGAGATAATCTGATTTCCTCATTTTCATACAGGAGATACCTTTTACTTCCTTATTTGCCTAATTGCTCTAGCTAAGATTTCCATAGCTATATTAAATGGAAGTAAGAAAAAGTACATGTTGGTTTATTTTAGATTTCAAGGAAAAGCTTTCAGCTTCTCTAGATTCAGTATGACATTAGTTGCGGTTTGTCACAGACTTCGTTGTGTTGGGGTAAAACTTCTGAGTGTGTTTATGAGGAAGGGATGTTGGGTTTGTTTGTCATCTTTTCTGCATCTGTTGCCATGTCACATCCTTTTCACCCTTCCTGCTGGGGTGGATGTGTCCACTTGTACTAATTCACGCATGCAGAACCTGGGAAGCATGCTTGCATCCCCAGGATGAAGCCTCTGTGATTGTAGTGAACAAGCTTTTTGGACGTTTACTGAGCTGGGGGCGGGGTGTGCCCATGTGTGTGAGTGAAGGAGCTCACATACTCGAGTTTGCGTGTGGAGGTCAGAGGAGAACTTGCGGGTCAATCCTTACCTCCCATCTTGCTCGAGGCAGGCCCTCTCGTTCTAGATCTTCGGGGAAATTCCCATCTCTGCCTCCCTTCTTGTCATCAGCACACAGGGAACTATAGAAGCCCACCACAGGTCAGGCTTTTCACGTGGGACCTGGGAGTCAGAAAGAACTTGGGCACCTAGAGCTGTGTAGTAAGTACTTCATCTACTGAGCATCTCCCAGGCCCATGCAGTGAATAAAGACTGTTGAGTGGGGTTTGCAAGTGGATGACTTTTGAACTGTGCTCACCAAGGCAACTGACCTGTGCTTTTATTTTGTGTGGGTGTCCTTGAGTGGTTTTCACATTAAAGGGATAGTGAAAATGAGGATGGAGCTGGATATAGTGACACACATCTGTAATGTCAGGAGTTTAAGATCATCGTTAGCTACATAGTGAGTTAGATACCAGCCTGAGTGATACAAGCCCTTATCTCAAAAAGAAAATGAAGAAAGAAAGAAAAAGATTGAGTTTTGAGTTTTCAAGTACCCCCTACAATTCAGCCTTCATGATATTTTGAGAAAAATCTTATTCTCAAAAGTAGCTAGGGAAACTTTTTTTTGTTAATGTTTGGGGAAACATTTTAAAAATATTTAGTAGAATTAAAAAAGTAAAGACATAAGGTTCCACCCTTCTCATTGATGGGAGACTGTGTGATCATCCCAGTTTCCTCAGTAATTATGACAAACTCAGATTTTCTGCTTAAGCATTATCTAAGCCTGGTAACTTGTATATCTAAGAATTTAGTCACTTCCTGCAGGTAATCTGATTGATTGGCGCACAATGGTTCTTGTAGTCTCTATCACCCTTTGTGCTTACATAGCATCTGTTGTCTCCATTTTTCCCCTGAATTCAGTTATTTAGATCTTTTCTTCTTAGTCAAGGGTTTTTAATTTAGTTTATCATGTCAAAAATAATTCTAATGGTCTGGAGGGATGGCTTAGCAGTTAAGGCACTTGCCTGCAAAGGCTGAGGGTCCAGGTTCAATTCTCCAGATCCCAGCATCTAGAGTTCATTTACAGTAGCCAGAGGCCCTGGTGTGCCCATTCTCTCTCTCTCTCTCTCTCTCTCTCTCTCTCTCTCTCATGTGAATAAAAATAAAATAAAAAATAAAAATAAGTAAAAAAAATAATTCTAATGTAATGTTTCCTGAGCCTTGGAGAGCATGTTATATGTCTCCTTTAGTGTTGAGCTCTCTACAGCCTCTGATTTTCAATTTTGAGTTTTCTAATACTTTATTTTACTTATAGAGATAAAAAGAGGCAGGGGGAAGGGGGAGTGACTATGTGTGTGTGTGCACCAGGGCCGCTAACCATTGCAAACAAACTCCAGACACATGTGTCCCCTTGTGCATCTGGCTTATGTGGGTACTGGTGAATCAAACCTGGGTTCTTAGGCTTTGCAATTAAGTGCCTTAACCACTAAGCCATTTCTCTAGCCCTCAGCTTTGAGTTTTGAGTCTCATCAACACCCTCTTCCATCTCCCAGAATGCTAGCCATGAGAGCAGCACCCATATTTAATCTGCCACTTCCCCTGTAATGTTGGCTGGGACCTGGCAGGTGTGATAGAGAAGACTCATCAGTCAGCTTTCTGATCCTGGGTTTCCCTGTATTGGTTGCCATATGTAAAAAGCAGATTGTCTAAACAAGAATGAGAGCACTGTGGATCAAAGGGAATAAGTATGGCAGGGGCAGGAAGATTGCAAAAACCACAGGGTAGGAAGGAGTGTTGTGGGGCATTGTCCCTCCCCCCGTGTGGACTGACTGCTACATTTATGACCCCACAGTGAATACCAATAATTGAGGGCTGTCCAAAGGGGAGCGGGGAAAGGAGAGAGAACAAAAGGGTATAACCTGATGGGAATATGACTAACATGCAATATGCTAAATAAAAATATAAAGATAATTCTTATGGAAAAAATATTATACACTTTGTACTAATTTCAGGCTTAGTTAGGTTTTGTTTTTATGGTTCTTTAAGGTTAAGTGAAATCTTTCTACTTCTGAAAATTCTGACACATATTAATGTGGTTTTCTTTGGGGGGGGTGTACCATTTCTTTGGTATGTTGTATTTCTGTTTCCACTTGTTTCAAATATTTTAATTCTCTTTTGAGTTCTTTACTGACACATGGTCATCAGGAGCCTGTTTAATTGTAACTGTCAGTTTCTAAAACTCATGTTCCTCCTCCTGCTGTTGATTGCTGGTTTTGTTACACTGCGGTTACAAAGGATACGTGATTGATTTTTTTTTTAATTCTTTTAATTCATTGAGAATTGTTTTGATTTTTAAAAACTTATTGAGGCCTAAAATACAGCCAGTTTTGTACATTGTTCCATGTGCTGATTAGAACAATGTGGTTTCTACAGCTACCAGATAGAGGGTTCTCCAAATGTCTGTCAGATCTATGTGGTTGATGGTGGGTGTGTTGATTTTTTTTTTTTTTAGGGTGGCCCCACTATTGAGAATGGGGTACTTAATGGTCCCCAACTACTACTGTGCTTAAACATGTCTTTGCTTGCATTTACATCTAGTGACGCTGCTTTATGTAACTGATCCAGCACTGGCTACAAACGTATCTACAAAGTTTACAACCCATTCTGTCGAGTTGAACCCTTTGTTACTATATAATGACCTTGTGTCTTTCTGCTGTTTGATTCCAAGTTCGTTTTGTTTGATATTCTAGCTATTCCAGCTTGCTTCTCGTTCCATTTGCATGGAGAAGGGGCACCTTCTCCCTCCCTTCACCTTCAGTCGATGTGTCTTTAACTGTTGACGTGAGGACGGCGTGGAGAGGTGGGCTCAGGCTTCTAGGAGCGAGTCTGACAGTGCTGTCACTGAAGTAGGGAAGGATAAGTGCCTGAAGTAGCTTGTTTCTGGGGACAGGGGGCTGTGGGGCGTAGGGAGGAAGGACCCATTCCTGCGTGAGTGTGGGCTATGGTAGCACCTGCTTGGAGCCGGACCCAAGGCCCCATAGGGGCTTCAGGGTCTCCTGCAATAGCCTGAAGAGGTCTCCGCAGCTTTAGGACTTCTTTGTTGATCCAGACAAGGAGATGGCGTGGCAGAGGCAGGCACATGGCTCTTCTGTTCCACAGCCCCTATACTCCTTGCTACCCAGCTGCTCTCCAGTTCTTTACCTCAAATACTCATGCAAATGAAGCTGTTTGTGTGCGGGCAACATGGGTGTTAGGCCCTTCTCCTCAGCCATGCTACCGTGCCTCCTCTGGCAGCTTGCTTGTAACTGAAGGACAAGTCTAGGTGGGAGCATTGACCAGCACCCAGGGGCGCAGGAGGATTTCTTATGTGCTCAGTCAGGAAGCAGATATCAGGCCAGCCAGATGAGTCACACGGGGCCGTGACAATCGGTGGTTGGCAGATGCGGTTAGCTGTGTCACCCTCACATTCTTGTATTTGCTGGCTGTCAAGGGCCAAGAGGGAAAGCTGGTTACGTCCAAGAGAGTGTTGGCTATGTGAGAAGGAAAGAGATGATGTCTAGGGCCAGTGTAGCTCTCCTAGATCTGCAAGGCTGTCTGGGAAACTGTTGCAACAATCCTAAAGGGTAGGTCTTGCACAGTGTGTGAACAGGAGCTTTTCTTTTCCCCATTCAGTGTATTTCTGTCCTGATTCACAGTGTCCCCATTGTGCCTCCTCACCCTGAGTTGTCAGTGTTCAGAGGCCACCCTGAGTTGTCAATGTGCAGCTAGCCTTCTGACAATCCCTCTTTTTAGTTAATTAGAGGGGGAGTGGAATTATTTCATCACATATTTTATCATGGATTCTATATTTTATATTATGTACACACATCTGGTGTATACCTAATTCAACAACAGCATCTAGGTGAGGCTAGCCCCGATGTTTAAGAGCCCTTCATTCATGGTTGAATTGGTTACTTTCTTATGACAAAAACCCAGTTTGGGGAAAGGAGGTCCATCATGGTGGTGCAGGTGCCAGGAGCTTAGGCAGCCTGTCACATTCAATCCACTGTGAAGGCGCAGCAGAGACGAGTGCTGCTGCTCAGCCAGCACACTCCGGTTAGCACAGTCTAGCACTGCAGTGCAGGGACTGGTGCTGCCCTCAGTGAAGGTGGGTCTTCCCCCTCAGTTAACACCTTCAAGGTGATCCCTCACAGGCATGCCCAGAGGCTTACCTAGCCTATACAAGCCCTCATGGGTGGTTCAGGATCTACACTGACAATCAATAGAAACCATCACAGCAGTGCTGGCCTGTCCATGCCCTGCAGGCTGGATTGTCTGAAGGAAATAAATAAATAAATGATTAAGTAGATAGATGATAAATAGATAGCTGGCTGGATGGATAGATGAAATGTTGATTGACTCTCAAGGACAGATGGACAGAGAGGTGACTGTACCCTTAGGTATTTCTGAGGACCAAGGTTCTATTGTTGAAACATCTTTTGAACAATCCTCACAGGAACATGCTATCCTCTAATTGTCTCACTTCTCTTTTCTTGCACAACCACACCATCTTTCATTAATGGTGTCGCACATGTATATTATCCCAAGTGTTTTTACTTCTGTCAGTATGATTGTGTGGCTTTATTTTGATTATTCTTCAAAAGACTTTTAAAAATATACTAACTGGTCCCTCTGTTGCTTTAAAGAAGGAGAGGTATCAGCTACACAATTAAGTACATGCATGGGGAAGGGTGACTTTGACTAGGAAAACTAATTCTTAAATTCCTTCCTAGCATAACCCACTCACTATTACAGTATGCTATATTTCTTGGCATGCTGAGATAAATTGCATTTTATTTTGCACTTGAGTAGACCATGTATCAGAGCAACATTAAATAATCACAAATAGCCTGTGTCTTTTCTTTTGGAAGTTTTATGAAAAATGAGCTATGAAGGATGAGGCAAACTTTTTCTCTCATTGGCCCGGGTATAAAATTCTAATGTTGGACTCAAAAATTCCATCCAAGTTAAAAATCATTAGTAAGGTTATATGAGGTACTTAGACCCAGATAATTGTTGGCTATAATCACAAACAGTCAGCGAAGCCTTGACCAGACACTGGTATTTAAAGTCTTTGAATAAAGTTGAACCACAGGAGACAAAGGATGCCTTATATCTAGCTACTAGGCATATCTCATAGCCCCCACCTTCACCTACTGCCCTGACACTGAAAATTCTAATTATATTGAGACCTAGAAAAAAATGGAGAACTATTTTTCTGAGAGTGATATTTCCAGAGACCAAAGTACTTTCTTAAGGAAAGAGGTGGAGAATTGGGTGGGAGTCCACCTGTAACTACATACGCACGTGTGGCTGAGGACTTCCCATCTTCAGAAGATGCTGCACACTCACTTGACATTGGCCAGAGCAACTTGCAACAAAATCATGACTTTGCACAACACTCCACTGGATGGCCGAGATTACATTTGGGGCTGCTCTGCTTCTCCTTAGAAGCCTTTTCCTCATCTCTTCCTGTATTCTAATAACCAGCCCCTAAAACCGATTGCCTCCCTGCCCAGCCATTCCTCTACCACTGACCCAGGTTTGCACTCTCTAAGCTCTGTTCCTGTACTTACAGACTCCCAGAGAAAATAACCATGAGAGCTTTCAAATGGTGTGTCTTCTTGCTCAGACACACTGAGACACCAACTCAGGCAGCAACTCTGGGATTGTGGATTGCTGGTGGGAATCTAAAACTAAAATGATCATCTACGCCCAAATACAGGGTAGAGCAAAACTACCCTAAAGAGGGAATCACTGCTTTCTAAAGAATAGAATTTTTTTTTTTACTGCACTATGAAAAACAGAATATACCAGAGTCCCAAGTGCTGTAAGAGGGAGAGGTGCAGTCTACAGTGACTGATTCAGAAGGACTAATAATGATAGGAGATGAGCATCCCTCAGCTCTCATGCTTCCTCTGTCTGCTCTCTACCCATGATTCCATAGTCACATTAGTGAGATCATATTCCCAGAGCACCTGCTATTCTATCACTCCCTCTATTACAGTAGGGTTCCATCCCCTGGGCATACTACACAGTAAGTCTTTCTCAGCATGTGGCCTGTTGTGACAGGGTTTGTCATAGACATGACATCATGTAGGTGCCAAGAAATAAAAAAAGTTTTCAAACATCAAATTAAGGACCAAATAGTGCCATACCCATGATGCATGTTGCAGTTTGAATGGGAAGTGTCATCCTGACTCACGTGTTTGAATGGGAAGTGTCATCCTGACTCACGTGTTTGAATGGGAAGTGTCATCCTGACTCACGTGTTTGAATGGGAAGTGTCATCCTGACTCACGTGTTTGAATGGGAAGTGTCATCCTGACTCACGTGTTTCAACACTCAACCCCCTGGTTGAGCTGGTGGTGCTGCTTTGGGAAGTGGTGAAATCTTTGGACATGGAGTCTACTAGCAGAAATAGTCACTGAGGTGGGGATTTGGAGGTTATAGGCCTGTTCTACTTCTGGACCAAGTTGTCTACTTCTTGATCTGTTGAGATGTGACCAGGTCACCTCGACTCCTGAAACCAAGGACAGCCACCCACTGCTTTTCCCATGAAGCCCCCCATGCCTTCTCTGCTCTGTGCCTTCGCAATGAGCCAAAGCAAACTTGCCCCGCTTTAGGTCACTCTGTTAGGTCTTTAGTCTCGGGATTGGAAAAGGAGCTAATGCAGTCCAACTGTGGTTTTTCTTTGTTCAGCTTTGTACACAAACTGGAGAGCCAGAGGAGAATCTTTAAAGGAGATTAAAAAAAAAAAAAGATAGAAATGCATTTGAGTAGGCCATTGGACTCACCTGTGACCTCAGCTACTTGGGAGGCTGCGGCAGCAGGGTCATGAGTCCCAGAGTGGTTCTAGGCTGGGCAATACAAAGACAGAAGGTGCCACCTTCATATTATCTTGTGTGAAAGACTCAGAATGTGACTTAGAACAATTTATCTTGAACACATGATTGGGTTATCGGGCCATCTGGCCACTTGATGATAATTCTGCTATTGGCATTTCCCTTCTAGTGACTGTCTGTGTTTAAGATAACTTTGGCTCTCCCTTGGAGTTGAACTCCATTTGTGGGTCAGGAAAGGTCAGAGACCAAGATGTCAAGCCTGAAACCTGGGTTCCCCCCAAAAGTTAGATCCAGGGGGAGCAAAGAGACAACAGTATGCTGCATAGAAGTCTGCCTTGTGAGACTTCAAGCCAGAAGAATTTGTTAAAAAAAAAAAACAGGGGTCATGTAAGGCCATCCCAGCAGGGAATGGAAGGGACAAGAGACACAAGGTCTTTATGGGCCTGGCAAGCTCTGGCAGTTGGTAACTAGTTTCCATGACTCTTAGGAAAATGCTTTGTTATGAAGTGAGGCTGTGTCTACTCAGGAGCTATGAGAAATATACTGTAGCATGCATATATATATATACACACACACACATATATATTTATTTTTTATTTTTGCCATTTTATTTTTGGGCGTTCCAAAGAGACCCTGGCAGTCAAGTACGGTGATGCATGCCTGTAATTCCAGCACTTGGGAGGCACACTAGGCTGCATATAAAGTCCTTGTCTCAAAACAACAAGTCCCCAATATCTATTTCATCAACTACAGGGTTAGAATTTGCTGTGCCCAAGCACCAGGCCTGCTCATCACTGTGAGGCCTGTGTGAATTACCTGGTGAGGGTGACAGCTGATGCAGATGCTGAGCCTCTGCAAGCACTGTCTGGGACGGGGGTGTCAGTGCGCCGAGCAAGCAAAGCACTAGGCATCTTCCTAGAACTTTCACCAACTTATCCTTCTAATTCCCATAGCCTGCAAGGTATGATTTCACAGATAAGGAAACAGGAAATGGAGGCTCCAAGAGCCGGAGAGCACAAAACTAGGAAATAAAAGAATAGTTTGACACCGCTTTTAGTGTGTGTGTGTGTGTGTGTGTGCAGCATGTATGTTCCACAGCACATGTGTGAAGTTGAGGACAACCTCTGGGTGTTTGCCTTCTTCCACTTGGCCTGAGAGTCTCTGTTTTATCTTTTTGCTACTTCGTGGGCACTAGTCCAGCAGGCCCATCAGTTTACAAACTCTCCTGGCTCCATCTCCCGTATCTGTAGGCACTTTGGGATAAGACGCGTACATCTCTTTCGCACCTGCTTTATATGGATGCTGAGGAATCAAACTTGGGCCAGCAGGCTTGAAAGCAAAGGGACAATACAAGCACTTTTAACCACTGAACTATATTCCTAGCCCTTGACATTTCCTTTTAAATTCCATTTAATAGTAGCTGCCTTGGAGGTAACTCCTTCTAGCCAATATGGCTACCTTAGACGCTCCTGAGGAGAGACTGAGAAAACTTAAGTACCGAGGCAAAGACACATCGCTGAGGCGGCAGCAGAGGACAGCAGCCAGCGTACAGCTCCGCAAGGCCAAGAAAGATGAACATGTCTTGAAGAGAAGAAATATCACTGCCTCCGCTGATCCAGCTTCTGATTCGCCTGCCAATGGGCAGAGGCTCTTGACCCGCACGTCTCTCTCCTTGCCGGCCAGCCTCACTCTCGATGAAATAATCAAAAGAGTGAATAGCTCAGACCCAGTCCTCTGCTTTGGAGCCACCCAGGCTGCCAGGAAAATACTCTCACGGGACATGAACCCTCCTCTGAAGGCCATCATCGAAGCGGGGCTCATTCCCAGGCTGGTGGAGTTCCTGAATTCATCGTTTCACCCCCACTTGCAGTTTGAGGCAGCCTGGGCTCTCACCAACATTGCTTCAGGGACTTCAGATGAGACAGGAGCAGTTGTGAAAGGGGGTGCCATCCAGCCTCTAGTTGAGCTCCTGTCCTCCCCTCACGAGACTGTCTGCGAACAGGCAGTGTGGAACATAGCAAGTGATGGCCCAGAATTCAGAGACCTCATTATCTCGAGCAATGCCATCCCACACCTGCTGGCCATTGTATCATCGACCATACCAGTCACATTTCTTTGGACCGTCACGTGGACCTTGTCCAACTTGTGCCGAAACAAGAACCTGTACCCCAGCAAAGCAGCCGTGAAGCAAATGCTGCCCACTCTCTCCCATCTTCTGCAGCATCATGACGAGGAGATTCTGTCTGGCACTTGCTGGGCCCTGTCTTACCTCACTGAAGGCTGCAACAAGTGCATTGGCCAAGTGGTTGACGCAGGGGTCCTGCCTAGACTCGTAGAGCTCATGAGCAGCACGGAACTCAGCATCTTGACGCCTTCTCTCCGCACCGTGGGCAGCATTGTCTCAGGAACGGATCGCCAGACCCAGATGGCCACGGATGCAGGCATGCTGAAGGTGCTGCCCCAACTCCTCAAGCACCCGAAGTCCTCTATCCAGAAGGAAGCCACGTGGGCCCTGAGCAACGTGGCCGCTGGGCCCCGCCGTCACATCCAGCAGCCGCTCCGCTCGTGTGGGACTTGCACCCACCTCTGGTGGCTGTGCTGAAAAACGCGAAATTCAACGGCCAGAAACAGGCTGTGTGGACAGTGGTGAATTTTACATTGGGAGCCTCTCTGATGCAACTGTCGCGGCTCATTCAGTCTGGAGTGCTGGAGCCACTGATAAATCTGCTCACCGTCCCAGACACGAAGGTCATTGTCATCATCCTCGACACTATTTCTTTCATGCTGCAGGAGGCAGATAAACTGCATGAGAAGGAAAACCTGTGTCTGCTGATTGAAGAACTTGGGGGCCTTGACAAAATTGAGGCTCTACAGCTCCATGTGAACGATCAGATTGCCCAGTTGGCCCTGAACATCATCGAGAAACACTTTGGTGAGGAGGAAGATGATGACACTTTTCCCCATCCAAGGAGAAGGCCAAGAGTGTGAATGCCTGGAGTTCTTGACAGAAAAACAGAGCTGAGCAACTTCAAAACCCATAAACCCAACACTGGAAGGTTCGTTGAGAAGCAGCACACCTACGTTAGCATGTGTCACAATAGGAAAACTTTTAAAACTTAAATGGAATTTAAGAAAATGTGAACATTTTAATTAACACAGTAATAATGAAATCAGAAAATATTTGTATAGGACTCATTCTGTGATCAAAGCACTGCATATTAACTTATTCTCACAGCAACGTTATAAAAAACACTATTCTTGTCATTTATAACTTATAATAAGGAAACTGAGGGCAGAATATTTAAGTAATTTGCCCATGGGCACACATATTAACTAGAAGAGCTGCCCTTACATCAAAGAAGGCTGACTCCAGAGTCTACTCTTGCCAATTTTTATGGTCTCTATCTTTAAATACTTGGGAAGTAAGAGCTTGTTAGAACTTTAGTCTGGTTGCCTTGTTGAGAAGCCTCTACTTTCAGCATCAGCATATTTTAGGGATTCCCATACATCCCATTTCCCTGCTGTAGGTAAGAAAGATAAGGGAAGCACAAACTCTGCCAATCCCAAGTGTACGCTTCAAGGAGTAAAGAGAAATGCAGATCTACCAAGCTGACTGGGGTCCCTCACTTCCAAGAGATGCCTAAAGCGGGCCTCAGGGGGAGTTGGCCCTCAGTAAAGGTATGCTAAAACTGGCATTGTTGGTCTTCGGGGGTCAGCCTGACATCTTGGGATCCACAGGCATTTGTACATGGCATGCCACGCTGCTCCCTGCTGGAGATGCAGCTATGGTGCAAACTTGGTCTGACGTAAGCATTTACTCTGACATCCACTTTGCTTATAACTGCCATAACCACAGCGCCTGTTTCCTTAGAGCAGCTGCCCAATGTGCTGCCCTCATCTGCTGAAATCGGGCAAAAGTTTATTTTTCACTAGGTTTTGTCTCTCAGCTGAAGAGAGACAAACTTTTATGGCTTGTTTAAAATATAACTCTGGGCTGGAGAGATGGCTTAGTGGTTAAGGTGCTTGCCTGCGAAGCCCAAGACCTTATGTTCGAATCTCCAGGTCCCACTTGCCAGCTACACACTGACACAAGTGCGCAATGTCGCACATGTGCCACAAGGGGGCGCACATGTCTGGAGTTTGTAGCAGGCTGAAAGTCCTGGTGTGCCCATAGTCTCATTCTCTCTCTCAAAAGAATACACACACACACACACACACACACACACAACTATTTCTTCATTCAAGTTGCTGAGCCTTTGGGTGACTAGGAAGGGGAGGTTGAGTCATGAATGTGATGTGTTTTATTGAATTAAAGAGTCTTAGTTATAGCTGAGTGTGGTGACACCTACCTGTAATCCCAGAATTCAGGAGGGGGAAAGGGAGGAGGAAAGGAGGAACGAAATTCAGTTCTGACCCACAGGGCTGAGAGGAAACAGGTGTGAGTTCCAGCATCAGAGCCCCGGACAACTGTACATGTTTCCTTCTGAAGTAACTTCTGAGAGCCTGCCTCCTACACTTTTGGAAGGATCATGGCTACATCTCAGTTGTCTCACATAAAGTAAAGGCTAGCTTAGCTGTGCCACGGGTGTGTGTGTGTGTACACATGTGTTCTCCAGCTTCTCCTGTTCAGTCCCCCACGTGGATCAGCCTCAGGGACCTTGTTCTCTTCTTTCTGGCAGAGGTGCTGCTGGAGTCCCCTGGTGTCCTCTAAACAGATGGCCGGATGTGAGGTCCACTGTGATTGTGGTGTCCCAGTCAGGGCATTATCTGTGCAATGAGCAACCTAGCAGATGAAGTGCAGTGCAGAAGTATCACGCCTTATCTGACCACCCAGGCTGTGGGCCAGCAGCGTGAGCACAGGGAGTGTTTCTAGACCACCCTGAGGCACCAGATGGTACTTCACAGGGTGTTTACATGTGAAGACTTAGTGCCCCTTGTGAACGAGGGCCAGGCCAGCCGCTTTTCACTGGGGCCACTGCTGATGGTGTCTAGGAATGGCAGCTTCCAAGCTGCTGGAAGGAGCCTTTATTTGTTCATTGTTATGACCTGTTGCCCAGGCTTGCTGATATCTTGCCATGGCTTGCTGGCCTATTGCAATGGCTTGCAAATTCTTGCCAATACTGATTTCTTGTTTCAGATCATTTGGGATACTTAAAAAAAAAAAAAACTTTACTGCATGTGTATATGGTATACATGTGTGTATGGCTTGTTCACGTGTGTGTCAGTGCACCAGAGTGTGCATGTATGTGGAGGCCAGAGGTGGACATTGGGCACATGCTTTGATCGCTGTCCACCTGATGGGAGGAAGCAGGGTCTATCATGGATCCCAGAGCTAGCCTGGCTAGCCACATCTCTGCTTCCCAGCTCTGGGATTACAGGTGGCAGGCCTCTACCCTGCCTAGCATTTACATCAGTGTTGGGGTTCTGAACACCAGTCCTCACCAGCACCCCCCTCCCCCACCACCTCGCAAATTGTTAAACACAGGGTAGTCAGGTAGGGCCTGAAAATTTATATTTCTTCAAATTTTCTAAATGTTGCCAATGCCAGGAGTGCCAGGATCACACCTGGAAAAGCGTTGATTTGTAGGACATAGTCCCATATCTCAAACACCTCCTCCGAAGAAAAGGCTACACTGAAGCATTTTAAAAGTGGAAATGTAAAAATTTCAATGACCAACACATGATTGACTGGATCATACATGGATGGTGTATACACACACACACACACAGGCACAACTGACTGGATTGCACCTGTACGGCACACACACCCCATGATTCTCTAGGCCAGTGGTTCTTGGGTAATAGACAGTTTGCGTTATAACAATTCAGGGGGTGGCTTGATCCTCCCCTTTACTGGGTAGAAACCAGGGATGCTGGTAAACATCCTATGATGCCCATGACAGTCCTCTAACCCACCTTCATCTCACCCAAAGTGACAAGGTTGAGAAAGCCTGATTTAGCTTCCTTTGCCAAGAAACCCCAGGAAAGCCCTGCTACCTGTGATAATGGATACAGCCAGGAGGCCGCGGAAGCAAAGGAGGCTTTCCTCCCTCAGAGTCTCAGGCTGCTCTTTCACTGTCCCCACAGCCATCTCCAGGGAGGTCCTGAAGACCTCCACTCTCCTCAGTGCCTTAGGCCATCATCTGTGTCCTGTGTTTAGTTTATTCAGCCCCCTCCCTCCCTCCTTCCCTCCCTCCCTCCCTTTCAGGACAGCTGCAAGAGAAATCTCTCAATCTGCCCAGATGCCCATGCCCAGGGAATGTGGAGGGCTCCGCTGGCTGCTGCTGTGCTGGCTGCCCATGCCATCCTAAACAGAACCTCTTCCCCCTCCTCAGTCACATTTGTTTGTCTGGAACCCACAGACACGCTATTGGACAGCCTCATGGCCTGCCCCTTCAGCTTTTGATGCAGCCAGACTCCACAACTCTCTGGCACAAGTTTATGAGGCCCCTCCATAGACAAGTTCTGGCCTTGGGCCTCAAGCCCTGTCCAGACCACTTTTCTCGGCCTATAAACAAGAGAATGCATGAGGGCTGGCATACAGCTTGGTGGTAGACCCTTTGCTTGGCACAAGTGAGGCGCCCCAGGTTTGCTCTCACCACAAACATGTAGATATGTGCATGCATACACACACACATCTGCATCTAAAATAAAAATAAAAATCCCAACTCCATACCCACAGAGTGAGAACAATGATTTCAGAGAGGGTCACAATTATTGCAGTGAACATTTTCTCACTGCAGCCTGGAGTCTCCCCAGCACAGCCATGTGACCAGGCTCCTTCCCAATCTCACATTTGTTTACTCTCCAACGCCAAATCTCACCACCTCTGTCCTGCCTAAACCCTATCTTTAAAGGTCAAGTTATCCTCTCCTCTGGGAAGAATCGGCTAGAATGATTTTGGCCATAAGTAGTGGAATTTTTGAAACAATTAGTGGTTTTATTATTTCATGTGAAAGAAGAATGAAGGTGGAGAGTCCAAGAATTGAGCAATTGAGCAAGCAGCTCAATGACCTCTCTTCTCTGATTTTTGTCTCGTGATCACCACATAGCTGCCACAGCATCTTCTCATCTGAAAAATCTCCAAAGACAGAAGGCAGAAAGCCCCTTCCTCTCTCATGTGAGGAGAATTTAATTTGAAGTCTCTTCATATGTTTAAAAGACTTTATTATTTGTGAAACAGTTTCAGGCTAACAAAATTGAGTGTAAAGAGATTCTCAGAATATCCCCTGGAATGTTCCACGCTCTTCTCTATCCAGCGTGGCTGGCCCACTTGCTATGACTGAACCTAGGTTGGACCTCAGTATCACCACAGTCCCAGGCTACACTGGGGCTCACCACAGATGCTATATCTTCTAAGGATTTGCACTATCATGCACTATCAATATCATGACATATTGTAGCAGTTACCTTCTTGTTGCTGGGGCAAAACATCTGACCAGAAGCAACATATGAAAGGAGAGGGTTCAGTTTAGGCTTCGGGTTTTGAGGGGATGTTCATCATGGTGGGGAAGCACAGCACGGCAGGCACCCTGCTCCCGTCTTTACACAACCAGGAGGGCAGCAAGAGTGGGCTATCTCTTAACACCCAGCAGGAATGAACTAACAAACTTCAGCACCCTCCCCAGTGAGACACCTGCAGCAAGGCTCCGCCTCCCAAAGGCTCCTCCAGCTCAGGATTGAGTGTGAGGCTTCATAACCAACACATGAGGCTATGGGGGATGTTTCACATTAAGGCCACAACACTGTCCATCACTTTCACTGCCTTCATATACTCTCTTCCCCCACTCCAACCCACCTGGCTGCCACTGGTTTTTTTTCCCCCTTCATGTTGCTACACTTTGTCCTTCCCAGGGATTGTGCAGTTGGAGTTACCTAAGAGGCAGCCTCCACAGATCAGCTTTCTTCACTTAGTAAAGTACATTTGGGCCACTCTGTCTTACTGATCTATGAATCGGTAGCCCATTTCGTTTTAGTGCTAAGTGAAGGTACACATCTGCATGTACCAGAGTCTCTTTCAGCCAGCAGAAGAACATCTGGCTTGCTTTCAACAGTTATGATGGGGCTATCATACCCACCCGTGTACAGGGCCTTTGTGTAGACAGAGCTTTCATTTCCTTTGGAAAAGAAGCATATGGCACTCTGATAAGAAACCACAACACTTTCTCCCAAAGTGATTGGACCATTTTGCATGCTTACCCTCCGCGAGAGATACTATAGATCCACCCATACCCTTGTCCACCTGTGGTGCTGTCAATGGCCATTCTAATAGGTGTGTGGTGGATCTCGTTGTGACTTTAATATGTATTTCTCTAATGACAGGGTAGTAGGATATTTTCCCATATGATAATTTTCCATTTTTTAGACATTCTAGAGACTTTGGGGAAGTTTCTGCTAAGGCCTTAGAAATCAGGTTGTCTTACTCTTGAGTCTTAACACTCTGTGTGTTGTGACTAACATTCCTTTATCACATGTGTCCCTTGCTGATATCTTCTCGTACCCCATGGCTTGTCTTCTCATAGTATTGACATAGTCATCCCCAGAGCCAAGGCTTTGCATTTTATTAAAGTTGAGCTTTTCAATTTTTCTTTCATGAACTGTTCTTTTAGATACTGTGTATTGTCATGTCTGAAACATCATCCCATAGACATCATCCTCTAGGTTTTCCAACATTGCCTTCTAGTTCCATAGTTTGCATCTTAAATTCAGGTCCACGATGATCACTTGAAGTGAATGTTCTGTGAAAGGAATCGGGATTGTGTTCTAGATCCTGTTTTACTTATATTTCTGCATGTGGATGTCTTGATAGTCCAGCAGCATTGGTTGAAAGACTGTCATTGTTCCACTGAATTGCCTTTGCTTCTCTGTCAAGGACCAGTTAGCCATGCCTATGTGCTGTCTGGGCTCCATTCAGATCTGTTTCTCTGTGTAGTCACCATACCTGTACTGACTGACCGGTGGCTTGAATAGTAACCCTTTTCATTTTTTTTATTTATTTATTTATTTATTTTTTTCTCCATTTTTATTAATATTTTCCATGATAACAAAAAAAAAATCCCATGGTATTACCCTCCCCCCTTTCCCCTTTGAAATTCCATTCTCCATCATATCCCCTCCCCATCTCAATCTTTCTACTTACATATATACAATACCAACCTAATAAAAGCCCTCCTCCCTTTCTTTCTCTTCCCTTTCTATCTCCTTTTTTAACTTACTGGCCTCTGCTACTGAGTTTTTTCCTTCTCACACAGAAGCCCAATCATCTCTAGCTAAGATCCACATATGAGGGAGAACATGTGGCGCTTGGCTTTCTGGGCCTGGGTTACCTCACTTAGTATAATTCTTTCCAGATCCATCCACTTTTCTGCAAATTTCATAACTTCATTTCTCTTTACTGCTGAGTAAAACTCCATTGTATAAATGTGCCATATCTTCATTATCCACTCATCAGTTGAGGGACATCTAGGCTGGTTCCATTTCCCAGCTATTATAAATTGAGCAGCAATAAACATGGTTGAGCAAGTATCTCTAAGGTAATGAGATGAGTCCTTAGGATATATGCCTAGGAGAGCTATAGCTGGGTCATATGGTAGATCAATCTTTAGCTGTTTTAGGAACCTCCACACTGATTTCCACAATGGCTGGACCAGATTGCATTCCCACCAACAATGTAGAAGGGTTCCTCTTTTTCCACATCCCCGCCAACATTTATGATCATTTGTTTTCATGATGGTAGCCAATCTGACAGGAGTGAGACTGGATATATATCTGTAGAAGGATGAAAATAGATTCTTCTCTTTCTCCGTGCACAAGAATTAAGTCCAAATGGATTAAGGACCTTAACATCAGACCTGAAACTCTGAAACTGCTAGAGGAAAAAGTAGGGGAAACCCTTCAACATATTGGTCTTGGCAAAGACTTTCTGAATACAACCCCAATTGCTCAGGCAATAAAACCACAGATTAACCACTGGGACCTCATGAAAATACAAAGATTTTGCACTGCAAAGGACACGGTGAAGAAAGCAAAGAGGCAACCTACAGAATGGGAAAAAATCTTCACCAGCTATATATCTGATAGAGGATTAATATCTAAGATATACAAAGAACTCAAGAAGTTAAATAATAAGGAATCAAACAAACCAATCAAAAAATGGGAAATGGAGCTAAGTAGAGAATTCTCAAAGGAAGAAATACGAATGGCATATACGCATCTAAAAAAATGTTCTACATCCCTAGTCATCAGGGAAATGCAGATTAAGACTACATTGAGATTCCATCCCTTTTCATTTTTGTTCATAAATCCACTAGGTACTTTTATTGTATACCACTGGCATGAACTAAGCTAACCGTTGGGACTGTTGTGATTAACTTTAGACAAAACATGGGTCTTTCCTCAGGACTGGAAGAGGGACCCACCTACCTGGGCATATTACTGCCCAGCAAAGAGAGCTTCGGGATTTGTAACAGTTACTTTCTCATTGCTGGGACAAAACACCTGACCAGAAGCAGCTGATGGTTTTGAGGTGGAGAAAGCATGGGAACTCACTCACATCTTTATCAGTAGCAGGGAGAGAGAATACTGTCTCATAGATGGGAAACTTAAAGTTGATAGGAGCTCATAAAGGAATTCATAGCTATGACAAGAATTTAGCTTTCCTAGTGTCCTGTCCCAACCCCTTCTCTGATCAGAAGTCCTCATAACCATTTTAGCTGACAGCCCTGACTCCCCATATGCTATAGCTTTGATCTTCTGTAACCAGCTAGGGCCCCATTGTTCCCACTTACATTTCATTTTTGTCCATGGTGCCATTTCTCCCATTCAGTTTGAGGCTATTATCACTAATTCATACTGCTATCATCATTGGTCTCTGACACAAACATCAGACTGTCTATCAGGACCAATGTACACAGGCAGTTAGAGTGGACAGGTCATGCTGTGAAATGACATGGTACTGTGGAAGAGCTTTGGCCCATTTCAAGAGCAATGGATTCTATATCTGGACAAAAGAAATTAGTTGGATTTCATGTCTCTCATCCTTCCACTTCCTGACTTAGGTCAGTCACCTCCAGGACCTCCTTCACTGTGACTGGATTTGTGGTGACGTTTACTAAGTAGTGAGCAGAGGAAATAAGAAACGCTGGTCACTGTGACACTTCTGCCAGTACCCATCTCCTTGTTTTCCATCAAGTATGCCTGGACTCAATTCATGTTAGCAAGAACTTGGCAGACTCTTCCTGTGTGCTAGCTATGACCCTTAGACTTCATTCGGGGCACTGATGAAGAGATAGAAAGGAATATCTGTATTGGAAGGCAGAATTTTGCTCAGGCATGTGATAGATCAGCGAGCTGTCTTTATCAAGGATGGAATGGGACCCTTTCACCCAGGTAATCACAAAGGGCATCCAGTGGGGCTGCAGTGCTGGCTGGGTCTGGAAAGACCTGGGAAAGTTGGAGGACTTCTGTAATCAGAGTCTAGGAGGGTGTTCAAGAACAGGGGCAGCATGAGGGAATACGCGGAAGACACACAGGATTCACTAGGCAGAGTGTCACAGGTTTAGGAAGGTGAGCATGCAAGGAAGTTGACCTTGAGGGAGTGAGGAATGTGGAAGTGGGGCCACTTTGCCTCCTTGTATTTCTAGGGCGGGTCTGAACTAAGGATGGGTGTTACTGGTGGCTCTTTCCTATCTATCCATCTCTACCTGCCACTCCTGTCAATGGACATCTTGGCTGAGTCCAAGTGACTCAACATCATTGAGACCAAAACAACATGTTCTCTGATATGTGGGTCTTAGTGTATAATATCCGTAAGTATGCATATATAGGGGAAAATGTGAATTTAACCTATAAAGACAGAACCATAACCAAAAGTGAATCTAAAGGGCTGGAAGAAAGGGGAGAGAAGGGCAAAAGGGTACACGTGATAAGGGGAAGAGGGAGGGGGATAAGAGAAGGGACAGAAGTCACACACAACAAACTGAAAATGCCCGAATCTCTGTATGCCAACTAAAAATAAGAATTTCAATAATTAAAGGGCAAAGGTATGAATTAAATGGGCAGAGTCCACAGTATTTTTGAGGCTACTCTGGTGTTTATCGTGGGCAGGTGCTAAGCTTCATGGGGAGAGCACAGCCCTCAGCCTGCCTCCTGTTACTTTAGGTCCCCGCTCCTCAGCGAGCACGCTTTCTACTTCACCCTGCCTCTTCATTGCCTCTCACTTGCTACACAGAGAGGGCATGGCCCTACAAATGAGCTAGAGCCTGTTCCACCAATCAATGCAACCACCTAGCACCTATGGGGGGTACCATGCCTTCCATTCCCTCCTAGTGCAACCATCTGGCCAAACTCAGGTTTGTTGGAGCTGTCCTACTTAGAACTGTGTGGCTGTTAATGCCTCAAAACACTGTTTGTCCATGGCTTCCTTCTGCTGGGAGGCAGCGATGTGGAACTGGGAAGTAATATGTCCAATGGTTAAAAAAAAAAAAAAGTTATGTATACTGGAGCCAGCGCTGACCACACAGGTTCTGTCTCTTTAATTGTTTCCAGAACTTCTGTTCCTTTCTTTTATTTATAATTTATTTAAGAGAAAGAGAGGGAGAAAAAGAGGCAGATAGTGAGACAGAATGGATGTGCCAGGACCTCCAGCCACTGCAAACAGACTCCAGATGTATGCGCCACCTGTGCATCTGGCTTATGTGGGTCCTGGGGAATTGAACCTGGGTCCTTTGGCTTTGTAAGCAAGTGACTTGATCTCTAGGCCATCTCTTCACCTCTAGTTCCTTTCTTACCCTCGCTCTTCATCTCTTGACATAAATGTTGTGTGCAAGGCAGCCCATCTCCCAGGAGAGTGCAGTGTGTCCTTAGCTTACCTTACTTTGCAGTCACAGGATTCATTTTGCAGGTCCTTCTGTTTTTTTACACGAGGTTTGTGATCAGTTCATGCTACTCTGCATCTACTGACCACACCCACTCCATTTTTTCTTAACCCCAAAACAGTCCCCTTCCAAATCAGAGGCTTACCCAGGCTACCAGCTTGATTCCTAGTGCTCTCAGAATAGTCCCCATGAGCCTTCCTAAATAATGTCTTCTAAGAATGTGGTCATCTATTATACCTTTCCATCTATTTTTCTTTCATACTACATCATTAAAGAATAAAGTAGAGCCGGGCGTGGTGGCACACGCCTTTAATCCCAGCACTCGGGAGGCAGAGGTAGGAGGATCGCCGTGAGTTCGAGGCCACCCTGAGACTCCATAGTGAATTCCAGGTCAGCCTGGGCTAGAGTGAGACCCTACCTCGAAAAACCAAAAAAAAAAAAAAAAAAAAAAAAAAAAAAGAATAAAGTAGGAGAATTATCTGATCCCTTCTCCTGAAAATTTAAAATATTAACTATTCCAAATCCTTCTTCCAAATGGAACCTTTTGCCACATTTAAGGTGACATCTTTTGGCTTCCATAGCTTGGGTCTCTTTTTCATCCTCCTGTTCCAACAATGAAATTATTGCTGCAGCCCAGAGTATTATGAGCTGCTGGTCACCCTTTCTCTTTGTGCTTTAAGATTGATGCATCCAGGCATCTGAAAGATAAACTTGCTTATTCCTCTTCCTTTTCATTACCCTCCTGGTGTTGGGAGGTAGCAGGAGTGTACTACCCTTGATCCACGCTCTAGCCCAGGCTTGCAGGTTTCTTTGCGGTACTGATTTCATTTCCTTTGGATGTGGTGATTCCACTTTTCAGCTTATTGAGGAACAGTCATACTCCCTGCCTAGTGAGTCTGCTAGTTTTCACACCTACCAGTAGGGTTTAAGAGTAATTTTTCTTAACGTCCTTGGCATTTGTTACATTTGTCTGGCACAGCTATTCTAACAAGGATGAGACCGTACTTCCTTGTAGCGGATTTGCATCTTATAGCCTGTAATTTTGAGTGTTTTTCATATATTTATGGACCATTTCTATTTCTTTTTTTAGATTTTTAAAACTTTATTAGAGAGAGAGAATGGATCTGCCAGGACCTCAAGCCACTGCAAATGAACTGCAGATGCATGTGCTATCATGTGCATGTGGCTTACATGGGTACTGGGGAATCAGAAATTGAACCTGGGTCCTTAGGCTTCACAGGCAAGCACCTTAACTCTAAGTCATCTCTCCAGATCTGTATTTCTTCTTTTGAGAGGTGTCATTTTAGATCATCTACCCATTTTAATTGGATTTTTTGACTTTGTTGCTATTTCTTGAGTTTCTTATGTGTTCTGGATATTAACCCTCTGTGAGCTGAACACTGGAAATAGTCTCTCGTGTTCTGTGGGTTGTCTCTTCCCTCCATTGAATGCTTCCTCGGCTGTGCAGACACTTACCACTTGAGATAATCCTATTTGTCAAGCTTTTCTTTGTTTTCTATGCATTTGGGCACTACATGGAAAACATAACCTATGCTGATGTCTTGAGTTGATTCTTCCGTGTCTAATAGCTTGAGCATCAGGCCTTACATTTAGGTCTTTGGTCCATTTTAAGTTACGTTTTGTCAATTTTTTTCTTGTACATGTGGATATGCAGTTTCCCCAGCACCCTACGTTACAGAAGTTCTTGATCTCCAGTGTTTAGGGAGGTTTTGAGAGTCACTTGGTTGTGCAAGCATGGGCTTATTTCTGGAATCTCTGCTTCACTCCATCAGTCTGTCTGTTTTTCTATTCTGGTTGCAATTTCTCTGTAACATGCCTTAAATCCATTATTGTGCTGTACCTACCTTTGTTCTTTTTAACTCAAGGTTACTTTGGGTATTTTGGACCATTTATGTTTCCAAAGAAATTTTGTGATAAGTTTCTTTTTCTGTGAAGAATATTGACATTTTAATGAGGGCTAAATTAAATTTATAGACTGCTTTAGGTGGTGTGGACATTTTGACAACTTTTCTCGAATCCATGAATACGGAAGGTCTTTTCCTTTTGTGTGTATTTGAGTTATTTCTCACTGTAGAGGTCTCCACTTCCTTATATCCTGGTGGTTTAGGTTCTTTTCCTCCTTGGTTCTTTGTGGAGTATCAGATCTGTGTTGGGGGGGGGGTCCTCTGTTTGTTCCTTCTGTCCTTCTCTAACCCAACTGTTTTTGTTTGTTTTGCTTTTAATTTTTTTACTTTGGTTAGTTGGCATATAGATATTTAGGTATCATTTATTCTCAAATACAATTTTAATTCATGTTCAAATATAATTTGTTTTTGTTGATTCTTATCCCCCTCCTATTCCTACACCCTCTTACCCTCTTTCCACACCCCCTAAATATCCCCTACTTCTGTTTACATATCACACATCCTTTTATTCTTCTCTTACCCCCCTCCAGGTCATCTGTGTATTCACTCTTGGTTGTAGTATTTTTTTTTAAATTTTTAAAAAGATAATTGGCATTCCAGGGCCTCCAGCCACTGTAATCAAACTCCATCCTGTACACATGTGCATTTTTGTTCATGTGTCGCCTTGTGCGTCTGCCTTACATGGGATCTGGAGAGTGAAACATAGATCCTTAGGCTGTGCAGGCAAGTGCCTTTACTGCTAAGCCATCTCTCCATCCCTGGTTGTGGTTCTTGGCTATGGTTTAGTTTTGGTTATCCATATTTGCTAGCCCAACTGTTTTAAGTAAGGAATCCTGAGGTTCCGTATACCTCACAGGATGGCCACTGTAATGATATTATACATGACCAGATTAGGTGTTGGTTCCTTTGCATACTCGAAGATCTCTCATGACCATGATCCTTCTCACTTCACACAGCGTTCTAGTGTTATGCAACAAAATGCATAGTCAGGGCTGGAGATGTGGCTTAGCAGTTAAGGTGCTTGCCTGCAAAGCCTAAGGACCCAAGTTCAATTCCCTAGTACCCACATAAACCAAATGCACAAGGTGGCACATGCATTTGGAGTTCATTTGCAGTGGCCAGAGGCCCTGGAATGTCCATTCTCTTTAATAAATATTTTTTAAATGCAAAGAGCCAATAGTGATGATCTACAAGAAGCAAGTGGCACCTAGAATGGTGGTACGTGCTTACAACCTCAACACTCTGGAGGTAGAAGCAAGAGCATCAAGAGTTCAAGTCCAGCCTGTGTTACATACTGAGTTTGAGGCCAACATGGGCTAAATGAGACCATGTAAAGCAGTTACCTTCTCATTGCTGGGACAAAACACCCCATCAGAAGCAGGATATGGAAGGAAGGGGTTGATTTTGCTGGTTTTGGGGAGAGGGTTCATCATGGCAGAGAAAGCATGGCCGTGGTGTCCTGTTACATCAGCTGGGAGGAAGTAGCAAGGGTGAGCTGGCTCTGGAAAACAGAGCTGGACTGTAAAATCCCACCCAGCAGCACACCTCCTTCCCAAAGGCCTTCTTGGATGGGGATCAAGTACAAAGCTCAGTCACAAACACATGCGGCTTCTGGGGACATTTCCCATTCAAACCACCACACCCTGTCTTAAAAGAAAAATAGAAATAACCAAAATAATTGCCACAAACTAGTCTTCTCTTAAAGTACATTGCCTGTCTTTATTCAGAAATGTATGGTTTTCCTCTCCTGGAGCAGCAAAGACCTGTCCATCTTTCCCAGCAAAGGAAGCTAGTGGATACCTGACATCCCACTGCTGACCCTTCATTCATTTAAGTCATCATTACTAGACTAGAAAAAAAATATGCCTTAAAATTGAAAGTGCTTCTTGCTGCTGACATCTAAGCAGAATTTTTTCTATTTCTTTCTTAAAGACTTTATTAGATTTGAGAGCAAAATGGATTTGTTGGGGAACGAGCATGTGTAGGAAGCCCATGGAAGTAGGTCCAGCAGGGGAAACTCAGGGTTCCCAGAATGGCGAGAGAAAGCTGAGTGCAGACTACCAGTGAGTAAGGACTTCTCCTGCAGCCTTCCCCACGGCCAGCCTCACTAAGCATGTGAAGAAAATGTTAATTGTGGCTGGAGAGATGGCTCAGCAGTTAAGGGCACTTGCTTACAAAGTCTGAAGGCTCAGATTTGACTCATCAGTGTACACATAAAGCCAATTGCACAAAGTGATGCATGTATGTGGACTCTGTTTACAGTGGCAGGACACAGCCATAGTCTCTATCTTTCTCTCGCTCTCATATGCATGAATAAAAATAATAAAATGCTTGTGTAAGAGAGAAAAAGTTAGCTATCACATGAGAGATTTACATAGGACACAAGGGAGACTCCTCTCCTGGAATTTGTTCCTAGATAGGTTTCCAGGAGGAGGACAAGTGTTTGCTCAGTGGTAGCTGACCCTACAAGCTGTGCTCTCACCTCCACCATCCTTGCATTTCTCTCTCACATGGCCACGCTTACTTCTCACCGCCTTTTGGAAGTACTGCTTCCTTTTTGGCTCTGGGGAAAAACTAGAAAACAGCAGAGGTTGCTGGTGCACTAGACTGCAGCTCCCGGCGTCTCGTGGCTAGCTCCTTTGAGGGTGCCGTGGGGAGCAGTGAGGCTGCTGCTGCTGTGAACGGGCCAGAGGCACCGCCTTGCATTCCTTACCTGTCTCCAAGCTGAGCTTCAGAGCAGCAAGAAGCCCCTTAACCATTGCCCTTTGTCAACCACCCACATGGCTGCTCTGGTGAACTTGCCTGAGAGCTCACTCAACTGCAGACACTTCACATCCCATTGGTGCAGGTGTGGGTAGCCCTGGCAAAGTGCTGGCAGGTGGAGAGTCGATATTTGACATATCATCAGGGTTCAATCTCTCCCCTGCGTTCAGCTAAGGAGCAGAGAGTCCTGCCACTTGCATTGGTGTAAACCAGGCTTGGTAAGTGGGACCTTCCACCCAAGTGTGACCAGGAATGGAAGCGACCCAGAACATCTTGGACACACTACACACACCATGTGCATGTAGTAGGTACCCAGCAGAGTTTTATTTTAATAACCAAGTCCACAGAATTAGGGGTCATTGCATAAAGAAGCATGGCTCACAGGGTAGGAGAATAACTTCAAAACCCTCTCTGTGAACTGTGAAAATGTTTCGTGGTTGGCGCTCCTGCCCCGCCCTGGTCCCCTCAAAATCTTTCTGTTCTGGCACTGCATTTTATCTCAGAGAGCAAGCAGGCAGAGATGCAGTCATTGAGAGGAGGAAGATTCTGGAATGGGTCCTTTGTGGCTGTCTTCAAGGGCAAGCTTGATCCTGCCCTCATTGAAGTTAGCTTAGTACTCCTAGCTCAGATCTGAGACTAAACCTCAGTTTTATCATGATAAGCTGCATGGCCTTCTATTATACCTTTCCATCTATTTTTCTTTCATACTACATCATTAAAGAATAAAGTAGAGCCGGGCGTGGTGGCACACGCCTTTAATCCCAGCACTCGGGAGGCAGAGGTAGGAGGATCGCCGTGAGTTCGAGGCCACCCTGAGACTCCATAGTGAATTCCAGGTCAGCCTGGGCTAGAGTGAGACCCTACCTCGAAAAACCAAAAAAAAAAAAAAAAAAAAAAAAAAAGAATAAAGTAGGAGAATTATCTGATCCCTTCTCCTGAAAATTTAAAATATTAACTATTCCAAATCCTTCTTCCAAATGGAACCTTTTGCCACATTTAAGGTGACATCTTTTGGCTTCCATAGCTTGGGTCTCTTTTTCATCCTCCTGTTCCAACAATGAAATTATTGCTGCAGCCCAGAGTATTATGAGCTGCTGGTCACCCTTTCTCTTTTGTGCTTTAAGATTGATGCATCCAGGCATCTGAAAGATAAACTTGCTTATTCCTCTTCCTTTTCATTACCCTCCTGGTGTTGGGAGGTAGCAGGAGTGTACTACCCTTGATCCACGCTCTAGCCCAGGCTTGCAGGTTTCTTTGCGGTACTGATTTCATTTCCTTTGGATGTGGTGATTCCACTTTTCAGCTTATTGAGGAACAGTCATACTCCCTGCCTAGTGAGTCTGCTAGTTTTCACACCTACCAGTAGGGTTTAAGAGTAATTTTTCTTAACGTCCTTGGCACTTTGTTACATTTGTCTGGCCACAGCTATTCTAACAAGGATGAGACCGTACTTCCTTGTAGCGGATTTGCATCTTATAGCCTGTAATTTTGAGTGTTTTTCATATATTTATGGACCATTTCTATTTCTTTTTTTAGATTTTTAAAACTTTATTAGAGAGAGAGAATGGATCTGCCAGGACCTCAAGCCACTGCAAATGAACTGCAGATGCATGTGCTATCATGTGCATGTGGCTTACATGGGTACTGGGGAATCAGAAATTGAACCTGGGTCCTTAGGCTTCACAGGCAAGCACCTTAACTCTAAGTCATCTCTCCAGATCTGTATTTCTTCTTTTGAGAGGTGTCATTTTAGATCATCTACCCATTTTAATTGGATTTTTTGACTTTGTTGCTATTTCTTGAGTTTCTTATGTGTTCTGGATATTAACCCTCTGTGAGCTGAACACTGGAAATAGTCTCTCGTGTTCTGTAGGTTGTCTCTTCCCTCCATTGAATGCTTCCTCGGCTGTGCAGACACTTACCACTTGAGATAATCCTATTTGTCAAGCTTTTCTTTGTTTTCTGTGCATTTGGGCACCACATGGAAAACATAACCTATGCTGATGTCTTGAGTTGATTCTTCCGTGTCTAATAGCTTGAGCATCAGGCCTTACATTTAGGTCTTTGGTCCATTTTAAGTTATGTTTTGTCAATTTTTTTCTTGTACATGTGGATATGCAGTTTCCCCAGCACCCTACGTTACAGAAGTTCTTGATCTCCAGTGTTTAGGGAGGTTTTGTTGAGAGTCACTTGGTTGTGCAAGCATGGGCTTATTTCTGGAATCTCTGCTTCACTCCACCAGTCTGTCTGTTTTTCTGTTCTGGTTGCAATTTCTCTGTAACATGCCTCAAATCCAGTATTGTGCTGTACCTACCTTTGTTCTTTTTAACTCAAGGTTACTTTGGCTATTTTGGACCATTTATGTTTCCAAAGAAATTTTATGATAAGTTTCTTTTTCTGTAAAGAATATTGACATTTTAATGAGGGCTAAATTAAATTTATAGACTGCTTTAGGTGGTGTGGACATTTTGACAACTTTTTTCTAATCCATGAAGACAGAAGGTCTTTTCCTTTTGTGTGTATTTGAGTTATTTCTCACTGTAGAGGTCTCCACTTCCTTATATCCTGGTGGTTTAGGTTCTTTTTCCTCCTTGGTTCTTTGTGGAGTATCAGATCTGTGTTGGGGGGGGGTCCTCTGTTTGTTCCTTCTGTCCTTCTCTAACCCAACTGTTTTTGTTTGTTTTGCTTTTAATTTTTTTACTTTGGTTAGTTGGCATATAGATATTTAGGTATCATTTATTCTCAAATACAATTTTAATTCATGTTCAAATATAATTTGTTTTTGTTGATTCCTATCCCCCTCCTATTCTTACACCCTCTTACCCTCTTTCCACCCCCTCTAAACATCCCCCACTTCTGTTTACATATCACACAGCCTTTTATTCTTCTCTTACCCCCCTCCAGGTCATCTGTGTATTCACTTTTGGTTGTAGTTTTTTAATTTTTTAAAAGAGAATTGGCATTCCAGGGCCTCCAGCCACTGTAATCGAACTCCATCCTGTGCACATGTGCAATCTTGTTCATGTGTTGCCTTGTGTGTCTGGCTTACATGGGATCTGGAGAGTGAAACATAGATCCTTAGGCTGTGCAGGCAAGTGCCTTAACTGCTAAGCCATCTCTCCATCCCTGGTTGTGGTTCTTGGCTATGGTTTAGTTTTGGTTATCCATATTTGCTAGCCCAACTGTTTTAAGTAAGGAATACTGAGGTTCCGTATACCTCACAGGATGGCCACTGTAATGATATTATACATGACCAGATTAGGTGTTGGTTCCTTTGCATACTCGAAGATCTCTCATGACCATGATCCTTCTCACTTCACACAGCATTCTAGCGTTATGCAACAAAATGCATAGTCAGGGCTGGAGATGTGGCTTAGCAGTTAAGGTGCTTGCCTGCTAAAGCCTAAGGACCCAAGTTCAATTCCCTAGTACCCACATAAACCAGATACACAAGGTGGCACATGCATTTGGAGTTCATTTGCAGTGGCCAGAGGCCCTGGAATGTCCATTCTCTCTTTAATAAATATTTTTTAAATGCAAAGAGCCAATAGTGATGATCTACAAGAAGCAAGTGGCACCTAGAATGGTGGTACATGCTTACAACCTCAACACTCTGGAGGTAGAAGCAAGAGGATCAAGAGTTCAAGTCCAGCCTGTGTTACATACTGAGTTTGAGGCCAACATGGGCTAAATGAGACCATGTAAAGCAGTTACCTTCTCATTGCTGGGACAAAACACCCCATCAGAAGCAGGATATGGAAGGAAGGGGTTGATTTTGCTGATTTCAGGGAGAGGGTTCATCATGGCAGAGAAAGCATGGCCGTGGTGTCCTGTTACATCAGCTGGGAGGAAGTAGCAAGGGTGAGCTGGCTCTGGAAAACAGAGCTGGACTGTAAAATCCCACCCAGCAGCACACCTCCTTCCCAAAGGCCTTCTTGGATGGGGATCAAGTACAAAGCTCAGTCACAAACACATGCGGCTTCTGGGGACATTTCCCATTCAAACCACCACACCCTGTCTTAAAAGAAAAATAGAAATAACCAAAATAATTGCCACAAACTAGTCTTCTCTTAAAGTACATTGCCCGTCTTTATTCAGAAATGTATGGTTTTCCTCTCCTGGAGCAGCAAAGACCTGTCCATCTTTCCCAGAAAAGGAAGCTAGTGGATACCTGACATCCCACTGCTGACCCTTCATTCATTTAAGTCATCATTACTAGACTAGAAAAAAAATATGCCTTAAAATTGAAAGTGCTTCTTGCTGCTGACATCTAAGCAGAATTTTTTCTATTTCTTTCTTAAAGACTTTATTAGATGTGAGAGCAAAATGGATTTGTTGGGGAACGAGCATGTGTAGGAAGCCCATGGAAGTAGGTCCAGCAGGGGAAACTCAGGGTTCCCAGAAAGGCGAGAGAAAGCTGAGTGCAGCCTACCAGTGAGTAAGGACTTCTCCTGCAGCCTTCCCCACAGCCAGCCTCACTAAGCATGTGAAGAAAATGTCAATTGTGGCTGGAGAGATGGCTCAGCAGTTAAGGGCACTTGCTTACAAAGTCTGAATGCTCAGATTTGACTCCTCAGTGTACACATAAAGCCAATTGCACAAAGTGATGCATGTATGTGGACTTTGTTTACAGTGGCAGGACACAGCCATAGTCTCTATCTTTCTCTCGCTCTCATATGCATGAATAAAAATAATAAAATGCTTGTGTAAGAGAGAAAAAGTTAACTAGCTAGCACATGAGAGAGATTTACATAGGACACAAGGGAGACTCCTCTCCTGGAATTTGTTCCTAGATAGGTTTCCAGGAGGAGGACAAGTGTTTGCTCAGTGGTAGCTGACCCTACAAGCTGTGCTCTCACCTCCACCATCCTTGCATTTCTCTCTCACATGGCCACGCTTACTTCTCACCGCCTTTTGGAAGTACTGCTTCCTTTTGGCTCTGGGGAAAAACTAGAAAACAGCAGAGGTTGCTGGTGCACTAGACTGCAGCTCCCGGCGTCTCGTGGCTAGCTCCTTTGAGGGTGCCGTGGCGAGCAGTGAGGCTGCTGCTGCTGCGAACGGGCCAGAGGCACCACCTTGCATTCCTTACCTGTCTCCAAGCTGAGCTTCAGAGCAGCAAGAAGCCCCTTAACCATTGCCCTTTGTCAACCACCCACATGGCTGCTCTGGTGAACTTGCCTGAGAGCTCACTCAACTGCAGACACTTCACATCCCATAGGTGCAGGTGTGGGTAGCCCTGGCAAAGTGCTGGCAGGTGGAGAGTCGATATTTGACATATCATCAGGGTTCAATCTCTCCCCTGCGTTCAGCTAAGGAGCAGAGAGTCCTGCCACTTGCATTGGTGTAAACCAGGCTTGGTAAGTGGGACCTTCCACCCAAGTGTGACCAGGAATGGAAGCGACCCAGAAAATCTTGGACATACTACATACACCATGTGCATGTAGTAGGTACCCAGCAGAGTTTTATTTTAATAACCAAGTCCACAGAATTAGGGGTCATTGCATAAAGAAGCATGGCTCACAGGGTAGGAGAATAACTTCAAAACCCTCTCTGTGAACTGTGAAAATGTTTCGTCGTTGGCGCTCCTGCCGCCTGGTCCCCTCAAAATCTTTCTGTTCTGGCACTGCATTTTATCTCAGAGAGCAAGCAGGCAGAGATGCAGTCATTGAGAGGAGGAAGATTCTGGAATGGGTCCTTTGTGGCTGTCTTCAAGGGCAAGCTTGATCCTGCCCTCATTGAAGTTAGCTTAGTACTCCTAGCTCAGATCTGAGACTAAACCTCAGTTTTATCATGATAAGCTGCATGGCCTTGGCTAAGGTATTTCATTTCTGATCCTTACTTTCCTCATCTATAAAACAGGGGTCACGAGAGTACCAACCTCTTGTGATGCAAGGTGGCACATGCCTTTAATCCCAGCACTTGGGAGATGGAGGTAGGAAGATCACTGTGAGTTCAAGGCCAGTCTGAAACTACATAGTGAATTCCAGGTCAGCAGATCAGCCTGGGCTACAGGGAGAGCCTATCTCACAAAACAAAACAGACAAAAGTACTAAGGTCTTGATCATGTTATGAGAATAAAGTGTTATTACTGTGAAGAACAGGTATGGTCCCTGGCATATACCAAATAGTGTGTGTGTGTGTATAATAAAACATATAGCAAGAACAAAAACATCATGCCAAGGGTGGGGGGATGACACCTAACATCTGGGAGCTGGCCTGCTATGCTGTGGGATGGATGCAGTTTTGTAGGCTGTCAACATGTTGGCATCAAGACAAAAACACATCCACTCCACAATCCTGTCTGCAAACGGACAAAACACGAGCACTATTTAAAGCACAAGGTTCCCAGCTTCTTGCACTGCCAACATGAGTGTCTAATGTTCATGTTATAGCTAGAGCCTCACATCTGCCAGGTGTGCTGAGAAACCTCTCACAGAATTGCCTGTTTTCTGTTATCTAGCCTGGAGCAAGACCTTTCTTCCCTAATCCCCCAACTCATCTAGGCATCCCATTTTGTCACATCAGCTATCAAGTAGCAATGAGAATAAGCTAGCTGGTGAATACTCAAAAGGGCTGGACTAATAAACCTCCAGGTCCACCCTGGAGCAAGGTTCTGCCTCCCTAAGTCTCCACCCATTGGGAACTGAGTACAAGGCTTAATCATGAACACAGGTTAGGGGAAACATTTACCACAGAAGGTTATGTGCAACAGTCAGTATTTAGTCAGCAACAACCTGTCTGAGGCCACTAGGAGTGGAGCAGAAGGTCTGTGACCAGCCAGGTCTGCGTCCCTGGGGGGGCACAGGCTACAAAAGGGGTGACGGGAGGGTGAGGGTGGAAGTGGTGAGCTGGGGAGCCTGGTGCATGCCCTCGCCCTCTGTGTCCCTGTCTGTTGATTGCAGCAGCATCGTCACCGGTTGAAGACTGTTGTCATAGGAGCCAGAGCTTCTGCACTGCTTCCCGCATCAGGGCTGACTGAGGTCTGGTGAGATCCGTGCCAGAGCACGTGTCCGCAGTTGCTCTCCACGTGACTCTTGAAGGCCAAGGGTATTGTACACATGGCCCAGGGGAAGTGCTGCCCTTCCATCCAAACTGACCCTGGCCTTCCACCATGTTCCCTCTCAGCCTGGCTCTGCATAGCACAGTGTGCAGGCTGCACAGATGCTATCCATTTGCCTGCAAACATCTGTAGAAAGAATCTGTACTTAGGAGCATTTTTTTTTTTCAATTTTCTGCCCTGAGGCCCCTCTAAACCAGGCAGCTTAAAGGCATCTCCTAAGGGCTTTGGAGTGGGACACTTAGGACACTTCATGTTGGTGGTTGGCAGCTATGTTAGGAAGTTACACTTGTAGCCTCAAAGGGTTTCTGTCACACCCCTGTTGTCCTTTCACTGTTAGCAAGGTAGGAAGCACATCTCTTGGTTTTATCTAGAAGCGATGGCTGTAGCCTCTCCCTGCCATCTATGCTGTGTGTCCCTCCAGTCACAACCCTCCTGCATCTCCTCTTGGGAACTAGCCTTCTCTGGTGGGTCATGCGGACCTTTGGGCTGCATTACTACAGGCCTCTTAGGTGGACATGTAATCCAAGCAACGTGATCGGGGTGACCATGCCATGATCCAGTGTAAGCCTGTAAGGGTTGCCCTCGCCCCTTCAGCTAGAGTGCTTAGAAAATCACCCCTGTCCTGTTGGCTCTCAGCCTCTAACTAGGGCAGAGTCTGTACAGGGATGGGTCCCCCAGGCCTGATGTGACCGAATCTTCTGGATAGCTTTTAGAAAAGCACAGATTATCTGAACTGACTTCGCAGTATTTGTGTTCAGTTACTGAGAGCAGAGCTGGGGCATGGCCCTATCGGGTGGTCATTTAAACAGCATTAGGAACAGGATGGGCACCTGCATTCCAAGGGAGGCCCAGCACAGGAGGAATCACAGGACTCTCCATTTGTGGGCAGTAGTATCTATCATGGTTTCTGTCCCACTGCCAATTGTCTGAATGTATCAAGTGGAAAATTCCTGAAATGAGCAATTCATTACTTTTAAAGGACTTGCCACGTTCTTTCCATTTTGTTATTAGTTGTGGTTAGTGCTGTGCCTAATTAATAATTTACAGTTTATCGCTGGTATAGGAATGGGTATAGACAGCCAATAGTGTGCTGCTTTCTTGGTTTTGGGTGTCCACGGTGGCTCTGGACCTTGTCCCTCACAGATGTGTCACTCCTTTGCTCTCTGTAAGGAATAAGTGCATCTGGGCTGAAATCAGGAGGCAAGGCTCTTCCAGCTGTGCAGGAGCCTCTGCACAGACTCTGTCAGGCAGGGATACAGGCATGTGACTGTAGGATAAAGGCTAATTTAGAAAGAGGATTTTAGTTCAGGCTCTGGTCATGGTACATACAGTTCCAAACTTTCCAGTTTCAAGGCAGTTCTTTCTTCCTCATGGCCCCTGCTAAATGGGAGAGACCCAGGTGGTCATTTCAGGAGCCCCTTCTTGGAGAAGCAGTGTCACTCTGTGCAGCAACTGCATCCAAGTTGCACAGGTGCAACCCCAGGGAGCGCCCTCTTGCATGTTGTGGCTGAGGGTTGGCTGCTTGAGTACCCCTTCCCTCCCCTTGAAATTCCAAAGCAGCTGGTAGTCGGTGGCCTTTGCTTTCTGTCGCAGCAGGTACTTTGCTCTGAACAACACTCTTCATACAGCCGCCAGCATTTTTCTCCAGGCTGAAGGCTGGCATGGCAGTACTTTGAGATTTGGTTTCTCTTTCTGCTGCTGAAAATGTATCTCGATGCCTGCCCGCTGTGGCATTTGGGGAGACTTTTGCTGTGGCAGAATGTGGAAATCAATTTCCAAGAGCTTTCCACAGAGGTGAAGTGCTGGCCTCTGTAATAAAGAATGGCTGGAGACAGAGCAGCCCAGATAGCCTTGCAGGGGTGCAAATGGTGGTGGGCGTGCCTCCAAGTGCTATTTTACGTGAGTGCCCTGCGGCCTCTGCCTGGGAGCTCTGCAAACCACCAGGCTCAAAACATCAAAGGAGACATTTTCCACTTCTAGAGTGTGCCAGAGCGCAGAGGCACTGCCATGCCAAACAAACTCTCTTCCCAGTGACTGAAAATGCTATTTTCCCTCTATGTGGAAAAGGATTTTTCTCTTAAAGGAACAAGTGAGATGCAGGAAGGAATCCATGAGCAGGAGACACAGCAGGCAAAAGCGGATGGGAGGGGTGGGAACAGAAAAGGTCGGGGGCACATCCACATGGCCCCCCCCACCCCCGCCGGTCACCTTACCAAGTCTGACACTTGAAAGCACATTCCAGTTCTATGCTAGTCAGCTTCTCAAACATGCAGGTGACATTTGATAACTCCTTGCATGTATTTTTGAATACATTTAAAGTTTGTTATGAAGAACTTGTAATTCAACACTCCTCTTACTTTATCATTACCTTCAACTAAAAACCATAGATGTAGTCTTCATTTTGTATTTCCTCTTCCATGAATTCTCTAAAAAGTTTGCATTTATACTACGTTATAAAAGTAGGCGAGGGGCCCAGGCGTGGTGGCACATGCCTTTAATCCCAGCACTTGGGAGGCAGAGGTAGGAGGATCACTGTGAGTTTGAGGACACCTTGAGAATACAGAGTGCATTCTAGGTCAGCCTGGGCTAGAGTGAGACCCTACCTCAAAAAAAAAAAAATATATATATATATATATATATATAGAGAGAGAGAGAGAGAGAGAGAGACCAACACTATTATCAGTCCTGTGATACTCTTTCATAACTGAAGTCTAATTGCTCTGATACTTTAAAGTTAACAGATAATTTTCATAGAATATCATCCTTTGTACTCCAACTCTTATCTCACTCTGAATGGTTCCTCTTCCCACCCCAAAACTCCTATTTCTGGTTTCATAGATAGATACTGCTTGAAAGTATATATCCTTTTCATGACAATTGCCCTTTGTCCCCCCTTCACTCCCATTAGCTCCTCCCACAAAATTTTCTCTTCTACTTCTATGTTGTGTACATGTCTGAGTTGGTCTTCTCTTAATAAGATTATGTCCGATTCCTTCTATTTTTTTCTGCAAATGACATAATTTCATCTTGGGGGCTGAAAAGAATTCCATTGTGAGTATATACCATGTTATCCATTTATCTTGATGGGCAACTGCGTTGGTTCCATATCCTGGTTATAGTGAATAGCGTAGCAATATGTAGCAAATGTGACTGTGCAGGCATGTCAGCACAGAACCCTGACTTACTTGCCCGAGGACCCTCCATACCAACTTCCACAGCGGTGGCTCTTGATCACACCCCAGCAGGGTCTCAGGGTTCCTTCCTTCCCCTCCCAGAATTTGCTGTCCTTTGCTTTGGTGCAGATGTTATTCTGAAGGACGTGAGATGGAATCTTTAACAGTTTTGATTTGTATTTCCCTAATACCTATGGGTGTTCAATATTTTTTTACATATTTACTGGTTATTAGTACCTTTTCATTTGAGTTTTCTTTGCCTATTGATTTAGCTTTTAAAAAAATCTGAGAACTCAAAATATTAAACCAGTTAAAGACATATTTTACATTAGTGTCTGATTTCTTTATGTCTTTGTTGGTTTTTCGAGGTAGGGTTTCACTCTAGCTCAGGTTGACCTGGAATTCACTATGTAGTCTCACCGTGGCCTCAAACTCATTGCGATCCTCCTACCTCTGCCTCCCGAGTGCACCACCATGCCCGGCTAACTTTTTTTTTAATTATAACAGGCAGGGCCATAACTTTCTTTAGTTTTATTTATGTGTGTATGTGTGTATGGGCATATGCATGCCAAATGCACACATGTGGATATCAGGACAACCTCGGGGTATTTATCTCTTCACCTTCTCTCCTGTCTTGTCACTGTGTGTGGGCATCTAGTTGGCTTCCAGCTTCCCTTTGCTGTAGGGATGTTACAATCACAGGTACATGTGCCACTTAGCACTCAGCCGCATGTGGATGCTGGGAGAATAGAACTCAGGTTGGCAGGCTTGCAAAGAAGCCCCTTTATAACTGAGCAAACTCCTCAGCTCTCACTCTGTTCTCTAATGAAAATATTTAATGTAGTTTTATGTGTGTTTAAAATATTTAAATATATAAACTACTAGGATAGAATATCTCTCCTCTATGAATTCAACTGAAACTTGGGAAACAAAAGGTAACATAACTTTTCACTGTAGACATCTTTCAAGTTATAGCAGGAATTTCACAGTGCAATGTCAGTTAGCTGATGTTAATATCGGTTTGTGATTCTGGCAAAGGACAAGTTCAAGGAAATGTCACCTAGCCACACTGGCAAACTCAGAAAGCTGGACACATTATCCATAGCAACTCAGACTGAAATTACACTAGCAGCTTGGACAAAGGCCCAATTGTGCATGGGGAAAAAATTTTTGTTTGAACATAAAGATTTTTAAACTGGGTGTGATGGTGTGCACACCTTTAATCCTAGCACTTGAGGGGCAGAGATAGGAGGAGCACTGTGAGTTTGAGGCCAGCCTAGGGCTACAGAGTGAGTTCCAAGTCAGCCTGGGCTAGAGTGTGACGCTACCTCAAAAAAAAAAAAAAATTTATGTCTGATTCCCACAGCCTCTATGAGGGACTGAGAACAAGGAATTCACAGCCATTTGTTTTCTCTGGCCTTGAAAAGAGAGCCATGCACCCCAAGTTATTGTGTTAGTCTGTTTTACTTCTTGGAACCCATACAATTAAATATCCTATTATGAATTTGAAGCATTTCAAATCATTATTGCATTTTTCTTAAAGGTTCTAGTTCCCACACTGAGATTTTTGCCTCCAACATCAAATTCAGATTCCAATTCCCCCAAATCTGTTCCAAAACACACCCATGGCCTGACCTTAAGGGAATTTCAAGCTCTACTTACCTCTTTCAAATGAGTCAAAGTATTTTATAATAAAGCAATAGACATGTGAAATCCCTTGATGAGGTGTTGCTGAAATGTCCTGGTCACATCTGTAGAAATGCTCAAATATTATCATACATTGCTCACATTTTAAAGTGGAAAACAACTGAAGTTAGCACACAAATACAGGCGCACAGTTCCTTCTAAAAGAAAAGAAAATCACATTCATACAACCAGTGGGAATTAGTATTAACACATGGGGTGGTGAGCAAAAAGGAATAGCAATAGAAGTTGAGCAGCCAGGGAGTATGTAACTTTGTGTGCATGGGAGTGGGGAGGTGTCATCTGGAATTTATGAGGACTCTATGAAATGGTGACATTAAGGCATGGCATATTGAGGCATGTAGAGAAGCTGGTTATCAGGACACTGATGAAGCAGAGATGTAAACAAATCAAAATACAAGGCAACCAGAGAAAACACAAATTTCTGTACAAAGTCTAGTCTTCAAGATGGCTTTCTGACTTTAAGAGGTCAGAAAGTGGGCACATGTCTTACTTTCCTCATTGTTTTAACCAAGTACCTGACAAGCTACAACTTACAGGAGGAGAGGTTGATTAGGTTCATGGTTTGAAGGGGTACAGGGCATGATGGTGGGAAAGGTGTGGCGGCAGCATGGTTGTATGGTATTGGCAGTGGGGGGAATGTGCTGGAGCAATTGGCTTAGATGCCAATGGAGCAGGGAAATACGAGTCCACCACTGTCTTTCTGTTTCTTCTTTGGTCCAGGAACCTGGCTCATGGGATGGTGCTACCCACGTTCAGGTTGAGTCCTCCCTCCTCAGTTAATTCTCTCTGAACATGTCCTCACAGACATGTCCAGAGGTGTGTACCATTGATGGTCTAGGTATTTCTTATCCCAGTCAGGTCGACACTCAGAACATAACATTCAGCAGAAGAAATGGGCAGAGTATTTCCTGGAAGGGAAAGAAACACACGAGCAATAGAAGAACCCCCTGGCTGTGCAGCTAGATGGACACACAGCATGCTTCATTCCATCAGTACATCATAAAGGTACATATTTCAATTTTATAGATAGGCGCTCTGAGGCACAGAGAAATGGTCTAAGGTATAACAACATCTAAATACAAGCTTGTCAAATTACAGCTGCATCCAGCTTCCTCTGCAGATCACTTGATGTCATCTCAGGCTGCTTGAGGAAAGGAAGCTTAACTTACCTGGAACAGGACCATAGGAGACTCATGGCTTCTATTGAGGACTAACAGAACATTGAGTAAACATCCGCGTGCAGTTAAATGCACATTTGGATTTGTGTGGGAAGTGCCCAGGTCAAGGTCATTTCCCTTGGAAACAGTCATCCAGAAACCAAACTTCCTCCATTGTCTTGAAGGCAGTCTACATGTGGAATTAACTCCAAACCCTACTGCATGCTGGCAATACCCATTCGTGTTAAGATAAACTTGATTTCTAAACAGTGATGGAAGCTAAACTCAGACTCGAGGAGTTCTGGTCCCTATTATTGTACAGTATATAGCAGGGTATCATGACCCTTTGGGCCACAAACTCCACTTGAGAATATTGAATGCGTGAACCATGGAAAGAGAGAGGAGGACAGGGAAGGAATGTTTTGCATTGGAAGATACGGGCCTGTTTGGACATAAGTGCTCTGAACTTTATTAAACATTGAGGCTTCTAGGCAGCTCCAGAGTTCCCTTTAGTGCTTGTAGGCTTGTTTGTGGAGGGTGGAGCTCTCTGTGCTAGCATGGTAGACCCTCATTGGGCATGAGTAGAACAGCTTCAGGGCTCCCCAGAAGGTCTGGACCCACAGTCACAGCAGGGAAGAAAGCAAAACAGTATAGCTGAGACCCAAGGTTCTAGTCATCACTACCGCCTTCCCCAGCCCTTCCGGGTCTTGGAAGGATGGCTACAATTTATGGGAAGTGAGTGGAGACCATTCAGTGGTGTATCTACCTGTGAGGTGGAAATGCTGGGGGTGGCTCTTCCAGGGGCTACAGCTGCCTTTGAGTTCCACATGCTCTTGAAAATAACCCCAAATCACTCCCTGTTCTCCAGGCTGGACTTAGATGGAATTGTGTTCATATCTGTCTTGTTTCCTCCAGAAAAGTTACCAGGATCCAAAGGCCAACCGTACCTCACCCTTGCTTTGTCCATTTAGAATGTCAACTCAGTGAGGTCCGAGGGTGGGGTCTGTCTCACTCGCCTAGGTAATGGCACATTATGCGATACGTATGTATGAGGAATGAGTGTATGGGTAGATAATTTTTCATTCTGGCACAGACATGATTTTAGTTGTCCCAAGAACTCTTGGCCTTAAAACAATTAAGAATCATTGGCATAGATAATTCACGTGAAGCTATTTCTGAGAGTATACTGTGTGGAAAACTATGGTTTCTTAAAGGCTGAGCAGAGTTTCAGGACTAGTAACATGGTACCATTTCTAGATTGAGAGTAAGTCTGGCCAGAATCTCGGTGCATGGAACGGTAGGCAGTCTTCTGATAGAGAATGGGGTGAGACCCCAGCCTCACTCGGGCATGGAGCCTTTTCTGATGGATGAGGCTGTCTGAGCTGTCACCCACTTGAGTTGTTCTAAAAGAACAAGACAACCAGAATAAAACCTGTGCTATACTGTTGCTCTTTTCACATGTACCCATGGGTGGCAATGATTACTAGTTTTGGATTCACTGGCTAAAATACACAGTGCGTTCGTTTCTTTTTGAAAATGAGCTCGGTTGATGCAAAATGCAAGAGAACGCATAGTTACTCCTCCTCTCCCCACCCCTTACAGTTCTTGTAAAAGACAAAGATACAGAGATTGTTTAAAGATATTTTTTTAAAAAGGCATTTCATTTAGAAAGAGCAATACAAAGGGGCTATATAAATTTATTCCTATGTAACGATTAGTTTAGAAAATTCCCACTTTCAATGTTAATTCCATCTTTTTAAAAAAGTGTCTAAGAGGACAAAAACCTCACACAAAAATACAATCAGTATTTGTACTACATTTACAGATAACCAGTCACTATGAAGTCATAGATTGATTAAAAAGCTAACATTTATTCAAATAATCCAAATATTTTGTTCATGATATAACACCAATATCTCTGTATACTGGAGTATCAGATTCCCTTCATTGCATCAAGAGAAAGTGAGAAAAATATTTTCCAGTGTTTTAAAATTTGTTTTAGTTACCCTATTTAATCTAGTTTAAGTGGGTAGTTTCCCTTTGGTGTAACAGAAAGCAATGTTCATAAAACGTATACCAACTTAATACTGAATAGTCATCCCATTTTCTTCCTCTTGCAAATACATGGCAGAGATGGGAATGAGCTCACAATGACTTTAGAAACCTCAGCTGTAGAACAAGCAGGAAGTAAATCTGGAATCCTGCTGTGATGGATCTTGGCAGAATGGATCCATTTAATCAGGTTAGGCTTAGAACCTGACCCCGTGCACACAGGATGGCCGGCCACATTATACTGGAAAACGGCGGGGGGTGCTTTTCTCTCCATCCTGCAGTGGTTAAGGGTTAGTTTAGGGTCAGCTATACATTAATGCTGTGGAAATCTTCCCACACACGCGATGTCACTACCTTTCTCTTACTTTAGTGATCAGACTTGGGCTTTGAAGAAGTACTTGGCAAGAATTTCTTAAACCACATTTGTATAAATCCCCCCATTGCTGTGGGCATGTGAGAGTGGTTTAATTCCATGCAGAAAGTCTGGAAATGATGAACATAAATAAATCACTAAAGGTAACTTATGCTACTTCCCAGGAAAAGTTTTCCAAAAGTTAATGTGCTGAGGAATAATAGTGTTTGAAGAAAGGCACTTTAGTGATTTCTTTATTCTTAAATCTATAACAGGATGTCTGAAAAGACCTAGGAAATAATGTTGCCCGATTTCTTGGACTTTCACAGTATAAGAGTGTAACGTTAAATGTAGCCACTTAGAAAACATGTTATTTTTCCCTTTAGAACTCAGCTATCATGTGAAAGGTCAGCATGGAGACTTAAGTAAGGCTTTTTCCTTCTATTAACAAATACAAATTGACTTCAAGCAGACAGGTGCACATCTACGAAGGTCCTGTGACCACACGCAGCAGAGCTAGTGGGTGCATCCTAGGGACTGTACCTTTCTTTTCATAACGGCAGCAGTTCTGCCTTCTCAGGTAATTATTTGGCTTTTAAAATAAAGTGACAATCTTAGGGCTCCAGTTATTGAATGCCATCCATTCTCTACCATAAATCTCTAGTAAATATCAGTTTCATCAATTATGTACTGTATGCTTATAATATCTAAAAAATAAAAGTTTGATATAAATAAATGTCCTTTAGTGGCAGGATACTAAAACAGCCCTTTGCCTTTAGACAACCGTTAAAATCATCTTAGCAGTACAGGCGGCAGCTACTTATAATGACTGCACAGAGTAAATGTCAAAGTCCATTTGGTCTATGTACCTGTTAATGTGAACTGTGTTCATCGCCATGCTTCTAGGATGCTGACACAAATGAACAAAGTTGGTCCATTTCCAAGCGGACTCACATTTCCCAAATCACAGAATATTCTGCATAGAAACTAATATGCAGTACCACTTGAAATAAAAATGTGATATAGTCAGAAAAACATGACTAAATCAGATGTGTACCAATGGCAGAAGACATGGAAATGAGAGGGAGAACACTTCCACAGGACGAGAAAGGAGACCATGTAAAGTGCTGGAAGACCTCAATCATTATTTCAAAGCAGTGCCAGAAATTTCTACCTTGATTAGTTCCTCAAATTCCTAAAAACCAACACAAAACAAGCAAATAACTTCAAAGTTTCCTGGCATCCCAGATGTCAATTTATCCTTCATTTAAAAAAAAATCAGTGCATATGTAATATAGGTAAATAAAAAGAAATAAAGCCCTACCCCTCATCTTGTCAATTCTGTCCAACTGTCATTTTTAAAAGCAGTCCACCTTTGGTGTTTGTATGTCAAAATAAGAGCATCTCTCTTCTCATCACAGGTAGAGGTGTGAATTCGCTGCTTTGGTCCTGATAGACACCCAGGGAACTGAGGATGGGCAGATCGTGTCCAGCTCTGCGGACAGCGGGTGCGCTTCTAGACAGTACTGCTACCAGCAGCCATTGGCACTGGCCATGTCGGAGTGATACTGGCGGGGAAGCCTCCCACTTGCTCCACCTTCCAGGAAAGAGGTGCGTGCATTTGGCGGTTCAAAGAGCTTTCTTCGGTTTTTATTTAGCTCTGGAGGGGAGAAGGGAGAGAGAGAGAGAGAGAGAAAATTGTTAGTTTAATCAAGAATAGGGGCATGGCATTGTTCAGAAAAAAGGGATGCAGTAGACTGTTGGGGGAAGTCAGATCTGGTGGCAAAAGGCAGATTTTCAGTTAACACGTTTCTGAAATCACAGAAAGCCTGATGTTAAAGGTGTATAGTAGTTGCTCAGAAAGCCAAAGGCAGCAAACTATTTATTGTGGTCTATAAACTAGCTATGGGAATGTCCCTCTCAGAATCCACTTGGGACTCTGTAGGCATAATTAAGGCAATGAAGGCATTTGACAGATGAATGACCAAGGACATAGAAGAGGTTTGCACTTATTGAACACCTCTATGTAACCAGTGTTAAGACAGTATGTTTCCTTTTTAAAAAAAAAAAAAACAACTTAAAAAAAAAAGTATATATACTGGACAGGGTAGGCAGAAACAGGAAGGCAAAACTGCCTTGGGTACTGTTATGGTTCCAATGTTCCCTCTGACACTTGTGTTGACATCTGTCAACACAACAGTGTAATGAATGTGATCTTCTCTTGCCCTCGCCACACCCTTGGGCTTCCTGGTTTCTTGAAGTAAGTGCAGAATAAACTTGTATTTCTTTATGCCTTAGAACAGGAAAGGTATGAGTACCATACCTAAACTCAAGGTTATGGCAGGGGAGGCGAGGAGCCTAGTATGAAGTCAGCCTATGACTATGCACACAGTCCAAGTGTGTTTCTGACTGAAAAATAACTTAGGATTTTTTAAGTGACTTTTACTAATTTTAAAGACACCAGAGTAATGATAAAACATGCTTTTTAAAAAACTTGGTGATAGGCAAATAGATAATTGTTGCAGACTCCATATCCCCTCTACTCATACAAAAACAATAGAAATACACTTAGTGGAGTTGACACGACATCAAGGCTTACATGCCTTCTGATTTGTTCACTTTGAGGAGGTTAGAAAGACTGCAGAACTGACTCTCTCAAAGCTTGTTTAGTGGCAGTGGAACAAGTGATTCCCACACCTTATATTTGCACAGAACTCAGTTTTTCACCCACATACACACATTTCCCTTTGAAGTTACACTGTAAGCCATAACCAGCTATAGTGGCGCCTTAGGATGAGAACAGGTATTAGTAACAGTTCACCCCAATATTTCTTAAATTCCTGCCCTATAAGGGTCAAAGCAGTGGTAGAGACCAATCTCGTTTGTTCAGTCAAGCCCCACCCCTAAGATAATATGAGAATTCTCTAGCTTAGAAACAAGAAAACTGGTTTACAAAGCAGTGAAGTCACCTTCTACACATCCACTGAGATGGAGCTGGTGAATGCAAGGCCCCATGAAGAGAGGAGGCCACCATGGGCAGAGTGAGCTGGAGTTCCAGTGACAGCATCTGTTCACACTTTAGTATACCAAATTTACTTTTAAGTGTAGGGAAGATAAAAGTTCTTTATAAACAACACACACCCATCAACAAGCAGGCTCCGAGTTGTAATGCATTCCTCGTGAAGGTGACCCCAGAACAGCACCCTGAAACTGAGGTGAAGGAATTCACAGGCAAAGTGACAGGAGACTGAAGAAGAAATGCAACCCCTTTCACTAAGTGTACAGCCTGGGAGACCTCGTCTCCATATGCTCATGGGGACATAGCATCCCAGCCAGAGGACTGCCCCGTACCATAGAGAAGGGATAGTAAGACATCTTCTGGAACAGTTTTCTCCCCTAACACACTTACCATGTGCAACTGAGCACGTGAATGAAAAAAGTTTTCAGAACAGAGTGCAATGTTACTCTTATCAAATTACATCAGCTAATCTCCAAAGGAATAAAAATTAAGGGGATTCCACTGCCCTGAAAGATGTGATTTCTATGAGAATACACACACAATTATTTTTCTGTAAATGAAGCACAGAGACAAACCTGCCAGAGATGTTATCAAAGGTCAAGTCCTACTTAAGGATTTTCTTTTTTTCAATTAAAAAGCAAGCTCCTTCCTCTGAAAGCTTTTTCAAAGAAAGCCTAAGGGATAGTTTTGGAAAATACCAACCTTTTTCTTTGAAATTCCAAGGTTCACACAATCCTGGCAGCTCTCAGGATCTTGTTGCGGATCTGAACAGAGTCACAAACTAAAAGAATAGGTCGGGAGACGTTAGATCTACCTGAGGCTGTGGCGGGAAGCTTGAAAACAGGATGCTAACTGACCTGAGTCTATGTCCACTTAGCTAACCTGCCACTAGGAAATTTGCAAATTTTTGACTTAAAAAACCTCTAGCTGAAAAAAAAAATCCAATGATGTTTTAAAATTTTGAAAAGGATTTTTTGATTAAACTAACAAGACAAAGGTGAGTCAAGGTACCTAGCTAGCCTGTGTCTACCTGGAAATGGAATGACTATTTTGAGATTAGAAATGCACGTCTTTGTTATCAGATAAGTTGAACCAGAGAAAAACATTCCTTGCAGAGAAAATGATTTACCAGTTTCAGACAAATACACTCAACATAGAAAGGCAAAGCCATCCTTAAGGTCCCTTAGTCCACATCTCCAATTCCCTTTGAAACGTGAACCCATTGAGAAAGGCAGTCTACAGAGCCAGCATGTCACGTCAGAGGACCTATGCTCAGCTGATTAAAAATTTCAAAGAGGACTCCAAATCCCTCTTGCATCCCAATGTATTCCCCAAAATCCAGTCTGAAAGGTGCTACTACATTCCAGGGAAGAGAATAGATCTGCAATCTATGATGAGATAGAGGAGCTTTGAGCATTAAGGAAAGCATTGTTTTCCTTATGTTGTCCCTACCACTCCATGAATGTGTCACTAAATATCAATTTCATTTATAAATACAAGAATATATCATTTTAAGAATAACCTTTTAAGGGTAAGATTTAGAATAAACAAATTGGAAAAAATCTTTCCCAAAATAGTAAAAAGAATTAAACAAGGAACACCCCACTAATAATGTGTACTTGTAGTACTTTGTCTGATAATATACCATGAAAAGCCAGGTCTTAGAAATGGAAGGTGACATTACATAATCACCCACTCCAAGGGCTTGTAAATGCAACCAAGAGCTCATGATGTGGCCCAGGAAAAGCATACATCTCCTGCTGGGATCTGATGAGCAAACAGGAATTGTGCATCTTTGGTTAGGGGACAGGTACGCTCCTAGAGCTGATGTGGACACACCTAATGGCTGCCCTCAGGTTGGTTGTCTGCTGCAGACAAAAGATTTCTTCTGCAGAGGCAATCACAGAAACCCAATCTCCTGATAAATACCATGGAAACCACTGAGGTTTGGAACATCATTTGCTGATCCTCCTGGGATGGGCCTTTTTTTTTTTAAAACTAGTGGGATGCAGCTGATGGCCCCAGAGGCCCAGCATGCCAGGTCAACATTCTGAAACAGCAAAGTCATGGTCTTTGCAAGAGACAGGCATGTATAAATGTGACATTCAAGATCCCAACCTTCAGAAATTAATCTCCCCTCCTCACGTTTGCCTGAACAACATGAAGTGCATCATCCTTTCAAATGAGTGTCACCCAATAAAAACAGATAGCGCTAAGAAGGCAGGCATCTTTTTTCTTTACCCTGTGAGTACCTTTAGGATAATACGTCTCAGAGACTCACAAATTCCAATACCATCAGTTCCCAAGTACACCAGCAACTGCCCTTTTCTTCTCTAGGCAATGATCTTAGTGTACAGGGACACACACACACATGAACATGGAATTCAAGACTACTAAAGAACCAGCCCTCAGTGGGTTCATGATCTGCTAAAGGAATTTTGTTGTCACCCAACTCGCAGGGGGGAGTTTTGGTTAGATTTTTCTGGACTCTCTTCTAAGGAATGACTTTGTCAAGTCAGGGCCTTGATGAAGGAGCACTGGTCACAGTGCTGGCTGAAGGGTCCTCTGAGCAGGAGCCACCACACTGTCACAGGACTAAGCCAGCCACTGAGGGTCAGAACAAGTCCCATAGGCTGAGATGCCTGGCAGAGCTTCCAAATTTTAAAGTATGAGTTGAACACTTATATTCACCTGAGATGGCAAGCAGCATTTTCCTCCTGGCACCAAAAGTAGTGATTCCCAGCTCCTTTAGGTCCTGATCCGTGAGTGTGAGGAACGTCTGAAGATCAATCTGTGAGGGAAAATAAGCTATTAAGGAACTTGGCTATTTTCACTACTGCCAGGCCTATTTTTCTTTTTGTACAAGAGAAAAGTGGTTTGCCTGGCTTACATGGGACCTGGAGAGTTGACCACACGTCCTTAGGCTTTGCAGGCAAGTGCCTTAACCACTAAGCTATCTCCACCTACTTATTAATGCACATGGTGAAATGAAAGTCTGACTCTAGTGGAGGCAGTCTAAGCCAGTTATTTACTGAAATGAGATTTTAAAAACTTATCTCTGGGCAGCTATGGCAAAAAGGGAAATAAGTATTGAACCATTTTGGTGAAGTCTAAAAGAAGGAATATGTATCTGTCCCTGAATAAGAAAAGTATTTCTTAGCTTTAGGTTATAAGAAGAAACTAAATATATATGGTATCTTCAATTGTGTATTACACATTACAGGAATTCCCAGATGACCTCAGTTCACTTGCCTTAATGTGTAGAGGAACAGAGTCTTCACTCTACCTTCGAAGAGGGTAAGGAGCAATCAAACGACATAGACTGGGTTCCACTGCTCTCCCTCCCACCACTGTGCATGGGGGACTGACGTTAATGTACCTTGCAAGGCGGCTGGAGGCACTAAGTCAGGGGTAGAGCAGTGGCTGAACGCACTGGGTAGTTACAATGATTTAATCTCCTGGCGCTGGCTAATGGAGAATTCTTGTTAAATGCTATCTCAATATTAGAAAATATCCTATGTAAAGGAAGCAGATGACTAAATTCAACACATAAAAAGCAGAAGATATTTTTCACTAAGCTCTACAGAACATGATTTGGAAATTTTGCTTTTTCAGATACATTCAGATTCCCAGGCTTGCTTCCTCAGTGAGGAGCACTTTCCACTTAGCCAAAGGCCCTGCTCTGTGCTCGGGCACAGAGGGTTGTCCACTTCAGAAAGTGCCTGACTATGTGACAGAAAATAAAATCCAATATATGCGTGGGAATCTCTAACTTATTTATTGAGCCACGGTCCAAAAATTCTAATTTACATCATAAAGTACCTAATAAAAAGTTCAACTACTTCGTTGAATGCTGAGTGCCTGAAAATTGCTGATTTAATCAAATGTTCTCTAACATGGAACCAGGCCACCACAAACTTGGGGGCTATGTTGATTTGAAAGAGACCAATTTCTAGAACTTTCTGAATGTTACTGGTTAGCCATACTGAGGTGTACCAGGCGGCAGCTGACCACTATCCATGGCTGTGATTCTGTTTCAGTACATATACTGACTTTTACACCAAGTTAGAATGTTGAATTTGTGAGAACAGACCTAGGTCATAACGAGAGGTGCTTATTAACTTGTGTTGCTGCTGTTTCCTTCTAAACACAGCAATGGGCTCAACTGCCAAATTCTATAGTTTACAACACTGACCTCAGGGGATCCAAAAGTTCCTCGGAGTCATCTCACCAGTTAGATCATATAGGTAAGAAGCACTTTTGTAAACCTGATTTTCTACACTTCACACTAAATAATGCATGAGATTGTATTTTTTTTTTTTTTAGCAGCAAGGAAAAGCTATGAGGTTCACGTGAATCTTAGTAAAAGCACTAGCTATATGAGGGAGTTTGTCATCCCATAACACTCGGAATAAATAGTAACTGACCTCTTGTTGCTGGAAGACATCTGTGTATTTGCCCAGGCCCAGTTTGCTGAACAGCTCAGGGAGGTCAGAGCCTTTGAAACAGCTGTTAAGGTTACAGCCATTGCTGCCTGTCAGCGAGGAGATGCAGTCCATGTAGTTGCTACTGCTGAGATAGTGTTCGGCTGCAAGGCAACAGAAAACTTGAGTACAAATGCTCAGAGACATGTTTCTGATTTCATGGGGTGTCTCAACAGAGCAGTGACTATGGGCTTTTCATTAATCAAACACAGCCTACTGTTTTCAGTGAGGCTGCTGCCATTTCAAAGTTACGTTTGGGAGGCAGAAATTCAGCAGAGTGCCTCTGTAGATAATAACCGTTTGTGGTTTCTCCCTGAGCATTCAGAAGCGGTCAGTGTAGGACTGAGTTGATGGGCATTAGATGAAGAACCAAGAAGAGAATCCCTGGGACATAACAGCATGGAAAGGTATTACAAGTCTAGGCTCCCTGTGGATGGCCCTCTACGTCCTTCAGTCAGGAAGACTGAAGAAGATTGTAACACACAAATCCCATGGCCTTGGAAGGTAGAACTGGGCAATTTTAAAACGAGTAATTATGAAGTAATAGGGGTTAGGCTGAAGTCCTCAGATATCACTTATGACAGTTTAATCTGACTCTTGGGGAAAAAATAGCTATGCAGAGGTGAGAACACAGCACTGCAAGTGACTTGGTGGGCAAGGTTGTCACCACTGCATGGTTCTCAGACAGAAGGACCATAGACTTGCACTGAATACTTCATCAACCCCTGGCTCTTGCCTGCATGGGAGATTTCTTCTTCCAGCGAGAACACAGCTGGGAGAGGGATCCTCGTGAGGGGAGGGAGAGGCCTCCACTCTGCTCGAGGCATCTGTACACCCCTGGATCTAGCAGTCATGTTTTGTACCATTTCTAGTGCCCCTGATCACTTTTCCCCAACCAACTGAAGAATCCTTTACATACCTCAAATTGAAGGAAAATCATGTGAAGAGTTTTCTTCTTATAGAAGAATGAAAGGGTCCTCCCCTTGGCACATTCCACCATTTAGAGTGGAGGTTCCCAAATCATCAAAACAGACAGGAGGGGAGTGTCCAAGGGTGAACAGAGCAGAGGGCCACAGCACGTCAGTGGTCACTGACCATCTAACTTACTCTCAATGACTTTCTTGGGGAGTAGAGCTGCCAAAACCTGCACTTGAGCAACTGGTATGAACAGGGATGCTCAGAAAAGACTGAAGTTCTCGGACCTGGACCACTAGCCCTGCGATGAAGCCAGGGGGAGTTAGAAGGTCCTTCCAGCATAAAGTACACTATGGATGCGGAAGACTCAGACAAAATGTTCATTACTGAGGAAAGACTTCACACATACTGGCTAAGTAAAAATGTAAAGAACAGAGGTTTGGAAATAAAATGTGTAATAATGGCACATAACTTTCCTTAAACTTCTTTGTTAACTATTATTGGTTCTTATATACTCTTTTAAACCCCTCATACTCTACAAACTTCTGATAAAAGCCATAAGTTGCTTAAATCATTGTTAGTGAGCTTCTCCCCCATCTTAACCCTCATCTTTTTTTAAAAAAAAAAACTGTTTTTATTTATTGGAGAGGCAGAGAGAGAATGGGTGTGCTAGGGCCTCCAGATGCATGCACCACTTTGTGCATCTTGCTTTACATGGGCACTAAGGAACTGAACCTGGGCCTTCACACTTCGTAGGCAAGTGCCTTATTCACTAAGCCATCTCTCCTATCCCCTCATTTTTTAAAAAAAATATGTTTCTAAGAAGAGAGAATGAGCATGCCAGGGCCTCTAGCTACAGCAAATGAACTCCAAACACATGCACTACTTTGTGCAGATGGCTGTACTGGGGAATCAAATCCAGGTCGTTAGGTGTTGAAGGCACGTGCCTTAACTGCTGAGCCAGCTCTCCCTCAACCCTAATCTTTAATTCAATGACCTACTACCGTGGTAATTATCTGATTTTAAATGAAGGAAAGAGAAACAGAATTAACTGGCAGGGAACTATCAGGAAGTAAGCAGTATCTCCATCCCAAGAGCTGCCCTGCCATGGGTCCTCTCACTGTTGAGCTGCTGGGTCCACATAGCAGCTGACTGGAAGAAGCTGACCATGCCTTCTTATTCAGACCTGGTCAACAGCCACAAATGCTCTTCACATTTGAGGCTTGATTACTGGTCACTACTGACTGTTACCCAGTGACCTCTGCACTCATCTGGAGTGTATCTGTAACTATTCTAAGCTACATATGTCAAGAACCATGATTAAAAAGACATTATGAGGACTGGAGAGATGGCTTAGTGATTAAGCCACTTGCCTGCAAAGCCTAAGCACTCAGATTCGATTCCCCAGAACCCATGTAAAGGCAGATGCACAAGGGGGCACATGTGTTTGGAGTTTGTTTGCAGTGGCGGGGAGGCCCTAGTGCACCCATTCTCTCTCAAATATTTTTTAAAAGATTATGAGCAGACCTGGTGATGGCCACGTCAACTCTTGTCTGTTTTCATATTGATACAGCCTAGAAGAGTGGCTGCCATTGCAGACAAAGTGCACCAGGCTGAGTCTCAGCCATCTTTGCTCAGACAGGACAACCGTGTTGACGTGCTTCTCATCTGCTTATGCTAACTTGTCACTGTTTTTCCTCGCTGCTTAGCCCTTTACTCATCTTGATGTTTGTGCAGGCATTACTCCTTCACTAAGCACCTGTGTGATGGTCACATTGACAGGATGTGAATCAACCTGGAAACAAGCCTTCGGACATGTCTGAGGGATCCTCTATATGAGGTTAATTGAGAGTGGAGGATCCCGCCTCTCACTGTGATATGGCTGAATAAAGAGATGTGGCTGAGCAGGGACGTTCGCGACCCTGCTGTTTCCTCACTGTGGACTGAAAGGGACGAGCTCCTGCCTCCATGCCTGCCCTGCTCTGCCCTGATGGACTCGACCCTCTGGAACCATAAGCCAAAATAAAGCTTTCCTCCTTTAAATGGAATTGTGTCAGGTTTTTTGTCCCAGCAATGAAGTCCAGTAATAGAACATGCCTGCTAGGCACTTCATACATGTTCACTGAATGAAAATGGCCCTGCCTTGTGGGCTTTGAATTCGAGAGGGTCAGACATACATACAGAGTACGAAGCACGTGTAAAACACACTGACAGAAGAGAGCTACATGCCGGCTTCCCGGGGAGGGCAGGCAGGTGATACCTGATGTCTTGGGTACCAGTCACCCTTCATCACCTCAAACTGGATGAGCACATTCTAAGCAGCTTATGTCTAAAAGTCCAAAAAGAAGTCAAAACTCACTTGATTTATTTTGCTTCCGCTTGGGGCTGCCGACAGGTGCCGTAAATCCACTGTGACTCACAGGTCCCATTCCGTTCCGGTCTCTCCAGTTGTCTGATTCGCTTCCACTCCCCAAGCGCTCACGACTGCTGGATCGTGACAGGGACACTGGTGAGCCCTGGAAACAGGTTACACCAGATAAGAAGCTGAATCCAAATGACATCATTGCTAAGCACAGCCTCCTGGCTCTCGAGAGGGGACTGTTGAGTCTTTGTGTAGCTTCTGTCCTCCAGTAACCAAGGACAGACACACACACCATGGAGGGGCTCTGCTTATGCCGGTGCCCAGTGTAAAGACTCCCTGTGTCCTCAGTGGGACCCTCGGCTTCTTTTCTATTTGCAATTGTAGGCTTCCCTGGGGTGTGCTCCTAGGATCCTTTTTCTATTTACACTTTTTCATTAAGTAATTTCCAGCCTTTGTGAAGCTTACTGGGAGCAGGAGCCTGCAGAATTCTATCTCTGGATTTGCCCTTTCTGTTGAACTTCACCCTCAGAGCTGCCAGTCTGACACCTCCCTCTTACTTCCCAATTAGCATTCTCAGCTCAGTGTGCTCCAGGCTGAGCACCACTGTTCTGCTCATTCCCACCAGCTCCTCGGAGCCCCTCTCCTCAGGACTCCTGTGCTCTGGCACGCGACTCTACCGTCCACCTGAAGGGACATTCTCAAAGCACTCATCCAAGCCATAGGCAAATTCTGAAAATATCTCTAATACACCCCTAACACCCCCTTCTCTCCATCTCCACAACTGTGGCCACCTCCCTCCTTTTTTTATTTACAAGGAGAGGGAGGGAGAGAATGGGTGTGTCAGGGCCTCCAGCCTCTGCAAACAAACTCCAGATGCATGGTCCAGTTCGTGCATCTGGCTTTACATGGGCACTGAACCTGCGTCCTTGGGCTTTGCAGTCAAGTGCCTTAACCACTAAGTCATCTCTCCAGCCCTGCCAACTACCTTCTTAATGGCCATTCTGATGCCACTCTTGCCACTGCCCCTCACCCCATAACCTACTACATAAAGCAATGTTGATATTTTTAAACACCAGCTAGAACAGACCATGCCTCTGTTTTAAGTCATGTGTTTCCACTGTACTTGACACAGGCCAAGTTGTGCTACATTAGCCTTTCTCTCCAACCTCACCTCCAATGTTTCACCAGCCCATCTACCTTCTGCTACAAGAACTCTCCAAAAAATTCTGACAATAGGATGGTTGTTCCAGGAATTCCTTTGACTTAATAATCATTCCCATGGTCTTCAAAGAGTAGCCGGTTTTGTAACTGTCCATTCTCAAGAACCTCCATTTCATGATTGTAGCACTTCTAGTGCCTAATGCCTCATTTCTTTGTTATATGTTTCTTCTCACCCACCAGAAAGCAAACTCTGTGCTCTCGAAAGCACAAAACCTTGTGCTCACGTCTCTAGCACACAGAACCATCTCTGGAATATGATGGGTGATTCACATTTGTGCCATTACTGAATGAATCCCAAATACTCCCTTTCCTACATCTATGCGATGCCCTTGCTGGTTTAAGGGAAAGGATAGAGTGTTATTGTGATGATGAACTATGGGAAAGAACCAGGAATATTTCTTAAGGACATTACAAATAGATTTTAATATTATTTCTGTGAGATGCTAAATTCCTTACTTGTAACTGCCATAAAGGTAATCTTACAACTGAATAATCCACCTGTTTAAAGCAATGTGACCAGGTTTCCTCTGCCTTGGTGCACCTTTGTCCTGAACAGTACAGATGTCCAATGCTGGCAAGCAATGGTTAGATGCTGACTCACTGATCTAAGATCTGCTCTATGCTCTTCTCCTCGGAGGCCAGGTTGGACTTTGACCTCAGCACAAACATACATGTGTAAGACGTGCTGAGGACAACGAGGGCCCACAGAGCTATTGAAGATATCAGGTGGGTTAATGTAGTTGCTCTTATGGTCAGAGTATGTGTGTGTTCTGGATCACACCCCTAAATCCCTTCCATTAACAAATGTTTGAGGGTTATCCATGGTAGAAAGTTTCTTACCCTTTTCTCATACTTGTTCATGTATTACTGGTTGTTCTGTTTTGTGTGTGTTTGGCTATTCAATTAAAATGTCAGTGAGTAGCTGTGTGCAGGAGAGGTGGTGACAGCAGGTTTACTAGTGGCTTAAACTAAACTTCTCCTCAGCTTCCTTTTACCTCAGGCTGCTGTCTAAGAGGCAGCTAGCCCACTCCTGGGATGGGCAGGCCAGGAGTTAGCGCTCTCACTTCTCAGGCTCTACTCCTAGAAGCAGTCTGCCCACTTCAGCATAGGGAAGTTCAGGCTCCACAGAGGGAAACCTCATTCCACCTGGATATGACCCAGTGGCTGGTGCGCAGTCTCGCAGCCCTGCACCTGACCCCTGTGTTACTGCAGGGCTCAGCATTGTGGGCTTCAAGGGAACAGAGGGAACATGTCTAAACTTAAGTGATCCATTTCCAAAACCACAGAATCACCAACTGCACCCATCATTGTTCAGGGACAAGGAAAGGGGATCGTGTACTGCTGGGTGCTGGGCAGAAGGTCTTGGGATTATCTTGTGGTTTATCTTCTCTGCTGGAGCATCCATGACAGGACAGGCATGGACCTCCTACAGCCTGAAGATGTTTCCTGAATTCCTACCATTGACTAACAGTGACTTCAATCTTTAAATGTAGACTGCAGATGGCTACTGCAATCCAACATTGGAGTTCACAGGGGACGATTCTTTCTAGTATTTCAAGAGAATTTTCTTGTTTGCTTATTTGTAAAAGACAAAGAATTTTTGTTGTTGTTGTAGTTTTTTCGAGGTAGGGTCTCACTCTAGCCCAGGCTCACCTGGAATTTACTATGTAGTCTCAGGGTGGCCTCGAATTCACAGCAATCATCCTACCTCTGCCTCCAGAGTGCTGGGATTAAAGGTGTGTGCCACCATGCCCGGCACAAAGAATTCTTTAAAAAGAAGTTTCTTTTACCTTTCACCAGCAGTCTCATTACAAAGAAAATGGGCAGAGAAATGTCCATCTACAAATGGCAGTTATTAATGAAATGTTCACCAGCAAGTGTTTTCAGCTCAAGGAGCTCTACTCCTTGGGGTTGGACATCTCTCAGGGGTGTGTGTGTGTGTGTGTGTGTGTGTGTGTGTGTGTGTGTGTTCCCACCCCGACTCCTGAAGGCCTATGGCCAAAGTCTGGCCCTGTTAGATGAATGACGCCTGCTCTGAGTCACGTGGAGCTTGGCTGCAAGGGTGGAGGTCTGGACCCTCTGCTACACACAAAGAAGGCCAGCTTCCCAGTCTCACCAGAATGTGTGCTACCAACATCTGGGAGACATAAAAAGTCTGCAGCTCTTGTTTGACATGTTTCCTGCTGAGTTCTTGGCACATTTGAACACACTGAATTTTTAACTCATACCTGAAAAAAACTTTTTGTTGAATGTCTCCCCCACACCCACCCATGGTGGGTTCACTACTGATACTCATGGACAAAAGGAGTCATTATACATTTTTGTGAAATAATTACATTTGTCTTTTGTGTTTTCTTAACCCTATACTCTGTCATTTGTGATATCTACCCCTCCCTCCCAATAAAAGCCCACTTTCAACTATCCATTTCCTAAATAGTTGTTCAACAATACTAGGAGAGAAAAGGCATATTATATAAGATTGCATCAATTTTATGGAAACACATTTCCAAGAACAGAGAAGAAACCAAGCCAGCACTAATCATTTGTCCTATGTCTCTAAAGAACCAGGGATAGGAGAAAGCTAGCAGTGGACATTTAGGGAAAGGACAGACAGGCTGACTCTACGAACCTCATAAGTGGTTGTCATTGTGGGCTTGTAGGACACGTGGTTGGCCCTCCTCAGCTCCTTGATGGTCTCTGCAGGCATGGATTTCGAGAAGCCCAGGCCACTCCAGGTGTTAGTGGGCGTTCTGACCTCCGTTACCACTGGCTTCTTTAACATCGCTTCAGAAAACAGAACATCAAACACATGCTTGGTGTTCTTAATGCATTGCAGAAAGCACTGATAATCTGTGTGTGTGTGTTTCCTATATGTGATGAATTTTAAGTGAAGGTTATTTCTTGACACAAAATGGCTAAGAATACATTAAGACATTTTACCCAAAGAAATTATAAATGAAAGCACCTATGTGACTTCTGATCTATTTAATAAAATGCATTTCCATTTCAACGGAATCTGTACAATTTAATAAGCATCCTGTTTTTCAAATCACTAGGAGTTCAGGGAAAACTACTTATGACTGCACTGAAAACCAATCAAGTATAAAGCATTCAAGTATCAGGTACCTTTGGTTGCTAATAGTTTCTTCTGTTCATAGTCAAATTCCTGAAAACGAAACACAGGGAAAATGACTTTAGTTCCCATCTCCCAGTGTCCCGCCAATACCCAATGGTTAGAGAGTGAAGGTATTCCTATGTCCCAGATAGCTATCTGAGACACATGCTAAGCTTTGCACCATGACATGACAGAAATACATGGCAACTGTGTTAAGTTTAAGCACGCCTTCAAATTAAAATAATACAGCACCAATTCTGACTTGAAGCTATGCAAGTTATAGAATGTTTCCTGAGAAGTGAAAACAAAATTTCTGTTTACTAAAACATCCACCGCACTGGGACACTATCTGCTAATGTCTAGTGACGAGCCTAACAAAGTTCTACTGTTTCAAGTCCTACTAGAAATATGTGACAGGGGATGGGGAGAGTTCAGCAGTTAAAGGTACTTGCTTGCAAAACCTGATCGCCTGGGTTAAGACTCCCAAGTACCCACGTAAAAACAGATGCACAAAGTGGCACTTGCATCTTAAGTTCATTTGCAGTGTGGCAGGAGGCCCTGGCATGCCCATTCTCTCTCTCCCAAATAAATATTTTTTTTAAAAAAATGCTAAAGGTTTCTACTGTTCTCCTTCAGTTAGGTGAGCACAATGATGCCAAGACAACCTAAGAAGTTACTAATAAAACAGTCACAGTCTTGGTTTTTGAAGTGAGACAAATAAAACCTATTTGGCTTTAATCTCTAATGATATTAACAAATCAATACAATTACATCTCATTCCTCTTCACCATACAGGATTAGGAGGTGCTGGGCATCCATTGCACTAATGTTGAATGGGAAACCAGGGTACAGTCAGACATATGTGGGGACCAAGGCTGGCCTTTCTGAAGAAAGTGTGCACACACAGGTATGCCTCAGGTGCGTACCTCCTGTACTCATCTCTCCCAGTCTAGAAAACAGGGGCAAGAACCAACTGCCGTGAGCTCTTGGATCCTTCTCCCAAGAAGACAATTCCAATGAATAAAAGTCCCCAGATCATTTATGGCCTACAACAGGATCTTTCAGAGAGTAAAGTATGCTCTACTCAATACTGAGACTCAATGGTAAAAGAAAGCAAAGGCTGTCCGAAACAGCCCCCAAAACATGAGAGTACATCAGGAGAGCTGGATTTTTAGTTGATACTGATAACCTTTTTTTTTTTTTTTTTGAAATCTAGATTTCAAATGGCATGGAACATTAAAAATCAACTTATTAATACCCAAGGGAAAGGTGTGGGGAAAACCTGTATTCTCTTGTTCACATAATATTTACTGAGCATGACTGCTTAAGGACAGTGTTGAACTCTGGGGAGAAAGCAACAATGCATTGAAAATAATCCACAGCCTGAATGACCTGCAGTCCTGGGAGGGCTGAGTGAAGGAAGTAACTATAAAATAACTTAGATGAGAGATAAATGTGCACAGAGCTAGAGATGTGGGGATCTTGATTACAGAGATCTGGAAATCTTCAGACTTTCTCATGTCAATGGTCACTGCCACTGATTTCTTGGTGGCTTTAGGAGCCAGCTGTTTACAAATGGCATAAATGCATCTACTTAAGGTAAAACAGTATCAGTGAGAACACTGCCACCCATCCTGAAAGAAACATAGAATTGGCCACTTAAAGTATAGCCTGCAAGAAAAGAAGAGCCATGGGCTTAAAAAAAAATCACAATGAGATCATAATGGGACCTAAACCAAAGAATTTTAATTTATATCAACTGAAAATAAATCCACCAGAAATAAATGGTGAATGTAGTTTTTAATATTCATACATTATTGAAGGCCATGGATTTTATTTACCTAAAACCTTATGAAAATGTTCAAGCATAATGGCAAAAAAATGACCACAGTGATAGAATTGTACTTTACACTGGAATTACTGTAGTATAACTTAGTTGAGTTGCATGAATTTCTTTAGACATATCTATGACAGCTTATTTCTAGTATTCAATTAAGTTTCTGGAGGTGGGGGATGAGGTAGATAAGTCTATTTTTTGGTACTGAAATTTAATGTTTACAGAAATATATATAGGATCTTTAAAGGCACAAGATCCTGATCTTTCATATTGTGAGTTATGAGAGGTTAGATACCTGAATTTCATGCTCAGTAATCTATTTTGAGTAATTAACCCGATACTTTGGAAACAGATACAGAAGAAGGTCCTGTTGAGAAAGCTATCATTTGAAATAATCATAAAAGCATGTGAATAGCACCAGCACCCGTGATATTGAGCATCTACTTTCAAAGAACTAAACTTCACATTAGCTGATCCAGGTCAAAATAGCACCAAGCAAATATTTAATCTCCATGTCAAAAACAAGAATATTATATCTCTTTATCTTTAGAAATATAACCTCTCAGATTTCTCTAAAACTTCAATTCACAGATGAGTGTTATTTGCATGAGACACATCATCTTACACCATTTTATGATGATTTTCATTTAATCTAAATCCTGCATCCCATTTTTAATTGTTAAAACAAAACTGCATCATGTCTATTTAAATTTCATTCTGAGTAGAATACAAGAGCTGCTCATTTCCATAGGACTGATGAACAGTCCTGCCCGTGAGTGACTGCTTTAGATTCCATTACCTGCATGTGGACATACGGTGGCTGTGGGGCCAGTCGGGCCCTCTCTGAGCTTTGCTGGGCAGCTGCTGCCCTCTCTGCTGCACGCTCACTTCCTGGAGCCTTCTTGTCAGCTAGAGGGCTTTCTGTGGTACTCAGCTCAGGATCTGAGAGCAGCCTGTCAGTACTGCTGTGGAAGACAGTTTGGAATCACTGATCCAGCTCTGATACCTCTGGACCCCACATGTGAGTCTACTGTTAGCTGCTTACATGTCTCCACCCAAAGCAACGCTAAGACAGGGCACAAGTCATCAATTCCTTGTCCAAGGTCACTCCACTAGGGTAAACAGCAGAGCCAGAATTTTAACTCAAGTCCTTTGACTCTAGGGCTAGAGGTTGAAACTATTTCACAATATACACACGGTATCTTGTCTATGGGACACGGAGTCTGATGCACAGACAAGATTTCTCATGTTTATATATCAGTGACTCATATAAAAAGTATAAACAGAATCTACATAAATATGCAAAGTATACATATGACAGAGGTTACATGTGTGAAATACACATGATGTTGGTTATGAATAAAATTATGAGATCAATGAGAAATATTCTTCAATGTGCTTCTTAAAATGGGCAGCATACTTGATTTTATAACTCATCATACATGCACTTCAAGTTCATATCCAATTGCACCAGTAGGTTCAAATAAGACAGGGACATACAATATCAAAGAGCTCATTTGTTTACAGTCTGAGAATTCTAGAAAGAGGTGCTGGAACATAAGACAACAATATACTTCACTTGGCAGATGCTGACAGAAGCAGTGCACAGGGAATTAAGGCCTACCACCAGCTCACTGGAGGCCAAGGCCAGGAGAGCAGCTCCTCAGAGGGAAGAGGACAAGGAAAGGAGAGAAGACTGGCAACACAGACCACAGTCACTAAGTCAGCATGGGACCCTGTCAGATTCAGACTGTAAGGAAGACCTGCTGAGAAGACCCAGCAAGGACACAGGCCTGGAGGCTCAGAACATCTGCATGACACAGCATGCCCCTCAAATGCAGTCAACAGACAGCAGAGAGAGGTGTTTCTCAGCTACCCTAAAAAAAAAGAATGGTCATTTGGGATATTAGTTGTCTTATAAAGACAAACACAGGCAAAGCAGAGCTAGACCAGACCTTACAAAGCAAACTGGTGTTTAGTGAAAAAGGGAAATAAGGACCATTAGCTGTAGAGGGAGTCAAAGTTACCCTTGATTACATGACACCCTGTCTCAGAAAAATATTGTCTCTACTGAGTACTGAAGAGCAGAGAGAGCATTAGTTCTCATGACACAGATATAAACCTAAAAACTCAATGGAGTAAGGATTATAAAGAAAGGTAAGTGTGAAATTAATGGATGGTATTACTGTACAATGTTTAAAGATAATTATGAAGAGAAAGGAAAACGCCCATGATGAGTCTGAGCCTGACTTGTGTCAAAGAGTGTTAACCACTGACCTCAAAACAAATTTGTCCTGCTATCTGTTTTCTCTCCAAATATCAAGGGCATTAAAGAGGAGAATGCATATTGCAAGTGTGAGTTTAAAGAGGAGAATAGACACTGGGAGTGTTACTTTAAATATGATAATACCTATTGTTTAAGGAGTTTAAAGAGATACATACTGCAAGTGTGAGTTTTTTGTGCCTTGCAGTAGTTCTACTGTCTGCCTCTTGCTGCAGGAGACCTTGGCAGAGCCCATCATCTGCTTTAAATCTCCAGCATTCCCCGAATGTGAGGGACTACGAGGCATGCCCACCTCAACAAAAGCATCATTGCAACCTGCAGGAGGGAAGGGGGGACATTACAAAGTCTGCACAGCATCACTTTATAGTTGAAAGTCATCTCCAGTGGAGTAAACAAAACAAAAGCTAAGTTTTGTGGAGACATTACAATGGTCTACAAACTCAGGCTGTCACAAAAACTCAGCCCAAGGAGGAGAAAATCGTGTCTCAAAGACTGTTATGGGTAAAGGTTTGTAATAAAACCTTAGTTTCTTTTCTTTTTCTCCTTATGGTACTATAGTTTAAGCCCAGGGCCTTAGATATGCTAGACACAGTCTCCCACTGAGCTACACACCCAGGCACCATCATGTTCCTTAAAGATCCTTAGAGAGTTATGTGCTTATATATCAACATTTAGCAATTGCATGCTTTTCCATTACCCAACCCAGCCACTTTACTATGGAAAGAGCCAATGATGGGAAAGTGCCACTTATGGTGAGCAGGTCTCAGGTCATCTTCTACTGTGCCCTCTAGAATTTCATTCAAGGTGCTGACTCTCCGCAAAGTTGGGGTAGGAGGAGTCAGTGATGGTGAACAGAGCCATCTTACAGTCCCTGAAGATTCTGCCCAGTCACAAACCAGACTGATGCTCGGGTGAAGAGCAACACTGCCTGACCTTCTGCAGGGTTGGTTTTGGGAGAAGCCTGCTCAGACCCAGCCGTCTGCATGGATGGATCACCATGACTCGTACTCAGCACCTTTTCTCCCAGCGATGTGGTGGATATTGCACCATACTTTATGTTTGGGGACTGAAATAAAAAATAACATGTGGATTGGCACATGACAATGCAGAAAACATTTCATGTAGAGACTGAAGTGGGCTGCAGGTGGCTCATGGCTTACAGGCAGCAGAACACAACTTCCCAGTAGAAGGGCATTACCTGAGCATGTCCATTTAGAGAAACAGAGATTTTTTTCCCTTCTGTCTGCATACTGTTGATATGGACATCAACAGGAGTCAAGCCGGGAGGGGGAGATGGGGCTGTGTGCCCATAGGTGGGCACTCCAGACAACAAAATATTGGTCAGCGTGGCCTGGGCGGTTGATGGAATCACAAGGTGTGGTATAGCAGAAAAACCTGTGGTAACATTTCACAAACACAGGTATCAGAGAACAACTCAAAAGCAACAACTATTACTTCTGTTAACAACACACAATATATAACTTTTGTAACTGCCAATTCATCTCTATTTAAACAGATTCAACCTTACTATGAAAACATAATTGAATATCAAAATGAAACATCACTCAGACAATATTTACTCTGAGCCCTTCACCATACAGATGAGGACAGTCATTGTGTTAAGCTCACATGACTACTCAGCAAGCTAGTCCAAGCAAGGGCTGTGTTCCCCAAGTACCAGGCTGGTGAGCCTCATGTGCGAGAACCCAGATTCTTTCCCTAACTGTGCTTGTCACTCATGGAGATTATACTCTACTTGCATGAAAAATTCACCCCTTTGCTGTGCTAGGTTTTAACTAATTTACACAGCAGAGAATTTCTGCTAGGCTGGAATAGACTTTGAACCATAATTTAACCCTGAAAAAACTGAACTAGTTGTAAATTTTATTTGAAGGCAGACAACACCCAGGAACGCATGCCTCCACTACTGAGGTGGTACTGACCTGCGGTGGTGGAAGTGTTGGTAAGTGGGGATGCCCACAATGTGGGGCTAGGGGGTGCCAGAACTTGGGCTTTGCAAAGGACTGACTGAGTTATTAAGAGCATTCAGGAGTGAGTTTGGGGTGGTGGTAGTGTTTAGTGATAAGGCGGTGGGCCCCAACAGACCTGTAATAAATGAAAATAAAGTCAATGTGCATAAATTCAAGTTTCTGAGATAAAGATGGCCTTTACACTGCCATGTGGAATGGACAGCAGTAGAATCTGATACTTTAAATATAAAACAAGGAGGACAAGTTTTCTTTCAAATAGTATCAGATATCAGCTCGTCCACAAATAGATACTACCAAAGGGAAGGCAGATGTGACCAGATGACCAGACCTGGACAGCAGACAGGGCCACCGAGCACCATGAGGTGCCTGCCATGCATGCAGTGAGCAAGGGTAAGTGCAGCCCTGCTCAATTGGAGGTTCATGCTTATTTCCCTGTGACCCACATAGCTTCCAAACAAACCCTTTTCCAACTAGTCCCATGGAGTAGTGACTGGGGATGTTTGCCTGCATTAGACTGACTGAACTGGCTCCTTAGTAGGAAGGCCTTGTTTTCTGGGACAGTCCTATGTGGGTCCAAAGACACGTGTGCCCTCTCTTGGTTCTATGCATATGGTGAAAACATTCCTTGGAATTTTTTTTGTTTTTGTTTTTCTGTTTTAAGCACTCAATACTTGATATTAACATGAAATTTGTCTTTAGAAATTTAAAATATTTGTTCTAGAATAAACTATGCATTTGTACACATGTCTCCTGGCATGCACTAACTGTTACAGAGAGGTTCAGGCATGCAAACCTTTCCAGAATTCCTTGATAGACTTGGTTTCTGTTAAGTTACTTGTTCTCATTTTCTGGTCCACAGGCATTGCTATGCTATTATGACTGCTTAGGTACCTGGGGAAGGATATGTAACTTGGGTGGATGAGGGAGCAAGGAGGGAAGAATTTTTTACTATTGTTGTGTCCAAGAATGGTAAGGGAGCATCTGAATCATATAAGCATAATGCCATAATGCTTTTTTTTTTTTTTTAACATCACTAGGGATTGAACTTCAGGCCTCATGCTTGCTGGGCAAGCCCTTTAACAGTGAGCTACACATTTGTTAAAGCAAAAGCAAGTATTGGGGAAAAAAACTCTGAATGATTTTCTAAGTTTATTTTTTTTTTTTTGTCTCTCAACTCCATGCAGAATGAACGTCTGGGCTATCACATTAGCATTTTGTAGAAAAGCACCTGAGAGACGACTAGGGAAGTGGTAACCCAGCCTCACTGAGAGACAGCAGCCCACAAGGGAGGCCACCCTGTCAGGAAGTGGCTCGCCTGGTTTGCTCCCCAAGCTGAGCGCTGGCAGGGACATGAACCCCAGCGCAGGCCTGTGTGCTTCCCTTGCTGGCTGGAGGCTTAGCAGGCTTAGCCACCAGGGAGATGCTCTCCCTCCCCTCCCAGATTTGCAATTACTTTCTGAAAAGCAAACCGGATAATCTTTCTCTCTAGGGACCCATGGCAATATTACAAATCCATGAGAGAACAAACACATAAATTACAGTCAGCCTGATCCCTTCAATCTCAATGCACCCTTAATTTAGAATAATAAATGCAGCCACTGAAAATTAAGTCAGACCTTGACTATTTATACCCACATAGGAAGAAACTGGGTCCCCCAAATCCACAGAGCCAAACAAAAACCCAGACTGGACAGATGGGGTTTTGTTGCTTCCCACCTGACCTTGGGGCTTGGAAAAGAAGAAAACAGTGTTTAACTGTAGACCCAAACAGCAGAAAGAGAAGGAGCCAGATAAGCATTGCCCAGTGACTGAGAAGCGCCGTAGGAATAAATTTTATACCTAGTCCAGTGAGTCCGAGGCCTGCTGAAGCTAAGATATCCAGGCTGGGACATGCCAGGCCGGCAGGGCACGATGCTGGGGATGGACTGGTTGCTATGGTAACCCCACTGCTTTCAAGTCCGAGGAGACATTTCCTTGCTTCATACATATTTAAGGCATTTCGCTCAACACTTTTCACAATCACAGACTATGAAAACACATAATGGGGGGAAAAAGTGACATGCGAGCAGTCTACAATGAATGAAGGGGGAGGAGGGGGAGGAAATGAAAATGCTAGTGAGAACTCTACTCCGGAATGTATTAACCCTGCCATCAAGTCATCCACCAGTTCTGACACTCATTTCTGAAGCTTACAGAGGCCTGGAAAGATGGCCAAATATTAGTGACCAGCCATCACAGGTGTGCCATGTTCCCGTTCCCACCACAACCTTATGGGGTGGGATTCACTATGGCCATTTAGGAAGCTGAGGGATTTAGTCATAGTCACAGCAAGGCTGTAGTGGGACAGAGAGAGGGTCCGAGGTCTTCCCCTCTACCTCATTCTTTTAGGAACCAAGTGAAACCTATCACCATATCCAAACTGCACAATAACTGTCTCTCACACTGGACAGTTATGGGCTGCCCGCGAGCCGAGACCTCGAGGCACCACCATTCCTCACTGTGACAAAGTTTATGATTAAAAAGTCTAAGTAACAAGCCCCTTTCACCTTCAGTGGCCTTCTGTAGAAAATTGGAAATGTGAGCCCAAGGCAAAAGGCTGTAAGGGGTGGTAAAGAAAGCACTGAAAACTGTGGTCAGCATCCAGCAAGTTAGGCATAATGAAATTAGTTTTTATTATCTATAATCTTTTCTTCCCTGATATAAGTTCATTTTCCATTGGACTCCTAGAATTATTCTTGTTTCTGTCTTTATCTTTTAGTCCCAATATCTATACATTTCTCATTAACTCAAATTAGTCAAGCATGAAGCCTCATGACATATAAAACCAATGTGCTAACCTAAAACTCACCCTCTTATATTCACTTAGAATCAGAGGTATCTTCCCTCTAAAATTTTCCCTGGAAAAAGGTATGATCATTTTCCTTCAGTTGAACAACTATCACATTATTTACACATGTAAAACATATATGTAGCACATATGCATAGAAACCATTCTACATATATGATAATAGCTATAGTTCAGAAACTTAAAAATGGAAGATATGAATGGTGTGTTGTCTACTGTAACCATTGAGGAGCCTTCACTCTGTTCAGGAATTACTTTTTCTTCAAAACGTCCCACAAACTCAACTTAATTGCATGTTATATAAATCCTTGTATTTTGAAGATTTTAAAACATAAGAAAACAATGTTAATATAGCATCTTCATACTTAGTGCATGAACAAAGACTTATTTTTTTTCTGACTTTTGTTGAAAAACATCAAGCATTCACCTTGACAATTTCCTAATTCTATGTTTCTCCTCCTACCCAAAAGGCAAAAAGCAACTCACTGTGAATGTTCTGGACCCCTGCCGAGCACTTCAGAAAGTACAGAAGTGTGGATGATCCTGCGTAGCACATGCTCTGCAATCCATGTGTTCATGCCACTGCCCTGGCCAACTGACTCCTGCTACGAAGGCATATTCCCCTGGGTAACTATAAGTGGAGTTGGTGTGATCAGATGGCCCCAAAATGCTCTTTGAGTGGCTGTGCCAATTTTCACAATACTAAAATAAGAGTATTCCTCTTTCCTCACATTCTCATAAGCGCTTGGTATCAGATTTATAGCATTAGCTATACATATAATTACTGAAACTCTGCCACATCTGAGAAGAGGGGAACCTAAGAAGGCTGAGCACTTCTGTCACTTAAAGCCTTTATTTAAAAACAATGGGCTATAGTTTTTAAAATTAATTGCTAGACTAACATGGTGGCTGGCAGATATTAAATTCTGAAAGTGATTTTTAAATTGGTATGTATTGGGTCCTACGGTAGATCCACTGTTTAGTTTTCAGAGAAGCCTCCATAGTGAACCCCATCAGGGCAGGACTGGTTTACATTCCCACCAGCAGTGTCTGAGGGTTCCCTTTTGTCTGCCTCCTCACCAGCGTATTGTCATAATGACCGCCATTCTGACTGGAGTGAGGCAGAATTTCATTGTAATTTTGATTTGCATTTTTCTAATTGCTAAGGAGGTTGGACTTTTTTTTCATCTTTATTGGACATTTTTACTTTATCTATGGAGTAGCCCATTATTGATTGGGTTGTTTGATTTCTTGTAAATATGTCAAATTAAAACAATTTTATCCTTTTTCATATGTATTTATAGAAAAATAATGGTTACTGAAAATGAACTCCAGAAACCAATAAAGAAAATGATGATCAATAATGAACACTGCCAGAAATTTATACTGATGCGACTCAATGCAGAATAACACATATACATGCAATTGCAAAACCAAAGTGTACAGCATATGGTGCTACAAACGGTTTTTTGTGCACAGACCCTGCACCAACCTTGCTTGGTTGTTTTGGCTTTGGTTTAATACTGACAAAGACGTCGAGCTGTTCCATCAACTGAGCGATGAACTGTGGATCAACTTCAATTTCTTCCTTCATATCAAACATCAGCACAAGGGGCAGACAGCCCTAGCAACCACCAGAAAGGAATGTCCAAGCGTTAATCATCCTAATACTTGGTAAGTGAACATATCTATAAATAGTACAACATGCTATAGCTTAAAGAGCAGACCAAAGTATTAAAGCCTACACTTAAGACTGATATAGGAAGGATGCTGAGTGAGGGGCAGGAAGCTATCCTTTGAATACCACCAAAATTGTCTATCTTATGTTTCTGGGTTTGGTCTTGGCATATACTTACTTTCTCTCTCTCTCACTTTCTCTCTGTGTGTGTTAGATGTGTGATGTATGCATGTATGTGTGTGCAGATGCATGACCCCCATGCATTTGCATGTGGAGGCCAGAGGAGAATGTGAGTGTTCTCTTTTCTCCTCACCCATGTAGTTCTTTCCTTGAGATGAGGTTTCTGTTTTCCCTCAACTCAGAGCTGCTGTCTACCAGCAAGCCTCACCCATTCTTTGTCTTGCCCTCCACAGACTAAGATTACAGACATATGTGGTCATGCCCAACTTTTTACATAGGTTCTAGGGAGTCCAACTGGGTCTCCTGCCCGAGAGGTCCTCATACTTACGTGGCAAGGACTTAACTATTCAGCCATCTCCCAGCCCACAATTTTTTTTTTAATCCACTGTCCACCTTGGAAAATTTCTTCGATCTCTGACTTCAGTTTTGTTAGTGGTGGTTGAAATGTGATTCTCTACCACCTTAAGGGACAAATTTTGTGCCATGGCTCAATGACTTACAGTGATGGCATCTTCTTGCATCTTGAATGAAAACTCAGCATGAGGGGCTGGAAAGTTGGCTCAGTGGTCATAGGCACATGTTTGAAAGCCTGATTGCCTGCTTTCATCTCCCTAGTATCCATGTAAAGCCAAACGCACAATGTGGTGCATGCATCTGGAATCTGTTTGCAGGAGCAAGAGGCTCTGGCACACCTATTCTCTCTTCTCTCCCTCTTCTCTTTTCTTTCTCTCTCATTGCAAATAAATAATAAGCATTTTTTAAAATGTTTTCAACAAAACTCAACATGAGTTTAAGTATTTCTATTTTGAATTGGCTTTAAAAAAAAATATTTGAGAGAGAGAGAATGGATACAACCAGGGCCTCTAGCCACTGCAAATGATCTCCAGACACATGCACCCCCTTGAGCATCTGGCTAACATGGGTCCTGGGAAATTGATCCAAGGTCCTTTAGCTTTGCAGGCAAAAGCCTTAACAACTAAGCCATCTCTCCAGCCCATGACCTGGCTGTCTTGATGCACAACACACCCTCGTGGCGGTGAGCTTGCTTCTTCTATCAGACCAGGGCCATCCCTCGATGCCCTCGAAGTAAATTCTGTACATCAACATCTTAACTCACCAGAGGCATCTTAAGCAGCCAAAGCCTTTGGATACAGTGGATACTGTCAGGACTACCTGCCTGAAAGGGGCTGTGAGCTCCGCCCCTTCCTTCACTTCCTTTGCCACTGCAGACCTTAGTTTTGATTTTCTTCTTCCATGATCTCTTCCTGGCCACTACTCTATGGAGTGTAAGAGCCACACAATTTACTTTTCCCAATCTATGGGATACTACTCTGTGTAAGTCCCTGGTTACTGTATTTTTATACAAATGTACCAGGAAAAGTTACTGACAAACATACTGGATTACAGTGAAAGATTATATGCCATTTAACTGTGGGTAAAAGTGATTTGTCTATATAAGAAAGTTGTTAAAATGTACTGAAAGCCTTTTAATCATTCCCTCCTTTCAGTATTTTACAACAGTATGTCTCATGCTACATCTATATTTTTGGTGGGTGTCATCAAAGTAGGAGTGTTAATCTGTGAACTTTTTCAAGCATTTTGAACTTACGAAGAAAACAGAGTCATTATACCAGTTCTTGCTTATGAATGAGCAATCTCACTGATGGTGTATTAAAAATAACATTATAGGTGTTCGGTAGATTGCTCAATGGGCAAAGCACTTCACTACACAAGCATGAGGACCTAAGTTTGGATCTGCAGCTCCCACATGAAATTCCAGGTACTATGGTGTGTTTCTGTCACCTCGGTGCTAGGGAGGTGAAGACAAGAAGATTCCTGGAGCATGCTGGCTAGCTTGTCAGTGATCTCTGGGCTCAGTGAGAGACCCTGTCTAGGACAGTAAATGGAGAACACTGAAGTGAGACTAATGCCTATCTCTGGCCTCACACACACAGACCCCAAGTGCACACACAAGGAACATGATAGAATAAACTGGGCTTAAAAAAAGAGACTACATTCACAGAATAATTTTTTAAGATAATAATATTCCTAATGATTTTATAACAAGTTTCATCTGTCAAAGGAGTGGAATCAATGCAAATTTGGGTTTTCTTGAGAGCTTTTCAAAGCAAATTCTGCTAGTCAATAAAGACAAAGGTCACACCTGATTGAAATGTCACTGAAACTCTGCTCTGGGGATGCATGTCTGCACACCTAGCAACATGGCCATTGACTGTGTTACCACATACCAACCCACACACTAGGGTATTAAATGAATATATGAAGGGGATAAATAAATTATAAACTAGAGTAGTATTGAAATATATAACTGTTATTCTTGTTATGTAATACTCAAAAGCTTAAAGAATATTCTTTGAATTATGTAAGAAATTTATGAAATGTGCACACATTTCTTTTTTTTGGTTTTTCGAGGTAGGGTTTCACTCTATCCCAGGCTGACCTGGAATTCACTCTGCATTCTCAGGGTAGCCTCGAACTCACGGCGATCCTCCTACCTCTGCCTCCTGAGTGCTGGGATTAAAGGCGTGTGCCACCACGCCCGGCTGAAATGTGCACACATTTCAAGTGGCCAAGAGCTAAGTCTTTGAGGATGAAATCTGAACAGTGTTTTTACTTCTGTTTAAACAGTTTTTATAAAGTAGAAACTACACACTGACACTGCTTGTCAGATGAAGAGAGTCATCTTCCATCCACGCCACAAAATAGTCGATTACTTCCTTATTCCCTGACGTGTTTAGTCTAAGTTAAGAAAAATATTGAGAGAGCATCGTTTCCCTATGCAATGAAGTACAGCCTGTGGAGGTGTAATAAACCCCATTCTTGCAGTTTTTGACCCTTTACTGAAGACTTTCCTGTGCGACCAGGCTTCCAGAGAGCTTTCCTAAGAATCCTGTGAGGAGGAGGAGTGCAACTACACACACTGTAGCCAAAGTAGTTAGACAAATGCCACAGTGCTGACTGCAGTAACTTACCATGAGATATTGCCTGGCGAGACAGACACACTCAATGGTGCCCTGGAGGTAGACGGTAGATTTCTTCTGTGGGTTGCTGGGGTCGGGGAAGTGGATCTGCGCACCTGTCCTCTGCATGATATGCTTGATGTTGCTCCCATTTCGGCCCATCATGAAGAGGTGATGCTGAGCTGCGATGTCTAGTTGAGTGCTCACAGGAATAGCCGAGGCTAGACTCCCCGCAAGGTGTTCTAACAACATGGCCGTCCCCTCCTGGCAGAAAAGGGTGGGAGGAAAATGATCCCATAAAACCCACGTTTGCACACACAGGAAAGTTCCTACTGCACCTCCAGCAGCTAGGGAAAAACCACAGCACATTCTATAAAGCCAAAAGTAATGCAAAGGAAAATTCTGGCAACCAAGTAGTCTAATACCTATAAAAAAAGAACTTCCAAGCTTTAATCCCAGCACTCCGGAGGCAGTAGTAGGATGACTGCCATGAGTTTGAGGCCACGCTGCAACTACACAGTAAATTCTATGTCTTCCTGGCCTTTAGTGAGATGCTATCTCAATAAAACAAAAAAAGGAAATAAAAAATCATAATAAAACTATTATAATAGGCACGGTGGCACACACCTATAGTCCCAGAACTCAGGAGACTGAAGCAGGAGGATCATGAGTTTGAAGCAAGGCTGGGTTACCAAGGTCGACTCTGTATCAAAAAAAAAAAAATAGTGTTGGGAAGATGGCTTAGAGGTTAAAGTGCTTGCTTGCAAAGCCTGCTGGCCCAGATTCAATTCCTGAGTATCCACAAAGAGCCAGATGTACAAAATGGTGCTTATGTCTAGAGTTCATCTGCAGCCTCAAGAGGCCCTGGTGTGCCTATGTACTCTCTCCCTCCCTCTCTCTCTCCCTCTCTCTCTCTCCTTGAAAATAAATGAAAAAATTTTTTAAATTTTAAAAATTAACAAAAGAGGGCTGGAGAGATGGCTTATTGCTTGCTTGTAAAGCCTAAGGACCCAGGTTTGATTCTCCAGTACCCACATAAGCCAGATGCACAAGATGGCACATGTGTCTGGAGTTCTTTGCAGTGGCTAGAGGCCCATTCTTTCTGCTTCTCTCTCTCTCTTACCAAAAAATAAAATTTAAATTGTTTTTTTTAAAAAAATTAACAAAAGATCTGGGTGTGGTGGTGCATGCCTTTAATCCCAGCACTCAGGAGGCAGTGGTAGGTGGATTGCTGTGAATTTGAGGCCACCATGAGACTATATAGCAAATTCCACATCAACCAGGGCTAGAGAAAGACCCTACCTCAAAAAAAAAAAAAAAAGAAACAGTAAAACTTGCTTAATCTGCACACTTGCTTGTTGGTAATTACGTGAGTTATTTACCTTCACAGCACTAGTGTTATTCTGAGACCCTCGCACTATGACAGTAGCACCATACATTCGAGACCGCTGTTTAAATGATACGGAGATGTTGTATGTCTGGGAGATGTGCTGAATGGAGGGGGAGTTAGGATCGGGTACTGGTTGGAGGATTCCAGCAATTGGTAACTCGAACATCAGCACCAAGGGAAGGAGCTCCTAGGAGACCCAAAACACAGCATGTCAGGGGAGTCATCATTACAGACAGGGGTAGTGAGGTATAGCTCATATGTTCTTTTCTGAAAATGGACTTTAAGACATAAGTTGCTTCTATGAGAGACCCAAGTTTAATACACTATGTAACATTATGTTACTGGACAAAGCCATTTGGGAAACCTCTCATGGTATATAGCTCAAATCGCCTGTAGCATTTCCCCCTCGCACTTCTATTTGATCATTTAAAATTCATCAAAGAAATGGTGTCAGATGAGATACAGAACATTTCTAGAAATGTTTTCAATAGAAAAAGTTATTTAATAGCCTCAAATGCTATTGTTCTGCTGACTAGAATACCTACTACAAAAATGTAGGGAATGGAGGCAGAATGGTCATGTAGACAACTTTTGCCATTATTTCCTACCTACTAAAAATATCATTTGGCTACAAAGTGGTAGAATATTTCAGTGCTTTATCTCATAAATATTCCTGACATACATTTACCATATGAAAGCAATAGTTACCCGGATTCTAACTCGGGCAGATTCAACTCCTGCTGGTTGTCCTGCTATCGATACCTGCAAAAGTAAAAACAAAACAAAACAAAACAAAAAAACACAGATTTATTCTAATCAAACCCTCACCTGCCTTTTTTAGGTATCTCCAACCTTGCTGCTGAATGTGTGGTCTAGGGACAAAAGCATGAGCATCTGAGAGCTCAGTGAAATTAAAAGCTCTCACGCCCAACCCAGGCCTGCTGAGCCAGAGCTGGATCCTCACTGTGGATGTCAACTGCGTCCTAGCACCCTTGGACCCAGCCCAAGCTCCACAGCCTCCATCCTCATTCTGCCCATCATTATGCCCCAAAATAATGCCCACCATAATCTTTGTTCATGGAATTTTCTTCCTTTTGTTTAATCTCTTTGATGCCAGGTACATAGCAATATACAATGGCATGGATACACTAAGTTCTCAACACACTGAACTTCTTCCACACCAGCTGTCATTTACTGTCACTTCAACCGGCTTTCTCCAAGGATCCAGGAACCTTCTTCAAATCCACCAGCTGTAAGACTGATCTTATATTAGAGGGAGAGAACATGGTTCTGGAATGCTTAGGGCTCACGGCATGCTGAGCAGCTCTTAGAAGTCCTGAGTAATGCAGGTCTGTGACCTGTTTCCGTGGTCAGTACTGCTGCTGCCCAAGTCTGGCAGCCAGAGTCTGGATATCGAGAATCCATGTAAAGCCAGGCTGCAGAAGCGTGTGAGCCTGCGACCCAATCTGGGAGGTCAGCTAGTCCGGTATTTGTGGCAGCAAATTACAAGACAGACCCCATCTCCAAAAAGGTGAAAGGTGAGGAATGACACTCCAAGGTTAACCTCTGACTTCTGCATGCACGCGTGGCATGTATGTCCTCGAAGGTGCATGTACACACACACACACACGAAATTTTGAAGAATGCCCAGGCCTTTTATCATGGCTTTCTATATAGATCTTTATACACACACACACCTCCATGTCACCATTATAGGTGTCAGTTTCTACTAGAGTGACTAATGTAGAACAAAGTACAGTTCTGGATTGCATAGGTAAGTTGAAAATGCTTGCATGAACAGGTGAGTTCCAAAACGAGAACCAGAAGAAGCAGGAATAAACTGGAGACAGGCCCAATTTGATCAGCGTGAAGAAGTAGGGCACTCATGCAATGCCTCTTGGGAGGTCGCCTGGAGTCACCTAGATGGTGACTTCAGGAACTGCCAGATAGAATCCTGGCACTGGACAGGCAAGCCAGAGGCCCTTTCCTGCCTGGCATGCTCTCGCCTCGCCTCAGGATCTTACTGTGAGAACATCTCCTTCCCCGTCTCCTGTCAGCCAATGCGAGGTCAAGAGGCTGGACCCTCCTGCACCTAACCCTTAAACATCACAGCACCTCAGCCTCTTGTGGGGTGGTGAGCACACAATCTGTACTTGGAATTATCTATAGAGTGCTGCTTTCTGCCAGGCATGCTACAACTTAGGGTTATGGCTCCTTCCATACAAGCCCAGTGGAGAGACATCACCTGGTTGCTCTTCTCTGCTTGGTTATTCCTGTTGGAATCTGGAAAGTGGATGTGGCACCCTGTTTCCTCCATCACCTTTTTGATATTGTTGCCACCTTTGCCAATAACATGAGAGTGTTCGGTATGGGAAACATCCATCTTCAGTGTGACCCGATTGCTCTAGGTGGAAATAAAGTTATCACTTCATGATGCATGAAGAAAGAAAGACCAACTCTCTGCACATGTTGTCCTTTATGCTTTGGGGCACTATGAAGTGATTGATGGAGACCTTACAGATTTCTCAATAAAACGATCTGACAATTTCTCTGATTAGTAAAATAGCCTCATTTTAAGACAAATTTGTCTATGTCTATATATATCTATATCTAGATAGATAGATAGATAGATAGATATAGATATAGATATATTCTTTACCAAGACAATTTAAAAAACAAGTCTTGCATGTGCTGTAGAATCACATGGGCTTATCCCAACCCCCCACCACTTTCTCCCAGGAGTTCCTTCATCCCAGCATGGAGTAGCCCCTGCAGAGACAGGCTTTAAATTTAACATTCACTTACTTTCGTGTCCAAGACAGACATGATCATTTCCTTGGCTTCTTTGACATCCTCTTTCTTTCCAGAAACCTTAATGTGGGGATCTGCAAGCAACCAGACCCAAGGTACATGTGAGACTCTCAGGCTTCCTCTAACTTTTAAAATAGATGATGCAATATAAGAAAGAGATATGGAAGGGCTGGAGAGATTACTCAGTGTCTAAGGCACTTGCCTAAGAAGCCTAAGGACTCATTTTTGACTCTCCAGGTCTCACATAAGCCAGACGCACAAGGTGGCGCATGCCTCTGGAGTTTGATTACAGTGGCTGGAAACCCCTGGTGTACCAACTCTCTCTCTCTCGCATTAAAAAAAAAAAAAAGATCTGATAAGAAGCCCACTATCTGTTACACATTCTGCACGTTATCACTGTAATAAAAACAAGTGCATGGAAAATACTCAAATTGTGTATTTATCCATGTTTTTATTCTTCCTTCTGAGAACTGGATACACCATTTAATTTTATTTTTGTAAAATAAGCATAGCATATAAATGTAATATAAATATATAATTATTTTTAAATAATTAAGGCATCTATATATAAATTTATTAACTGAGTTCTTGCTATACTCTAAAGGTTTAAATATAAGAATTTTCTAGTCTACTCTGAAGGCTGCAATACAAAAGTTCATCTAATAAACACTACAGCTTGTGAAATTTGAGAGAGGAAACTAAGGGAAAAGGTAGCTGAGTAAGTTGCTCCAGTCTGAGTGACTAAGACACGTCACGTCTTACTGAATTTTAAATAGCACAGCATTTGATCCCTTGACAAATGATGTCTGACATCTCTCCTACAAGACAGTGGTCCAGGGACTGAGGAATGTATAAGGAAGACAAAAGACCCCTGACCACATGTGGACCTCGCAATGTGCAGGGAGGCAATGCTAAGTCCAAGAAATTACTTCATGCGCTGAGACACGGGTGTTATGAAAGAAGGTGGGAATAAGACCAAAGGGTCCGAGGTGGCAGCTCTGGAGCTGGGCGTCAGGCTCACTGAGCATGAGGTCTGAGTCGAGGGGTAAGGCGCTGTGGTATTCGAACGTGTAGCCCCATAGACTCAGTGTTTTATTAAAATTAAGTTTGTAGCTTTGGCCCCTAGCAGGCAGACCCCTGCTATTAGGAGGGGGTCACTAGGAGAGATCTGAATTCCAGCCCAAAGGTATGAAGAAAGGTTTTGGGCTCTGTGAGTCCTGCTTGCTGCCAGTCCATGCCACTGCTTTTGTGGTGCTTGCTGGCTGCTGGTGGTCTCTCTGTGTTTGTAATGATGACTAGGAACCAGCTTCTTCCACCATTAATGGATCCGTAAGCTTGAAATAAAGGCTTGTCATCCTGGCGATCAGGAAACTCTCTACTACAGGGGTGAACCATAGTTGACTTAGCTGGCATCTTCTGGGTAGAGGAAGACATCAGAGCACATGTCTCCTAGTGGGGATGCCCTTCATTCTCCTTCACTGGGTCCCCAAGTCATTCAGCAAGCTGGTGTTCGCACACCTTACATGTCTGCCTGGTGCAGACAGAAAATATTCTGAAGCAGCATTGGTGATAACGTCAAATAACAGACATAATTTGTTAGGCCTGCTACCTTAGTCCTTTATGTCCTGAGCAGTATAGAGACAATCAGCAGATGTTTACTGAGAACCTTTCACAATTGTTACACCTTCTGCCTGAGTCCTTCAGTCCTTTAATGGCGATTTCCAGGATGAGGGGGCTCAGCATTGCCAGATGAGGATTTTACCTAAACTACATGTATTTCCCTGATACTGTGGTCTCTCTGCCAACACTCCATAGGCCAGGGTCACAATCAGCACCATTTGAGCACACAATATTCTGAAAGTGCAACTGGCCAGTGCAGGAGAGAGAGGTGGGGAGACGGGGGGAGAGACGGGAGAAGCCTGTTTCTTAAGGCTACCCACAGCTCCTGTGGTTTCAGAGCGTAGGATTCGCTGGCCCTCGGGGGACCCTGACAGCTGTGCCCTTGCTCTGTCTCATGGGGGTCTGGGCCATCACTCTAGCTGTGCCCCGTGGCTGCTCCTGGCCTTAGGCATCTCTCCTCCTACTACTTTTTTTTTTTTTTTTTTTTGGTTTTTCGAGGTAGGGTCTCACTCTAGCCCAGGCTGACCTGGAATTCACTATGGAGTCTCAGGGTGGCCTTGAACTCATGGCGATCCTCCTACCTCTGCCTCCCGAGTGCTGGGATTAAAGGCGTGCGCCACCACGCCCGGCTCCTCCTCCTACTTTTTAATCTCTCTGATAAGAGCCCGGCCACAGAAACATGCGGAAGATGCTCAAAGCTTCTCAAAATGTCTAAGTGTCAGGAATAGTGTAAAGTGCAGGGGCCTAAAAGCAGAGCCCAAGGGATATCTGTCTCTCCAGTCACACGCTGGGAGAGAGACCATGGTACCACATGCACTGCTCACACTGTTGGCTCCCTCTGACTGCTGACAAGGCCCGGGGGCGGGGGGGGATCCTCTGCACAGTGGTCTGCTAGGTTTCACCACACTTCCCTAATGCTCTACAATGCCCACAAAAAGTAACCTTCCCAGGCCATATTTGCACAAAGCGCAATCTACATTCGTAATCTCAGTCTCAGCTGCCATCAGTTTAGCTTGGTTTTCTACTGGCTGGCACTGACGTTAGTTCACACCCAAGAACACTTGCTTCCAACACGGTAGGGGAACCCGCTGCTCCTCAGAACACCTCTGGGTGCCACATTCATCCAGAGCACTTGCTAAAATATGATATAATACAGGTTCCTGGAAGACCTGTGACTGGCATTTTATAGTTTTATCTATAGGATTTTTAAATCAGTACTACAAAATACAAGATTACACCACATGAGAATGTTAAGTGTAATCTCTATGTTATTGGCACATACTTGTGAAAAACTGCTTCTGTTGAACATAAATCCATTTACACACACACACATGGCATGTTAACCAGCAAACCTGTTACAAGTTGGACAATCATATTAAAATTCCTATGTATCTGCATTTGCAGAAGGCATGGAATCTCTGATTTCATTCAGGGACAATTTGATTGTCTACCCTTCCTCCATCAACAGAACAAGCAAAATTAAAGAAAAAGAAAAAAAAAAAAAAAACACCACCCAGCAACATCAAATACATCATTTTAGGTGAAAGAGCTCTATCTAGTGGCCATAATACAAACTGCCAATAAGCAGAGGCATGTGTGTGCACATGGTCAGTCACCAACACCTGATATCAAGCTGTCTCCAGGAGCTGGAACTACTTTGTGTGTCGGGCTAGAAAGTGGTTTAATAAGGACAGAGAAAAATAAACATAAGAAAATTCTGGTGTTGACTGCTAAGACCCCACCCCTGCCTTTAATGGCATTTAGAGGATGCATGCTTTAATTTCAAATTGAATTTCATTCATTGCAATCCCCAAGGTACAAGATGGTCTGTAATAGGGGTCTAGTAACTTTCTGAGATCAAAGTGTCAATTACAATGATAAAGAAAAAACAATAAAGCATTAGCCAGGAAGCATCAGGAGATGTTGAGACATATGGAATAAGCTTGTCGTTTCCCCCTCCTTAACATTAATTACTTTGTGCCACATTTACTCTAAAGATAACGGCATGACTCAAAATCTCTGAGGACAGTGATTGGGTCTAGCCTGGTTACGCAACAGCCTTGCTGTCAGACAGGCCACACGCAGTGTGCTATCGACGAGAGAGCCAACGCCCAAGTTGGAGAAATTTCCAAATACCGAAGAAGGCTACAAGAAGAGGACAGCTCCTAGCCAAGGCGCCCATTTGCCCTCCACTTCCTAAAGTCAACATAAAAGCAGAGCACTGTCATAACATTTGTCTGCAGTGTGGGTTCTCCCATCCCTAAGTCTCACGCCCCTCAGGTGCTCTGTCCCCTATGGAAGGAGGAGAGCAGATGGCCACCAACCCTAAGTAAAATACAGCTGTGATGAGCACATATAGAATATCTACTCCTTACACTTAAGGAGTAGATATTCTGTATGTGTGGATCACAGAAATAAAATGTGCCTATTTTATGAAACTGAGAATTCTATAAAAAGGTTCCTATGGCTTCCGGCTGGGAATCCATAACCACTTCCTAAGGCAACAGTGGTTTTCTAAGAACACCTGCTTAAATCATATTTTCAATAAAAGTAAGTATTTTAAAGAGCTGAGTTGTTTTCATGAGCCTGAGTGCAGTTTTATTATGGTTTTAAGTAGACTGTTTCTTGGTACTCTGGTGTCTACCATTTGGGTTTACATCCCTGCAAACATCCCCACCTCTAAAAGCATGAATGGACATTTTACTGCCTGCTACTCTTGTCCTCAAGGCTGAAGCACCTTTTCTATTCATTACTTTGCCATAGAAAAGCCCAAAGAGCATACTTCATCAGAGGGAAAGGGAGTGTGTGTTCGTGTGTATGCACATGTGTAGTATGTGGGGGGTGTGTATGTGCATGTGTGCGTGTGTAGTATGTGGGGGGGGTGTATGTGCTTGTATATGTGTGTGTTCATCATGCTATGGAAAGTTAACTGCTGACTTAACCACCTACTTGGCTGAGTCCACTCCTTCCACTAACAGCACCCAAGTAAAAGCCATCTTTTTCAAGTTTCACTGTATGTACAGGCAAAGATCCAAAATCCTGACCTAAAATCAGGAGGCTTTGTAGATTTTATATATATGTATATGTTCATCTCCAAAACTAACCAAGTAGCCTTGGGTCCATAAAAAAACATCAGTGGGGAAAGGTGGGTGAGAATCAACTAATACAAACTGTATTTGAAAATGTCAGAGACAGCTGGAGAGATGGCTTTGTTAACCACAAAGCTCAAAGGTGCTTGCTTGAAAATGTCAGGATGAATGAAATTTAATCTGTGTGCCAACGAAAAAAAATAGAAATAAAAAAAAAACAGTGAAAAGAAGAATCACTTTCTCCTGGCTCATCAGGGTCCATCCATTTTGGTTTCATTTAATTTCTTCTTGAAACATGTCATTCGCTCTATTTGTCTAACCAAGAGGGACATTAGCTGGGGCCAGGCAGTCAGAAGTGGTTGGTGTGGACAGGCAGAGGAGCAGCCTTCCAACTCCTATGCAGTTCCTTGCTACAATCACATCCAAGTGATTCTTAGGTACTCATAGCCTTTTTCTTTTCTTTTTTCTTTTCTTTTCTTTTTTTAATTAGGCTGAGTGTCTATTATCTGAAATACTTAGGACTGTTTCATTCCCCCCCTCAAGATTCTGGGATATTTGCAGATATGTTATGAGATGTGTTAGGCACTGGACCTATCCTAAACACAAAATTCATTTGTTTCATATATCCCCAACACACCAGCATGATGTGGACTTTCCACACTACTCCTAGCTCACTTGTCTTTGCAGTCACCACTGACGTGGGGTATGGCATGTACACTTGTGGCATCAGATAATCAATGAAAATGCTCTGGATTTGGGAGCATTCCAGATTTTCAATTTCCGAACTCCATACTCAATCTGTGCAAGCAAGGCTGAGACCTTGGGTTTGAGATTTTAGTGCAATACTCAATTTATATCAGGTCTCACAAAAAGCCCCAGATCTCTGAAGGGCATTTCATTGGCTGGTCATCCAGGGAAAGGTCAAGAATGGCCAGCACACATCACACACAATGACTCTGCAATCTGCCAGGTTTCCTCCACAGTCAATCCCACACAAGCCACAAACAAACTCTGTCACCTTGGACGAGATGCTGAGACTCTGAAGAATTGTTTCTTAAAAGAAAACAAGAGTGAAGGAGAGAGAGAGAAAAAAGAGAAAGAGAAAAGAACACAGAAAAAATTGTTGCGATGGTCAGAGCAGGCCAAATCCTAACCACTAGTCCTCCAGGCAAGGCATACTGCCACGCTTAGGATCTGAACTGCAATCCCCCCTCCCAGGCTCGCGTTCTTACTGCTTGAGCCCAAGCTGATGGTATTATTTTGAGAGTTTCTGGAAACTTTAGGAAGTAGGAGAAACAGGCCACTGGGGTTGGGACCTTGGAAATAGAACAGTGTTGGCCCCTTCTTGGAAGCTCTCTCTTCCCTTGTAAACTGTGATGGGAACAGCTGTCTTCTTCCAGGCCCTCCAGACATGATGTCCCCACAGACTGAGTGGTCTGAAACTGTAGACCAAAATCACTCTTTCCTCCATTAACTTGTTCCCGACACATATTTGGGTCCTAGTGACACAAAAGAACACCTGATCTGATCCCTGCTGTCCTTTCTTAGGAATCTAAACTTCTTGGATGTAAAGTAGTAATAGAAGGTTCTTCAACTTCCCAGATGAACTTTATTTTGCAGTTTTGGGTCATCTCATTATAAGTTCATCTGAACTCTAAAATGTTTCCAAGAACCTTAGGTTGTGGGACCATTAGAGTAAGTGTCTGACAGAGAGCTCTGCTTCTGAGAGAAGGGCAGCCTCGCCACATTGGGACGATTGACAGCTGGCTTCAGGGATGACATCCTGGCCCTTCCTTCTGTTCTGAGTGTCCTGAGAATGTGTGATTCTGCATCAAAATAGAAGGAAAGAAGTGTTTACCCACTTCTATTTTCTGAAAAATGTGCTTTTAGGCACAAAACACACTCCAACTCCATGTGCACACGAGATTCTGCTTCAATGTTGACTTGAGCCAAGTCACAGCTTGGAATTAGATGCCATCCTCTCGTCTGCTGTTTTGATCACTTTCCCTGGACATTGGCAAGTTACTTTAGTGATCAGCAGTTGGTAAGTCACTTTCATTGCCAACTCATGGGCAACCAGCCACTGCCCGCATTTCACTGTGAAGCAAGTTAAGTTTTTCTTTGTGGCTCTTGAGAAATGGCTTTTTGTTTTTAAGCAACATGTTAACATGTGGTGAGGAGCAAGCCAATAACCTATGTCTTAAATGAAGATATGTATATTAACAAGAGGTGGAGAATGTATGGTAGGACCTGAGTGGACAGAAATTTTCAAAGGACAAAATAGGACCACAAGAAGCCAGGGCACTTTGTGCTTCTTCTGTAGCCAGTAATACAGATTCCAGATTCACTAAGGAATGCCAATAAATTGAGTTAGTGTACCAGGTCAGAGTATATTCCTCAGGGGTTAGTAGAGGAAGAGCCCAAGCTCTATGTATCCAAGGAAGAATGTTGGTGTGAGGCTGCAAGGTCACTGAGAAACCCAGCTGGAGCTGAACTGAAAACTTTCTCCATGTACACTGGCTGACACAAAGCTAGAAAAAGCCACACTGCATGCAGTTCAATGAGGGAGAGAGAGATCACCAGTGAAGATACCTAACAGTGGATACTGCAAGCCTTATATTTGGCCAGCCAGGCCAAATGAGCCAATGGGTGCAATAGTGGCACATCTGTTATGGAGGAATCCAACCACCTCTAATTTGACTGGAGACCCTGCCCCATGGGAGGGAATACATCCCTGATACTGAAAACCTACAACAGGGGTAGTCATGAGCCCTAGGGGTGTAATGTCTGCTGCTGTCTGGCTAAAAGTATATACTATGCTCACCAAACTGCCCAGTAAGCATTTATCTTAATGTTCATACTCTCACTTTTGGTTAGAGAAATTTCTCTTTTAAGATGGCAGTGACCTTGGGATGACTCAGAAGGCACCATGGCGCTGAGAAGTGACAGAGGAATACTCAGCACTGAAACATCTCTATCACATCTTCCATGGCTGAGGGTCCATTGCCGAAGAGGTGGAGGAAAGAATGTAAGAGACAAAGGAAAGGTAGGACTCCTTATAGCGTCCTCCTCCATACACAAAATGGCCTGAGTATCTATGACCTCACCACAGTGCCTGATACTACCTACACAAGACCATAATAATAGGAAGAAAAGAACATGGCACCAAAATAAAAAAGATTGATTGAGAGGGGGAGGGGATATGATGGAGAGAGGAGTTTCAAAGGGGAAAGTGAGGGAGGGAGGGAATTACCATAGGATATTGCTTACAATTATGGAAGTTGTCAATAAAACAATTTTAAAAAAGAATGTTGGTGTGAAGCTACAACCTAGAACACGTCTGTGATGAAAAAAATCACAAACAAGAGGTACGAGGATTGCAATGAGTTCAAAGCCAGCCTGAGCTACAGCGTGAGTTCCAGGTCAGCCTGGGCTAGAGTGAGAACTTGCCTCAGAAAAAAGGGGGGAGGGAGGGCTGGAGAGATGGCTTAGTAGTTAAGCATTTCCTGTGTAAGCATGAGGGTCTGAGGGACTGCCCAATCTCAAATATCCAGTTCCCACATAAGCAGTGAGGCATGGTCATGTGTGCTTGTACAGGTCATGTGCCCATGGTACAGCAGGGACCTGGGAACCACTGACAATTGGGGGGGGGGGCAAAAAACAAAATAGAGCTGGAAAGATTGTTCAGTGGTTAAAGTTCTTGCTTTCAAAGCCTAAGGACCCAGGTTCAATTCCCTAGTACCCATGTAAAACCAGATGCACAGAGCGGCACATGTGTCTGGAATTTATCTGTGGCTAGAGATCCTGGCATGCCCATTCTCTCTCTCCCATAAGTAAATAAACAAACATCACGTGGTTTTTTTCAGTAAAAGCAAACACTCCAAACAGGTCAGGGCTGCATTCTGAGATCCCAAACTCTGGGATGCAGACCTGCTGCACCAGCTTTCTTTTTTTCTTCTTTTTACCCAATAAAACTTTGCCTTACCAAAAAAAAAATTGACTAAATAAAATAAAATAAAAAGCTCTAGGATCAATAAAAAACTTGCTCATATAACAATAGGTGGAAAAGTGATGAAATGGGATACTAATGTTTCACTCTGGCCAGCTCAATCTCTGCTAGTGAGTACATGGGCATATACATGTGCATATACCACACATACATACATACATACATCTACACACCACATATCACATTACACACACAAGCAAAAAATAAAAAAACTAAAAATTTAAAAAGGAAGAAAGTACAAACCCACCTGCTGTAGATGTTCTCTAACCTTAACCAAATACAATGCATGCAATCATCTTTATTTACCTTGTTTTAAGTATATATTTTTTTATTTTTATTTGAGAGAGCAAGAAAGTGGGCAGGGGGAGAATGAATGAATACATTAGGGCCTCTAGTTGTTGCAAATGAATTCCAGGCACATGCGCCCCCTTGCGCATCTGGCTTATGTGGGTCCTGGGGAATCAAACCTGGGCCCTTTTGCTTTGCAGGCAAGCACCTGAACTGCTAAGCCATCCCTCTAGCCCCTTTACTTTGTTTTAAAACAGAGAATAAAAGAGGATCTCCTTAGTAGCTAACAGAGGAAAGACGTCAAGTAGTGCAAAATGGATATACTTTAGATGAAAACACCTAGTTTTCATAAGAATCTTGTTCCCTCTGGTATCTATAATCTGTCTAAATATTGTGCAACCCTGTGTTAAGCTCCTGTCAAAATTCTGTTTGGCAGAATGAAATTTAATATGTAACAGATAAAGTCTCTTCTTGACATGACAGTGACATGAGTCAATCAGATGACAGAAGGGCACGCAACTTCCTGGAGACATTTCTCAGCTCAATTGTTTGGCCATGATTGGGGATCGGTGTCATAGGGGTGAATGCTTCAGGTAAGTTGTGGCTGAAAAGAAGAAAGTGGGCAGTACATCCACATACCAAGATGGAGTCCTTCATTGGTTGGGTAGGGAAGAGCTACCCACCTGGGAGAACCCCAAAGTAGCTGGAGAATAAGCAAGACCCTCTGCTGATGGAATCTCAGTATCCCTACATGATGAGAAATAAGGATTTTAAAGACCATGGCACTGTGCTATTCTAATTGTTGTCTGCTGAAACTTTAACAGAAAGCAAGGCATAAAAAAGGACGGACAGTGGAAATTGCACACATGCTTCTTTTCTGTTCAGATTCCCTCATGACTCATCAAAGTTGTTTATTTCATCAGAAGCAGAGTTATAGAGACTCAGCAAAAACCTAGAAATAATCTCAGAACATAACAACGAAATGCAAACAAAGTATGAAGCAAAGTCAAGGCACACTAGAAGAAATAATCAGAACCAGATGTATTAAGGAGTGTGAGAAATGAAAAAGGAGAAGCTATCTTATCTTATAAAGCACTTGCTTTATGCAGTGTCAAGTAAACTCAAGTTTAACCTCAGAGTTCAGCGCAGGTGAAAGGAGGCAGTCCAAAGCACAAGCCAGGTTTCAGAGCGGGGGGGGGGGGGGGGTGGACGAAGAAAGCCGAAAGGCCCGAGTCACTCAGTGTCCTGCTGAGATAAGGATGAGTACCCTGTGAAACAGGCACAGAGAGTGCGCCAGGAGGAAATCAGAATCATCTGGGGGGTTGTATATATTGTATACATAGCCATTCTGCAGTGTTCAGGTAGTGCTAGGTGACGGCAAGGGAGACATGCACGTACATATGCGCGTAAGGATGGGCAACTCTTGTGAGGGTACATCACATGACTAAAAAGAGAGGCCCCAGATGAGAAGGGGCATGGAAAAGAGCTAAACTGAATATTGGCCCTCCAGAATGAACACAGAATCCCAGTCGGACCCTCAGTGGTCCTTCTGAGACATGGTGGGGAAGTGAAGTGGGGACACAGGCACATGCCAGGAAAAAGCCTTCCCAGGAAGCTGTGCCTCAGATAAAGGCAAGTTATGCAAGAATTCTAGGAGCCAAAAATGACTAATCTTCATTCTTTCTCCAAGGAAAACCAGCGATCACAGTGAACATGACAGGCCCCAGAGGTACTGCCTGTCGTCTGAACCCAGAGTTCTGTCATCCACAGCCAGGGAAAATGGTTCCTCTTCATAACAGCTGGGACTATTCACACACACACACAAAAAAACTTAACACACAACCACTGCTTGCCTTTATAGAAGACACCACCATGCTCTTATGGATTCACACATGCAGGCTGGGGCTATGGCTCAGTGGTAGAGCACTTGCCTAGTATGCCTGCGACCCTTTGGTCAATCCCCAGCATTGCAAAAAGAAAAACAGTAAATAGCTGGGTGTAGGGGCTCATACCTGTCAAGACAGAATTTATGGGGTAGAGTCAAGACAATGAGGAGATGAAGTGGTGTTTTGAACATAAAATGTTGCCCATAGCCTCCTAGGAGATCCTGGCGGGTAGAGCCTTTGGGAGGTGGAGACTTGCTGGAGGAGGCATGTCACTGCGCAAAAGCTTTCAGGTTTATCAGTCCAGCCCCACTGGTTGTTAATAGGTCAGCTTGCTTCTCTGGCTGCATCCTCCCTCCCCCCCCTCCCTCCCTCCCTCTCTCTCTCTCTCACTCATTGATGCTGTATGAAGCGGTGAGCCGGTTGTCATACTTTGTCCACCATGATGAACTTCTGGAAACTGTGAGCCTGAAATAAACCCTTTCCTCACAGAAGCTGCTCTGGTCAGGTGTTTTGTCCTAACAATGGGAAGGTGACTGCTGTGGCCATTCTCAGTGACATAGTGAGTTTGAAGTCAGCCTGAGCTGCATAAGATGACCCTGTCTTAAACAAAAGAAATCAAGCCAAACAGTAGCAACAAAGGGTTTACACACAGGAGACAGGAAAGCACTATCAATGCAGAGGTAGCCAGCGCAGACCAGAGATGAACTCCCCATGTCTGACCCACTAAAGGAAATGAGAAAACCAAAAAAGTGGCATTTTTCGGAGACACTCAAGGCAAAATTACAAGAGACTTGTAGGAAACAAACAGCAAACATCTTAGAATTCAGATCTAAACACAACCAAAGCTCATCTCCTCTTGCATTATTTCTGTAAGATCTAGTGAGAGAGTTTTGCTACCACAAAGAGGAGCTGGGAAGGGGTTCACCTGACTGTGTTAAAGGCTGTGTTTCAAGTTTGCTCATGATCTCAAGAAGTGTCAAGATTTCTGCCAAAATTAGAAGTGCCTGGGGCTGAGGAGATGGATCAGCCATGAAAGGCGCTTTTTTGCAAAGCATCTCAGCCAGGGTCCAATTTCTCAGTACCCACTAAAGCCAGCTGCAAAAAGTGGCATAATTGCGTGGACTTGGATTGCATTGGGAAGAGACCCTGGCGTGTGTGTGCGCGCGCGCACACACACACACACACACACAGAGAGAGAGAGAGAGAGAGAGAGAGAGAGAGAGAGAGAGAGAGAAATATTTTTAAAATTTAAAGTGCCAAAAATTGGGCAAATGGCCCTTTAAGAAAATTATCCTTTGGAAAATTGCTTACCTGACCATTTTTCTACCTGTTCACACTTTCTACAGCTGAATGCTAGTAGTGCTCTCCTCCCTTGTCATGAAGACACATATTCTGGCAACAGTCTCTCTCTGGTGGCAGATTACTTGTGTATCTCATGCCCTGGGACCACTGATCCCTCTCAGGAGGACCCAATGGTCTTAATCTCAGGCAATGTTATCTTCCAAGATGTGTTTTAAAATGGTGCTGGAAGGGTGCTGACCTGTAACTCCCAATACCTACATGTGCCTATCATCCACAATGAGCTCTTGATCAGAGAGATCTACAAGGTTTCCCAAGAAAAGACAGATTTCTGTCAGAGTACTTGATGACCCACCAAAAGCTAGTGGTAAGACCCTACTGCTGAAGACACCATATGCTGTTGGTAAGGAACATGGAGCGACCTGGGTGGAATCTGGAAGACAGTCAGTCCCCAGACAGTTAGCTCGTCTAGTGCCATATGAGTGACTGGGGAAAAATGACCAACATCTGCCCAAGCAACTCGTGGCCTAAGCTACTCAGCAGCAAACAACCTGACGTGATACTCATCCAAGTGCAATAGTGGTGCACAGCCATGGTGGGAAACCAACTTCTAACTGATGTGCTCAGTGGAATGGAACCCATATCTGGAGCTGGGAAACAAGTCAGAATCATATCCAAAAATGAGCCTATTCTCCATTATCAAGCTCCCACCAATTGTAGGCTACAAGAGGGCCTACACCTGTTAAATTCTCTGTATAAAAAAAAAAAAAAAAACAATGGTTATCCCATTTATCTGGTGATAAGTTTATTCTCTGTTGGAGAATTTGCTTCTTTTATTCAGATGAATGCAGTTCCTAAGGAGAGAACCAGCCCATCATACCTCAAAAGGGCCCCAGCTGAAACTAAGAGTAACTGGGCAAATGAGCAAGAGTACTGCTTTCTTGGTGAACCTGGTACCAGCACAAGGGTGAAGGAGATAGACACTGAGAACACTCAACTCCTACCAAACCAGATATCCAAAGACACAGAGGCTCCCAAGACCTCAGCACTGAAGTAGACCTAAAATGAACCCAACATGGTTCAGGGAAATTTACGGAAGAGGGGGTGGAAACAATTCCAGAGCCACACGTTGGGTCATGATACACAGAAACATTGCCTGCTACCCATAACTAATGGCTAACCTCACAATGCATGACCTATATTCCCCAACAAGGAGGGTCCCTGTGGAGGGGGGAGGACAGGGAGGAAGCTAACAATGGTATCAACATGGCTGTATAAAAAATAAAAATAAAATGGTACTTGAATCCTAAACATTCTTAGTCAGGATTACCACACACTTACCCCACAATAGCATTCCTGCTTAAATATCTGAAAAATAATAGTTTTCCATCTTCCAAAACTTGCTGTTCTTGTAAGAGCAAGAAAGCCTTCCTAGAAGCTATGGAAAATTAACCTCACCTACTAGCAGGGACCAATTAGTTCTCTGACTGCTAAAAGAAAGATGTTCTTTGGTAATAATTCTCTCTCTACAAAGAACTTTCAGGAACCAAGACAAAAACACTAATGATCCCACAGGAAAATGAGGGGAGGATATGAAAATATAATTCAGCAGAAAGATGGTAAACAAATATAAGAAAAGTTCAACATGAGTCACTATGGACAGCATTCAGCATGTATTTTTAAGTTGCAAAGCCAGCAAAGAAATAACTTCTAACATATTCTTGCTGAAAATGAATACTGGTGTAATTGAGAAATATTAATGAAGGACCCTAGTGTCATAGCTGTCTTTTTAAAAGTATATATGGAATAAGAAGGGAAAAGGAAAAGAACCAGATTAATAGTAATTACGTCTAAGTAACTGAATCATAGGTAATTTATATTTCGTTTTTCTGCCTCAAGCACTTCTGTACTTCCATCATAAACATTTACAACGTACAAAAAAATACCCAAGACCATCTGCATTGGTAAAACTAGAGGTGGCCATTGTCTCAAATTACATACTTTAAACGAAAATGCACTTGAGTCAAAACTTTTTATTTTCCGAGTTCAAGGCTGCAAGAAGAATTCCTTTAAAAACTGAGCCCTTTAAATGTTAACAGTAGGGACAAGGCTTTCCCAGAGAGACAGAAAAGTTCCTACTTTCTCATGCAGCACTCAGCGACAGGCTTTTTGCCATCAAAGTCTCGCCTTTATCGCTTGGTATTTGTGGTGCCATTACTCTTAATGTTTTCCTAACATACTTTGGCTCTGGATACAGAATCCCCAGTGAAATCGGGACAAGAATCCCCGACGGTAGGGTTAGCGCCATTGAAGAGCTGGGCTGGAACAGAGTGCACAGACTTGGTGAAGGCCATATGTTTATGGCCACCGGGAGCTGAGCCTGGAATTCTTTCAAACGTTCACGGCCATGTCTCTTTGTCTTCAGTAATCATTTCCACAATAAATGAAACAAGGGAAATTTTGATGGTAAGGGCAAAATGTTCTTTCTTTAAAGAATTTTCCAGCCCTTTCCTTGCTTGTCCTCCACACAAGGCCATTTACAAGAGCAGTGTTTAACCATGTCTGAAAACCACCTACAAATGCAAGCAAACAACAGCCTCGGATGTAGCACTTTCAGAACAAGAGTCTCTTGGAATGTGACTGAAAAGATCATGCATTTGCCTTCTTAGCAGAGCAGTCACTGAGGTGACAATAGCACCTGGTTAATGCTTTCTCGGTCCTAAGGTTGTCTGGGCCCCACTGTGCTCTGCTTTATCCTGGGAGGCTGGTTCTGCTCTGGAAGGAGCAGGTGGCTGTGTGACTACAATTCCAGCCAAGAGTCCTTCACTGGGCTCCCACATCCCATGTCTTCCACTTGCCCCTTCAACTCTTCCAGCTGCTAGCAGTTTATGTACTTTGTCATCTATTGACATCCACTTTCTTACACTCAAACCCTGTCCACTGCATGCAGCCCCTTCGTAGAGCCAAGCTGTAGCTAATTCTGTTTTCTGCCTGGCCAAGACTGATAACACCACTTTTCTACCAGTCCCCCTCTGCCTCCTGAGCGAGTGAGCAGGGAGGCTGGGGTGGTAAGGTGAGGTATATGCCTTCGTTATATGAGCCTATCTTCTTTCACTACAAAACAGTACCTTTAAAGAGATTGATTCCATACTGAATTATATCCCTTAGGTCTTATCAGATACTTCTTTAAGATCAATTTCTTCAATCTGTATTGTTCAATAAAAGTTTATTTTACCACAGTACAGAACCATTAATACAGTTCACTTTATTTTCTGTCTTTCCCTCCCTTCTTCCCCTTCTCCTTCCAAAGTTATGCAAAAGTATTTTCTTCCTCTGGTCATGCTTATTACTGGAACAGTCTTGGCACCTTCAGATGTTCCTTGATAAATGTGTTGTAATGTTTACAGGACCTTTGAGAAATATGTGTGGACTCAATGGCATTTTAAGATTTCTTTAATATTTTCTTGGCTTCCTGCAACTTTTACCTCTAAAGGTATTAACTTGTACATTCCCTCCAAGAAAAACCCACATTGCTTTAAACATATAAACAACTCTTTTCTGGGTGTCAACTTCAAATATACTGAAGTGAGATTTCTGTAACCACCGAATCAGAGTTTCTGTCTGAGGAGATCTAACATGGATTATGTCTGTGAATCAGCATGTAAACCTTCCATAACACAGAGACTGGACGAGTGGGTTAGTAAATTCTTCTGAGTTGACACACCTGTCAAAAATTCTAAGATTGGGCTAGAGAGATGGCTTACCAGTTAAGGCATTTACCTGCGAAGCCCCAGGACCCAGGTTTAATTCCCCAGTACCCACGTAAGCCAGCTGCACAAAGTGGTGCATGCATCTGGAGTTCTTCTGCGGTGGCTTCAGGCCATGGCATGCCCATTCTCTCCATCTGCCTCTTCCTCTCTCTCTGGCCCCTCTCTAATAAATACAGTATTTTAAAGAAATTCTAAGATGGCTGCCATGGCCCACACTATAAAGGCACAAAGAACAGGTCCTGGTCTTCTGTCTGTCTCTCTCTCTCCTTCCCTCTCCCTCTCTTTCAAATAAGAAATACAATATTTTAAAGAAATTCTAAGATGGCTGCCATGCCCACACAAGGTATGAAGAACAGGCCCTGATCTCTCTCTCGCTCTCTCTTCTCCCCCACCCTCTCTCTCAAATAAAGAATTACAATATTACAGCTGGGCGTGGTGGCGCATGCCTTTAATCCCAGCACTTGGGAGGCAATGGTAAGTGGATCACCGTGAGTTTGAGGCCATCCTGAGATTACATAGTGAATTCCAGGTCAGCCTGGACTAGAGTGATACCCTACCTCAAAAACAAAACAAAACAATATTTTAAAGAAATGCTAAGATGGCTGCCATGGCCCACACTATAAAGGTATGAAGAACAGGCCCTGGTCTCTCGAGGATTGCAGTCCACTTCAGCATCACTGCAGACTGGTACTTATCCTGCATTTCAGAAGTTTCAATTACATTTTAAAATATTTTTATTTACTTATTTGAGAGAGAGAAAGTATATGGGTGCACCAGGGCCTCTTGCTACGGCAAATCAACTCTAGATGCATGTATCATTTTGTGCATCTGTTTTTTTGTGGGTACTAGGAAGTTCAACCAGGACCGACAGGCTTTGCAAGCAAGTACATTTAACCACTGAACCATCTCCCCAGCCTCCAACAATTGTATTTTTGAACATAATTATGGCAATTATTTAAATACCAATCTATAAGTCAACAGAAATTTTGTGAATCATTATGTCTTTTTAGTTACTAAAAGTGATAGAAGAGAAAAATAGTAAACATTACAGATAGAAGGTTTGTGAGAGACATCTCAACTGAATTTCTTTTCTATTTTTTTTTTTTTTTCCTGGTTGGTTGGTGGGTCGGTGTTTTGCAGCAGAGCCTTAACATAGCCAAGTTGGCCTCGAACTTACATTGATCATCCTACCTCAATCTCCACATGCTGGAGTATAAGTGTGAGCCACCATGCCTAGCTTTAAAGTTGTAATTTAATTCCTTTTTAAAAATCTAGGCATATACTTTCTTAGGGTGAAAATGCTACAACTTTTATTATTTGCAAAAATGATTTTTTAAATGAAATGTGGTTTCAAAATCAATATTAATTCCTAATACATACATCCCCCAAACCTGAAATAGAACACAAAGACCTGTTCTCCTTTAGCACCAGGCCTCAAGAAATATGTATTCTAGACCAGACACGCCCTACAATGTTGTACCATGATGAAGATACCATGATTCAAGCCACGTTCATGGCCACAGATTTTAAACTTCCCACTCTTGGCATACTTTTTTCTACATAACATTTTCCTCAACTGTCATCCACACCACCACACTTTATAACCAAAATGCATTTCTGTATCCAAAGTCAAGAGCTGTCTATAAACACGTACTTCCTTATAACCCTACTTCTCACCATAAGGCTGTATTGATTCCTCGTGGTTTGAATGTGAAACGTCCCCCAGAGCCTTTTGTGTGTGTGCATGTGTGAGTAAGCCTCACACTCAACCCCCAGCTGGTGAAGCCTGTGGCAGGTAGAGCCTTGCTGGAGGAGTATGTCCCTGGGGTTGGGCCTTGAGATCTATTAGTCCAGACCACTGGGTGCACAGAGTTTGTTCTTGCTGCTGCCCCCTAGCTCATGTTAGAAGATGTGATGTCCGGGCTCTGATCCACCATGATGAAATGTCTCAAGACTGTAAACTGAAATAAACCCTTTCCTTTCATAAAGTGGTCTTTCTTTAAAGCTGACATTGTCAGGCAACTTTAATTTCTCCAACCCTCAATCAATGCATGGGGTATGTAATGCAGGTGCCTCGCACATAGAAATCCATTAATAGTCTTGTAGAGGGTTCCTTTGTATTTAACTAGTCTATTTCAATTAGGACAAAAGGATGATGTCTTAAGTCTTCTTTTGAAGACTATATAATAGGAAGCCCACATTATATTATGTCCTGTTTGAAGGCCAATAAAGCTCTTTTGTCTGGGTATTCCTCTCTCACAAGGTATGGAAAGTTTTCAGCCATTATTTCTACAAATAAGCACTCCTGGGTATGCAAGTGCTGGCTCTTTCTCCTTCCCTCACTCCTCTCCTCCCCTATGAATCCCATAATGCATATATTATTTCTCTTGATAGTATCCTATAAAGTTCCATAAGTGTTCTTTATTCTCTTTGTCCCTTCTTTGCTTAGTTTCAAATCTTATTATCAATTTCCGAACTGCATACTTCTGCTTGGCTGAATCAGCTGTTAGAGCTCTTGTGTTTTTAGGGGTCTGTAGAGATGGCCTGATGGATAAAGTATTTGCCATAGAGGCAAGAGGACCTGAACTTGGGATTTCCTAGCATCCAAATAAAAGCCCAATTCAGTTAATCTCACTCCTGGGAGTCAGAGACAGGAAATTCCCAAGGTTTGCTGGCTAACTAGCCAAATCTATGAGCTGCAAGTTCAATAAAAGACCCTGCCTCACTGGAGTAGATCTGAAGATGTCTCATGTCTGACATTGACCTTTCATGCTCACACATGCCCATGCACACACAGCGTGCAAAAAATGACCAAAGCTATGTCACTTTTTAAATTTCATTACCTTCTTCAGCTCCAGAATTCGCTCTGTTTTTACAGTGCTTTCCTGACTAATGAATTATTTGTCTGTGTGCTCTAGCGGTCCACTCTGCTTCCTTAAGACAGTTAGTTCTAAATTTGGTGAAGCATTTTGGAGATCTCCATTTCTGCATGGTTGCTAAGACACCACTGTGTTCTATAGCTGGGGCCATGCTTACTGACAGAGAGAGAGAATCTGTGTGTTGGAGCCCACAATGTTCGAGCTTCTCCCAACCCCTCAGAGTGAAGCCAGCTGACTGAATGTACTGATGCTGTCTGTGAAGCTTTCACTCACACACCACCTGAGGAGGGAAGGTGGGAAGCTGGCCATGACATGGAGATGTGTGGAACATGGGAGTACCTGTGGGTGGACCAGCCAGGTAAATACTGCTGCATTGTGTCCCTATAGCTCATAGGCTGACTTCCTGATGGACTATGGGAAGGGGTTAATAGCTTATGTAGCCTTCTGTTGAACTCTGAACCCTCATTTCTGTGAGTCCTAATTTCCTTTGCTTCCAGACTCTTTCCACCAGTCAGCCATGTTGATTCCCTTCACACACTGGATGGGGTGGAGAAAGTTGGGCAGCTTTCTGCACAACTGTGGAAGCGCTGTGCTCACTTAAGATGATCTTACTTTCCCCTTGAGGACTCAAGAGCCAAGGGCTCCCTCTTGGTGCTAAGTGACACTGTTTTGCTTCAGTGGTAGGTTCGGACTTCTCCACTGGGCTTCCTGACTCTCACAAAGGCACTCTGTCCACGGGATTTTTAAATCTGTTGATTCTACAGGGAGGTGACAGGAAATTGTTCCCAATTCATCTTGTTCCTCCTACCAATCCTAGTAGCAAATCCACTGCCAACTTCTTCTACCTCCTTCAGTTGATAACTGAGGTGATACAAGTGAATTATTGTGTGTGTGTGTGCGCGCGCAAAGTGTGGCGGTATGCACACGTGTAAAGATGTACCCATTCCATGCAAGCCCAATGCAGAGGCAAGATGAGAACACTGGGTGTCCTCATCCGAGTGTTTCCTTGAGACAACTGCTCACTGGTCCTGGAGCTGTTGTTTTGAACCCCAGTGTCTGCTCCCCACAGGACTAGGGATATAGATGTGTGTGGCTATGCCTGGCTGTTTACTTGAGTTCTGGAGAATCAAAATTAGGTAGTCTTGCTTCATGCTTGCACAGGAAATGCTTTTAACAACTGATCCATGTCTTTTGCTCTGTGATCCAAAGTTTTCAGCTATTACTAAATAAATGTAAATGCATACGTTATGAAAGTGGAACATTTTCCTACATCTTCAATTATTCCACCCTATTTAAAGGGAAATTAAAAAACTAACAGACAAAACCATATAAAGTAGTTCTAATATACTGTTCTACCAAGTTCCCCATATCCTGCCAACCAGTGACCCCACCACTATATTTTCACCCAATGACCCTATAACCAAGACTAGACTTGGCCTTAATCTGTTCACAGATTGGATTTTTTTTTTCCTGCCATATGAATAAAAACTACCTGTGCACCTACCAGATGCCAAGTATCAATATAATTAAAGAGCGATTTGGCTATGCAGCCAGAAAGTTTCAAGGCCTGCAGACCAGCAGGAGGTGACTGGGGTGGGGCATGGCTGACTGCCCACCTGTCCCAGAAGGACATGTTTCTGCAATGCGTTCAGGAACACACTGTGTATTCAAATGTGACTATGGACTGCAATGATTTCACACACCCGTGCGGACTTGCTTCACTGTGTTCCTGGAAAGTGGGGGGTACTTGAATTCACAAACAGCTTTCCACAGAGATACTCCTCCCTATAACACCTGCTTTGACTGATTGTATTGTAATGGGACTATTTTTCTCTTACTAGTTCAGCAGAAATAGAATTGGCACCACCTTTTCAAACTTGATTATTATGCCGGTTGTTGTGGCACATGCCTTTAATCCCAGCACTTGAGAGGCTGAGATAGAAGAATCACTGTGAATTTAAGACCATCCTGGGACTACAGAGTGAGTTTCAGGTCAACCTGGGATAGAGTGAGACCTTTCCTCAGAAACAAAAAACTTGGTTATTATGTGCAGAACACCAGGGATGTCCTTTTAGAGCAAGAAAAATAACTTTTCTTTTTTCTTTAAGAACTTTTAACTCCTAGTCCTTATGTCAGAATATGGGAAGAGTTGGGTTTTATTCTTTTTTTGGTTTTCTTTGGGGGGGAGGGGTTGAGGTAAAGTCTTGTGCTAGTTCAGGCTGACCTGAAACTTCCTCTGTAGACCAGGCTAGCCTTTGGCTCACAGTGATCTTCCTATATCAGCTTCCCAATTACTGGGATCATAGGTGTGAGCCACCATACCCAGAATATAGTATTTTAGTTGGAGAAGTCTAGATTACTTATGACCCAACCCACCCAGAACTGTTGCTAAGGTAAGTTTTTGAAACCCGCACACTTATGGATTCACACTGGAGTTTAATCATATATAGCCTTGTGAGTATGACATCAGTAATTCATAACACGAAAGCTCTGGTTGGACTGGGTTTCATCTTTCAATATGAAGACAGACTATACATGAACGTAAAGTGTCTGGACAAAACAGACCCTATTTGAACACTATGAGATCCTATGGGAGCCCAATTTGCACACTTATACACCATCATCACTACACGAAGAGGGATGGGACAAAAGTAGTCATGTCATCCCAGAAATCCCGAGGAACCTACCTGGTTGATGAGTTCATCTTTATTCTTTTGGTGACCCTGAATTCCAGCCCATTATCTTATGTTTTTATCTCTATTTGGCTGAGGAGGAGGAGGAGCATGGCCTACGTCCAGCCTGGAACCATGTCAACACAGCTTACTGGCCAGTGCCGTCCCTGCTTCTCTTCCCAGCTTTAGACTGTTTGAAGCTCACTCGGAATGTTCTGGCTTTCTGCTGTGTCAGCGTACACATTCTTCGCTCTGTGTGTTTTTATTTCTGCCTTCCACGTTTATTTTTTCTGCTTTTTCATCCTCAAGTGAATTTCAGGTCCCTCCCACATCATGAATCTTCTGCCAAGAAGCGTCTGGAATAAGACACAGCCTTCCAAATACAGAATTTCCTCCACAGTCAGTGAACTGGTTTGTTTTTTCACATCCATGACTGAATCCATGGTGTCTGGGGACACACGTTGACTTAGGATGGACCCCTGAAAGAACTAAGGTTTGGGCAACTCAATGTCACCTCTAGCTGTCTCTGTTTTGTCATTTCTTTATGTCCTCAAAATTCTGGTGTAGGAACTGGTTATTATCAAAGCAATGTAAGTATCAGTCCTGGATTATGGATACAAACTCAGTTTTTCACATACAAATTGGTTCTGACAGTAATGCCTGTCTCACACCAAGTCCTTAGTAAACATGCTATCCTTACTGTAACTTCCTGGGGTCCCTGCAAACACTAAGCTGACAGCAATTTCATGACAGGAAGTCTTCACTTGGTGCCTCTTCTCCTGGCTTCTCTGTCTCACCTTCAGAAGCACCCACTTTGGCACAACCCTTCCCTTGCATGCCTTTTGCCAGAGTTTCTCACCAATTCTAGATTCCTGGCTTCCCAGTAAACACTTTCTCACTGTCTTCATGAGCTTCAATTACAACATGTCAGGTCCAAATCGTGTTCCTGCCCTCTCTCCTGTTGGTGACTGTGAGTGCCATAAGAAGACACGCATGTGAGAAGCACTGCAAAGGTTAGCAGAGCAGCAGAATGGGGAGGGGCAGGGTCTGCTTTCTGCTTTAATATCAACAGAGCTGGCCTCTCGGAGTTAAAAAAAATTTTTTTTGTTATTTTTATTTATTTATTTGAGAGCGACAGACAGAGAGAGAAAGAGGCAAATAAAGGGAGAGAGAGAGAGAGCTGGAAGTGGTGGCACACAGCCTTTAGTCCCAGCACTCAGGAGGCAGAGGTAGGAGGATCACCACGAGTTCCAGGCCACCCTGAGGCTACATAGTGAATTCCAGGTCAGCCTGAGCTAAAGTGAGATCCTACCTCGAAAAATCAAAAAAAAAAAAAAAAAAAGAAAGAAGAAGAGAGAGAGAGAGAGAGAGAGCGCGCAAGAATGGGCGTGCCAGGGCTTCCAGCCACTGCAAATGAACTCAAGACACATACGCCCCCGTTGTGCATCTGGCTAACATGGGTCCTGGGAAATTGAGCCTTGAACCGAGGTCCTTAGGCTTCACAGGCAAGCGCTTACCCACTAAGCCATCTCTCCAGCCCTCCCTTGGAGTCTTATTTATGTGTCACTCATCTTCTACAGCCCTGGCCAGGTGACACAGACCATGACTAAAAGTCACCATGCTTTAAAGTCTTCTTTGAGTAAATCCAGATTTTACTAGGTCCGTTTCTTTTTAATGTTAATAATTGATTTCATCTGTCTGTGTGAATATATGTACATACACGCACACATATTACATGTATGTGTGTTCATGTGGAAGTGTGGACAAGTATGTGTGTGCAGGTCCTCGTCTTCTAACTTGTTTGAAGCAGGACCTCACGTTGTTCATTAGTGTGTACGTCAGGCTAGCTGGCCCACACACTTCTTAGAATTCCCCTGCCTCCACCTCCATCTCACCAGAGAAGCACTGGGATTACAGATGTGAACACTATCACGTCCAGCTGTATGTTGGTTCCGGAGATCCAAACTCGGGCACTCATGCTTGTGCAGCAAGTGCTTTTATCCACTAAGCCATCTCCCCAGCCCCAAATTGGGTGCATTTGTATCTCAAACCATTTCTTTCCCTTCATCAAAGTCATGTGTCACTTGTTATCCCGGGACAAGTTAGGGATGCATGCTCATGGTGTTTACGACCTCTTTAAAAACCTGACCAATCCATGCTACCAGAAACATACATAAAGCAATAATTTCCCCAAAAGTAGCCAACATTTTTAAAGTACCATATGTTTTTGTAGTTTACTTGTTAATTGAAAACTATTATTTTTCTCCCTGGTAGAGATGGCCAAGCTTCTGTAAGCTTTGGGGATCTGACAGACCTTATACCTAGATATTAGGAAGAAAGTCATATGTACAATTGCAGACTTGGGGTCCAGCATTGAAGAAGCTGAGCCCAAGCCGGGCGTGGTGGTGCACGCCTTTAATCCCAGCACTCAGGAGGCAGAGGAAGGAGGATCACCGTGAGTTCGAGGCCACCCTGAGACTACATAGTGAATTCCAGGTCAGCCTGAACTAAAGTGAGACCCTACCTCATAAAACCAAAAAAAAAAAAAAAAAAAAAAAAAAAAAAAAGAAGAAGCTGAGCCTAGTGGCACAGGCCTGTAACCACAGCACCTGGAAGGTGGGGGCAGGCAGATCAGTTGAAGATCATCTTTGGCTACATAGCAAATAAAAGGCCAGTCTGTGAAAAAATCAGACCTTGACTTACCAAAAAATAAAAAAAAAGTAAAGAACAAGCCAGGCATGGCAGCACATGCATTTAATCAGGAGGTACAGGTAGGAGGATCGCCATGAGTTCAAGGGCACCCTGAGACTACATAGTGAATTCCAGGTTAGCCTGGGCTAGACCGAAACTCTACCTTGAAAAACCAACCAAACAAACAACAACAAAAAAAAACCACCCAGTGGCTTTTGCTGTATTCCCAGCTCTCAAATATAAGCAAGAACAAGGCCTCAAAACAGTAAGCATAATTGGCTCCAGTTTACATGTCGAATCTGGACTTTTCACAGACCTCCTATTACACTCAGTCAACCAACATATGAGGGTCTGACCCACAACCAAGATGCTTCCTTTGTGTAAAGCAACACTCAACTACTGTGACGTCTCTGGAGAGTCTTGGTAATGTCTACTAATTTCAATCACAGAAGAAAAACCTAACCAATGGCACACACCTTTAATCCCAGCACTCGGGAGGCAGAGGCAGGAGGATCACCATGAGTTCAAGGCCACCCTGAGGTGACATAGTGAATTCCAGGTCAGCTTGGGCCAGAGTGAGACCCTACCTCGAAAAACCAAAATAAATAAATAAATAAATAAATAAAGTTTTGAAGCTGGCACACACATTTAGTCCCAGCACTTGGGAGGTCAGTCTGGGCTAGAGTGAGACCCTACTTCAAAAGACTGAAAAAAAAACAAAAAAGGTTTGAACATTCCTATCAAGCATTTGGTGCCGCGTGCACATCCGTCAGTCAAACACCTCAGCCTGTGCCCTCGTTCACTGTGTAGGTGGTGGCCACTTTGTAATCCATTTGTTTTCCCTTTAGTGTACCATGTGGAAATAAAACAGAACGCTGACTGCAACTGTGGGCAGTCATTACTAAGCTCTAAATCACCTAAACCCTTATGGATCCTGATCTTGGCACCTCCACTGGGTGTTTTCCATCATTTTCCCTTAGTCAGCAAACAGACCACATGTTCACCAATATATCATGGGCATTCCAATCAAACTTGTCTGCAGCTCAGCTCTGAAGGTCTGACTGTAATTTACTCATTTTGGAGACCTTCTTTTGTATGTGTATGTGTGTGTATGTATGTTCAAATGCATGTAGACACACATGTGTGGGTGGGTGTGGGTTCATGCATATGCACGTGGAGGCCAGAAGTCAGTGTCTGGTGTTGTCCTCAGGGGCTCTCCACCTTATTTTTTAAAATATTTTATTTATTTATTTATTTGTTTGAGAGAGAGAAAGAAAGAGAATGGGCACAGCAGGGCATCTAGCCACTGCAAAGAACCCCAGACACATGTACCATCATGTGTATCTGGCTTACACAGGTACTGGGGAATCGAACCTGGGTCCTTAGGCTTTAAAGGCAAGTACCTTACCCACTAAGCAATCCCTCCAACCCTCCACCTTACTTTTTGATACAGGATCTCTTACTGAAGTGGAGCTCACCCATTTGGCTAGGCTCACTAGCCAGTAAGCCCCAAGGATCTACCTGTGTCCGCCTCCCCAGTGCTGAGATTACAGGCGCTGCCTCACCATGCCCAGCTTTTACATAGGCCCTGAAGATCAGAACACAGGTCCCCACATACTTGTACAGAAAGCACTTTAACCACTAAGCCATCTCCCCAACCCCTGGCGGCGATTCTGACACAGTCTTGTTCTCTTCAGGTTTCCACGATGCTCGTTTCCCCTGCTTGGGCATTCTTCAGATTGCTTCCAGGTCTGTGTGCCTTGTTAGTCTTCTTGACGCAGATGTCTGTTAGACGAGGGAAGGACAGGCCCACACCAGGTACAGAGCACACTTAGCCTCCAAAGTGTAATGATGATGGTCACATGTGGAGCAGGCGTCAAGCGGGAAAGTGGTGCACAGTTAAACAACACTCCACTGAAGTTTGGTGCCAAGTGGAATCGCAGGCTCACTGGTGAAGCACTGTCGACTTCAGCACCAGGGCCTCTTTCTTCTGATGGAGGTTCCTACTTCTTTTCTGATAGGAATGCTTCATAAGAATTTTCCTTCTAGAAAAGTCTCTAGAAAAGGGGTTGCTTTTATTCACGATTGAGAGGAACTTGAAAATGCCTCAGCTCTTGGAAAGGGTTAGGTAGGCACTTTCTGTAGAGCTACAGAAGTGACGAGACACCACCAAAAAACCCCCATGGATTCCCCAAACCAATGCTTGCTTTATAGTCTCCAGAGAAGCAGCATGGTCACACCCCTCATTTTTCTCTGTTCTCACATAATGTGGAGACATCAGCATGCTGAGCAGCTGATGGGGGAGCCATCCAGTCTCAATAGCTCTCACTTCCGTGACCTGACTCCTCTTCCTGTTAGCATGCTTAAACACAAACATTTCTACATTTTTCTAAGTAATCTCATTAAAAAAGTAAATAAAGGGGGACAGACATAGCTATTTACGGCACATGGACATTCACAATAAAAATACCTCCACTCATAGCATTTCTGTTGCTTCCTATAAAGGGAACTGACTGAGGTGCAGGGAAGCAGAGTCAAAGCAACGCCATTCCTAGCAATCCTCTGACAGAGATGGAACCTTGTCAATGCCTCCCATCCTAAGGATTGCAAATCTTCTCTTTAAAAAACAATCAACTTTACTTCAAACCCCAACCTTCTTCTTCAGACAGATGGAAGGGGAGTCCCCCTGCTCTGCCTATTTAAACACCAACTCATCATTCTGCTCCTCAATCCTTCTCTTACTTTACTTAAGTGAAGTCTTTTAAGGATAAAGCTGATGCTGGGACACAGCTGTCCACACATGTAATCTAGCACTCAGAAGGCTGAAGCAGAAAGAGGGCAAATTCAAGGCCGGCCTGGGTTACATAGCAAAACACATGTAAGACCCTGCCTCAAAAAATAAAGCACTTCATAACTCTTTTAAATATAACCATGAGCAAACACGTCTTCGTAGAGGAATACAGTGGCTTTTGACCATCAGAAACATCTAAAAAGCACATCCCTCATCTGATACCATCAAACACTGATGTGTGTCACCCATAAACAACGCGAGTCGATCAGAAGCAAAATCAGGAACAAGAAGAAATGACTGGGCATCTCTGGTGGAGACCGCCACACTGCCTGGACCACGCGTGTCTGGCTTCTACTGCCTTGGAAATACTTCATAATTGAGAGCAATGCAAAATAAGTCATCTACAGACAGGAGAATGAATTACCCCTGGCGGGGAGGAGGGTAAGCAACTGGATCTCCTTCTTACTCCCATTGGAAAAGCCAGTTTCAGATCCACTGTGAATGCACCCCACATTCCTTCATTCCACATAAGTCTACACTTTTCCTATGAATGGTTAGGACAGCTGCCTGCTTCTCTCATGAATAATGAGGTAAATAAAATCTCTAACACATGTTCATTTTGTGTCTGAATGAGAGCCATAATTTGCCATTTTCTTAAAAAATCATCATTTAGTAGTAAGACAAATAGTTCCCAAACCTATTAACAAGACAATTTAAATCCCATTACAACAAATCCCCCCCCCCCGCCAAAAAAAAAGCATTTTTTTGGCTAACAGAGCTTCCTTTGCATTATTTAGTTAAATAAATGGCTTAGAAAATCTATCCTGTGGTGCTTGGTGGTGGCAAATTTACCATGGTGGCATTTCACCTGGAAGGGACAGGGGTGTCTCTCCGTGGAAGAAGACATGATACACGACTGACTGCCTGGCTGTAACAAGGAGTAAAACTGTGAAAGCCAGCTACATACTGGAACTGGAGAAAATAGTGGAAACAGTCATTTGGGGACTCACCAGTCTCCTGCAAAAATGTAATTTGTAGAGTTTAACGCCCTGGATGGAGGAAGGGCTACATGAGAACAGCTTTCCTAGTCTCGACCCTAGCAACATCCAGGCTTCTTTTACCATCATTCTCTCCACAGAACACAAATTCACAGTGGGATTACTACTAAAGCCAGAAAATGAGCTAAGAAGACATCTGCCTAGACGTGTTCATGCAAAATAACAGATACCACATCACATTTAAGATGGCCACAACCCCTCCAAAAGTAGACAGTCCTCTACTTTTTCTGACCCCCTCTGCTTTTAATATCATTTAATTATTGCATTTTATGACAGGAGGCCAAAAGTGAGTTTCTTTCACAACCTAAAAAAAAGTATAAATAGGAAATATTGTCTTAACAATGAAGTAACAGCCCCATAGTCTTCATGTTTTCTGGGTTTTGATCTGTACTCAGCTGAGAATGTTCTGGGTGCTGCACAGATATATGTGACAGATACCCAGTGCTGCTCACATTGACAAGCCCACCTTTTCCAGACTCCTGTGAAGGGGGTAAATACCAATTCCCAGATGTCAGCCTTGTGCTTTTCTTTTAGAAAAAGGTCTCAGAGATCTTAGATTTTTCCAGATTTTTTTAAAGTAGTTGTTTGCATGCAGCATCTGTCACTACCACAAAAGGACCCCGATCTGGCTTTATGTGGTTGGCTGGGGAATTGAACCTGGAATGGCAGGCTTTGTAAGCAAGCACCCTTAACTACTGGAGCCTCTGCACAGCCCCATTTTTTTTATTTATACAGAAAAATGGTTATAGTTGTGTAATTAAAATGCTGGGCTTTAAGTAAAGGGGCCATCTTAAAAAATTCATGGAGGGAGGAGGGAAACAAAAATTGTTTGAAATACAACATAATGAAACCTAATTCTTCATATGCTAGTTAAAAAGATTTAACAATCTCATGGGAACAGATTTTACAGAATTTAATTTTTATTATTCCCAAGAGTAATAGGATTTTAACAAGAAATAAAAGTGGTTAGTCTCACTTGTTTCATGATCTTGGACTGGTGAAAAAATAAATGGCTGATAAAGTACGAAGAAGTGGGATCACCCTTGGTAATGACCTATAAGGCCACAATGGAGTTACCATCCAATGCCACAGTTTAGTTGTCAGAACTGACATGTATTGCTGAGAGTGGACACAGGGCTGCCTTTATGCCACAGCCCCAATGGAGAAGGGGGAGAATATTTTATTTTATTGTTTTTGAGATTAAGCTTTGCTACGGAACTTTGGATGGCCAGGAACTCACTTTGTAGAACACACTGGCCTGAAACTTGAGGTGATCATCACATCCCTGCCTCCTGAGTGCTGGCACTGCAGACACGTGACATCATGCCCAGCAGAAAATCTCAAAAGCTGTTTGCCAGGCACTGGCCAGGGAGTACTTTGTTACTGAGTATCACACTCTCATGTTAGCGATGTCATTGTGAGTCCCAGATACACCTGAGTCAGCAGGATGAGGTCAGTCTGGAAGAGGAAGAAGACACTAGAAATCACTGGGCAGCCATGAGGTTTTCTTGTATGTGACATATGAGAGACACACATTATGGACTACAAATTTCTGAACAAGGTATAGGCTCTAAGTCGATGAGGTATATAAAATACACAGATATGTTCCCAAATACTTCTGAAATTTATATTTACTTATTTGCAAACAGAGAGAGACAGAGACAGAGAAAATGAGCACACCAGGGCCTCCAGCAGCTGAAAATGAACTCTGGATGCATGTGCCACTTTGTGCGTCCAGCTGGCTCTACATGGGTACTGGGGAATCAAACCTGGGTCATTAGGCTTTGCAGGCAGGTGCCTTAACCACTGAGAAATCTCTCCATCCCTGTTTGTGTTTTTGAGACAAAGTCTTATTATGTCACCCAGGCTAGCTTCACATTCAGTATGTGTAGCCCAGGCTAGATTTGAACTCACAGCACTCCTGCCTCAGCCTGCACATGCTGAGATGACTGGTCTGCACCACCACATCTAGCTCCAAACAAATGTTTTAAATGATGGACCAACCTACCATTGGTTCCCAAAAGCCTAATTATCAACAGCATGACTGAAAACTAGGCAAGCAACTTTTTAAGATAGAAAAACAAACAAAAATGTGTGTCAGTATGCTCTACCATCTACAGAATGGCTATAGGAACCAAAACCCCTTTCTGAGCTTGTTTCCTTGGGGCTGTTTCTGAGATTCGGAATGCATTTTTCCCTGCTGTTACTCCCTGCGTTGCTGGCTTCCGGGAACTTGAGACCTTCTGCTGTGACAGCAGGTAGGGAAGAATTGATCGTGGGCCACTTGCTGATGGCAGTGCAGGGTTTGACAGAGCTTCTCAATATTTATGGCATCTTTGGCTCTAATAAATGTCACCCAAGAGCAACCTAAACATGTAAGTAATCACAAAAGGAAGTTCTATTTTGGTCCTAGCCTGCTATGTCCTTTATTCTCTATATCAGAATCCCCAAGAGCCACTGATCTGGATGTAGCTTCTGGTCTTTCTTATGTCCTACAGGGGGACACAGTTAAAAGAAGGCTGGTGCCCTTCCCGCCCCTCCCTTGAGACTTAATCTCTGCAGAAACTGAAACTGGAGCAGAGACCCTAAAACTGCATTCTTAAAATGACCACGTGAGGATGGCGGGCTCCACGGAGCCATGGCCTCCGACATTTAATTCGCAGCCTGACTGCGTGCAGCCAAGCTCCGTGCTGCATCCCAGCACCCCGCTGTGCTGGCCTCTGACCTGCCTCCTCTTGTTAGGGTGTGTTTTCCACACAATGGCTAGGCAGTAGGACACCTCAACACTCAACCGTATCCATAGAAATGTGTTACTGAAAGCTGTGTGTCATGATTGTGGAATGGCCCCATACTCATGAACAAGCTTAAACCCACAGAACTAATGTGGAAGAGGCATTAACAATCCACAGTGGCTCTTTCCACGTCTGGATCGTAGACACTGTCCTGCGTGTTCTAAAGTGAAGGCGCGAATGATGCACGTGCACTTGAGCGCTGTGTGCCAATTACTCACAACGTTCCTGTGGGTAGAAAGGGGCTAGCTCATGAAAGTGAGTAAGGATTTAAAGTGCCAAGAAAATAATTGGATTTTTATGCTAGCACTTATTAACATTCTTGGAAACTGTAAAGAAGCATTGCTTCTTATCAGAGCCCATGGTGTTGCTGAACCCTGACTACAAGGGAGCACTGTGTTACCTGCATCTACCAGGTCCTATGTTCCAGACACGAGAGGAAGGAAGTTTCTTTCTTTTGTGAGATGAATCCATTCTACAAAGCATCTCTCTGCTGGTGGTTATACAACCCTTATGGAAATCAGCATGGAAGTTTCTCAGAAAATTAGAAATATAACTGTAATATACTCCAGATAGACCACTCCTGGATGCATAGCCAGAGGTCTCCATACCCTACCACAGAGACACTTGCACATCCATATTTACTACTGCACTATACATGATAGCTGGAATCACCTAGATGCTCACCAACAATGGATGGATAATGAAAATGTGGCATGCAGACACAACAGAATTCTACTCAGCAGAAAAGAAAAATATAATTATGAAATCTGCAGGAAAATGGATGGATCTGGAAAGCATTATATTAAATGAGGTGACCCAAACTCAGAATGCCCAAACTGCATGTTCACTCTCATATGTGGATTTTAGCTTGCGATATTTGTATGTGTGTATATAAAGAGGGCACATGTGGGTAAAACCTAAAAAGCTAGAATGATGACCAAGAATAGGCAATAAGAGATGACAAGAGGCTGGACAATTTCTCAGTGGTTAAGGCACTTGCCTGCAAAGCCTAACGACCTGGGTTCAGTTCCCTAGTACCCATGAAAAGCTAGATGCTCAAAGGGGCACACACATCTGGAGTCTGTTTACAGTGGCTATAGGCCCTGGCATGCCCATTCTCTATCTCTACTCTACCTCTCTCTGCTTGCAAGTAAATAAACTTTTTTTTTTTAAATAGATGACAAGGAGGAGAGAGGGCAAAAGGACACATGTGACATGAAAACAGAAGGACAGAGGAAGATATGAAGGGGAAGGAGATGGGGGAAATAAGATGAGGAGAATCTACTCAAACTGTTTCTAAAAATGCCATAATGATACTTAAAACTCTGAATGCTAACTAAAAATAAAATAAAATAAAAAGACACTTCAATGTTGCCAGTGGTAAGTTGGAAATATTTTGCCCAGGGGCTGGAGAGATGGATCAGTGGTTAAGAGCACTTCCTGCCCAAGTATGAGGACCTGAGGAGGCCTGAGACAGACCAAGTTCAAATCCCCAAGCACACATGTAAACTGCTGGACATGGCCATGTGCTCTGTGACGTAAGTCCTGAGGGGAGCAGAGGTCAGAGAATTGCTGGAACTAGTAAGAGACTCCCTTGCAAGGAAAAACACGTGGGTGAGTGAAGGAAGGGGACACCTGAGGTTTTCCTCTGGCCTCTGCAGGCAAACACACAGATGCATACAACACACACACACACACACACACACACACACACACACACACACACAAAGATATTTGCTTAAATGTTCTTTTGTACAATATTCAACTGCTGCTTTTCCTTACAATGAAATCAACTTAACATCATGAGAGTTGTGGAGAATGTTCTGGTCACACCATGAGTAAGTCAAGAGAAGGAATCTGAGCATATGAAAGTCCTCTGGGGTGAGGCTAGGGCAACAGAAAGAAAGCAAGGGGACCCTCTTTGGCACTGCGCTAGAAAGGGACGGGTGGTAAACTCTGCCACCCAGTCCTACATCAAGGAACAAGTTTAAAACAACAAAATGTTAACAAAAACCCATGTCCGCTAGAGGCCAGAGACTCTACTGTTACCTTCCTCCTACCCCTGTGAGCTCCCAGAGTCCATGAGGCAGTAGGTTTAATCTGACATAGAAATGCTGTGTTTTCCCCAGCATGCAGCCATCTACTCTACTTGGGAGAAAGAAGACAGCCTCTCCAGTCAGTCTCTGTGAGAAGAGGGACTAGCATCCGAGGTACAAGGGAGGGTTAAAGACAAGTCAGTCTTGGGCTGGGGAAATGGCTCAGTAGGTACTGAGCAGGTACTATGCAAGTGGGAGGGCCTGAGTTCAAATCACCAACATCCGTGTAAAAGGCAGGTGTGGCAGCGTGTGCTTGCGATCCCAGCACTGGGAATTAGAGACAGGAGAATTCCTGGGGCTTGGTGGCAGCTAGTGTAGCCAAATCAGCAAGCTCAAGGTTTAGTGAGTGACCTTTCTCAGAAAAGAAAGTGGACAATGGAGGAAGACACAAACCACATACAAATCTACATGCATACAAATACACACGCATGCAAAAAGCATCAGCCTTGATGCTGGAATAGTCATCTTAGAAAAGGAAATGTTTTTCAAGTGAATAAAAAGATTAAAAAATAAACTTCAAGAAAGTGAGAATGGAACAAGCAGAGGTGTGATGAAAATACTTTTTGTGCATGTGTATTGTATGGGTGTGGTGTGTGTGTGTGTGTGTGTGCATAGCATATGCATATGTATGTGCTGTGTCCTCAGGTACAAAGATTAAGATGAAATGAAGATATAAAGTAGCATGAAAAGGACAGCAGAGAGGGCAGTGGAAAGGAATTCTGTGTGGGAAGACAGACAGACAGACAGAGCTGGTGAGCACAGAAGCAGTGGGTGGAATAAGCTTGCACTGAAAGGAGCCTGTGTGCATAGGGACTCATCGCCAGGTAGTGCGAAAGGGCCACACACGGACTGTCTCTTGGGTGCTGGAGGAAGAACAGCAGCTGATGCCGGAGGCTCCAACTACTGACTGTGTGGGCGTCACTCTGGCTCAGGCACTGTGGGAAATAATTTCTCCAAACCTCATTTAAATTCACTTCCAAAACATCATTTTAACACACCAAAGGGAAAAATAAATTGAGGCAAGGTCTCACTCTAGATCAGGCTGATCTAGAACTCCGTTAGCCCAAGCTGGCCTCAAACTCACAGTGATCCACCTGCCTCAGTGTCTTGAGTGCTGGGATTATAGGTGTGAGCCACCATGTCTAATAAAGAACAATTTTGAAGAAAGAGAAGGAACCCAATTTCTCAGAAAATAAAACCACTAATCAACTACTGGAATCTCATGAAATTAGAAAGCTTTTGTACAGCAAAGTACACTGAATAGAACAAAGAGACAACCTACAGAATGGGAGAAAATCTTTGCCAGCTACACATCTGATGGAGGATTAATATCCAGAATATACAAATAACTCAAAAAAAAAACAGAACAAGAAATTGAACAAGACAATCAAAAAATGGGCTATGGAACTAAATAGAGAGTTCTTATCAGAAGAAAAACAGATAGCATATAAACATCTAAAAAAGTGTTCTACATCCTTAGCCATGAGGGAAATGCAAATTAAAACTACACTGAGATTCCATCTCACTCCTGTCAGAATGGCTACCATCAAGAAAACAAATGACAATAAATGTTGGCAAGGATGTGGTAAAAGGGGAACCCTTATACACTGTTGGTGGACATGTAATCTGGTACAGCCATTGTGGAAATCAGCGTGGAGGTTCATGAGACAGCTAAAAATAGATTTGCCATATGATCCAGCTATAGTACTCGTAGGCATATATCTAATGAGTCTTCTCACTACCTTAGAGATACATGCACAACCATGTTTATCGCTACTCTATTCACAATAGCTAGGAAATGGAACCAGCCTAGATGTCCATCCACAGATGAGTGGATAATAAAGATGCGGTACATCAACAAAATGGAGTTCTACTCAGTGGTAAAGAAAAATGAAATTATGAAATTTGCAGGGAAATGGATGTATCTGGAAAGGATTATACTAAGTGAGGTAACCCAGGCCCAGAAAGCCAAACGCCACATGTTCTTCCTCATATGTGGATCCTAGCTACAAATGTAGACTTATGTGTGAGCTGGAGTTAAAAATTAGTAGCACAGGCCCATAAGATAGAAAAAGGCTATAAGGGGAGGAGGAGAGGGAAGCTCTTAAGGGGATGGTATTATATATATGTAAGTAGAAGAACAGATTACAGGGAGGGGAAAGGCCTAAGCAAGGTCAGGGGAAGAGATTGTATTAAAAAAGGGCAGGGGAGAGGGTCAATCAAAATTCAAGATATTCTGAATAGAACATATGAAAATCTACTTTCTTGAATAATGACACACCTAGAAGCCATAGATTGTTACTAGAAAATTTTCAGTGCCAGGGAAGGGATACCTTCCAGTGAGTTGTTGGCCAGGGAGGTCCCTGATGCCTCCAAAACATTGCAGGCCATTGCCAAAACCCTTGGTTTCCCACCAGGAATAGACCCTATTGCTGAAGACTTCACATGCCTGAGTGGCAAAGTCATTGAAAAATCAAGCTGGTGCTGAGCAGAAAACCTCCCTGTAGCCCAGTCAACTGAAAGCTGGAAAAAGGTGCATTGTATACAGTCTTATGGGAGACAGAAGTCATCATCAGTGAAAACAGTGGACACTGGAAGCCTCAAGTTTGGCCAGACAGGCCAAATGACCAAATGAGTGCAATAGTGGCATGACTGCTCTGGGGAAAAACAACTGCTCTCTAATTGGACTGAAGGCCCACTCTATGGGAGGGAATACGTGCCTGGTACTGAAAACCTAATCACAAGCCTATGGCGGGGGAGGTCATGAGCCATAGGGCCTGTTCTTCTGGATAAATACATATACTCTCACCAAATTGCCATGAAAGCACTATACTTAATGTTCATACTCATATTAATGCTACTCTCACTTCTGGTTAGAGAAGCTTCTTTCCAGATGGCAATGACCACTGGGATGACCCAAAAGGCAACATCGTGCTGAGAAGGGGCAGAGGAGTGTCCAGAACTGAAATATCTCTATCATACCCTCCAAGGCTCAGGGTCCATTGTGGAAGAGGTGGCGGAAAGAATTTAAGAGCCAAATGAAGGATACCACTCCTTACATACAACTGTCCGGACAGAACTTGGCCTTGATATCCAAGACCTTGCAGTGCCTAGCAATACCTACACAAGACCCTTACAGTAGGAGAAAAAGATGATGACATCAAATTGAAAGAGAGACTAATGGAGAGAGGGAGAGGTATGCTGGAGAACAGAGTTATGAAGGGGAAAGTGGGGGAGAGGAGGGAAATATCATGGTTTGTTATCTGTAAGTTTAGAAGTTGTCAGTAAACATATATATATTGAAGCCGGGTGTGGTGGCACATACCTTTAATCCCAGTACTCAGGAGGCAGAGGTAGGTAGATGGCTGAGAGTTTGAGGCCATCCTGAAACTACATAGTGAATTCCAGAAAAAAACAGGAAAATTTATTTTTGAAAGAGATACTATTATGATACAATTTCAAATCTAAGACAGTTCTTTTGTTTTAATTTATTTTGAGAGAGAGAGAAAGAAAGAAAAAGAGTAATAAAGAGAAAGAGAGAGAGAATGGGTGTGCCAGGACCTTCAGCTGCTGCAAAGGAACTCCAGAAGCATGTACCACCCTGTGCATCTGGCTTACATGGGTCCTGGGAAATGGAACCTGGGCCCTTTGGCTTTGCGAGCTAGTTTCTTAACTGCTAAGCCATTCCTCCAGCCCATCTGAATATTTAGTATTTGCTGTTTCCAACACAGCACAATTTTTTGCCTGATGGCCTTAGACAAAAGACTGCTAATGTTGAGGAAGTCAGAAGTTAGAACAAGACGCTGGAGCCATGTAGTTCTCGCTAGGGAAACAATTCACCAAAGGTATTATCACGGTAGTGAGAAATAAAACCAAATGAGCAACAGAAGTACACAGAGGTCCAAGAACATTGGTTTTCTACCATAGTTCCATTTTTTCTTAGCTTGTAATACTGAGCTTCCTCGGACTGAGGGCCATGGGTGCGGAGGGAGTCTCCGCAAAGATAAGCCAAGCCCAGCCTTACAGCAGAAGGCAGAGTTGGGCAGATGTGAGCCAAGGTGTCCGGGAGGTTGACAGCAGGAGACAAAGATGCCAGAGTACTCCGGACTCGCATAGTGGTGTCTGTTGGCCTCTTCCACTTGCACTTGGTTTAAATGAAACCATTGCCAAGTCCAGAGTAACTCCATGCAAATGGGAGCAGGGAAAGCCCAAGGTGATCCGGACACATTTGCTTCTGCAGAGTCTCAGAGCCAGGCTTCCACTTACTGGGGGCCTTTAAGAGAAAGCAGATGTAACCGCTTGCCATGCATACTATGACCCATCTGGGATTAGACACTATAGCCCTCCTCTGCAAGGGACTGGCTTTCAGTCTTGATCTGCATAAGGCCAGGGAACAAGGGCGAGGAAGACAGGACAGGAAAAGTGTCTGTACATTTAAAGTCCCTTTCAGGGCCGGGCGTGGTGGCGCACGCCTTTAATCCCAGCACTCGGGAGGCAGAGGTAGGAGGATTGCCGTGAGTTCGAGGCCACCCTGAGACTGCATAGTGAATTCCAGGTCAGCCTGGGCTAGAGTGAGACCTTACCTCGAAAAACCAAAAATAAATAAATAAATAAATAAAGTCCCTTTCAGGCCTCTTTCAGCTTAGAAATTAGAGCTTAAACTGGGTGTTTTGCGTGCACGCGTGTACACACACACACACTTGTTCACAAAGACTACGCAGTCCAGGAGGCCAATAGAAAGAGGATTCTTACCCCTGGACTCCCAGGGGAAGGAAGACCACCCACCCTAGGCTGAGCCACTTCTACTGCCCCCTGCCATGTGGGGTATGTACTGAGAAGGTGCCAGCCCTTGGCAAGCTGTGGAGAAATGAAAAGCGAGATCTGAGACCTTAGGGTTCACTCCCACAGGAAACAGCTGCATGTGTTCTTAATGCGCCACCAAACCTATGCTAATCCCCAGTGGCTTTTGCAGACCCACAGGTTTTTAGCTCTAGGATTACCCAGTTGGAATTTTAGATTTACTGTCCTTCAAGTAGTATTCATTTGAATACAGATTAGTCTTTTACTTGCAGTGACAATACACACATCCTCTCAAAGACATTCACCCCAAATCCTGATACACTATCTTTGGCTTGACAAGGGGCCTGAAGAGATGATGAAGGCAGTATTATATGGAACTGTGTTAAAGTTGTAAGTGAACACTGCTCAGCCTTGTAGTGAAAAAAAAAAAATGTTAAGTAACAACAAGAAGACCAAAGCTTCTGTGTGATCAGCCTAGTGTGATTTTCCCATTGCTGGCTCATGCTGCTATTGTCAGAATTTAGCCTTGTTATAACTTAGTACTCAAAATTGTCCAGGGATGGAAAAGAAATACAGACATAGTGGACATAAGATACACCACCCACTACAGGGCTGTCAATTTTAAGGAGAGAAAAATAAAACAGGACAAAGGGAAACAGAAGGCAGAAGAAAAAGCTGAGTCAAAGAGATTTCTGTCTACATTTGTTAAGATGTGATGTAAAGTCTAAGACAGAAATGGAAAAGAAGAGAAATTTTGGAAAAATAAGAGGAATGGAACAAGTATTTGCATGTGTGTGTATGTGTATATGCATGTGTGTGCCTGAGTGTGCATGTGTTTCAACTTGGTTGACAAGAGACATCACATAAATCTGTAAAAAAGAGCAAGCCAGGAACTGATGCTGGGCAAAACTGACTCATACAATGCAAGTAAAATAGAACTTGAACTCTCATATATAAAAACTCAGCAAAAATAACACAAGAATGATAAAATCAAATAAAAAAATAAGTATGGAAGTTTGCTCAGTGGTTTAAGATGATTGCTTGCCAAGTCTGCCAACCCAGATTCAATTTGTAAGCTACCCACATGAGCTAGCGTCTAGTGTTCATTTGCAGTGACAAGAGGCAGGCACCCCCCCCCCACACACACACACACTCTCTCACAGAGAGAACACTAATTTTTTTTAAAATGGTGATAATTTTGAGACACTCGGACCTGGGGAGGAGGAACAGTGGACCTCATGTGACCCTCTAACCTTCCCACTTCTCGATTCCCCATAGATGCAGTTTTGGGGACCACTTGTGAAAGCACAGAGAAGGCCAACGCAGCTCTCTCTAGAGCAAGGACCTGGGCCCCTGGCCACACACAGCATTAGTCAGGGGGCAGCCACCTTCAAGCCTCAGGAAGGACACATGAACTATAATCTGCTATGTCTAATGAGAACCCTTCGTGTTAGGAAATATGTGTGGCTTCAGCAAGAGTAAGACTAACTCCAGATTCCAATGCAGAACAGCTATGCCTCTCAGGTTTTTAGGCTGATAATGGAATTCAGCTGAGACCCTAGGTTTGGGGGTCTACATTGTTTTCTTTTTTTTTTTTTAACTTGAGCTAATATGAAGAAAAAATTGTGAAAATCCAAAATCTTGAATATTGTATGTCTGGCTCCTTAAAATTTTAGTTTGTGATCCCTTCTGTATAAGCTTAGGGCCTGGAGATTCTGTTTTTGTTTATTTATTTTGGTTTTCCAATGTAGGGTCTCACTCTAGCCCAGGCTGATCTGGAATTCACTATCTAGTCTCCGGCTGGCCTCGAACTCATGATGGTGCTCCTACCTCTGCCTCCTGAGTGCTGGGATTAAAGGCATGTGCCACTATGCCCGGCCCTGGCGATTCTATAAAGAACTTTTATCCTAATCATTGTTCTAGTTCCATCATGAGTATTTTAAAACATATTGAAATAGATATCCCACATATAAGCATTACAATTGGGGAGAGTGCTCTATAAAATCCACATTGGAACAGTTATATTCAATTAAGTACATACTGTGGCGAACGTGCCCCTCCAATTTCATGTGCTAGAAATGTAACACCCAAATTCCTGTGTTGGAAGTCATTGTGAGGTAATTGGGATTAGATAAAAATGATTAGAATGGGGCCACCATAGTGGGACTGATAGCTTTTCAAAAAGAGGCCAAGAGATCAGAGCTAACATGTTTGTTCTGGCTTGACATGTGACATCACAGCAAAATGACTGTCAACAGATGCCAAGGAGATGTCAGTGTCCTTACCGTGATTTCTCCTCTGCAGAACCATGAACCAAGTAACTTCTACTGTTTGCAAACTACCCAGTCTCGGGCATCCTGCTACAGCAACAAGAACCAGACTGCTCTCGTGGGTGAGTTATTACATGTGATAGAACACATGGTGAACTTTGATCCCACTGTCACTTGTTTCTACTGTACATTTGGAATCCAGGGGGGAGACAGTGGACTGTGGACAGAAGATTTTATTGGAATTTCCATAGACATAATAACTGTATGATTTTCAAATTATACTAATGCATGTTGGAAGTAGTTTTGGCTGCCAGTGGAGTTCATGCTTCTTAATTCTAAATAGAATGTAACAGAAAACCAACAGGAACTCGGGACGATTACCTCAAGAAACATTATGTTCCTCCTAAGTTCACTGATCAGCTTGGAGACCCACAGCATTCTGTGGACATAAAGAAGAAATCATGAAAAATAAGTCTCCACACTTGGAATTAATGCTCTTGAAAGAGCCCTCATAAAAATCAGTTTAATGGCTATCAGTCCACATGGTCAGAGGCAAATGTTTGTAAATTCTTGTCTCTTCTGGAATACCTCCATCAGTAAATTTCCCTGACTATTAAAACAGTCACCTTTCCTAACTCAGTATCTAGTGACTAGCTCAACGAGCTCATGTGGGGGTGGAGAAGTATTAAAAGTCACCCCAGGGCCTGTGAAGACTAAGGACCTAGATTGGATCCCCAGTGCTGGCATAAGCCAGAAGCACAAAGTGGCACAGGCGTCTGCAATTCATTTGCAGTGGCTGGAGGCCCTGATGTGCCCATTCTCTCTATCTGCCTCTTTCTCTCTCCAATAAATAAAATATTTAAAAGGTCATTCCATTTGAGAAAACAGATGACTGTAAATATGAAATGTATGATCACTTAAATTTTGAAATGTTTGTTATTCAGCCCTATTATAAGCTATGAACCTCATGCTTAGGGTATTTTTGTTGTTGTTGTTTTCAAAGCATGGTTTCACTCTACCCCAGGCTGACCTGTAATTCACTATATAGTCTCATGGTGGCCTTGAATTCATAGTGATCCTCCTGAGTGCCCAGCTCGTGCTAAGTTTTGAATGCACAGCACCTAGTATGGCATTACATGCCTTGGCTATCTAGTTGCTGCATTTTTTTTCCTGTAAAAGATAATAACAGTTTCAGGGTTCAGCTACTCAGCTCTGCCTCTCCACATACCACAGACAAATCCACAGAACAGTAAATCAGGGACTCGGCCAGACTTGGCCTGTGAAGTGCAGCTTTCTAATCACTCATCAAAGCAGCAGAACAAACAACTGGAAACGGTTATATATTTTTAAAAAGACACTCAAAGCAGAAATCAAGAGACTGCAGAGTGCTTTCCACTAAAGCAGTCTTAAGTGTAACTCTAAGGTTCAGGGAACATTATGGAACAGGGATCAGGAAGATTTTAAGAGTCAGTGTGGGAAGGAGCATCCTGTCACCGACCCCCCCCCCCCACCTAGAGACTGGCTGGTGCACTGATGACCTCATGGGGAACACCAATAACCCCACTAAGGAGGGACCTCAGAGGATCGGGGTGGGGGAGAGAGGACTGAAGAGTCTATGAACTGATGAGAATATGACCAGCACCTGATCAGGTCATAAATAAAATTCATAATTAAGTACAAATAGTAGAGGAACTAGCTGAAGGAAGAGAAGGAGTATGGGTATGGGAAAAAAGACAGAGGAGGGTGAGGAGCCTATGGTCAAAAGACATTTTGTACGTGTACAAATTAGAGGGACCAGTTGGAGAGAAAGGACTCAGTGGAGGGGACATATAAGAGGGGGGGAAAGGAGGGTAGTGGGAGGGAATCACAATCATGGTCTATTGTCTGTATGTATGGATATTGTCAATTTAAAGATTTTAAAAGAGCAACCTAAGTTGATAGATAGAGATGACAGCTCCATGTAGCCTGCAGGTGGAGCACACGAACACTGGCCACGAAGGAAGACAAAGATACAGAGGAGAGCTCCACGCGGCCTGCAGGCAGAGCGCAGGAGCACTGGCCACGAGGGAAGACACAGCTGCCTCTACTAGTCACTGCCGCATTAAAGCTCCCTGTCCTTCCTTGTCTTTTGTTTTCTTCTCTAAGTTGATCAACATCAGGTTTATTTCCATCTCTTTCTTTTCAGTACAGAGATATACACAAGAGGGATGTTGAGGAATTGATCACTTCTTTTTCTTATTACATGTGCTATTATTTATTTATTTGCAAGAGAGTGGTGGGGAGGATGAGTGAATGGGGGCACTAGGGCCTCTTGCAGCAAACAAATGCCAGATGCCTGTGCCACTTTGTGCATCTGGCTTTATGTGGATACTGGGGAATCAATCCCAGGCAGTCAAGCATTGCAAGCAAGTGCCTTAACCACTGAGCCATCTCTCCAGCCCCATTTTTTAAATTAATATTATTTGTACTGCCATTTTTATTTCCGAAGTTAGATGACCTCCTTCGACTCTGGTTGCTAGATTTAATTATAAAATTAAAATCCCCTGTAGGCTCTTGTACTTGAACACTTGATCCCCAGGTGGTACAAAGTTTGTTGTTCTGTTGTTTTATTTTTAAATATTTTTGTTTATTTGAGGGTGGGAGAGAGGCAGAGAGAGAACATACATCAGGGCCCCTTCCCACTATAAATGAGTTACAGGTGCTCGCCATGTTGTGCATCTGGATTTGTTTGTGGACTGGGGAATCAAGTCCAGGCCTGCAAGCTTTGTATGTAAATGCCTTTAACCAATGTGCCATCTCCCTCATTCAAGAAGGTTTTTATTTATTTATTGACAACTTTTATGCACATGAAATGCATGTTGATCATCATCACCTCCCATTACCTTCTCGTTTTACCTTACCCCATCCTGCTGAACCCACTTTTCTAAACTGTCATTCTCTATTTTGATGGTGCGTGTGTGTGTGTGTTTTCCACCAAGTTTAATTAGGGTTTCTTGCTTGCATAAGCATAGGTGGGGGTATTATTAGTAAGCACATATACAACTTACCAGTGGCTACACCACTGAAGAAAATCTCTCCCTGACCCTTAGCACCCCTTAACCTTCACGGAGGGAAGGATGCCTCATGCCCTTCCTGGTGGGCAGTTTTGAAAGGTGGTGGAGAGTTTCCAGGTTGAAGCCTTCAGAAGGAAGAAGAAGTGGGAAGTGCCATTGTTTCTTTGACCTTTGATGACCTGAGGGTAACACAGATGATTCCAATTCTGACTTTATCAAATGCAAGTTTACTTTTGCCCCTCAAGGTTGGAGTTACATTATCCACAGCCTCCCAAGGGCTTTAGTGGGGGGGGGGGGACCTTTAGTTTCTGATTTTTAAGAAAGAAGATTTCCTTTGAGGTCACAGCCAGGGAAAGGCAGACATAACCACCAGCCACACTGTGTGGTCCTGTGAAGCTCAGCAAGTGACACGAGTAAGGATAAATCACATAATTTCTGCTGCTAGAGATAATGGCCTTTGGAAATGGAGGGAGAAGAGACGGCCAAGAGCCGCACGTCACCCTCTGAAGCACTGCTCTGTGGCAGGAGTAACAGTTATTGTTGCTGGCACTCGCTTTGCTAAGAGAATGAAATATTTTGCTCCTCTCTTAACATATCAGCTGAATAAGTTTTTTCTTTATTGAGTTTTATGAACAGGTTTTTTTTTTCTTTCCATTCTCTTCTCTTTATATGTAATCACAGAGAGTGCTAAAGATGTGTGCTAAAGTAAAATAGAAATCCAAAAACAATGGCTTCACACATGCTCACGCCTCATTGAAAAAAGGGAAGAGCCTTTCTTTCTCCCTCCTTCCCCCTCATCCCTCCCTTCCCACTGTGCCTTCCTCAGTCCTTCCTGCTCCCTCTCTGATCTCCCACACCCAACCCTGCAAAGGATTAACACAGAAACAAAGAGAAACACACGGACAGAAACTCCCTGTGGTAGTTTGAAAGTAAAATGTCTCCCATAGCCTCATGTGCTTATGATGAAGGGGCTGGGGAGATGGTTCATCAGGCAGAGAACCTGCGTGCAGGGCCTGCTGGCCCAGGGTTTAACTCCCAGCCACCCACTTAAAGCCTGGTGTGATTTATTTGCAATGGCAACAGATCCTGGAGCATCTGAGCATATGCATGCATGCATACACACAAAATAAAGTTTAAAACTATAAACACATAAACACCAAATATATAGATACAGATATAGAGATATATAGATATAGAGATATATAAATATAGAGATAGGGATATAGAGATACAGATATATAGATATATATATTTTGGTTTTTCGAGGTAGGGTAGGGTCTCACTCTAGCCCAGGCTGACCTGAAACTCACTATGTAGTCTCAGGGTAGCCTTGAACTCACAGCTATTCCCCCACCTCTGCTTCCCTAGTGCTGGGATTAAAGGTGTGCGCAACCACACCCAGCTCAGATATGTATTTTTTAAACACATACTTGATCCCCACCTGGCGGCGCCTTTGAGCGGTAGAGCTTGCTGGAGGAGGTGTGTCACTGGAATGGGCCTTGGGATTTCATGATGCAGTCCCACTTGCCTGTGCTAAGGACTAGGCTCTCTACTATCTCCCTGTGGATATGTGATGATGTGGGCCAGCTTCCTGCTCGTGCCATTCTTTCCCCACAGTGATGAACCTTCCTCTCAAAGCTGTAAACTAAAATGAACTTCCATCCCATTGGTTGCTTCTAGTTGGGTGTTTTGTCCCAGCAACAAGAAGATAACTGCTATACTTCCCTTCAGCCCATGGCTAGCTCTCACCCAACTCTACTTAGGTCTACAACTGAAAACTTGTCTACCAAGTTTTAATAAGGAAAAAAGAAGGCACAGCTCTTGCCCCATCCCCTTTGGCAGAAGCAAGGAGCCAACGAGTATTTAAGAGCAGCTCTGCAAACAACAGGAGCCTCACTGCTTCTCCAATTACTGTTAGGTGCTGAGGCATAATTTTTATGCAAACATTTTTAAACTACAATACACCTTATAAGTGGTCATCTATCTCCAGGCTTTGAAGCTTTGACCACTGTAATTCATAATATTTGATCTAGTTGACTCACATTTTACGAATGCAAGCCAAAAAATGTTTTTGTAGGAAAATAGTCCTATTAAAGATAAATGGATCATATACAGTCCAAGGCTTAATGGCTTTTAGCAAACTTTCAGAGAGCTCACTAGGTAAAAAGAACAACTGAGATTGTTACAATCACCTTACAGAAGGGGCTGAGGTTGTAGCTCAGCATTAGTGTGCTTGTCAAACAAACATGAGGTCCTGGATTTGGTTTCCAGCACCACAAGGAACAAAATGGAACTCTCTTTGTTACCTAGTAGTCTGTAATGACAGAATGTGGGAGGCCGAGGCAGGAGGATCTCAGGCTCTAGGCCAGTTGGCCTTCATAGTGAGTTCCAGGTAAACCTGGCTATGCAAGAAGACCATGTTGCAAGTATGTATTTGATCACACACAGGACACATTTATCCTCACAGTGTTGTCTGGGAATTTACTGTTACCCTCATTTCGTAGGTGAAGATATTGCATACATTGATAATGTGCCCCAGGTCACAGAGCCAGTGTTCAGTGCAGTTCATGAGGATCCAGAGCCCAAACCTGGAACCAGGACTTGAAATGATGGAGGATGCCATGTCACAGATGATAGCTGTGGCTCATATGAAAATCCAACCCCCCCTGGGAAAGAACCGGAAGACAAGCTGTCATGTGATCAAAAACAATGGTGTTTGAGATTTAATGAAGAATATGGACACAGCAGGGTAGGGTCCTAACAAAAGGCAACAAAAAGAAAGCTAATGTATAACGTAATTCAAGTGGTAGAAGTAGATAAGTGAAAAATACTCTGGTAAGAACCTTCAGGACCGGTCAATACTTCTCATCTCTCTCACAAGACATCACAAGGTCATCCCATTGCCTCTCAGTGCCCCTATGCACCCCCCCCCCCCGTGTCTCTGTGAGTGATGGCTTCCAGCTCAAACTTTCTCCCGGAACATCTGTGCACAATGGACGTGTACCCGTCTCTGAGTGGAGATTAGTGATTTGACAAAGTGATTCTCATCAGCAAATGGATTCTTACCCAAGAATGAGAATGGGAAAAATTTTTAAATCATGGAATTTATGGTTTTATGCTTTTCCCTCAATGGCCAATAAAATTAAACATTAAACAACAAATACAGAATAACTGCTACTTGATCCTATTAAAATTCAAGAGGTATTGATCAATGGAGAAGCAGCTCTTTCTCAGGCAACATTTCATTTGTCATGTCTGGATGCAAAGCTGTAAAAAGCACATATTACAGTGGCCACTGAACTAAGACAGGGAAAAACACATTTTCAAAAATGTATGGTTTCATAATTTCAGCTTAAAGATGAAATGGGGAGGATTAGAAAAATTAGGGGATGGAGCCAAAACATTAACTATACCACAAAACAGGTGCCATTTAAAAATATCAATTTTCTACTGCAATGAATGAGTTTAAATCTTTCTACAACAGAACAGTGTCCAATGAGCAAATGAAATACTTGTTTTTACATGAACAAAACATCAGTTTGAGAATTTAACTCAGCCTGGTATTAGTCAATTTGAGCTCGCTTATAATTGCAATTTTAGTAAGCTGTTAAAATGATTCTGAAGTATCTGCCTATATAATAGCCTGAACAAGCTGCATTTCCCTGCCTTCATTTATTAGGGTAGCATGAAGGATGAAAGACATTTTTGTGGCATGAATATTTCACAGCAAATATTATATTAATACCTGTACTAAGTTTTGTTGGCATGGAGACCATCTAGGAGAAACCACTTAAATGCCAGGATTTCAAACCTATTAAACACTGCCTTAACGCCTGGCTTCACTTAAAATTTGAAAATAACTATAGCAGCCATTTTCATATTTTAAAGCAATATATAACCCATCTGCTTTATAAAAAATAGTATTGACTTCATTCTTTTAAAGGTCTTGAATTTTCTTTCTATGAAACATTCTGAGAGAGCATACCAATCTAGGGATTCTGCCACCTAGCAGGTAGCCATGGCAACAGAAGTATACACTGACTGTGCCAGCACTCAAGTCTGCAAGATAAAACCAAAACCGAGATGGGAATATACTTGTACAGCTGCTGTCTCCTATTTTTTTTTTAATCTGTTGGTACTTTAAAAGAAGTTTGGCTAATTACATCCTTTTCTTTAAGCTTACCTGAAGATTATTATCAAAATACCACTTTAAAAACCAGCACATAGTATGATTACAGGGCGCTAAGGCAATAAAAAGTTGAAGTAGAGAGAAGGGAAGACGCGTTGGCCCCACTAGGGAGAAGCATGGGCACAGTTTATTGGCCCAGGTCTCACAGGCCTCAAGGACCTGAGTCCAGAAAAAGTTTCTGGCCACAGTAGCTCTGACAAGGAGACCTGGAAGGAGATTCTGGTAGGGGATGAGATGTCACCAAGTTTTACATGACCTGACCACAAGCCACCTGTGCTAAAACTGTCTCTAGCTACACTTTTCCATGGACTCAATAGTGCAACCAAACTGGAAACTTGTCATTCTGGGAAATGTGTGTTCCTTCTGCCCTCACCCCATAACACACATCTCCCAAGTGCCCATCCCACTCTCATCCTCAACAGACTGGTCCCCATGTGACATGGGTGACTTCTGCATATATATACTTCTGAATGTATTTTATTCCTATTGCTTATTTGACATTTTATGCCTCTCAAAGTAGTCATGTATCTATATCACCTCTCCCTGGTAATACTATTGATGATGTGAAAGGAATGATAGAAAATTAAGAAACCATGATTACAATCAATACTGATTAATAATATTGAAATATAAACCTTTAAGCAGACCAAGCAAAAGTCATTTGAAACATACCATGAGAACAACAGAGAATGTTTAAGTCACACTCAAATTTATACCAAAAGTGAACTCCTCATGAGAGTCCTCAAATACACTATTTCTCATAGGCCCTCACTCAGGTCAAGAAACCCTTACATACTTCCCAAGAGTTGGGGGTATGATTCTTTATAAAGTAAATAATTAGAAATTTTTTCTCTAAGTTTTTCTCCAGACAGCTTTCTGAGGAAGCTTATGGATGCAAAATGAAATGTTACACTTGGGTATGAAGCAATAATTACATCCAGGGACAAAAAGAATTCAAAGTGCTGACTTGGGTAGTTTTGGAAATCAACTTTAAAGTCATTATAAAAGTGAGTGTCCAAACTTTAATGGCCCATTTTATAACATAAAGGGTTATAGTTCTGTCAAATCCAAAAAGAAATCTTTTTGATAATAAACTGCCTCCTAGACTGTTCTGCAGTATCTCAAGGTTTACCCATCATTTCCCATACAGACAAAACCAAACCACCCTCACTCCTATCCCCCACTTTAGTTTAAAGGATGGTCCCTCAAACCCAAGCCTCTTTGCTACCCTATTAGTTTTCGACCTTGAACCTTCAACAGAACAATCCCAATAGTCAAGCAGGATTGTGGGAAATGAAGCTAGGAGTTTAAATGCAAAGACCTTGATAACTATATAATTTTTGGACAAGATATTCAATCATTTTAAATCTGTTTCCCAGTTAGTAAGATGTGGATATAAAACCTCTCTCAACCTAAGTCTTGGGAATTTCTTTGAAATAAAAATATAAGCTTCAGATCTTACATGTAATCACAGTGCTAGGGAGGCTGAGACAGGAGGATTATGCATTTGAAGATCAGCCTGGGCTACATAGAGATATCTTGTCTCCTGTCTGAGATATGTATAGTGTCTCTCTCTCTCTCTCCAAGTAAAAATATATTTTGAAATACACTTGTAACTATACTGATCTCTTGGGAATTCATAAAACATGACCAAATTTAGGGTTAGAAAAGGATATATGACAGTAATACTCTTTCATTTGGTGTAATTTATTCCACCAAGGTCATCTGATCATAAAATCTTCTTTAAAGCAATGTGTAAATATTTCTTCCAAAACCAAAATATCCATTGCAAAATGTAACCCTATATTCCATGGGCTATCCTGAGACTGAAGCTCATGCTATATCATATATATTCCCATGGATATCAGTCCAAATCCCTTCTTTTCCAGCAAATCAACTCTACTGCCTAAATATCTTGTCCATTCAACACAGTTCATCTTAGACTTATCTGAGTCTAGTCAGCACTATGCCACAACTCTACTCTCTGACCTGTCCAGCTGGCTGTACACCCCAAAATCCTTCTACCACACAAATGTGAGCCTTCCTTCCAAGCAAGGAACAAATTCCTTCAATGTACACACCCTTCTCAATTCAGTCCCAAATCTTTTCCCATCATCTTTACCACACCCTGTCCATCTGAAGACACTCCTGTACATTTCTGGGGATTGCTCTTACACTGTAGTTTCTTATGATCCATTCATTAATTTTTGGCCATTAACGAGATAGGTGGGCTTTCTGAGGTCCAACTTTTCACATGTCACTTCCCTGGTCTGGAAACACCACTCCACACGCACTGCTTTCTCCATCTGGCAAACAATTCATCCTTCAAAGCCAATTCAAATGTCATTCTGCTACAAGGCCTTCCAGAAGGAGTTAGTCACTTCTGGCGGGGGTTGGGGGGAGGCAGAGAACTCTCATGCTCCTTTGTTCCCAACTCTGTCCTAGCTAGTAAAACTTAACAAAAGTGAGAAGATCTAAAATTTAGAAACTGATTCCTAAACAGTGCCTTTCTAAACCCAAATACCAGATACTTTATACTTCCTTTATAAAATTTTATTTACTCATTTATTTGCAAGCAGAAAGAGACAGAGAAAAGAGAAACACCCACACAGGGCGGGGAAGAGAATGGGTGTGCCAGGGCCTGTAGCCACTGCAAAGAACCCCAGATGCATGTGCCACTTTGTGCATCTGGCTTTACATGAGCACTAGGGAATTGAAGCCCTGGTTGTTAGGTTTTGCTGCAAGAACCTTAACCACTGAGCATCTCTCTAGCCCTTATACTTTATTTCAAAAACATTTATTTGAGACATTTATTTGAGAAACTGTGTGTGTGTGTGTGCGCGCACGTGTGCGTACACGTGCACATGGTGATGCCAGAGCCTCCTGTCACTTCAAACTGCAGATATATGAACCACTTTGTGCATGTGGCTTTATGTGAGTAGTAGGGAATCAAAACTGGACCAGTAGTTTTGCAAACAAGTGCCTTTAGCTGCTGAGCCATCTCCCCAGCCCTATACTTCCTTTTGACTAAACCCATGTGCATGCACACATGCCCACATGCATGCACACATCAGATCCAGGAAAACATGGTTAAAATAAAAAGCTTCTCTACAAAAAAAATGAGAAACCAACTAATTTATCCAAAGGACTCAGACCTAATCTCATTTTGAAATACCTGATGGTGTCTTGACAATTTTTAAATGTCAAATGAATTTCAGGAAACAGCCAAAAAAATTTAAGACTTGTAAGTTTCCAAAATATAATTTTAATTTATAAGACTTTTATTTATACATGTACAAAATTTTTAGAATTCAATGGGGTAATAAGCCTTCATTTCAAAAACTGACTTTGAAATTGGGAAACAAAACATATGCTATTTCCAGTCACTGGCCGTAATAACAACTTCCATTCCTTAGAGCCCGGTGCCCAGACTGTTCCATGTGCTCCCTCCCTGGGGATCTGTGCATTTAAACCCTACAGTCACCTTATCACACGGGACCCATTCGGTACTCCTATTTTTCTGATAAGGAAGTTGATCAAAGAGATGAAGAAAACACACTGGACAACCTCAGGCTAGGACCCAAAAACAGATCCTTGGATTCTGCCAGCCCTTGCATATACTCAGTAAGTCCCAAAAGGCCCGGCCATGAGGACTCCTCTGTGCAGCCAGTAACAAAGTCTTCCTCAGACTGTCAAGGTCCAAGAGTCAGCTGGGTGTGTGTGTGTATTTGCATATGTGTGTGTGCGTGCATGGAGAGGCAAGAAGACAGCCACAGGGGCCATCCTCAGATCATGCTTCTTTTGGGCTGGGACTCTCACTGGCCTGAAGCTCACTCATTAGACAAGACAAACTGGCCCATGGCCCAGGGTCTCCACAGAGGTCAGATCTGAGCCAGCCCTTGCTGCTCTCCCAGGCATCACCTAACAGACACTGATGCTTAACAAAGAGAACAGATGGTATTTTGTGCTTAATGAAAGTGGTGGGTCAAGAATAAATCAGGATCAAAACTCCATGATGGATTATGCACAGAGCATCTGACATGGGAATACAGAAGACAGTACAAATGTAGGGAGCAGATCCTGAATTTATTTTGAAAGAATATAAGAATGGGGAAGCTATGAGGAATACGCTTTAATCCAACAACCTCATGGTACAAAGAGAATAGTTGGAGGCACAGACTAGAATTTTGTGGATTTATTTGAAGCTCAATGTGCTGTTCTGATAACCTTGAAAGTCTCACTTCACTACAGAACCCACAGAGGTCCTGGCATATTTCGAACAGCACATGTGTATTAAAGAGTTTTTTCATCTGGGCGTGATGGTGCCCACCTTCAATCCCAGCACTCGGGAGGCAGAGGTAGGAGGATTGCCGTGAGTTTGAGGCCACTCTGAGGTTTTATAGTGAATTCCAGGTCAGCCTGGACTAGAGTGAGACCCTACCTCAAAAAAAGAAAAAAATATCTTCAGATGATCACAGGTTCTAGTGTACAGTCCTAATGGGGACTGTGTTCCCTGCCTGGCAAGGAGGCTGTGATCTAGCACATTCACTGAGATACAGCAGCTCTGAAGAAAGGAGGGTTTAGTCTTTTTCCTGTCTTAGTTAACATATTTTGAAGTACAAGTAACCTAATGCCTTCTCTAGATGGCTACAAATGCATAGTCAGCATCTGAGAACAAGTATCCCAGAAGGCAATGTGTGAGACGTGGCTGGCATCAAATGGCTTGAGCGGTGTGTGGCAGGCTACAGTCAGAGGTGTCCTGCACTCAGGAAGGGGACAGAAAATGCAGAGGACATTTCATACTGCCCCCCCCCCCCGATGAAGGCAAATGACCTTTGACTCTGGGATCCAGACTGGAACCCACAGGTTGCAAGCAGCGCCCTGGTTCAGCATGAAGGACAGGCGAGTGCCATGCTACAGAAGCACATTGCAGTGCCCCGGCCGGCGACAGTGCGTGGTTCTAGAAAACGGCTTCTGCGGGTTCTCGCCTCCTTACAAGAGGGGAGAGAAGAGCGATTTGCTTCTAGTTAAGTAGATAGAGGACAGCCTCGTGATTTTCCCTGTCTGTCTTTACCACAAAGTCCACTGTGATTTCTCTCTGGACACACAGAATTTATATGGCATGTGTGTGAGATGAAATCTATTCTAGGAGATCTGCTTGAGTGAAACCAGCTTATAGATGTGGGAATACACATGGCTTCTCTCTCACTACATACCCCATAGTGCTTGGCCTTTCTAAGTTCCTGTTTTAATGAAAACACTTTCCTGATGTGTCAAAGGGCTAAGTCATGCCTGAAGCCACTGCATCCAGCTTGACAGAAAACTCCTTGGAGAAAGACACTGTTTCTATGAAAAAAAAATGGATCATTTGTCTCTTAACTGAGAACTTTAAAATTCATTTTTCTTCAGCTAATATTTAAAGTTACCACCAATTTCTGGAAAATCGAAATACAATTTTGAACCCCAAAATTACGATGACAAAGAAGTATTTCCAGTGTGTCTCAGTGTCAAGCTAAATGAAGAAAAATGCTCGTGATGCCCCAACTCCAAATCATTCTGCTCCATCCGGCTCATTTATACAGTAAGCAGAAGTATTTATCGAGTCCATATGCATGCCTGGAAATGTTAGTGGCTGTGCTTAAAACAAAAATAAATTCAACTATGTCAGCATTTCAGGAATTTATAGCCAAAGACCACAGTTAAAACATGCCAGAAATCTCATTCTAACTAAAAAACATTTTCAGACTTTCCCAGTATGAACACTTTTATCATACCGATCACAGGCTGTGATGTGCTTAATTGGTCACTGGCACCTGGGTGGAAAGAGTGACCTAAAATTCTTGCCAAGATGGTAAGCCACGTGGAGGAGGTGCCACTCCCATTAGCTGCTGCTGCTGCTGAGAGAGTGGCGGAGGAATGATTGAAATCAGTCCAGACTACGTGTCAAGATCTTCCTTTCTGTGCAGACTCCTGTGCAGAGAGTGCGAACAGTCATGCGCTCTTCCCAGGGATGTAGTGTCACCTCCTATCTAGGGCAGACATGGATGCAAGCTCCCTCAATTGAGTGAGTGCCTGTGGTGGGTTGAAAGGAAAATGACTCCATAGGCCCATGCATTTGATTAAGTAAACCCCAGGTGGTGGCTTTATTGGGGAAAGTGGTGGAACCTTTAGGAGGTGGAACCTTGCTGGAGGAAGTGTGTCACTGGAGGGTGGGCCTTGAGGGTTTATAGCCTGGCCCCACTTCCTGTTCTCTTGTTCTCTTTCCTCGGCTGCCCTGTGGTACCAGTTTCCTGCCCCTGCTATGCCTTCACCACCATGATGAAAGTTTCCTTTGGAATTGTAACACAAACTAAACATGCTTTCTTCCATAAGCTGCTTTGGTTCAGGAATTTGGTCCCTGCAATGAGACGCTATTTTACAACCTGCCTGTGGCTTCACAGCCAGTAAGGGGCTGAGGAAGAGACCTAGCACAGGATACCATCTAGGGTCAAAGATCATCATGGCAGAAAACAACGAGCCCTAGACAGCCAAGGCCAGTACACAGGGGTCAGGTTAACGGCACCACAGTTGTCGCAAAGCTGTGGCTCTTAGGTTTCAGGGGTGCTCAGCAGATGGATGAGCAGGCCGTTAAGGGAAGAGCTACTGTAGCTGCAACAGCAGGAACCCCAGGACCAGGCACACAACGTGGTGTTAGTGATGAAGAATGCTGGGGTAATGGTGCTTCCTGGAAGGGAGGTGAACATGAATCTCCATCCGGAGATTATTCTCATATCTTTATGTGATTTCTCTGAGCAGGAATCTAAGTATACTCAAGTAATGATATAGTGACTATTGTTATTTGTGTGTTTGTGTGTGCTCATGCGCATGCTCATGCATGCGCACATACCTTGGATATAATTTCTCAGGCACCACCTATCTTTTTTAAGACAATCTCTCATTGGTTTAGTACTACCAAGTAGCCAATACTGACTGGCCAGCAAGCCCCAGGGATCCTCCTACCTCTGCTTACTCAGTGCTGGGGTTTCAAGGACATGCCTCATTGCTCAACTTTTTTACATGGGTTCTGGGGATTGAACTCACGTTTCTACAGTTACATGTCAAGCACTGTACTGACAGCTATCTCCCCAGTCCACAGAATCATTATTTGATATATTAGAAGCAGAAGGAAGTGCTAAACTCACACAATATACATATCAAATAACTCATGCAACCTTGTGATCTGGTCACTGTCCTTGACCTTTCTCAACACTGTCTATGAACATGACATCACCCTGAGGGTTGGTAATGTTTCAAACGCCTTTTTTTTATTTTTGGTTTTTCAAGGTAGGATCTCACTCCGGCCCAGACTGACTTGGATTTAACTATGTAGTCTCAGGGTGGCCTCTAACTCAAAGTGATCCTCCTACCTCTGTCTGCTGAGAGCTGGGATTAAAGGTGTATACCACCACACCTGGCTCAAATGCTTTTTGTCTTAGAAATTCATTTTATAAAACCAGAAAAGGGCTGTAGAGATGGTTTAGCCATTAAGGCACTTGCCTGTGAAGCATAAGGACCCATGTTTGACTTTCCAGGTCCCACATAAGCCAGACACACAAAGTGATGCAAGCGTGCAAGGTGGTGTGTATCTGGAGTTCAACTGCAGTGGCTGGAGGCCCTAGCATGCCAATTAATTTTTTCTCTCTCTCTGTCTTGCATAAAAAAGGCCAGTCTGTTGGGCTTGCCTCAAAAAAAAAAAAAAAAAAAAAAACACCAGAAGAATTCTAACTTCAGCTTTTAGCAACATCAGCTATCTAACCTCCCTATATGTTAATAGTGTTGAATACTATTTGATCAAGAAGCCATTAACTATCAATTAACTGTCATTATCCAGACTTTCTGCTAAATGAATATAAAACTAGTTTTAAGAAGGTAGCTTTAATGCAAGAGACCCATTTTTTTTTTCACAGAATTTTATTAGGAATCCTTTTGCAATTCTTTTTTTTTCCTGCCTTTTTTTTTTTTTTTTTTTTTGAGGTACAGTTTCACTCTAGCCAAGCCCAAGCTAACCTGGAATTTACTATGTAGTTTCAGGGTGGCCTAGAACTTACAGCGATCCTCCTACCTCTGCCTACCCAGTGCTGGGATTAAAGGCATATGCCATCACACCCAGCTTCTTTTGCAATTCTTAAGTATGAAAATCCATTTTTGAACTTACCTAGTTAAAAACTTTAGATGCTTATGCATTAAGTGTTCTCAAAGAGAATTAAATACACAAAACAGAACCAAAACCACAAGAAATTCAATGTATATATCAATTTGTTACTAGCAAATAAAAAAACCCCACTTTCAGTAAAATTCAACTGGTTTTTGCAAAGACCACCACACTAGGTTGTACTGTCTTTAAAACACAGTCTCAGAGCTCTGAGACCATCATTCCTGCTTATTTTTATCAATTGCTCATATTCCCCAAGCAACTTATTCAGGTTTCTTCTCCCACCCACACACTTCTCCCCCCTGGATTCAAAAGTCTGCCAAGTTCTAAGAGGAAAATGTTTCATTTTGCATAACAACCATCTGAACTCTGATTTCCTCTGGATTAAATGTGTTTCTTTTTACATACAAGATTTTTCCCTTCATTTGAGTTATTTGACCTCAAGAACCAATTGTAGGGCACTCCGTAGTAATAGGTGAATATGTTTGAGATGATCGTGATGGAGGAGTAGAAAGGATGATTACAGGCACTCCAAAAGAAAAGACACCTAGCTGATTTCAGTAACAGACGCAGACAGATGGGGTTGATGACCGCCTCATCTCTGCATATGACACATACTACAAATATTATCTGCTGATAGTTCATGAGTACAAGGGTTACACCATGTCCAGGAGACAGCATTTTACAACACTCCTTCCCATCCTCCAGCTCTTAGCAAAGAATATTTTATTTATTTGCAAGGATAAAGAGAGAGTGGGAGAGAGAGAGAGATGAGAGACTGGGAGAGAGAGAAAGAGAGAGAGAGTTGGTGCACCAGGTCTTTTAGCTACTGCAAACAAACTCCAGATGCATGCGCCACCTTGTACATCTGGCTTTACATGGGTCCTGGGAAACTGTACCTGGACCGTAATGTTTCATAAGCAAATGCCTTTAACTGCTCAGTCACCTCCCCAGCCCCTTCTTTAAAAATTTTTTTTATTTATTTGCAAATAGATAATGGGGGGTGGGGAGAGAGAGAAAGAAAGACCCCTTGTTCCTTAATGTTCCTTGAGTGTTGGAGGTATGGCACAAATGCTCCCTTTAGGACTGAGAGCTCAACATCACCAGGCTTGTTCTAAGCACTTAGACCAGTTATGAGTCTTTGTGTGAACCACTATTCACCAGAGAAACTTCTGACCAAAGTTGAGAGCAGCACTATCTACGTGCATAAACATCTGGAAGGTATTCACAATGCTCAGTAATGCTCATGTGTGGTGGTTTCAGTGTAAAATGTCCCCCATAGATTCATGTGTTTGAATAGTCAATCTCCAGCTGGTGGCACCATCCAAGAAGTTTGAAAAGCCTTTGGGAGGCGGAGTCTTTGATGGAAGAAGTATGTTACTAGAGACAGGCCTTAGGTTTACACAGTCCAGCCCCTACTGCCACAGTCAGCTCACTCCACCTACTTCATCTACCTCCTCCCTGCTGCTGTGAAGATGTGAGGCCTGGATGTCTGCTCCTTCCATGCTTTGCCTACCATAGTGACGCTTCCACTCCAGAGTGTAAACCTAAATCAACCCTTTCCTTCCATACAATGCACTTCATGGGGTACTTTGCCCCAGCCATGAGAAAGTAACTTCTATGTCATGTTACTGGAGACCAATGGGAGGAGGGTGGGTTGTTTGCTAACTGCAGCCAGAGAGTGGTCAAGTTGTCCAAACCTGTAAGGCTTAATTTTTTTAAAATTTGTATGTAAGCATAGAAAGGATGAATGTGAGAGGGAATGGGCACACCAGGCCCTCTTGCCTGTGCAAACGAACCCCAGATCCATGCACCACTTTGTACATCTAGCTTTATGTGGGAACTGGGGAATCAAATCTGGTCCATCAGGCTTTGCAAGCAAGCGCCTTTTAACAGCTGGGCCATCTCTCCAGTCCATGCAAGGCTTTCTTATTTCTCTGAGCCTCTGAGGTGCTCATGTCAAAGAACAGTTATTCAGAGGACTCAGGTAAAAACACATAATCCAATGCCTGACTAGATCAGTGCTAATAAATTATAACAGCTATTATGATTACTGAAACAGGTTCAAAGATGAAATACACTGTGAGTGGGCTTATCTGGATGAAAATAGGCACATATATATGAGTGTGTGTGTGTACATACATACATACACCCCACACACATACACATATATATATATATCCAATCTTATTTATTTTTAATTCTTCCCATTCTAGGTTGTAAAGCCTTAATTTTAGTGGAGAGGGAAGAGTCATACACATCACTAAATTTTCTGCATAATTAAAATTGTATCAGACAAGGAGTAGTTTTAAATAGCCAGATAAAAATGTCAATAATCAACATAAATGTTGGTCTTGGCATCTTCTGCTTATAAAGGTTGTCTGTGGACTGAATGCACCACTGCTCCCAAAAAGTTAACATTCATCAAAATATAATGAGTCAAGTTTTCAAGACCTTACTCTGATATTTAAAAAAATTCGTTTATTGCCATTTCCCTGAAAACACAACTGTGGGAAACTAAGAGCATAAATAGGCTGTCTCCCTCAGATAGCAGCAGATTTGTGGTATTAGAACTTAGAAATCCACATTGTCCAGTAAGTCTAAACTAGCCAGATTCAGAAGAGAATCCACAAGACCAGAGAAAGTTCAAGAAAGCTGGAAAATTATGTAGAGGCAAAACTAACAAAGCCATGCAGGCTCATATGTGCTCACTTCCAGCAACAGTTATTTCTGCCTCAACGTGGCGGGGGGTTCCCCCCTGCTGCTCTACCCTCAGAGGCTGGCAGATTAAAGTAAAGTAACTTCACAAACAAGGGCAGGTGGACCTGACTTACAGAAACACAAATGAGGATCAAGGTTAAGGATGGAGGTAGAGAGAGAGAAACTGATGAAAGAACTGTACTTGTACAAAGAGTTAAGGACAGTAGCAGGTAGGGGGCTTGTTAGGAAGCAGAATGTCATGGGTTGGAGAGATGGCTCAGTAGGTAAAGTGGTTGCCTGAAAAGCCTAGGGACCCAAGTTCCATTCCCCAGTACCCACATAAAGTCAGATGGATAAGGTAACACATGCATTGGAGTTCATTTGCAGCGGCTGGAGACCCTGGAGTACCCATTATTTCTATCTGCCTCTTTCTGTCTCTCTCTCTTAAATAAATAATAAATAATCAAATAAAATATATTTTTTTAAATTTCATGAGTGGAAGGAGCAGGCTAAGCACAACCTCACTGAGTCCCTATGCATTTGAGTCAACCACAAATGTGCAAAAATTGGGGCACTTCTATGTGGTACACTGAATATACAATGTCACCATAGCCTCACATATTAGAATGCTCAATCCTCATCTGGTGGCACCATTCCAGAAGTTTGTAGAGCCTCTGAGAGGTACAGTATTGTTGGAGAAAGTACAATATTGGGGACAGGCCTTGGAGTTTTATTAGTCCAGCGTCACTTGCCACACTCAGTTCAATCTCCGTACTGCCTCCCTGTTGATGTAAAGATGTGACAGTTGGCTGTCTGGTCCTGCCATGCTTTTCCTGCCCTAATGAAAATTCCCCCAGAAAGGGCTGGAGATCTTGCTCAGTGGTTAAAGTCACTTGCTTACAAAGCCTGATGGCCCAGGGTTTGATACCCCAGTACCCACAATATAGCCAGATACACCAGATGGTGCATGTATCTGGGGTTCCTTTGCAGCAGCAAAGGCCTTAGCATATTCATTCACTCATATTCACATTCTCTGCCTCAAAGTAAATAAATAAAATATTTTTAAAAGAAAATTCCCCTTAGAAACTGTAAGCTAAAAAAATCCTTCCCTTCCACAAAGTGCTTCAGGTTGGGTATTTTTCCCCCCATCAATGAGAAGGTTAACTGCTACACTTTATAGCTCATCCAAATTCACATCCAGCAAATGGTAACTCCTGGTTCTCACTTTATATAGAGAAAAATGAGCTAATTTTATTTATATCTATAAGGAAGTAGGGTCCCTAAGATCAAATGAAGCCCTGGACAATAGAGAGAAGAAACAGAAAAGACAGGCAAAGAGATTCTCAGAGACTTTATCTGCTCCATCCCTTACACTTACTTCTTATCAAGGGAGGTCCCGAATCCTAACTGTAGGCAGAAAGAGAATCAAAGTGCTGAATGTGCAATGTGCATCTTCCCAGAACCAGGATGGCCTGAAGACACCCTGCCCACCTTCCCAGAACCAGGACGGGCATGGCTCTGGGTGGAAATATTCTGCAGAATGCCAGCTTATGATCCAAAACATACAGATTCTGGAAGCTACCCACAAAAACTTCCCCTGCAGCCAGCTCAAGTTCAGGGTTGGATTATGTGAGGCTAAACATATGTGGCCACTGAAGCCAAAGTCCAGGAACAGAGGGAAGAGCTGGGTGGAGGAAGCACACTGAGTGGAACCACCAGAAATCTTCCTAGAGCACTACAATGCTCAGCTCATAATTCCGATGTTCCAGAGCAGAAGAGTGACTGGGATGGTTCACTGTGGTAGGGAGGGCAGAGCCAGGGAGACGACTACATCAATCCTGCCACTGCCTGATTTTGTTTGCAGAAACACATGTTCATAAATCATACAGTTCTTCTAGTACTTTCCATGAGTGTCTCTATAACCACTTCATTCATGGAGGTATTGCAACAAGTTAGAGATACAACTCCTATGTGGCCCACTCCTGCCACTCCTGGGTATGTACACCAAGGACTCCACACACTAGGACAGAGGTATTTGCACATCCATGTTTATCACCACTCTATTTACAATAGCCAGGAATTGGAATCCGCCTAGATGCCTATCAACAGATCAATGGATACTGGAAATGTAGTGCATATCTACAATGAAATTCTACTCAGAATTATGGATGAAATGAAATTTGCAGGAAAATGGATAGACCTGAAAAGAATTATATTAAGTGAAGTGACCCAAGCTTAGAAAGACCAAAATCACATGTTCTCTCTGATATACAGATGCTAGGTTGCAATATCTGTAAGTATGTGGCTGTAAGGAGGCAACTGTGGGTAGGCCCCACAAAGCCATAATGGTAGCCAGGCATGCATATAAAGAGATGAACAGGAAGAGAGAAAGGACACATGTGACATGTGCACAGGAGGGAGGATGAGGGGTAGGGAAGGGGAAGGGGAAGTAAAGAGAAAGGGAGATTAGGGAGAAGACAAGAATCAACTAAAATTGTTTTTGGAAAATACCAGGATGAACAATACCTAAATCTGTGTGTGACAGCTTAAAATAATAATAAGCAAAAATAAAGCAATCATTTCATAAACAGCCATGAAGTTAGGTGACTGCCGATTGTGTAACTGTGAAGTTACAAAGTTCTAGGTTATGTAACATTTAAGAATCGTGGATCCATTCATTTTCTTTCAAACTATGATGTAATTCTCACTGGAAAACATGCATAAGTTATGAGGTGCTCACACATGGAATATCTCATAACTGGCTAACAAAAGGATCAGTGGACTGTTACACAAGGCATTCTTCCATCCACAAAACTCAATTACAAAAGGGACCATTGGCTTGGCTACTCCAAGTCTTAAAGTTGAATAGAATACTGTAAGCTAGAATCATATTGACTGTTTCCATCTTACTGAGTTTTTAAGTCATTAACAAGTCTTGGTTTGCTTGTTTTTTGTTTAAAGAATCCAATTTAGTTTTGTCAAGCACTCCCGAAGATGCAGGGTCCACACAGCTGTGAGACTAGGCATACGTTAGCCACCCACAAACCCAGCCTTCAGCTGGGCCTCATCAACATCCCACCCTTCACCTTCCATGGGCAAAACCTCTGGCCAATGTGGCCTCGATACCCTGGGCCACGCACATCCTCTAAGCAGAAGGACTTGACCGGCTTACATTCTCATCCTTGAGCCCATCTTCAGACTGTCTACCATACTGCCCTCACCACTCTCCACCAAAGGGCTTGTTTGTACTCCACTGCTGAGTATTCAAAGAACCAGGAGAGGCCGGACTGTCCCAGGAAACAGCCTTAACCCCAGCCCAGCAGTCCCCGGTCAGCTCAGCAAGGTTCTTGTGCATCTCTGCTCTATTTTTCTTTTCCTTTCTTTCTTCTTTATTTTTATTTTTATTTTTATTTTTATTTTTATTTTTATTTTTATTTTTATTTTTATTTTTTTGGTTTTTCAAAGTAGGGTCTCACTCTGGCTCAGGCTGACCTGGAATTCACTATGGAGTCTCAGGGTGACCTTGAACTCAAGGCGATAAGGCAATCCTCCCTCCTCTGCCTCCCAAGTACTGGGGTTAAAGGCATGCACCACCACACCCGGCTCTGCTCTATTTTTCCAGAACCAGCTGCTCCAACCATCTGCAGTTCCAGCAAGTTCCACAGACATCCTCTTCTCTTACATGACTCTTACCTCCAGGGAGACCCAGAAAAGCAGAGGGAATTTACACCAAAATATATCCTCTTGACCTCAAACCTAACAGACTCTCTACACTTCTCTCCTCCTCCCCTAACTCAGGAAAATGTGTTCAAATCAGTGTTTGTTGATGACCTGATACAAGCCAAAGTTTTCACTGGATGTGTATCTGGCAAAGTCAATGGCTTCCGTCATGAGGTATGTGGCCATATCCAGCAGGATTAGCAAGCACTACGAACTAGTTACATCACTACCGTGGGCATGAGACAAGCCCCTGCTCAGCACTAGCTGTCTTCCCTCTACACCAGTAAGGCTAGCTTCAGGCTCACAGTTTCCTCCCACACCACTTTCTTCTTTGTGTTTTCTTGACCTCTGAGATCACTCAAGTGACCCTCACTCTTCAGGGTGGGAGGGGGAGCAAAACCATAAAATAAAACAAGTTCAATTCAACCTATAACAAGTAACCAACCTATCTGTGAACACTTCCTTTCACACAGGCACCCTTAAATATTACTTCTATTTCTTATTCCTTTTATCATTGTTTTCTTCATTTCATTACTTATGAAAGTACTCTCAAAGATTTCTAGATATGGGGCTGGGGTGACGGATCAGCAGTTAAAGGTGCTTGCTTGCAAAGCCTGATGGCCCAAGGTTTGACACCCCAGTGGCCATGTGAAGCCAGATGCCCAAAGTGGTGCATATGTTGAGTTCATATGTAGTGGCAGGAAGTCCTGGCATACCCCCATGCTCTTGCTCTTTCTCCTTTTTCTCAAGTAAATACAAATATTTCTAAAAGATCTTTTAAAAAAGTATTTCTAGTTCTATTATGACTTAGTTTTACTTTTCTGCACATGTTTTCTACAGTAGAGATGCATATTTTCTGACAAAACAAATCAGGTCTCTAAGAATTCATTTTACTATGTGATTACTTTTTATGTGTATTATAAATTGATAACAAACATGAACCCTCCACAAATTACTTAAAAGTAAATAGTTGTCAAATTCATCTCAGTGGAATCAAAATTTCCAATAGATTTTAGGAGAATTTTTTTTAAAAGGTCATTCCATCTTGTCTAGGATAAGGTCCAATATGGAACACAGGGCTAAGAAAAGCCAGAGCTTTACTTCCTAGACAACATGATGGACAGGACCACCCCAGCGCAGGCTCGTCCCAGCCCTGCGTCAGTTCCAAATGCTGAGGACCTCAGGTATGACTGCTCATGGAAACCGGATGGATTCGCTGGCCACCTTCAGTTTTACGCAATTTTCCTGCCTTGTGTCTGTACAGCTCTACCAAGTGATGATGATCACAAGGAAAAGAAACAGCAGAAGAATGAAACCCTAATGCTTATTACCACCAAGTAAATATTCCAGAATCCCCACGGAGCACACTTAACAGCTCTATCGTTAGTAACGGAAACATTTTTCCTGACTTGGCTCAAGTGACCAGCCACGACTTTCAGGAGACTTAGTCAACAGGAGTGATCTGATGGCTGGCCGCTCCCCCTGTGACTGATCATCAGGGCTTCCTATCCTGGCAAGAGCCACATCACAGCTGCCAAAGGCCTGGGAATCTTAAGCCACCTGGGCGACACCCAGGGCCAGGAGCTCAGGGCTCTCTCCTTTCTCACTGACATGTTTTTTCCTGGCCTGCTATAATCCCAAGTTTTAGACCCTTTCTTTCTTCTCATTTCTCTCTGTAGGATATATTTTTTTCATTTTGTTGACAACTATCTAATGTGTCTGGAAACTGCCTCGTGCATCTACATCCCATTTGGGATCATCTTAATACTTTTGCAGATGGCTCAGAGCCTTTAAAAAAAAAAAAAAACAAGTCAGGAACTCTAAATCATTCTGCCACGTTGCTAGGAAGATATATAAAATATACTCGAGGAACTTCAGTCATTTCTCTCTAGACGCAGAGCTGTTGATGAACCTGGGCACAGATCCCAGATTCATTTTCTCCTGGCACAGTGAGGACTTCAGTTATCCAGGACGCCCACCTTACTTTGGGTTCCTTCCAAAAAAACTTGAGACTCGGTTGGTTTGTGTCACTAGGGATGGCTTATTAAGAAGATGAGCCCAAGGAGTAAGGGTTAGACAGGGAGTCTAGCAGAGGGGGAAAAAAAAACCCACAACGATGTGAGTTGGGGCTCCATCCTCTGGGACATTCTGAGACCTGAATAGTGTGTCTTGGAGCCTTCCCACAGAGGGGAGGAGAATGGTACACTTGTTTTCTTGCTCCACTTTCATGGCATCATGACACACACGCTAGCCTGCTGTGCTCTATGGAAGATATTGCCACGGGGCTGACAACGCGACTGGATCAGGCGGGTCTGCAGAGCCCCAGCCTCTGAGGAAGAAAGCTGTCAACACACATGGGAATGGCCGCCACAAGGGAACTCAAAGCCAGCCCAGGACCAATAGCAGTATCCACTGTAGCAGCCCACCACTTGACTTCCGGCTTGATCTGCTGGTTCATCTCTCAACCCCCACGTCATCAAATATGATGTCCCCTATTTCCTCTCCAGCCCCACTGTCTACAGCATGGATGAGGTTCTCATGAAGCCCCTAGATCTGGAGAAATGGCTTAAAAGTTAAGGTGCTTGCCTGCAAAGCCAAAGGACCCAGGTTCAATTCCCCAGTACCTATGTAAAGCCAGAAGCACAAGGTGGTGCATGCATCTGGAATTTGTTTGCAGCAATTAGAGGCCTTGGTACACCCATTCTATCTGCCTCTGTCTTTCCCCCACTCTCAAATGAATAAATACTAATAAAATATTTTTTATAAAAGTTAGATGGGCGTGGTGGTGCATACCTTTAATCCCCTCCCCCCAAACAAGTACTGTCTTTGGCTATGGACTCCACACTTTTCCTCCTCTTAGTTGCTCTAAGTCTTGATAGAAAACTGCGCATTTTAAAGATGTGTTTAGTGAGCAGGGAAGAATCCTCAGCCCTATGTAGCCAAAGGCAGAGACCGAGATCTGTGCTTCTCTCCTAAATTCCTCCAGCCTCATCAGAGTAACCAAAGACCACCAGCAACACACAAGGGATTGAGCTGAATTTCATCCCCCGCACCCAGACCTTCTCCATAGACTGTTTGTGCCTGCCTTGGGCCATTCTAAGGAGGTTAAGCTATAGTAGGCAGGTTTGGGTTGAGCGTTCTAGGCATTCATTCATCATATTAGCAAATTTAATCCGGAACAAAGAAGAGGAAAGCTGAGCTGCAGTCACAACACAAAGAAGCAGCTGTCAGGTTGGAGAGACGGCTTAGTGATTTAAGGTGCTTCCCTGCGAAGCCTAAGGGCTCATGTTCGACTCCCCAGGTCCCATGTAAGCCAGAAACAAAAGGTAACACAAGCATGCAAGGTTGCACATGTGCACAAGGTGGAACACATCTGGAGTTCAGTTGCAGTGGCTAGAGGCCTTGGTGCAACAATTCTCTCCTTGCATTAAGAAAAAAAAAAAGGCGAGTCTTTTGGGCTTGCCTCAAAAAAGAAAAAAGAAAAAAAAAAAAAACAGCAGCAACAGTCATTTGTGTGGGTCATGAGAGGGTAACTTGTGATCACAGTGTGTTGTCATCTCAGCCTTGGTTCAAGACTACTTGGTTCAGGTGCAGCTCTGTCGCTGACTTTAAAAAAAAAAAAAAACAGGGCCAGGTGTGGTGGCACACACCTTTAATCCCAGCACTTGGGAGGCAGAGGTAGGAGGATTGCCATGAGTTCAAGGCCACCCTGAGACTACATAGTGAATTCCAGGTCAGCCTGAGCTAGAGAAAAACCCTATCTCAAAAAAAAAAAAAAAAAAAGGCTGGAGGGATGGCTTAGTGGTTAAGGTGTTTGCCTGAAAGGCCAAAGGACCCAGGCTCGATTCCCCAGGACCCATGTTAGCCAAATGCACAAGGGGGCACACATGTCTAGAATTCGTTTGCAGTGGCTGGAGGCCCTGGCATGCCCATTCATTCTCTCTCCCTCATTCTCTGTCAAATAAATAGATTAACTAAAAAAACACTACTTCTACTTATTATTTGAGAGAAAGATAATACGGGTGGTGCCAGGACCTCTTATTACTGCAAGGGTATCCCAGATGTGTGTACCACATTGTGCATCCAGCCTATGTGGGCACTGGGGGATGAAAGCCAGACCAGCAGGCTTTGCAAGCAAGCACCTTTAACACTGAGCCGTGTCCTCAGGCCCCATCTGGCAGCTTATATTCTGCATGAGGTCACTGTTTTCAGTATGGAGCACCTGGCTTTAGCGGTAGCTTCCTGGGCCATCCCTCCTTGTCTAAAACACCATTCAAAAGGTACCAAAAACAACCTATCTCACCCATGCATTCGCCGCAACTTTATCCTAAACCTAGTGATAATGGGACTTTCACTCGTAACTGATCACTACAACATTCTGTCTGGCACCATACATGTGGCCGGCCCATACGCCCCATCCAGAAGGAAAGTTAGCTGTGCAGGCCGCACAAGTGTGACCGTACACACGGTGGTCAGCGCACACACAGGCTCCACCCACAGTCACAGAAGGAGCATTCTAGAAAGCCTCCCCACCTGGCATGGACATGGAGCATGACTAGGAGCTGACTGCCTAAAAAAGGGGGAAGCTGGGGGCGTAGCTCAGTGGTAGAGCACTTGCCTAGCATGCATAAAGCCCTGGGTTCAACACCCATCACCACAAGAAGGAGGGAGGGAGGGAGTAGAAAGCCTATTCTCTCTGGACACAGGTGAGGTGAAACCCAACTGATGTTGCTGAGACATACTGCACTTGAAGCATTCAAAATTGCTTTCAGATTAAATTTCAAACTCTAAACTCAACAGATGTTACACATTTTGTTGGCACTAATTTGCCTGTCACACAATAATCATTGTGGCTGGGAGATGGCTCAGTGGGGAGAAGCACTTGCTGTACAAACCTGACAACCTAAGTTCAAAACTCAGAACCTACATAAAGCTGTAGGCAGTACAGCTGTAGGCTGTAATCCAGCCCACCTTCAGTGAAACAGGAGGTAGAGACAGGAGAATCACAGTCTCACAGGCCAGCTAGTGTGGCAAACACGGCAGCTAGCACAGGACCCTGCCTCAAACAAGGACGGCGAGAACAGATACTAAAGTTGTGATCTGACCTCCACAGGTGTGCACGCACACACACACGGTGTTTTAAACACTATTAGGTATTTACTTCAAGAGAATTTACAGAATTTATGTAAGAGGAAGGAGGATTGGATGACATTATTCCAATTTTTTATGAAAACAAGGGAAATCAGAATAGAGTGCTTGGCTTTACATATTAACATCTCCATCTTTCCTTTCTCCTTCCTGTTTTTCTGGATTTGCACACACCTCCAGTCCAAGTGGCTAAATCAGGACTCCTCCACATAAGGTCATCCATGACCACATAGAGAAGTGAGGGGCACCTCTGATATAGCACAGCCTAGAAACTGAGCTCTGTACTGCTGAAGAAATGAAGCAGGTTTTCCCCAAATCTGGAAACTTTTATTAATGGATCCCTCTAGAAACAAAGACAGGGTAGAAATGGAATGCAAGCCAACCCAAAATAACAAACTTGAGTTACTGGTCCTTCTCTTGAATATGAGACTGGAAGCAATTCAGAAACTTTTCCTACTAAAACGGAGACTCAAAGCCCAACATACAGAAACAAAGCCAAACGATTTGTTGGGTGTCCTCTCTATTATGCCAAGAAAACTGGAATTCGATGACTCTTGTACACACTGTAACTAGTTCTCAGGCCTTGACAAAACAAACACATATATTTTTCATGCTATTAAGATTAAAGATCTAATCTTTAGATAGATTACCCATTAACATTGCCTTGGAGTTCTAAAGTAATTACTTGTACAATCCTTTAAAAATTAACACATTGTTACTAATTAAGGTCAATTTATTTCTAGCTTAAAATAAGAACAATTCATAGATTACCTGTAGATAAATATCAATGGTGAGAAGCAAGGGGAGTGAACAAAAACAATTTAAACATATATTTTGTTAGAAAAGAAAAAGGATGAAGGGCCCCTGCGGCAGGAGACTTGAGTAATAAGCAGAAAGAGGACAAGCAAGTCTCAGGGGGAATGAACACACAGCAGGGTTCCATGAGCAGAGGAAAGACTCAAGTGTCCTATCCACTAAGTGCACAGGACAGTGTGACTCCTGCTCTGTGGATGAGCTAAGGATGAGAAAGCTGTGTGCTGGCACAGAGAGGAGGAGCTGTCATTGCCTTTCCAGGATCCTGTCCCTGCATGGTGGGAGTTCAGCAGTCATTTGGAAGAGAAAATGACAGCCTGAAAAATATTAAAGTTACTCATATCCTGTGGCCTAAGAATTCTGCTTGTAAAACTCCATGGAACATGAAAACATATAGAAGATGATGAATCACTTTGAGATTCAGTGTAGGAGAAAAGAAAAGTCAATCCAAGAACCATCAAGACAGATCTGCTGGCATGCTATTATTCAGCCACACTCCACAAACGTACAATGACATTTCAAAATAATGGATTAGGGCTGGAGAGATGGCCCAGGGGTTAAGTGTGCTTCCTGCACAAGCACAAGGACCAGAGGGAGTCTTAAGACTGCCTGAATTTGAATCTTCAGGACTCATACAAACAACTGAGCATGGCCATGCATGCCTATATGACCCTAGTCCTGTGAGAAGCAGAGGCCTGAGAATCATTAGAGCTCACAAAATCAATAAATCAAAACTCAACAGAAGAAAACCAGCAACCTGCAGGATCATTAAGAGACTGGCTCAAACAAGAATAGGTGGGACAGCAATGCAGCCAGACACTCCACTGCAGCCACTGCAGGCTAGGCTTCCTGCCAGGGGCACGGGGAGCTGCACATGTACATACACAAGCAGAAAGAAAATAACAATGGATTACTCGTGTGCTTATACGGAAGATGTCCTCTCATAATTTTTATGTGGAAATCCAGAAATAAGTATATAATAAGCCTATTTTTATAAAGTAATGGCACACAATTATTTGTAAAGACCATGTACCAAAAACACACAGATGATGTTTTCTCATTTCATTATTATTTCAGGCAGGGCTTGTTTTACTTTAAGAGTGATTTCTGGTAATAAGATACAAAGAGAATGTAACGCCTCATTCCTGAAATCTTTCTAATATCGCTTGATAAAAAGTTCTCTTAGTATCAAGGTTGGTATAAAAATGTAGTAATCATCCGGGTGTGGTGGCACAAACCTTTAATCCCAGCACTCGGGAGGCAGAGGTAGGAGGGTCTCTGTGAGTTCGAGGCCACCCTGAGACTCCATAGTGAATTCCAGGTCAGCCTGGGCTAGAGTGAGACCCTACCTCGAAAAAACAAAAGAAAATGTAGTAATGAGAGCTGGAGAGATAGCTTAATGGTTAAAGGCACTTGCTTGCAAAGCCTGTCAACCTGGGTTCCACTCCCAAGTACCTGCATAAAACCAGATACACAAAGTGGTACATGTGTCTGGAGTTCATTTGCAGCTGCAAGAAGCCTTGTTGTGCCCATACTCACATTATTTGTTCCTCTGTCTCTCTCAAATGAATAAAGAATAATATTTGGGAGCTGGAGAGAGAGCTTAGCACTTAAGGTGTTTGCCTGTGAAGCCAAAGAAATCAGGTTCGATTCCCCAGGACCCATGTAAGCCAGATGCACAAGATGGCACATGTATCTGGAGCTAGTGTGCAGTAGCTAGAGCCCCTGGCATGCCAATCACTATCTGCTGCTCTCTCTTGCTCTCTAATAAATAAATATTTTTAAATATTTTTTATTTAGTTGAGAGAGATCAAAAGAGAGAATCAAGCACAGAATGGACATACCTGGGCATCTAGCCTCAGCAAAAGAACTCGAAATGCAAGAGACACCTTGTGCATCCAGCTTAAGTGGATCCCGGGCAATCGAACCTAGGTTCTTTGGCTTTGCAGTGTCTTAACCACCAAGGCATGTCTCCAGCCCCAAAATGTTTTTATTGTAGTAACGAGCCACAGCCATGCTTTACTGTCCCACATGTGGCATTGGAAGACATGAACATGGAGTGATGATTTATTTTCTGTAGCTATTGAGAAATGCCACCCAGCAGTTCAGTAGCGTTAGCAACTACAACAAGCCTTTGTGAGAGTAATTTAATTGCTACTGACAGGCTTAATAAATGTCACTGACATCTGTCCAGCAATGCTGTGACTGACAGTGCACAAGGAAACCAGGGGAAGGCCAGAGATGGTTTGAGAAGCCATCAGAAATGGGAGTCCATTTCCAGGACAAGACAGCCACTGGCTGCCATGCTGTGATGTTCAAATGTGGTCAGAAACCCAAACCTGAGACTTCAGTTACCATGAGTACACATGTTAGCACAGGAAAAGAACCAGAGGAAAGCACATTTGTCCCTGAGTCCTCCGCCACTGGACGTCCGCCTGCACAGAGAAGAAGCCAGCTGGTGAAGAGAACAGTGAGCTGTGTCATTCAAAGCTGACTGCAAGGACGCTTCTGACAGGTAACGACTGAGCATGTAACTATGTTTTCATCTCTTTACTGGTATTCTGCCAGCTCACCTATCTTGTCACATAGGAATGCTGTTAAATAATGTCCGAGGCTGACCAACTGCTCTGACCGGAGCCCAGTGCTATGCAGAATATGGGCTCATGATATTAGGCTCAGCAAGCTTTGAACTCATGACATGTTGTGTGTGTGTGTGTGTGTGTGTGTGTGTGTAAGTCAGAAATTGACACCAGATACCTTCCTAAATTGCTCCCTACCTTAGTTTGGAGACAGGGTCTCTCAGTGAACCTAGAGCTCACCAAATTGGCTGCACCAGCTAACCAGCAGGCCCTAGGGATCCTCCTGCCTCTGCCTCCTCTGCACTGGGATTACAGGTACATGCTGCTATAGCTGGTTTACATAGGTTCCGAGGATCTGAAATTCTGGAATTTTGTGTTGGGCATTCTTTGCTGTGGGTGTTAACTGGTATGTGGTAGGGCCTATTTCTACTCTTTGCCAGTAGGGACAGCTTCTTGTTATGACAACCGGAAACAACCCCAGGGCAATCAATTCACCTGCTTGTGAAGCACTGCTCTAGATGAGAGAACACAAATCTCAGAGGACTTGCCGGTCTTTTAAGAGGAGGAAAAATACTGTGGAAAGCACAAAAATGATGACAGCAAGTCTAAACAGAACATCTGAAAGGATTATCAAGAAAGCTTGTAAACCCAGAGAGAGCAGTGCCCAGGGCTACCTTTATTCTTGAAGAACAACCTTAAACATATTTTAAGTCAGAATTTTCTTCAGTGAGCTTTTATCCTGAGGGTGACCAAATGTCAATCTTAAACACCCACATGCATGCATGTGAAGTGGAGGAAAACACCTCACATTATGAGATCAGGTGTTTCCTAACTCCAACACTCTCTGACCTTGATCAAGTTATATCGTCTCCTTGCATCAGCTTTGTTGTTGTTGTTGTTGTTTTACACTTAGGAGATAACAGTAAAGTGTGTTTTTGTAAGGAAACTAAGAAATATTGCTCAGCTAAAAAGAAATGAGCTATGCATAGAGTCATGGAAAGACACAGAGGAACCTTAAATACATGGTGAGAGTAAACACAACCATCTATAAGGGCTTCTTTCACTTAGTAATATGCAATGGACAAATGACAGGTGCACACAATGGAGTGTTTCTCGATGCTAAAAGAAGTCATGGAAAGTCCTGGAGTGGAAGCAGCCTGTGCACTTGGCAACGTGCACTAACATTCCTCTGTCCTGTCATGGCTGGAGGGCTCACTCCATCATGCAGGTCTCCTGCATTTATCCTTTAACCGCTTTCAGGACATCTTGGTGGTTTCCAGGGTTTCATAATCATAAATAAAGTTATTATAAACATCTAAGAGCAGGCTTTTATGTGGCTATAAGCAGTCAACTGATGGGGTAATACCAAAAAAATGGTATAGATGGGTCACTTGGTAATGCTTTTTACTTTTGTATGACATTGCCAAATGATCTCCAAAACTGCTACCCTATATTGTAACCCACCACCAGTTAAAGAGTTCCAGGTGCTTTGTATCTTTAACAGCATGGGGTATTGTGAAGTTTGGTCATTTTAACAGGAATGTAGGAATCACACAGTAATCCTCTAGTGATGAGTGAGGTTAAGACTCTTCCTCTTTTCTTTGACTTACTTGTCATCTGTATGTCTTCCTTGGTGAAGTGTCTATTGAGGTCTTTTGAGGGTTTTTGGTTTTTTGGGCTTTTTTGTTTGTTTTTTAGTTTTTCAAGGTTTCACTCTAGCTCAGGCTGACCTGGAATTCACTATTTAGTCTCAGGTTGGCCTTGAACTCATTGCAATCCTCCTACCTCTGCCTCCCGAGTGCTGGGATTAAAGGCGTGTGGCATCACGCCTGGCTTTTTGAGCTGTTCATCTCATTAATGGTGAGTTTTAAGTGAAGAAATGAACCCAAGACTAAGTCCTCAGTCTGGGTAATGGGTCACACAGCCGTTCAGTTTTCACTCTGAAACGGTGTGCATTGTGTTTTCGTGTGACAGCAGACACATCCAGAAAGCTTTCAAATGTGCATGCTTGAGAGTTTACAAATAGGATTTGCATGTCAGAAGAAACTTGGGCTGGAAATGTAGTAGCTCAGTTGTTAGAGTGCTTGCCTAGCCTGTAAGAAGCCCTGGGATCCATCCCCAAGACTGCATAAAATGGGCATGGGCATGGTGGTGTGTACCTATAGTCCCAGTGTGCAGGCAGGAGGATCAGAAATTCAAGGTCATTCTTGGCTACATAGCAAGTTTGAAGCCAGCCCAACTTACATGAGACTTATCTATAAATAAACAAGTAAGGGGCCTGGAGAGATGGCTTAGCAGTTAAGTGCTTGCCTCTGAAGCCTAAGGACCCCGGTTCCAGGCTCAATTCCCCAGGACCCACGTTAGCCAGATGCACAAAGGAGCACATGCATTTGGAGTTCGTTTACAGAGGTTGGAAGCTCTGGCGCCCCCATTCTCTCTCTCTCTCTCTGCCTCCTTCTCTCTGTTGCTCTCAAATAAACAAACAAAAAAAAAATTAAAAAATTAAAAAAAAATAAAATAAAATAAACAAGTAAGTAAACTAACAATTAAATATTCAAAGTATGCATTAATTTTATAAGCCTTTGCTTAAGTCCACAGGGAATATTAAGAACTAGAAATGGGTGACTCCATAACTCCCAGATGAATGGATAAAAAATTGTGGAATATATACACAATGGAGTTTTATTTAGCCACAAAGAAGAATGAAATTATGTTGATTGCAGGAAAGTGAACACAACTGGAGACCATCATGTAAAGAGAAATAAACCAGACCCAGAAAAGACATGTAGGACATGTCGCCTCATATGTTCCTGGATTTTATGTAGATACATAAGACCATGTATTGCTTCAGGACATGAAAGTAAGAACAACTATCTGGGGGGATAAGTGGTAATATTAGGAGGGTGGGGAAAGGAGCATATGGGATGAACATGGTCCAAGTATATGAGATACTTATGAAATGTTTTTATGAAACCCATTGCTACAAACAATGACTACACATCAATTTTAAAGCATGTAACAGAAGAACTAGAGACAGGACCCATTTCAGGTCTCCTCCCATGCTACGTCTAAGGACTTCACTACACACAACTTCTCCAGCTCTTGGGAGGATGCCCAGTCCTGTTGCCAATTAGCACTCAGCAAGCGCCTCAAGAATGTCAAGTTCAAGACCTTTCTCTAGAAACACAAGGATCCCTGAGCTGGTCAGATACTTTCAAAGATCTAAATCAACAAATAAACATAATACCCCTCTAAGCAACTTATAACAGATTCTGGGCTTATTTTCCTCCTAAATCCATCTTTTTGAAGTGGTTTGGCTTAATGGTAATTAAAAACTCTCTTCCTAAGGAAATAACATGAAATATCAAAGTAAAATTCAAAGGCAATGTACATGGCTGAGTAGTGTTTTAGCTACAAGCTCTGAAAGGAAAGTGTTATGTATGAGAATAAGGATATGCTAGGCTTAGCCCACTTTCCAGTTGCCATTTGCAAGGCCTGAGGTAGGATGGAACCAGCACAATTATCATCAGCTACACTTCGCAATGGTCACCGGCTGAAGTTATCCCAGAAGATGTTGGGTAAAGGAAGGCACCAGGCAGGTATTTTCCCACCAAGTATGGGTGTGAAAAGGCATTCAAAAACAGTGATTAAAGCCAGGCGTGATGGCACTCACCTTTAATCCCAGCACTGGGGAGGCAGAGGTAGGAGGAGAATTGCTGTGAGTTCAAGGACCCCCTGAGACTACATAGTGAATTCCAGGTCAGCCTGGGCTAAAGCGAGACCCTACCTTGACAAAAAAAAAAGAAAGAACAGTGATTAAGACTATGCACTCTAAGGACAGGTGTGAATTCAAGCCTACTAACTACTCTCTCAACATTCAGGGACAAGTTCTTCTACCTTCATGTATTTAGGCTTCTGCCATCTGTAGCAAGAATGCATCACTGGGGCTGGAGAGATAGCCAAGTGGTTAAGGTGCTTGCCTGCAAAGCCAAAGGACCCAGGTTTGATTCCCCAGTACCCACATAAAGCCAGATGCACAAGGTAGGCCTGCATTTGGAGTTCCTTTGCCGTGGCTAGAGGCCCTGGCATGCCCATTGTCTCTAACTGCGTCTTTATTTGTGTAAAAGATTTAGCAAAGTGCCAGACCCCAGCCAATGTCAACACAATGGCAGTATCCATCATTACTATGGAGAATTCAACCATGTATCCAGACTAATTAAAACAACCACAATCCAAACCGTTCTCACCTGGATGTGAACTGGGAAGTGTTATCTCTGAATCTCATTTACAAGCCCTGTAAGGATAAAACTCAAGTTTGTCATTCGGGTGAACCTAAATGACAACAATCAGGTCATTTCCCCTAAACTTCCTTCCAGTTCCCTCATCAGAGCTACTCAGGACCATCAACGAAGACAGCCCCTCATGCCCAATGTCCACTCCTGTTCACTCGAAGGCTCACTGGAAAGATACGGTGAGGCAATGTGACTCAACAGCGGTTGCACGCTGATGGGAGGAGTGTTATTCTAAATCTGGTCCCGGGCAACAACCTTAAGAGACATCCAAGTCCCTCTGCTTTAGAGGCTCCACTGTAATCATGGTTGGGCGTAGAACCCAGACATCTACCCATATTCATCGAGCCACAGGAAGGACGTAGCGATGAGCAAAGTTTATGTGCTACTGAGCCTCTGCAGAACTGAGGTCCTCCCAGTGTTCTGCAACTCTTTGTTGTTGCACTGGCTCTGTCACAATGAAATAATGCATGTGAACACAGTGACACACGTGGCTGAAAGTTTCACTGAACAACATCCTTACATTTCATTTTCTAACCCCACAGGGTATTTCACTGCTGGCTGTGACTCGTGAACTCTGGGCACACTAATATTTTGTAGTTCACACTGGAAAACACTTTAGTCATGGGACAGATAGATCGTGTGTTTCTATGAAATGAGGCACTGCACCATTAACCAGTCCACTGTAAATACAAAAACAGATACTCACTACACAAGACCCTTTTCTCTGGAAATAATAAAAAGGGTCTACCATTGTTCCCAACTAAGATTACATGTGAAATATGCACTGGTACTGATGGAACGCAACCAAAATAATAAAAACCTCACAGAATCTTGATGACTCCCATTTCTTCTAGGAGAATAGCCACACATGTTACCAGACTGCCTCCGAACCAGGACGTACAATTGGCAATCCAGTAGACCCCCTATCAACCCTGCTCGTCCTGGGACACCCTACATTGCCAGAGGAGCAGCACAGTGGAGACCAGGTCCTGCCACTTTGTTTAACTCTGCAACAACTCATGGACACTCACTTCATGTACTTGGGTTTTTTGGTTGTTTTCAAGATAGGGTCACACTCTAACCCAAGCTAGCTAGAATTCACTATGTAGTCTCAGCGTGGCCTTACACTCATAGTGATCCTCCTACCTCTGTCTCCCAAGTGCTGGTATTAAAACTTTGTGCCACCATACCCGGTTTATTCATTTGTGTTTGGAATGTAACATAAAACTTTAATTTTTGCCCCATCTACCTGTACCCATCCTAAAAGAAAGATTGATAAACCTATCAAGAGCAAAGAAAAGACTCTAGGAAAAATATTTACCTTACTTAAGAGAGCAGTCTTCTCAGGGTTGGTGTTCATGGCACAATAGTACCATGAAGGCTCATCCCAGATGACTTTCATCTATGTATTAGGACAGCTTTGGTGAGAAGTCTTTCTGGCAAAAATGGTCAAATGTGTCAAAAATGCTATTTATATCTGAATGAAGCTGCACTTATTTTAAAATGGGCTATAACTCAGAAAAGACTCAAAAATTTAAAGAATGCCTGTAGTTATTGTAAGTTAGTACAAGTTTCAAGTTTTAAAAACCTTAATTCTTAAATTCTGGTTTCTCAGCCCCAAACCTCAAACTATGTAGACTGTTCAAATCTGACTCCAAGAGCTTCAAACAATTTTATTTTCTCCCACACAAAACAAATTCATGTCAGAAAGAAAAAAATAGTATGTGTGGCTTTATTTTTCTTAATCATGACCCATGTCTATAAATGCCCACTGTCTTGACTCTTCAGTTCTTAGTTCTTTGGGGCCTTAATGAGCCTTTCAATATTTTAAAATGCAGTAGGGATTATTTTAAAATTCTATATCCTTCAGACTATATCACAGAATATTCACTTCCCAAATTAAAACCAGTCAGATGCATGACCTTACCCCTGTCAGAATAGCCATCATTAAGAAAACTGGCAAATGCTGGCAAGGACCTGTGGAAAGAGGGCGTCTTTATGAGAAACGCTCATCCACTATTGGTTGGAATGCAAGCTAGTACAGGCATTATGGAAACCAGTATGGAGGTATCTCAAAAAAATGAGCCATAGCCCTCTCATACAACCCTACTATCCTGATCCTGGGCATACTCACCAAGGACTCTACACTCTACTACAGAGATACATGCACATCCATGTTTATCTCTGCTCTGTGTACCATAGCCAAGAACTGGAATCAACCTAGATGCCTATGGAAAGATGAATGGACAATGAAAACTAAGTATGTATACACAATGGAATATGCAGCACTAGGGAAAAATGAAGTTTGCAGGAAAGTGGGTAGACTTGTAAAGAATCATATTAAGTGAGGAGATCCAAAGTCAGACCAAAACTACACGCTCTCTCTGATATGTGGATCCTAACTTCTACTATCTGTCCGTTTGTGTTTATAAAAGGGGCAATTGTGGGTGAAACCTATAAAGACAGAATGGTAACCGTGAGCATAAAGATATTATAGGAACAGAGGTGAGGGAGGGGCAACAGGACACACGTGACACGCACACAGAAGGGGGAAGAGTCTGGGGAAGGAAAGGGAATGAAAATCAATTGCAATGAATTGTTTTTGAAAATGCCAGCACTCCTCTAAAATATTGCTGCGTACGTGAAAATATTTCCGTGACCTTTCCCCTACGTGATTCGACCTAGCATTTGGTCAAAGGGAAATTCAACCCACCTGGAAGGGAAGGAGGAGGAACAAAAGAGGACCAACACCATTGTTCCTTCACCCAAAGTGCTAGTTAACACGGGCACAGAACAACGAGGTTATCATCATCCCAAACGTGGGCAGACGTGTGAAGCAGATGGTCTAGAACAGGCTGTGCTGTGGTGCCAGGACAGACCTGAACCCCCAAGTGACCGTGGACATTTCACCTGGTCTTCAGTAATCACTGTCACCCATTTGTCTTTTTACCACATATCACCATAGTGATAATTCAACATCCGGTGGAGAGAGTTTTGTTTCCCAAGATCTGATTAACTTCAACACCAACCTGAGGACTTGCCAAGCATACAAATTCACAGTGCACACAATATGCCCCCCCCCCAACAAACTACTGACTGATGGTTTCAGGAGATGAATCTGAATTTTCTAACTGCTGGCAGATTCAGGCTTTAACTTCTTGCCCATCTGCCAGGCACCCATTCTAATAAAAAAAAAATTAAAGCTTAAAAAAAATAGGGTTTAGATCAAGATACCAGAGGACAATTTGAAAAACATATGACAGAAAAGGGCGGATAGCCATAACAGTGGCCATGGCAAAAGCCTAGGTTCCAATGTTCAACCTGAATGGGTCCTAAAACTGGACTGAACACGGCACAAAACCTCTCCAGCCTGGTCTGGGACTATCTACATGTTCCAAACTGTCACCATGCGATTGAGGGTTGAATGGGCTGCCAACACAGGACACAGGTCCATGAATACAGTCATACATGTCAGTCACTTGAATAATGGTGGTTGGGAATAAAGACGGCTTCAAGACCAGGTCTGTCTCCAAGAGCAAGATGAACAAATAATTATCTCCTGAAATACCTCCTGTAGCTTTTAAAATATTTTATTTATTTATTTATTTTGAGGGGGAGCGAGAACAGAGAGAACAGAGAGTGGGCACACCAGGGCCCCTGACCATTGCAGATAAACTCACGATGCATCCGCCACACTGTGTTTCTGGCTTAAGTGTGGGTCATCAGGGTTTGCAAGTAAGGGCCTGTGGCCACTGAGCCATCCCTCCCACCCCTTGTAATTTTTATTTTTACTTTCACTAGCTACACATAGTATAGTCAAACAAGCTTCATCTTTAAATTAAGCTATTTTAAAATGAGAGAGAGAAAGAGGGGGGTGGGAGGGTTGGTGATGGTATTTAGGCTAAGAACCAAGCAGGTAAATAACAGCAACCAAGTAAACTAACTCTGAACAATGAATTCTTCAGGGGCACACTTTTGATTCTTCCTTCCTTGGTCTCTTCTGGAACATTCTGCATACCATTCAGTACTGTGTATACTCAGAGTGCTTCATAAATAATAAAAAACAAAATAAAGTCTGAAGACCCAAGCCTGCAGGGATCAACACTTGGGTGCAATTCCGAAGGTGACCTCTGACCAGGTAAAAATTATCTTAAATGCTCTGTAAGCATACCACTGTTTTTTTTTTTTTTTCTCAAGAAAAGTATGTCATCAAAATGTAGAGTACCATTGGTCACTCTACCCAAGTTAAGTGAGTCAGTGACAGGAAATTATTCCAGAAGATACACAAATATTCAATTCATCTCCATAGTTTCTAAAATTTTTAAAATTAAAACCAAGTTTGAACCACAAAAAAAATTAATCAGCTCAGTTTCTCATGATAGTTGAGAGAAACTGTAGCATGGAAGCTAGAAGAAAACAAGCCATCCAAAATTACCTCAAACTGTTTTAATATTCATGTTTCCTCAGGGGTTTTCTTGGGGCACTGATTAAATTTCATTTTTATTAGGCAAGAAATGAAATTCATCTTATTCTTTTAAGTAAAAATCCCTGGCCACAGGGAATAAGGACCCAGTTTGTGTTCCAGTTTCAATTTACCCAAGTAGTAAGGCAAGGTTTTTTTTTTAAACAACCATAAACAACATGTAGATAACCACCAAGGGCAGTTTCTTCCTCAGCATGTTAAGTACAAAACATCCTAACACATCACAGAAAATTAATTAAGAACATCCTCTGGATCAAACGGCAAATGCAAGGTTTATACAAAGACACAGAACTACACGTGGAAAGTCAACTTGCTTCTTAATTTTTGGTTTTTTGTTTTGTTTTGTTTGTTTTGTTTTGTTTTTTCAAATCAGGGTTTCACTGTAGCCCATGCCAACCTGAAACTCACTCTCTAGTTCCAGGCTGGCCTCAAACTCACAGAGATCCTCCTACCTCAGCTGCCAAGGTGCTGGGACTAAAGGCGTGTGCCACCATGCTAGGCTTTGCCATTTCTTATGACTGTTTTAATGGGAATGCTCTCAGCTCCTTGTCAACACGAGCACAAATAAAAATGATGTGGTGGGGCAAGCATTTAATCCAAGCACTTAGGAGGCAGAGGTAGGGGGACTGCCATAAATTCAAGGCCACCTTGAGACTACATAGTGAATACTAGGCCAGCCTAGCCTAGAGTGAAAGCCTATCTAGAAAAATAAAAAAAATAATAATAATAATAATAAATAAAATAAAAATGTAACAAGATAAAAGTTTCTGTAGGCATGCCAAAGCCTAACTACAAAAACAAGAAACCTCTGTATTATCATTTATATTCCATAAGATGAGAACACAAACAAAATGACATTAAAAGAATGAACTCTGGGGCTAGAAAGATAGCTCAGCAGTTAAGTACAGTTCCTGCATAAGCATGAGCTCTTTAGGAGCTAGAGACCCCTGCAGCCTGATCTCAATGATCCTTATAAACAGCCAGGCATGGCCGCATGCATCTATAACCCCAATCCCATAGTGGAGCAGAGACCCAGGAACTGCTGGCACTGGCAGAGAAACAGCATGCTCTAGGGTCAGTGAGAGGCTTGGATTCAAGTCAGACTGGGCATAAGAGTGATGGGGCACACCCTGCTGCAGGCAGGCACACTGTTCACATAGGTGTTGGGTGCTGTTTGACAGTATTCGTCATTACCTAATAGCTACATGCATTTGCACTCAGTACAATACAGCATAGTTGAGATTAAGGTCATATTTGAAAAAGAATATCTTTCATTTAAAATGTATTCTGGAAGGTCACACTTGAAAATACCCTGTAATCTTGAAAAATATATTAAGAAGGTGTTACCCTTCTATTTCTGACAATCTATGTGTAGTCAGCTGTCCTGTAGAATACAGCAGAGAAAAATGCAGGCAAAGCAGCACCCAGCCTGAAAGGAAATCCTGTGGGCCCTCTGCTGTCAGCGAACAAGCACAAGAGAGAAAGCACAAGGTCTGGATCACTCTGGAGCAAGGGGGCGCTAGGGAACACTCTTGATGATGAACCTGACAGAAGCCCGAAGAGCAAGCAATGGGAACTTGTGTCTCGAAACACGTAACCCCACATGAAGTCACCTGCCAGTCCTGCCAATCAAATGGATATCCTTAAGATCAGAAGTGGCTGTAAAATCTTTTGTAACAGTTCAATTATAATATTAATACTTGAAACAGGGGTGGCCAACCTTTTGGTTTCTATGTGTCATGTTGAGTGAAGAATTGTCTTGGGCCACACATCAAAATATCTTTCAGACATTGCAAAGCTGCATATTATTTTTAATAATGAAAATCCTCCCAGAATACTGCTATTTGACAAATATTTGAAGACAGAAGAACAAAGATGGGTCTTTTCCACAGCCAATTTGATTGTCAGAAATGCCTGCCACTCCCACCCCCGTTTACCTTTCTTGGATTTGGCTCCAATCTTCAGTTTGGATGGCCAGGCAATCTGTGTGTTTGTTTCTTCCATGATCTGTATTGAAAATTAAGAGAAAGATATTGACTCAATTAAGAGCTTTTGTGTTAAGATCTCTCTGTCTCTCTCTCTCTCTCTCACTCACACACACACACACCTTATTTTCATGTTTCCAGTTTCGTGTTGATACAACAAAATGATCTGATGTTCAAACAATGAACAAGAAAATCGGCCTTGAGAAAGAGATGTGTTTTCATAAACCTTTAATCTATTAGAAAGATTCCAGTATATTTTGTTACTCCCAGCAATCCCCTCCATGTTGCTCCAGAATTTTAACAGAAACAAGACTGAAAAAGTACATGAGCAAATAATTAACCCAAGTTGTGGTCAGAACCCTTAGAAATGCCTATGCTGAATAAAATTCTCCAAGACCAGGGCTGACAGATTTCAACACACAGCGTACGACACCGGCAATACAAAACTGTGTGAGCCTGGGCCATGTTACAGAAGATGCTCCCCAACCCCAAAAGAAATAACTTGCTTTGGGAACATTTGTATTTTATTAAAACTGATGAAAAGCTTCTAAGCACAGAACCCCTTTGTAAAGCTGAATTTCTCATCATCCTCCACATGGTCTGGGAAGTGTTTATGCTACAGTTCTTCCCTTTATAGCCGGATCGCCAGCTACAAGGAACTGAATGGAAAAGAGCCAACCATGAGTTGTAGCAGTCACCTTCTCACTGCTGGGACCAGACACCAGACACCTGAGCAGAAGCACGTGGGAGCAAAGGGCTTATTTCAGCTTCTGATCTCAAGGGGAAGTTTCACTGTGGCAGGGAAAGCATCGCAGGCCCAAGCAGGAAGCCTGGATGACACATTCCACATCAACAGCACGGGAAAAGTCTGACTGAGCTAGCTCCCAGCACCTAGGAGGGCTGAACCAATACATCTTTAGGTCCACCTCCTCCAGCAAGGCTTCACCTCCCAAAGGCTCCACAACTTTCCCAAACTGCTACCATCTGGGGACCAAACACAGGAACCTATAGGGGTCACTCAAAACACCACACAAAAGTATCAGTTACGGTGGCAATGATGCAATGACTCCAGAGCAGTGGAAGTGAGGGAGGAGCTGTGTGGGAGGCAGCAAAAGTTGGGAGAAGTAGATGTCAGTCAATGCAAAAGGAATCAGTCACTCCAAAATGCACATGCTTTGTTATCATTAATTTTATTTCATGAATTCCAGTAGATGCATGTTTACTTTTCTAACATAGATATGGAATGTACCAAACTAAGAGAAAGCAACTTAATAGGCACTTGGAGTAGGATACCACTTATTTTTTAATATGAATTTAGAGTTAACAAATGAATGGGGAAGATGACCAAACACATTAACAGTGCAATTAACAGGAACATGTTTTCCCTGATATTGCCTACGTACTGAACAAGAGGCTAAATGATTCATAGAAATCATATGTCATCAAATCTCCTTGATCCAAGCATCAAAGGGCTTTTAGCAGATGTTTTACACTGGCAGTCCACACGTCATTTTCTCTATTCATTGTCAGGGTTTTTAAAGTTGAGCCAACATCTAAAAATTCAGGAATTTGACATAGCAATCCAGATCTCTGATTCTCTGGATCACTTGATAGATTGAGAACAAAGAGCCCATATTCCCAAGAGGCAACCTTAGCTGGCAGTGGACACAGCTGTCCCCTGTGGTCAGAGCCAGTGGGGTCCCGTCTGCTCTGGGACCCCACTACAGCCTTGATTCTTGAGGTCAATGCTACTTGCTCATTCTCACTATTTTATTTATACAATTTTCTTAAAGAAATATTTCTCTACAGCAATGTCCCTATTAAAAACTGACCAATAAAAATCAAGCCACCTTATCTTCACCAAGTCTAGGAACTGGTTTATGAGGAAGGCAGGTGAACCTATTACCCAGCCTTACAGAACCTACTCCCTGCCTCCTCTCCTCTCATCATGTTTAATAAACTGTTAATAAAATTCTGTTAATAAACTTAAGTTGTCTGCAACAATAATTTAGTTAGTTTTATATCTATTTTTTTAGAGAGGATCTCACTCAGGCTGGCCTCAAACTTGCAGCCTCCTAAATGCTGTGATTACACAGTATATCACCATGTCCGTATCAATATTACACTATTAATATTTTAAAAATAAAAAATGTATTATTCTCTTCAACTACATCTGCTCTAGCAGCACTGGATGTGCCCCAAAACAAGTACAGTGTGCCCTTGCTTCAAGGCCCTCGTATCTGTTCCTCTCCTCCCAGCCTTTCAGTCCTTCTAAGAACACCAAGCCTTCAGTTTCCATGGTACTCATCACATCCGTCCCGTTCTTCCCTCACCCACACTGGAGTTACCCTTATTCTTCTCTGTACTCCTACCCCTCCTTAGCACGATGGCAAGCAGGGATCCTCCCATCTTCTACTTGGGAGAAACACAAGCTGCCCCACACACAGCCAAGTCCCTGATGTGTTTGACCAACTGACTCCTCAGAACACCGTTATCTACCAGCTCTGCCACCGCCTAGCTACGCCATGCTGAGCAAATGATCAAACCTCCACCAGTCTCATGTCCTGCCTCTTTCTTTGCGGTATCTTCTACTGCAATGGTCGTGAGGATGCGAAGAGAAAGCGTATGGGAAATCCTATGCACAGAGCACACTGTGCTGTGAGCGGTCAGGCTACTACAGAGCAAGCATTTCAGTCAGTGACTGAACGGACACAACAGCAAGGAAGTCGTGGCCTTCCTTTGAGGAGCGCATGTGTAACAGGCAGAAGGGAAAACTACCCCCACCCGGTACTGTGGGTCAGGAGGAGAAGCCAGCAGGGCAGAAGGAACACCTACACATGGAATCCCAGCCCAAATGTACGTGGCCAAGGAAAGTGACATCCCGGAAACGCTCTTCAACGGAAGAAGGAGAAAGAAGCTAGCTGAAGAAAGGGTGTAGAAAGAGTCCTGGGTGCCGTCGGAGAGCATGGGGCAGGTCTAAGAGAGGACGGGACACGAGTGTGATTCTGCTCAGATGAGGGACTTCAAGCATCACCTTCAAGGGTGCCCAGAAACAGCATTGGGAGGGGGGAGAGTCTACTACCATCTCAACCATCTAGCAGCTATACATAAGGATACACATTAAAAACAGACTTGAAGATGTGACATGGAACAAAGCTATCATGCCCCTGTGCTTAGCAGTCACTCTCTGCCAATAAATTACAACCAGCACAGTGACTACAGGAAGAAGGGGCCAACTTATTTCACTTTCCAGGGAGTCAATTCTGCTCAGGAAGTTGTTCATGAACTCTGGCATCGCCATCCACAATTATTCCCAATCAGTCCCCACAGTACTGACTGGACAGCTGCGTCCAGTGCCAGTGTTGACATGACACACTCAGTCTCTTCTCCGTCATGGAAATGGGACTTGACCGAACACCAGGAATGGGAATAGTTCTCTGCAGGTGCAGGCAGAATGGGTCCAGGAACCCTGGTCCTGGGGCCAAAGGAAAGCAGCCAGGGCTGACAAGGTGAGCTCTGGAAGATGAGTGACAGAGACCGGGGACAGCGTGCTCAGAGATGGGAAGCAGGGTGAGAAGAAACTCAAGAGATAGGTTCACAGTAAGTTCTGCAAAACGGTGTCCTAAGTGGATTATGGTGAGCTAGACAAGGTGAGTGCAGGAAGATGGTTAAAAAAAAAAATCCAAGAAAGCATAACCTTCTAAGAAAATGATCATCTCTATCACCAGAGGAAAAGGAAAAAAAGTCATTACAGAGTTCCAACAAGTCAGTTTTTGGGTTTTGTTTTATGTTGGCTTCTCTATAATCTTGTTGTTCCTGTTTCTGCCCTCCACAAAACCAAAACTCAAAGGACGAACTACTGACCCTCACTCACCCTCTGCAAACATCAAACTCACACTGTGTAGTCACGGCAATAGACAGGCACGTTTATGTATCTCACAGGCTCCCTTCAAGAGAGTCTCCTAAGTTTCCCACAATTCAATTAATTCCCACAAAACAAAGAAATCACTTCCCAGAAACTTGTGGTGCACGCAGGTTCTCATGTTAAGTCGGTATGTCATCCCAAATGCTCAATTTCTATTCAAGAAATAAATCAAGTCATGTCTGACCATCTCCCCCTAAAAAGATGCTGATGCCCTCGGCTGGGTGAAATCTGACCTGGGAGTTGAGAGTCATGCCTAAGATGATTAGTGCTTCCTTATGGAAATAAAATGGCAAATACCATCATGTCACTTAAGCTAAGGAACGCTGAGGTATGCCAAGCCACAGAACCTTGGAGAAGAAAATGACTTTTTCTGTCTTAGAGAAAAAATATACTGAAGTGAATTCAAACTAGATTTTTTTTGGGGGGGGGGGACTCTGTCTGTCTGATTTCCAGCAGACTGGCTGACAAGCGAGACCTAGCAATTCTGCAGTCCCTGTTCCCTACAGGATTGGGGTTAGAGGCCACATCCAGCTGTTCACATGAGCACTGGGGAATCAAACTCAGGCAAGTCAAGGCTCTCTCCTGTCCTGGTGCTTGTGTGGCAAGCAGTCTTACCTGCTGAGCCATCTCCCCAGCCCTTCTAGGTAGATTCTTAACATCTTGTTACTGTTTCTTTCTCTGCCAAAAACCATATCTCAAAGAACAAGCATTGTACTTTGAGTCATTGTTTGGGAACTATAAATCATATCTTAAATTTTTTTACACAGCATCTCACTATGTAGTTCTGCCTGACCTCGAACTCATGTTGCCCAGGCTATCCTCAAATTCATGATCCCCTGGCCTCAGCCTCCCAAGTGCTGAGATTACAATGTGAACCACCATGTCCCATACATATAGGACATTTCTTCTAACTCAGTTCAGCTGCAATCTTGTACGCCATGACAAGGCAGTTATGTTTTAGATGGACTCCTCCAGAATTTCCTATCTGAATAAGTAGCTATTTTAAATTTCTGTTGATTAGAATCACTATGCTCATAAATGAGTACTAAAACACTACTATTAAATTTGATGAGTAGCAAATTTTATAGCAACAAAGGATTTTTATTAATATCAATTTTTGAAATATGTGCAGCAACTAAAATCAAGAGCATCAGAAGGAGTATACATTTTGATTATTTCCCTGTAAGATTCATTTTTTGTTATGAAAAAATCTGAGATAGTATGCTGTGAATATATTATAGCTTTCAAAACTAGCCATCTTAGCTTTCTAATTCATATTGAAATTTTTAATCAACAGGAAGTAATGCTTTTTCTTTGTTTCATTTTTTTTCAAAGTTTTTTTTAAATTTTTGTGTTTTTCCATTTGGGGCATTTTAATCCATACACCACACACACACACACACACACACACATACATATATACACATATACATAATAATCCAATCTATAATATATTGATCTTATTCCTCCCAATGACCCTCCCTTATCTCCTTCCCTCTCCCATCTTACTTCTTCCCATCTTACTTTCACGCCTATTTTTACACATTGGGTTAAATTAGGGTTACCTGCACCATGGAATGGGAAACTTGCCCGTGACTACACCCCTGATGAACACGACTCTCCTGTCCCAACCACCACTAGGCGCTCTGAGCTACTCAGGTTGGGGCTCTCATGTATCCTTGCTCTATCCATGGTGAAGTACTAACAGGCTTAATCTCATGCAGGAAGAGTGATCAGCTGCTGTGAATTCGTGAGTGTTGTGGCCATGTCACATCAGAAGACAGGAGTTTACAGTCCTCCTCCCCATACCCCTGATCTTTCATGCTTTCCAGCCCATTCCTCACGGTTCCCTGTGCCTTGGAGGGGGTCATTTAGCTGTCCTGTTTAAGCCTGATAGTTCCTTTTCTATACTAAAAGGGACAATTAGTAAATATGAAATTACATGTTTCTGTTTTGGTTTAATTTTATGTGGGGTATGAGAGGTGGAAAGGTAGGGTGATGCTTACATAATCTACAATTTGGATTTTTTAAGCTGTTTTAAACCTCCTGTAGTTATCTTTTTTAAATTACAGAGCTACAATCTGAATTGTTTAAAATAATTTCACCACCCTAAAACAAACTGCTAAAAGTTAGAATGAAATAAGCAATTAAATCTTTTGAAGTTCTATGAGCCATTGATTCATAATAAACACAATTTTCATTTATATTCTTCAGTGTTCATAATAGATTTATTCCATGTCCAGCAAATTTCCAATTTGCATGCCATGTGGAAAGAAGTTATCTGTCAATGTTCACAAAATGCTGCAGGTTTGAGGCAATTACAGGAAATATCTTACAGATGAAGGGAACCTCTGCCAAACCAACAGCCTTCTACTAACTTGCTCATTCCTCACAGTCTTCAAGCCAGACATGAAAGTAGACGTCCACAGGTAAGAAATTGGCATCTCGGGTCAGGCCAAGACAAGCCTGTTTGTTCTGACTTTATTTAAAACACATACTCTCAGACCCAGACAAGAACACCATGCTCACGGCTTGGCATTTTTACTCTAACCTACTGAAAATTCACCCTTCAAAATGGCTACCAGCTGTGAGCCGTGGGCAGCCTATCTCTCCAAATGACCAACGTGTTTTGTGCCATATTTCCCTGTATCACTAGAGAAAATGTCTTCCCTCCTGGAGGGTATTACTAGTTACTTCACGTAGCCACGGTTTGAGTCATTTCATCTCATTTCACCATGAAGGGTGCCAAGTAAGTAGAGATGGGAAAGCAGTGAACTTCTCACACACGGGATATTGACGAGCTAAAGATGTTTATTTTTCTAAGACACTAGAGAATTCTGTTCTATTTCATTTTCATCCAAGAAATCCCTTTCATCAACTCAGTTATTCATCACAATTCCTCACATTTACCTAGTACTCACAAAATTTCCCATTCATTCTTCCCAACAGCCTCCTGAGTCAGATATGTGAAACCTATTGCGCAGGCGAGAAAGTCAGAATTTAGATGGAAACAGCAAGCAGATCTGTGGCCCGACCCATCCAGAATAGGAGTCATGTGGTTTTGTCTCATTTGGCTTTTGAAAATTTCTTTAAGTTTATTTATTATTCATGTGCAAGGGGAGAGACAGAGAGGAGGAAGGAGGGAGGAAGGAGGGAGAAAGGAAGGGAGAAAGAGAGGGAGAGAACCCATACATCAGGGCCTCTTTGACACTGAAAACAAACTCCAGATGCATGCACTACTATTTTGTATATCTGGCTATATATGGGCACTGGGGATTCGAACTCTGGCTATCAGGATTTGCAAGCAAGTGCCTTCAACCACTGAACTATTTCTCTAGTTCTCCTTTGGCTTTTGAGGGAAGTAGAAGGCACCACCTATGGGGAAGCCATTCAGAAAACTCAAACTCTGAGAACTGCCATGAACCTTTGAGTAACAAGCAACTATTCCTCAACATACCCAGCTTTGTTGGTGGTGAAATGACCCAGACATAGTCCCACATGGTTCTTACACCAAGAAGTATTCCTACCCCTACCTCCAAGCACACGTGGAAAGTGCGGGAAGCACTGAGATGTCACAGTGGTGGAGAGGGGCATTCTGCCATGGAGTGGCCAAGGCCAAGTTGTTGAACTTCCAACAAAGGGCAGGACAAATTCACTCGAGATGTAAATACACAGCCCTTGCTTTCCATAGTGGATACACAGGGATTTCCATTGCCACATCTTAACTAAACAAAAGTCAGCCACAACATGACCTAGTTTACCTTCCCACTAGCACTGCACACACACAGAGCTACCGTATTTGCTTGCTGGTGGTTCGGTCTACAAACCTCTCCCTAAACAGAAATGTTCACTTGGACTGGTGATCAGCCACGCAACTTCTTTCAGAGTCTGGTATGACTGAATAATGAACATGTTGCTTAAAAACACAGTATAGGCCAGGGGAATTGGGTCAGCAGTTAAGGTGCTTGCCTGAAAAGCCTAACAACCTGGGTTTGAGTCCCTAATACCCATGTAAAGCCAGATGCACAAAGTGGTACATGTGTCTGGAGCTCATTTGCAATGGGTACAGGCCCTGGGGTGTGTGTGTGTGTGTGCTCGCGCTCTCTCTCTCTCTCTCTGCTTGAAGAGAAAAAAATACAGTATATAACATGGGCAAAATGAGAAATCCCTAGAGTTTACTGTTAACAGTGTTGTAATATATACTAAATTTGCTAAGACCACAGATCATAAGCATTCTTATCATAGCTATAAAAGAGGCAGAAGAAATGTTGTAGCAACCGATAGATTAGCATGAGCTGGTTTCATAGATGTGCACTTATATCTAAACATATACACTAAGCACACACAGATTTCCCATGTTAATCATATCTCAACAAAATGGTCTTAAAATAAGCACTGTATAACTTGGAGAAAAAAAATAAAATAGTACTGATTTGAGAAAATCAAGTTGCCGAGACTTGATTGGAATGTTCTAGCCCTCCAATTACATGCTTGCCCATGATATACTCAGCTCCATCTTCTTTTTTAAAATTAGCCTATATTAAATTTTATGCATAAATAGGTTTCAAAATTATATCTCCATACATGCATATAAATGCTTTAATTATAATTATCCACTGTATTACCCCCTCCCTTTCTTCTTCCACATTCCTAGCAGTCTCTCTTTTCCTCTCATGGCCTCTTCCCACCCAAGTTCCATGTATGTGATACTTATCTTTGTGAATGAAGACTAGCATATTGCATGTAACATAATAACATCCAGTTCTATCTATTTTCTTGCCAATAACTTAATTTTGTTCTCCCCTATGGTTGAATAAAACTCTACTTTGCAGTGTATCATATTTTCTTTATAAGGCCAATTCCACATGGCTAGTGCAGTAATAAACAGGGTGTGACAGAGTCCTCACAGGAAGCCGAATCTTTCAGCTGTATCAAACCAGAGGACCGCTTTTCGTTTTTTGAGATACTGTCATACTGATTTCCACAGCTGCTGGACTAATTTGCTTTCTCACCAGCAGGGTATAAGGGTTCTCCCCCACCCCAAACTCATGCCAATACTTACTGTTTAGCAAGGGACGTGGCTTAGTAGCAGAGCACTTGCCTAGCAGACTGAAGACACTGAGTTCAATTCCCAGCAACAGTAAAACCAGAATATCAAACAGTTAAAAGTATAATTCACGGGCTGGAGAGATGGCTTAGTGGTTAAGGCATTTGCCTGCAAAGCCAAAAAACCTAGGTTCGACTCCCCAGGACCCACATAAGCCATATGTACAAGGTAGTGCATGCACTTGGAGTTGCAGTGGCTGGAGGCCCTGGTACACCCACTCTCATATTCTCTCTGTCTCTCTCTCTCTCAAATAAATAAAAATAAAGTATAATTCACAAAATAACTCAAATCACAAATGATCTCAGCAAACCCTGCTGTTGATGCCTGGTGAGTGATAAGAGCCTCCCCGCCCCCACCAACCCTGAGACCTCAAAAGAATAAACTTCCACATGGTCTATACTGGGGAAGAAAGTAAGGAACTAAGGACTGGATTTGAGAAGTCTTCCCCCAAAAAGTAAAAATAATGAGGGCTGCAGAGATGGCTTAGCAGTTAAGGTGTTTGCCTGCAAAGCCAAAGGACCCTGGTTCAATTCCCCAGGACCCATATTAGCCATATGCACAAGAGGGCGCATGCATCTTGAGTTCGTTTGCAGTGGCTGGAGGCCCTGGCGTGCCCATTCTCTCTCCCTCTCCCTCTTTTAAATAACTAAGAAAATATAAAAAATACATAAATAATGAAAAGAAACGTGTGTACTGGTTGTACTACTGTTACTCCAAGTATTAGAACACAAACACAGCCTAAGGTCATTTCTCCTCTGACACATGATCTCCATGGGGTTTGGCTCCACACAATCCCTCAGGGACCCAGGCTGAGAGAGGCCCACCCATGCACTTCACAGCTGCTCTTCTGGAACCTATGGCCTCCTTAGTCTCCCATGAGAGAAAATAGGGCAAGTTGTGTGCATAGATTTCCATTGTGTTGGTCTGGTAAATAAAAAATTTATTGTCCCTCACAGCCCACTGCCCCTGATTATGCATGTATGGCTCTGACAATCAAAAGGGGCTGGGAAAAGGCAAGACACCTGTGGCATGACTTCTCTGCTGAAGAACTCATTCCAAAGGAAAACCTCCTGCTCCTTGCAGAACCCAGAACATAAATGCAACCTTTCAGCATGTCTCCACCTTCCCACCCCACCAGCTCCTTAGGGCAGATTAAACTGAACTCAAATTCTCCACACAACCAAATGCTGAAAACTCTCTACACAGGATCTGGAAATCACCAAAATTACCCAAATAAAGCTGCCACCACTGCCGCTACCTCCTGGGATTGGCTTAAGCAACAGGCTTGTGACCCGATATGGATCAAACACAACTGAGAAGAGTTTGAGACTTTCTGAAAATGTTCTCTCTCACACACACAAAGTATGAACAAAGGGAGCCCTGGGCTGCCGTGGCACTGTGGCAACGAGGAGAACCAACCAGAAACGTGGAAGGGTGGGCTGAGAATCAGCTCACATCTTGGTTCAGGGTAACATCTAAGTAACATTTTCATTTAATTTTAAATTTATTTATTTATTTATTAGAAGGAGAGAAGGAGAGAGAGAGAGAAAGGGGGAGGGAGGGAAGGAGAAAATGGGCATGACAGGGCTTCCAGCCACTACAAACACATACCAGATGCAGGTACCACCATGTGTATCTGGCTTATATGTGTACTGGGAAATTGAACCTGGGTCCTTAGGCTTCACAGGCAAGTGCCCTAACCACTAAGCCATCTCTCCAGCTCAAGATTTTCATTCACACGCCCCCCTTTTTTTGGTTTTTCGAGGTACAGTCTTGCTCTAGCTCAGGCTGACCTGGAATTCACAATGTAGTTTCAGGGAGGCCCCAAACTCACAGCAATCCTCCTACCTCTGCCTCCCTAATGCTGGGATTAAAGGCGTGCACACGACACCCAGCCCTTTCTCTTTTTAACATAGTTTTTTTTTTTTTTTTTTACTTTAAATGTTCACCAGATAGTGATGGTATATACTAAAGGTATGCAACATAATGCCTTGGTTTCCATTTATATTAAAGAATGATTGCCATGGGCTGGAGAGATGGCTTAGTAGTTAAGGCATTTGCCTGCAAAGCCAAAGGACCTCGATTCGATTCCCCAGGACCCACGTGTAAGCCAGATGCACAAGGTGGCGCATGTGTCTGGAGTTCGTTTGCAGTGGCTGGAGGCCCTGGTGTGCCCATATTCATTCTCAACCTCTCTCTCTCCCCTCCCCTCCCCTCCCTCCCTCTTTCTCTCTCTCTCAATAATTTAAAAAATAATGATTGTCATAATCTGATTAGCAACACATGCCTCTCAGCCCACACTGTACATCTGACTGCCTGAACGTGTGCATCTTATGAGTGCAAACTTATCCTTTCTGACAAGCATCTTCCACCTCCCCCAGCACCTAAAAACCACAATTTTATTCTCTACTTCTGAGTTGAACTTGTTTAGATTCCACACTTGATTCCAGTGACATCTGACTATAAAATGTGTCTATATCTGGGGCTAGAGAGATTGCTTAGTCGTTAAGGCATTTGCCTGCAAATCCAGAGGATCCCAGTTCGACTCTCCAGGACCCACCTAAGCCAGAGGCACAAGGGGGAAAACGCATCTGGAGTTCATTTGCAGTAGCTGGAGGCCCTGGCATGCCCGTTCTCTCTCTCTCTCTCTCCCCCCTCCCTCCCTCCCTCTACTTCTTTCTCCCACTCAAGTTAATAAACAAATAATAAAATCTGTCTATACCTGATTCATTTTACTTCACATAATGATGTCCAGATTCATCCATTTTACTAAAACTGTCAGACTTCCTTCTCCTTTTTTGGTTGATTAATCTTTCTTGATCAACCACTCTAGAGTCCACTGTGCTCCAGCATTTTTTGGTCTTATGAGGCAATTCCCATTCATGGTGTGGATGCCAACCTCCTGCTTGTAGACAAAAGCATCCTCATGGATACACCTCCCAAACCAGCTCCTCCTGAGTTACTGAGTCTTCTCAGACATGGTCTCCTCCTCTCTTCTGCAGCTTCTTCCCCATCACCACCACATCCAGTGACCTGCACAGACCTGGTGATCCCCTATCCAGAACTGTCCACAGCCTGGAACTCTCTTCCCCCCAGGCAACTCCCACTCCAGACCACTTCCTCAAAGGGGGTCATACTTGGTGACAGAACTTCCTCCAGCTCCTCTCAAAATCACTTGCTTTATTTCCCTCCCCCTAATTCAAAAGGGGCTCAGTGCTCGTTGTCCCTGAAGTTAGACATGAACTTGGTTTAGTATGTAAAAGTGTCCATGACGGCCACAACTAACCTCACTGGTTTTCTTTTACTGGTCCCCTCTACATCCATGAGCACAACTATAGAGATAGTGTCTAGTTCATTCTTTTTAAATTAAAACTGTTCTACTGCCCCATTGTCTCTGGCTATGGAGCTGTACCTGTCATTTCACACTAACTGCAGAAGCAACCTAGAGGCTGTTTCTCCCTCCAGCTGCACTGTCATCTCTCTTCTGAGATTTAAGTCCTATCACTCTTTCAAATGAACCACATCTCCTCTTTTATAATATACAGTCCGTGAAGGCAAAGTCTGGTGAACTGGCCAGGTCCTGGAGGGCCTCATTACAGCAAAACCAACCACAGTCACTCTCTTCACAAGGTGCAGAGAAGATACCTGGGCATATCATTTGCAAGCAAGCTATAAGCTTCTGTCCTTTGAGACCCTCGGGTAGAGCCTGTTCCCTTTCATGGACTCATGCCTCTAGCCAAGAGTCCCTAAGTCAATTATCTATACAAGTGTGGCAAGAAACAGGACTGCATGGACACTGTACATGTTTCTACACACTTCCAATGCAAACACAGAATCATAAGCAGCAAAAACAAATATAGAAAAGTCATTCACACTAAGAAATATACCTCTCTCATTTTCATAGGATACATGGTACTCTTGGCTCCTATGACCTACAATTATTCATTCCAACAAGAGAAACCCAATGGTACCATGACAGGGATAACTGGAAACTGACATTTGACCTCAGTTTCAGGAAAAAAAATCACAAAGTGTGGCTAAGTGTGCAGCCAGCAGGAGTGTGCCTCTCCAGCCTTGGGTTTAAGTGCATGCAGAGGCAGGTGAGAAGCCAGACCTCCAGACTGTTCAAGAGATGTGAGAGGGCTGAAGAGATGGCTTAGTGGTTAAGGTGCTTGCCTGCAAAGCCTAAGGACCCATGTTCGACTCTCCAGATCCCATGTAAGCCAGATGCACAAAGGTGAGGCAAGCACAAGGTCACACATGCCCACTAGGCGGCGCAAGCATCTGGAGTTCAATTACAGTAGCTGAGGCCCTGGTGCGCCAATTCTCTGTGTCTCTCTCTTTCCAAAATAAGGAGATGTGACAGAGACAGACCGATATGGGAAATCTTGATTTTAAAATGTTGACAGTTAAGTTTTGTAACAGTTCAAAGTCACTATTCAAATAAACATGATACAATCAGTGAATATTCATTTGTGGGCTTGTCATGGGTTAGCAAAAAAAAAAAAAAACCACCAAGAATGTGGCCATACTCAAAAAAGTGAGAAATGGTCCTGCAGCAAGGACCACAGAGGTTGGTTCCCCATGGCATTTAAAACTATCCAGGCTAGGGTCTTGGAAAAGAGAACAGACAGCTGTGCAGTACAGAAGTAGACATAAGGTCTAGGGTATTTGCTGAGGGTGCTCAGGGCTAAAGTCTGCTGAAAATCTAAGTACAAGTAAGTCTAAGGCTGGGATTACAAGCAAGTCCCCTTGCACATGTAAGAATTCTCTAATACTTTCTAAATGAATGCTGGAAATGACTACTTTCCCAGAACATGCCAGAAAAATAAAGTATTACACTGCTGGGGTACAGTGTGGTTGAAAATATTTATTGTATTCTCTATGCAGTTATCTGACAAGATAAATTTAAATATTCCTGTTACAGGAAAATTATATGGAGTCTATTAAAAAGTATAACCAATTTTGAAAGAATTTGTATATTTCAAAATGAATTTAATTGATAATGAAAAATTTTTGAGGGAGGTACTCTGGAGGCTGGACAGCCTGACTGAAGTCACAAGGGACAACTCCAAAGAAAAACAGAGATGCTCTGAGATTTGATTGGTCAGCAGCAGTGTAGAATCAGAGCTGGCACTGTTTCAGATGTCTGCCTGAGATTCTTACAGTTAAACTTTAAAACAGCTTTTCCCTCATGAGTTTTCAAATTCTTAGCATCTAAAGAGAATCTAATCAAAAACCCTTTAACTTTGGTGTTGAAAAATAAAGATTCTATCAATACGGTCTGAACATCTAACACCTAGTCACATGGCAGAAAAGAACATATAATTATTATGGATTATGAAATACAACCTGTTAGAGAAGTTTATTTTTATGGCTAGTCATTCTTTTTTTTTTTTTTTTTTTTTTTTGAGACAAGCCCAACAAGACTGGCCTTTTTTTTTATGTGAAGGGGAAGGGAGGGACAGAATTGGCATGCCAGGGCCTCCAGCCACTGCAACTGAACTCCAGATGTGCGCACCCCTTGTGCCCATGTGTGAGCTTCTGCACTTGTGTCACTTTGTGAGTCTGGCTTACATAGGACCTGGAGAGTCAAACTTAAGTTTTTATACTTTGCAGGCAAGTGCCTTAACTACTAAGCCATCTCTCTACGCCTGTTCATTCATTTTTTAAAATATTTTATTTATTTGCAAGAGAGAGAGAGAGAGAAAGGCAGAGAGAGAGAAAATGGGCATGCCAGGGCCTCCAGCCATTGCAAACAAACTCCAGACACATGCACCCCTTGTGCATCTGGCTTATGTGGGTCCTGGGGAATCAAACCGAGGTCCTTTGGCTTTGCAGGCAAATGCCTTAACCACTAAGCCATATCTCCAGCCCTCATTCATTTTCTTTTAAACAAGTTCTCTGTGAGGCATTGGGCTCAAACCCAGCAAATCAATGATGGTCAAGACCTCCTTGTCCCCTCTCCAGAATCTTAGCCAGTATGTTCAGGGAAACCTACAAGTAACTGATCCTCACCAATATATAATGTACAGCTGTGATGACATCTCATACTGATGTCTTCTGTCTGTCCACTACGTGGAAAAGGGAGCTGCATGAGGATGTGTGATTACATCCAGTGAGGTGGCACCGTCACCAGCAGCATCCCTTCATTCACAAATACATACCACATTCCAATACAGGGCAGCCCTTAAATTATGCACTACGTATACAATAAGGAATAGAATTTAGACCATCTCCAATCACATTTACAATCCCCTAGAGGAAATGAAGAAATAAATCAAGCCACTAAGGGAATAAACAAGAGTCAGAACAGGAAAGCAAAATCCTATATGGAAAAAAAAATGGAAGGATGTCTAAAAAGAGCAAGATTCTCACAGGACAATCAGCAGGTGTACTTTTTACTGAGATCAACTTTCTGAGGAAATTAAGGCAGGGCCATTTAAGCCAAGCCCTGAAGGATGTGCAGAGAGGCTCTGTGAGGCAGCATGAAGACCTGGAGGCTAGAAGGTACAAAGTATTTAAGTCATTGAAACAGGTCCAAGTGTCAGAAGGGAAGGCAACAAGGAAAGTGGAGGAACACACAAGCCACGTCACACAAATCCTTGAGTGCCATGATAAGGACTTTGGGTCTTACTAAGAAGGAATGCAAGGTGGGAATTTTTCCAACATCCTTTTGTTTGCTGTATAAGAGGTTATGTGGGGTCAGTATGTGTGTACATGTGTCACACATGGGTGTGTTTGTGCCACAGTGCACTGGTGGAGATCAAAGGACAACTTTGAGGTGCTGGTCCCAGCCTTCCATCTCATTTGAGGCAGGGTGTCTCATTCTCATTGTTGTTCACAGATCCATTCACCAATCCAGCTGGGCTTCCAGCTCCCAGGACATTCTCTTGTCTCTGCCTCCCATTTCCTTCTCAGCATGCTGGGATTACAGAAGCCTGTCATGAGTTCTGGTGGGTGTGGATCCAAACTCAGGTACTCAGTCTTGAGTGGCAAGCACTTTATCCACTGAACCATCTCCCCAGGCCCAAGGAAGAGCATTAAACCTTTTACATCTTAGATTGTAGGCTAGGGAGACTGCTCCACGAGTAAAGTGCTTGTTGTACAAGCATGACAGGCAGATGGTGTGAGCCTATAATCCCAGCACTGCGGTGATGGAGAAAGGAGGATCCCCAGGACTGGATGGCTAGCTTGTTTGGCTGCATTTGTGGGCTTTGGGTTCAGTAAGGGGGCCAGTCTCAAAATAAGGTGGAGAGTGATAGAGGAAGACACCTGAGGTCAGCCTCTGCCACCAACTGTACTCTCATGAACATACAGTCACATATGAAAGGCAAAAAGACTGGGTAAAGGAAGGTGCTAGGACACTATGAATATCTATGCATGAAAAAAATGGTGGCATAGCCAAGACCTAGGATAGCAGCACTGAAGACAGTGAATGAATTCAAGGTAGATTCTGTTGGATGGACTGATGAAACAATGAGTTGATTCAATTGTACAGGTGTGAGACAGAGGAATTACCAACTTATCCATTTCTGGTCTGAAAATCTGGATACCCTGTACTATCATGAACACCAAGAACAAAGGAGAATAAACTGAAGTAAGAAAGTTTTAGATGAGCTGTACTTTAAAAACTGAAATAAACTTCCACCCCCATGGAAGTATCAAGCAAAAACTGTAAGAACCCAGGCAAGCTAAGTAAACCCATGGTTGGACTCTTGCTCAGGCTAACCAGTTGAAATACTAAATTAGGCATACTTATCTGCTTTAGGGAGGAAAGCAAAGCTTATTTCACAACTGCCTTGGTTCTGGTGTGCTGACCAGAGACCTAAACAAGTGACCTAGATGCAGCAGTGTGGTAAGAAACATGAAACTTGGCTTTAACCAGAAAACTGAGTTCCTCAAGAGGGCAATTTCCAGTCATGCACTCTATCCATTCTCATGGAGGCCATCTGTGGAATGCCGAGCTTTAAAGAGGGAAATCAGGTAGTGCTGCTCAAGTGGGAATACTGGGACATGGGCTGTTGAATTTCAAAGATTCTTTTAAATCTCCATCAAACTATCAGGTGATATTCAGAACATTGTGTTCATCTAGGGGGAAAAAAACTGAATGGAAAGCAGAAGTTTTAAGCTCTATTTGGATCTTTCCCCTTCATTTCATAAGGTCATTCAGGGCAGCTCAAAAGCTTGCCAAAGAAAGGTAGAACACACATACCCACACTCACACACCCTAGGTAATTTGCCTAAATCCATGCAGCTAATAAATGCCTTCTGTACATTTACAGTTTATTCAAGCTCGAATAAAAAGTCTAAGTTCTTTCTGCAGCATCACACTAGTACCACCAAGCTTCTGTGTGCCTCACCAGAAATTCAAGATTTTTAAAAGTCACATGCATCAACTCCCATTAACATTAAAATTTTTGGCTAGAGAAAAGAAAGCCTATAATTATAACCTAGTAAGTGCACTGCTACAAGGGACGTAAGGGAGGATGGCCTATGACACGTGCTTCTAGCAACAGGGTGAGCTATGGCTTGCCAGATAAAGCTGTGTAAGCAGAAAACACCTTGAGACACTGAGTAAGCTATAAAAATGTATTTCTGGAAAGAAAGGAAATTCCTTAGAGAAGAGAAATGTTATGAAATAAAGGGGTAAGAGTTGGAGCCGGCATTTGCCAAGGACATGTCCATTAGTAGCTGGTACCGATAGCCCGAGTTTACAGTGTTAGACCTGAAATAAAGCTTCCCTTAGTGAACATGTACGGGGATGACAGCCTGTCACTGGCTTCATAGGAGAGGGAAAAGGAAACCATCTCCCCCTACCATTCCTGGTTTTCAAAAAAGCAACTGATGGTATCCAAGTCACTGAGTACAAGTTTTCCTCATGCAACACAAAAGCTACAGATTAGGGGGAAATATTTAGAAAACTTGTTGCTGATAAAGTATGTAGAAAGCTTGTGACTCAATATAAGCAACCCAATGGAACAATTAGCAAATGAATGAATAAGCACTCAACAAAAGAAACTAAAAATAGCCCATAGGTGTACACACATACACACACAAATGCCCAACCATGTTAGGCAAATGCAAGTATGCCCCAAGTCAGAAAGGATTGCACACTCACTAGAATGGTTAAAATGAAGACAGAAAATATCAAGTGCTGTCAAGGATATCCAACAACCTGACTCCATGCTGGTATGAATCCAGAGAAACATAAAGGCAGCTTCTTATGTAGTGGAACATACACTCTCCATACCATCCAGCAGCTCTACTCCTAGGCATGTACCCAAAAGATGAAAATTTACCTCCACATGAAGACCTATCTGGGGGTTGTTCAGAACATGTATTTGTGACTGCCAAATACTGTAAACAACTCAATTGTCCAGCAATTGATAAATGGGGGGGGTTGTTTGTTTTTCTAGGTAGGGTTTCACTCTAGTCCAGGCTGACCTGGAATTCACTATGTAGTCTCAGGGTAGCCTTGAACCTGATGACTCCCAATATCTAAGGACAGAAGGTTTTGTTTTATTTTTCTCAAACTACATTATATATTTATATGTTTTGTTTCATCTTTTAAAATTGTAGCATACTTAAAGTTGTAAATCAAATAAAGTTTAATCAAATTAACAATACTATAAAACCACCTTTTTTTGATACTGGTTTTATGTAAGCCAGGCTGGCCTCTAACTGTAGCCAAGGAAGATTTTGAATTCTGAATCCTCCAGTCTCTACCTCCTGAGTGCTGGAATTATAGATATACACCACTGCACAGGATAAAAACTTCATATTTTAAAAGTCCAGATTGTATCAGATATTAAATCAGTATAAATTCAATAATACTTAATCCAATTTTTAAGTAAGTGAGATTTTATGCACTCAGTTGCTTTCCAATGACTTCAGCTATTTTCCACTATGCAAGAGATTATCTAACATCAACTTGCACCACATAACCTTCACAGAATGAAGTTGTGCCAACCAATGAGCAAAATCTGAACTCAGCAGGTAACTCTATGCCCTCATTTTAATTATTTAAACTTAAACATTGTTGATAATAGCAACCAATTTAACAGTCTCCGGAAAATGAAAAACAGATGAAAATTCTTAAATCATCACGAATCACAGGGTGAAGGAATGAGCTTCAGGTGGCTGCACAGAGTCGCCAACTACAAGAGTGGAGTAATGACCATGACCATGCAGGCCAGGGGTCTTCTACCTTCTCCCTCCTGCATTCCTGAGGAGGCATTCCAGACCATGCCTGACCTCTGTCACTTCTAAACTCTGGACAGGAAGCACATGGGATGGACTTGATACCAGAACTGCTGAATCTAGACCAGGAAGAAGCTGAGACAGGCATGAAAGGACGTGAGACTTAAACAAAAGCCCAAACTCAGTATGTGAGCTCTTTTATGAGTCACACACATTGAAGGGCTGAACATATACTCCAGTGGTAGAATGCTTGCCTAGCATGCATGGAGTTTCTGGGTTCAATTCAAGTTACATCCTAATAAAGAAAAAATTTCTTCTTTACAGCCTGTAAATGACACAGACAGCCCCAGACGCAGACCCTCTCCTCCCAGGAAAAGGATAAGAAATGAAAACAGAACCAAATCCAGCTCTAAGCACCCACTATAGCCTCCATTCCCCTTAGGGTAGAAGTGGACATACGATAAAGAGAAACACGGTCACAAAGATTTGCTTTTGTCAATTACCAATAAAAAGACATAGTATTTGTCACATTAAATATGGTGTTTATCAACGGTGACAACACCTTCAATTGTAAAGAGAGCAAAATGTTTTATTTCTCTACATTTCTTTATATCTAGCCTAGTGTGGTGGTTTGAATAGAATAGATGGTCCCCAATATATTCAGTTGCTTATTTGTAGTTTTCATCTCTAGCCACCTGGCTGGAGGCAAGGTCACTGGGTGGATCTTAAGGTGTGGTGGTGGATTTCAGATTACAATCTAAAGATATGCAAAGTGTGCCTAGCTGGAGTTCCTGAAGTGTGCTCGGGCTTTTGACCTTTAGGCTTGTACTTCTCTCTCTCTGCTTGGGCATGTGAAAGCAGGCCAGTTTCTTCTGTCATTATGGAACTTCCCCTGGATCTGTAAGCTTCAATAAATCCCTTCCTCCATAACTGTGCCTGGTCTGGAAGTTCATCTCAGCGAACCTGAAGCTGACTGCTACACCTAGGGAAATACAGGTCACTTCCTTGTAGGAGGCTCTGCTAATGGCAGATAAACAAGAGGCTCTGCTGGGATGAATAGCATTTCTTGGGGTCTGCATTGTTGAACAAACTGCTGAAGATAAGCAGGACTCCTGGTCACAGGCCTACCTCGCACCACCCCCAGGTGGCGCTTTCTAAAGATAAGTGGGACTCCTGGGCACAGGCCTACTTCGCACCCCTCGGTAGCACTTCCTGCAACTGACCAACAGATCTGTTTATAAGTTCCTTTTTGTACTTTTATGGCTGTAATTGTCACATGTAAATTGTGATTTAGGGTTTAATTCCCATCCTGTTTTTTTTTCTTTTTCTAACATCATGTGGTTATTTCCAATAAAAGCTAACACTCTAAACAGTTCATGGCTGCCCCTGAGATTTCTTCTGGGGGCAGACCTGGTATAACAGACTTTCTTTTTATTTTATTTTATTTTATTTTTTACCCAGTAAGACTGCCTCACATTCCATGAGTCGATGGTCTTACTTGTGAGACACATGACCCCATAACACAATCACCAAGTGGTGATCAGTTACTTCTCCAACTCTGTGACCACAAGACCTGAGAAAAACAACTCAAGACAAAAAAGTTATTCTGGATATCATGGCCAGGAGGACATCCCAGAGCAGCTCCATTTGTGGCAGCACACAACAGCTATTCACATCCTGGCAGACCAAGAAGAGAACAAGGTGGGAATCAGGGATTGGGTACTGACTTTCAGAGTGTGAAGCTATGACCAATTTCTGTCAACCTGGCCCCGTGGCCCAAAGCTTGGGAGCACTGCCAGGTGGGGAACACAAGTTCAAGATACATGCCTTTGTGACCATTTCAGATTCAAACTGTAACACAAGGCAGCCTCTCTGTGTCTCCATCCCCTGAGCAGCAGGGCTGTGGGAGGGCTAGAATGTCATGCAGAGAAATGGGGAGTAACAAGGTGACAGAAGATTCCTGAGCTCTTCGAATAACGTGATGTTAAACAAAATTAACTAAACTGGATATAAAGTTAATACACTCATGATAATGGAACCCTGTGAAAAGAACAATGATGAGTTAGGGTAGGATTCTAATAATCACAATTTTTTTAAATTCAATTCAATACATTGTATAAGATCCTGGGCCAAAGAGGAAAGGAAACATGACTGGGGACATATGGTGACATTTGAATCAAAGGTACAGATCGTATGGTGGTTTTCAGTCAGTATTGATTTCCTGGCTGTTAGTACTCAACATGTTCTTCCCTCCCACCTTTCCTTTCTATTCCCTTACTTGATTTCCAGGATATGTATGTGACATTCAAGGAAAGGGAGCAGTAATAGACACAGGGGTCCAAACCTAACAGCTGACAGCCACGTAACTAACACATGTAGTAGACAGCAGTGTGCAGAGGTAGTGATAGAGGGGTGTAGTGTTTGAATGTGGAATGTCCCCCATCAGCTGTGTTTGAACACTTAGTCCCCAGCTGGTGGCACTGTTTGGAGATGGTTGTGGAACCTTTAGGAGGTAGATACTTGCTGGGGGAAGTGGACAATCAGAAGTGGACCTTGAGGTTTTATAGCCTGATCCCACTTCCTGTTCGTTCTTTGCTTCCTTACTGTTGATGGAATGTGACCAGCTGCCTCAAGCTCCTACTGCACGCCTTCCTTGCCATACGGGACCTGACCCTGCTTATTCCGAGCCAGTGTGAACCCTTTCCTTCCTTAAGCTGCTTATTACAGCAATAAGTCAGTAGTATAAGGGGGAAGGGAGCTACAGAGTTGCAATTATAAACAAACAAGGAATTTGCACTTGTCAGAGAGCACCATTCTTCTGGGGAGCTCTATCCTGTCATATTTTGGGTAGATGAAGCATCATCTCAGAAAAGCACTACACAGACAAAAAGAGAGGGGGAAGAAAGATGTGAACGGGGAAGGCTATCCACTCAGGTCAGTTAAAGCTCTGGAGGTGAGGATCCAGAGCCCATATTTAACACTAAAAGTGCAAAGGTGAGGTGCAACATCTCAGCATTGTAATGTGCAGTATTTGCTCAATAATGGTTGACAGCGTGATGAAAGTATGTGCTGCAGCCTCACGCATCTAGATTTACAACCTAACTCTGTGTGCTGACAGTTCTAATTGAGACAACCCCAAAATGCTGTGACTTGTCAAACTGCACATACAACCCAAGTGACACTGTTGACATTGCTAGCAGAGACTCCACTGAAGAGACAGGAGGTAAAATATTAATGATGATGGGAAAACAAATTCCGAACATCTCAGTGTTTTTTAGTAACACAAATTAATTCATGAATATTTTTATCACAGATAATCTTATCAAATCAATGGGATTAAAAGCCAACTAGGAGATTAATAAAGCACATCTCCAAATCTGCCTGTGAAGATGGCTCCAGAAGGAATTAACTAAGGTGGGGAGGGAAGATCTGCCCTGAATGTAGGTTGGGAGCCTGGATGGAACAGAAAGAAAAAGCGGGTGTGGTGGCTCACACAGTCCCAGCACTGGGTATGTTGGGCTAGGAGGATTACCATGAGTCTGAGACCAGCCTGGGCTAAAGAATGAGTTCTATGTAAGACTGGACTAGAGTGAGACCCTACCTAGAAAATAAATACATAAACAAATAAGTAATGAATAAATAAAAAATAAAGAGGGAAAGAAGGAAGTCTACTAGTGTAAGTACTCTCACTCATCCTCCCTCCCTTTCCTTCCTCGCCACCATTAGGTGAGCTGCTCTGTTCCTCCATGCCCTCCACACAGTGATGAACTGAAACCTCTGAACACATGAGCCAAGAGGAAACTTTCCTCCCGTAAGTTGTTCTGATACTTTGTCATGGTGATGACAAGTCTGACTCGGACAGAGATTTCTGTGCAAGCATTACTGCTCCCAGAATCCTGATACATTACAAATAAAAGCCCAATAGCAGTAGTCAACACAAAGGCAAGCGTCTCTGACAATTGCTGATCTTGTACCAAATAGGTTAAGAAGCTCTTCAAAACAAACATTTTATTTTATTTCCTTCCTAAAATAAAAGACCTATAAAACAAGGTGAAGGGCTGGAGAGATGGTTCAGTGGTTAAAAGCACTTGCTTACTAGCCTGCAGATCAGGTCCAATTCCTTGGCAACCACACAAAGCCAGACCAAAAACAAAAAGTGCCACACATGTCTGGCATTTGTTTGCATAGCAAGAGACTCTGGTACATGTCTACACATATAAACAAAGGAATAAACATGTTGAAACTGTTAGTTTTTTTTTTTCTTTTCATGGGTGTTTCCTTGCTTTGTCAAGATCTTATACTGCTTCCAGTCCCCCCCACCTAAAAAACATAGGGTTTTGAAAATTCACTTCAGTAATAAACATCTGTGGGCAACTTAGAAATCCACGAGCCAAGGACTAGGTGAATAATATGTGCTATTTCATGTAATATGTAATACACAGAAAGAAATAAAAAGTGAAACTTCCAGATACATTAAAAATATTCAGCTTAAAAGTGAACAGCTCCATTAAATCAAGTTACAAAATCAGACATGCTAATGACAAACTGTGGAAGAGACAGCTCAAGAGTTTATTAAATACACCTTCTGGTACATTGTGAATCCTGAATCCAAAACTTAAATGAAGGCTGGAGAGATTGTTCAGCGATTAAGGCACTTGCCTGCAAAGCTGAAGGACCCAGATTTGATTCCACAGTCACTACATAAAGCCAGGTGAACAAGGTGACTCATGCATCTGGAATTTGCTTGCAATGGCTGGAGGCCCTGATGCACTCACTCTCCCTCCCTCCTTCTCTCCTTCTCTGCCTCGTTCTTTCTCTCTCTAAAAAATAAAATATTTTAGGGCTAGAGACATGGCTTAGCAGTTAAGGCACTTACCTACAAAGCCTAAGGACCAAAATTAAATCAGAAGAGTGTTCATTCTTTCAGTGACACTGAGCCCCAACAGAGGCACATTAAAAACTCACAGCTTACTTTCTTTGAGAACATACCAGAAATGCCACACCAGCAGAACCTACCTTCCTCTGGATACAGCTCGTCTACTACGAAACAATACAGACAAAGACGGCAGCCAGTGGTAGATGGCACTCCTCAACCCAGAGCACAGAGTTCAGCTTCTGGCCCCCTGTGATCTAGGAACACCAGGTGAACCCCACCCAGAGCAAATCAAGGGGCAGCTTCAGGCACCCTGTGATCCGGAACACATGGTAGCACGTGAGTTGGCATATTAAGAACAATCTATCTTGGTGGGCATAATGGCATACATATAATCTTGGCACTCAGGAAATTAAGGCAAGAGGATGATCATGAGTTCAAGTCCAGCCTGAGCTATATAGTAAAACTGTATTTGTATATGTATGTATGTATATGCATATATAGGGATATATGTGCATATATACATATCTCATATATACATGTGACTGAGGTGATGGTTGAGTCAACTGAGTCATACAAGTATGAGGACCCAAGGCAGAATCTCCAGCACCCACATAAACTCCAGGCAGGCATGGTGCAGAGTGCCTGCAAAATCTCAGCATTTAGAAGGATGAGGCCAGATGATCTCAAGTTTAAGGTCAGACTGGACTGTGAAATAAGTTTAAGACAAGCCTGGGGCTACATAACAGAACTCTATAGCAAAATCAGAAAGAACTGGGCTGGAGAAATGGCTTAGCAGTTTAGGCATTTGCCTGCAAAGCCAAGGGACCCAGGTTCGATTCCCCAGGACCCACGTTAGCCAGATGCACAAGGGGGCGCACACACCTGGAGTTCGTTTGTGGTGGCTAGAGGTCCTGGCGTGCCCATGTGCCCATTCTCTTTGTCTAATAAATGAATACATAAAATATTTTTTAAAAAACAGTGTCATTTGAATGATGACCTTTTCTTACTGAGGGCAAGGCCTGTGCCGGCCTTGCACAGGCACACGGCAAGAGCCCCTCCTTGTAAAGGCAATGGGACCCTGACTCCAGCAACGCCTGTGTCTCAAACAGCTGGAAAATGAAAACCAGGCTTTGGCAGTGGTCCATGCTCTGCTCATTGGCGTCCAACTTCACGTATTTTGAAGGAAGTCTGAGCTACACCTTTGTGGAGAGAAGCCTCTCTTGCGGAGGCAGAGCACCGGCACGCTGACAGTGTGACAGCATGGTCACTGCCTTCCCCCCACACACGGTCTCCATGGGGGAGACTGGCGAAGTGCATGTCCCGTCCCTGCAGCAGAGTTTCAGAAAGAACTGAAAACAAGCCAGATCCACCAAGATGATGTCACATCCCTGGAATTTTGGAGACAACTCCATGAATCCCAAAACTATTTCTGGCTACTTTGCCAAACTCAAGGCAGGATTTGTCTCTGCCCAGCTCAGAGAAAAGGCATCCTCTTTTGTGAGAAATCAGCACCACAGACCAAAAAAAAAAAAAAAAACACCCGATTCATGCTGATGAAACATCCTCCACATTTTTTTGAGAATACTGTGTTTTAAAAACTATATACTCTTTCTTACTTCACAAAATACAATCAATGATTAGCCTGAAGGTAGTAGGTAGCTATGCACAAATCTGATTTCTGAATGAGTCTTATTTTAGAAATTGACACTCTGAGTTTTCATGGTCAAAATATTCTATGTATGTAACATGATATCAAGGGAAACTACTCAGCCTGTATTCACAGACTTCCAATGTTGACTCTTTTCACCAGTAACAAAGACCTATTTGAGAAAAGCAAGAAAAGAACATTTACTGTGCACTGTTCTAGGCACATCTTTCACATATATATAGAGTATGTTTCAGCTATTGTGAAAATGGGAAGTAACAGAATTATGTCCTCAAATCAAGGATGTACCATAAATATGCAGTATGTTTGTGGTGGTTTGGTTGTACAATGTCGCTCACAGACTCAGGTGTTTGAATACTTAATCCCTAGTTGGTGGCGCTGTTGTTAGGGAAAGTTATGGAGCCTTGCTGGAAGATGTGTGCCAGGCCCCAGTGCAGTTCTCTACTTCCTCCCTGCTGTGCTATAACGTGATGACTGGCTGCCTGTTCCTGCCATTCTTTCTCTAACATGTTGGACCTCCCTCAGAACTGTAAACCAACACAAACCATCCTTCCACTGAACTACTTCTGGTCACATGTTTGCTCACAATGATGAAAGAGTAAGTGAATCAGAAAACTGGTACTGTGAAGAGGGGTCATGGCTGTGATGACCCTGAACACATGGCTCCCAGTCACTTGGAACTGGCTTATAGGAGGAATGTGGGAGGATATGGCATTTTGGACTACAGCAGTTCTACAATGCTGTAAGCAGAGATTAATGGGCCATTCTGATGGGAGTGCAGGAGACCAGAAAGCTGAGAGAAACACAGACTGTAGAGTCCAGGCACATGCGGTTTCAAAGGGGACCCAGGTCTCTATCAGGAACTGAAATAGGGGTAGCTCATGTGATATTCTGGTGGGAAGAAAAACTGGGTGCATTCTGTCCATTTTCCAAGAAGCTGAGCAAAGCTGAATTTAAAAGTAATGCTCTAAAGGGTTTGACAGAGGATGTTTCAAGGAAGAATATCAGTGAGGCTGTGGTTTGGCTTCTATCTGCTACTCTAAATCAGATCTACAAGGAAAATACAGAACAGAAAGATAGAATAATATGTTTGGCACAGAAAAAAAAAAATGTCAAGTTGAAAGTCCCTGGCACAGAAACTATAGCCTCTTTGATAATAATTTTTTAAAAGATTACTACCATAAAGATAAGCCAAACCACTCCATGCTGGGAAAACAGGAAGGATTCCTTATAGGCAGGACCCAACCCTCTGAAGGCTCAGACTAGTAATGTAAATTCATTTGAAAGGACAAAAGTCTGAAAGAAGAAAGCTGAAGGAGGTCTCTGCTCCCCAACGTCAGGATACAAAAGCTGCCACAGCTGTGTCCAAAGCCAGGCAGGATCCCAATCTGACAGCAGAACTTGTCCACATGGTACTGGTGTTAGAAGATGAATGCTACAAGACTGAAGAGGTCATTGAGTATTTCACCATGGTTCCAGAAAGCCACTGAGGCTAAGCTAAGTGAGGCAGGGTCAGAGTCCCTGAGTGGCCACCACAAGTGGAACTATAAAGGTAAACCATAAGTTGCAATGGAGCTCTCTGGATGCCAGGACCATGCGACATCTGTCAAGAAAAGCTGCAGGATCAGGGTAGATCCAGCCATTTTAAAGGGATAATGCTTAAAATAAACATTCACAGAATACCTAGGATAGGCACATTAAAACTCACCAAGAAGATGACTGTGTGCTGGTAATCCTTCTGGTTACTACTGTAGTCATATTAAGTGTGTGAGCATGAAATTTCTTGGCCCTGCTTTACTGCAAATTACCATAACACTCGCAGTCATGAATAAAAAATGCAGATGCTAGGTTCTGGGGTGCCAGTCACTGTGCCAGGAGATATTTAAGTTGGAGGACTGATGTCCACTTGGTTACTGAAGAGGGCACCAAAACTCGGGACTCCCCTATTTCTACTTTTCTCAGTACCACTGATAAATCATCATAGGCTCTGGCTGAGGAGAAGCTCAGTGGATAAAGCATCTGCCACATAGGCATGAATACCTAGGAACCGATCCCTACAACGCACATAAGACCCCGATGCTGAGGTGTGCATCTGTAACCCTGATGCACCTGTGATCAAGGAAGGAGGCAGAGACAGAATCCACAGCCCAGAGGTTATGGTCCAGCCCGCCTAGCACATGGAGCCATGAACAATGAGAGACTCTGCCTCAAAACAAGACAGAGGATGAGGACCAAACCCTGAAGTTGTCCTCTGACTTCTATGGCACAGCAATGCATGCCAGCACTCACACACATGAACATACACACACGTATATACATCCATGACATACAAACAAAAAGAAATATTCAAAGTTAGCTGCACTTGGAAGATGCAGCTCTGAAACCAACAGAATGGTTATGTTATCTAATCCACTGTCTTCATTTTACAGGTGTGACGGCAATAGACAAAAAAGTAAGTGGCAAGGTAATGAAGCTAATAATTTTTTTAAAGGCTTCTTTTCCCACTCCTATATCATAGAAAGTTCCTCCTATGTTTTTCTTCCGGTAGTAGCAGAGTTTCCAGTCTTATATTGAGGTCTTTGATCAATTTGGACTTGATTTTTGTGCATGCCAAGATATGTGGGTCTAGTTTCATTTCCCTGCATATGGTTATCCAGTTTGTCCAGCACCATTTGTTACAGATGGTTTCTTTTCTCCAATCTACATTTTCAGGGCCTTTGTCAAAGATCAAGTAGCTGTAGTTACTTGACCTAAAGTCTGGATCCTCGATTCTGTTCCATTGGTCTATAAATCTGTTTTCATGCCAGTACCACGCTATGTTTGTTACTATGGCTTTGTAATATAGCTTTAGATCAGGTATGGTGATGCATCCAGAGGTGTTTGTTTTGCTGAGGTTATGCCGAGGCCTTCTGTCATTCCATGTGAATTTTGAGATCATTTTTTCTATCTGTGAAAAATAATACTGGGGTTTTATTGGTATTGCATTAAATCTGTATATTGCCTTTGGTAAGATTGCCATTTTCACAATGTTAATTCTGCCTATCCAGCACTGTGGGAGGTCTTTTCATCTTCTCAAGTCCTCCTCAATTTCTTTCTTCAGTGCTTTTATGTTTTCATTATATAGGTCTTTCACATACTTAGTCAATGTTATTCCAAGGTATTTTTTGTTGCTATTGAACATGGGATAATGTCACTAATTTATTTCTCTGTATCTTTGTCCTTTGCATATAGAAAGGCTACTTATTTTTTGTGCTGATTTTGTATCCTGCTACTTTGCTGAAGGAACCAATCACCTTTTAGAGTTTTGAGATGGAGACTCTCGAGTCACTTATATATAGAATCATGTCACCTGCAAATAGGGCTAACTTAACTTCTTCCTTTCCAATTTGTATCCCTTTTTCTTTCTTTCTCCTGGCTTATTGCTTGGGCTAGGACTTCTAGTACTATGTTGAAGAGCAGAGGTTAGAGTAGTCCTAGAGCCACTGCAAATGAACTTCAGATGCATGTGTCATTTTGTGCATTTGGATTTTTGTGGGTATTGGGAAATTTAACCCAGGCCATCAAGCTTTGCAAGGAAGCACCTTTAAAGGCTCAGCCAACCCTCTAGCCCCATGTATGAATTTCAAATATGCAATCCATCCCAATTCATTACTGTGTTTGGTGGCCATCTGGGTGGTTCCTTAAGTATGAATAGTAAGTACTAAGCAATTACTTTCATCTTAATCCTAGTATCTCAAGGAAAATAAACTTTTATCTTAGGTCTATCCTTACAAACCTAGAATAAGATTTCAAAGTCTATACCAAAACCATGGTCCAGGACTTCCCTCAAAATTTGTGTCTATCACTTATTTTCAGCCACAACAATTACTATTTTAGGCAGATTATAAAGACTGTATGGCTGGAGAGATTACTCAGTGGTTAAGGTGCTTGCTTGCAAAGCCTAATAACTCAGGTTCAATTCCCCAGTACCCATGTAAGCCAGATGCACAAAGGAGCACATGCATCTGGAGTTCATTTTGTCTGGAGGCCCTGACATGCCCATACTCTTTCTCTCTGCACCCCCTCTCTGTATCTCTCTGCTTGCAAATAAATAAAACATTTTTTTTAAAAGACTGTAATGGGCTGGAGAGATGGCTCAGTGAATAAAGCACTTGGTCATTAGTCCCTGAATTTGGGTCCCCCAGAAACTATGTAAAAAATGGACACTGTAGCAGGTTCTGTAAACCCAGCATGCCTATGGCAGAGTCAGAAGAACGACTCAGAAGCTCTCAGGCCAGCTAGCCTGATGAACACAAACATTAAGAAAAGACCTGCCTCAAAACAGGAAGGCTTAGACTGACACCCAAAGTGTACTCAGATCTTCACATGCATGATGTGGCACACAGACCCACATTTACACATACAAACACTCCCATACATCCACATGTCATGCACACACCCACACAGAAATGAACTCAGACCTCCACATGCATGCTGTGACACATGCACTCACATTTACACATACAAACACTCCCATACATCCACATGTCATGCACACACCCACACACAAATGGACTCAGACCTCCACATGCATGCTGTGACACACGTACCCACATGTACACATACAAATGCTCCTGTACATCCACATGTCTGTCTGTCTCTGTTTCTCTCTCTCTCTCTCTCACACACACACCTCAGACCTCCACATGTATGCTGTGACACACGCACCCACATTTACACATACAAACACTCCCATACATCCACATGTCTGTCTGTCTCTCTCTCTCTCTCTCACTCACTCACACATACACACCTCAGACCTCTCCATGCATGCTGTGACACATGCACCCACAATAATCATACACTCACTCACATACATCCACATCACAACCTTAGACCTCTACCTACACGCATGAAGTGGCACACGCACCCATGTTTACAGATACAGACACTCCCATACATCTATATAATACACCGAAAGACAACAACCTTAGACATACAGGCTATATTGACTGGTATCTCATCATGGATTAGCAGAAGCACATATGTGATAAAGGCACAAAGATAGCACCAAAAGAATCTCAGGAGGAAAATTAGGAATATAAATAAGAACAGGACGGAATCCAAAATTTCATAGCCCAGGGCTTGGATAGTCACCATCTTAGGCTAAAAATCTAGTTGCTGTCTCACTCAAGCAAAGAGAAATCTCATTTGGATGGGATTCCCATGGTTAGTAAGAGAGCAGCAAGCCAGCTTTTCAGAGCAGAAGCATGGAGTCTATTGGTATTAAGATCTATGAGCAATTTCCCCACAGTTCCTCATAGAGTCCCTTCTGTGCTGCTGGGGACCGTGTCCTGCACAATCCCAGCGTGTGCTGGCTCCCTTCTGCTCAGGCTCTCAATGTAGGCGGATGGCCTGGTGCCAGATAAAAGCAAGACAAGACAGACAACGTGTCTCACTGTGCAGAGGAAGTCCATGTGGAGAAGGCCAACGTCTCCCTTGGAGAAGAGCCTGGCTTCACTCCAACTTCCAGACAAATGGGCAATTAAGGTCACAAAGCTGGGAGCCTGGTCACAATCACCCCAGCCTGGAAGGTTTTCAAGGCAGGCATTCCTCATCGCCTATGAAAGTAATTTGTAAGCTGGTGCTGGGGTGAGAAGGGAGCGCAGGATTTTGGTCTCTAGAAAGCATGATTCAACAAACTCAAAGAGAAGTTTTTGCCACTAACATTTATACAACTTGTAAACTTTTAGGCACTGAAGTTGGTTTCATCTTTTTCCTGCTGAGACATCTTTTCATCTTGTCTTGTTTATTTACTTTTAACAAGGGGAGTTCCAGGTTAACTTTAAAAGCTTATTAAAAAGGATATGAGAAGGAAGAGCTTTACTGAAAAGAAGGTATAAATCAAGGCAGGATGAGTGAATAAAGATAGCCTACAATAAATTCAGCAGTAAACCAGTCTGATTTAGCAAAATAAACCGCATCAATGCAGCCTGTTCTGGGCTAGTAAATAGCTTGTGGGCCACATCCACCATAAACAGCCAGTGAATCCAACGGTCCTCATCTAACCCATGGAAGAGTGGGTCACTCTGGGATGGACAGCAAGTCCCCCACATAGTCCAGATAGCTGAAGGCTGATATAACCAGTGTGTGAAATAACCACCATTCAGTGACTGTGAGAACACAAACTCTACCATTCACCCTCTCAGCTATGCTCCCTGCAATCCCTTTCCCACATCTTCTCATTAAGAAGTCAGAAATTTCTGGCAACTTCCAGTATAAAAAATTCAGTCCAGGGCTGGAGAGAAAGCTCAGTGGCTAAAGGCAGTTGCTTGCAAACCCTGATGGCCCAGGTTTGATTCTCCGGCACCACATAAAGCCAGATGGCCAAAGTGGTGCAATATATCTTGGAGGATATTTTCAGTTCTAGGAGGCCCTGAGGCTCCCATACTCACTCACTGTCTCTCTCTTTCTCTGCCTCCTTCTCTGTTTCCATCTTAAATAAAAATATTTAAAATCTTTTCAGTCCAATGAGGACTCCATACTTATAACCAGTTACTGCAAATCAAAAATAATCCCACCTCTCCATGAGCAACTTCCAGCTCAGTGTGGCCTGGAGTTAGGGAAGGAGGGAGAACAGAATGCACCATAGGAAAGGGCATTGTTCCTTCTTCCTTCAGACTTCATCCATACCATTGATGTGGTTACCAGTGAAAAGGATTGGATTGTGTTACAGATAGGTGCTGTTTATAAACTGTTTACTGATTTTTTATTTTTTGTTTATTTTTATTTACTTATTTGAGAGTGATAGAGAGAGAGAAAGGCAGAGAGAATGGGCACATCAGGGCCTCCAGCCACTGCAAACCAACTCCAGATGCATGCGCCCCTTGTGCATATGGCTCACATGGGTACTGGGGAATCAAGCCTCGAACCGGGATCCTTAGGCTTCACAGGCAAGCACTTAAGTGCTAATCCATCTCTCCAGCCTGTATTGATTTATTTTTTAATAGTTTTTATTTATTTGAGACAGAGAAAGAGAGGACAAGAGGCACAGCAAGAGTGAGTGTAGGCATGCCAGGATCTCTTGCCACTACAAACAAACTCCAGATGCATGTGCCACTTTTTGCATCTGGCTTTACAGGGGTACTAGGGAATTGAACCCAGCCCGTCAGGCTTTGAAAGCAAGCCCTTTAACTGCTGAGCTATTTCTCCAGCCCTACTTATTCATTTCTTTTTGTAGGTGTGTACTGGGTCAGAGTGTAAACTTCATGTTTTGTGGTTGTTTAAAGTAAAACAAAAAATACTGAATCACAATCTTGGGTGATGGGTAGTATACACAGTAGTGGTGGTACCTCGCCTGGATCCAAGCCCAGCTACTAAGCCTCTGATGACTCGGTTTCCCATACACGGGACGTGAGAACAGTTACAGAACCTATGGAATCATGGGGTCTGGGGAAGGAGGTGGTGAGGTAAGCTAGTGGAAGCTCTCCAAGCAGTTTCAACACAGACTGGCTAATAGGAGGAAGAAGGGTTATACTCAAAGGTAAACGTCTCCCTTACTCTCCAGGCACAGCAGGACTCCTCCACAGCTTCCCAGGGCATCTCTGACTGGCGCCAACAGGCTGCCAGTATCTCAATGAGGAAGGGCACAGATGCAGCTCGTTTGCAAGGGGTCTGAGTTTTTAAAGACACCCATCATGGTTCCTGCTGCTTACTTCTCTAACATGAGAAAACCTGTATGTCCCATGCCTCCCTCCCCTATGAAAAGGCCAAATATTTGGTGGTAACTAGCTTCTGGTCCCACTCTCCTGGCAGGTAGGCTTCGTGCGGGCTCCCAAGGAGCCCAAGTCCATTTAGTCAGTGTTTGAGTCTTATATGGGCAATGGCACTGGCCTCCAAGCCGGTCACCTAAGCAAGTATGCAGCCAGGTAACAGAACACTGGTCTCTCTTTTGCATACACAATCTGTCCTTCATCCCTGACAACTCTACTCTTCTTGCACATGAACGCAATCCTGCATCCTTGGCAACTCTGCACCCCAGTCTTTCTTCTAATATTGTTGGGGGAAAGGTGTGCAGGGAAGCAGGTACGTTTGCCTCACTAGCTGTTGCTGAGAAGTTTCTCCCTCATTTCACTAAACTTGAAAGGACGTGGTCTCACATGTTGGCAGGCCTTCCGAGGCTCTCCTCAGAATGCCAGGGCCATGTGACCCCCCTGCTCTGAGCCCTACTTACTAGTTACAGGGTCAAAAAGTCCCACTGAAATCCCATGATGGCCATGTGCGTAGCGGCACTATCAACTGAAAAAGAAAAGCAAGGGGAAGGAGAGAAGCAGAGTGAGAAAGTCCTCACGCTCAGCAGGGGACACACGGGGACCCAGCAGCAGCACTGGACAGCACAGCGGAGAGCGCCTGCCATAAAGCCTTCAAGCTTCGCATCCAGTGAGGGGCAGTAAAGACGCCACAGGTTCTCTGCACAGTGACAAACTGAATGTACGGGAGAGTGCCCGGCCCACAAAAGAACTGTGCACATCAGTAAGTGAGACACCATTATGATAAAGGTAGGATTCAGCGAAGGGCAGAGGGAAGCCGCTTGGGATGGGTGAGCACAGACGACTGGACGCGGCAGCGCTGGCTCCTCACAGGCCGGGCTGCAGGAGCGAGCACTCACCGAGGACACGGCGCACACGCGGGGACTGCCCCAGCCTCCCAGAGCAGGGGCCTCAGCCGCGGAAGAGGCGTTCTGCCAAATAGCTGGCACTGCCCTCGTGCATGACCCAGTGGTTTGCTGTGGAAAAACAAAGCGCTTCATCCATTTTCCTTTCCTACTGCCTTATTTTGTTTACTTTTATTTATGTTACTTATTTATTTCTTTTTGGATACCATCTCAACTCTAGTCCAGCCCAGCCTGGAATAAACTCATGATGTATCCTAGGCTGGCGTCCAGGTCAGGGTAATCCTCTGCCTGCCTGCCGCCTGACTGCTGCAATCATGGGTTTAAGGCATGATGGTAAACTTACTTTTGCATTACTTTTTTACTGCAGCTATTATATGTTTTTTTCTGAAAACCTTTTCCAATTAGAATGAGGCATGAAAGCGTTAGATCAAGTTGAGGGAAGAACTCAACATTTTGTGACGCTGTGGGAGGCTTGAAGGTTCTGGAAGAATGCATCATGGAATGCAAGCACATCCTCTGAACAGATTTCAACACTCGCAAGATCAGGCCGTACCAATGCCTGACAACTTCTCTCTGGAATTCTAGTCAAAGAAAGACGTGCCACAAGGGCAGGGGACTGGAGGTAGCATTACCGGGTTTTCAGTGCAAGTCATCCCTCATCCTTCTGGAGCAGGGTGCCAGCCTATGAGAGGGCACAGCAAGGTTGGGAGAAGCCCTGTCCGGCCCTGGGCCTGCAGGCCACCATCTGCAAGTAATGAGGGGCAGCTGCCCCAACACCGGAAAGTGGCAAGACACAAGAAAGGTTGATGGTGAAAACATAAACAGAACAAAAACTGGCTTCTAAAGTAAATGACAAAATTTGTAGATGTAAACAGATAGGTATATTTATCATAGAGAAAAGGGGATTTTTTTTCAAAATATGTATAGTATCTTTGGGGAAATTTTTACTAGCCTTCATTTTGTGCTGTGTACTTTTTTGGTACTCTTATTTCCCCTATAGGCATATATATTTTCTTTTTTTTTTAATTTTTTTTTGTTTGTTTATTTATTTGAGAGCAACAGAGAGCAACAGAGAGGAGGGAGAGAGAGAGAGAGACAGAGACAGAGACAGAGAGAGAGAGAAAGACAGAGAGAATGGACGCGCCAGAGCTTCCAGCCTCTGTAAACGAACTCCAGATGCGTGCGCCCCCTTGTGCATCTGGGTAACGTGGGTCCTGGGGAACTGAGCCTCGAACCGGGGTCCTTAGGCTTCGCAAGCAAGCGCTTAACCGCTAAGCCATCTCTCCAGCCCTATTTTCAAGAAAGAAAGAAAGAAAGAAAGAAGAGAAGAAAGAAAGAAAGAAAGAAAGAAGAGAGAGAGAGAGAGAGAGAGAAAGAAAGAAAGAAAGAGAAAAAGAAAAGAAAGGAAAAGAAGAGAAGAGAAGAGAAAAGAGAAGAGAAAAGAGAAGAGAAGAGAAGAGAAGAGAAGAGAAAAGAGAAGAGAAGAGAAAAGAGAAGAGAAGAGAAGAGAAAAGAGAAGAGAAGAGAAAAGAGAAGAGAAGAGAAAAAATAAGGAGGGTAGAGGGGAAAGGGAAGGAGGTAGGGGGGCTCTGTTACTTTTATAAACAGAATACTAATCTGTAAAAGGAAACATTTTCTGCTGTAGACTGACACATTAAGTCTTTAATATACACTGGGGCCAGGGCAGGGAAGGTGGGGAGATGGTGCAGTGGGGAAAGGCAAGTCTGGATCCTCAAAGTGTATGTAAAAGCCAGACGCAGCAGCTGCAGTCTATGATCCCAGCCTCCTATGGTGAGACTGTAGGCCAAGACCAGCTAGCCTGGCAAACACAGCAGTGTACTACAAAGGGATCTGCCTAAAACGAGGTGGAAGGTGAGGACTCACATCCAAAGTGGTCCTCTGACCTCCTATGAGCCCTGGCATGTGTGTACCCTGCCCGCACACAGTTTAAAGAAGGCACATCCCTCCTCTACAGAGCAGGGAAAACTTCATACTTCACATTTCTTATTACCATCCAACTCTGTGTCTTTATTACTTGGGAAGAATCAAAGTCAAGTTCTGTTTTACTAGCACTTTTCCCCCCAAGGATGACTGAAGCATTTAAAGGGTGTGTCTTTTAAACAGTCAGTCTTCAGAATTAGTTTGTGTTTCTCTTCTATTAATTAAAAGCACAATACTGTTCTCAGGAGAAGTTGGTTAGAGAGGCGAGGTCAACTGAAACAAATGGGCCCACAGCAACCAAAGATGGCAAAGAGGCAGATCTCTGGATATGCTGTTGTCAGAACTAATGGTTATTCTGAAAAAAGCATAATTTCTTTGGGTTCTCTGGCATTGTTCCAGATTTATCTAGGAATGCTATGGAAGGAAATATTGAATGTAGCTCGATGTTTGAGGTTGCATGCCCCTGTCAGAGGAAAGAGAGAGATGTAGTATCCCCAGAACAGCAAGGAATGGGGAGGGACCCACTGCTTATTTAGGGAGCTGTTTTCCTTATACAGTCTCTAGTGACCTTTGAGAAGGCCAAGTGATCTGGCCCACAATCTTGGAAATGGCAGAAAGTCCTTGCTTTACTAAAGTCGGTAAACTGACCTCCTGGGGAAGAAAATTCAGGCATGCCACTGCCTCAGAATGTCAATGTGATCTCCAGCAAAGCATTCTGTATTCCAAGTTCAAATGGAAATAGAGTCTGGCGCTTCAAGCCAGGGTCACAAAATTTCAATCAAGAAACCTGCCAGGCTGGATGCTGGGGTGACGTCCTGTGTTTGTTGAAGTCTGCCTAGCAACAACTGAAAGCACATTCAATCTGGAAAATTAACCACCAGCCAGAAAGACAATAAGGTCTACTTGCATGCCTTCTCCTCTTTACAACAGAACGTACCATCAGCTCCCCCGGGTGCAGTAAGAACAGCAGGTACAATGAAATGCAGAATATGGAGAGGATTTGGGGGTGACCTCTCTGACCAGGCACAAGACAGAACATTTCAGGGTGAGCTAAATGCAACTTAAAGAACTTTCACTGTTACAAATTGATATTTATGATACTTAACATAACGATCTCCAGCTCTGTCCATCTTCCTATGTGTGCCACATGCTTTATCTCATATATAGAATCTAGATTTAAATATATGTACATACATATATTGCAGGACATAAAAGTAGAATGAGGTTTGGAGAGATCACTTAGTGGTTAAGACGTTTGTCTGCAAAGCCTAAGGACCCAGATGTGATTCCCCAAGTACCATGTAAGCCAGATGCACAAGATGGCACATGAATCTGGACTTCATTTGCAATGGCTGGAGGTCCTGGTGTACCCATTCTCTCCCTCTCTCTCTCAAATAAATAAAAACTAGAAAGGGGACTACAAGAGGGGACAAAAAGATCTAAAGGGAGAAGTAAAGGGGACAAGAAAGAAATGAAATATGTATGTATGTATATGTGTGTGTAGGTATGTGCATGTGTGAGTATATATATATTTTTATGATATACACACACATATGTGTGTGTGTGTGTGTGTGTGTGTATATATATATATATATATATATATATATATATATATATAAATAAAAGAAGAGAAACTAAGAAGTAGTGGGACCAGCCAAAGGGTGGGAGATGGCAGTGGTGAGTGATAAGTACAAAGTAGATTATTATAATATATACGAAAATGTGACAATGAAACTATATCTTTGTATGCTAACTTAAAATTAATAAAAACAAGACAGAGACAGGAGGATTGCTGAGAGTTTGAGGCCAGCCTGGATCTACAGAATGAGTTCCAGGTCAGTCTAGGCTACAGTGAGACATTTACCTGGAAGAAAAAAAAAGAGAAAGAAAAAACTGACACTCAAAATAAACTTTACCTTCAGCTTAAAACATATACATAACCGTATTAATTCTTTTGAACATATGCTAACTAACCTAATGATAGGAGGAGGTAATCTGTACATTGTCTTGAACTCTAATTTCTCATCAGGAAGACACTGTAACAATAGTATCAACTTTCAAATCTCTCTCCATGGATGACTTTTTTTCTTTTTGAAGACAGCCCTTGCTATCAACATTAACCAAATTCAATCCAATTATATTTTCAAACAAAGCTTAAGGACATTTAAAAGTCAAAGTAAGAAAATGCTTGTTCTTATCTACTTTTTCCAATCACTCTCAGGTGGCCCTGGATGGTCAACGCCCACTGACTCTTAAAGGACACCAGCTGGAGAATGCCACAGACATGGTATGCCTGTAACACACATGGAGCTAATGAGAACCAGAGACTACTCAGGCTCTGGAGTAGGTGGGAGTCTGTATGGCACACCACATAGACTCATATGAGGAAAGCTGATCGCTTGAGGGATTTGGCTCCAAGAGCCACACTATCCTCCTTACGCAACAGCTCCCTGATCTCAGGTGACAAGTCAGACACACACACGGGCAGTCAAAGCCATGCAAGCCTGGCCGGGTCGGGGGAGTTCTCTGAGCCAGGGTTCTTTCTCTAAAATAAGAATAAAGCTTCAGGGTTTCTGTGAGGATTAAGGGCTCTCTTCTGCAGGAAGTGACTTCACATGATGCCTGATCTATTACAGGAACTTGGGAAGAAGTAACTATATTATAACTGTTAGCAGGGCTGGGGAGATAGCTCAGGCAGTAAAGTGCTTGCCTTGGAAACATGAAGACTGGAGTTCAATCTTCAGTACCCATGTAAAAATACGGGACATGGTGGGATACCTATAACCCCAGAAGTGACAAGACAGAAGGCCAACACGACTAACCTAATTGATGAGCCCTAAGACAATAAATGACCCTGTATCAAAACAAGTCTACAACAAGCCCAGAAACATGCCAGCAAGCTGAAAGGGCAGGACAGCCACAGCCCAGTGGTTTTCCTGATTTACAAGGCAAACCAACTCCCTTCCAACACAGAGCAGATAATGAATACTACCATCACATGCTGGCTTTAGTTGGAATAAATCCCATCCCATCTCTGGGTGCTCTATAAAAAGAAATTACCTATCAAGTGCATTGACATCACAGGTGCTAAAATAGTACATCAAATGACCTATTTCATTCTGTCTGCTGAGGGTATCTCTAAGCAATGCATTATTGTTAAGAACTATGAAAGGAGTCCAGTAAAGACAAGTGAGAGAAAACTACAACTATATTCCTAATAAGCAATGTGTTGATCTAAGTGAGACAGCAAAGAACTCCTTTGAAAATGGAACTGAAAACTGAAAGCTGTCTGTCTATCCAAAGTGAAGGATTAAAGTTCAGTTACCCCTCCAAATTACTGTTTTTTAAAAAAACAATCTGGCTGGAGAGATAGCTCAGCCATTAAGGCACTAGTCTACAAAGCTTAAAAACCCTGTTTCAATACCTCAGTACCCACATAAAGCCAGATGCATAAAGTGGCACATGCATCTGGAGTTCATTTGCAGTGGCTACAGGCTCTGTTGCACTCATTCCCTCCCTCTCTCCCTCCCCCACCCCCGTGTGCCTGCATCTCTCTACTTAAAAAATAATTAAATAACTGAAGAAGCCTTCTTCATTTGATGTGTTCATCCATTCAGTAAGCCATCTCCATTTACTTCTCTCATCAATGTATCTTGCCTGTATCTTTCAGTCAGATTTCTGTTCATCCCATAACATCAGAATCCACACTGGAATTGATCACTGTAGTTTTATGGCTCAATCCATTACCCCAACACACACAACGGGCTAAAATTTTTTAATGTGAAAATTCATCACTTCATCCGTTCATTCACCAGTGAATGTCCTTTCATCCCATGCCCATATCCACCGTTAAGTTTCATCAAACGTCAATCAAGTGTATGGACAGACATCTTAAGCCACACAAGGAATGACAATCGATAATTTCTTTGAAGCCTGACTTGACATAGCATTTTTACCATAAAGATCATAAGATACAGCCTTCTTTAAGATGGTTGATTGATTATATACTATGATAGCCTTATTATATATAGGTAAACATGTTTGTATAAGCACGCCACAGTAACTTCAGCTTTCTTTTACACAACCACCATCATTCAGTATCCCAGTGTATGTAAATAAATCTACAAGGAATGTCATTACTGACAAGGGTTGATGTCACTCCAATGAATATGTCACTAAACACACACTGGCATTTCATATAAAGCCATGACCAATCACCTGGTGTAGACTCAATTCTTTTTCTAATCCAATCCTAAATTGATGCTCAACTTACTAAGCATTGCTTCCACCAGAAACAGGAATTCAAACCAATGTTGCCTTAATAAATAACTATTGCTGTCCGAATTTTCATAAGCAAGGCAAGGTGTGAGACTTGGGGTGAATCATAAACCCCTTGTTATTCACTTTGTTACATCTTTACAGAGATTCATCTGGACTAATTTCAGTGGCAGGCTCCCATCATTGAAGATGTGGTTATCCCACTTTACTGGCAAAGGTAGGAAAATTGAAAATGTCAGCCGACATAAAACTGCTACATACATCTCACATGAAGCAAATACACTGTGCAATTTGGTGTGGTGGGGAGAAGAATAGATTCACCACCTATATAGCAAAACGACAGGATTTCATTTCATTCAGATAGTAGAACAAGATGAGGTCTGTCGGGCATCACAGTTCATTATTCATACTCTCGGCAATTTTTGAGACATTTCAATTGTTCTGCCTTTAATGTGGAGAAGATCTTCACTTAGCCTTTCCTCGATGTCTACATATATCAAACCATTGTGTTGTACACAATAAATCTCTACAATGTTTATTTGTCAATAGAATGAGAGAGGAGGGAGGGGAAGAGTGAGGATGGAGAAGAAGGGAAGGGGGAGGGGGCAACACAGAGGAAAGGAGGGAGGGAAAGAGAATTTCAGAGCACTAGAGATGCTATGCACCATGCTGCCACCATGTTAGACCCATGAAGGACGTAAGGCTGTGAGCCCATCCCTTATCAACCATGAGTGGAGATACTATGTTTGGTGTCTGTGTGGGTACCAGAGTGATGTGGCAAACTTAGGGGCTTGGTGGGACAGAGGGTATCAGGTGACTTAGTGTTGTGGTAGCCAGGGCTTCAAGCCCCTTAAACAGGACCAATGGAGTGAAGATGGCCTGGAAACTCTGAGGAGGTACGTGGTCATGAAGGTGAAGAGGCAGATAGAAAAAAAATGGAGTGAAGAATCATTTTCAATACATATTTTGAGACAGGGTCTCACATAGCCCAAGGTGAACTTGCTATGTAGTTGAGGTTGGACTTGAACTTTTAATCTTCCTGCCTCTACCTCCAGAGTGCTGGGATTGCAGGCACACACCACCATTCCTGGTTTAAGACTCTTGATAGGCTGTAATGGGATAACAAGGAATAGCAGAAAAAGGATGACTTCAAGGTTTCTGATAGGAAAATGGCAGACATAGTAACAACAGAGATGTTTTATAGGAAAAACATAATTTTAACTAACATATTGGCTTTAAAGTTTAGGTAGACGTTTAAACACTCAGAGTCAGTAGGCTGGAACTAGTGTCAGTCAGGAATTATCTACGTTCCAGGTATAGCTGAGTGATCCACATAGAATTGCCTATCAAGATAGAATTTTTCATAGCCATCTCTTTAATATTATAAAAATAACAAATGTGTTTTATGGTAATTACAGAATTTTAAAAGGCCATTTGAAAAAAAAATGGCCAAACTTGTCAGCTAAGAACCATGGGAAGAGAAATGTGCATTTCTTCTGACAAGTGGATCTTAGCCGGTATCACTTGAGCCAAGGTTAAAGAAAATGCCCCTCCTTTACTTGGCAACTGCCTCCTCCAGCTTCCTGTCCCCAGCTGCTCCCCAGCTCCCTCCACTCCATTGGTCTGGGTGCCTCCGAGATGTGGAACATGTCTCACTGAGACTATACATCAACATGTGGGCCACCCAATGTTCACAGACTCAAAGAGTCCCCTTATTCTAAAGAGCCCACATACTAGGTCACAGCAGACAGCGTGTGAGGAAGGAAGGCAGCGGCGTTAGAACCCAAAGGGCAACCTCTTGTGGTGAGATCTGAGATGTTCCCTGAGCCATAGAGCTACCTGGCAGTCCCTTAAACAAGAAGTGCCTGGAATTTTCTGTTTATTGCATTCTGCCCAGCAAAGAAGGCATATTTTCTGCGTCCAAAGTGAAGCTCAATTTACCCTGATAATTCTTTCTCTAGCCTCATTCATGTATAGCCTACCATCCCTGACAACTTCTCACTTCATAATAAAGGATCAATACAGATCCCTGACAGCGACAACTACCCTATTACATGAGAATTTACCACACCACTAATCTCTCAGGAGAGGGAAGGAGGAACAGAGAGAAAAAAAAGAAAAGACTCTCTATCAGGAAAGAAAACATTCTTGCCCCTGAAACACAAAACATAGAAGCATTTAAATAAAAACAAGCAGGCACTAAGGTTGATTAGCTCAGTGAAGAGCAAAGCTGAGTTCAATCCCCGGTATTACAAAAATATAAAATGAAACGAAACCAATACGCACACTAAGAATCAAGAAAGTAGTATCCCCAAGTACAAGTTACAGCCACTCAAGGCTAAAGTGAGACAAGCCATCAAAAGCATTATAGGCCAGCATGTGGGTGCTTAATGTCCAAACACCCACAGCTGTGAGGCCATCCCTCCACCTGTCAGATTCACACGCTGAAGTGGACATAGCTGCTCATGGATCAGTCTCTCAATGCTTTACTGTCTGCAAGGCATGCTTGAGTGCATAGTCCCTACTGATTTTTAATGCCAATTCAATGAGGAATTATCCCAATTTTTGCAACCGAGCTTTAACTCAGCTGCCAAATGACTTCTCTTCTGCAGCTGGTGATGGATGGGACCTCGGGCCAGAGCTCATGGCTCCCACTTCAGCATTCTTTATAGTATTGACATCTCTTATTTGTCTCGCTTTCTGATGGATTCAACCCGACAGCTCAGGATGACTCAGCAGAGAGGAACCAGAGAAGACAGAGATGGAGATGACGGTGATTTGTAGAGAACTGCCCAGCACAGTCACCTCTGGACTGAGGCCCCAGCTTACACAGCTCCTTCAGGCCCTTTACAGCGTCCTTCAGGGAAGGTTGACATGGGATTAGAGAAGACAGCACTCTCAGAGTTTCCATTCAAGTAACAACATTGAGTTTGCTGTGTTTTCTAATTAACATAAAAGCATAGATTTTTTTTTTTTTCTTGAGAGAGCGCATGGTTCTTTTGAAAACATGAATGGTCAGGACAGGAAACAGAAGGGACATGTGGACTCCTTCCTCAGCTAGCAAATGGATATTCAAGACGTGGACAACTACTTCAATTCTCCAGGTCACATTTTCCTTGTCAGTACCCTAAACTAGGAAATCTCTAAGGCCCCTTCAGTCTTACAATCCCACAATTCTGCCAAGTCCCTTAGCTCTAACCGGACACACAGGACAACATGTTAAGTCCAAAAATATACGATCCCTTAACTCTAGAGTTCAAAATAGATGTACTGTTAGTATATCAACTCAAAAGAATGGAACAATGTAAGAAAACTTTAATAAAATCCAAGCATACTAAACAAATGGGTACAGAAAGGAAAGAAATATAGGGGACTGGGGAGATGGCTCGGTGGAGAAATTTGCTTGCAAAGCCTGCCAGCCCAGGTTCAACTTCCCAACATCCACGTAAAGCCAGAAGTAAAGCTGGATGGGTAAAGCGGTGTGATCTGTGATACCCGCAGGCCCAAGACAATGGGAGGCAGAGCTGGGAGAATCTGAAGCTAGTGGTGACACGCTCCTTTGTAGTGTCAAGAGACCTGTCTGACAATAGCCATCTCCAGGTTGTCCTCTGACCTCCCTGTATACACCATGGTCTTCTCTCACACATGCATAAGTAAAATGTTTAAAATAATTAAACTGTTTAAAAAGAGAAGCAGCAACATGTAGGGTGGGGGAAGGAGAGAAGAGGCTGTCAACATAGGCTGGACTAATTAGAATATCCTGCAAAATGGCAAGCCTTGAGCTGTACAGCTATTGGATTAGATCAGAGATTAACGTGAGAAAAAAGTCTTTTTAGTTGAGGAGTGTTTTGGGTTTTGTATAGACATTAGACTCAAACTGAGTCTATATCTGGGGGCAGGTTGAGGAGCAGTGGGCGGCATGGGTAGGGAAGTAGGAAGGCGTCGACTTCCTATGAAGCCTCAGTGCATGCCGAGCTTTGCCTGGAAGGCAGCTAAAGCCTGAGTGTAGATACAGAACAGGAACACTTATGCTTCTGGGCAAGAACCATGTGCTCAGAAATTATTGATCTCTTACCCTATCACATAGTTCACTGACGTTTCCACTGCGTAACCACATCACACCAAGTCCTAACACACAGTCCACTCAGCAAAATTAAGCAATTTCCAAGCAATTAGCTGGCTGTTGAATTCTGTAGACTCAAGTGTCTGCCAAGAAAAAACATTATCAAATAATATTTAGAAGTGTTACATATTGTGTGTTTCTGTAGGAAATTCATAAAATGCTATCCAAGAAACTTTTCTGGAAAAGAATTTCTTAAACTATATGTGGCAGCATTTTTCAAACTTGTCTGTGGTATTTTTTTTTTTTGCAGAGTATTTCTGACAGTGTAGAGCCAGTGTTTCACAATACACTCTCTTGAAAAAAAAAAAAATCACACCATGAAATAATGAATTTTAAGAGAATGAAGCTGAACAGGAAGTTCAGTCCATGAGTGCATAACCCACAATAGATAAATTATAGGTATTATATACAATAAAACCATACTTACGGTCAACTCGACAGTCCACTCTCTCTCCCTCGGCTCTACATTCACACTCCATTACCAAAAGCTCCCAACCCTGGCTGCATAGTAAAGTCACCTGACCAACTTGTGAAGAATGAATGCCTATGTCTTCCTTCTAGAACAGTCCACTCAGGATCTTTAACTCAAGTGTCAATAAGGTTTTGTAAACAACCCTAGATAAAGAGTTCAGATCACTAATCTGGAGTTTAATTTTGCTAAAATGGTTAATGGTGGAATTAAAAATAGGGCAATAGCATGAATTCCACTTAGTAATTCAGCCAGAAAAATATACTCTGAAAAACTGAGAACTGGCTGCACCTAATCCACAGAGGACACTGGGCCCCAAATACTATGGGCCTTCCCTTCTGTGGCTTGTTTATCATGATCCCAGTGGTTTAATGTCAATACCAGAGGAGGCTGAATTGATAACCAGTGGTTCCTGAAGGGACCTTTCATTTCAGACAGAACCCAATTTTCCATGACTTGCCTTCTCTGAAGGTATCCAATTCTCAGAGATTTTTGTTTGATTTCCATAAAACGCAGCCAGAAATAAATTACAACAGCCAAAAATTTCCAACCATTTTTCCCCTGAAAATATATTTGTTTAAAACTACATATCACAAAAGATTCAGAACTTAGCTAAATATGGTATCTATTTATTTTATAGCCATCATTCTGAATTTGGAGACTGTACTGTCCAGAATACAATAAAGGTATCACATTCATTGAAAACTCATGCTTCCAACCTTGTTAAATAGTTAATCTTCCTGAGAATGCATTTATCATCCAGGAAAGTGGTAGTAAAACATTCCTCAACCCCATGCTAATAAAAGTCAGGGGCTGTGGTTCAGTGGTGGAGAATTTTGCCCAGCAAGCATGAGTCCCTGGGTTCAAATGACAGCAACACAGACAGAGAGAGAGAGAAGAGGGGAGAAGGGGAGAGAGAGGGGGTTGAGAGAGGGGAGAGAGAGGGGGGAGAGAGAGGGGGGAGAGAGAGGGGGGAGAGAGAGGGGGGAGAGAGAGGGGGAGAGAGAGGGGGGAGAGAGAGGGGGGAGAGAGAGGGGGGAGAGAGAGGGGGGAGAGAGAGGGGGAGAGGGGGAGAGGGAGAGGGAGAGGGGAGAGGGAGAGAGGAAGAGGAGAGAGAGAGAGGAAGAGGAGAGAGAGAGAGGAAGAGGAGAGAGAGAGAGAGGAAGAGGAGAGAGAGAGAGAGGAAGAGGAGAGAGAGAGAGAGGAAGAGGAGAGAGAGAGAGAGGAAGAGGAGAGAGAGAGAGAGGAAGAGGAGAGAGAGAGAGAGGAAGAGGAGAGAGAGAGAGAGGAAGAGGAGAGAGAGGGAGAGAGGAAGAAGAGAGAGAGGGAGAGAGGGAGAGAGAGGGAGAGAAGAGAAAAGACAGAACAGAGAACAGAAGAGAAGACTTTGCCACAATCCATTCTATTCACCTGGCTATCCATCCATTTGTCTGGTTTGGTTTGCTGGGTTAGTTTGAGTTTAGGTTTAGTGAGACAGGATCTTGCATTTTAGCCCAGGTTTAGAAAATACTCACAATATAGCCCAGGCTGGCTCAGAATTTACAAGAAACCCTCCTGCCTCTGGTGCCCAAGTATAAGGCTGGCAGGAGGCAGCCTACACATCCGGCTGGGCAATTGTTTGTAATTCTGTCTGTGCACAGGTGATGAAAGGGTCAAGATGACCTGTCTTTTCCGGATTTCAAACCCGTATCCTCTTAACTTTTCATTAAAGAACTTAAAACAATTAGCTAGATGAAATCATATATAACTTTTAACCTTTGTTTTTGAAGAAAAAGCGGGGGTGGGGGTCTCCCTGCCATTCGCTCTGCGTCTACAAAGGCAATGGTTGGTTCTGTCCAGCTTTCAAGGAGCCTCTAAATAGACAGGCCTTCACCCAGTCTAAACCCTGAGCCCTGCACGTAAGCTCATCCACAAAGCCTTCCCTCACTTCAATCAACATACTAATTATACTTTTAAAAGCACACTCCAAATCTTCAAGGAAGCCTCAGAATAGAATAGAAAACACAGTCATTCCTCCATTTCCTCTACTAAAGGGTGGCGCTTGTAAACCCCTTCTCTGGAGCATGACATCCCTGAGGGCGTCCCTGCTGCTGTCCAGGCTACTAGGCAAGGCAGTGATGTTGGAAAGGGTGTCCTTAGCACAGCAGCACAGACCTGTCCAACTTCATGAGCTCTGAGGCAGGATGGAAAAGCAGGGGACATTAGAGGGATAAGAGAAGGAACAGAAGCCCTCACCAGGAAGTCCGTGGAACCTTCACACCAGCAGGAAAGTGAGAATTTCCACACAATTAACGACTGCTTCAGGCCATTCTTCCTTTCCAGCTGTAAACCTTCCATTTAATCTCACCAGAAACCCCCATTTACAGAGAAAAGATGTGTGCCAAACACCCAGTGTAACCCTGCCCATTCCACATTTTACCTTATTTGATTTTAATACCATCCAAGGTTCCTCCATAACTACCCTATTATCTCACTCATCAAGAGAGAGAGAGAAAATTAACTGTTTCTTATTAACCTTTTGGACTGCAAATTGAGAGCCACCAAAATGATATGTATAGCTAACGTAAAGACTGACTTGGGCTGTCCCTTAAGGAGCTCATACCCACACTCGCGTGTGTCACTCTCCTTTGGAAAGACATACCCCATTCAGCTGTTACCTTTCTTTCTGACCACCTTTCCCCTGACCCTAGTGCTTAAGCATGTACTAAAATATCTTTAATAGTATCTCCAACTTTGCTTCATACTGGCTAGTCCCAAAATCCCTTTCAGTGTTGAAGCCACTGATCTTGGATTTGCCTGAGTCCCTAGAGGTCCCAGCTGCTGTGACACTGAAGCTGCATCTCTGTCCCCTCCACACTAAGCACCTACCAAGCAACTTGTCTCTTTCAAAGTCAAATTTGCCTCTCCCTTAGTATTTCCCAAGAATCAGGAGGAAAGCAGAGAACTTGGATTCAGGGCTGGTGAGGGAAGTGGCCACACTGTGAGCAGATGAGATGGATGAAAGCAAGGGCACTCGAGAGGAAGACACACTTATCTATGTTTCCATGAAGCTCAGAAAAACACCATTTCTGCAATTTTGCTAAACCCTCTCTCTCAAGGCACTGGCTGAAGCCAACAAAAGCTAAGTTTCTCCAAACCCACAGAGTGGGAAGCAAGCCACTCCAGAGCACTTCCCCAACAGCACCTCCTACTGACTGGCTCGGGCATTTGGACCACTGTCTACAAATGGTACAGAAAAATTGTAAGAGGAAGAAGTTCCATTTAAGAAAACATTTCCAAACTCGCAGTTTAAAGTTTACTTATTCATAAAAGATTAAGGTTTTACAGTAACTCCAGAGTAAACAGACTCATGAGAATCAAGTTTTTCTTTTTGTTCTTCATCATCATCTTCAAAAAGGTAAATGGTGGGGAACTCCAGAAATAAGCCAAGGAGGCTTCATCTCCTCCCAGTTCCCTCAGTCCTCTTGTATTATCACAGTGAAAGGACTGGGTGATCACCTAGGATGATCAAAGTCCTAAAAGTGGTCAGTGCAAAAGAGAGACAAATTTCACAAGCATCTAAGCCATGCCCATCTCACTCATATACATACACACACAGCAGATAAAAAAAAAAGAAAAAGGAAACATAGTGAAATCCATTTCTCTACCACTTAAAATACCAAAAGACCTCCACTTTTTCAGGAAAGAATTTACATCCAAAAGAAAGTTTTAAAACAACAAAAGGGCCAATTTAGGACAAGCCACAACCTCCAAGCATTCAAAATGAGAGGGTAACACTCAGGATGTTCAGTAATTTAATTCAAGGGTCAAGTTACTTAGAGAAGCACAGGGTAGCAAAGTGTTCCCGGAACCATTATTAAGAAAAACAGAAAATGTTTCTACGCTGGACTGACCTCTCTGCATGTAGAATGGCTACAAACTTCTACACACACACATTGATGGAAACAGTACTAATGCCAACAGTCAGAGAGAAGACACACATCTAGATATGTAGAATAAAGTCCATAACAAAATCTTGTTTTTAAACAGCATTTACTTCTCCCACCTACAATATTAGCAATAATCCTATTATTCCATGAATAACATTGGCCAGTGACTAATATAAAAAGCTAATAAGTATATGATTCTTAAATAGCATGTGCTATATGCAGAATTCAAGATACAATGATTTAGAGGAATCTCATTATAGCAGTTACTTTCTCGTTACTGGGACAAATACCCGACCAGTAGTTTATGGAAGGGAGTGATTTTTTTCTAACTTACAGTGTTCAAGAGGATGATGGTGGGGAAAGCATGGCCGGAGCAGATCACCAGGCCTCACACCTTCACATCAGCAGAGAGAAAGTAGCAAGAATGAGCTGACAGTGGCCTGTAACACTCTAGGGCCTGCCCCCAGCTAAATCCCTCCTCCAACAAGTCTCCACCTCCCAAATTTCCAAACAGCTCCACCATCTGGGGATTAAATATTCAACTACAGGGCTAGAGAGATGGCTTAGCAGTTAAGGTACTTGCCTACAAAGCCAAAGGACCCACGTTCTATTCTCCAGGACCCAGGTAAGCCCAGATGCAGAAGATGGAGTATGCATCCTGAGTTTGTTTGCAGCGATTAGAGGCACTAATGTGCCTATTCTTTCTATCTGCCTCCCTTCCTCTCAAAAAAATCAATAAGAATAACATTTAAAAAGTTATTTTAAAAATATATTCAACTACATGAGGGTATGGAAGAGATTTTACATTCAAATCACCCCACTAATGCTGCTGTTGCTACAAATATTTTAAATTATGGAATTAAGGCAAATAACTTATATCTGTCTCAACTTTCCATTAAAGATCTGACTAACTACTCAGGAGGCTAAAGCAAGTGGATTACTTAAGCCTACAAGACCAGCCTAGAAAACATAAAAAGACCTCACTTCAAAGAAAATAAAAGATACAGGTTAATTTAATGCACTACTTAAAAGGTTAAACTTACTGATAACAAATTTTGTTAAAGTGTGAGTGTGTGCCCCTTGAAGAAAGGGGGTCTATGTAATTGTTCAAGGTAGTTTAAACATTACAGCCTCATTCTTATTTAAGCCTGGGAGAGTTTCTGATTACAGCAGAGGGGATAAGACTCCCAGGATGTCTTCTGATCAGAGCTTGAGAAGCATCGCAAACTATGTGGGACCCGATGGAGCTTCCCCAACCCAAATTCATCTACTTCACATCTTATTCCCCTTCATGGATGGGTATGCTCTGCTCATACTTCCTCACCCTCATCCTTCCAGCTTCCCCATGGTCTGGCTCATCTTACATCACACCCTTTCCCATCTGTCCCTTCTCCAGCTCTAAATTATCAGTAGAGAGGAGTCCTGCTGGTGAGTTTCTAGAAACTGTGTCCAGGTCATGCCCATGGGCTGCAGAAGGCTCAGGGCTCACCATGTGGTATGTGTGTGGTGGCTGAAAGAGCCAGAAGAAGCATCAGAGGCAGAGTAAAACCTTTCCTGTCACATGAGGAGGCAGGAGCTATAACCACAGACCACACACCACAATGCACGAGCATTTAAAACCACTATTTAGAGATGAGCTCAAAGTAAGAGTGGTAACAGAAGGGCATATTCAAGACAATTGATTCTGTCTGTATAAAATACACACATACAAAACACATCTAGAAAAAAAATGGAAAAAGACCAAAACCTCAAGAAAGCACCAAGTTGTAGGAAAGCAAGTTACCACTACCAGTCTCTGTGGTGGTTTGAATCAGGTGTCTCTCACAAACTCATGCATTCCTAAAGCTTGGTCCCCAGCTGGTGGCAATTTGGGAGGTGGAGCATTGCTAGAGGAGGTGTGTTGTTGGGGGCTGGACTAGAGGTGTTATAGCCAACCTTTGCTAGAGTTCTGCTCTCTCTCTTGCTGCTGTTGTCCACCTGCCATGGCAGAGGTGATGTCCAGCCTCTGCTCCTGCCATGCTCTCCCCTGTCATCATGAAGCTTCCCCTCGAGACTGTCAGCCAAAATAAATGCTTTCCTCCTATCAAGCTGCTCTTAGTTGGGTGTTTTGTCCCAGCAATGAAAAGGTACCTACAACAATCTCCTACATAGAGTAGGAGTAGAGACCCACCATAATGATTTTAAAAGCAGACTACTTAGACATACGGTAAAGTACAACAGTGGGAAGCAGAGAGATATCTCAGTGGTTAAAGGTGCTTGCTTGCAAAGCCTGACAGTCTGGGTTTGATTCCCCAGTACCCACGTAAAGCCAGATTCACAAAGTGGCTCATGCATCTGAAGTTCATTTATAATGGCAAAAGGCCCTGAAATGCCCATACACACACTCTCTCCTCTTTCTCTCAGTCTCTCTCTGCTTCTCTCTCAAATTTAAAAAAAAAATTTAAGCACAAACATCATTGATTTAACTGTATCAATTTTCCTGTCTTTTGATAGCTACCCTAATACATCACACTATCCCAGTTTACAGCCCTTACAGCTGGCTTCTCACTATAGAAAGAAACACAGTTCACAAGTGAGAAGCATGAAAATTGCTGATTTAAATCAAGTATAAAGTCAGAAAACCACTGTGTAAATCCCAGCAGCCATCAAAAGTGTCTACCCTTGGGGGGAAACAAAATAAGTTACAACTATATAGACCATAATATGCTTGACTAGAAGAGAAAAAGCACATCCTGCTTCATATGTAATGATCAATGAACTTATTTTATTTTTATTATTGAGGTGTTTTTTTTTTTTCAAGGTAGTCTCATTCTAACCAGGGCTGACGCTGAACTTACTCTGCAGTCCCAGATCAGGGCTATTCAAACTCGAGGTGATCCTCCTACCTCTGCCTCCCAAGTGCTGGGATAAAAGGTGTGGGCCACCATGCCTAGCTATGAGCCTATTTTAAATCAGCAAAGCTCAAAGTTCTGTACTAAAACAAACCAAAAAATGGTCACATCAGCCAGATTCAAAAAAGAGGGTTGTCACTGTACTGGCAAACCCTTTTCTCTAGATAACCTCACAAAGAAAAGATCATACGGAGTCCTGAAAATTGCCTCAGTGTCCCATCCAGAAGAATGGAAAGGTGAAGCTTTCCATCTTTTTCTACTGTGGCCACCACAGTGCCAGGTCAAGTCTCCAAGCTGACTCCCACTTAACTGTCAGGCTGAGCTTAGAGTGAGCGGCACGGGGTGAGCTGGATCTCTGGAGGTCTTTCCCTGCCAGTCTGAAATCAGAAGGTAGCCTTGCTTTATGTCATAAGCCTGAAAGGACACCAGAGCAAACCTCTCCTCTTCAGTCTTGTGAGGCATGCAAGAACTGTCCAGGCTTCGCATCTGTGACCAGCTAACTCAACAGCACCAGAAACTTGTCACATTTAGGTGCATCCATGATGGGACAATCATAGCCTCACTGGGACTGTACTGGTCATTAGATATTTAAACACAAAGCTCGGTCTAACAGGGAGTAATCCACTGTTTAGATATACCATATTTCAAACATGACCTTTTTGAGCTCTTATTTTAATTTCAACTATTAGAGTACCAACGGATAGACCTTCAAAACCATCTGATAACATTCCACATGTATGCTGACTTTCCTTTATGCTTCTGTAAGATATAAAATTAGTGTTAACCACATGGTCATAAGGAGACATGATTCAGTAGCATGCACGCACAGTCAAGAGGAGACACGATTCAGCAGCTTGCATGCACACACAGTCATGAGGAGAATGTGATTCAGTACCACACACACACGCACGCGCACACGGTCAAGAGGAGACATGATTCAGTAGCACGCACACACATGGTTATGAGGAGACGTGATTCAGTAGCACACACGCGCACACACACGGTCATGAGAAATAATTCAATAGCATGCACGCGCACACACGGTCAAGAGGAGGCATGATTCAGTAGCAAGCACGCACACACACAACACAATCATGAGGAGACATGATTCAGTAACACGGACACAGTCACTAGGAGACGTGATTCAGTAGCACGCACGCACACACACACACGGTCATGAGGAGACATGATTCAGTAGTGACGCATGCACACACATGGTCATGAGGAGACGAGATTCAGTAGGACGCACGCACACAACATGGTCACGAGGAGACATGATTCAGTAGCACGCACACACACACAGTCATGAGGAGACATGATTCAGTAGTGCACACACACACACACACACGGTCACAAGGAGACGAAATTCAGTAGGACGCATGGGCACACACACACACACACACACACACGGTCATGAGGAGATGTGATTCAGTAGCACACACACACGGCTGCTTAATGAGCATGACGGTCCTGTGAAGAACCCCAAACTTCAACATTCATTAAATGGTTATGGTCACTATCTTCAAAACTGCTTCTGACCCACACAGAAACGTCTGCACTGGCATCAGAGCTGCCTGTTCATGTAGGTATAGACCATCTATACAACATACAAGCTGTTGTGAACATTAATGAGGAAGCCTGCCTGTTCATGTAGGTATAGACCATCTACTCAACATACAAGCTGTTGTGAACATTAATGAGGAAGCCTGCCTGTTCATGTAGGTATAGACCATCTACACAATGTACAAACCGTTCTGAATATTAATGAGGAAGCTTGCCTGTTCATGTAGGTATAGACCATCTACACAATGTACAAGCTGTTCTGAACATTTCAAGATCTCTCAACTAAGGGAAATGGAGAGACACAGGCATCATGGCATGCATTCCATTACCAGGGAGCAGTTTATAAAATCTCAAGCCTTTTAAAATAGACACCAATAATCTCTTAACCAAGCCTTCCCAGTCACTAACACTACAAGACAGTAATTGAGTCCTGCCTGGAGTCCTTCCTTTGTGGGGGGGGGGAACTTTATGAATTTGATTTTTTTGTGTAACCCCATGCTTTTGAGTTTTGTTCCAAGGGAAACCATTTTGATGTTGATTTGATTTTTATTATCCACTTTAAAAAAATCATACTAGCAATTAGGGTTACAGTCAGTACCAGTGAAACATATGCTTTAAAACAATCTCAATGGCATGTGCTTTCCCGGTTCCAGAAAGAATAAAGCAGCAAATGCGGTTTTCACAGCACAGTTGCACATAAACACTGCCAAGATAGAATCCCAGAGCGTATCAGCGGCGCCACTCAACACAGGTGCCTCTCCAACATGCTGCGGAAACGGGCTCAGCGCCTAGGCCCAGAGGGTGGGTGGTGAGCAGGTCACACGCCTGGTCTGTTTCTTTCTCTTTCTCACTGACACTATCTTCCTGACTCTCAACACTAAACAGACAGCATAAAGTAAGGTCATATGATATAAAAATAGGGTTGACTCTTGTCCTCCACAACATTACAGAAGATGAGATGTCTTCGGGATGAAGGAGAACCCTTTATTCTAGGTCTCGGCCACACCCAGGTGTCCCCGTCAAGAGAATCGTGATCACAGATTCTCTCAAGAAAACAGGCTTAAGGCCTTCAACAAGAGCTCATGGTCCACTTCTGGGTCTCAGTGTCCACTAGTGATGACAAGCCATGGGTGATAATCTTTATTCACATCTGAAACCACACTGTCATGCATGGAGCCTTCTCAGCAAACTTTGGGGAACCACTGTGATGTCAAATATTCCCCACTGCATACCCTTTTTCAAATGTGAACTGAGAACCATGTCAATTTATTACCCACTGGAACAAATACCAAAATTAAAGCTATAAAATATCCTAATTTTACTTAAATCTATTTTAACTTTAGTTGATTGCACATGGAGACTCAACAATAGAAAAAGTGTATCCATAGGCTACAGTTAATTCCCCTTTAAACAAACAGACTTACTTCTATTAGAAGAATATGAGTCACTCAATACATATTAAATAATGGCCGGGGGAGGAAGCGAAAGTAATCTTATCACCCTTCACGTGAAAAGATTCAAATTGTACCCATCAGAGACCACCTAATCTATTCATTTTGCGGTACAGAGAAAAAACCTTTGTTGCAGCAATGATACCCACAAGGGAATTATTTCCTACTTTATCATTTCAAAATGCCAAAAGAATTGGGTTTGTTTAGAAAGCATTAGTCTGAGGTAATAAAATTACCTAAGCCCCCAAATAGCATCTCACTCAGGCTAGTCACACTATTATCCCTGGTAGTAAGGCAGAGCTTTTTAAAGCAGTTTTACATAGAAACAACCATATGATTACAAATCTAAGATAGCCCATTATGTAAAACACATGTATTTGGTGGGAGGAGGGGATACTGCATACAACCCCATGCCGAGGAAGCTATGGTTTCCATCAAGGGCACACGGTGATGCTTAGTGGGTTTTTGTCTTCTTGAGCATTCAGAACTGCAGGTGTCTAAAGCCATTGGCTCTGGTGAGTCACACTTGAAAAACCACTGTGCCCTTCCCCTTAGAGATGGTAACACTCTCTCCCCTCCAAGAAAGAGCTGGTCATGACCGTATTCATAAGAAGAATGAAAAAAGAAAAGAAGTGATTAAGAGGAAACAGGACAGACAATGAGTAAGCTATGAACAACTGCCCAGAAAAAAAAAAAAAAAAAAAAAAAAAAGAACCTGGAAGATCACTTCCATGTGCTGCAACTAGACAGATCTGCCCTTAGAAGTAGAGAGTAGAGGAGGAACAAGCACGAGTGACAGCAACGCCCAGGATATTTCCTCCACGTCACAGCAGGAGAGGCAAAGTATAATAGAAGGTACAAGTACTAGAGGGCTTCTCTCTTCCCCCTTTGTCTCCTCCTCCTCCTTCCCCTCTTCCTTTTCTTTCTCTCTCTCTGTCTCTCTCTCTCTCTCTCTCTCTCTCTCTCTCTCTCTCTCACACACACACACACACACACACACACACACAGGATTTGTCCAATGAAAAGTAGTTTAATTTTTAATCTCATCAGCCAGAACACTAAAATTAACTTTAATATACATTTTAAATATGCAAAAAAAGACTAAGAGCATATAAACCATTCTCTTTCAAAGCAATCTATAGTATTATAGGTCAATTTCTTTCCTCTTTCTCATATTAATTATATATCAATTATTTTTATTTGAGACAACTTAGAAACAACTTGTAATAAGAACAAAAGCAACTAAACTAGACAAAGTCAACAGATCAAATACAAATGAAATAAATAGTATTCACTGATTTGGTCAACTTTTCTAATCACTGCGAAATATTTTATGGAATCATTCCCTCCACTAAAAGATCATATAGGTTGAACTATGTCCTCCAAATTTCATACGCTGAATCTCTGTCTCCTGGGAGCTCCAAATATTACCTTGCTTAGAAACAGGGTCATTACAGATACAATAAGTTCAAAAGAAGCCAGAAGAAGGTGAGCCCCTCATCCCTATGACAGGAATATTTAAGAAATCCCAGCACTCGGGAGGCAGAGGTAGGAGGATTGCTGGGAGTTCGAGGCCACCCTGAGATTACAGAGTGAATTCCAGGTCTGCCTGGGCTAGAGTGACACCCTACCTCAAAAAGCAAAAAAAAAAAAAAAAAAAAAAAAATTAAGGTGATTGAGAAACATACCTGATATTGACCTCTACCTGTATATGTACAAACATGCATGCACACCCACACACACATATATGAGCATGTATGCATACATGAGCTCACACAGGCACATACAAAAGAGTGGGGATCTATACACAGATACTCAGACAAGCAGAATGGAGATGCAGCGGAGACTTTAATGACACTGGTAACCCTGACCAATCCCAAAGATTACCATCAGACCAAAGAGAGGCATGGGACAGACCTTCACAGAGTCCGAAGATGGAGCCCACCTTGCCAGCAGCCTGACCTAACTTCTTGCCTCCAGAGCTGTGGGACAACATGTCTCTCACAGAGGAGCTAGCTCCCTGTTTGCAGAGTGGCAATCCTAAGACACTCATACAGAAAGCTTCAGAGTACATCACATGAAGCATGATACTCTACCCACATCCTCTGAACCACCTGGCTTTTGGTGGAAAGTGCTTATAAAATAACTTGTTTCCTCCACATGTCCCAGCCCTGCCAGGAGTTCTCAAGTTAGGTACTTAACTGCCCCGCCCCACGATAGGCCTCAAAACCATGGCATGCTTCTCCACCTCCATCTGCCCGTCCTCTTTCTCACAGATCATGTATAAAAGTGGGGGTGGTCAATTCAGCCACAGGCATGAGTTCTATGTGTTAAGGAACATCCAAGCGGTGTCATAACAAGAACCTGAGTTTCTCTAACTGCAAGCATCAGACAAAAAAAAAAAAAAAAAAAAAAAAAAAAACACTAAGCTGGGACATTATCCCTAGAATGTTCCAGGCCAGTAAAAAAAGACTCCATTCTTTAAGCTACTACATTGTTGGGCTTCTCTGAAATAACAGGTTACTTAGCCTTCTACCCTACACAGTGTCTGCGACACGGAGCAATTCAAAAACGTGTGGTAAAGGCAGCCTGGAGAATCTGGGGAACATCATTGGAGGAAGGTTCCTAGAATTCTATGGGAGAATCCAGTAAACAGGAAAATAAACATTTACTATGGTAGCTTTGAATTTAACATGGTGTATTTGACTATCTCATGCTCAGATTTTTACTCATCCTACTGATTCCTATTCTGAAAGATATATTTAAATAAAATTATATTTAAATAGAAATGATATATTTCTAACTTGGAAAGTTAAATAATATTTAGTACTTTGTATAATCACTTTAATATGACTTTACATACATTTTTGTGGTGTATAAAATAAAGTTATAGGAAAGTCTCACTCTTCCTCCTATCCCTGCCTTAGAGATAGTCACTATAAAGCATAAAAGGACCCTTCCAGACTCAGAATGGGGTTTCAAGACCATTAGGGTACTTGAACATGAAACACAGATACAGAGTGTTTCGACTTTTTGACGGGCATACATACCCGAATCAAATCCAAAAGACACTCTAATAGCACCTAAATTCTTCAACTCTGTCTTCCCCCAGGAGGAGAAAAGCACTTCTCCAAGATGCTCATGGGTACGCCAGGCATGGCGTCTCACACCTGTAACCCCAACAGCTGAAAGGCTTTGGTGGGAAGACGACCTTGAGTTTGAGGCCCTCCTGAGCTACATAGTGAAGTTCTGTATTAAAAGTATGAAAACTGAAAACTGAAGGAGAAAAAAAGACATTAGTGAACATGAATGTGACCCATTTCTGCTTAAATCTTTCCCCAAAATGCCATTTTAGGAAACTAGCCCGTGTATAGCAAGAGGACAGTTCCTGGAGAAGACACCAGCGCTCCACTCTACTGCAGACAAATCCTAGTTTCTACTTCTGTCTGGTCAGAACACTGGAAATTACTCTTCTGGGACATCAGATGTTTACCTTTAAATAAGTAATTTTTTTCTGGAATGAATATACAAATGCTGTAATATAGGCACCTCTCTCTCAAGAAGTAAAAGTGAGATGAAGATCTTTGGAGATGACAGTAGATAATGAGGAGAACCAAGATTCGTCAAGGTACTGAAAACAGGAGGCTACTAAGGGCTCAAAGCTAAATAAGACATATTTATTGTACCCTCCAAAGCTCAGGGCACATCACACAAGAGGGAGTGAAAAGAATCTAAGAGCCAGAGGTGGGGAAGAGAACTTCAGGACACTATCCTCTGGACATGAAGTGACTGGTACGTTCATGACCTCACAGTGGAGATTACCTCCTTAAGCTGCACACACTATTGGGCTTATCAACATTTTGACATTTTGATGGAGGAGGACACACACAAAAATGATACATCAAAACAGAAGAGGGACCTCTTAGAAAAGGGAGGGGTTCCACAGAACTAGGGTGGCATAGGGAGACGGATTCAAGCACATGTTGCCACTTACACTGAGTGTATGTATACGGCTCCATAAAGGGTGGCACATGTTGGCAACTCTGAGGAGAAGAATCCTTGATGACCTGCCACTCCATGTTTAAACTAAGTTTTTAAACTGTCACAAGGCTGAATCATCTTTCAATAGCTATCTGTGAGATAAAGGACAATTAAGGACAATGCCTCCATGGACACTGACTCTCTGAACCCTCACAGATCTGTGGGTCGCTGCTGAGTCCCCTCTGGCCTTACCTCTGTTAGCAAGCCCACCCCAGCAAAGTACCCAAGAGTTGAACACAAGCTGGAGCCAACCCATGTCTGCTGTGGCCACATCAGGGTATCTGCCACAGCCACATCAGGGAGCCTAAGGCAGGTGAGAGGACTGATAGCCTGGAATATTCTGTTCAGCTAGAACACCACTGTTGCATTTTTAAGCCCTAGACCCCTCTCAGAAAGAGCTCCTTATGCATGGAAGATACTCTATGTTATGTTCTCATGCACTGTACCTAGCACGGTGAACCTCACATGTCTGACATTGAAACCTTCTAACAGTTTTAGATCTTGTCTAGAATGTCCATCCCAAGTCAAGTGTTTCTTCACCTGACTAACTTCCACTCTTCTAAAGACCTCAAGAAGTCCTTGTTGCACTGGGGAGATGGCTCAGTGACTGGTATCTATGTTAGATGCCCACTGTGCTGTCATTTTCCTGCAATCCCAGTGCTGGGAGGCAGAGACCAGGAGGATTCCACAAAACTTGCTAGATGGCTGATCTAAGTCAGTGAGTCCTAGGATCCGTGAGAGGCCGTCTCAAAATCTAAGGTGAAGGAGGACTGATGTCACCCTCTGTCTTCCACATGCACACACATGCATACACACACATGTGTGTGTATGCACACCTGCACAAACATATGCTCTCCCACACAAACATACACATACATGCACACATATGAGGCCCTTGCTAATCCCCTAAAATTCCAGGCAAGGGCCTAATCCTCCCAAGCACCAGACTGGCCGGCTCTAAATTCATGTGACTATGTCACCAGATGTCACAAACTACTTTAAGGCAGATCATTTGCCTGGTTCATGTGTTCAGTGTGTAAGCAGGTGGCAGGTAGTAGATAGATATTTTCACAATTTACTTATCATATCCTTGGAAAGAAATGCAAATGACTTTGACCTCCCCCCAAATTGCAGATCACACAGAAGGCAAGAGAAAGATGACCCCTCAAGTGGACCTTGGCCTTGTCTGTAATCACTGCTTCCTCCCATACTGCTTCTCTCTACATGCTGTCAAACCTACCACAAGGACAGAAGCACAATCAAACGAACTTAACCAGAGAAAGAAGAATGGTGCTCGAGTTATCCATTGCAAAAGACAAGGAATCTTTCTATACAAGACATTATCAGAAACAGTTAGCACCCTCCATCATTTCTCGGTAACCACTTTCAATAGGATTTTGCCCATCTGTCCCTTGCTATTTGTTTGGCTGACCCAAATAGCCTCATTGTGGGTTAGAACATTCAAGGGACGGAAGAGATGGAATGAGCAAGCAAGCATCAAGGGACACCTTTCATTAATCACGTTTTGCTGCCTGTGAGGGCCTGAGTCAGATGTCCCCATAAACTCATTTGTTCTGAATGCTGAATGGCGGTAATTTGGGCGGTGGAGCCTTGCTGGAGAATGGGTGTTGGTGGTGGGGTGCTTAGAGGTGTTAAAGTCAGTTCCCCCTTGTTAGAGTTCAGCGCACTCTCTTGCAGCTCTTTTCAACCTACTTGGCAGAGGTGATGTCCACCCTCTGTTCATGCCATGCTTTCCTCTACCATCTTGAAGCTTCCCCTTCACTATAAGCCAAAATAAATCCTTTTCTCCCATCTACGGCTTTTGATCAAGCGCTTTGTCCCAGAATTTGAAGATAACTTCAACACTGCCCACTTTGTGCTTATCAGAACAAGGATAAAGGATGCCTCTCCACCTCCAGGGAAGGACAGAAGGGCACATGTCTGGCAATGAAGGTAATCAGGTAAGAGCTGTGTTGATTGTGTTATGAGAACTTAGTCTGAAAGCCTTCATTGCCTCCTCACCTTTCTTGAGTGAGGGTCCCTGGAAGGAGCCTTCCTGGAACATCAAGCAAGCCTCTGCTTATCTACGCCATTTTCAGCTCAACTACCAACCTCTCCTTTCTCCCACAGGGAGAGGATGTGCTCAGTGCCTCAGGTGAAAGTGGCTGACACAGGAATATTTCCCTCATTCTTCCCGAGCAAGACCAGAAGGAGTGCCACTTACCTTCTGAAAGAAGTCTTCCCCACTCCTGCCTTTTCCCTCGGCTGCAGCTGAAAATAAAAACGTATACATCTTAAATACTTTTTTTTTCAATTTATACATTCAAAAGAAAAAAGACCCTAGTATCATGTCTGTGAAAATCAAAGTAAAAGTGATGCCACCCTCATTTCTCCAAAGCTCAAGGCCTCCTCTGGTTTGCAAAGGGGACAAATCAATACCAAAACCGTCCAATCACTGGACGATGTAAAGACTGACAGTCTCAAGGAATTATTTCCACACTGCGGTGTAAGTGACCTCATCCTTTCCATCGTGAAAGAACTCAAGAACAAATGTAGTGATTGACGTCATCAGAGGCAGCTGGTCCACACTTCCTCTCTGTAATCCATCCCAGGTACCAGGTCAACAGGTGGCTCATCCAACATAGCTTGCTTATGAGCCGGTTCAGTCTGATGCCTTTGTGAAATGAAGATCCCAACAAAAAACAGCCACCCTTGTGTTAAAAGTTTCTGCAGGGCTGACCAACTGACCAGACTTCATGTGTATGAGGAATTGGGGGATGCTGCTGGCCTGGAGTCAAATTGTCTTGGGCTAGTTTTAGTCTTTGTGATTTATTGCCCACCTTTCTGTCTGCCCTAACAGCCTGACTACAGGTGAAACCTTTTGGAATATATCAATTTAACAGACCACAAGCTTCCATCAAAAGCTAACAATGTCATCAAATAGCATCTGACGCCCATAGCACAAATGTCCCTACTTTCCTGTAATCCACCTACCTGATGTTTCTACTAATGTATTTGAAACGTGTCTAGACTTATAACTTTCCTTGTTATTATTTTAAGAAAATGATGGCTTGAGAGGTGGCTCAGCAGTTAAAGGAACTTGCTTGCAAAGCCTTACACTTCGGGTTTGATTCCCTAGTAACCGCACAAAGACAGATGCACTAAGTGACACATGCATCTGGAGTCATTTGCAGTGATGGGAAAACCCTTGTGCGCCCATTCTATGGAGGCACCCCATAAAAAATGAAATATTAAAAAAATTCATAAAACCAGCCAGGCGTTGTGGTGCATGCCTTTAATTCCAGCACTTGGGAATCAGAGGTAAGAGGATCACCATGAGTTTTAGGCCGCCCTGAGACTACATAGTGAATTCCAGGTCAGCCTGGGGCTAGAGTAAAATCCTACCATGAAACACACACACACACACACACACACACACAAATAATGAACCCATTTCCATATTATAACATGTTATTTGGGTCAAGCTGGATCTGTTTTTCAAGGTCATGTTCACTCACATTTAGCTGAATAAGAATAAACTGTGCCCTATTGTCTTTGAGGTGGCTGTTGTGTTTTATGTCATCAGTCCACCATGACTAAATACGTGCAGCTCAGTTGGCATGCTATGCTACTTTCATCCGTTCCTTCACTCACATAGCCAAGGAGAGGATTACTAATAATGGTGAGGGCCACAACCAACAGTAAATTAATGCGAGATTAAGAGGCCAAGAACAGGCTGCAGATCCTTGGGAGGCAGAGGTAGGAGGATCACCGTGAGTTCGAGGCCACCCTGAGACACCATAGTGAATTCCAGGTCAGCCTGGGCTAGAGTGAGACCCTACCTCGAAAAACCAAAAAAAAAAGAAAGAAAAAAAAAGCTGGAAAGGAATTGAGGAAGGAACCCAACACTGATTTCTAGCCTTCACATGTACACACACCCATGCATACACAAACACATATACCCCCATGCACACACATACAAAAAAGAGGTTGTTAACTTAGAGCATCATTATTATACCTATGTGGACAAAACCAATTCTCCACCTATGTCTAATGAGCTCTTGTGAATCTGTGGACATTTGTTATTCACTGTGGTGATGGGTGGAGAATCTGACCAAAATTAGAGAAGAACAAAGAGACAACAGCATCTGCTGGCACAGCATCAGCATCTTTCAGAGGCAAACAGCAAGCAGGGCTCTGAGATGCAGGATAGAGCAGCAGGTACCCAGGAAAAGTAACACCTGGCCAAACAAGGCACCCAGAGCAAGAACTTCTGAAAGTGAAGTCTCAACAGCAGAGGAACCAAATCCCTTTCTCTTTCTCCCCCACCCCCGCCTTCTCCTCCTTCCCGTGTGTGCGTGTGTGTGTGTGTGTGTTTTCAAGTGCACATGTCCACTATACTTGTCAAAATGGTTAAAGAGGGCTGAAGAGAGGGCTTATCAGTTAAGACATTGTCTGCAAAGCCTAAGGACCCAGGGTCAATGGATTCCCCAGTACCCATGTAAGCTAGATGTACAAGGTGTTACATAAGTCTGGAGTTCATTGCAGTGGCTAGAGACCCTGGCATGCCCATTCTCTATCTGTCCCATCCCCCTCTCCAATAACTAAGCTGCTCTGAACATAAGATGATGTCAGGAGGAAGAGCAACACAATTCTTCCATCCTAATTTCACAGTTACACATAATATTTCTATAATTCTTTATAAAATGCATTTTTCTCAACACATTTTCATCAAAACAACAGAGAGTACATCTCTAAGGTTTCCACGGAAGTTGGAAGAAATGAAGAAGAGCTAAAAAAGAGAAATTTTAAAAATTCTACTTAATGTGTGGAAGGATGGGATCATGGCCCAACAACATCCCTATGCTAGTCCCTGGGACCCGTGGCTACATGACCTTATGTAGCAAAAGGGAACTTGCCAACATGATCAGGTTAAGGAGCTTGGGGAAGGAAGAGTATCCTGGGTGATCTGGAGAGGCCAGTGCCATGATGCCTTTTCAGCAAGGAAGCAGGGGAGTCAGAGCACAAGGGGGAAGTTTGACAGTAGAGGAGAGAGAACATCATCTGACCACACACTATGTGAAGAAGAAGGGACTGCAGGCTAAGGGATACAAGTATCCTCCAGCTCTGAAAATATCAGACAAAGGCATCATTCCTATAGACTTTGGGGACAGTAGGTGTGCTGGCCTCATCTCAGCAAGACCCACTGGAGACTTTCGACCTCCAGACTCATGACATCTAGACATATGCTATGTCAGGCCACTAGACTGTTGCCTGTTTGTCACAGCAACACATGGACACTAAAATCCCTGGTGCCAATACCTCTAGAACTTCACATTCCACACCAATGTCCCACAATTGACAGCATGAATGGAGCCACAAATCATTCACTTCCACAAGGAAATTCTATGTTGTTTTCCCAATGCCTGTCACCATCTAACCTGAAAAGATATCAATACTAAAAGCTTTAAAATAATGAAACTGAACTTCTAAAGAAATTGGCCAAGATGAGAGTTCCTAGCCAGGAGGGAGGGCCGCTCCTGGAACTCAAAAATCAACACCCAAACCAAACAATTCTGGGAAGCATTTCACCTCAGCCAGCTCTAGAGCCAAGTCAAAGGTAGTCTTAGGGCTCAAGAAATGGCTTAGAGTTAAGGCAAAGCCTAAAGACCCATGTTTGACTCTCCAGATCCCACATAAGCAAGACACACAAAGGTGAAGCATGCACAAGGTCGCACATGCCCACTAGGTGGCACAAGTGTCTGGAGTTCAATTTCTATGGCGAGGCTCTGGCCTGCCAATTCTCTGTCTCTTTCTCTCTAAACTAAAAATTAAAAAAATGTTTAAAGTAGTCTCAGAGCTGTGTGTGCACAATACCTCCTTGGAGATGAAAGTCAAAAAGAAAAATCCAGTGACATCCAGGGGGATTGCAGACATTTTCCAAGGTCTATCACAAAGGAAGCTCCTTCAAAGCCGAGAATTCACCAGTGTGATTTCATTATATAAATGTGTCCTATGACAAACGCTGTCTTCAAAATGCTCATTCTGCTTGCAACATACTCATTACACCACAGCCTCAAAATGCTGCTGTCAAAACACTAAGGGGCTGCTAAGGATGGCTCTTCAGTCCCTGGATGAAGACAGACAGGGAAATTCCTTTAGTGAGACTCAAAATATAATTAACTATGCCACAGAGGGGGAAAATAACAGTAAACTTTAACCAGAAACCCATACTTTTAAGCAAGCTTGGAGTCTGAAAATCAACAACAGATAGGAAACCACCAATGACACATTATCTGGCAACAAAAATCACTGATCTTGGGGCTGAAGAGACTGCTCAGTGGTTAAGAACACTTCCAGTGTGAGCACGAGGGTGTAGACCACTGAGTTGGATCCGCAGGACCCACATACATCGCTGGGCACTACCACACGTTTGTAACTCCACTACTGCAGGGGAGTAGAGACTTGAGAATTGCCTGAGCTCACAAAGCATAAAAAGTAAAAATGAAAAACAGCAAGCTCGGGGATCAGTATGAGACTCTTGCTCAAATAAGAATGAGTTGAAGAGAGGTGGCGAGGGATAACTTACATTCCCTCAGAGTTCACAGGTGAGTGCATCCAGTGGCAGGTGAACACATGGACTGACACACAGGCACATACATGTGTATACACCACACACATGCATACACACACAAGAAACAAATCAGTGATCTTTATTATTATAAATTTCTATGTATGCAGACTACCATCTCTTCTCTGTGGGGGTACATTCCAAGGCCACAGAAGGATGAGCAAAACAGGTAGTCTCAACGCTATCTATGCTAACATTTTTCCTGCACACAGATGCCTATCATAAGGTTTTGGTTTATAAATTGAGCATACTAAGAGATCAGCAATAATAACTAATTGTAAAATGAAACAATTAAAACAGTATATTCTAATACTACAGTGAATATGGTCTCTCAGAGTATCTGACGCCACACTCCTTCTTACAATGACTGAGAATCATGATATAAGGCCAGTGTGAGGTGAGGAAGAGACGTGAATGACATAGGCATCATAACGTAGCATTAGGCTCAACATGTGTATGGTGGAATTAAAGCGCCTTACAGGAGTGGGTAGCACATACAGGGTGGGAACAACAGCAAAGGGATGCTTCTTAACCAAAGAAAGGCAATGGAGGCAAGCGCAATTCCGAAAGGCATTCAGACTGGCATATAATCAAAGCTTAAGATTGAAGCCAATGGTTCAAGCCTCTTAATCCCAGCTCTTGGGAGGCAGAAGCAAGAGGCTCACTGCTATTCCTGGCCAGTCAGGACAACCTACCAAGACCATGTCTCAAAACAAAACAAAATAGCCCAGCAAGGTGGTGCACGCCCTTAATCCCAGCACTCAGAAGGCAGAGGTAGGAAGATTGCCGTTGAGTGTGAGACTACAGCGTGAATTGCAGGTCAGCCTGGGCTACAGTGAGACTCTACCTCAAAAAAAAATTATATGTAATTTCTGGAATATTCCATGAAATATTTTCAGACCTTTACTCTTCATTACAGGTAACTGGAACTACAAATAAAGGAGGCCAACTGTATAGGAAACTAAAGACCTAAGTCAGGTTTTTGTTCAATTCTGTCATGTCTACTTCCCAAAGCAGAAACAGCTAGCTGGTTCTTGGTGGGATCACCTCTCAGACATCAGCTCAGGCTGATTTGTGACCAGCACTTTCTGGACAGCTTCTGTACTTCATTCCCAGGCTGCTGGGTCTCCTGAGTGACCTTCACTGAGTCTAAGTAACCAACTTGCCAAGGTCGCACAAGTCAATCAAAGAAGAATGACATGACACATCTTCTCTCCCCTTTCACAAGCATTCTTGTTCTTCAATACCCTCTCCATTCCTCCCTAATAAAAATATAAGCCCCTCCCAAAAGTTGGCCATCTGGAGAGATAGGGAGATGTGATCACTGAAGAATTTAATCTTAAATATTTAACATACTGATGCCATAGACCCAGGACAGCACAAAGAGAAGTTCTCTCTTCTGCTCCACAAATATTTGGGCTCTGTGCCAAGGAAAAGAAATCAGCAAGTCCCGGCCCTCAATCGACTTACATCCCTGACCACATAATATCCAAAGCCACCCAACGAGTGAGATGAGAGCAAAATTAAAAAGCAGCTCTCTGACAACTTTCCCAGGCAGGCTTTGACACAGCTCTGCCTAAATCAAATTGATTGGAAGTTTAATTAGCTCTTTTCTTGTGATAGGCAGTTCACTGACTAGCTACTCATTTTACTCTTACCACACAGGAGAGCAAGACAGCCACTGATGGACCTGAAGAGCACAGGGACTCCACGGAGACCACTAACAAGTTGGGTTCCAAGGAAGAAAATATGAGGCATGATAATATCTCAACCTAAATCATTTCTTTTTTTATTATGTTTGGATAGCAAGATATAGCCTTTAAGCCAACCTATACTCTAAGTCATGGCATTCCTTTACTATCGAAGTCTGGTTTGACTCTGGTGAAGCAGCTCTCTCCAGTCTATGGTCTTGCACAATGGCATGCCCTCGTCCTTTTTATTCCACAACAACCTGGAATGCACACGATGACTGGGCAAGTTTCTGTATACTGTTTTTACGATATCATTTCTGCCTGATGATTCAAAGTTTATTCTCATGAATGTTTAAGTCCTTGTCTTGTTCCTGCCAATGAAAGCAGTTGTCTTTATTTTCATGACTCGGAGCTCCAAGAATAAATGACTTCCATACTACTGAATCATGGCTGGCTGGAGTTGCAGGTACAGCATTTCACATTTTGAGCTGAACAATTCATTTTTATGTTTATTGTAATTTCTCCAGTGCTATGCCATATTTTATTTCATATTTTTGCTTCACAAGAAATATGGGATGACAAAGCTGCTGCCAATAAAAACCAGCAAAAATTGAAACAGGTGTAAACTATTACAGACTGCCCCCAACTACAGAAAACGACTAGTTAGTGGCTGAACTAAAGGGATAAGTAGGGAGAAGCTCCGGTTCAAAGTCTTCCTAAGCACATGGAAACTTCCATTTAAACAACTTCTTCACATGGAAGTGCTTTTCTTTTGTGACATGTGATGCTTTGTGAGCCTAAATATGAAAACACAAGAATGATGCATTCTTCTTTAAAACATGATCTGAAGTATTTTAAACACTACCTAATCAATGTGATTTCTACCTCCCTTATGGAATTTGACCCAAATAAAAAGAAGCTCAAATCATAAATAACTGAGAAATAATTCTTCAAATATGTAAAGGTTGGGGATATTCCTCTTTGTTTTTAATGCAACACGACAATAGCACACTTGCTATTGAGCAAGTCTTCACAGTAGCCTGACAGACAGTGGTAGCCCTTCAAGATGCCCATTTATACCCTAAGATGTTTTACTCAAAACTTTAAACACTGATGTATTACATGAGTACTCTGCTCACTAAAAGAGCAATGCTATATATTCTGTTAATATACATTCTGTAAATTAACTATTTCCACACAACTTCCCTGGGAGTTGGCCAATTCTACCAAGAGGGAAATAGGTAAAAGTCATAGAGGGCCAGGATCTACCTATTTCTAAATAAACATTCCATCTTCGTGAATTTTATCTAGTACCTTGGATTGGTGTGCACATCTATAAAAAGACAGTAAGGCATTATCTATGCTTACAGTGCCTTCTACCTCTTAACTAACATTTAACTTTAAATTTTGGCAGCAAATAGTATCATCTGAGCACTCAATAACCCAAGTATGGAGATTTTCAGACATCTTTCACCAAATTTCCTTCCTGGTTTCCAGAGCTCACTGTAAACAGATCAAACACACCTGTCCTAGAAACACAATATAGTCTTACTGAGAAAAACAAAAGAAAACAACAAAACAAATATATTTTATATTAACAGCGACTGGATTAAGGATAAAGGTATATTGTCTATACTTATGGAAGTTTTCAATAAAAAGTTAAAAACATCTTTTCCTTAATATTGCATTATTTTGCAGTTAATTTATTTGGTCAAAAGTATATAGATATATGTAAATATAAATTGGATTGCCATGTGATATGAAAAAGAATTTACAGAATGGTGGTCATTTTACATAAATATGTACTTGTGTATCAGTTACTTTCTTGTTGCTGGGACAAAACACCTGACCATAAGCAATTTATGGAAGGAGAGGGTTATTTCAGCTTTCAGTTTTGAGAGAAGGTTTCATCATAGTGGTAAAAGTGTAGCAGGTACAGAAGCAGGCATCACATGGTCACATCATCAGGGAGGAAGTAGAAAGAGCAGCAGGGCTGGGCTATTAACACCCCAAGGCAACCCCACCTCCAGTGAAGCTCTTCCTCCAGCAAGGCTCCACCTCCTAAAGGTTCCACAACCTTCCAGAACAGTGCCATCCACTGGGAATTCAATGAAGAGCTCAAGCACATGAACCTATAGGGGGCATTTCACTTTCAAAGCACCATACAAACACACACACTGAAGCTATTTTGAAAATTGTATTTCCCATCAAGTATTTTCACAAAACTAATAAAAGTGACAAAAACTAACAGGCACTAGAGGAGCAGTCCAAATGTGCTCTGACATGAGGACCACTACAGCTTCCTGCTTCTGTAGAGCAATCACAACACAGCTCAACACAGTCCAGAAGAGTTTCTTCCCATGCCCACTATCCTGGGGAGATGGGGACAGGTGATATCCCAGTTCTGGGGGCTCTGAGACACTGACAGCCCTGCCACCCTCAAGACACAGCAGCAAGTGAACAAAGGACAAAGTTCTCTCAACCCTAAGGAATTTTCATTTCAGAAAGCATAAGATATAGGAAAACGTTCACAAAAAAACTGAGGACGTTGCAAATCCATTATTCTCTACTTCAACTTTGAACTTGAACTCTTCCAGAAACTGGATTCTTATAGACCTCTTATTTTTATTTGAACTTTTTTTAATTTTTAGTTTTCTTTCTTTTAAAAAAAAAATATTTGTATTTATTTATTAGATAGAGAGAGAATGGGCATGCCAGGACCTCTGGCCACTGGAAATGAACTCCAGATGCATGTGCCACCTTGTGCATCTGGCTTATGTGGGTCCTGGGGAATCGAACCTGGGTCCTTAGGCTTCATAAGCAAGCACCTTAACCACTAAGCCATCTCTCCAACCCCAGACCTCTTATTAACTGACATGACAATGAAGCTAATGATGCTACTTCCATTAATGGAATTTCAGTCCAGCCTAATGATAGCAGCAAAGACCATGCCAATGTCTTGCCTCTTACGTAAACAATTCCAAAACACAATTTAGTCTGGACACAAGCTAGAAGACTACTTTTATAACTTTGGATATCTGTATTTATAAAATACAGGAGAAATGGCTTAGCAGTTAAGGCACTTGCTTGCAAAGCCTAATAGTCCTGGTTTGGGAAGGTGGTTGGGCCTTTGGTAAGTGGAGCCTTACTAGAAGAAGTATGTCACTGGAAGCTGGCTTTGGGGAACTAGTTCAGTTCCAAGCTCAGGGCTCAAACCACTTCCTACCTGCTGCTGAGGAGATGTGACCCAGACATCCTGGTAGCTCACTCTTGCTACATCCTCCAAGCTAATGTGACAAGATGTGATGCCCAGCTGCCTGCCATTCTTTCCCTGCTCTGAGGAAACATCTCCAGACCATAAGCAGAAAATAAACCCTTCCCTTCTGTAAGCTGCTCCGGTCAGGTGTTTTGTCTGACAATGAGAAGGTAACTATTACAGTACATGAGACCCAATGGATCTGAAAGTTCTCAAATGTTGAAGTACACAGTGGATTTGGAAGACTTAATACAAAATGGTAAAAAAAAAAAAAAAACAATCCTATTCATTTTTCATTATCTGTTGAAATTGTATTGCCTTTCTATATTGGATTACACAAAGAAATACCATTAAAACTAATTTCATTTGCTTCATTTCTACTCATGTCAGCATAGACATAAAACTGAAAATTACATTCAAGGCTCACATTATATTTTCCATTGTCCAACACTGCTCTGACTGACTTTGGTGTGTAATTCAAGGGGGACTGGGAAGAATCAAGTAGCAAGCACAGTGCTGGGCTCTGAGGGGCCTAAAACAAGGAATGTTCCCAAATAGTAGGATTCAGCAGCTCAACAGGGAAGCTCCATCTATCTTAGCTTCTTGGAGACACTTTAAGGGAGGAAAAAAGGGTTTGTGGGTCCTACTGGGGGTGGTGGGAAGGTTGAAGAATCACAGCAGTTTAAATAAAATATGTAACATTAATGACCATTTCCTTAATATCCAGCTTTGGTCCAGCCCAAAGTCATGAAACCATTTAAGAGTTTATGTGGATGGCTGTTTAATGGAATGAAGTTTATATTTCTTTCGTGTTTGTAATAACATGGCAGTGGGGCAAGCCAACTTGTTTTAAATCAGAAACAAATGTGTCCTGGGCACATTTGAAGTGCAGGTTATATGCAGAAAGGGAGTCTGTTTTACTCTTCTCCCACAAAATTGGGGGTTGGGTGAGGACAGAGAGAAGGCATGCTTGTTTTTCATCAGGGCTACGCCGGTTCATCTTTATGTTGAAAGAACTCTTACTGATTTATTTAGACAAAATGTATTTAATACACGGGCCATGCAGACAGGAGGTGAGAATAATGGGGTTAGAAAACCCAGGGTTCAACTCTAGGTTTACCATTTTCAGGGGCAGGACTGTGAGCAAATTCTTCCACCTCTCTAAGATTGTTTTCACCTATAACGTATGTAAATGAGTGCCCTGTAAGGATTTAATAAAGGGACATTCTCAACCTTGACCTCAAAGAACTTACAGCCAGGTAGCGAAATGATCAGACTATTAAAAGGCTGACAACAGCAGCATGAAACATCAGAGAACATGGGAGGGAGTATTCAGGGATCAGGGATCAGGGAAGAGGGACTTCGACCACAGAACACCGTGAACACCCAGGTGTGGCTCTCGCCCACAACTTCCATCTTGCTGTTTAAATGTTGCAGAGGCAGCCAGAGAAGAAGGGAGCTCTCCAAGGCCTGAGGAAGGAACACAGGAACACAGGCTGGTGGGGGGAACGCCTCCTCAAAGGGGCATCAGTTAGTTTCCCAGTTGTCACAGAGAGCAGGAGAGGCCTCGGTGGCAGTAATGCGGGCCCCTGGGACCCAGGACACTCAAAAGAAGGGTTGGACCAGCAGAGCGTGAGCGGTGCTGCTTAATGACTCCGCTAGGGTGGTCTTCGCTGGGGTGAGGAGTCATCCGATAGCATATCTATACTGCTTCTCCTGTTTTAGCTGCCAAGGCTCGGGCTCAATCAGGGACCATGTACTGTCATGAAAACAAGGACAGTTATTCCTTCTGAGGGCTGGGATTTGCTCCTCAGTCCTCCACATGTTCAGGTAATGCTCTACCTGCAGGGCCTGCACAAAGCAGTTACTTACTTTGAAATTCACCAGCACACAAAGCCATTCTCTTGGCTGTGAGGACCACAAGTCAATTCATCAAACAGAGCAACAAGGGTTTGAGCCTCGCTCTAAAATACAAGTGAAGGCAAAACAAACTACCAGAAGGAGGGGTGAGGAGACAAAGGAAGAAAGGGAAAGGAGGAAAGTGTGGGGGGGGGGGGAGAGAGGAAGGGGGAGAAGAAAGAGAAAGGGCGGGGTGGAGAATCCCAAAAGAGGAAAACAACCGAATAATATTATCAGAAAAGTGGGGGAAGTAATGAGCACCCATAAAACAACCTATTTATGATATTCTAAAGGGGAACATTCACAGAACAAGAAAGAAATCTTGTACGTTAAAAATTTAAGAAATAGGCTGGAGAGATGGCTTAGCGGTTGAGCGCTTGCCTGTGAAGCCTTAGGACCCCGGTTCAAGGCTCGATTCCCTAGGACCCACGTTAGCCAAATGCACAAGGGGGCGCACGCATCCGGAGTTTGTTTGCAGTGGCTTGGAGGCCCTGGCGTGCCCATTCTCTCTATCTGCCTCTTTCTCTCTCTGTATGTTTTTCTCAAATAAATAAAAATTCAAGAAATAACAGAATTCTATCAAAGATGGGATTATTTTTATTTTCTCAGAAAGAGGATACACACAGAGTGCAGAAAAAATATTTTAAACAAATATCAATCCAAGAATCCAAAGCCAACTGTGTTTCTGAAATAAATGAAAATAATTTTAAAAAAATCAAAGAAATAGACTAGAAATTTCCCAGAAATACAAGGCATTTCCCTACTTGTAAAGCTAATTATAATTATATACAAATGAAAAAGTACTCAAATCAAGGCATATCCTTTTGAAATTTCATAATACTGTAAATAATATATATACATCAAAACCTTCCAGGGAAACAAAAATGTCAGAAGCACTTAGAACCCTCACTCAAGCCATAAGAAGCCATAGGACAATGAAGAAAAGCCCCAAACTCATAGGAGGAAATAATGTTCAGCCAAGATCATTTACTTGGCAAAAGTCTCAACCAAGTGGAAGGATGTGGTAATATTTTCAGGCATGCAAAGTTGTTAAAAAAATAAAACAGAAATTACCTCCCAGCTACCTCACATTGGTAGAGTTTGTATTCCCCAAAATATGGAAATAAGAAAGTAAGAGACTCTCCTTAACACAGGACATGTGGAACTCAGGAAGGACAAAGGAGCAGGGTGTGTCCAGGATGGAAAGGAAGTCTCAGGACAACAGGTGGGCAAATGGAGAAGGATGGAGCAGGACAGTAGACTTCAAGGGAGAAGCTGTCAGGGAATGATGGAAAACAAACTGATTAATTGTCAGACACTGTGACTATGTGAAGCATTGCACTAAGAGGATTAGAGAGGGTGGAATTGGTAATGGGCACTAAGTCCAATGGAAAACAATTACAATTACCAATCCAAGTGGGGGGGGGACATAAAATTCTGACAAAAAAAAGTGAATGGGGCTGGAGAGATGGTTTAGTGGTTAAGGTGCTTGCCTGCAAAGCCAAAGTACATACGTTCAATTCCCCAGGACCCACATAAAGCCAGATGCAAAAGGTGGCACATGTGTCTGGAGTTTGTTTACAGTGGGTGGAGGCCCTGGCGTGCCCATTCTTTCTTTGTCTGCTTCTTTCTTTCAAATATCTCTGTCTCTCAACTTAATAAATAAAATTTTTAAGTGAGTGGAAATATTTGTGTATTTTCTGACACTTCTTTCAGGAAACAGTAACAATGTAGACAATCTAATATAAATACTGAATATAGATTTAACCAAGCTTGTGATTAATTTTATTAGGAGAAAAGGGAAGAAGCCAAATCATTTCTTCTTCACAAGATTATAGTAGAAGGCATCTAAAGGTAATGAACTGGTAAAAAGCAATAAACATAAAAGATATAGAAAACGGACAGCATAAATAAAACATAGCTATGACTAAAACAACATGGTACTGTGGGGAAAGATACTGTGATTGCCTTATAAGCTTCTTGATACTATTTTAAACTATGTAATATTTGATGATAATTTTAATGTATTGACCTATTTTAGTTTAGAACTCATACCACAGATGATTTTTTTAAAATGTAGTTATTTGGCCTAAGACCACGTTAGGTCCAAATGTTTCCCAATGAAAGCCCTATGTAGAAACCTTAACCTCTAAAAAGGTAGTGCTAGGATATGGCGCCTTTGGGAGGTGGCTAGGTTATGAGGGTAAAGCCATTACAAGCAGGATTAGTTCTCATACAAGAGAAAACCAAGAGAGGTCTTCTGCCTCCTCCTCCATCAAGGAACCATAGTAGGACCTCACTAGGCACTTGATCTGTTGACAGCTTGAGCTTGAAGTATCCAGTATCCAAAGTTCATAGTACATTTGTTGTTTTGAGATATCCAGTCTATATTCCTGATTAACTAACACAGCATTAAAACTACATTTTCTGGGCTGGAGAGGTGGCTCAGCAGTTAAGGCACTTGCCTGCAAAACCTAATGACCTAGGTTTGATTCTCCATTACCCACATAAAGCCAAATGCACAAAGTGGCACATGCATCTGGAGTTTGTTTGCAGTGGCTGAAGGCCCTAGTATGCTCATTCATTTATTCTCTATCCCCCCTCTTGCAAATAAATATTCTTTAAAAATAAAACTTTTCTAAGTATAAAGTCACCCATGGTTTATAAAGATGAAAATTTGCTCAACTTCTTGGTTCCTCACCCAATATTATTTGTATTTGCATTTTATTTTCAAAGGTTTCAAAGTTAAGTGGTTTAAATACCACAGTAAGAAATAATACTGAAAACAAGTTAGTTCATCACTTTGGACCTCAAAACAGCAACATCAAAGCTCAGAAATACAACTGTCCACATCTCCCCACAGCAGGGTTGGACAGACACACCAGGGACAGCAGGAGATGGCAGTGACACTGACTAGATCATCCTCAAGGGGAAACAAAGTGAAGGCGCCTTGTTGCTTTGGAAGCTTCTGGCAAAGCAGAATCCAGCCAGAAGGCAGGAAAGAATGGCCAAACAGATGAGAAGGCAGTGCGCTCACATCCATGGCATTCAAAGAGAGACATCGTGCACATAACCGATACTCATCTAAAGATCAGTATGAAAAAAACCCACAGGCCTGCCCAGTATTGTGCTACTTAACACCCATTGGCGAGTGGTTAGTTATCAAGCACTAAATTACTTATGTATTCAGAACTAAATTGCTCATTAAGGAACTAATTAAGGATCACCTAGTAGCTGCTGGCTTTTTTTTTTCTGACTCCTTTATGAATTTAGAAACAGTGCCAACATGTTAATAAGAATTATTATGGAAGGAGGCTGGGGAGATGGCTTGGTAAGTAACGACCTGATTCTTCCTGAATTTGATTCCCCAGCACCCACATAAACAGCTGGTGTGGCCACACGTGCCTGTGATCCCAGCGCTACGAGGGTCACTGAGAATCACTGGTCAGCCCAGAGTCCATGAGGGATTCTGTCTCAAAGAAATAATACAGAAAAGACATCAAGTAGGACACCCATTATCTTTCTCTGCCCTTCACACACATATGCAGGGGCACAGACATCTGCATATGCACATGCATCCACCATGCATGCACACACACAATAAATTATCTTCCTAACAAGGAAGCAGCCAAAAGAACTCAGAGAATAAGCAGATATCCAAAGGAACTGAAAGACATTCTCCATTCAAGACCAAGTCCCAATCCTCAAAACAGTAGAGACCTGGCTACCAGCCCAGCAGGTCTGGCTCCAACCTTCTGGAAGACATAGCTTTGCATAATCAAGTTACTATAAATCAAAGAGCCCTCCTTAGAAGGCCTACAAAGCAGTTAGAGGATCTCTTATTTCCTAAAGTCAGCATTTGGCGGCTGCTAAATCACTAATTTCCCCCAAAATTACACAGATCCCTCCCCTCAAGATGCTTAGGTTGAAACAAAGATGGCGGCATGAAGGGCTAAGCCATCGATTTTCCTCCTGAAAAAGAATCGTTTGTTTTTGTTAAGCCTGATCTAAAGCTAACATCTGACTGTAATTTAGTCCATTTCAAGTCTTTGGAGTGTTAACATGAATCCGTTTTTCATCAGTAGGCAGAAAATCACCTTTAAATGTGGTTTCTATCTCAAACAATCCTTGAAGTAATCTTAGGGTAATAGCTTTGGCCTAGGATAAAGGTTATAACAGATAGGGTTACCTGAATTTCCTTTCAAAAATATATGTGCATACCTATGATGCAAAGACAGTGGTCATATTCTGAGCCATCACTTTATTCTCATTCCCAGAATCATAACTTTGGTTACAGAGTCAAATTCTATCTCAATTACAACAAATCTCCTATAATAGTACAGTGGGCCTATATGTATTCATTTTCTCAAACAGTCCTACCGGCTGCTTTCTGCTCTGTTTTCTTTGGAAAGCTGAAGCTCATTTTTCTTTTTAAATTGAAGGAACTCAAATACCTGAGGCCTAGGTTATTCATCTTTCTCGAAATACGCAAGCTTTCCTGAAAGTTCCATTTTCCTGACTATTGACAATGTTTGTATTAGGTTCTGGATGGCAAGCCTGGGACACTCATCCTAAAACGTACAGAGAAAAGCCTCTCTAGGGTGTACTTTTTTAAAAAATTATTTATTTATTTGCAAGCAGAGAGAGAGAGAGAATATGGGCATGCCAGGACCTCTAGCCACTGCTAATGAACTCCAGATCATGTGCCTAGTTAATCTGGCTTGTGTGGGTACTGGGGAACTAAACCTGGGTCCTTGGGCTTTGTAGGCAAGTGCCTTGACCCCTAAGCTGTCTGTCTCTCCCACACTAGGATATCCTTTATTTAAAAAAAAAAATTATTTCAGAGAGAGAAAGAGAAAGTGGCAGACATAAAGGGAGTGAATATGGGTGCACCAGGGACTTTTGTCACTGCAAATGAACTCCAGAAGCATGCACCACTCTGTGTATCTGGCTTTACATGGGTATTGGGAATTGAACCCTGGGCTATAAGGTTGTGCAAGCAAGTACTTTTAACTGCTAAGCCATATCTCCAGGCCTAGGGTGCTTTTGATTTTGCTAACCCTGAGCTGGGATTTGGATCCCAGAAGCTCATGAGTTAAAATATTGATCAGCACTTTTAAGAAGTTGTGGAACTTTTAAGGGGTAGGGCCTGGTGAAAAGAAGTCAGCTTAGTATGGGCATACCCTTAAAGGACATATGGGACCTTAGTGTGTGCGCACATGTCTCTCTCTCTCCCTCCCTCCTTTTTCCTCTTTTGTTCCCTCTTCTCTTTTCCTCTCCCTTCTCCCTCCCATGTCTAGCCTTCTTCCTGCCCACCCTGAGGTACAAAGGTTTGCTCGCACAATGCTCTGCCATTCCACAAGCCCAAAGCAATGGGGCCAAGCAACCATGGCATGAAGCTTCTGAAACCATGACCCCACTTTTAAGCTTTCTCAGGAATTTTTGTCATATTAATACCAAATACAACCTTTTTAGGTTAAATTCAGAAATATTTGAAAATTAATTCTTGATCATTGATATGTCAGGTACACAATACTTAAATATATTCTTCTTTCCATGATGTTGTACTATTCCAGAGAATATATGATTTATTCATTTGCATGCAGAGAGAGAAACAGAATGGGCATGCCAGGACCTCTAGCCACTGCAAATAAACCCCATGCATGCGCCACTCGGTGCATCTGGTTTTATGTGGGTATTTGGGGAATTAAACCCAGGTTGTTAGGCTTTGCAGGCAAGTGCTTTAACCACTGAGCAATCTCTCCAGCCCCTCACACAGAGAATTTCAAGGTTTTGTTTTAGATGAGGGTTCTGTAACTCATGTATCTATAACAACTCTGAAATTAAATACGATAAATATCACTGATTAATATCAATGAGTAGTGCTTCCACTGTAGATAAATGTGACTTCAAAGAGTCATTTTGGGAAATATTTGGGTGATTACTGAAAATAATTTCTATATACTTGACCCTCCTACTTCTAGGAGGTTAGGTCCTAAAATATAATCCAAATGGAGAAAGAAAATTGAAGAACTACTCACACAAATATATTCATCTTAGAAACAGATGCTATAAGCCAAGAAAGAAAATCAATATGAGAATTAAGAAAATTTAGATACAAGCATGTATTCAAATATTTAAGGTAATTTAAGAAAATAATTTTTCTAGTCTTAAGCAAAAAGGAAAAATGATATATCCAGTAAAAAAATTTGCTGCATAATTTTAGTGGCACAAAACTGTGTGATATAATTATTCTCTAAACAAAGAGACCCTCATCAAAAGGTCAAGGTTAAAGTATGACTATATTTCACTGTCTACCTCCCAAATTCTTTCAGACTATAGATCTATTGCTTGAAAATGGCCCTTTGAAAAAGCATACATACTTACACACACAAGGAAGAGCAGGTAAGTGTTTTTATCATGCTTTCCCAACTTGGACCCAGCAGAATGACTCCCACAAAGTACAGGAGTGCGCACACACACACACAAAAAAAACAGTCATTCGGCCATCAACAAGGTGGTGACCTGAGAACGCCCCATCAACATTCACAAGCACATCCATAGTGAGGCTTCAAGAAGCGGGTTCCATAGGCACTCAAAGTGACCTGGAACTTTGACATAAGAATGTGGAATTTAGGGGTACACACTGATACCCATCTCTATAAAGCTGTCTGGGTAGAGGGATGAGGAGCGTCCCATACCACATCCACATAGAAGATGCAGTAAGAATGAAGTCTGCAAATGAGCTTTATACTTGGGCACAGGACTATCCTCTTCTATCGACCCTGATGCCACTCCATAGTTAGTTAATGTGCACAACTGTCAAAGTAATTAAACTGCAGAAAATATTTTTTAAATCTTTTATTTGAGAGAGAGGGACAAACAGAGAGAAAGAGGTGCACGGAGAGAGAATGGTCGTGCTAGGGCCTCTTGTCAATGGACTGCAGATGCATGCACCAACCACCTTGTGCATCTGGCTTTACATAGGTACTAGGGAATCAAACATGGGCCATCAGGCTTTGCAAGCAAACACTTATACTGCTGAGCACTCATTCCAGTTCCCCCAAAGTTTTTTCATCATAGGTTTGATCATGTCTTAAATTATCGTGAGAAAATAAGTAATTGTATGAATCTGTATTGCTCACTGGTCTAAGAAAAGCCAGGTTTGTTTTCAAATCTGATTTCCAAAGGGAATCTAAAGATTAACATACTCAAAACAAATGTACACTACCATTCACCATGCCCACATTGTCATCTGTTTATCCAGTTAAAGTGCTTTCACGCTGGCAGGCCCTGCGAAGCCCTCCCTTCCATCCTGTCTATAGGCAGCCTGAACCTCTCCAGTCCCAGGCCCTCACCACATAAAATGCCATCAGCTTAATTGTCCCTACTCTACCACTATAAACAGAACTCCACACAGCTGTGGGCCTTCTAAATAAAAACTGTCCTGAGATTGAGCACAAGCCAGCAAATAGGATTCTGAAAAATACGGCACTATGTTACTTGCCTGTTTTAACAGCAAGAGTTAAGGGCTAACCTCTCGCCATGCTCCCGTGTGAACTATAAGTCCCTCACGCAGGACCAGAGGCAATGAGCAGAAGTAGGAAGCACTGAGCTTTGGAGAGGTGCACACTGGACAATGTTTGCAGGGGTGAGGAGAGGGGGGCACCAGGAAGTTAAGAAACCTTGGGCTGTTTTTGTTTTGTTTTTAGCTTTGGTTTTTAAATTTTTGAAGTATTTACAATTAAGGGAGAAAAAAATTAAACGTCGGTTCATTCGCTAAAGATATTAAGTCAGAAATTGCATTCTCCCCTGTGCCAGAGGGTGCATGCATGCATACAGAAAACCTTTCTCCTGGGTTGCAGACTAAATGATACAATCCTAATGCAGGGTCTGGTAAGAAGGGCCCCTGGAGCCAGGCCTGGTGCTGCATGCCTTTAATTCCAGCTCTTAGGAGGCAGAGGAAAAAGGATTGCCATGAGTTTGAGGCCACCCTGAGAATACATAGTAAATTCCAGGTCAGCCTGAGCTACAGCAAGAACCTACCTAGAGAAAACCAAAAGAAGGGCCCTGGAGAGGGTAAAAGTAAGCCTAACCCTAAAACGTTTTACTCTGGCTTGTAACTCCCAGTACCAGAAATCAGTTATATCCACATTTAGCTGTTGATCAGAGAACTACAAGGTCCCCAAAACAAGACAGGCTTCTTTCAAAGCATTTGATTACCCACCTGAGGTAAAAGACCCTATTTCTGAAGACACCACATGCTGCCGACACAGAACATCAAGAGATCCAGCTGGAATCTGGAAGGAAGCCAGTTTCCAGATGGTTAGCCTGTATAGTGCTGGAAAGCGTTACATGAGCTGCTGGGGGAAAATGGTCAACTTCGTATGCTAACAGGGGACACTGCTACACAAAAAGCAACCAGTCTAACAAGATGGTCACACTTGTGCAACAGTGACAACCCAGTCTAGGTAGGTAAACAATGGCTCTCTGGCTAAGAGATTTGCTCAATGGAAAGAAACCCATAGCTGGAACTGGGATCCAAGTCAGAATCCTATGGAGACCAAAATCACGGACTCTAATGAGAAGCTCCCACTAGTCTTTAGACAGAGGCTATACCCACCTAGATCTCTTAATTAATACTGCTTATCCCACTGAACCTATGCTGTCCTCCTTCTCCACTGGAGAATCTTTTTTTCTTTCTCAGTAGGCAGCTGGAACAAGGAGATGAACCACCCTTCACACAGCAGCCAGGGCCCAGGTAAAACCACAGAGGGAATGCTGATAGGAACAAGAGTGCTGCTTCAATAGCGAGCCTGTCAGCCTGCTCCAGGGCCGTGGAGACAAACACTGAGGACACGCAAAACTCACCAAAGCAGAAATCCAGAACCTGCTCAGAGCACAACACTAAAGCAGACTTAAAACACACCCACTACAGCTCAGGGAAATTTGTGGAAGAGCGGGCAGAAGTAATATAAGAACCACAGAGTGGAAGGGAATGTCCAGAGGCCCTTATAGTGACTGACTGATGCTCTCACCTCAGAACCCACAAACCTATGGGGAACACCAGCAATCCCACTGATGAGGACCCTCGGGGACTGGGGACAGGGAGAGGGGGAATGATGATGTGTCCATACAAGTTTCCATGTAATAAAAACAAATTGCATTGTAGGCTGGAGAGATGGCTCAGTGCATTAAGGTAGAGTTCATTTGTACTGACTGGAGGCCCTGGTGTGCCCATGCTCACTTTCTTTCATGTCTGCTTCTTTTTATTTCTCTCTCAAATAAATCAAAATAGAAGTATTTTTTTAATTGCATAATATTCCAAAATAAAAGCAGGAAATGACAAAAGAGGACAAAAATTTAAAACATATGTCCTGCTTTACATGGAATATAGCATTTCTCATCACAACACACACAAAAAAGGACTCTGTCCAACTTAGGACAACTAGTGCAATGAGTAAGATGAATATTTCCCCCTAATAAACTCTTGTAGAAATTATCTTTACACATTATAAAATTGTAAGAAGTAACAGGTATGGTGATGCACACTTCTAATTTCAGCACAAGAAAGGTGGGGCAGGAGGATCAAAGTTCAAGGTCATCTTTGGCTAGAGTGAGATTGAGCCATCCTGCGCCACATGAGACTGTCTCAAAGAAAAAAATATATATATATGTATATATATATATATATATATATATATATATATATATATATATATATATACACACACACACACACACACACACACACACACAGGGTGAAAGGAATTGAGCCTAGTGGTCCAGGCTGATAACCCCAACTTCTTAGGAAGCTAAGCCTGAAAGATTTCATGTTCAAGTGCTGTTTGGGTTACAGAATGAGTTCAAGGCCCAGCTGAGTAACTTAACTTGATCCTGTCCCAAAACTAATAATTTTTAAGAAATAAAGAAGGCTGCAACAAGGGGGAAGGAGTTCAGCACAGAGAAAAATCAACTCCTACCAAATCAGAGAGCCAGAGCCTCAGAGGCCCCCAACACCTCATCACTGAAGCAGACCAAAAATGAACCCAACATGGCTCAGGGAAATTTTGCGGAAGAGGGGGCGGAAAGAATGTCAGAGCCACATGTTGGGTCATGATATGCAGAGACATTTAGCTTACCCATAACTGTGGGCTAACTCCACAATGTATGACCCGTATACCTCAACAAGGAGGGGCCAAGGGGAGGAGGTAGGTCACGGATGAGCCTAATAATGGTACCAAACTGACCGTATTTGCTGAATACAAAACTAACTAATAAAGAAAAAAAATAAATAAATAAAAAGAAAATACTGAAAAAAAAAAGAAGGCTGCAGATGAGTGGCATGGTGCTCAAAGGCTTATCTAGCATGCAGGAGGCCCTGGGTTTGAATCCCATACCCCAACAAGAACAATATGACAGGTATGGAGAGAATGCACAAATTTGTCAAATTCTGGAAAACACCTTCTATATTTCTAGAAAAAACAGTAAACATGCCCTTCTGAGACAATCAATATGCCTGTAGATAAGGCTGGTAAATAACACATGCACCTTATAGTCCAGTGGCAAGGTATGTGCTGGGACGGCACTACTCCCTGAGGAGACGTTAACCTTCCCCAAACCACTGCTGGTGCCTAACGTTCAGAGGACCAGACATAGCAGCATCCCTTAAATCCCCACCAGATAAGCCATCTCTCAATGTCTGTGGCAACCCGAAACTCTTGGGTTGAAAGCCTTAGAGATAACAAAATAAGGAGGTGGGGACTTTGCAAGGTGGGTATCTTGTTAAGGAGACCCTCACTGCACCCATTATGTGATGTTATGGCAAGGAGGCAAAGTCTAGATCTGCAAGCAGACACTGAACCTCACGGTAAGAATCAATCTCTGTTGTTCATAAGCCACCAAATTCATAGTGTTTTGTTAGCATGCCAGAATAGACTGAGGCAAGACCAATGTGCTTTTCAGTCTTGGCCAAGGGAAGAACTCTCAGGGGAGAGTGCTTCTGAACAGTGCTTATCCTGTGGAATCAACAGCTTCCGAAAGAAATGCTCAGGCATGTGGGCACTGAGAGCCTCCCAAGTATGACACTCATGGATCTCATGAAGCCAAACCATGCTAATCCTGACTGCTGAGGGGAGAGTGCCTCAGGTTGGGGAATGTCTTCTCAGATCATGGAAAGATAGAAGAAATGAGCCACCAGGGACAATCCACTTTTCTAGAGAAAGAAAGCCTTTTTTAAAAAAGTGGTTTTTTAAAATTTTTTATTTATTTACTTGGGGGGGGGAGAGAGAGAGAAAAGGCACCCCAGGGCTTTCAGCCACTGCCAACAAATTCCAGACGCATGCACTAATTTGTGCATCTGGCTCACGTGGGTCCTAGAGAATCGAACCTGGGTCCTTTGCCTTTGCAGGCAAGTGCCTTACCGCTAAGCCATCTCTCCAGGCCATGAAAGTTTTGTTTTTGTTTTTGTTTTTTTAAAACCAGAAGGAGCATCTGTGGTCAAAATCAGTTTCTTGAAAAACTTTAAAATGAAAGCAAGCTTTCATATCATGGTTGAGGTAAAATATTTCCCATCTATTCCAAAACATGGACATGTGGTTGTAGTCCACACATCTGGCTCATCCATAAGGCAGCTCCCTTTTTCTGACAGTTAACCCTTAAAAGTCCCATAAAACTCCAATGAGGAATTAGAAACAATGGGAAAGAATCTCCAATACTAACATAGGTGAAGTCACATCTATGACACAAAGTAGGAGCCATTTCTGTTCAGCTGTGAATCTGCAAAAGTTTAAGGTACGGTAAAACCTCCCACACCTCTTTTTCAAACAACAGTGAGCACTCTCACTTCTGAAACATTCATCTTTATGAAAAAGTGCAAGTATTGTAACTATCAAAGCTTTCTTCTAAGTATATTACATGTCTTGCCTATAGATAGAAACTGACGCCACTATTTATTTATTTTGGAGGTAAGCCCAACAGACTGCCTTTTTTTTTTTAAACGAGGAAGGGGGTAGAGAGAGAGACACACAGAATGGACACACCAGGGCCTCAAACCACTGTAATCAAACTCCAGTTGCATAAACCCCCTTGTGCACATGTGCAACCTTGCACACTTGTGTCACTTTGTGCGTCTGGCTTATGTGGGACCTGATGAATCAAATGTAAGTCCTTAGGCTTCATAGGCAAGCACCTTAAGCATTAAGCCATCCCTCCAACCCAATTTTTTTTTAATCTGGGAGAAACTGAAGAAATGTTCTATAATGGGAAGAGACTTGATCTTAATAGACTTCTTCATACCCAGTCATCCCACGGACAGAGAACCGTGTGACAGGGGACCAGCCCAGCAGACCTGACTTCTCAGCACAGGAGGTTTACATCTGGTCACAGATGCTGCAATTCCTACTTCCAAGCAACACCAGGCTAAGTATCACTATGGCTGGGATCAGCCCTTAGTCCTCAGTTAGCAACTCCACTGGTTTTTGGATAAAATATTAAATATTGTTTTCTCCTTAGTAAAAACACCCTTATCAAACTCTTCTAAATCCATTTGAATCAGGCTTTCTGCTCCATACTCAATCCTCTGACAAAAATTTGGCAGAGACAGGCAAGAAACATACTGTCCTTAATCCCACTCAACTGTGATTGCTTGCTGTTAATTCCATATGTATAAATGGAATTGTAGACATCCTAGAAAGAGTTATAAATGGATGAGAATGGTAACCAAAACTGTGGATAATGTAATAACTGTGTCTGTTGTCGGTTCTACCAGATGCCAGCTAGAGAGTTTCAGGCAAAATCAACTGTTCCTCCACCCTAGTTTCTCTCACATGATCTCTCACATCACCTTGGACCATGTGGTTTTAGACTCGTCTCCCCAGAAGCAGGACCCTATGACAGGTATTGCAGTGAAAGTCATTTACATAAAAGATGGCCCCAGAGGGTGCAAGGAGGAAAGTGGTTTTGGGAAGCCTACACAGGAGTGAGAGGGGTCCCTGTGTTCCACAGGACCAGTTCCATGAGGCAGTCCTCAGTGGCAGCAGAAAGATACTTAACAGTATTTTATGAGAGAATGGGAAGCTGGCATCCTCTCTAACCCCTCCTTGCCCTCCCCTTCCACAAGCTTCATGTTATAAGCTTAAATATGTTATACATATATACACATACACACATAATGCTTGAGAGATGACTTAGCAGTTAAGGCACTTGCCTGTGAAGCCTAAGGACCCAGGTTCAATTCCCCAGTATCCATGTAATCCACATGCACAAGGTGGCACGTGCGTCTGGAGTTTTTTTGCAGTGACTAGAAGCTCTGGTGCACCCATTCTATCTGTCTCTCTCTCAAATAAGTAAAAAAAAAAAAATATATATATATATATACACACACACACACACACACACACACACACATACACACACACACACACACACACACACGTGTGCATGTGTGTAGATAAACTGGAAAGACATTCTCAATTTACCAAAATATGAACATTGATCCTTTTGCCCAAATTTGCACATTCTGGAATCAAATTCCTTAGGTATAACTACTGTGTGTACCAGTACTCTCAGTGATGGCACTTGTCTTGCAAAACTATTCAAGAGTGACTAGGACCCACCATATGCATCATAGTTGTTTTCTCTTTTAAATGGATGTTAAATAACCACATAGAGTATGCCATACCTGTGAATAGGAACAGACCACACAGACAACATAAGCCTGCATGCCACACTGCAAACTAAATACATCACTCTCCCCATGTTAAGCACCAAAGATGAAGTGCTGGTCTTTCCACACAGCACTAATCACTGGAATTCCACTTTTCACACTCACCTCTACTGGGTTTTGTTTTGTGTTTGTCGTGACCCTCTGCCAAGTACTATAATTTAGAGACTGACAGTGAAGAAAACAAATCACTTTGTTCAATGAATAATCATATATTTCAATTTTTAATGGAGGAAAACAGAAACACAAGGGATCATAAAACCTACAACCTGAATTGTTGGTTCGTATTAAACTTTACGCAGGCATTCATTCAAGAAATGACCCACCTTCTACTTGTCATTGTGCTACATGAGAAAACACTCAAGTAGGGACTGGGGATGTAGCTCAGAGTGTTTGCCTCTAATACACAAAGCCCTGGGTTCCATTCCTAGCAATCAATGAAACTGGCCTTGGTATGATACAACTGTAATCCCAGCACTAGAAAGGCAGAGGCAGGAGGATCAGAAGTTCAAATTCATCTTCCACTACATTATGTGTTCAAGGCCAGCCTGAGCTATGAGAGACCCGATTTAAAAAACAAATTTTTAAAAAGGAAACATTAAAATAACAACCCCTACCATTTGCCCCAGAGCTTCCTAGTTTTAGCCCTAAAAGTTCCATATCCTCAGGAACCCCTTAATCCGGAACTCACTGGAGGAGTTGGTCATACTAAACAGAGAAATAAAAGAAAAGAAAAAATACAGGCATATTGCTTGTGCTTTCTGTCCAATGAGAGAGAAAAAAATTAGTTAATCACAAAGACAAGTTAGATAATAGCAATAATCTTTGTACCTAGGGTTCTGGCACTAAGGCCCCACGGTGTGTGTTCACAGAGCAGCAATGAATTGTACAACTAGCACCTCCCCTAGACAGAAGACACTAGAACTGGCCTCACCTCTACCAACCACCCTCCTACCCAGCCCACCAATGTACAAAGGAGAACCCACTGGCCAGCCTTGTGGTAAGTGCACTCCACAGTTAGGGAGTACCTCTTCCCTGCCCTGATTTGAAAAAAGAGATACAAAAGAAATGAGAAAGGAAAGTTACAAAATCTGGCTAAAATTTCATTAAGGAATATGCTGTATTTTACCTCACAAAAAGAGGGAATTTTATCCCAACACAGCTAAGAACGACTGAAAACCTCTGGGTGTGTATACGTATGTGGTGCTTTCATGTTTACATTCAGAGCAGAGATCTGGGCTCAATGACACAGTTATGATCACAAACTGTGACGACAGTTATAAAGAAAAATTATGGAGACGTCTGAGAGCATTCAACTGGGGTCCTTGACATGAACCAAAAAGCAAAATGAATCTTTCCCTAAAGAAGCATATTGATTAAAATATGAAGAACAAATGCTATTTCACTAAGTAAACATGACAAGAACTGGGGGAGACAGGAGCAGAGCTGAGAATTACTGAAAACCTATGCAAAGTATGTGTGTGTATGTACAGTATGTGTGTGTGTGTGTGTGTGTGCAGTACGCGTGTCTGTATGCAGTATGCATGTGTGTAGTATGTGTGCTTTCAATTGGATTGCTTCCTCTGCCATGAACAGAAAACAGGGAAGATGAGGGAAGATAGAGAGATGAGGGTAAAGGAGAGACCTACTACTTTGTAAACTTAGTACTATATACATGTGTGTGTGTGTATGTGTAGAGAGACAGAGAGAGAGAGAAACACAAAGGTGCCCTACACAGATGGATAATGCTCAAACAACAGTATCAGTGTCATGCCAGGTACAAAATACCTCCCTGAGAGTAAGCTGTTGACCAGGGAGGCCCCAAAGGCTCCCAAAACAATATAAATGATTGCCATGGTTCTTGGGTGCCCACAAGCACTAACTGGTAAGGCCCCACTGTGAAGACACCACTCTCTTTGGCTTCATGACACAGAAATCAAGTTTGAACTGAGGCGGAACTGAACTTGCTCCCTACTGGCTAGTTTACATAGTTCCCAAAAGCACTATGCAGGAAACTAGTGGAAAAGAGTCAACGGTCACCCCGTGGTGAATCCTGCATTCTATGATACTGACTTACCAGTCAAGATGTGCCTTCTGAGGCAATAGTGGCATGATGTTGCCAATGTCAGCAACTACTCCCTGATTAGATTTGAGGCCCATTCCGCAACAGGGAATTCATGCCTGGTATTGAAAACCAGGTCAAAAGCCCATGGTCAGGGAGGTCATAGACCCTTAGGGAGAATTTACTATTGTTTTGCTAAACAGATGTTTTATCAAACTCCTTCTAAATATTTATCTTTATACTCACAGATTAGTGTTGCTCTCAGCACTGGTCAGCAAAACTTGTTTTGTTTTGTTTTTTTTATTTTCCCCAGCAATGGGAGGGAGTTAATGCAGAGACTCATAACTGGTCAGGTTGAGCTGGAGAGATGGCTTAGCAGTTAAGGCACTCACCTGTGATGTCTAAGGACTCATACTCAACTCCCCAGAACCCACATAAGCCAGATGCACATGGCAGTGCATGCATCTGGAGTTCGTTTGCAGTGGCTAGAGGGCCTGGCATGTGCACGTGCATGTTCGTTCGTTTGTTCTCGCGCTCTCTCTCACTCTCTCTCTCTCTCTCTCTCTCTCTCACACACACACACACACACACACACACACACACAAATACATACAATAAAAAGAACCTTTTATAAATAACTGATGTGCTCAGCCCTAACCTCCTTCAGGGCTCAGGGAACATTGTGGAAGAAGGGATGGAAAGAACGTAAGAGCTGAAGGATGTGGAGCAGTGCTATGAAACTCTGTTGTCTGGTCACGAGACCACTGAACTCATGAACTCTTAGCAACTGTGACCATCTGCACACGACGTCAACATCCTGTTGTAGACAGGGAAGGGGCTTACGAAACCACTCCCCTCCCTGAGGAGGAAAGACACTAAGGGAGAATCATTTTCCTCTATGGCAAAGCCACTGGTAAGTGGTAGGAGGAAGGGGTATAGTGGGACTGGGGGCAGAACAAAGGGTGGTATGGGATACATATGATCAAAATGCAATATATATGAAAATGTCAAAAAATTTAAAAATAAACTTGGTTATCTGGGGAGAGCAGAATAAGAGAAATGAGGAATTTCATGATTTTTTTTGATCATCTGAAATTTGCCTTATACCCATGTCACCCACTCAAAACAAACATGTGCTTTTTGATCATTCTTCTCAAGTTGATAGAGTCACTCAGTATTTTTTCCTCCTCTGTACTTCTGATACAGTATAATGAATTAACCAGTTATTCACTTATTGCTAAAAGGTATTTCTAACATGTCACATCAGTCCACTTGCTCCTCTCCAACAGGGGTCCCCACCCCATCTCTGTATTTACTCAGTCTCTCTCACTGATTTTAGAGCTTGCCATTTGGTGGGATGCCCCGAGAATTCTCCCATCCCTGCTCCTTATAGGACTGGAGTTATAAATGTGAGTGGCCACATGCACCAGTTTAAATCGGTGCTGGGTAATTTAAGTGAGGTGGTCTCAAGGCCCCCTCAGGCCCTCATTCTTGCAGAGAAATAATTCTTGCCCACTAAGCCATCTCTCCAGCCTGTTGTGCTCTTTTGAAGCATTACAAGGAGGGCTGGAGAGACGGCTCAATAGTTAAAGCACTTGCTCACAAAGCCTAACAGCCTGGGTTTGATTCCCCAGAACACATGTAAAGCCAGATGCACAAAGTGGTACATGCATCTGGAGTTTGTGTGCAGGAGCAGGAAGGCCTGGTGCACCCATACTTAATCTCTCCTTCTCTCTCTCTCCCCACATTCTCTGTCAAATAAATGTGTTTTTTTAAGATTCATAATGAAAGTTGAAATCTCCCTTTAAAAACTTTCAATTATATTCTTCATATTTCTTGCAAATATATCAATCTACATTTACATGGACTGGAGAAATAGCTCAGTGGTTAAGGTGCTTACCTGTAAATCCTAACAACCTGGGTTCAATTCCCCAGAACCCACATAAAGCCAGATGCACAAAGTGGTGCATGTATTTGGAGTTCATTTGCAGCAGCTGGAGGTTTTGGTGCACCTATTCTCTCTGTCTCTCTCCTCTCTCTCTAGTTGAAAATAAATAACTAAAAATACTTTTAAAACACTACCACATTTAAGAACACAATGACAAAGAAATTAACCTTGATAAACTAAATAAAAAACTAATAAACAGTTTAAATATAAGTTATCATTATCACTTAATTTCGTGGTTTTATAAGGTCCTCAAATTCAGGCAGGCACTATTATTAAAAATAGCTATTTTAAATGTTTTAAAGATACTTTGATAAGTACCATCAAGATTACTAAGAAACATTGCCTGAGACTTCATATTATCTTATAAAATAGAAATAAAGAGATCTTACTGCCTCCTTTATGTAATAATTATGGAAAATAGACTTTGTTTCAGAAAACAGAAATGATAAATTATTGTTTTTATTTTAAAAATTCTTAAGCAATCCTAGCAACTCTTTGCATAGCATTAACTTCCAAATTTGAATACCACACTCTTCTTCCCTGATTAGAAACCCGTTCTGAAATGAAGCACAGTAGCTGTCATATAATTTAATATGTCCTAAGAAGAGTTTAAAGCTTACTAATACAAAACTCCCCTGATGCAGCTTGATCTGGGAGAACTGCTTCCTCTGGTATGTACCAAGTTTTATTTCTCAACTGCACTCCATTGATAAAGGTTTTCAAGTTTAATGGAAATGCTTGATACTGAGAACTGCCTGTTGCATGCTGGTGGTAGGGAGAGCCAAAAGATTCAGGCTTAAGATTCAGGACAACTGGTGTGATTAATCCATAGGCATAATGTTTCCATTCAGGAAACAAACTCTGGAGGTCCATGTTTGACAGCATGTTGCCTTGGTCAATAGCATAAGCTCAAAGCACGCTAAGATGGTAGGTTTGCTATGTTCTTACCACACCTCCCCAAAAATAAACTTAAAATGGGGGTAAAATATACTATTGTCAAATCTTGTCTAGCATGAAACTAAATAGGAAAAGTTAGGAGTAAAATAATATATACATTTTATTATCAAAATAATTAGTAATTTCTGGGCATATAACCTAAGGACTCCATGCTCTGCTACAGAGAAACTTGCACATCCATGTTTATTGCTGCTCTATTTAAACTAACCGAGAACTAGAATCAGCCTAGATACCCATTGACAGATGAATGGATAATGAAAATGTGGTACAGAATGTGGTATGCAGTGGAATTTTATTCATCAGTACAGAAAAATGAAATTTGCAAGAAAAATGGAAAGAATTATATTAAGTGAAATCATTTAAACTCAGAAAGACCAAATCCACACATTCTCTCTGATATGCAGATCCTAGCTTGTAGTATCTCTAAGTATGTGTGTGTTTAGGCTGGGGGGGGGGGGAGAGTGGACAAAACCTCTAAAGATAGAATGGTAACTAAGAGTGAACATAGAGATATGAGTAGAAGAGAGGAACAGGGAAAGGGCAAAAGGACACGTGTGGCACGTCAACAGGGGGGAGAGGTTGTGGGGAGGAGAGGGGACTGAGGAGGGATGAGGATCAGCTAAAAGAAATTGTTTTTGAAAATGTTAGAATGAGGACTGGAGTGATGGCTTAGCGGTTAAGACACTGGCCTGCAAAGCCTAAGGACCCAGGTTTGATTTACCAGTACCCATGTAAGCCAGATGCAGTGGCTAAAGGTCCTGGTGTGCCCATTCTCTCTCTCTCTCTCACACACACACACCTTTTTCTGTTCCTCTGAAATAAATATTTTTAAGAAAGGAAGAAAATGCCAGAATGATACCTAAATCTCTGTATAGTAACTAAAAAATAAATATCAAATAAATATAAGATACTAGATAACTGGGCTGGGGAGATGGTTCAGTAGGAAAAGGGCTTGCCTTGCAAGCATGAGGACCTGAGTTTGATCCTCAGAACCCATGTAAAATGCCAGTTTTAATACACAGCCCTGGGGAGGCAAAAAGTACACATATCCCTGGGGATCAAGTGCCAGCTGGTCTAGTCTAATTGGCGAGGTCCAAGCCAGTTAAGAGATCCTGTCCCAAAAATAAGTAATAAAATAAAAGGTGGATGGCATTCCTGAGGATGACACTCTACTATTCTTTAACCTCCACACATAGGCTCTCACATGTGCATAAGTACCCACAAACGTGTACCTCAACATGTCCTCACATGTATGTGCATACCACAAACACCATGTACCTCAACACATGCTCAAACCTGTGCACACATACTCCCCACACATGCATCTCCACATGTGACCAACATGTGCATTTATACTCACACATGTGCACCTCCACACTCATGCTAATGCAAGTTCATACATGAACTGCAACACAGACTCACACATGTGCATCTGCACACATGCAAACACATTCACAAATACATACACACACTGGTTAATTTTAAAAGCCACTTTGAAACACTTGTACTGCTTTCTTCCCCAGTGAATTCACCTGTATAATGAGATGTCCTTTAGCCAAGCAGGCCAGAACTACCTCTGAGAAAAAAACAACACCACCAAGAGCAGGCCAGAGCAGACTAGATGCACAGGGGCAGGGAAAATGTGCTATCACTGGCTCAGACCCATTGCTTCAAAGTTTAGGACTGGAGATGAACACTTTCTGCTCAGCCTCCCTCCTGAAAGAAGGAACCCACAGGATGTCAGGGACAAGGATGGTCAGCAAGAACCCTGAGCTCCTCTCCTAAAGATGAATTATAAATCTGCAGCCCTCCCCAGAAGCCAGGCTCTGGGATTTGCCCACTGTTACAGGCTCATTGATATCATGGGTGTGCCACATGTAATGCCTGCACACATGAAGCTACTCCTTTGGTGGGGACAGACCTAGTTTTACCATGAGCACAAGGCCGTCTCCGTATCAGTGAGGAGAGCATAATTACTAAACTTATTTTCCATTTTCCTTATGCAAGTGGCATAATGAGAGAATAAGGCAAAGTCTTTCCTCCAACACACAGTGCCTCATTCCCAGTGGCCTCTTTCAAATTAGTTGTAAGGAAAGTCTTGACTGAGACAAGAAGTGAGCTCACTGGGGACAAGACAATCAGGTGTAGGGGCATGGCAATGGGGGTTCAGTGTGACAGATCATGGTGACATCATTGAGCACCTCATCAATTCTCAATGGAAATCAAGTCAAACTTGGTGAGGAATCAATGGCTGGGCATGGTGGAACATGCCTTTAATCCCACACTTGGGAGGCAGAGGTAGGAGGATCACTGTGAGATCAAGGTCACCCTGAGACTACATAGTGAATTCCAGGTCAGCCTGGAATAGAGCAAGACCCTACCTCAAAAAAACAAAAAACGTGGGGGGTAGCTGGCTCCATTGGTAAAGTGCTTGGCACACAAGCATGAGGACCCAAGTTGAATCCTTGGAACCCACATAAACATCCAGTTTTGTGGCTCTTATGTATTTTCCTAAGAGTGGGGAAGCACAGAGGACTTGCTGAATAGCTAATCTAACTAAACCTGAACGCTAGGTTCAGTGAGAGACCCTGTCTCAAAAATAAAGTGGAAAAATTAGCCAGGTATGGTGGCACATACCTTTAAGCCTAGCTAACTTGGGAGGCACAGATAGAAGGATCACTGTGAATTTGAACCCAACCTGAACCTATACAGTGAATTCTAGGTCAGCCTGGGCTAGAGTGAGACCCTACCTCAGAAAACCAAACCAATAGTAATAATAATGTGGAAAGCTTTGAGGAAGACACCTAATGTCTACCTCTAGCTTCTACATGCACATACACACAGGTACACACATAATAACTGCCCGTACACATGAGGACGGAAGAAACGGTAGAAGGGAAGAAAAGAATGGAGGGAGAGGTGAGAGGGAGGTACTAGTCATGATTAAATGGCTGAGCCACATTCTGTCTACTAGGTATTGCAAAAGGCACCAGCAACGTACGCTTTCCTCCTTGATGTACACAACAGGGGACAGTGCAGAAGACAAGTTTCAATGTGAAATAGCCAAGGGTATGAGGAGAGGAATGTGCACATGCAGAAGGGAGTTTGAGCCTCGGCAGGGCAGGAGCGGGAGCCTGGGTGTTCTGCTTCCTGCTCGTGAAGGTGGGTGCCCAGAGGCAGGACTCCTGCCAAAATCTATTTTCACCTCACTCCTTTCAAGTCTCCACTGACATGTGTAAAGAGAAGGACAGAGATTAAGTCACACACAAGCACAGCAAGGTTTCTGGCCATCAAAAAAAAAAAAAAATCACTGTAATGGTATCATGCATACTGTGATGATGATGAAGACAGAAATGTGGCTGTTAGCTGAGGAAAAATGGCCAGAAGCAAAAGAGGGAAGTGGGGGACAATACTTCTTGATTTGTAAGAAGAAAAATAGATGAATTAGAATATAGCTCCCTAAATTACTATTGAGTCATATTGTGTTGAAATATAATCTGTGGTCACAAGTTTATCAGAGAAGATGAGGAAGACTGTCAAACGTACTGTGAAAAAAAAATGAAAAACAACAGGCTAGGACAGTGGCACACATTGGTCATCTCAGCTCTTAGGGAGCTGAAGACTGCCATGGGTTCAAAGCTAGCCCCAGCTACAGAGACCATGTCTCAGAAAACTAGAATATCAAGATAGAAAGCAAAAATTAGAAGAGATTCTTTGTCTACACCTTCAAGAACGAAAACCAATTTAATGGGGAAAAAATGAGCAGCAAGAATTAAAAGAAAATTCCCTGATGAGTTTCTCAGGAACAAAATGACTCCTTGAATGAGGAAAAACCTGTTGACCCAAAGGAAAAACATTAAAACCGCAAGGTTCCTAAGACTGACGGGAATAGGATAATTGGGGAACTGAGATTACAAATAAAAAGACCTTTTGATAAGATAAAAAAATGTTGATTGCCCCCAGTCACCCCTGCAGATACCCTTTACAGAATGGTAATTCTCAGCATCGTGGCGCACACCTTTATCCCACCACTGGGGAGCCAGAGGTAGGAGGATTGCTGTGAGTTCGAGGCCACCCTGAGACTCCATAGTGAATTCCAGGTCAGCCTGGGCTTGAGTGAAACCCTACCTTGAAAAAACAAAACAAAACAAACAAACAACAACAAAAAAAAAAAAAAAACAGAATGGGAATTCTCTTTCACTTTAGAACTACATAAAAGATTTTGTTACTGTTTAAATAGAAACAGTTAAAGATAGCTACCGATGAAATCTCCTTTTAGCCTTCAATTATGAGATAATTAAAAATTTAAGTAGGAAATTCCAGGTATATGTGGTCAGAGAAAGCTAAGTGTGAGTTTTTAAGGAAAAAAAAAATGAATAAGACGCAGCTTACTCTAAGTACAATAGTTGCCAGCTCAAAATTATGTTTTTCCACTTGGAATAAAATAATGCTCCAAATAATCACTTGGAGTGGCTCCTTCTGTGCTCCCACCATTGTTATTACAGAGCATTTAGAGTTTTTAAGAGCAGATTTTGGATTAAATGACCCCGGTTTCAAATTCAGGTATGTATATTTTAAAAGCTCAAAGCAACTTTGGACAGACTGTGAGGAAGGAGCAGAGATCCAGGGAGTCTGCAACGTGGCCAAAACCCTTTGGATAAATAACATCTGGCATTAGAGGTCTGCTATACTGGAGTTTCTCAACTTCCTCTCTGGAGAAACTTAAGTCCCTTTTGGCCTCTCTCTGACTTCCTTAAAAATGTTTCTGGAATCAGACACTTCGCCATCTTCCGCTGCTCTCTGGACCATTGAAGCTAAGCCCCACAAAGCGAAAAGGTGCTGGAGCGCCTTGGTGGGCTACAGCGTGCTCCTGGGCACTCCTCAGCCTCAACTGTGCCTTTGAACTCACAGCCCACAGCCCTGCTCCCCACCTCCTCTACTACTTCCCTAATGCAAGCCCTTGAGCCTCACAGCTCTCCTACTCTTCCTTCGGGGTCTGCTGTGCAGCTGAAGTGAGGTTCTAAGGAAAGGAACTCGCCCCTACCTGGCACATAGGGGGGCAACGACTGAAAGAAAAGTACCCAGATATACGCAGTCCAGACCGGGGTAACTATACTTGGGGCTAATAGGAAGCTCACCTTGCAGTCGGCCTCTGCAATCAGACTCGCTTTCTCTATGCCCTGGAATCTCTTCTGACCCAGTCAGGCTCACTTATAGCTGCTCTCCTTCCTCAGCTGCTGCCCCTTCTGACCAGCTGTAGCCCCTTCCCCCCTCAACCCAGCTCTCCCAACTCAACCCAACTATGCAAGCGTCCTGGAAGGGGAAAACAACCAATTGCCACTCTCCTCCCGCATTCCGGACACCTGGGACAGCTCACTCCTCTTATTTTATCACCCACAGATGAGTAAGACGGAGATAAACAACTTACAAACAATGCCATTAGCCGGGCGTGGTGGCGCACGCCTTTAATCCCAGCACTCGGGAGGCAGAGGTAGGAGGATCGCCGTGAGTTCAAGGCCACCCTGAGACTACATAGTGAATTCCAGGTCAGCCTGAGCTAGAGTGAGACCCTACCTCAAAAAACCAAAAAAAAAAAAAAAAAAAAAAAAAAAAAAAAAAAAAAAACAATGCCATTTGACCTTCTGCTCTGGTAAAGAACAGTTTTAAAAGTCTTTTGTTAACAATATACCATGATCATAATCCCCTCTCACCACCGACTTTCCCCCCCTCCCAAGCCCTGCTCCACTGAATCCCTTCTTTCCAACTAGTCTCTCTTCTATTTTGATATCATCATTTTGTTTTTCCCTCCTATGATGCAGGTCTTGTGTAGGTGGTGTCGTGGATATCAAGGCCACTGTGTCTGGAAGGCTGTACTGTAGGCAGTCCTTCCCTTTCTTTGGCTCTTAACATTCTTTCAGGCACCTCTTTCACAATTAAAGAACTTTGTAAATAACATACACGTACCTTGCTTTTGATAGTTTACAATATTCAACACTACTCAATATTTGAGGATGCTGAGGACAAATATATAAGAATTCTCTGGCTTAGACTGAAACAGAAGTATGAACATCAGTAAAATTCCAGTTTCAAACTATGTAAGAAGACATGCTGACAACAGTAAGGGGCAGTGTGCCACACAAAGCGTGGCCCTCTGCTCTGCCAGCACTGTATGGTCTCAAATCAAGAAGGGAATATGAGACAGCAGAGAGATGGAGAGGAATCACAAGATATTCTGTCAGTAACTTCACAGGGTTATCACGTACAAAGAATAAAATGAAAATGCAGGTTTATATTTTATATGCCTTTTGCTTTTATAATGACTTTCATCTTCTCATAATTCATTATAAGAATAATAAATATTTACTAAAGAATCAGCACGCTGAACAAGTATCAGTTCACTGTTTTGAAATTTTTTTTTTAATTTAAATTAAAAACTTTTTTAATTGCTCCTGGGTTTTCCTCATCACAACTGCCTCTTCAATCCTCTATAGCAGCCCTATTCCTGAAAGGCTTGGAAAAGAGATCTGCTTTGATCTCCAGAGAGGACACCAACTAATGAAAGTGTAAACAGAGCTAATTAGGGGCTAGGTGACATTCTGCCCAACCATGTGCTCTCCTAGGATGTGAAATACAATACATGTATGGTGAGAAAATAAAACTACTGTCCTCGTATAACCTACTTAAAGCTCACACCAACAAACAGTAAAACAGTATCCCTCACTGTCATAAATGCCAATCAGACATTAAAATACTACAGATGAAAACTGGACAAAAATATTTGAAAAAAATCACATAAAGCTTTAATCTTTTGCAAAAAAAAAAAATCAACCCTTATTTTGATGGCTAGGGAGATATCTTGGTGGTTAAAAGTGCTTGCTTGCAAGCCTACCAACCAGTGTTCCATCCTCTGGCACCTGTACAAAGCGATGCCTGCATCTGTAATCCCAACATGCCAATGCAATGGTAGGCGGAGCCAAGAGAATCAGGAAGCTCACAAACAGCACTGGGGAAATGAGGCCCTGTCTCAAAAGAGGGTGGGAGGAGAGGAGAAACACCCCTGGCTGTCCTCTGACCTCCACACGTGTGCCATGGCATGCACATGCACATATGGACACACAACATACACACACAAACAATATTTCTTAAATTATTTTTTTAAAGACTAATATTGAAGTCTTCCTGAATTCAATGTCTGAGCACAAGGCAGGCAAAGATAGAACAACACAAGCAAACGAACAGAAATGCCTCTTTAAAAACTAGCTAGTGGGGGCTGGAGAGATGGCTTAGCAGTTAAGGCGTTTGCCTGCAAAGCCAAAGGACCCAGGTAGGATTCCCCAGGACCCATGTTAGCCACATGCACAAGGGAGCGCATGCATCTGTAGTTTGTCTGCACTGGCTGGAGGCCCTAGCGTGCCCATTCTCTCTCTCTCTCTCTCTCTCTCTCTCTCCCTCCCTCCCTCCCTCCCTCTTTGTCAAGTAAATAAAAATAAAATATTTTTTAAAACTAGCTACTGAAGTAGTGAGGGAACGTTTGCAATAACTATTCCAGGAGAAGCCAGCTGGAATCCTACTTTGCCTCAGCTCTATATGGAGGCAATATTTGCTTGTCAGGTCCAGCGTAAGGATAATGGACAGTAAAACAAATCTTCAAACTAGGTCCTCAAACCGTCAGCAAGTGATCTTTGGGTGGCCTTGATACCCTTTAAGGAGATCTTCAATGTAAAAACCATTTTAATAATAATAACTCATTTTTGCCATTCCCATTATCATTTTTCTACAAGGTTTTCAGAGGCTTCATGAAGAAACATACAGCAACAAACAAAGTGTGTTGGCAGCCATGATCATCTGGCTTGTCTTTGAGAATTCCAGATATCAAGGAGGACAACAAACCATACAGCAATGTCATTTGTTTTGATAAAAGAAGTTTTCATGAAAAAAAGTTATTTACATGCAATAGCTTTAAAGTTATGTGTAAGCATATCAAAAATATTTTTTTCTCAATTGACAATATAGCCAATACCAATAGCCATGACTCAAACAAATAAAATCTCCTTTGGAATCCTCAATAATATTTAAAATGTTAATGGGTCTTAAGACCATAATATCTGATAAAGCGGGGAATCCTGCGCATGCTTCAATACCCGTGCATCGACGGAACTGAGCGGGTACTTGCTCGTGCGTAGGACTGTCCCACACAGGCGCACCTGGTAGGAAGAAAGCATTTATTAGGCTTCACTGTGTTTGTAGCTCACTTAAACAGAAAGTTGTGTCTGTCCAGAGAAGAAAAAACACAGAGCAAACTGAAGGGGCCTGTTCTCTGGCAATCACGTGTCCCAGGTTTTCCCGGACAGTCTTAATGTCAAATGTGTTTCCAATTCTTCCCCATCAACCACAAAAATGCTCTTTATATTTCAACAGTCTTGTGCCCAAATGCATCTCCCAATCTGATTCTCACATACCAAAAAAAAAAAAAAAAAAAAAAAAATCTCAAAACATCCTCCTGTCATGTTGCCTGTAATTGTTTTCGAAGTTCTTGAGCACAGCTCATGTGACCAGTGTAGGTTGGTGTGAACCATCAGCTTGCCTCAAGAGAGGAGGGCTCTCAAGCTGAACCTAACCCAGAAGGCTTTCTTAGCATCCAGACACAACTACTATGCTAACTCTGAGGGTCGGAGAAGGACTAACTTTTCTTTATCCTTCAAAAACACTGAAAGACTTGTTGATTAACAAGATGAAGTTTAAAATTATTCTTCATGGTTGAAATAGTGATATGAACATGTGATTAACTCAGTAAGTCTGTGGGGAACCGTTGGTCCTGACTAAGCAAGGGATATCAGCTGAGAAAGCCCCTAGTGCCCTTCCCCTGGTCCCAAGCCCTTTGGGGAGAATCCCAGGCTTACACTTTTGACTCTGCGCTAAACCGCTGAACTTCATCCATGCACCCCAGTGTCAGGGGCCAGAGTGTTTTTCTCTGGTGATCTGTCTTTCTCAGCAACTTCTCCTGCATGTAACCCCCCACTGATACTTCGTCTTCCTAGTTCGTTCCTTTGCATATGTAAATACTACGGAGTATGTGCTCTAAGCCTACATGTCGCTACAGATGACAGATGTGTGTGTTCAGGGCAGGGATTTCTGTTGTGTTTTCAGTTTTATGCATAGATTATCTGAGACATTGTTAACGACTTTAAAGGAAAGGAAATTTGTTCCTTTAAAGTAGTTAACACATCAACATATTTTCACATTAGACTAATAATGGAATCCCCATGGAAAAGGTGTATTTTTAGCTTCTTGAAATCTGGCTTCCATCAAGACCACATGCAAGTATAGTGCACACCTCGGCCCGTCAACTCAATATCATTAAACAGCTTCCATGAGCGCCGTGCGTGACAGGCCCAGGGGAAAGCAAAGGGTCCTTCCAGTAAAGTTATGCAAATCTCTGAAGTTGTATTACCTCATTCAGAACTGGCCAGCTCTGGAGGAGAGAACTCAGTCTGAATGCCGTTCTAGAAACCGTAGTCTACTGAGCAGAAATAAGGAACTGACACGTTGGACTTACGCTTCCTGCTGTCTGATCAGCAGCTGTAAGCAAGGCTCAGGTGAGCTGTGTGCACGACAATACAGATAAAGGAAACGATGGGGGAGCCGAAGACCTCTCCATGGAGTGAAAAGACCAGAATTAAGCACACACATCTATGCAAAAGGAACCACAGAAGAGCAGAAGTACTTCGGCAAACCCCAAATGGAAGTGTGTCGTGAAACATTTCACACGCACAGATGGTTAACACCTTACTTTTTGTTTCACATAAAGTAAGACCTGAGACTCCACTTGCCGCCCATTTGATCCTGTTCAGGCTATGTCCATGCCAAATTAGCAGCCGGCTTTGTGACTCCAGGTTAAAGAGGTTCTGATCTGAGAAATAAAGCGTTCTGGTTTAAATTTCCGACTTGCACATAACTTCCCTAGCCTTTGAGTTTCCAAACCATGTTTGTACAAATTCTAAGCTCTGCTGACTCAAATCTATTATGGCTAGAAAGTTGAAGGAAAGACAAACATACGAAAACTGGAGTAAGAAGCAGTTCTGAAGTTAAAGAGTTGCCTCCAAAGATGGGACAATTGAAGCAGGCCAGCCTGCATCTGTTCCAGAGCACACCGCCCCATCCTCTTTCCACACCAGATTCCCGTCATCTCGGCTGCTCCTGCCATGGCTTCCAGCCTATCACACTCAAGCAGTTCATCATGGGGGTTGGCCAGCCTGGACAGCCTTGAAGTCAATCAGGGCCAAACCTCAGAGAGCAGAAGCCAGGAGAAACATACTCAGACATCATTCAGCATGCGTGTCATCGTTGCAGGATAAGACACAAGAAAACTTCAGCCAAAAATAATCCCCCCATCTCTGAAATCAGAACTCAAGACTTTTTTCTTTATTACTTTTAAGTAAATTTCCCTGGCTAAAAAGGCTTTGAGCTCCCCAGAACTAAGAAAATCAAGGACATTCACCTTACCATTGTTCTCAGGCCAGGCAGACCCGTCTGCCTGTTTACCACTTCCCATCTTTGCTTGATAAATCGTCTTAAGTTACAATCCCCAAAGCCATAGACTTGAATGATACTCATGGAAACAAATATTTCTCCCCAAGCATTCCTGGCATTCCGTCCCAATTGCAATGCGGAGCCACCAAGATGTTTAAATATCATGATATGGACACATGTTCCTTGTGGTGTGGGAACCGTGACAAGGAGGAAAGTGAAACACTGTGTAATTAAAGAGGTTCCAGGCTGGAGAACTTCCATGAATGTCTGCAAAGAGAATGTGAGTCACCACATCTGCAAGTGACTCTGAGTGGACATGTAAACGGCATTCTACACATGTAAGTTACTCCATGAGACGGAACTGTCCAGAGGCACCGCCGGCCCCCACCCCGCCCTGCCCCGCAACCTTACAATGACTGACTGATGCTCTCATATCTCACAACCCACAAACCTATGGGAAACATCAGCAATCCCACTGCCGAGGGCCCTTAGTGGAATAGGGACAGGGAGAAGGGAAATGATGGTACTAACATATGATGTATCCATACAACTTTCTACTTAATAAAAAGAAATGCTGGGCTGGACAAATGGTTTAGCAGTTAAGCACTTGCCTGTGAAGCCTAAGGACCCCGGTTCGAGACTCGATTCCCCAGGACCCACGTAAGCCAGATGCACAAGGTGGTGCATGCATTTGGAGTTCATTTGCAGTGGCTGGAGGCCCTGATGCACCCATTCTCTCTCTCTCTCTCTCTCTCTCGCTCCCTCTTTCTCTTTCTGTCTATCGCTCTCAAATAAATAAAAATAAAAACAAAAAAAATTTAAAAAGAAATGCTGAAGGGAAAAAAACACTATCCAACCCACTTTTGACAAACCTTCAGTGCACACACAACCAGCACCTCTCCTGCAGTTGTGCCAACACTACTCGTGGTCAGGTCTCTCTACCTGTGCCACGTAAGGAAGGAAAAAATAAACTGCCCCAAACTGAAAATTCCTAAGCATAACTTAAGCTATGAGATGTCTTAATTGGCCTTCTTGTAGAGACCTTTCCTGGGGAACTCAGAAGGGGAAGCAGGGGGCACGTGAGCCGACAAATAAGGACACGGGACCAACAGCCACATAGCTATCAGAAGCCATGTCCTCATCCTTAGACAGGTCTGATATTTTCCTGTCATTTATAAGAACATATATTCTTAGGAATTTATGCCTGATACTGAAAACCTAGTTGAAAGCCTTATGGCTAGAGAGGTCATAAGCCCTAGGGTTTATAAACTATTGTCTGGCTAAATGGATATATATGACCATCATACTGTCTTCTAAATATTTACATTTATGCCCATATATTAATGCTACTCTCACTTTGGGTTAGAGAAGCTTCTCTTTTCAGATGGAAGTGATCACTTCTCACCGAAGTGCTAAGGGACAATGGAGTATTCAGCATTAACTGAGACATCTCTATCACACCCTTCATGACTCAGAGACCATTGTGGAAGAGGTGACAGCAAGAATGTAAGAGCCAAAGGAAGGGGAGGAGTGCTTACAATGTTGTCTTCCAGTCACAAAGTGGCCTTGATATTTATGACCTCACAGTAGATGACACTACTATCTACACAAGAACTGTATATGAGGGGAGGAAATGACAAGACTGAAATAGAAGAGAGGAGCTGGAGAGGTGGTGCAGTGATTAAGGGCATTTTCTTGCACAGCCTGACAACCCTGATTCTATTCCCCAGTACCCACAAAAAGCCAGATGCACAAAATAGCCCATGCATCTGGAGTTCATCTGCATTGGCAGAAGGCCCTGGCATGCCCCTAGTCACTCTCTGTCTACCTTTTTATCTTTGTCTGTCTCTCTCAAATAAATAAAAAATATTTTAAAATAGAAGAGAGACTGATTTAAAAGAAGGAGTTCAGTGGATGAGGGGATAAAGGCAAGGCAAAGGAGAGGATGATGGGAGGGGATAATAATCATAATATATTGTCTACATGTACAGAGGTTGCCAATAAAAGGTTTATTTTTAAGTATATTCTTGGCCTCTCTCTTTTGATATTCCAGTGTAGAAAGAAAACAGGTGAGTACTAGAGCCTATGTGTATGGCCTCCACATTCACCCTCACACATACAAACACATGTGTATCACACCATACACTCAAAAAATAGATGCAAAAAGACTACTGGCAATAATTAATAACTATATTGCTGAGAAAATAGATTATAAGTATGTTAACCACAAATAAATATGAAGGCTAATGTACATATTTAACCTGGTTTAGCCATTCCATAGAATATACATACTTCAAGACATCACAACACAAGCCATGAATCTATACTTTTTTGTCAATTTTTTAAATATAGGAAGGAAAACAAACAAAAAAGAGGTGGGCCCAACAGAAAGAAATTGTGGGTGCTTCCCTCGGAAAGAACTCACATTACTCTAGGGGGACACTAGTTGCTCTCTGAGATAGCCAGTTGTGGTCAAGGAATTAGTCTGGTCACCCTTCATCACTGACTCCATGTCTGTCCACCCAGAGTCATCTCATCTCACACATGCTTACAATGACACCATCTACCATTCATGATACAGCCAGGGACCCTCCCCCCAGATCTGGCACCATGCTTTTGACTCACCAAAACACTAAGCTAAATAAATGTCTTCTCTTTACTTGATCTCAAATATTTTATATGGCAATGGAAAGCAGACTAATGATGTTAAAGCAGCTTATTCCCTGGTTTGGGGAATTAGGATACCCACACCTGTGTGGGTGATGTGGGTGCTATCTTGCTCCCACCAGGAGACTGAGAGAATTAAACCACACATCTTTCTACTCTGCTGATTAATAAGTCCTCCTCCTGAATCTTAGCAAAATTCCTAAAAAGCTCAGGTACCTGCTAAACAAAGTTACACCAGAAGACAATCACAAAGCAAGAGAATGAAGGACAGGCCAGAGTTCCAAACTTCAAGAAATGGGTTAACATGGGAAAAGCAAGATATGAAAACCAGATGATAGATACTCTATGGCATAAAAGTAAATGTGTGTAATATGATCTTTTTAAAAATATTGTTAAATATTTATTTAATTATTTATTTATTTTAGAGAGAGAGAGAGGAGACAGACAGACAGAGAATGGGTGCACTAGGGCCTCTAACACATGAACTACAGATATATGTACCACTTTGAGCACCTGGCTTTAGGTAGGTACTGGGGAATTGAACCATGGCTGTCAGGCTTAGCTAGCAAGTGCCTTTAAGCATTGAGCAATCTCTCCAGCCCTGTAATATGATCTTAAAACACCAAGAGGGCTAAAGAGATGGTTTAGTGGTTAGGGAGCTTGCCTGTAAAGCCTAAGAACACAGGTTCAATTCTCCAGGTCCCACATAAGCCAGATGTACAAGGTGGCACATGTGTCTGGAGTTTGTTTGCAGTAGCTAGAGGCCCTGGCACACCCATTCTCTCTCTGTCTCTTGCTCTCTTGCTCTCTCTGTCTCAATTAAAAATAAATAAATTTTTTTAATGCCAAGAAAGTCAGTATTTAAAAAAAGACAAGATAAGTGTATAACTTTAGAAGCTATAACACAAGTTTTCAATTTTTTACAATATGGCAGCTATAACCTTCATTCTCAATGTACATATGCACATGTACACAGTGAAACTAAAACACTCCTTAATAGTGATCCCTAAACAGTTAAAACCATGACACATTATTTTATTCTTCCATATGGACAGATACTTTTGTATGAATAATATTTGTGGTGTATGTGTATTTGTAGTGTATGCACATGTGTGTAGAGATGTGTATACCCCATGCACATGCATGATTGAGAAGGACAGAGGAGAAAGAATATCAGGTGTGCTCCTCTATCACTCAAGCCCAGGTCTGCTGAGTCTTTTCATGGAACCTAGAGATAGGGATTTTGTTTTTGGTTTTTCAATCAGACTGGCTGATCAGTGAACCAGAGACTGTTCGGTCTCCACTCCCCACAGAACTGCGTTACAGACATACACGGGCTCACCTGGCTTTTCACATCAGTGCTAGTGACCAAACACAGACCCTCTCAGGCCTTCATGTTTAAACAGTAAGTGCTCTTACCCAATGACCCATCTTTCAGTCCTATAAATACTTTTTTTTTATAATGAATGGTTAATAACTTTATACTTGGAATATAATTCTTAATGATTTGGTACTTAAAGTTCCCTGGAAATATTCAATGAAATTATAATATTCCTTTATTTTATGAGATTACACTACTTTGTTAACTTCCTAATTTTTATTTATTGTGGGTTTTTGGGTATAGAGTAACATATATAGCCCTGGCTGACCTGGAACTCACAACCCTCCTGTTTTAGCCTCCCAAGTTCTATGATTACAGGTGTGCATCACCACACCCAGCTCCTACTTTATTTAACTTTTTATTGACAACCTCCATACATAGAGACAATATACAATGATCATAATTCCTTCCCATCATCTTCCTTTCCCCCCTTCTCTATCTCCCCTCCACTGAAGCTATTCTTCTTTCCAACTACTCCCTGTTCGATTTTGATGTCATCGTTTCCCCTCCTATTATTCAGGTCTTAGGCATCAGCCACTGTGAGGTCATGAACATCAAGGCCTCTTTGTGTCTAGATGACAGTATTTCAAAGCACTCTTCCCCTTCCTTTGGTTATTACATTCTTCCCTCCATCTCTTCTGCAATGGTTCCTGAGCCTTGAAGAATGTGATAAGAGATGTCTCAGTGCTGTACACCCACTCTCTTCTCAGCACTATGATGAGTTTTGAGCTATTTTATATTTTGAAGGTCTGCTCTGCCACTGCCAAATGACATTCTGATGATTGATGGACAAACCTCCCCTGACCTGCTTCAGATTAATTGATGCCCTGGAATTAGGATATTCATCACTGACATTTACAAAAGAAACAAAAGCGTACTGTAAATAGTTATGATCAGGCACATGTATATATACCCAATATTCAATAGTTATATAGATGCAAATCACAAAATCTGCTCATAGATATGCTCCAAACGGAATAAAGGTGGGAGCCTAGCCTAGCCTGTGTCCATACATGAGACCCTGGGTTTGAAACTCAGCATTGCCAACAGAACAGAGAGAAAATCCCAGGTAAGCTTAGCATTGTATATTCCATTCGCAAAGGACAATATTGACATCATTGCCTTTCATTTCTACTCATGACAATTTCATTCACAGAGGTATATTTCTCCATTCATAAGGGACAAGTTAAATAGCATATTGCTCATGCATTTCTTATCCCTTTTGCTTTACAGGAAAAATAGACAGAAAAAAAAAGGAAGAAGATAAAGAGGAAGAAGATAGAGAAATCAAAGTTTACTCTAAATACTCAACTTGGACCAGTCTTACGTGGCACATGCCTTTCTAAACACCATCTTCCCCTACTCTCAGAGATTAGTCAGTTCTTGCACAGACTTCTCAAGGGCTTTCAGAACATTACCAACTTTATATCCCAAAGCAAGGAGAGATGTAGGTGATATGACAAGGGCCACAGTTACAGCACTTCTCCTTTCCTCTTCTGGCACTGTTGCTGGGCCCTGTGGAGTACAACAGGGAGCTGAGCCCAGCTGCCAGAAGGGAAGAGGGAGCACGGTCTCCTCTAACACAGCTTGCCCTCTCTCCTGTATCCTCAAGGGACAGGCTGCACAGAGACAGTGCTCAGCCAGCTTGACTGACAGCTCCCCTGGGGACAGGAGGAGAAGAGTCTCTCCTCAACATGAAGCTCCCAGACTCCCGCAACCCTCCAGAGACACAGACACAAAGTCAAGTCCCTAATAATTGATTGAGACAGGTCCTTTTCATGAATCTGCTATCTGAAAAGTGACACATGGGACTGGAGAGATGGTTCAGTGAGCAAAGTACTTGCCACACAAGTGTGGAGCGGGCCTCCAGTCCAATTAGAGGGAAGTTGGTTTCCCCCATAACAGACGTGCCACTATTGTACCCATTGGCTCATTTGGTCTGGCTGGCCAAACTTAAAGCTTGCAGTGTCCACTGTTGTTTATCTCCACTGATGCCTTCTCTCTCTCCCATGGAGCTGCATGCAGTGTAGCTTTTTACAGCTTTCTATCAGCTGGTCTGATCAGAGGAGGTTTTCAGCTCAGCTCCAGAAAGATTTCTCAGTGACCTTGCAGACCAAGCATGTAGAGTCTTCAGCAATAGGGTCTTACCATCTATTCCTGGTGGGAAACCAAGAGCTTTAGCAACAGCCTGTAATATTTTGGGGGCATCAGGGTCCTCCCTGGCCAACAACTCACTGGAAGGTATCCCATCCCTGGTATAAAGTATGTAGTTTTTAAGACTCTTTTCCTGACAGTATTATGTAATTTTTTTAATGTGGTTAGGTGGGAGCATCACTTGTATGTTACCATGCAGGCGATGTGGTTATTTTTTTGTCTGTTCCTTATTATCTGAGTAGTGTCATGTTATGTATATACCATCACCAACCTACTGCCTATGAAAAACAAGTAATATAATATATTAACAACCACTGTTATAAGTTTATAATGTATTTTCTATCTTGTTTTATATGTATGCTATGTAACATTCAAAATAGTTTTTTTTCTTAACTGAGAAAAGGATACAAAATGCAAAATCCATAATTTTGGTAACTGAAAATTGCCAATTGTTTTTCAGGACTTTATTATATTGGGTTTCTTGTCTTTCTCAGGCTTTTAGTTAGCTAAGGAATAAAGACATTAGTTACTTCTAGGTTTTAGTTGGTATTTTACATAGCTTGCATTTTATTCTTTGGTTCTTTGCTGTTTCTATTAACCCACAGCATTACTTTAGTAAATGTTATAATACCAACTTAAAATTGACTGACTTCTCACATACAACAATACATTATTCCAAAAGTACATCATTTCAATAGGTTTTAATTAAATTTCTACGACCATTCTTAGCCACTTTCACCAAAGTTTTCCATCCCCTTTTGATAAGACAGGGGACTTTGCCTTAGGACAGTAACTGACAGCTCTCTCTAGATGGGGGTCCAGGGCCTCCATGATGAAAGACCCTGGTCTCCAGAAGTCAGTAGCTGTCTCTGCCTATGCCCTAAGAGGAAAGGTGAGAAATCACAGTGCCACAGAGTCCAAAATGTCAGTCTGAGCAGAGAGGTGATAGACCCTGCTGGTGCTCTGGGGAAGATCCATTTAACCCCCGCCCTGCAGAGGCAACTGTGCCCACTCTGTGCAGACAACACACCGCGTGGGGAACTTCTGACCTTGAGAAGCAAAACTACTTTCTCTGTTCATGGGCTGGATTCAGAACCATGGCAAATAAACAACAGCTGAGAGACAAGCTGACGAATAAGGCTTTAAAACATGTGATTTTAAGAACAGTTCACAAAGAAGGGAAAGGAAATTCTGAGAATGACTTGAAATGGCTACTCCATGCTTTAGTGTTAGCAGAAATATGCCAAAAGCAAAATGATTTTTAACTAAGATGTGCCTAAACTGCATTATATGGTTTTGCTCTCCCCAAACTTTGATCATAGTTATCTTCACACAAGCCTTTTCTTTTCTCTGACTTGAAAACTGAAAGAGTTGTACATAATACACTGTGGCAGAGGATTCACTCAACAATTAAACACATACCTCAGTGTACTAAATATGCCATTTACTTCTCTGAGCAAGTATTAAAAATCTTCTGGAAAATGTTTTCAATGCATTTCAATAACCTCCTCGCACCATTAAATTTTTTATCACTTATAAATATGCAATCCAAAGAAAAGTATTTGTTTCCTGTTGCTAAGAAACACCAAAGGAAACTTTAAAACCTTTGTTTTTGCATTTAAAATTTCATATGTTCCATGGGCTGGGGAGATACTCAGTCAGTCAAGTGCTTGCCTTACAAGCACAGGATCTGAGTTTGAGGCCCAGGACATACACACAAAATAAGCCAGGCACAGTAGAATGAACTTGTAGCTCCATCTCTGGGGAGATGGAGATGACACATCCTGGGGGTTCATTGGCCAGCCTAGGCCAATGAGAGACCCTATCTCAAAAAAATAATAGAGAGGGCTGGAGAGATGGCTTAGTGGATAAATGCTTGCCTGTGAAGCCTAAGGACCCCGGTTCGAGGCTCGATTCCCCAGGACCCACGTTAGCCAGATGCATAAGGGGGCACACGCATCCGGAGTTTGTTTGCAGTGGCTGGAAGCCCTGGTGCACCCATTCTCTCATTCTCTCTCTCTCTCTTTCTGTCTCTTTCTCTCAAATAAATAAAAATAATAAACAAAGAAAAATCTTTTAAATAAAATTTTTTTAAAAAAAAATAGATATGCCTGAAGAATCACACCCAAGGTTGTCCTCTGGCCTATACACACACACGCGCGCGCGCGCGCGCACATATACAAAATTTCATGTGGTCCAGAAAGTATATATATATATATATATATATACACACAGACACACACATATCTCCATACATCACAACAGACACACTTCGATATTAAATTTTAAACATGCGTATGAACACAGTGAGTAAGTATATTATTGTTTTTCAGTTTGGTAAGTGTTGCAGTCAGGTTCACATTGCTGGCAGAAATCACCTGACCAAGAGCATCTTATGGGAAAAAGGTTTATTTTGGCTTACAAACTCAAAGGGAAGCTCCATGATGGCGGGGGAAAAATGATGACATGAGAAGAGGGTGTGTGTCACCCCCTTGCCAACATCAGGTGGACAACAGCAATAGGAGAGTGTGCCAAACGCTGGCATGGGAAAACTTGCTATAATAGCCATAAGCCCGTCCCCAACACTAAACTCCCTCCAGGAGGCGTTACTTCCCAAATCTCCATCAGCTGGGAACCTGGCATTCAGAACACCCAAGTTTATGGGGGACACCTGAATCAAATCAATCTTGAACTACAGCAAGTCACTTACAACTCAAAGTGTGATATACTTCAGCATGATGAAAGCCTGTATTGCATAGGCCTTCTGATAAGTTGTAAGTCAGCTGAGTGTATATGAATGTACTGTTTTCCAGGTATCAAGCAGAAGAGTAAAAATTTGGGTATGTTTTATTAACAAGGCACATTATAAAGAAATGACAAATAGGTAGTCTTAAATGCTATGATTTGAGTGACTTTTGTTTTTGTTCTTTTCAATAGTGGGGCTCAAACCCAAGGCTTTATGCATAAAAGGAAGCAACTTTAACTCTAAGCTACGTCCCCAGCCATTAACATTTTTTTTTTGAGGTAGGGTTTCACTCTAGCCCAGGCTGACCTGGAATTCACTATGTAGTCTCAGGCTGGCCTTGAACTCATAGCGATCCTCCTACCTCTGCCTCCCGAGTGCTGGGATTAAAGGCGTGCGCCATTAGCATTTATATCATCCCAAAGTTCATTTGCAAAAACCTAACCCCCAAGGTGATGATGTCAGGAGACAGTCTTTGGGAGAGTATTACATCATGATGAGAGAGCACTTGTGAGTGGAGTTTGTGTCTCATAAAAAGAGGAACAAGAGTTATCTTGCCCTATCTATCATGTGGTTACAGAGAGAGGGTGCCATCTTGAGGAATAAGCTCTTTACCCAATATCTTCACTGCCAAAACCATGACCTTGGACTTCAAGCCTCCAAGAATGTGGGAACTGGATATCTGCTGTTTATATACTAGCAAGCCTATGGGAGTATTGTTATATCTCTCAAATGGACTAAGCCTCTAAAAATGCTTTTTGGAAAGGATGAAGATCTTATGGGAAACAGGCATCCTCTCATGGCTGACATGGAGAAACAGACCAGATTCAGCCTCATACCTGTAACACCCTAGGGAGAGAAAAAATATCTTAAACAATGACTGTACAAATCAAGCAAAAGAGAGCTATTACTGAGAGACAGGAAACAACCAGGTAACCACACAAGTGAACCATCTTACTGAGCTGAGAGCCAGGCAGACCTGGGAGTCTCTCTAGGTTGACAAGATGGAGATGGGAGTCCAAGGGGATCCACAGGCCTGGCATTTGCAGGGCAGAATCCCAGAGAAGTGCCCAGCTCTGCCTCGTTCTCCAGCTGAGTCCTTGTGAATCCTAGCTTGTGAGTAGACTCCCCAGGAATCAGGTTAGATTACTGGAGGACAAATGCTCCCGAGCTCATACAAGGAGGGACTCAATCCTATTGTTATTATTGGTCAGAAAACCTCATTACTATTACCAGGATAGCACGTGGAGTACTGGGAAGGATTCTGTATTAGTAGGAGGAAAACATGGCCCAGAACTGAACCCTACTCTGGAAAGAAAGCTGAAAAGTAAGACATGAAAGACTCAAGTGACTTCAGTTCATCCCTCAATAAAGCTCAGAAATGCAAATATATCCAGAACCCTACAAAGTAAAAGTAATAATATTAGTCTCAAACACATTCCTTGTCATGTAAAACGCAGGAAAATACATGCCAGGAGCAGAAGTCAATTTACTCAAACCAACCCAAAATGGCCACACAACAGAGTCAGCTGATGAGAACATAAAAGATGATCACTGTGTCCAAAATGCTAGAGTAAAAGTTAAAATTCTTAAGATATTTGAAAGATCCAAACTGAATTTTCAAACATGAAAGATGTATTGGACTACACTTGTAGTACATTTGAGTTTGCAAGAAAAAAATTAATGGATTTAAAGTCACAGCCATAGAAACTAAAATTAAATAGTGATTTTTTAATACTTAAAAAATGAGTTAAACCAGCAGTGACCAGTAAAATAAGTTCAAACAGCCCAGTGTACACGTCACTGGAGTTCCCAAAGGATAGGAAACAGAAAAGGTATTTGAAGAAATGATGGTTAAAATTGTTCCAAATCTAATGAAAATTATAAACCCATAAATCCTCATTCAGAGAACTTTAAGCATACACAACATAAATAAGACAACACAGACATCAAATGGTTTAATACAACATTAAAGATGGAAATCTTTAAAACAACTAGAGGGAAAAAATACATTATTTATAAAGCAAAAGCAATGAAGAAAACAATGACAGCCAATTTCTCACTGGGAACAATACAAGCCAGAAGATGATGGAACATCTCTCAAATAATGAAAGGAAAAAGAAAATGGTCAAACTAGGGTGACCTGCCAATGAAAACATTCTTTAGAATGAAGGCACGCCCTCTACACACTTACGTTTATGCCCATAGATTAGTGCTGCTCTCACCTTTGGTCACACAAGCTTCTCTTATCTCATGCTGGTGACTCCACTGGGGAGACTCAAAACCCATCAAAGGGCTGAGAAGAAGTGACAGTTGAGTGCTCAGCACTGAGACATCTCCGTCACCCCTGCAAGGCTCAGGGCGCATTGCAGACGAGGTGGTGGAAAGGATGCAAGAGCCAGAGAGTGGACAGGAGTGTTTTGGAACACTGTCTTCCAGAGATGGTATGGCTTTGGTACTCACAACCTCATGGCAACTGGCATCACCTACATGAGATCTGAACAGTATAATAATATTGGGACAATCAACATTCTCTCATGGATGGTACAGGAAGAAAAATGAAAGGGTTCAGTGAAAGGGAAGCAGGGGGGAGGGGACAAAAAAGGTAATAGGATGGGATTGTGATTTAAAAAAATAAAGAAAACAAGGAAAAATGATTTTCAAAACCAGAAGAAAAATGAAGGCAAAAAAAGAATATTAAAGAATAATTTTGAAGGAAATTGTTTGGATAGAGAAAAAATAATTATATGAGATGATCTCATGATCTACAGGTCCTTAATCACACATTTAAATTCCCTTCTACCTTGTAAAATGGCATTCACATTTTCCAAGGAATAAGACATGGGATATCTAGGTCAGGGAGAATATTCTGCCTACCACACATCCTATATGAGGGACTCGAGGGCTAGGGAGAGGGACTCAGTGAATAAAGTGTTTACCTCTCTAGCCCAAGTATCCAAGGTTGATCCTCAGACCCCATGTAAAAAGTGAGAAGCCATGGTGGGCTTCTGTAATCCCAGCACTCTAATGGAGAGATGGGAAGTGGGAACCGGAGATTCCTAGCATGGCAAGAACATCAACAGAGTGAGACAGAGGGAAACTCTGCCTTAAAACATGATGGATTGGAGGGCCGACTAAAAAGTTGTCCTCTGACCTCCACATGTGTGCATGATAACACACACACAATACATGTGTGCACAAGCATACACACAAAATACAAAAAGAAATAAATAAAGAACTCAAGATTTTTCCCTGAAACAAAAAAGAGGTGGAGGGCTGGAGGGATGGCTTAGCAGTTAAGGCATTTGCCTGCAAAGCCAAAGGACCCTGGTTCGATTCTCCAGGACCCATGTTAGCCAGATGCACAAGGAGGTGCATATATCCGGAGTTCGTTTGCAGTGGCTGGAAGCCCTGGCACACACATTCTCTCTCTCACCCTCCCCCCTCTTTCTCTGTCAAATAAATAAAATATTTCAAAAAAAAGAGGTGGAAAAATTGCATACTTTTAGAAAAGAGAAGCCTAGTATTACAGTTCAAAGGCCCATGTGTTGAATGCTTAGTGTCATGAGGTGGCACTATTTAGAGAGGTTCTGGAAACATTAGGAGATGGGACCTAGCTGGAAGGAGTAGGTGACTGGAGGCATACCTCTGAAGTGTTAAGTCTAGTGCCCTGGTTCTGCCTCATTCTCTCCAGCCCGCCCAGCAAGAGGCAGACAGCCTCTTCCTCCACATGCTCGCTCGTGGTGCCATGGCTTTCTGCCTCACTGAGGTCATCGTAGGTCCAGAATCAGGGGAGCCAAGGACCAGGGACTGAAACTTCTCAAACTGTAAACCAAAATAAGTCCGTCCTCCTTTAAGCTACTCTCCAGGGTATTTTAGTTAACAGTAAGGGCAAAGTAAACACCCTATTATGCCTCAGTAGAAAAAATAAATGACCCTTTGCCTGAGATACTCCTCTGTGGTTGGTGCATACCTTTTGTAATTTAGGATTCCTTTCTTCTTAATCTCCAAGTGCACTGCCTTATTTTGCAGTGAATAATATTTATGTAATATTTAATGTGGTTTAAAAATTCACAAGCAATCAGGAAAGTGACTGACGAAAGCCCCAATGTTCCTGCCTGCCTACATTAAGTGATATGTCAGTCAAATTGTCTTTAATGTTAAAGGGGAAATTACCATTTAGAAGGGCTAAAATTATGCCATCTCTGTATCAATATTTTGTAACTAACATTTCTTGATCAAAGTCTCCCCCTTCATCCCTTAACCACTGTGTGTGTGCATGCATGTCTGTGTGTGTATAAACTACCTCATGACAGAACCAAATTGGCCTATTATATTTATTCTAGAATTAGTAATGCAATTTCAGAATTTCTGGAAAGCTAATTCCAGCCAGGAAAATTTATCACCTTCCACCTGCATGTACACCCCCATGCCAATCCAAATCAAACATAGTAAAGTTCCCACTCAGCAGCAGTCTAGAAGAATTCGGAACACCACCTGGGAGGTAAATGTCCACCACCCTCTCCAGTTAATGATCTGTCACAATATCAGCTATTGCCCAACTCATCTGAACAAGCTCCACAGTCTTACAAGTAGCATTTCTCATCTTATAATTTTCAAATTACCTAACTAAGCAAACAACTGGAAAACATTCTTTAGACATACAATGGAGTACTCTTTCTCCGACCTCTCAGGGAGGGAAGATCTGGCCATGTTGAAGGGGTACCTCAGAGCCCATTCCCTCTGGTAATGGCGCAGGTGGTGAAATATTTCACTTGGTTTGCTGAAGGCTTTGAAGCCACTCTGTTTGTTCAGCAGCTTTATTCGTTTCCACTTAATGATTAAAACCCGTTTCGCCACCGTCTGAGTTCCAGAGATGCCAGGCCAACATTCAGTTTCACATGAGAGACCTCGGTGACCCATATTTTCACTCACTGAAACTCCCTCCCCAGAAGGGTGCAAATCACCGTGGTGAGGAGTTTGATCCGTTCGCTGAAAATGAGGTGACTTCACATACAGATGACCTCATGTCCTCAGATTCAAGTTTTCGGATCTTGTACATCAGCAGGAAGCACTACCTGTCTACACCAACGCCCTGCAACTCCCCTTCGTATTAGCGACGACTCTACTTTTTTAACCAACTGTGTGCGGCAATGGCCTCCCTGATACTACATTAAGGTAATGCCATGAAGGAGTAATGATTAACTCAAGAGACAGGTTAAAATCTCTGGGACTACAGGTTGTAACTTTTAGTATGCCACCTGAGTCCGAGGATCCAGCCACCTGGAAACAAGCCCAGCAGCTTCCACTCGGCGGCTGCTGAACAGACATCTGACTTCCATGAGGGTGTCTCAAGAGCAGCAGGACAGAGCATGGCACACCCACGAGGGTGCCATGAAGCAGGGACAGAGTGAAGCTATGGGGCGTGAATCAGACGCCCCCACACAAACTCATGTGCTTTAAATGCTTGCTCCCCAAGCTGATGACACTTGGGAGGTGCAGCCTTACTGGAGCAGGTGTGTCCCTGGGGTTGGAACTTGGGGTTCATTAGCCCCTAGTTTTCCAGTGTTGATCTGGCTCTCTCTCTTGCTGCTGTTTTCCACCTGCTGTGGCACAGGCGATGTCCAGCCTCTGCACGTGCCATGCTTTCCCCTCTCATCATGAAGCTTCCCCTTGAGACTGTACGCCAAAGAAAAAAGCTTCCTCCCATCAGCCGCTTTTGATTGGGTATTTTTGCCCCTGCAACAGAAGGTAACTTAAGCACTCACACAATTCAACTGAAAATTTATACCAATACAAACACCTGCCTTAGAATGCTTATAAAAGTTTTACTCATACTGGCCAAAATCTGGATGCCATCTCAGCAGGAGACCAAATACGCACACTGAGGTCATCTGTGCAGACAGGGGCAGGGCGAAGAAAGAACTATATAAACTCATGCAAAAAAATAAATAAATAGGGCTGAAGAGATGGCTTAGCAGTTAAGGCGCTTGCCAGCAAAGTCAAAGGACCCAGATTCAGTTCCCCAGTACCCACGTAAAGACAGATGTATCTGGAGATCATTTACAGTAGCTAGAGGCCCTGGCATGCCTATTCTCTCTCCCTCTCTCTCTCTCTCCTTCCTCTCTCCCGCCCTTTCTCCCTCTCTGTCAAATAATAAAATACTTAAAAATAAATAAATATGTAAATAAATTAAAACCCACACAAGAATCAGTTGATTATTTAAGACATATAGCTTAAAAAGAAAAACACCAGAAAGCCAATGTGAAAGGCTACATAATACATTATTAGTGTATTTATGTGACATTAAAAATGTCAAATTAGGGCTGGAGAGATGGCTCAGCAGCTACAGTGTTTGCTCCCCAGTACCCATGTGTAGCTAGTACACATGCACAAAGTGGCACATGAATCTGGAGTTCATTTGCAGTGGAAAGAGACCCTGGTGTGCCCATTCTCTCTCTCTCTCTCTCTCTCTCTCTCTCTCTCTCCCTCTCTCTCCTTGAAAATAAATTTAAAAAATATTTTTCAAGACCAATTTATAAAAACAGTAAGCATCTTTTCTTGAACTCATTGGTAAAAGCTGAAGAGATAAGACCCATGAGAGTTTTGGGTTAGCAAACTATCCTATATAATGCTAAGGTGGGCAACACACAACACTGTGTACCTGTACAAACCCATAAACCATAGGGCAAACTTGAATATGTACAAATTATAAAACATCACCTGGAGGGCTGGGGTGATGGCTTAGTGGTTAAGGCACTTGCCTGTGAACCTAAGGACCCAGGTTTGATTCCCTAGTACCCATGTAAACCAGATGCACAAGGTGATGCATGCGTCTGGATTTCGTTTGCAGTGGATGGAGACCCTGACATGCCCATCCCCCTCTCTCCCTCCCTCTCTCTCTCTCTCTCAAATAAATAAATATTAAAAATAAAATCATCTAGGAGTTTGTTGAATCCCAAAAGGGAAGCAAACTACAATAAAAGAAACTAACAAATGCATGAAACAGGCTGAATGAAGGGACAAATAATGACCTAAGTTTCCTGAGAAATATAACATATGTAAGAATAAAAGCAAAAGGAACCATACATTAACCTCTGGAGTTAAAGAGTTAAGGAAGTGTGTGCATCATAGGAGCCACTCTTGGAAACAAAGGAGGAGATGGCCATGAACTACACAGTAAGAGAGTTGAAGACATCAGTATACACTCTTGTTTAGTTTACTTTAGACACAGATGCATGCAGTAACCCAGCATTATAAATATGATTGTATACATGCACTATTATACACAAAGTATGCCCTCACTCTGTCGGATGGAAGGACTCAAAGCAACCTATTCCTATAACAATGAACACACATGATCTCAGCTTTCAATACCATTTGCCAAAGACACTAGCATTGTTGAAGAAATGTCTATTTCCAGGGCTGGAGCAGAAATGCACAGAATGAGCCTAGAATACTGTATAGTGTCAAAGAGTAAGACAATGATCAAACTTGAGCAACAACAAAGAACCACGATGATGGGGATCATCAAAGAGACACAGAAGCCAGCTGAAGAAGCTCTATCGGTCCAAACTGGAACAGCCAGCAAATAAAGGAAGCATTGCATGATAACCGAAAGTACTGCACACAGCCACGGTGCATGATAGAAAGGAATGACTGAATAAACACATGAGAAGTGACCACTCTCTCAGTGTTGTGCTACAACTGAGTGGAGTCATTTCAGTCTGTATTCGGTTGAGGAGACTAGCTGACAGATCCCTAGAAAACATCCCACAACATCCATGCAGGAGACTTCTAAATGATGATGCAGATGGTCTCCTCTCAGAGCTGGACCACAGATCCCCACTGAAGTGTGGGTTTCACAAGGTGATTCCATGGCAACAGAGTGGAGAAACGTAATAAACATGGTCCTCGGCACCCACAAATCACAGCACTAGTAACATCACATCCACACAACGGTGTTCACCCTTGGTGTGATAAGAATGCTACTTTGCCAACATGTCACCCAAAGGACAGAGGAGAGAAAACTTCTCACAGGTTGCAACCACAGTTCCTTTACAGAGCACCTGTGTAGTGCTCTTCAAACTGTCAGTCATCAAAAACAATGAGAGTCTTGTTTTTGCAGCTCAGAGGAGCCTGGAAAGACATGACAAATGATGTAATATGGTGTCCTGGATAGAATTCCTTGGGGAAGAAGAAGAAAGAAGGACAAAGGGAAGGGAGGAAGAAGAGTAGGGAAGAGAGTGTGGTGACTTGAATCAGATGCCCCATAAACTCGTGTGTCCTGAATCTTACTCCCCAGCTGATGGCAATTTGGAAGGTAGAGCCTGACTGGAGGAGGTATGTTGCTGGGGATAGACTTAAGGTTTGTCAGCCCCTAGCTTGCCAGTGTTAGTCAGCTCACATTCCTGCTGCTGTTTTCCACATGTTGTGGCAGAGGTGACGTCCAGCCTCTGCTCATGCCGTGCTTTCCCCTGCCGCCAGCTGCTTTTGGTCAAGTACTTTGTCCCGGCAACAAAAATATAACTGCAACAAGGAGGAGGAGGTGGAGGAAGAGGAAGGGAGGGAGGGAGGGAGAGAGGGAGGGAGAGAAGGAAGGGAGGGAGGGAGGGATGAAGGGAGAGAAGGGAGGGAGGAGAATGAGGAGGAGAGAAGAAGGAAAAAGAGGAGGTGGGTAAAGAGGAGTATAATGGGAAGAAGGAAAAGAAAGAGGACATTAGCAACAATTATGGAAATCAGAATACAGTATGTCACAGCATCTCAATATGGTCCATTATCTAGTGTAAGACATTAATAATAAAGGGAGCTGGACGTGGGGTACCTGGGAACTCTAGCATATTCACAAGTCTTCTGTTCATCTGAAATACTCTAAAATAAAGTTTATTTTTTTTAATTCTATTGCAATGCATTCCAAATTACTACCAGTGAAGAAAATAAGAAACCTCCACTATGTGTCAAAGTGCCAACTGAACTAAGCACATATGAAAGCCACATTCACTCTTTAAATATTAAAAATAAAAGCTGCTACATTTACAAGGCAGGAGGCAAACATGCCATCGTTTTAAATCTATCACACAAAAAAAGTACACACATTCTCTGGATTGCAAAACTGATACTTGAATATTGATTTTCTTAAGGCATATATGAAACTACTGATAACAGGGTGACTAAATAAACTGCAATAGAAAGAGAAACCCACTTAATCAGGCAAAACTGTGACCAGTTGTGGGTGCTACTGGGGCATGAGTGCCCCCTACAATGACAGGAGCCTGCCAATTCTGAGGGTCCCATGGTGACAAGGATGGGCATGGCAGCACACAGCTATAGTCCTAGAGGAACAACCTGCTGGCTTCTGCACCACCAGAACACAAGTGGTATTTCATTTAGTCCATAAATATTTCCATATTTTGAACTTGTTACCAATAACAAAAGTTGGGAGACTGTATGTGAAAATTCAAAATCCCACCTCTCGGTTTGAATGGCAGGAAGATCTGTCCACATCAGTGGAACAGTAGCAGGGCAGCAGCTGGGTAAGCAGGAGGCCTTGTTACTGACTCAATCCCCTTCAGGCCCGCACATGACTTACAGCCCTCACACCCCCCAACCTGTTATTCTGGTGGTTGGAAAATAATTAGCTTGGACACAGTGTATCCATAAGCTAAAATAAATACTAGCATTTTTGCTACCTAACCCAGGAGTATTATGGATTTTATAGGTAATAATAAGCAAGCCTACTAAAAATGCCAAGACAGGGCTAGGGAGGTGGCTCAGCAGTGAAAGGCACTTGCTTGCAAAGCCTAGTGGCCCGCGATTGATTCCCTAGGTCTCACATAAAACCAGATACACAAAGTCGTGTGTGCATCTGGAGTATGTTTGCAGTAGTAGGAGTCCCTGGCATGCCCATTCTCATTCTCTTTCTCTGTGTCTCTCTCTCCTCTCTCTTTCTCTCTCTCTCTTCCTCCCTCCTTCCCTCTCCCCTTCTTCTCTCTCTCAAATAAAGAAATAAAATAATTTAAAATTCTAATGCAGCATTAATTATTTGATTCTGGCTCAGAACAGAAGTCATGGATCATGATGGCTCTGTAAATGAAACAATACACTCAGTACTAACTCCCACCACAGACCTTCAGGAATCTAGAACAAATGTGGAAAGACTACTGATAGGGACAAAGGAACTGATTTAGAGCTGGAGGCATTGGGTGCTATTGGGGTGCTAAACCTTCAGAGGCTCCAAGACATCTCTACAGTGCCAACATATCACTTCAACTGCAGCAGAACAAAGAGAACAGTGTTGGCCAACCCAGAGAGGATACAGGCATTTCTGGGAGGATAAACCAGGAAGCAAAGGAAATAGTGGAGGGTCTTCCAGGGAGGGAGGACTAACTGGGGAGAGTGTATTTTGCCAGGGGAAGGATTAAAGTTGGGCAGCTGCAGAATTTCTTTCTATAAGAAAATGGAGGTGGGGGGAGGACCTGGAGAGAGGGTTAGCAGTTAACATGCTTGCCTATGAAACCTAAGGACCCAGGTTCAATTCCCCAGTACGCACATGAACCAGATGCACAAAGTGGCACATGTGTCTGGAGTTTGTTGCAGTGGTTAGTGGCCCTGATGTGCCCATTCTGTCTCTCTCTCTCTCTCTCTCTCTCTCTCTCTCTCTTTCTCTCTCTCTCTCTCTCCCTATCTATCTAGCTAGCTAGCTAGCTAGCTCTATCTTCCTCTTTTATCTCCCTCTCTTTCTCTCAAATAAATAAATATTTAAAAAAGAAAACAGGCTGAAGCTGCCAGCAGAGAGCTAACTCTACCATCCTGCCCTGTGTAATGCTGCCCAACCTCCTGAAGGTAGCACTCACCTATCTCTCCATTTCTACATCTCCAAACATTTCAGGTCAAGTTCCTACAAGCTATTCATGTCCATTTCAACCCAAGGGACAACATCATAAGCAAATTCAGAGTAAAAAAGACTAAATCAAATTAGTATTCTATCTTATGTATTTGATCTAAGTCATAACATATCCAAACAATTAATGCCCATGATAGTATTTTAAGGATGAATCAAAGCGTAAAATCTGTTTTAAGCTAGAATAATGGATATTGTTTTCAGACATATTTATATTTAAAGGAATGACTTTTATACCAATCTGCAAGAGTAGATCATAAAAGTGCATTTAATTCAAAATCAATGCTACAATCGCCTGAGTGCACACATATTAAACTGCTAAAGAGCGACTAAAATAACATAAAAACAAGGCTGAAATCAATGATAATATTACCCACATGATATGTTCCCAGTAAGACAAGTGTCATTCACAAATAGCTAGCAGAAGACAAGAATATTTTGTATAATAGTTAGATACCATAGCAAATTGTCTTTAGGCTTTTAATTTGGTATGGAATCTCTAGACCAACTAGTTTGTTTCTCCAATTACGTTTTCATTTGCTTTGTCTTTCTTAAATATTTGTTTGTTTGTTTGCAAGCAGAGAGAGAGATAGTAGACAGACAGAGAAAATGGGTGCGCCAGGGTCTACAGCCACCACAAACAAGCTCCAGGTGCATGTGCCACCCTGTGCATCTGGCTTTACATGGGTACTGGAGAATCAAACCTGGTTGTTAGGAAAGTGCCTTTAACTGATGAGCCATAGCTCCAGGCCCCATTTTCTTAGTCTTTATAACATTTCTCCTAAAGAAATATTGAGATCGGTATTACTAATACTGTATATCTCACACTATTTTAATGACAGACATTCCATTTTCATGAACATAAACAATGGCTGCCATATAACTTATAATATAAAATAAAAGGGCCTCTCTCAAGTATATACCAAGAATCAAGGATTTATTTTATTAGGTCATGAAGGTTCCTCCACTGAAAAGAGCCTCATGCCACATTAAAACAGTGGGTCCCACTGGAGGGGGGACAAATACATATATAACTCTACATGTGAAAGACAAGACCTGAGTTTCCATTCAAAAAGTAGGCTTCACTGTGAGAAGGCAATTCTCTGTAGGATTTCGATAGTTAACGATACATTTAAATTGTGTATTCATGGGCACTTTTATAGGACATGAGTTAATAAAAGTCATTTTATTGTCCTGTGTTATTTTAAATTTTTATCTATTCCTGATTTAAGTAAAACATACACAGCACACAATGTACCTTTTTAACCACACTAAAGAACAGTTCAATATCATGTCATTATCAGAATGTTCTCATCTCAATCCAAATGTTCCCATTGGACAATAACTCATTTCTCCCTCCCCTAAACATGCCCACGCCCTTGAAACAGCTTGTTCTTTTTTTTCAGTGTGTACATGTGTGTGAGCATGTGGTGGATACATGTGCACATATATGTGCAGGTGGGTGCTCCCCATGTGGAGGCTAGAGGACACTGGGTGTCTTTCTTTCACTCTTCAGCCTCCTGCCTTGAAAGAGGGTCTCTCACTGGGCCTGCTAAGATAGCCAGTGAGCCCCCAATCATATCCTCCTGTCTCTGCCCACCTCTGCAATGGGGTCACAGGCATGGACCAACACACCCAGCTTTTTCCAGTGCTGTGGATTGAAGCCAGGTTCTTGCTTGTGAAGTCATCTCCCCAGCTCCACAACCATCACTCTTTGTGTCTTTATGCCCCTTACTCTCTGGGTATCCTATATGAGAATAAGATATTTGTTCTTCAGCGATCGTCTTATTTCACTCAGCAGGACATCCCTAAGGTTCATCCATGTGGCAGCTTGAGTCATACTACCAAGACCCAGAAAGGTCACCTCTGACAAGGCCTGCCAATGTCACTCTTGAGGTGGGGAGATCAAGTCCCAGCACTGTCCACTCCACCATCTTCCTTCTCAGTTCCCGTGCAGTGCACTGGGATACATTCCGAACACAGGTAACTGTCTGTCTAAATCAGCACATGAATTATACCAAATTAGATAAAAGGTAGATATTTTGGTATTTAAGATCATGAAAGAAGGTGCCTTTTCCTTATTGTCATAATTACATATCTAGACCATTTAAGTTCAGTTCTTAATTATCCACTAGTCTACTAAAGTTCAACTCTTTAAAGTGGTCATCTTAGTTTTCTTTCTAAAACATCAAGAAATAATATTGCAAAATGAATACCAAATATATAAGTACAACTCATTTTATAAGAAATTCCTTGAAAGCCAAAGGATAATTTATAACAAAACCACAAATAAGGTTCTAAATAAATTCCCATAAAACTCATTTTCTCTAAAAGTTAATATTCAATGACATGTTTTCATTTAAATATTAAAATGAAGACTAGGAACATGGGAATCACTTTATTTTTAAAAACTGAGAAATTCCACTTTAAATAACAGCAACACAAATAATACAGACCTTCCCATTGTGGTTAAGTAGAAAATCCTGGCATCATGTTAATATATATACAGATACATGCATGCTCAGAAGCGTCAGAAAACTAACAACAGTGAAGCGTTGCTAAGCCAGCATCCAGTGGGGATGGGGATTAGAGGGCTAGGAAGATAGCTCAGTGGTTAAAGTGCTTGCTTCCAAGCCTGCTGACCCAAGTTTGATTCTGTTTTCCCAGCCAGGGGTTTGGTGGCCCAGTGTTTGGCTGTGGCTGGAGGTGTGACCTATGGGCACCCTGTTTCATAGCTGGTAAGGCAGAGGGGAGGCACTGGGGAAGACAGAGCGCCTGCCCTCCCCCACAGAACTTGATTGTCCTCCCACAGACAGCAAAATGAGCACCAGCCAATAGTACTTACACCCCGGGCCATGGAAAAACCGGTCATCTGAAGACATCTGTTTCAAATCTCCAGAAAATTTAATTCCAACATGTGGACTTTTGAGAATAGGGTTTTTTTTGTTTTTTTTTAATATTGGTGCTGGATGTGGGTAGGTTAGTTGTTTCTGATTCTGCTTTTCCAGTCTATCTGTGAACTCTGGTGCTGTTACAAACATGCAAACTCCCAAATTAGAAAGCCTGAAATTTGTTATGCAAAAGTCGGGTCAGAGTGGACTGAGTCCATTTTCTGAGGCAAACTGCTGCACTGTTCTGGGCAATTTTAATTTCTGTCTTTGCAAAATTCTTAAGAGTGTTCAGGATATTCTGGAAAAATATTAATTTTGATTACTGTGAGCAAAACAGATACCACAAATAATTTGATTAAGAAGATAACAAAAGGGATTTGGGTAGTAAGTTAACATATCAATAATGTTAGAAGGAGTGCACAAATTGTCTTTAAAATATTAAAATGCAGAGCTGGGTAGAGGACTCAGTAGTTAAAGCCACTTGCTTGCAAAGCCTGCTGGCCAGGGTTTAATTCCCCAATACCCATGTAAAAGCCAGATATACAAGGGGGCACATATGTCTGGAGTTCGTTTGCAGTGGCTGGAGGCCCTGGCGCATCCAATTCTTTCTTTTCTCCCCTTCCCTCTCTTTCTCTCTCTCTCAAATAATAAAAATACTTTAACAATTTAAACGTTTAAGCACTAATCATGTGTTATTGTTGAACACATATATCCTGCCTCACAAGTGCTACAGTCCACAAACAAGGTGACTGAAACAATTCTGGAAGCTAATAAGCCCAAAACCAAGGCATCAACAGGCTGTTTCCTTATAATGGCTGTGAGAGAAAATCAGTTCCACACAGATGGCTGTCTTCTCTGTCTGTCTTCTCCTTGTGTCTCTCCCTGCCACCTTTCCCCCCCATTCACATCTCTAAGTCCAAAGTTCCCATGTTTTACAGGTCCCACCCAAACCAGCTCATTTTAACTTGATTACCTCTGTAAAGACTCTCCCTCCAAATGAGGTCACATCCTGAGACACAGGAAGTGAGAACTGAATAGGAGGGATACAATCCAATCCAAAGCATTCAGACATGTATACATATATACAGTTATGTATGTAATATATGCATATATGTATAGATAGAATTAGAACCATCCTTATCACTCATCAAGAGTATTTAGCCCCACAGAAGGCTGTTTTCATAGGTGTCTGAGTTATGTCATGTCCCTTCTGACATGTATGTCATACTGATAATGCTTATTTCTGCTTTTCTTCTTTGTGGACATATTACACAGATCATACACATGCATCCCTGCTTCGAGGCAACAGTGGTTTCAAGCCAAGGAGCCTGAAATGAATGTTGAAATCGGGCACATTTTCCAGTGGAGGTAAAGATTACAGCGTAACCAGAAGGAATGTGCAAGCCAGCAGTATTCTAACTCAGTAGCAGAGCCAAGCCATGATACTCTACTTTAAAAATATGGAAACTTGAGAAAGTGATACTGTTACAATTGTTAGCTCTGGAATGCAAGGACCTCTCCTTTAAAAGTCACACAAATGCATTCTGGGTATTTTAACTTTTTAAAAGAAATGTTGATTCGGCAAATTTGGATTTCAGCTCTTGAAAAATAGTGGAATCCTTTTTCCTGTTGTGTGCACGTTAACACCAAATGTAAATGCCATTACCAAGTTCCAGTTACCACAAGCCGCCGCCTTTGCAGGCTGACTTTGTGCTGAGTCTCAGAAGGAAATACTCCGGGTTCAGGTTTCGTGGGATGCATGCTTTTGCCCTCATGAAGTAGAGATTCTGTTCTTTTCAACTACTAATGAAAGATAGAGAAACAGCTAGATTCTTCCAGGGCCTCTCATTTTTAAATTTTTTAACAGGTTTTAAACACATATTAAAGTATTCCTATGGCAAATATGTTTGTTCTAGTAAAAAAAAAAAATCCCATGACATCAGACAAGTTTGTTCTATATATCTGTGACTCTATGTAACATGTAACATAAAATTTACCATCTTAACTTTTAAGTGCATAGGACCCTGGTGCTTACTGTACACACACTATTGTACAACAGGCTCCTAGAATGTTGGTTTGTTTGTTGTTGTTGTTGTTGTTGTTGTTGTTGTTGTTGTTTTTGAGGCAGGGTCTCATTCTAACCCAGGCTGACCTAGAACTCATGGCAATTCTCATACCTCAGTTTCCCCAGTGCTGGGATCATAGGTGTGCATTACCACATCCAGCTCTAGAAGTGTGTTTTTTAATCTATCTCCAACATTAAAACTCTACACTCAAGGACCCCAGGCAGCTACCATCAACCACCATTGTGGACCCAAGAATCTGACCTTTGTAGGGTGTGTGTGTGTGTGTGTGTGTGTGTGTGTGCGCGCGCCACAGTCGCATGTGTGAAGATCACAGGACAACACTGGGTGTTGATCCACAAGTTTCACTTTGAGGTAGAGTAGTTTACTGTTCACCACTGCATGTGCCAGGCTAGCTAGTGGGCCCACAAGCTTCCTGGGATTCCCGTCTCTGCCTCCCATCTCACTGTACATGTACTGAGATTACAGATGTTCATGCCACCAGGTCGCATCATGTGGGTTCTAGGATCTAAACTCAGATACTCATGACTGCACAGCAAGCATTTAATCCACTGAGCCATCTTCCCTGCTCTATTTTAGATACTTTTCTTGAAGTGGACTCATATGAAAACTGCCTGTGACTGGCTTATTTCATTTAGCATAACGTCTTCCAAGTTTTTCCATGATATAACATATACTAGCATGTCCCTCTTTTGAAAGGTTGAGTGATATGTCAAGGGAAACTATACAAATAAATGTATGTTGCGTGTGTGTGTACATATTCCATCTATCTCTTCATCCCTTTCTATGCTGAAAACATTTTGGTTCTTTTCATCTCTTGTAAATAATGGTGTAACAAAAACAGGTGTGCAAATACCTTTTCAAGATTCAGGATTCAGTTCCTTTGAATACATACTTAGAAGGGGAACTGGTAGGTAATACTGTTTTGTGTAGTTTATTGTTTGTTTAAGGGTGTTTTTTTGTGAGGAACCAAGTCACCATACTGTTTTCTATACCAACTGCACCATTTTTTATTTCCATTAAGAGTGCCCAATTCTCACCAATCCTTGCTATTTTCTAGTGTGTGTGTGTTTCTGAGATAATGGCTATTCTAGTGAGTATGAGGTGAGATCTCTTCACAATTTTAAAATACATTTCCCTATTGGTTACTTGATAGTGAACCTCTTGACAGACCCATGTATGTTCTCTGAGAAGTCCTTTCCCATTTTTTATTGGATAGATGGCTTTTTTGAATTATATAAGTTTTTATACATTCCAGATTGTGAAGCCTTTATCAGATGTATGGTTTGACAAATCCTTTTCTCCCACTGTGCACTTGTCTCTTCTCTCCATTCACTATTCCCTTCCTCACGGGAGTTCTACGTTTGATGCACCCTTGTCCATTTTTGCCTCCAGTGTCCTTCCTAACAAGCTACTGTCAAGTCCAGTATCATGAAGCCTCATGATGTGTCCTATTCTTAGATTTGAAGAGTTCCAGTTGCAGACTTAATAGATTACAATCAAGCATTTCATCCATTCTCAGTGAATTTTCACATATGGTGTCAAGATCTTTCTAGGTTCTTTTCTCAAGTAGAAATCCAGTTTTCCAGCACCCTGTGTGGAGAAGATTGTGTAGCCTTTTGCCAAGGATTATTTGACAATGTAAGTGAGGATTGGTTTCTCAGTTTTCTACTGTCCCATTAGTCTATATTTCTGTCTTTATGCATTATCATGCTGAATATTTTTTTAAATGGGGTTGGGTGGAGCGAAGAAGGTGGTGGGAGGGGACTGTGGTCAAAATATACCATGTACATCTATGAAAATTTTCAATAAAAATGTTTTAATTTATTAGTGTATATTTGTTGTACAAAGTGATGGGTTTCATAGGGACATTTTTAACCTCTTCAACAGATAGTGTAAGGACATAATCTCTGGAAAAGAGAAGCAGTAGACATGCTCAGCAGGAAGAAACCAAGTGGTGCATCCCTGCAGCAGCTCTGCCTATGGAACTCTGTTCGCTGCCTCAGTTCATGCCCTGGAGCTGTGAGTGCAGGAGGGTGACCACAAGCTAAGGTTCCCACTAAGTAAACAGGGCCTTACTCTGGGACCTCCCGTTGTGTGCGCCAAGAAGCACAGCTGGGCATCCTGTCTTCCACTTTCTGGTGTCCTTGTAAAGATGAAGGGCTCATTCATGGCTGGTATCCCATAATACACACTCAGGATTTTTTTTTCCAGCACATGCAACTGCTTCCCATTGCTGACAGCCTCATAACTCCCAAGTAATTCATAGACACAATTTTCACAAGCTTGAAAACTACTTATTTATGCATAACTGCCTTTAAATTAAAATCTATCTTTACAACATCCCATTGCTAAATCCTAGTTGTTTGCTTTGTTTTTTAATGGACCAAATACATTGTGTATAAAGGATCCCCAGTGTCCATTCACTGATAGTAAATATATCATTAAAGCAATCTTTCTGTTCAGGTAACAACGTGAGTACTAACAATATTTTACTAAGTTAGAGGTTCTTGGGAAAATAAACAAAACACTACAGATCTGTGACAGCGCTGGGTCCTGTGGTGGTTTGAAAGTAAAATAAGCTCATGTGTTTAAACATTTAATGCCCAGCAGGTGGCGCTGTTTGGGAAGGTTGTGGAGCCTGTAGGGGTGGAGCCTCACTGGAGGAACTGGGTCCCTGGGGGCAGACCTTGAAGTTGCCTAGTCCAACTCCACTTGCTGTTCACCTCTCTGCTTCCCGACTCTGCCAGATGTAATTCTGGCTTCCACTCTGGCCTGCCATGTCTACCCCACCAGGAGAGTTGCTTCTGGTCAGATATGTATTTTGTCCCAGCAGTGAGAAAGTAACTGGTATAGGATTCATTTTCCCATATAAAAAAGGAAAAACTTGGATTAAAAGTAAACATTTCTGAGCTGGAGAGATGCCTTAGAGGTTCAGGTGCTTGCCCGCGAAGGCGAAGAACACTTATTCAAATCTCCAGGTCCCGCCTACAGCCAGCTGCACAGTGACACAAGCATGCAATGTTGCACATGTGCACAAGGGGGCGCAAGCATGTGGCATTTGTTCACAGCGGCTGAAAGGCCCTGGGGTGCCCATTCTCTCTCTCTCTCTTGCTCGCTCTCTCGCTCGCTCTCTCTCTCTCAAAACTAAAATAAGCAAACATTTATTTTTAATGTTTAAAACTTAGTGTGTGCCTACACGTGTGTGGGTGCAAGTGTGTGTGCACTAGCCACTGCAAATGCACTCCAGATGCATGCAACACTTTTGATCTGGTTTTACATGAGTACTGGGGAATTTACATGATTTCTCCTACAATATTCAAACCAAACAAACTTTCTGACTTTGTAAATCAATACAATCAAACAATTAAAAGGTAGACTCCTGCCAAAAACAGAAATGCAGAATATTATAAATATGGTAAAAGAACCAACCCAGAACATTCAGAGAATGAGTTGTCATGCACAGTCTCAGTAATTAAATAAACGCTAAAACAAGGACAGACATAAAGCTTTTTATTTTATTTTTTACTAAGTATATAAAGTTTTTATTATGATTTTGCTCTAACAAACATCATTACACTTTCCTGCTATGTAATGCCAGTGTATTAGCTACCAGACTTAAATCCTGACACAAGAAACCTGATGACTGCACACACTGGCAGAGGAGAAGGAAAATGTGACAAAGAAACTAGTTGGGGAAGCACACAATCTCTCCTGTCCCTGTCAAAGTGTCAACTGTGGTCTACACCATAGTCCCTGCACAGTCACCATAGAAACCATGAGAGAGCTATCCTCCAGCCCACAAACCTGACTGCCAAAAGGTCAGAAAACAGAGGCTATGGCATACTTTTTTAAGTACTGCATCCTCCAATGCCAAGACACTCCAGCTGTCCTCCTGCCTCTCCTGCTTGAATGTCCAGTGAGTGGTGCAGATCTAGGCAAATGCCTGCCCACACTATTCATGTGCCTGGAATGACTGGGCTTCCAACCACCAGGCGATCCAAGGACTACTGGGTCAGTACTGTAAACTGTGATAAAGACGTGGAGTACCAGATCTGGAAAGGGTTTTTCTTTTTTCTTTCTATTTTTTTTAAAGGGATCTCCTATCAAAACCCTGAGAGGTTGTCTGAGGTAACTGTCAATGGCAAGAGTGGTCCATGTACTTAAAGGGTGCCAGGGAGGGGGAGTCACTCCCTTCCATGGTGTGGCTACTGGTAAGGGGCAAGACAAAGCCCGGTGTGACAGAGAGATTTAGAGGCACTAACTGTGGTGTACATATGATCAAAATGGAACATGTGGAAGAAGATGCTAAAAAAGAGAGAGATGACTGCTGTGAGATGTCTGTGAGATTGCTATACCTGAAATGCACACAGTCAGTAGTAAATGTGAACCCTTCTGGGTTTCATTTCATTTGGTAAGATTGGGCACGGAAAAAGCTATGCTTCCTAAATGAGTCCTATGAACGGACTTTCATGGGGCCTCTTCTGTAGCTCCCACTGGGTACTGGGCATTTTGCATGTGTTTTCTCGATAAACTATGCATTGAAATTGGCCAAAAAAAAAAAAGAGTGGGTCATGAACTCATGTACCGAACTACTAGTCTCAAGTACTGACCACCCACTGTCCTGAGGGAAGTGAGTCATTTTCCTTTAACTCAAAAGACTCAGCCAGCTAACATAAAAGACATCTTTCAGAGTAGATTGCCTCATCTGAGATGCTTTGAAACCATACTTTCAGCAAGGGGATGTCCACCTGTAGTCCACTCTTAGCCAGCTAAGGCAGGAGGGTCACAAATCCAAAGTCAGTCTAGCCAACTTAGAGAGATCCTGTCTAAAAAGAGAAATAAAATGATATTTGAAACAAGTAGATTGATTTGTGTTGTTCTAAGTACAAGATAATCCAATGTTGACCACTAAATAAATCAAAAAGTTCCATCAACCTGGAAAATTCTCAATTTATAACACTAGTCTAGATTAAATGCAAATTACCCAAGATTAAGTTTACTTGAATTAAGTTTTACAGATCTTCATTTAAAATGCCACACTCGGCCAGGCATGGTGGCACACACCTTTAATCCCAGCACTCGGGAGACAGAGGCAGGAGGGTTGCCATGAGTTCGAGGCCACCCTGAGACTACATAGTGAATTCCAGGTCAGCCTGGGCTAGAGTGAGATCCTACTTCAAAAATCCAAAAAATAAAATACCACACTCCCTCATTGTCACTCATGGTACAGCCTTCTCCACGCTCCCTCATTGTCACTCGTGGTACAGCCTTCTCCACACTACCTCATTGTCACTCGTGGTACAGCCTTCTCCACACTCCCTTCATGGAGCTAAAAGACCGTCTGCATATGGAGAACTGTGCTGTCTTCTTATGAGACGAACTCTTGGGTGCTTCTTAAGGCCAAGTACATGCCCTGGCTTTAAAGATCCATCCCATGAGGTTAATACTAGGTCTACAGTCCAAAAATGGGACCAAATTTTTTCATCCAGACCCACCAAGGGTTGTTTATTCTATAAACACAGTCCAGCTATTTCACAGTGCTGGGCTAGATGCTGGAGAAAATAGAAAATGAATTTGAAAACTACAGACCATTCACAGGGCACCAATTGTGAGTCAACTTTATAAACATTGTCATGTAATCTTCGCAATAACCCTGGACAGAGGTGTTATTATTCCCAGCTCACAAGAGGAAGAAAGAAAATAGATCCAAAACTAGTAGAAGGCAGAGCCCTGAGATGTCTGCACATCTCCCTGAGGGTCGCATCCGCCGGGGCCACCACTGACATCCACTCATCAGGACTCAGAGCATGCAAGCGGTGTGGGGAGGTGCTGGACCTTGAGAACTCAGATGCGACTCACATCCCCCCACGTGAGAGTGGCTGACAGCTGCAGGAAGCCACTGCAGCTCAGGCCCACTCAGGACTCTAACAGAAAGCAGCACCCCCTAAACCGGGCATGGTGGTGCACGCCTTTAATCCCAGCACTCGGAGGCAGAAGTAAGAGGATCACTATGAGTTCGAGGCCACCCTGAGGCTACATAGCGAATTCCAGGTCAGCCTGAGCTAGAGTGAGACCCTACCTCGGAAAAAAAGAAAGAAAGGAAGGAAGGAAGGAAGGAAGGAAGGAAGGAAGGAAGGAAGGAAGGAAGGAAGGGGAGGCACCCCAAATTTAAAGAGTTTACAGCTTTACTAAATTTTTTCTTTTAAAAAAAATACATGCACACACACACACACACACACACACACAAACACACACATATATATAATCAATATCATCTGTGCCCCATGGGTTGTTACTGAGGAGGGAGAATCCTGAGCAGGCACAGTCCACGAACAGGACCTCAGGCACATACATGCCCAGTGAGACACTAGCGTTCTTCAGTTCTCCTATTCTACACAATGTTTTCTACAGAATATAGGTCAGGAATGGGATAGGGAAATGGGTCAGTGGCTGCAAAAGCCTCCCGGCCTGGGTTCAGCCCAGGTTCAAATCCCCAGTACTCACATAAAGCCAGATGTACAAAGTGGTGCATACACCAGGAGTGTGTTTACAGTGGCAAGAGATCCTGGCACACCCATTCTCTCTCTCTCTCTCTCTCTCTCTCTCTCTCTCTGTCTATCTTGATATTTAAAAATATATATATATGATTTTACAAAACTGCAATAGACCACTATGGTGGCGCACACCTTTAATCCCAGCAATGGGGAGGCTGAGGTAGGAGGATCACTGAGCTCAAGGCCAGCCTGAGACTACATGACGAATTCCAGGCCAGCCTAGATTAGAGACCCAACCTTGAAATTTAAAAAAAAAACTGCAATAATCATAGTCACTATAAAATGATCTGTAATTACATTTTTTACTCAACCATAAAATTTTATTTCTAAAAAATATTGAGAAACATAAAAAGCCACAGTAGAATAAAATGCTGAATGAAAAATAGTAGGCAGTGTTATAACTACATAAATACTCTGAAATGCTCAAGGACCCTATCTCAAGACAGGAAAATGAAAACAGCTACTAGGATGATGAGGTCACCAATGATATTTCTACTTTTAAGAACTCTCTTCAAACCAGGCATGGTGGCACATACGTTTAATCCCAGCACTATGGAAGCAGAGGTATAAGGATCGCTGTGAGTTCAAGGCCATATAGTGAGTTCCAGGTCAGCCTGGGCTAGAGCAATACCTTACCTAGAAAAACAAAAGAAAGAGCTCCCTTCAAGAAATGAGGGTATGGCCTCAGTGACACAACACTTGTCTAGCATATTTGAAGCTCTAGGTTTGATTCCCAGCAGTAACAGCACCACAATAAAAAGACGCTTGTTCTTTTTTAGTATTTTATTTATTTATTTACACAGAGAGAGAGAGAGAGAATGGGTGCACCAGGGCCTCCTGCCACTGCAGACCAACTCCAAATGCATGCACCACTTTATGCATCTGGCTTTATGTAGGTACTGGGGAATCTTTCCAGACATAAGCGAGGAAGGGGGGGGCGGGTAGAAGTAGACACTGGATGTCCTCAATTGTTCTGATTTTCTGAAACAGTCTCTCACTGAATTTGGAACTCACCAGTTCCACTAGACAAGCTAGCAAGTAAACCCTAGGAACCGCCCTGTCTCTCCTTTCAGTGCTGGGATGGCAGGCATGCGTCATGATTCCCAGCTTCCCGTGTGGGTGCTGGGGATCCAAACTCAGGACCTCATGCTTGTGCAGCAAGTGCTTTACCACCTGAGTCACCCCCAGCCCCAGAAGTATGTGTTTTTATAACTAGGTTATAAGACAGTTAGGAGCTATCTATGCTGTCACTGTGGATGGGTAAGAAATCAGAATGCATTCTGGAGCCACCGCACCATCGCAGACACTATCTTCCTGCACAGCACGTGAGCAGCTGTGTGCCTGCTCTGCCTTCCAGCTGCGGACATGGAACCACTATAAACACGTAGAGATGAATTAGGTTCCTGGACTCAAATGCTCCAAGACATTGTAATAATGCAGAAAAAGTAGCAGCTCCAAGGGAAAAGAGGGTCCAAGGAAGAAAATAATGTGAACCTTCTTATGGGACCATCTTCTAACCACCTAGCAAGGATTCTCCAAGTGCACTCCTGGGACCACCTCTACCTGCACAACATTCACACAAAATGCTTTCCAAAGTCCCATGCCCACCTGGGCACCACCCTCATACAGAAACAAAACAATCGAGAGTCTCTGAGACACAACCAGAGCTGGCCTCTTGAGAAACACTGATCCACAGGCAAGCTAATCAGGTAAGATAAGCAAGACCAAAGCGTTTCCGTGGTTAGGGCACCAGGACTCCAATGCTGCACTGACCACCCCATAGTTTCCTAATGTCTTACGACTGCCACCTCCAACAAGCCAGACTGCAGGGGCCACAGGGACAGGGAGCATGTATCCTACAAACTTGCTATCTCTTCTTCCTAACTGGAAAATCTTTCTGGAAAATAATTTTGCAAGCAGGGTGTAGCATCACATATCTATATTCCAAGCACTCAGGAAGTAGGAAAATATCTATGAGTTCAAAGCCAACTACAGAGTGAGATCCTCTCTCAAAAAAAAAAAAAAAAAAAAAAGTAAGGGGCCAGGCATAGTGGTGCACACCTTTAATCACAGCACTCGGGAGGCAGAGGTAGGAGGATCACCGTGAGTTCGAGGCCACCCTGAGACTACATAGTGAATTCCAGGTCAGCCTGGGCTAGAGTGAGACCCTAGCTCGAAAAACCAAAAACAAAAAAGGAAGGGGGCTGGAGAGATGGCTTAGTAGTTATGCCAAGCCTGAGAACTCAGGTTCGAATCTCCAGGTCCCACATAAGCAGATGCTCAGTGACGCAAGCACATGCCTCACATGCGCCACAAGGAGGTGCATGTGTCAGGAGTTTGTTTACAGTGGCTAAAGGCCCTCTCATTTTCTCTCTCTCTCCCTCTCTCTCTCAAAAAAAAAAAAAAAAAAAAAAAGGAAAGGAGGAATGGAGGAATGGAAGAAGGGAGGAAGGAACCAAGGAAAGAAGGAAGGGAAGGGAGGGAGGAACAACTTACAATATCCATGCCCTTTACCTCCAAATTTCATTAGCATGATTTTTTTCTCTATCCGGACAACAAAGAATTCATAAAAGGCTTTCCAACGTGTTTAGCCACACCCACATGCATCACTGCTGTATCTTCAAGCCTGCTTCCCACCTGGCACTGTGGATGCTTTGTGTACAGTGTCCCTAGTCCTCACAGCCTAAAAGATACTTCTGTCCTTAATCTCAAAGAAGTTGTAAACTTACCTCAGGCCACAGAGCTAGGAACCATGGGCCAGGATCTGAGTTCTGAGCAGTTTGAGCAGCAACATTCGGCTCCCGCCACTGTCTGTCCACCTAAAATGTTGCCGAGTACTGAACACGGAGAGAGCCTGACAGATCAGAGAAGGAAACCGGCATCTGAAGCTGTTCTTCACGAACCTTTGCTAATAGCCACGGCAGAACGCAAAGGAAAGGGAGAAGTGTGCTCCTGCTCTGGAATTTAAGTACCAGAGGGCAGGAGCCACAGTCACCCTTCCTGCATCTGCACCCCAAAGCTGAGCTCTGCTTCTGACACATGCTTGGAACTCCTTATGGCCTGAAAAAATACATGTGGGGGTATAATTTTTAAGGACCAGGAAAAAATTCTCAAAGCACTGGTTACTGCTGAATTTTGCAAGTAGGAATAAGAGCGGTGTTTTCTTTTCTCTACATCTGTTTGTACTTTCAAGCATTCTATAAGTCTGTATTTCTTTGTAAATCAAGGGAAATGAGAACAATGACTGGTTCTCAAGCCCTGTGTTTAAGCACCTTCCCCTACAAGCAATGTTGTCAGACTCCAGATCAACTCAATATGCGAACGATTACATGGTCATCTTGTTCACTGAAACAAAGAAACTTCCTTAGAGCTAGAACATGACTGTTTTCCTTTGGGGGCACGTGGGGGGTGCATGACACAGCATGCGTGTGGAGGTCAGAGGACAACCTCAGGCGTCAGTCCTCACATCCTCCCTTATCTGAGGCAGGGTCTCTTGTGTTCACCACTTCCTTTGCCAGGCCGACTGGTCCACCAGCTTCCCAGGGATTCTCCCTTCGCTGCCTCTCATCTCACCACAGGTATACTTGTATCACAGGTACTAGCACAAAGCACCTGGCTGACCAGAGTGCTGGGGATCGGAACTCAGGCACTTTATCTAGTAAGCTATCTCTCCTGAGCCCTTATGAGCATTGTCTTTTCAAATGCCAGCATCATAAGTGAGAAGAGGATTTAATTCTTGTTACATTTATTAATGCATTCTTCATCTACAGTTATTAGTAGATAGTAGGTTGGAAAAGGATGTCTAAAGGTATAACATCCACAAAGTGTTTCTACAAATGGCTTTACACTTCTTGGACACTTCCCTAAACGCTAGCACCAAAGGATAAAATATCAGTTGTGTTGGTTTGTACAACACGACAACCAAAGTTACCAAAGTTATTCCCACATACTGCAAAAGCTATTATAAATTAGTATTTAGAAATGTGCCTGGGGCTGTAGAAATGGCTCAGGGATTAAGGCATTTGTCTGCAAAGCCTAAGGGCCAGGGTTCAATTCCCCAGTACCCACATAAAGGCAGATGTACAAAGAGGCACATGCATCTGAAGTTTGTTTGTAGCAGCTAGAAGCCCTGGCAAAACCTGCCTCATCCCCAGCAGTTTATTAAATGGTTTGCATAAGAAAATTATGTGGACACTTTCACCCTATGCATTTTTTATGTGAGGACTCTATCTTAAATAAGTGGAATAAACAAGGTAGCCAACTGATATATGTCATTAGGTCATCATTCCAAACAGAGAAACACTGCACATGCTTGATGGCTATTATTTCCAACAGCCTCCACAACAACTTCACCTTCAGAACAAACTCTGGCTCTGCTGGCCAGAATATGCCAGTGAGCCATCCACGAAAAGTGAGCAGGACAGATGCATGAACTATATCGAGTCATATTACAAAAGATGTTGGGGATGGGTGCAAGTTAAGAGAACAGGAAAGATGCTGTGGAGAACAAAGTAAAATGAGTACGAGTGCTGTATCGCATCCTTGTGTTGGGGATACAAAACCACATCTGCCATGAGGAAAATGAAAGACAAAAGTTGCAGGGGCTGGAGAGTCACTCACGGCAGCGTGGGTGCTCAGTGTCGGCATGGCTCTGGGTACATCACTGGCAGCGAGGGCGCTCAGTGTCGGCATGGCTCTGGGTTCATCACTGGCAGCGAGGGCGCTCAGTGTCGGCATGGCTCTGGGTTCATCACTGGCAGCGAGGGCGCTCAGTGTCGGCATGGCTCTGGGTTCGTCACTGGCAGCGTGGGCGCTCAGTGTCGGCATGGCTCTGGGTACATCACTGGCAGCGAGGGCGCTCAGTGTCGGCATGGCTCTGGGTTCATCACTGGCAGCGTGGGCGCCTAGTGTCGGCATGGCTGTGGACGCAGTCCCAATGCAGAAAGACATCTGCAGTGCTCAGGGGCCTTGGGACCATCCATGCGCTGAGCAGCAAGAGAAGGGCAGCTTTATATGATCAGGGCTACTTCCTCTGCCATGTAGGGTTATCCCTAAGTTATTCCAAGAAGAAGATTCTACCCATCTGCATTACCAAGAGCTGTTTCTTGAGGTTACCTGTGTAGGCCAAAGTCTCCAACACAGGTGAGCTATGACTCTGGCCACAATTCCTCCCCTGCTTTGCCCATAGTAGGGAAACTGAATGACTCCACATACACCCTAATCTCTTCTTACGTCCCCACTTCAACCAGAGGAGGTGGAAAAGAAGAGATACTACAAGAGTCTCTTGTAGCAAACCATGGCCACAGACACATGGGTAGAGCCTTCAGGAGACAGTTCTGTCACATGAAAAGGGGCGTGTGTGTGTGTGTGTGTGTGTGTGTGTGTGTGTGTGTATGTGTGTCTACATGAATGTGGAAGCCAGAGGACAACCTCAGGTGCTGTTCCTCAAGCACTGTCCACCTTTTTTGAGACAGAGTCTTTCATTGGCCTGGAACTTGAGAAGTATGCTGGACTGTAGGCCAGCAAGCCCTAGAGATCTACCTGTCTCTCCTGTCTGCCCTCTCAGTGCTGGGATTACTAGCACATGCCGTAACACTAGGCTTTCTTCCTTCCTTTCTTTCTTTCTTTCTTCTTTTTTTGCATAGGTTATAGGGATCAACTGATGCCCTCATGCTTGCAAGGCAAGCACTTTACCAACTGAGCTATCTCTCAAACTAAAAGGTGAAATCTCGACTAGAAAACTTTGCCCACATAAAAAACAAATGTGCCTTCAGGCATAGGGACAACCATACTCCGGGAGAGAGAGACTGGGGGAGGGGAGGCAGACAGACGATAAAGCCACAGGCTGAAACTGGTGAGGCTCAAAGGAGAGGAGATGCTGAGCTCCCCTATGGCTTTGTGTAGCTATTGAAGCCCGGACCACTGGACCCTGTTTCTTGTGAAGATGAGCTCCTGCCTTGGGTAAACCACTATGTGTTGGGTTTCTTTTTCAGTCACTGCCAAATGCATTCCTGCCTGCAAAAGTTATGGATATGAGGGGCCTTTTCAGCAATGCCTGATTGTTCAGTAATCAACTTCACTAAAGCCCCAAGTCTACACAGAGATAGGACCTCCTGGGAGTGCTCACAGAGGCTGAGTGCTTAGCCCACACCTATGGAGACAAGAGGCATCTTCCCAGACCTCCACGAATGGCCCAGCCACAGCTCCAGCGCAGGCTGCTCTGAGGCAGCTCCCAAGCCTGCCATTGCCAGCAACATCAGCTCTGAAGTGATTTGGAAATGAGGTTACAAAGCACCTTGATCTCTCCTTTCTGATGACGCAGATACAATCACCCTAACTAATTTTCTGATGGTTTTAAGGAGGACTTTTACTACAAATACCCCTGACCCAAACATGACCCACATGCAAGGTTTAAGAAATTAAAGAGACCTGCTCCATGGGAGAGAATTTATGCCTGATACTGAAAATCTAGTGAAAAGCCTATGGCTGGGAAGGTCGTAAGTCCTAGAGGGTAAGCGATCATTGTTGGTTGGTTAAATGGGCATACTAGGTCCACCCAACTGCCCTCTAAGTATGAAGGCTTATGTTCACATGTTAATTCTGCTCTCAATTTTTCTTAGAGAAGTGTCTCTTTTCAAATGGTGGTAGTCATTGGGGTGACTCAAAACTCATCAAAGTGCTAAGAAGTGACAGTGGAGTGTTCCTCAATAAATGAGACATCTCTGTCACACACTCCAAGGCTCAGGGACCATTGCAGAAGAAGAGGCAGAAAGAATGTAAGAGCCAAACGAAGGGGAGGAGTGCTTTGGAATGCTGTCTCCCAGACACAAAATGGCCATTGCACTCATGACCTCACAGTGGCTGTCACTACCTGCACAAGATCTGCAGGAAAAATAAAATGATATTAAAATAAAAGAATGACTAGTTGAAAAGAAGAAGCTGCTCAGCAAGGAGTGATGGGGGACAGGGAACACAGGAAGGTGGTAGGAGGGGTTATCATATGGGTACATCATATATAGGTATGGACGTTGTCAATAAACAGTTAAAAGGGGGGGTTAGAGAGATGGATCAGCAGTTAAGGCACTTTTCTAAAGCCAGATAACGCTGGTTCTATTCCCCAGTACCCACATAATGCGACATACACAAAGTAGCACGTGCATCTGCAGTTTGTTTGCAGTGGCTTATCTGCTAGCAAATAAATAAAAATATTTTTAAGAACTATAGACCCCTTGTCACTGTGTTCTGAAATCTTATGGATTACAGGAGAGGGCGCAGCTGCTGCTGAGACGGCGGTGTTTACGGCCCAAGTGCTGAGTTCCTCACCCTGGGGCGGCACTTATGCATAATCCCATTCAGCGCTCACACATCTCCTCAGCTGAGTATCACAGTGCCCATGTCACAGGTGAGCAAGGAGACCATGTGCGCACACCGGAAAGACGCTTTCAAGGCTTACGACAGTAACACATCACTCGAGGGGAGGCGACTTTTGCTGCTGATACCCTTTAGGGCTGGCTGGTGTAGAGTGGCTGGGGGCAGGCCTTGAGGTGTCACAACCAGGCCTCTTGCTGGTCTCTCTTCTTCCTCCTCGCTGATGTGGTGATGTGAGCCAGGTTCCCACTCCTGTCCGGCTCTCCCTCCTGCCATGCTGGTCTCTCTCCTTCCTCCTCGCTGATGTGGTGATGTGAGCCAGGTTCCCACTCCTGTCTGGCTCTCCCTCCTGCCATGTTGGTCTCTCTCCTTCCTCCTCGCTGATGTGGTGATGTGAGCCAGGTTCCCACTCCTGACCAGCTTCCCCTCCTGCCATGGTAGACTTGACTTTTTGGAACTTTAATCCAAAATAAACAGTTTCCTTCCCTAAGTTATTTCTGGTCAGGTATTTATTTGTTCACAGCATCAAGAAAGCAACTGATACATCTTATTTACCCAAATAAGTAAAATTTCCTGTACTGCCCTATCTTCAAGTATTTTTCCTTCGTATGTTTTCCACTTCCACAATTTCTAAGAAATTATTACCCAATCACCAAATCATAAGGCAATCTCCACTAAAGTTTGCCAAAGTTAAAGTGATAGCATAACGGCTGCTCACACTTCTAATCAATGGTGTGTGACGACCTCGACCTTGGTATTTCTGATACTGGACAGTAGTAGCACTAAATGACCAGTGTGGCCTAGCCCTGGAAAAATAAAATGGGACCAGGTTTTGAAGTCTCAGCAGTTCAGTAAAAACTCAGCAGATGTCATTAAGTCTCCTTCCATGCAGATAGGCCCCTCCCTCTCCATATTCTCTCAACTCTCTGCTGAAATTACAAGGGATTCAGAACTCTGAAAAATGTTTACATTCTATGTCTTATGTGGGAACTTTTCATTCAATGGTACACATATGTTTTTGGTGTCAATAGAAAGCTATGCTTTTAGGAAGCTTGTCTTTGCCTCAGTACCATAGGGAACAGCATGGCTGTATTGCTGATTTACTTGACCCAATTATTTCCTACAGTCTTTTCCTCTGCAAGTATCTTCCTTAACTTTACACACCATAACTCACACTTAACAGACTTAAATGAATCTATACTGCTCACATGAAATATATAAAAATTTTGAACACTAGTGTTAAAGACATTCAACATGTCTTTTATCACTAAAAAATGCTGCCCATGGCATGCCTTCCAAGGCTGAGAAAACCCATGGAAAAAGTAAACCAAACTTAAAAATAAATTCCCATTTAAAAAAATCATTGACTAAGAAAATCAATAATTGTTATTGAGACGCCAACAAAAATGCCAGGCATTCTTTATAACTGCTTTAAAGTGGTTATTTAAAAAAGAAAACATGAAAAACTGGTGATTTCCCCCCTATATTTTGGTCTAGTGGTTTTTATGTCTATTAATTATTTTAGATTCAATGATCATCTAAGAATATCATTTTTCATATTTGTTTCTTTGACTACTACCCTACTGCCCATATTTTCACCTCACTAAATTTTTGGTCCATTGCGTAGAAGACTTTCTCTACTAATAAAAATACAGCTTATTAAACATTAACTTACCCCCAGGACAGCCTCTCTACAAACAAATTCCAAGCATTATAATCACCAATTTATAGTACAAAGACTTAAAGTCTAACAATCTTACCTATCCTGATTTAAAATGGAAAATCCCACATGCTTGAAGTCTATGGTTTAAAAAAAAAAGGCAAATCACAAATTCACAGTCACCAGAAACCAAAACAGATACAACATTTACATTCCTGACCCTTCTCAAGGGAAAAGTTTCCACCTAAAAATGCCTAAGAGTATCACCTGTTACCTCCGTACTTCACACACCTAACACTTGGGTTTCTGTCTGCTTTACTTTCATAATTATGAACTTGCAGTAACTCTTCAGTTCTATTCCTTAAATTTAACATATTTTCAAAACTGTTAAATATATGCCATAGGTCACAAATTCTGGCAAGCGCTAGAAATTACTTGAATCCTGGATGTAATTTCTATCAGTAGTAATAAGAAAAAATCCACCCACGTTGACAAAGTCACTGTCGCACCATGAGCATTAAATATCTCCACTCTCACAAAGCCCTTTGAGAAAGGTCCTGAAATCAACACCCCCCACCCCCCACCCCCACTGCCCTTCACAGAGATGGAAACTGAGGGCAGAGAGAAGACGGAGAGCTTTGCTGAGATTCCCACAGGGATTTGAACCCAGGCCTGCGCAACTCTTGTGCTAACCCTTGTAGCAGCCACCTGGGATAAATAAAGCGGTGAGCACTCTTCAGACATGATAAACTCATCTTACACAAGGAAGTGTACGTGTGGAAAGACGGCTCCATGCATAAGGCATCTGCTGTATAAGTGTGAGGACGCTGCCGGCCACACGTGGAATCCCAGTGGTTGGGAGGAGGACATGGGAAAATCCCCAAGTACACTGGCCAGCCAGCTGAACAGGACAGCCCTCAGCTCAAGCCAGTGATTCTGCGTCAGTAAGTAAGGCCGACAGAGATGGAAGACACCCACTGTCACACTCTGGCCTCCACAAGCTTGCACGCACACGTGCATATTGTACCCTCAAACACATGTGACCATGCACATGTGAACATGTGTGTACAAATGCAGTCTGCAAATGCACACACACACACACATGCTAAAAAGTGTACATACTAAAATGTCCTAACAGTTCACTTGGTTCTAATGTCAAATGAATTCAAAACTGACTTTCTCAACAGTGCAATTTACTTTAGTTGGTTTGGAAAAGTTAATCAAAGCTCTTGTCAATCACTAAGTGAGTATTTCATTATCTACAGGTTTGCAAGGGAAAAGTTAAGACTTGATGTAAAAGAAATTTGATCATGGCAAAGCGTAAATCATCTGAAGTTAGACTACTCACAGAATGGACAGCCTTCAAATTTTAAAACTGCTCCACCCCTGTTTTACTGGATTGAAAATGAAAATTAATTCACTCAAAACTTTACTTCAAGAACTCAGGCTATACATGTAGACTTCCCCAGAATCGAAGTTACTGCCACACTTGTGCATGAGTGAGCCAGGTTAAGGACAGCTGTCATGTTCTTAGAATATCCTAGTAGAAAGAGATGAGAAATATTACATACTGCTTCCAACTCATGTAGAAAGCAAATTGGAAACTTGTTATGAGATCAGTTCAACCCAAACTATCTCATGATATTTCTCCAACATTAACGTTTCGTTTCATAACCAGGAAGTAGGCATGAACAACCACAGAACATATGAAAGAACTAAAATGTGAGTGGACCTTTACTCTTCAAATCCGACTTATCCCAAAAATGACTCTCCTAGAACATTACATAACTTGAAAGGAGAGCGATGGAGACATGACAAGCATTTGTGGTGTTTATTAATGAAAGTAAGCAAGAAGGGAGAGGAGGGACCAGCTAAACACTCCCGCTAGGTCTCCACCAAGTTATTGTTTTGGAAAACATGTTGTTCTCTCCTAAAATAACCCACTTAATTGTTCTAAAAAGCCACTGCATTTCCAGGGAAGAATAACTCACTCTTATACCGAGATACTTTGACTGATAAAGTCCAAATAACTCATGTATACAGCCAGGAAAGCAAGTTCGCAGAGTAGCTCCAAGCTCCCGCGATAAAGGACACCAGCTACTGAATGAGTGTCCACCACCCAGTTCCTGAGACTTAAACCTCGTCCTCTTCCCAAGTCTTCAGAACAACACTCAAACTACCTCTCCCTCCCTTCGGATGTAGGGACCGAGCCACACAGGTGACTATAGGTAGGCTAGTAACTAACATTTTAAAGAAGGTCAAAACGACCTTGGACATGTTACCCATTCACTCCACTCTGCACATCATAAATCAGAATTTGTGTCCAGTCCAGTGTGGTGAAAGTTATTCTTCTGGGAAAGTCCCGCAGACACTAAAGAGTTAAAAAAAATTGTGAAAGACAAAGTCAGCCGCCCACAACACAGGGAAAACTTTTTTATGAACTGAATCTAACTCAAGATGTCTTTTACAAGCCCGTCGGGGACGGACACACACTGTCCTCGCACGGGGCGGCACTACCGGACCCTGTCCCCACGCTGGGGCGCCTCACCCCATCCTGGCCCCGGGTCTCAGCCTTGACATCTGCCGGGTGTTCGCCAACCAGATGAGGCCCCTCAGCTGCAGGAAGCGCTCCCTGGGACGGACCAGAGAGACACCCACAGAGCCGGGATCCCAGGCTGGCTGCTGGGAGAGGGGCAGAGGGCCGCGCTCACTCGGAGCGCGCGCGGGTGGCACGGCCCAGGTGCCCCGGCCACAAATGGCATCTCCCGAGTCCGAGTGGCAACTTGGATGCGGAGGGACAAAGTCAGGGCCCGGCCCAGTGAGCTCAGAAGGGTGGGGATCGCGGCGGGGTCTCCATCCCCGGGTGTCCGGGACCGGGGATCCGAGTGCGCTGCGTGTCCCCCGGAGACGTCGGGGCGCGAGCGGGGAGCCCCGTGGACGCGTGGACGCGCCTACCTTGTAGCATGGCCTCAAGTTTCTTCCTGTCCACGCGGAAGCGCTCCTCGCTCCACTCGGGGCTGTGCAGGGGCGCGCCGGCCCCCAGGTCGTCCTCGGAGCCCGGCACGGGCGAGTCGGCGCTGCGATCGCTGTTGGAGCCCGGGTCCGAGTGCGCCGCCGCCGGGTAGCCGGGCTCGCCCTGCGCGGCCATGGTGCGCGCGCGGCGCTCGGGCTCCCGCTGCCCGCGGCCCGGCTGCTCTGGCTCGGCTCGCCGCGGCGCTAGCTCGTGCCCCGGCCGCCGCCGCCCCGGGGCCCCCTGCGCATCCCCGCCTCGGGCGCCGCCCCCGCCGCCCGCAGCCGCCCCGGGGCCCGCGCCGGAGGCCGCTCCGCCCCCCGCCTGCAGCGCCCGCGCCGCCATCCGCCGCTCATTGGCCCGGCCGGCCAACCACGTCCGCACCGCCGCCCTGCTCCGAGGGAGCCGGCCTGGCACGCGCGCGCGCGCACACGCACACAGACGCGCGCACACGCACACACGCGCCAAGTTCGCGCGTGCACGCGTAACCCCTCGTCCACACGCTCACACGCCAAGTTCCATCGCAGGCTGTCCTAGCCGTCCAAACAGACGAGGCCGAGTTCAGGCGCAGCGCGCCCCAAGTACTGGAAGGGCGCTCACGCCTCGTCTCCTGTCTGCGCACCCACCGGCCCTCCGGATAATCTCGACCCCAGTCTAGCCCCGCACGGGTGAGTGGGAAGACGGAGGAAAAGTGATGTCTGTCTTTCGCAGACATTGCTATGCACGCCGCTCACATGCGGCCTGAGCTCACTCCTGCACAGAACCAAAGTCCCCCACTCGCCTCCCTGAAGTGGCCTGCTTCGAAGCAGGAGGCAAGGGGAGTCATTTTCTTTAGACTCCTTTGTGAATTTTCAAGGAATAAACTCAGCAGAATTATTTTGTTTGAGGAGAAAAGGGAGGCGAAGACGGAAGAGGCTTCAGGAGGCCTTGGTGTGTCCTGTCCACCATGTTCCACCACCGACAGGGTCTGCCCCTGGCCCTGACCGCGATGCCGGTTGCCTGCGCAGAGCAGGGCTGACTGGACCCTGCCGATGGCTGCTCCCAGTTCTCAGCCTGGTACAGGTGACCCTGGAACCTCTGGTCCTAACTTTGGGGCCTGCCCTCTACTGCCTCTTAAACTTGTGTAGGAAGCACCCACGCAAAGGAGACCTGGTGTGCCCCTTGAAACTCGATTTTCCAAGTCATACTGCTCCATGCGTCTTTTATGGCCAAAAGCACATAGAGTTGTTGTTTTGTTGTTATTATTAATTATTGGGAGAAGGGTGGGGATGGCAAAATGTCACTGTGCTGGTTTGTACTGGGGCAAGTGATATATTTACAAGGGCCCATGCACTGTGCTTACAGCAAATCCAAATTTTTTTAAGCTCAGTGCCTACTTAACAAGAATTGACTGGGTACTGCAGCGTAATTTACAGATGAGGAAACCGACACTGAGGAAGTTTAGTGACTAGTCTGGGAGTCACACAACAGCAGGTAATGGAGCGGGTATCCAAGCCAGGCCAGAAGAATCCTTGCCACGCATTGGTCCTTCCTTGGGTGAGGGCCCTCCTGGCCCAGTGTGGCTTCCCACTGACCAGAGGCCAGCTGCCCAGCTCAGCTGCTGTTCCCCCTGAGCTGTGCTCCTCCCGTGCCCCTGTTAACTCCTGTTGGTGATTTTTCGGCAACACTCTAGTTTCCCCCATCAAAAGGATCCATCTGGAAACACCCCACAGCCTTCCATCAGGAAGGCTTACCCCCTTGTGTGAGCAAATATTTATGGCCTATGTTCTGGGAACTCAGTCAGGCCTGAGGAATAGTGAGCAAAAAAAGATGATTCCTGTGCTCCTGGGACTGGTTAGCAGACAAATAGAACACCCAAGATACAAAGTAGTTACTATAGTGACCATTAGAAATGGGAGACTCAAGACACTCAAAACCTCCAACAAGTAATTGGCTTTGGTCGAAGAGGCCAGTGGGGCCTCTAAAAAAACTGGAACTCTGTGAGATGCCTCAAAAAAAAAAAAAAATCACCCAGGCAGGAGAGGGGAGGGAAGAGTCATCCTTAAAAACAAACACTCGATCATAATATAACATGCTTGAAGGTAGCGCTTACCATTATCCTCATGTTATGATTGAGGAAACTGAAGCATGGGAGGTAAAAAGACTCTTCTGCTGTACACTTACCCAGTAAGTGATGGTGCCTCTGAGCAGTACTGATGGGATCAGACTGCTTCAGAGGGGAGGAGCATGCATTCCTGTGCTCCCCACCGACTAAGAGAAGTTCACAGGGCTGGCAAAGAAAATGCAGAATTAGATGTGTTAACAAAAACAGGAGGTGCAAGTAGATGGGAGAGCACATTGGCATAATAGACCACAAAGGGGAGGGTACCTTTATTCTCAGCACAACAGGACAGGCTCTAAGGGAAAGATGATGTGGGTGATCGACCGGTGGAGTGATTCATAGGGAGAGCAGGCTAGTCGTGGGTTATTGGCTGGTTAAGTGAAGTGAAAGACTGCCTTAATGTATTTTGCCATTTGAGTACCTTCTAAAACGGCTGGAGCCAACTGTAGTGGTTCATACCAATAATCCCAGCACTCAAAGGCTGAGGTAGGAGGACTGTCATGAGTTTGAGGTCAGCCTGTGCTACACAGAATGAGTTTCAGGTCAGTCTGGGATAGAGGGAGACTCTGTCTCAAAAAAAAAAAAAAGAAGCAGAGGCTGAGAAAATGGCACTGCAGCCAAAGGCACAAGTTTGCAAATCCTGCCATCCTAGATTCAATTCCTCAGCAACTGGGTAAAGCGAGATACAAAGTGGCACATGCATCTGTGATCCCAATGCACCTACAACAACGGGAGGCAGAACCAGGAGAATCCTAGTCTAATGTTCATTTTCAGTTGGGCAGTTAATTTGCAGGGGTGGCAAGAGAGCCTGTCTTAAAGATACCTCAAGGTTGTCCTCTGCCCTTCATGCCCATGCTGTGGCACACGTGCTCCACATATGCACACACAGATAAGGAAATTTGACAGGGAAAGATCCCGTAGAGGGAAGTGAGCATGAAAAGGAGGAGGAATAGTCAGGGTAATTGGCAGTATATAGGCAGAGTAGAAACAGCTCATCTATGAACCTGAACACTGACTGCTAAGTTTCATTTCCACAACACAAGATGTCTCCATCTTGGGTCTTTTATTTTCCAAAAGCAGGAAAAGCCAAGGCTGTCTGCTAAGAGTATGGGAAAAGAGAGATGACAGAGGACTGAGGAAATCTTTGCTTTGCTTTTACTTTGCTTCTCATGCACCTGTGGCATCTGTGAAAGGATGCCTGGCATTCTTGATGTAGATAACCATGAACTTCTGATGGCATCAGGCTCTATGTCCAGCAGTTCTCCTTCAGCATCACACTGGTGATGGGTTCGTAGGAAACTGTACTATAAAAACAAAGACAGGGCTGAAGAGATGGCTTAGCAGTTAAGGTGCTTGCCAGCAAAGCCAAAGGACCTAGGTTTGATTCCCCAGTACCCACATGAAGCCAGATACACAAGGTGGCGCATGCATCTGGTGCACCCATTCTCTCCCTCCTGCCTTCTCCACCTTCCTCTCCCTCTTTCTCTATCTAATAAAAAGAAAAGGAAAAAGGACCCTAGGAACAGGACCTGTGGTATTGGTGAATGCCATTGGGGAGGAAAATATAAAAAGTAAAATAAAAGATAAAAAAGACAAATATTAGATCCAAATGCAACAAAATATTATGCAGAAAAGTTAAAATACAGAATATGCAACACAGCTGAGCTACAACTAGTATCTATATGGCTATAATAATGAAATGAATATTGATGTAACCTAAATAATAATATAACTACAATAGGAGTTTGACTGTTGAGGGGTGTGTGTGTGTGTGTGTGTGTGTGTGTGTGTGTGTTTAAGTAGTTGCTGAAACTACCAAGACTAGCTTGGCATAAAACTACACACCTTTAATCCTGGCACTTAGGAGACTGAGGTAGGAAGATTGCAGTGAGTACAAGACCAGCCCGGGACTACAGAGTAAATTCTAGGTTGGCATGGACTAAAACAAGATGCTGCCTGAAAAAAAAAAAAGTCACCCCTGAGGCAATATCAATAAGTAATGGATAAAACTCTATGAAACCCAACAAGTATTTGCCTTATCATGTTACTTGAAAGTATAGAAGTGGAAGTAGAGTCAAGCTAACTTTTAGTTACCTGTAGAAAACGGGGTATATAAAGAAGTGGGGAGCTAAGGAGATGGCTCAGTGGTTAAAGGCACTTGCGCCACAAGCCTGCCAATCAATTGAAGTCTAGAACCCCAGCACCTATGGAAAGGCAGACTCAAATAACTCTTTAACTCCAGCACCTCTCTAGCAATGGGAGCAGGAGTCAGTAGAATCCTGAAGCTCACAGGCCAGCTCATGTGGCCTTCTCAGCAATGACAAGAGAGATGCTGTCTCAAACAAGGTGGAGGAAGACTAGCACCCTGAGGTTGTTCTCTGACCTCCACACATGCATCATGTTGCATGTGGACCCACACATGTACACACATCACACACACACACACGCACACATGTACATATAGACAAAAGTCATTTATTTAAAAGGAGGGGCTGGGACGGGAAGATAGCTTAGTGGTTAAAGTTGCTTGCTTGCAAAGCCTGCTGGCCTGAAGTTTGATTCTCTAGTACCTACATAAAGCTGGATGCAAAGTGGCTCATATGTTTGGCTTTCCTTTGCAGTGGCAAGAGACCCCTGGTATGCCCACTCAAAGACACATGTGCAAATAAACAAATAGATATACTAATAGATAAATAAATAAAACAAAATGGGAAATGGAGAAAAAATTCTGGCTTTTAGAAACGCCTTCTGGAACAACTATTTTGTTTAAACCATATACGTACAGTAGGGTGTGGGGGGGCATAAATCCCATCCTTGTACTCCAAAAGCTGAATTAGAAAGATCGCTGTGAGTTAGAGATCAGCCTGGGGATCCACAGTGAGTTCCATGTCAGTTTGGACTACAGTGATACCCTGCCTTAAAAAAAATAAAAACATACATACAAAAACCATATAGATAGAAAAAAAATCTCAAAAGTTTTGGGCTGGAGGGATTGCTTAGTGGTTAAGGTGCTTACCTGAAAAGCCAAAGGACCTAGGTTCGATTCCCTAGGACCCACGTAAGCCAGATGCACAAGGTGGCGCATGCATCTGGAGTTCGTTTGCAGTGGCTGGAGGCCCTGGCATACCCATTCTCTCTCTCTCTCTCTCTCTCTCTCTCTCTCTCTCTCTCTCTCTCTTTCTCTCTCCTCTTTCTCTCTCTTTTTCAAATAAATAAATTGTTTTTAAAAGTTATCATTGGAGTTTTTAAAACCCCAATGCTAAACACTGAGAACAGATGAAACATGGACTCTCAAATAGGGAGCAGAATGGCTAGATAAGGACACAGACAGCTAAGGAGCAGGTGGAGGAGGAGAAGGAAGACATGAATCCTGCCTGGTCACTCCAGTGTTAACACTCCTAACACAGGACTTTGCCAAAAGAAAACAAAGAGAAAAGACAGCAGTGCTACTGTGTTGAAACTGCGTCTCAGAGAGACAGAGAGAGAGACGTCTCACCTCAACCCCATGACTTCTTCAGTTGTGCCGGCTGGGCTTCGAGGTACACATTGATTGTTTTTGATCTACAATACAAATACTTTCCAGTCATCCTTTCATTCCTACACTAACACTCACATGTAAATTTATTCTCATGACTCCCTGGGACTTACAAAAACAGAATTTTTTTGCAAAACAACAACAGAGTAACCATGTGCAAAGTTGTACCTTCCTATGGCTTTTTTTTTTTTTTTTTTTTTTTTTTTTTTTTTTTTAGCTGACAGTCTATTGGCAATGTGACTTTTAGGTTGAGCCAGAGTCACAGAGCACCAAGCCATGAAGGCATGGAATCCACAAAGATGTGAGGACTGGCTCTCCTTCTAACACCACACTCTTTTACAAGGTAAATTCCACCCATGCTGCTTGCGTGCTGAATCTCACATCAAATGAGAAGAAATCAATTCCAGAAATCTGAGCCAATGAAGCTCTGAAAGTAAGCCTTCCTGGGCTGCTGGTGTGGGAAGAATGGATCATCAAAGCCAGGGCCAGGACCAAGAGCCACAGAACCCCAGTAGCCAAATACATGGCCCTCACTCACTCACCCCTCTACACACCCCCAGCCGCCTTTCATGGCTGACATTATGAACTGGTCACAGCGCTTTTCCACTCCAGCTCAGGAAATGCTTCTCAGGAACTCGTCCAAACAGCCACGGCTAATCATGTGGAGTTGGCGCTCAAAATAAAACTGTTGCCGCGTTGGATTCACTGCTGTGGTTGTGGGATGGGAAGACAGAGGCATCCGATGACCACAAGCTGTTGACCTCTTTTTCAGGGAGGTGAGCTTAAGAGAAAAGGAAATAAATATTCTGGTCATTATTTCTCAGCAGCTGCCTCCAGAAATTGTACTTTTGTACAGATAAAATGACCGTGAGTCCACCTGAATCCACTCCAAATTCAGAAAGGGTAGGAAGTGACGATGGCCATGTAGAACTATTGCATTGCATGTGCGTGTGTGCATGCACGCATGCGTGCTGAGGCCAGACGTGAACACTGAGACTGAGGTCTTCCTATACTCTCCACCTTCTCTGAGGGTCTCTCACTGAACCTAGAGCTCACTCAGTTCAGCTAATCTAGCTAGACAGTGAGGCCCAGGGATTCCTATCTCTGTCTCCCCAGTGCTGCGATTATAGGTCCACCAAACACCACCAGGCATTTTAATTTTACATGGGTTCTGGGGATTGAACTCAGGTTATCAAGTTTACACAGCAAGCCCTTTGCCTACTGAGCTGTCTCCACAGCCAGATATAGAAACTATGAGTCAAGAGCTGCAAGTAGCCCTAAACTAGATATTAGGAGACCTGGAGTTTAACCCCCACTCTTTATATAACTTCAGGGAAATCTCTTAAGTGGTGTTACGGGAAGACAGGATTCCATCTATTAAACTGGGCTACATGCTTCTACATTCCTGTGATTGGAGGAAATTATCCTTTTGGAAAATAATAGTTCAGGAATAGTTTCTGGCTCGAAAAAAAACTTCCTTAAAAGAAGAATGAATACAATCAAAAAGAACTGAAAATAATTAAGTTCAGTGTGAAGGAGTTCATAGCTTATAAAGGTGTAGGTGAAGCAGGCATTGTCAGAAGGCCCAGAAATCATTTGAGGATCACTATTCTAACTTCTTCACCCAACTATACAATTTCAATGTCCAGATACAAACTCTTCCACTCACACCAGGTCCTTGTGGCTGAAGCGCAAATGATAATATAACATAGTATCCATAGCATATAGTTCACTTTATAAGGCATAAAAATTTATGTTTCCCTTTTATCAAAAGGAAAAATAAACCTTCCATGACATTTTTCTTCTTAGAAACCAATAGGAAAACTCCCAAACATATCCTTCAGTCCATCCTCAAGCAAATTGTTCAAAATGCCAAACCACCCAAATAGTACGCATCTGTGATTGAATTTCTCCCTCAAAAATCTTTCAGCTTCTGCCATGTTTTAACTCCAAGCTAAATTCTACCAACATTTTTACAGTTCAGTATTCTCTGATTACAGTGGGTACTTGGTAAAAACAAATGGAATCTGGATTTAATTCCTATATTAAAATTGTTTTGCCTAGTATAATTTGCATTTTACAAGGCCAAAGGCAAAATGACTAAACTACCAAAGGGAGCGTGTGATTGGCTAATCTGAAGAGGAAACAGTGTACTATCTGATCCCAAAGTCAGATATACAAAAACTTTGCCTGTCTTTGGCTGATTGCTCAATGCTAATGAATTGAGTATGGTAAATTGTTCGAATCAACAATAGAAAACTTACTCCTCTTGGCAACGATCATCACATTTTTTATTTCTCTCTTCTTATTTATGTTTTTGGTTCTCATGCCACCATGGTTTAATTCTAACCCTGACATGTCTGCAATATCTGTGACATTTCTGCATACAGTATCTGAACCACAAAAGAAAAGTCTGCAGGGTGGGAGTGAGAATCGTCCGAGCAAGCACTTCATGTTCTTCACGTAGTGTGCACATCTACTTAAGATGCTTCCCTGCTTCTAAAGTTCAAGACAGTTCCTTCGCAGGGTCTTTCCTAAGCATTCCTATTCCAAAGCAGAACAGATGAAACCAAAGTCTTCGTGATCTGCATGCTTCTCTTATGGACCCAGATGAGTTGAGTACAGATGGCAAAGTCCTCAGAAGTAGGGTCTATCTCACCTGCCTATCCCAGCACTTTTGACTCACTGAAGACACTAAAGGGGAATGCATTAGTGTTCCATACCTTTGTCAAAAGTCAACTACCTGTATGAGTATGTACTAAATCTGGGATTTGTACTCTGGATACACACCCAAAGAAGATGCAGTCATTATATCAAGATGTTCACAGCAGCCAAGATATGGAATCAATTCAGATGCTCCTTAAGCAGATGAATGACTAAAGAAAATGGGGTGTGTTCACACAATGGACAACTGCTCACCAGAAAAATGAAATCCTCTCATTCACTGCAAGCTGGAGGGAACTGAAGGGCATGGTATTGAATGAATCAAGACAGACAACAAAGTGAGTAGCACAAGTTCTAACTCATTTATGAAGTTAATAAGGCAACTGTGGTTGTTTGATTCAGGTGACCCCCATAATTTTTGTGTTCTGAATGTTAGGTTCCCAGCTGGTGGCAATTTGGGAATTGGATCCTCCTAGGGTGATGTTTCATTGGGAGTGGGCTTATGGGTGTTATAGCCAGCTTCCCATTGCCAGTGTTTGGCACACTCTTCTGTTGTCCACCTGATATTGGCCAGGAAATGATGTCCATCCTCTACTCATGCCATCATGTTCCCCTGCCATCATGGAGCTTCCCCTTGAGTCTATAAGCCAAAATAAACCCTTTTTCCTATAATTTGTTCCTAGTTAGGTGTTTTCTGTCAGCAATGTGAAGCTGATTGCAGCAGTAAAAGTGGTACCAGGAGTGAGGTCATTGCTGCTAGACACTTGACTGTGTGGCGAACATTTGGTACTGATTTGCAGGAGGCATGTGGATGGATTTCAAATTTTGGCCTCAGAGATGCCTTGCAGTGCTGTAAAAACAACTTGATAGACTATTCTGATTAGAGTTGAAAGTCCTGAATGCAGTAAGAACTATGGACTATGAAGTTTGGCTCATGATGGTGAGAAAGAGCTTTGCTTGGACTGGGCTAGAAGCAGTTTGTGAGAGGCTTGCTGTTAGGCCCATGTCCTGAGAACTTGTGCAGGGTTGCACTGCATAGAAATGGACTGATATGAGCAGAGGGATATGGCTCAGGAAAAAAATGAAATCTTTGGACCAAAGCTACTGTCCACTCAGCTGCAACTGTTTGAGAGATTACAACCTTTGAGATTAGGCCAGCTGATATGCATTGGAACAGCAGAAAGAATGTGGATTCTTTTGAAGTATGCGTCCTGAATGCTGAAGGAGTTTGCTGTTCTTCAAAGTTGGCTTTATTCCCCCCTTGATTAACAAGTTGGCAGCCCACCTGGTACTATGGAGCATAACAAATGCAGGAAACAGAGGGTCATTGGATTTGCAGTGTGGTTTTGCTTTTTCAAAATAGCCATGGACAGTGTGAAGCAGGCTTGTTGGATTACCTGCGTGGAGGCCCAATAAATCCATGAGGATGAACTGTAGTTTGCAGTTGGACACCCAATGGAGATTCCAGGACTATAGGGTGGCTGCCAAGGACAGCTATCAGCACCAGATGAAGTTTTCTGATACTGTGAGTAGCTTAGCTGGAGGGGTAAACTGGAACTGTAGAGACTTGTCACAGGTTAGAACTATTGGACTTGGAGACTTGTCACTGGTTAGAGTTGTCAGACTTGGAGCTACAGAGTTTGATGTTTGTCCTGTTTGTTTTAAATCTTGTATTGGCTCAATTTCTTTGCTATGTCCAATGCCATCTTTTGCAGTGTGAATGTTTGTTCTGTACCATTATGTTTTTTTTTTTTTCCTTTTCTTTTCTTTTTTTACTTTTTTTCTTTTTTTTTTTTTGGTATTATAGCTCAGTTAAAAGACCTTGGACTATGGATATATTTGAACATCATTGAGATTGACAAAAACTATGGGGACTTTTAAAGTTGGACAAATGCATTGCATTTTACATTATGGATGGTTATCAGTTTATGCAGAGCTAGTGGGATCATGACCACCAGGGACAGAGGAAACATGGTGGGGAAGGAGAACAAAAGAAGTTAGAGAGATTTGAAGGAAGTGAGGTAACTACTGAAGAGAAGCAAAAAAGGGAGGGAGCCAAGAGTAGATGGTGCATGAATATGATCAGTGTGTAAGGTTTGCAGATATGGAAATATCAGTTAATCCCATTCATTCAAACAGCTAATACATGTCAGTAGTTATGATAACAAAAGTTTTGAAAATGAGGAAAGAAAAGAAAAGAACGATGAAAAGGAAGAAAACAAAGATGAAGGAAAAGGAAAAAGAAAGTAGCAGGAAAGGAAAGGTTTAAGAAAAGAGAAAAAGCCAGGGCTGAGGATATATCTATAGCTCAGCAGTAGAGGGCTTGTCTGGTATATTCAAGGCCCTGAGTTTAATCCTTGGTAGGAGGGGAGATATAGGGAGGGAAGGAGAGAGAGAGAGAGAACAAACATGAAAGGGGAAGAGGGAGGAAAAGGGAAAGAGAGAGCAAACACACGCATGTGCATGCACACACACACACAAATGAAAGTAAGTATCTCCCATGAAAACCGAGAGCCCATCACAACAAATCCTCCTTACATGCAATGCTAGGGAGATCTCTTCTGTCGAAATGAGGGCTGCTGCTAGACAGTCAAGTGATAGCTCACCCAAGTATGGACCAACATAGAATACTGTGTTATGTCATGGTGAGGAGTGAAGCCCAAGTTATACTGTGAAATTTTAAAGATTAAAACAATAACAACAGTTAAAATATGTCAAAAAAGATACATCTTATGAACAAAAGTAAATTGTGAGAACAGTGTTACTGTCACATAAAATACAGGTGGAGAGGGGAAATTATAATGTACAGTTTTGCAAGAGATTTGATTGCTCTGGTCTTTTCTCTTTAAACGCCATTACATTTACATTTTACCTCAAGCCCAAAATAACCAACCAAAATGCTTGTAAAAACCACACAAATGAGCCGGGCATGGTGGCACACGCCTTTAATCCCAGCACTCGGGAGGCAGAGGTAGGAGGATTGCTGTGAGTTTGAGGCCACCCTGAGACTACATAGTGAATTCCAGGTCAGCCTGGGCTAGAGTGAAACCCTACCTCAGAAAAACCAAAAAAAAATAAAAAAATAAAAACAAAACCACACAAATGGAAAAGAATCAAAGCATTTCAACTTTTAGAAAATCAACAGAACACGAAGATAGCAAGGAGGAAAGACATAGAAGATTAACAGGAACTGATTGGTAACAGAATATCCTCCCCTGTCAAAAATCACTTTTAAAGGGGCTGGAGGGATGGCTAAACAATTAAAGGTACTGGCTTTCAAAGCCTAACATCCTGGGTTCAAAACCCCAGTACCCACATAGAGCCAGATGCATAAGGTGGTGCATGTGTCTAGAGTTCTTTAGCAGTGACAGAATGTCCTCATGTGTCCATTCTCTCTCTCTCTCTCTCTCTCTCTCTCTCTCTCTGTCTTTCTCTCCTTGCAAATAAGTTTTAAAAAAAATTTTTGTCACTTTAAAGGAAAATGGATAAATCTCCCCCAAAAGATACAGAGTGACTGTTTACGAAGGCCCAACTATGCAATAGTTACAAGAAATTTACATTTATGTTGAGCCAAGCATATTCTCCCATGCTAAAACAGTTTCATTCCAATCAGAGGGTACCCCATGTTCTCATGCATTGGTATATTAGCAGAATCTGCTGTGAGGCAGCTACAATGTGCATGCCTATCTTGCTGAATCCACATTCATTTCTTATTAAAATGCTTTGAAGATATATCAGCATTTGTGTGTACACCAGTGAACCATAACTGGATGCCCTAAATCCACCAGTTCTCTCTCGGACTTGCTAGGAAACTGGAAAGGTCAAAACCTCGAGTGCAACATGGAAGAAAACCTATGTTATTCATTTTTAAGAAAGTAGCTTTCAGAAAAAATATTTATGGTGTTACATTATTAACATTTACTTATCTTTTAAATCCTTGTGTGGTGGCTTGATTCAGGTGTCCCCCATAAACTTAGGTGTTCTGAACTCTAGGTTCCCAGTGGATGGAGATTTGGGGATTAATGCCTCCTGGAGGCAGTGTATTGTTGGGGGAAAGCTTATGGGTGTTATAGCCAGTTTCCCCTTGCCAGTGTTTGGCACACTCTTCTGTTGCTATTGTCTACCTTATGTTGGCCAGGAGGTGATGTCCACCCTATGCTCATGCCATCATTTTCCCCTGCCATAATGGAGCTTCCCCTTAAGTCTGTAAGCCAAAATAAACCTTTTTTCCCAAAAGCTGCTTTTGATCATGTGATTTCTACCATCAGTGCAAACCTGGCTACAACAGTAATGTTGGTATCAACAGTGGTGTTGCTGCTAGACACCTGACTGTGTGGCTTTGGCCTTTTGGAGCTGATTTTCAAGAGGAATGTGGACATATTTGAAACCTTGGCCTAAGAGATGCCTTGTAGTGCTGTAAATACAGCTTAATGGACTATTCTGATCAGAGTTGAAAGGCCTGAATGCAGTAAGAACTATGGATTATGAGGTTTGGCTTGTGAGGGTGAGAACAGAGCTTTGCCTGAGCTGGGCTAGAAGCAGTTTGGTGTGAGAGGCTTGCAGTTATGGCTGTATCCTGAGAACTTATGCAGGGTTGCTTTGTGTAGAAATGGACTAGTGTGAGCAGAGGGATATGGCACAGAAAAAAACTGAAATATTTGGGCTGAAACTTCTGCCCGTTCAGCTGCAATTATATGAGATTACAACCTTTGAGACTGGGCTAGCTGACCTGCACTGGGACAACAGGAAGAATGTAGACTCTTTTGAAGGAGCCTGAGTGCTCAAGGAGTGCCCTGTTATTCAAAGTCTCCTTTATTCCCCCCGGATCAACAAATTGGCACCCTACCTGGTATTATGGAGTATAAGAAATGCAGGAAAGAGAGGGTCATTGAATTTTCAACACAGTCTTGTGTTTTGGAAACGGTCATGGGCAGTGTGTAGCAGGTCTGCTGGATGCCTGCATGGAGACCTGATGGAACAGTGAGTATGGACCGTGGGTTGCAGTGCAGACCCAGTGGAGTTGCCAGGACCACAAGATGGCTGCTAAGGAAAGCTGCTGGCCCCAGATGAAGTTTTCCAGGACTGTGAGTAGCCTAGCTGGAGGGGCAGAATTGGAACTCCAGAGTCTTGTCAGTGGTTAGAATTATTGGACTTGGAGACTTGTCATTGACTAAAGTTGTTGGACTTGGAGCTACAGAGTTTGATATTTGCCCTGTTTAAATCTGTATTGGTTGAATATTTCTTTACTATGCCCAATGCTATCTTTTGTAGTATGAATTTTATTCTGTGCCATATGGGTTTTGGGGGGATTTTTTGGTATTATAGCTCAGTTAAAAGACCTTGAACTATGGGTATGTTTGAACATAATTGGAATTGATCATGCATGGTTATCAGTTTATGGAGGGTAGGAGTGGAATGTGATGTTTGATTCAGTGTCTCCCATAAACTTAGGTGTTCTGAATTCTAGGTTCCCAGCAGATGGTGATTTGGGAATTAATGCCTCTTGGGTTTATGGGTATTATAGCCAGTTTTCCCTTGCCAGTGTTTAGCACACTCTTCTGTTGCTATTGTCCACCTTATGTTGGCCAGGGGATGATGTCCACCATCTGCTCATGCCATCATTTCCCCCTGCCATCATGGAGCTTCCCCTCAAGCCTGTAAGCCAAAATAACCCCCCCTTTTTTCAGTTTTCCAAGGTGGGGTCTCACACTAGCTCAGGCTGACTTGGAATTCACTATGTAGTCTCAGGGTAGCCTCAAACTCTCAGCCATCCTCTTACCTCTGCCTCCCAAGTGTTGGGATTAAAGGCGTGTGCCACCACACCTGGCTAAACCCTTTTTTTCCCATAAGCTGCTCTTGGTTGGGTCGCTTCTGTCAGCAATACGAACCTGACTGCAATACCTTGGTTGTGACAAGAGGCAGGATGTATACATACTGAACAATGATTAAGTGGACAAGAATATAGAGGTTTTTTTATTTAATGTGTATGTGAGTATGGGTATGCCTGGGTGTCTTGCCACTGCAAATGACTCAGACACATGTTCCACTTTTCACCTGGCTTTATGTGGGTGCTGGCGAATTGACCAGGGCCAGCAGGCTTTTCAAGAAAGCATGTTTAACTACTGAGCCATCTTCCCAGTCCCAAGAATGTAGATTTTAAATCCAGTACTGTGCTGGAGAGATTGCTCAGCAGTTAAGGCACTGGCTCGTAAAGCCTAATGACCTGAGTTCTATTCCCCAGTACCCATGTGAAGCCAGATGCACAAAGTGATATATGCATCTGGAATTTGTTTGCAGTAGCTGGAGACCCTGATGTGCACCATTCTCATTTTTAGCTCTGTCTCTCTCTTCCTCTCTCTCTCTCCCCCAGGCATAATGGCACACACCTTTAATCCTAGCACTCACGATGCTGAAGTAGAAGGATCACTGTGAGTTCAAGGCCAGCCTGAGACTACATAGTAAATTCCAAGTCAGCCTGGGCTATAGAGAGACCCTACCTCAAAAAAAAAAAAGTACTTTTACCTTATCTGAAATTTCTATTGTATATTTTAAGTAATATTAATTATCCTAAACTTAAAAGTACATATTGTGGGACTTAAGAGATAGCTTAATGGTTAAGGCACTTGCTGGCAAAATCAAAGGACCCAGGTTCAATTCCCTAGTACCCACATAAAGCCAGATGCGCAAGGTGGCACATGTGTCTAGAGGTCATTTGCAGTGGCTAGAGGCCCTGGTATGCCCATTCTCTCTCTCTATATATATATATCTTCCTCTCTCTCTTTGAAAATACATACATACATAGACATAGATATATACATACATATATACATATTGAGGGCTGGAGAGATTTCTCAGTGGTTAAAGGTGCTTTCTTGCAATGAAAAAAGTGGCACATGCATCTGGAGTTCGTTTGCAAGAAGCCCTGGTGTGTTCATTTTTTCTCTATATCTCTCTGCTTGCAAATAAATAAAAATAGTTTTAATACATATTGAGGGCTGGAGAGATGGCTTAGCGGTTAAGGCACTTCCCTGCAATCCAAAGGATCCAGGCTTGATTCCCTAAGATGCACATAAGCCACATGCACAAGGCGACGCATGCGTCTGGAGTTCATGTGCAGGAGCTGGAGGCCCTGATGTGCCCATTCTCTCTATATAAGCCTCTTTCTCTCTCTCTTTCAAATAAATATAAATACATGGTTAGATACTTTTCAAACTTGTAATTATTATGCATCTTTCCTCCTACCAAAGAAAATCAAAACATTCATCTTCCTAAGAAATAAAATAAATAAAACCTTAAGATATAATGATGATAATTCAGAAAGACTTCTCCAATGAGCCCCTTACCCTATTTATATCTCATATGCAGGTGAGCCTTAGGTTGTGTGGTATTTAAAGTTCTGAAGGCAGTATCCCAAAGTATGCTCAACTACTGTATTAAATGTATGTTGGTACTGTTGCATAGAATTAAACGTGTGATATAAATATTTGTTTTTTTAATGAAGATAATAAAAGTAAAGGTTATCCATCAAGAACATAAAACTGGAGGTTTGAAAAACTCCTTTCTTAAAGCCAGCTAAATTCATTTGTCTGGGAAGCTGTTTATCCAATCATGATTTCTAGTCTGGTTCACTCATTTTTCTGTTTGTGGACTTGATGGAACCCTTCATTGTATACCACATAATTACAGCCATTTCCAGCTATTTGTGCTCTGGGAAAATAGATACACTGGGTTTCTTGTCATAAGTTTCTTGTTACATTTAAGAGGTTGTAGTACATCTTTTATTTTCTAAGGATAACATTGTTGCTAATCACTATGTCTAGGATTTTAAGTTCTAGACATTATCTACCTATCTACTTTTATGGACCTCTGAAACTGACTTTTTGTTAGAACCAACATGTTACAAGTATGCTCTTACTTTAAGACAACCTGGCATACTAAAACAAAAATTTACAAGAAGTAGGCTGGTGTGTGGCTCAGTGGTGGCATGAAAATCTAGCATGTTCAAGGCCCTGGGTTCAATCCCCAGTACTGCAAAAGAATGTATGAGAGCAAGAAATTCATAAGAAATAAACAGTTAGGGATATTTAGTTACTCTAATTCAAGAAATGCTACATATAATCAACAGAAACTTGTAAGGTAGAATAGGTGTTTTGTAACATACAAAATAGAGAAGGGGGAAAACATTCTTTTTTATTTTTATTTACTTACTTGTACAAAGAGAGAGAGAGAGAGAGAGAGAGAGAGGATGTGGACCCACAAGGGCCTCTTGCCACCGCAGATGTACTCCATGCACCACTTTGTGCATCTGGCTTTACGTGGGTACTGGAGAACCCAACCTAAGCCGTCAGGCTTTTAGTACCCTTAACTGCTGAGCCAGCACCCCAGCCCTGGAAGAAACATTTTAAACCTTAAGTATTAAGGTCAGGAGTAGAAAGTATTCAAAATTATGTTTCTGAAAAAGCAAAATAACTCTTAATATGCAAAGTTCACCTCTAGTACAATCTTGAGGAACATGCATGCTATAGTGATCAGTGTTCATCTATGTAAATCAGCCCTTCACTCATGAAGACCAGGAACAAGATGTGTCTGCCATGGTTTAAGGCCCTGCATAAAAGTTGGTCACCAGTGGTAAGCACAGAACTATGGTCAAGGTCAAGCCAGTCCTAAAGTGAAACTAGAAGTGTGTTTGCATCATATAAAGGAAGATATAAAGACATTTAAAGTTACTGTGGTACCCAGAATACTCACGTGCTGTGGTTCTTAGACAAGGCCAAGCCTTACAGTGGTAAGACAGGGATGGGCAGCCAACAGTCTTTTTACCCACAGGATTCATCTTCTGTTTCTGCAGAGGTGAATGAGCGTGAGTGCAGCATGTCATCCACGGGCATGCCAAACAGTGTGTGCTCACAAACCGTCTTGGTCCTGTGCAGTCCAATCTGTCAGAATCATGGCCGGGAGCTTCCTCCACCTGCAAGGAAACCCTGACGGATTGTGTGAAATCACGCAACTAAGTGGTACGAGAACAAGGTGAGTTGGAAAATAGATAAAAATCTTAGTAGCCGCCATAACAATATGCCTATTTTCTTTCAATATTTATTTATTCATTTGGATGCATATGTGCATGCTACAGGGTGTGTGTGTGTGCATGCATGTGTGTGTGCAGAGGTCAGAGGACAGCTTTGAGGTGTCTGTGTTCCACCTTCTTTGAGGCAGGACCTCTTGTGTCTGCAAAGGAACATCAGACTAGCTGGTCCATGAGCTTTGGATTGTCCTGGCTCTGCCTTTCCTTGCCTTAGGGGCACTGGGATCATAGATGCATGCTGCGCTTGGTATCTACCTTATATGGCATGGCTGCTGAGGAATTGAACCTGTGCTGGCAGGCTTTGTGAGCAAGCACCTCTAACCTCTCAGCCATCTACCCAGCCCCTGCCTATTTCGTCATTAACTGATATTTGCATTGTCTTAAGGCAGTTTAAGTGTAATTAATAGAAAGCTGATTTTTAAATTTGTATCTTGGCATTTTCATGCATAAGTATTACATCTTGTGCGTATGTACCCCATATTACCTTCCTTTGTCCTCCTCAGTCTCACCACACTCCTGGTCACTTACAGTGGCTGTGCCACAGAAGAGAATGACTCCCCTCCCTGGTAATGTTTAACTGTTATTAGTTCATTAGGGAGGGGAGTGGCCTCCTAAGCCCCTCCCCAGCCCATAACAGAATGTTGACTGGCCCCATTGTATGACAGTAAACATTCACCATACATTATAATGGACATTCATGAATCTAAGTGCTTTTATGTTTATTACTTCATTTAATACAATATATATATATATATAATTTTTTAAGATGGGCTCTCCCTCTGTAGCCCAGCTGGCCTCAAATTCACAAGTCTTCCGCTTCATCAGCCTCCTAGGTGCTGAGATTACAGATGTGCATACCACTACACCTGGTTTTCCAGCCTCTTTCCCAGCCACCACTTTTTGGAGTAGATTCTTTTCTTTCTTTTTTTTTAAATTTTGTTTTATTTTTATTTATTTATTTGAGAGAGACAGACAGACAGACAAAGAAGTGGAGAGAGAGAGAGAAAAAAAAAATGGGCACACCAGGGCCTCCAGCCACTGCAAACGAACTCTAGATGCATGCACCATCTTGTACATCTGGCTTACATGGGTCCTGGGGAATCGAGCCTTGAATGAGGGTCCATAGGCTTCACACTACTAAGCCATCTCTCCAGCCTTTTTTTTTTTTGTTTTTTCAGGTAGTGTCTCACTCTAGACCATGCTGACCTGAAATTCACTGTGTAGTCTCAGGCTGGCCTCAAATTCATGGTAATCCTCCCATCTCAGCCTCTCAAGTGCTGGGATTAAAGGTGTGCACCACCACACCTGGCTCTTGAAATAGATTCTTTTATCATGACCCCTTGACAAATAAAACCTTAGGCACAGAAAAGGGAAGCATTTTAAAGACTATTTTTGTTTATTCATATGAGAAAAAGATAGACTGAGGAAGAGATAGAATGGGCACACCAGGGCCTCTTGCCACTGCAAACAAACTCCAGACACATGTGTCCCTTTGTACATCTGGCTTTACATGGGTGCAGGGGAATCCAACAAGGGCTGTCAGACATTGCAAGCAAGAGCCTTTAACCCCTGAGCCATCTCTCAAGCCCCGGGAGAAGCATTTTAACCAAGGACACACAGCTAGCAAGTGTAGCAGCTGAACTAGTGTGGCCTCAGTTGTTAGCCTGAACTCTGTTTTTCCAAGCCATGGATGTTTGAAAGGTTAACTATTCTTCTGTTCTTCACTTAGGTTTGTTCTGGAACAGTAGTACACTCAGTCTGCCAGCTTTCCAACTGATGAGTTTCTATATATAGGCCTTATCTTAATGTACCTCTCACAGGGTTTGAAAAGTTGACTTTTCTAAGTAAGTGCAGAAGTAGCTATTTTCAGAATTTATTTAGCAAGAATTATTTTCCATAAACCAATTTTTGAGCAAATCATGGGGCTGTCTTAATTGAATAAGACTGGTGAGGTTCCAATTGTCTGAGTAACAGGAAGCTCGAAGTGCATACACCAAAGAATGGCTTGGCTTTTCCTCTTCGCACACCTCAAAAACATCTGAAAAGATTTAACCTTCTCCAAAAAAATGCTCACCTTTGGGCTGAAACCAAGTTGAAAGAACTTCAGTTCCAAAGGGAGCATTCTTTCTTTCAAATCCTGAGTGAATTAGAGGAAGCAATTGCCTGGAATTTGGTTGCATACGAAGCTATGTTTTGTGCCCACACGGGCTCTAGTGTTCACTTCCTGCCCAGTCAGCAATGATAATTATTATTCTATAAAATAAATATTTGCTTCTTTGGGCTCAAAATCCGGAGACCACCTCAGAATCTTTAATGGCTTTCCTCTCTAAAAGCAAAGACAGGGCAGAAACTTGACTTGATGGGTGGTAGAAAAAAAATACAGGATTGTTTCCCCATCTGCCAACTACTCCCATATCTAATGGGACCTTAATTATATCTTCCATGGGAAGCAGCAATGCCATCAATGCTATAGGCCACATTCTCTTTGCTTCATAACTTTACCAAGTTATTCATAGCCTTTGGCTGAGGCAGGAGAAGAAGTAATACCCCACATTGTAACCTTCAATGATGGTGAAGTGTAACTAGATATCAGGTATATGGCACTGTAAAAAAAGATGTCTCTGAAATGAAAAAAAAAAAATCTGAGTATTTGTTGAACTAAACTAAATTAAAATAAAAGACCTCTAAAGAAGAATTAGAAGGTATGAAGTCTTTATTTTGCATTTGTTACATCAAATATGACAGCTTTTTCTACCACATCATCTTCTGAGAACATCTGCTCCCACCAGAGCTGGTACTGGAATGGGGGGGTGGGGTAGACAATCTGGGCCAGACTTGCATCCTGGGAATTTTTCATGGAGACACAGACAGCCTAGCTGGGTCAGCTGGGCAAACCAAGTTATAAGGACATTAGAGTCTTGATCAATGTCCAGCTCTTAGTGAACATCATCACTCATAAGCCCAGGTTACAGAAGACCAGACAGCCAGTGCACAGTTTGAAGTGCATGGAGTTACGTGACCCTCTGCAAGGCAGATAGTGGTTCCAGTCCTCAGCTTCTTTCACTACATTGATTGATTCATCCATTCATTTGTTTCATTTTTTAAGATTTTATTTATTGATTGATTGATTGGAGAGAGAGAAAGAGAGCGGGAGGCAGAGAGAGAGAATGGATGTGCCTCCAGCCACTGCAAATGAACTCCAGATGCAAGTGCCACCTTGTGCATCTGGCTTACTGGGATCATGGGGACTCGAAGCTGGGTTCCTAGGCTTCGCAGGCAATACCTTAACAGCTGAGCCATGTCTCCAGCTCCTCATTTTAATTTTTCACTTGTGTGTGCCTATGATAGTGTGTGCACATGCATGCATATATGCACGTGTGTGCATACATGCATGTGTGTCTGTGTGTGCAGGTCAAAGGACAATCTTTGTCAGTCCCCACTTTCTGCCTTGAGGCAGGATCTTATTCACAGCTCTACATGCCAGGCCGGCTGGCCCAGGAGCTTCCGAGGGTTCTGATTCTGTCTCCCTTCTTGTCACAGGTGTGCTTGGATAACAGACACTTGATCCTGAATCAGCTCTATGTGGGTTCTGCAGGTGCAAATGCAGATATCCATGCTTGTGTGGTAGACACACTAGCACTGAGCCATCTTGCCAGCCTCCCATTGCCTTGTTCACGGAGCAACGTTTAATCTGTGTCCTGTGCCTGCTCTAGCCTGAAATCAAGCAGGTTTTTTTTCTGATTGTTTGTTTTTTCCCTAAAACACCATCAGTGAATTTTTAAGTCCTATCTTCCACCGTCCAGGCACTGTGAGTGGCCCTTGGTGCCACATGGAACACCGTACCTATGGATAAGATCCACTGCATGGCTACAGAGCAATGGCCAAGGACTCCTCTAGAGTTTCACCCTGAAGCCAGAGCAGGCTCCCAAGCTCAAAGTGAAATCTTCCCGGCACCTGATCCCCTTCCGACTAAGAGCTCCACGGGGCATTCAGCATCAGCTGTGCTCCAGCTATGTCGCCAAAGTGTATGGACACGTGTTTCCTTACAGAAATAACGTTTTCAATGGTGATTGAATTTCCAGACAAGGCCACACAGCCCTGCTCTACCTATCATTCATCTGCAGCTCACCTTGTCCACGGAGAACAGCCCCATACCCTGCTGTTAGGAACAGGAGTTACTAAAACAGTAAACCATAAACTTTTTCTTGTGTCTTGAATATTTGTTTTGAGAAAGAACAGGTTTTATTGGAGGTTTTGTGCTGACTCCTGGGAGCATATCTTGGTGTTTTCAAAGGGTTTTTTGGAATTTCAGGAAGTCAGGTCTTCTCCATATGTATGATAACACCTCAGAATGTCACAGCATTTAGAAGAGAAAAATCCTGCACTATACCAATATTCCCCTAGCTATTACCAGTGATGGCCTCTTTGGGGTAATTATATGAGACTCTGTCTTTCAATTTCATACATTTTTATATTGTTCCAACTTATTAAGCCAATAAAAATAGAAAAATCCTCATAGTTTCATTTTTCTCAATACTGTTAATCTTACCAGAGTCTCCTGTACTTATCTGTAATATTAAAATCAAAGAGTTTGTGGTTTGTTTGTTTTTTTTTTTTTTTGAAACAGGGTTTTGCTATGTATCCCGGGCTTACCTTGAACTCACTATGTAGTAGCCCAGGCTGGCCTCCAGTTCACAACAATCCTCCTGTCTCAGCCTTCCCAGCGCTGGCATTACAGGTACGCACCACCACTCCCAGCATATTTGTGTTGTTTATTGAGACAGGGTGTCACTATGTAGCCCAGACCAGCCTTGAACTTCTAGCATTCCTCCTGCCTCAGCCTCCCATGTACTGGAATGACAAGCAAGGTCATTGTTTCAACTCACACGTAGAAGAAAGCATGAACTTCCCTCACAGAGTGGGATACAGGGAGCTAAGGCTTTGAGAGTGGCCAGAGGCTAGTCTGAAGTGGGAATGCTTGAGGTGGGCTCACCTGCTGCATCACTGTCTCAAGGAAGAAAGAATCGGCCAGGAGGCAACGAATGTTCTTCTCATACGGCCTGGAATGGAAATAAGAGGGAGTCAGGTAGCTTTGTCAGGTAGCAGTTAGGGTGACTGGACCCCTGAAAGTAAAAAGGCAGAAGGTCTCTACTTTGCTAGAGCTCAGAGTATGATCAGACTTATCTCTTCCGTAGATCTGTTTTTTTTTTTTTTTTTTTCACAAACAACCTGGGCCCATCCTGGGAGAGCGGTCTCTCCTAGAATTTAATCAAATCCTGACATTGTGGTTGGTCAAGCTTAGACCCCAGAACTTGGCATCATGGCCAGCCTCTTCCTGAGACAGCCCCTAGCGCAGACCAATCACGGTCCCTCTGGCTCACCTGAGCTAGAAGGTAAGGCCCACCACCATAAGGCTATAAATGCATTTTTTGAGGGGAGGGCAAGGTCTCTGTGTTGCCTGACCTCTACTGAACCTCCAGCTATGGGTGAGTTTTCTCCTTGGCTCGACCCAGGGGCCCAGCCAAGGAGAGAGGCCCCCAGCCTTTACTTTTCACATGGGCTCCTTCTCCACATGGCAGGAGCTCTCTGTACTTTCTTTTCTGACCTCCCCATGATTTTTCCAGGCCAACCACATGGGCTCTCAAGCCATGTGGGCGTATTCATTTTCCTTTCCTTGGTTCTGTATGTCCCTCAATGAATATAATAATTTAATAATTATCTTTCTTAGTCTTATTTAATTCAATTCTTTGATTAAAAATAAACATGAACCTAGGGTTTAGAGTTCAAGGACTTTTTCAAACCCCTAGCACCCTGTTACAAAACCACAGAGGTAAATGGTAGTAGTCTAGGGACAACCCGAGTAGAGTTACTATGTTCACACAGATTTCCTCACAAGCAGGCACTGAAAACCAGGGCAAAATGCCTCTGCAGCCAGTAGGATTGGCATTACTGATGGATGGAGAGAAATGGGTGTGTAAACTGCCCTCTCACCTCCCCACCAAGTCACTCAGCAAGTGTCCTCACCAGTCTTCTTTACGGAATGGACAGGTCATTACACTGAAAAAAGAAATAGAAAATTCAAACACTCTTGAGATAATAACAATGAACACCAACTTGTCAAAACTAATAGTAAAATAATTCTAAGAATAAATCTCACTAAAGGGTGAGAGAATTATATGAAAATAGCTAACATCTGCTCAGTCTTTGCTAGTGACCTGACATTAACAAGGTAATAGTCTTGCCACACCAAGACCTACAGTCTTCTTGCCCTATTTGCATGGGACAAGGGATGTGGTTTGAGGTGCCCAACTTCACACAGTGAAAGGAGTCTCACAGAAGAGTCTTGGAAAGGGAGGGATCTCGGGAGTACTACTGGTCAGCTACACCTCAATTTGACCTTGGGATGGTCAGAGTATCATTTACTGGGGAAGGAGAAAGCTGTAGAGAAAGGAGATAGCAGTAGCATTTACAATAAGAGGGACAAGCACACACACACACACACACACACACACACACACACACACACACACACACACACACACACACACACACACACACACACACACACACACACACACACACACACACACACACACACACACACACACACACACACACACACACACACACACACACACACACACACACACACACACACACACACACACACACACACACACACACACACACACACACACACACACACACACACACACACACACACACACACACACACACACACACACACACACACACACACACACACACACACACACACACACACACACACACACACACACACACACACACACACACACACACACACACACACACACACACACACACACACACACACACACACACACACACACACACACACACACACACACACACACACACACACACACACACACACACACACACACACACACACACACACACACACACACACACACACACACACACACACACACACACACACACACATTCATCTGTTTTACATGGGTTCTATGGATTAAATTCAGGTTCTTGTGATCAGACGGCAAGTGACTCTACTATCTTTCCAGCACCAAGTTTATTTTTTGACAAGAGAATGTCAATGCCCAGCTATGTTTCCTGCTCCTTAAGTAAATGTATAGATTCAAGCCCAAAGTACATGCCCTACCACCAAATATGCACTCCATAAATGATCCTCTACACTGGCACATTAGTCAGTTGGGTATTTTTTTAATTCCAGGCAACAAAAATACATTTTGCCAATCTAAACAAAGAAGACTTTATTGAAAAGAAAGCAAGAAAGTTGAAGAATGAGGTTTAAAGTAAACAGGAACTTTCTAGAAAGCAGGAGTTGCAGAACTGGTCATTTTTCGAGAGCAGTCTGGCACACACACACACACACACACACACACACACACACACACACACACACACACACACACACACACACACACACACACACACACACACACACACACACACACACACACACACACACACACACACACACACACACACACACACACACACACACACACACACACACACACACACACACACACACACACACACACACACACACACACACACACACACACACACACACACACACACACACACACACACACACACACACACACACACACACACACACACACACACACACACACACACACACACACACACACACACACACACACACACACACACACACACACACACACACACACACACACACACACACACACACACACACACACACACACACACACACACACACACACACACACACACACACACACACACACACACACACACACACACACACACACACACACACACACACACACACACACACACACACACACACACACACACACACACAGGAAAGGACCGGTCAGCCTCAGGGCACAGCCAGTTGGACTCTTCCTCACAAGGACACAATGATAGGGTAGCAGTGTCTACATTTGAACCCATGTCTAACTTACTTCTGACTTCAAGCACTTTGCAACTCCACTGGCCAAAGAATTTAATACTTATGGAGAATAGAAGTTACATTGAGTTTCTCAGAAAGCATTAACGGTTTCTTATTATTCTAAAGAAAACATTTTTTTTAAAACCTGTAGATTAATTATTAATTATTATTATATTATATTATTAATTAATTAATAATATTATTATTTTCATTTAAGATTTTAATTAGCATACACAGTATTAGGTTTCTTTATAGCATTCTCAAACAAAATTTCTTTTTGCAAGTGTGCTTCCTGAGCAAGCAGTTCACATCTCCAGAGCCCATGCAAACAGCTGGGAGTGGCCTTGTGGGCCTGCGACGCCAGCCCTAAAAAGAGATGGCAAGAGCAGCCTCACAAAGCAGCAAGCTCCCATATTAGTGAGAGACTCTGGCTCAAACCAGAGCTTTGGAAAAGCAATGGTGTGGACACCTGACATTCTGCTCAGGCCACCACAGGAGAGAGCCCCTACCACAGTTAGGGAGTGCACGGAGCAACACAAAAGCAAATACATGTGCATACGCTACACACACACCACATTACACACACACACACACACACACACACACAAGCAAGCAAAAAAGAGAAGAATTTGTTTTTGTTAATTCTCCTGCTTCCCTCCCTGCTGATTGAGGGCAGGCTTATGTTTTTTTGTTTTTTTGTTTTTTCTTATTTTATTTATTTGAGAGAGAGAGAGAGAACAAGAAAGAGACAGACAGAGAGAGAGAATGGACACATCAGGGTCCCTAGCTACTGCAAATGAACTCCAGACACATGCGCCCCTTTGTGCATCTGGCTTTCATGGGCACTGGGGAATTGAACCTGCATCCTTAGGCTTTGCAGGCAAGCACCTTAACCACTAAGGCATTAGGTCTTAATGATACTTCCATATCAACAACTTAAACAAGCATAGAGCTCTCTAGACACATACTAATGTGTCAGGAAGGGTGTTAGCTGCAGCCCTCCCACCTCAGACCGTGGCAAGAAGGACATGGCCTCTAGCATGGGGAAGGTCTAAGCCTGAAGGGAGATGACAACAGAGCTTGATGGTGTCCCTAAATTTCTGAAGCCCAACCAAGGAGGGCTTGAGGAAATGACTCACTGAACCCAGGAGAAAGGAAAACAGACAAGTGATGGCAGGAAAAAATGCAGATAATATAGCCTTACTGTTAAAATGAGGCTGAGTAGCCCACAGAGACCCAGAAAGGAAACACGGAAAGGCTGACTTGCATTCCTGAAACTAGCATGCAGTATGTTTTTATCAGGCTTTTGGCTGTTCTGCTCAAGAATGAGGCAAGAACACATTTCTTCTTAACAGAGACATCATCTGTGGTCCCAGATTGTCTCCTCTGCTGGGGCCCTAAGGAGAAGGTTCAGGCATGGCTCTGTCCCTTCTACTCTTGAATCATTTTGGCTGATTCAGATGTTGGAATTATTGTGACAATCAGATGTCCTATGTTGCAGCCACTTAAACCTCCCAACAGCCACGTTGAGAGCTCTGGAAAGAACTCTGAGCTATCAACTTGCCAGATAAAAAGAATCCTGCTTGGAAAAGTTGAACATTTTGCAAATATGAACATGGTTAGAAAGTACTAGTAGTAGAAATAAACCTACTAGCCAGGCATGGTGGCGCATGCCTTTAATTCCAGAACTTGGGAGGTAGGGGTAGCAGGATTGCCATAAGTTTGAGGCCACCCTGCGACTATATAGTGAATTCCAGATCAGCCTGGGCTAGAGAAAAACCCTATCTTGAAAACCAAAAAGAAAAAAAAAAAAGAAAAAGAAACTTACTAGATGAGTAAATTTCTCTGTGGTTCTTTTCCCACTATATTGTTACATGTTAACCTTCTTAGTGCAAACTTCTGATCATGTCATGCCTGAGCACATGGTTTTTAAAGCTCATAAACACAGTCTGAGGCCCAAAACACTATGCTTGAATTTGATAACTCATAGGGTGGGGCTAAAGATAGAACCATAACCAAAAGTGATTGTAAAGGTGAGTTGGGAGAGGAGGGAGCAATGGGCACAAGGATACAGGTAACATGTAAACAGAAAGAGGGAAAGTACAAGGGCAGGGGAGTTAGAGGGATGAGGAGGGGAAGGTGGTAGGAGGGAGCAGGAATCAACAACAAACAAATTGTATTTGAAAATGCAAAGCAAATCAAACAAACAAAAACCCAGAGAGCAAACTGAAAGTAGGAGACAGTAAGTACAAAGGCAGATGAGGGAAGCACTCAGGTGGAACCACAGAGAGAAAAGAAGCTGCAAAGAAACAGCATGTGCAAGAGGGGCACACCAGCAGTTCAACTCACATGTAATGGGACACAACAGAGAGAGAGGAGAAGACATGTGAGGATGTCAAATGACTGAAAATTTCTTTATAAAAATATTTGGGAGGTTGGAGAGATGGCTTAGCAGTTAAGGTGCATGCCTGCGAAGCCTAAGGACCCAGGTTCGATTCTCCAGGTCCCATGTAAGCCAGATGCACAAGGTGGCACATGCATCTGGAGTTCATTTGCAGTGGCTAGAGGCCCTGGCGTGCCCGTTCTCTCTCTCTCTCTCTCTCTCCCATCTCTAATAAATAAATAAAAACAAATCTTTAAAAAAATTGTATATTTGAGAGAGTATGGGCAGGTCAAGTCCTCTTGCTGCTGCAAATGAACTCCAGACACATGCACCACTTTGTGTATCTGTCTTTAGTGAGTATTGGGGAAACAAACCCTGGGCTAGCAGGCTTTGCAAGCAAGTGCCTTTAACTATTGAGCCATCTCCCTAGCACCAGAAATTTCTAAAAATGATGGGTGGTATAAACCACCAATTTAAGAAGCTCAAAAGCTGCCAACCAGGATGAACACAAAACACACTAGACAGATTTTAGGAAGGGTTGAGAAATACAGAGGGAAGAATTGGTAACAGCAGCTGGAGGGGGAATCCCACATCTTATGTAGAATGCAATAAAAATGATAATGACTTTTCAAAAGAAACTGTTGCGGCCACAGGCCAGCACTCCTAGGTCTCCCTTCAAGAGATCCTGGAGTGGGGGGACAGCTGATTAGGGCTGCTGCAGGTTGGGTCCAGTGTCAGCCTCTTGCTAAGTCCCACTTCCCCTCAGCTGCTTCGAGCCAGTCAGTGTGCACAGTGGCAGCCATGGCAGTGGAGACAAAATTTCCACAAAAGGAAACTTTGGCTCAGAATAACTTCACTGGCCTGGCCAAAATTTCTCATAACTATCAATAGTCTGACCCAATCCTTCCTTTCCTGGTGTTTCATCAGTGGTCATAGACAGTGCATCTTGAAGTCACTAGGGCAATGACCAGAACATAACACACAAGACTAAAGGTAGACACACGCATTCTGAGTTTATAGAGACTTCAGCTCTTCTCTCACAGTAATTGATGGAACTCTCAGGAAATAAGAAGTAAGTGTGTGTGTAGTGGAAAACAACATTCTGCACAAGAGCAGAACATGCATTATCAGAGATGTAAACGTTCACTGGGATAGACTCCATCCTGATCATGAACCTCGGCAAACTGAAGACAATTGAGATTATGTCTCTGACTTTGGAGGATGGAACTAATAAGCAATAATAGAAAGACAAGAGGATGTCTTTAAACTGCCTAGCAACACACAACTAAACAATCCATCAGTAAAGAAGATTCAAGGTGCAGCATGCAACCTTAGGGAAGAGAAAAGTCATCAATGATATTAACCAACAGTACACCCTACAAGCTTTATAGCTGGCCAACCATGCCAAATATACCAATTGTAATGGTGACAGTTCTATTTGGGGAAAACTAATTGCTCTCTGGTTGGATTTGAGGCCTGCTCCATGGGAAGGAATTCATGCCTGGTACTAAAAATCTAGTCCAAAGCTATGGCTGAGGAAGTCATAAACCTTAAAGGGGAAGCTACTACTACTGTCCGACTAAATACATATATTATGCCCACCAAACTGCCCTCTAAACACTTATGGTTATGTCCATTTATTAATGCTACTCTCACTTTTGATTACAGAAGCTTCTCTTTTCAGATGCTGGTGACCACTGGAGTGACTCAAAACTCACTCAATGCCCAGAAGTAAGAATGCAGCGTTCAGCAACGAGACATCTCCAACACACCACCCACAGCTCCGGGTCCGCTGCAGAAGAGTTGGCAGAAGCATTGTAAGAACCAAGAGCAGGGGAGGGGTGCTTACAATACTGTCCTCCAGACACAAAGTGGCCTTGATATTCATGGCCTCACAGTAGCTGACCCTACCTAGACCTGCACAATAGGAGGAACAAAAATGAAGACATCGAAACAAAAGAGACTGGCTGAACTAAGAAGCGATTCAGTGGAGGAGAGTTGGAAGAAGGAAAAGGGGAGTGACAGAAGGGGATTATTATCATGGTCTATTGCTTATATTTATGGAGGCTGTCAAAAATATTTTTTAAATCTATTTTTAAATTTTATTTATTTATTTATTTATTTGAGAGCGACAGACAGACAGACAGACAGAGAAAGAGGCAGAGAGAGAATGGATGCCCCAGGGCCTCCAGCCACTGCAAATGAACTCCAGATGCATGTGCCACCTTCTGCATCTGGCTTATGTGGGTACTGGGGAATAGAGCCTCAAATTGGGGTCAATAGCCTTCACAGGAAAGCGCTTAACCACTAAGCCGTCTCTCCAGCCCTAAATATTCTTAATGTTTTTTAATATTTTCATTTATTTTATTTATTTATTTCAGGGAGAGACAGAGAGAGAGAGAATGGGCACACCCGGGCTTCCAGCCACTGCAAACGAACTCTAGATGCATGCACCACCTTGTGCATCTGGCTTACAAGGGTCCTGGGGAATCGAGCCTCGAACCAGGGTCCCCAGGCTTCACAGGCAAGAGCTTAACTGCTAAGCCATCTCTCCAGCCCAATAAAAAGATTTTTTTTTAAAAAAGAAACCTCAAAGGAAATGAGAAAAAAAATGAACCAAACAAAAAAAAAATGGTAGTACAACCTAGGAAATTTTGTGGGATAAGTTATAACAGTGCTTAGAGGAAAACATCACATCAAAGCAAACAGAAAGGACCAGAGGAAACCAGAGAAATAAGAGCAAACAAATTCAGAGGCAGGGCAGATGGCTCAGAGGTTAAAGGCACTTGCTTGCAAAGCCTGACAGTCTGGGTTTAATTCCCCAGCATGCACATAAAGTCAGATGCACAAAGTGGCACATGAATCTGGAGTTTGTTTGCAGTGGCAGGAGTCCCTAGTACACCCATTCTCTCTCTCTCTCTCTCTCTCTCTCTCTCTCTCTTTTTCTCTAATTAGTAAATAAATACTTAAAAAAAAAAAAACTAAGTCGATCCGGGCGTGGTGGCACACGCCTTTAATCCCAGCCCTCGGGAGGCAGAGGTAGGAAGATTGCCGTGAGTTCAAAGCCACCCTGAGACTCCATAGTGAATTCCAGGTCAGCCTGGGCTAGAGTGAGACCCTACCTCAGAAAAAAAAAAAAAAAAAAAACTAAGTCAATGCAAACAGAAAGAAGGACACAGTAAAAGTAAAAACAGAAATCAATAAAATTGAAAATTGAGTTTATATAACTAAAAGCTTGTGTTTTTTAAAAGATCAATAAAATATTTTTAATAATAGTAATATCAAATGTACAGAGAAAAAAGACAGAAGACATTGATTTCTGCTGTTGGGAATTAAAGAGAAAATACAGGCTATGCAGACAGTAAGAGGAGAAGAGAATATCATCGTTACTACAAGATCCTGACAATGTAAGAGGAAATGGGGATGTGGTAGTAAATGTCCATAATCCCAGCACTTGGAGGCTGAGCCTGGAGGACTGCCATGAGTTTGAGGCCAGTCTAGGCTACATATCAAGTTCCTGTGTTAAAAAAAAAAAAAAGTGGGCCTGGAGATGGTTTAGCGGTTGAAGCAGTTTCTTGCAAAGCCTAAGGACCCAGATTTGTTTCCCCAGAACCCATGTAAGCCAGCTGCACAAGGTGGCACATGTGTCTGGAGTTTGTTTGCAGTGGCTGGAGGCCCTGGTACTGGTCCATTCTCTCTCTTTCTCATGTCTCTCTCAAATAATTATGAAATATTTTAAAAAGTGGATTAGCTCCTCAAAACTCACAAATGCCTATAAAGGTCATAACAAATCATGCAGGTCATAACAAAAGCAAAATGTAGAGGGGGCCGGTTATCTGAGAGACTCTGTCTGTGCATGCATGGAGAAGTCATCATTGGTGCTCAGGTGAGCTGTTTGGAGGTCACCCATGCTCCTGTAAGTAACCCCCCACATGCGTGTGTAAGTAAGACAGTAAATTCACAAAGCTAGACTTGTTCCTTTGGTAGATTAGTTGTGCTCATTCTGGGGCAAATCAGCATTTGTTCCTATCTCCCCAGGAAAAATCACTCAGCAATGAATGTCATGTGCTCTTACTACAAAAATAAGTATGGGGGGCTGGGAAGATAGCTCAGCCACTAAAGATGCTTCTTTGTCAAGCCTGTCAGCCCTGGTTCAATTCTCAAGCCACCCATGTGACCTGGATGCTAAAAGTAGTGCAAACATCTGTTGTGCTTTTGGAGCAGCAAGAGGCCCTGGCATGTGCACACACACATCAAAGCATCATACTGCACGCGATGAAAACAGTTATCAATAAACTGAATAAAATTATGTTTAAAATATTTACGTTAGCATTTTTAACAATTGTATTTATTTATGAGAAAGAGAGAGAGGAAGGAAGGAAAGGAGGGAAGGAGGGAGGGAGGGAGGGTCGGAGGGAGGAAAGGAAGGAGGGAATTGGCATGCAGGGACTCCTGCAAATGAACTCCAGACACATGTACCATTTTGTGCATCTGGCTTTACATGGGTACTGGGAAACTAAACCTGGGTCATCAGGCTTTGCAAGCAAGTGCCTTTAACAACTGAGCCATCTCTCCAGCCCTAAGTTAGCATTTTTAACTTATTGAAATAAGATTCTCAAAGTACTGCTATTTACAGATATATTACAGATATTTAACAGTATACTAAGAAAAAAAGCTTGCTAAATTCAAATAACTATTTTCCATTAAACTCCTGAAAGCTGAAAGGTGGAAAGAGTTCTACCTGGAAGCACTGAGTGCAGGCAGATGAGCAACACTTCTTTCTCCCTTTCTCCACACTGACACAGCAGGGGGCCGAGACCCACATTCTTGCCTTCATCAGTCAGCTGCCAGGAGGAATGTGATTCTTTGGCCATGAGCACATGTCTTCTGCGGAGCACAGGCTGGTTAATATTGGAAATTCTCGTGTGTGGGAGATAACACTATCTGTTCTGGTAGACTAGGACTTTCTCCTCCTTTTTATCTAGAATCAGTCATGCCAGTTTGCGTTTTTCTCCCACTTGCCCTGCCCTCCCTTTTGGAATTAATGCCAGTAATATGTTTGCCCAACACAGTGGAAGACATAATCCTCTATTGACATTCCTTATGTTAAATAAAAAATTGAGACAGAAAAAGTTCTGACTGAGGGCTGGGGAGATAGCTCAGCAGTTAAGAACATTTGCTATGCAAACCAGAGGGAATATAGCCATGCATGCCTATAACCACACAGTCCTATGGGAAGCAGAGACCAGAGAATGGCTGGGGTTCATAGACCAAAAAGTAAAGGTAGCTCTGGGTCTCAAGGAAATACATAGATGAGCAAGAGGACCTCCACATGCACACACATGGACTGCATGTATCTGCACACACATGCATATACCACACACAACATACAAAGAAAGTAAAGAAGGAAGGAAGAAAGGGAGGGATAGGAGAAGGGAGGGAGGGTGGGAGGGAAGGAAGGAAGAAGAAAGGGAGTGAGGGGAAGGAGAGAGAGGGAAGAAGGAGAGGGAATGAGAGAGGAAGAGGGAGAGGGAGAAGGAAGGAGAGAAAAGAGGACAGTAAGGGAAGAGAGGGAGAGAAGAAAAGAAAAAGGTGGTGAGGGAGAAAGGCAGGAGAGGAATGAAGGAGAGGGAAGAGGGAGGAAGGGAGGGAGGGAGGATGAGGTAGGATACAGTAGTCTGGGGAGTAGCAGGTCAGCTCTGTTTGGCAGAGAGCTCTGACATTTACAGAATCTCCAGCTACCTGTGTGTTGCTGTTTGCACAGAATCACTGACAGAAATGTTACTCTCAGCTAAAAGTTCCTAGTCTGTGTATTTGGTAAGCTTTATGTCCAGGATAGAGATGGCTCTCAGTAAATAATAAATAAATAAACGAGTGAATGTATAAATGTCTTTTAAGGCTCCCAGATGCCCAGTGAGCTTCTTGGAGTCATGTATAAAATCTTAAGTACCTGAAGTATACAGATGGAAAATCCAAGTTACATCTCCAAAGGGGGCCTAACAGGTCTGGAGTCCGGTCCTGGGTTTTCTTCAGTTAAACCACTGGGCTCCAGCCCAAGCAGAGACTTGTCCATTCTGTTTCCTGCAGTATTTCCAATGCTGAGCATGGTATCTGGTACACACTAGATACCCTAGAAACAAACCATTGCCCTTTCCCATGGAAGGGCTGTTTCTCCATCTGAAAACAGCAGGTTCCCAGGTGTTCCCAGACTACTCCAGTTCATAACAGACTGCTGCTGGTCCTTCCTCCATGAGCCACTAACAGGTGGGTGAGGCTCGAAGAGCTGTCCCCCAGTGTTACACCATTCTCCTGCTGAGCCCTTATTTTCATAAGAAAACCACAAAAATGCAACCTTAATGGAAAACAGTGAATCAATCAGTTACTTCATTGTCTGTGTTGTAAAATGAGTTCCAGAGTCACCGCAGACCTCCCAATCTACAGCCAGAGATGCCCTCAGCTTTAAACAGGCGGTTCCAGCCACTCCTCCCTAGAGGGGTCCAGCCCTGGGATGTGCTTTCTCCATGTCTTCTGGGAAAAACAGCAGTCACGGGTTCCACGGATCGCAGAGCTGTGATTGAGAGGCTGACTCCCACACTCTGGATACAAGCCTTGCCCTCAGGAAACTCCCCTATCCAGAGAAGTGTGGCAAATCATGACCCATAAGCAAAGGAGCAGAAATGGGAAGCTGACTTCCCTACTGGTCAGGGTGGAGAGCAGCTCTAGCCACCCAAAGGCCCTCATTTCCTTTCTTTGGGGTATTCCCTTCCTGAGGGCCAGCCATCAGCAGCTCAGCATATGTGGCTGTGGTGTACAGCACACTGACTAGGTCCTCAGTCAAGGAGTGAAAGGCTTCCATTTGACCTTGGACAGACTATGTGACCTTGAAAAAAGTCAGTTTAAATTTAAGATTCCTCCAGCTTTAAAACTTATCTATCCTTTTAAGTAATTATTATAATGCCTCTTTAAGAACATTTGCTCTAGGGACCAGAGACATGGCTCAGCAGTTAAAGGGACTTTGACACAAAGTGGGGCATGTGTCTGTAATCCCCAATGTACATATAGCATTGGGGAGGGGGGATGGAGGATAATCTGGAAGCTCAAAAGCAGTAGCAGCAGAAAACAAGAAAGACCCTGTCTTAAAGGTGGGAGGAGAGGAGAAACACCCCAAAGTTGTCCTATGACTGCTACACATGCATGGTGGCATGCACACACCCATATATATGCATACACCATATATACACATGCACATATACATATACATATGCACAGGATTAAATAAAAGTATTTTTTCAAAAACTACTTGCTCTAATTTGAATATGCTTTGCCATCCATCCCTTAAATTATTCAGAAGTTGTGTTTTTTGTTGTTGTTGTTGTTGTTGTTTTTTGGTTTTTCGAGGTAGGTTCTCACTCTGGCCCAGGCTGACCTGGAATTCACTATGGAGTCACAGGGTAGCCTCGAACTCATGGCAATCCTCCTACCTCTGCCTCCCGAGTGCTGGGATTAAAGGCGAGTGCCACCATGCCCAGCAAGAAGTTTAATCTTCAAAGTCATAGATTACTGGGATTCATAGGACGGACTTTTAGACTAACAGGGATGTTAAGAGGCAGAGACTTTAGAATGTATTTAGATTAGGTCAATAGGACACAACCCCATGATTGACTCTTGCTAGCTTTATAAGGAAAGGGAGAGACATCACCCAGACTCTAATCACATGCACCTCACACTTGTAATGCAGCCCAGGGAGCTCTCTTCTAGAGCCTGTGCTATACTGTGTGCAGTTCCAACCTCCAAAAGAGGGAGCTGAATAAGCCTTTGTTCCCGTGACTTTTACATTGCAAGGACAACAGCTAGCTTAACATAGCTCTAAGCAAAGATGATTTTGAGCCTGTCTCAAGCCTGGCTTCCTTTAAGAAATATTCCCATAAGACTGTCCAGTGAATACGATTTATAGTTCTATACCTTCTTTTATTCAAGATTTGGTACTCTGCATAATTGTTGCTACTTTTATTTTTGTTTAACTTTTAATGTAGCATTTGCTTGTTATTAAAAGAGAGAGAGAGAGAAAGCTCTGACCACTTTGGAACTTCCAATTATGGGTGAGTTTTTCCTTTAGCTGGGCCTGGGCTGGCTCAGCCTAGACCCAGGCTCAGCAGGGAGGTCCCCCTAGCCCTCACTCTCCACATGGGCTTTTTTACACTCTCCAGCTCCCCACATGGCAGGAGCTCCCTGTACTTTCTTTTCTGTCCTGTGTTTGTTTTTCTCAGGCCCTCTATGTGGGATCTCTAGCCACATGGGTGCCTTTCCTTAGCTCTGTACTTCCCTCAATAAATATAATAATTTAATAATTATCCTTGAGAGTGAATTCCATGTCAGTCTGAGGTAGAGTGAAACCCTACCTTGAAAACCCAAATAAATCAATAAATCAATAGATAATTATCCTTCTCAGTCTTCTTTTTTTAGTTTTTAGAGAGAGAGAGAGAGAGAGAGAATTGGTATGCCAGGGCCTCAGCCACTACAATCTACTCCAGACACTTGTGCCACCTAGTGGGCATGTGCAACCTTGCACTTGCCTCACTTTTGTGTGTCTGGCTTATATAGGATCTGGAAAGTTGAACATGGTTAAGTGCCTTAACTGCTAAGCCATCTCTCCAGTCTTCAGTCTTTTGTATTCAATTCTTTGATTACAATTAGAAATGAACCTAGGGTTTGGGGTTCAAGGACTTTCCTGGACCCAAAGGGAAATTATGATTATATTCTGGGAGAAAATGGGAAGCACATTTGCTAACTGTGAGCAGGGCTCAGGGTATCTCTCCTGCCTCACTCCACTTGTGCATCACTGTCTCAGGCTAAGCTTCTGTGTCTCCGCCTGCCCGCCCAGTCCTGCTGCTGGGGTGGCCCTATTGAAATGCGCCTGGGTGGCCAGCCAGCATGTCTTGGAGGGACACGCACTTAGTTGAGCTTCTCCCTCACCCTAGCTGAACCCCTCCAGAGCTTGGGAGCTGGTTCTGCTGAGCCTGGGGGAGGGGCCTCATGGCCACATGGAGACTCTGGAACCAAAGATTCTGGCCTGAATGTCTTCTAGGGTTTTTTTTTTTTCCTTTTCCCTTTACAAGTCACTATGCCACAAGACTCAAGGTTGCCAGCGGGGGTGGGAGAGTGGAGCTCTGACTCATGATCTGGGCTCCACCCCTCCTGCAAGGCAGGCCTCTGCCTAATTCAGTTAGAGACTTGAGGGCTGGAGAGATGTCTTAGCCATTAAGGTCAAGCTAAAGCATTTTCCTGTGAAGCCAAAGGACCCAAGTTTGATTCCCCAGGACTGACAAAAGCCAGATGCACACGGGGGTGCATGCATCTGGAGTCATTTGCAGTGGCTGAAGGCCCTGGCACACCCATCCTCTCCTTCCCTCTCTCTAGCTGCTTCTTTATCACTCTCAAATAAGTAAAATACAATAAAATTATTTTAAAAATGTGTAACCTGTTATAAAATTAAAATATGAAATTTGTTTAAAAATAATTAGAGACTAGAGGCTGCACCTCCAGGGAGTTGCCAGCCAGAGACTATGGGTCTCTGGCCACCTAAAGGAGGGGGAGACTGAAACTGTCCCAGCAAACCCCCAAGTCCAAGCTTTTGGCTGGAAACTTGGAGAAATTGAGTCTTATGGTTAAGTCTTCACTCATTAACAGCTCACTGATGCTAATTTGTTATGATTTAAGGGTTATAAAAACTGGCTTTGAGGCTTCCAATAAAATAAATTAGGTTATTCTGTTTGTCAAGATTTTAACTATTGGAGACACTGAGTCTTAAGATAAAGGTCCACATATAAGTGTTTAATTTCCAAAAATGAGGTACTCCTACTTAAAGACATTGTGAGTTTAAAGATAGCTCCTATTTTATTTATGCCAATTCTATCACGTGCTCATCACTAAGTTTAATCACTCAGGCTTAAGAGATTTAATTTCAATAACTATAACCTTTATCCTCCGGTTAGGTAAAATATTTTTCTCTCCATGGTTTTTCTCCCATGTGAGATCTCTAGCCATGTGGGTGCCTTTCCTTGGCTCTGTACTTCCCTCAACAAATATAATAATTTAATATTTTTTTAAAAAATAGAAAATACAGATGAACCCTCACCAAAAAAAAAAAAATGAAGAAACAGATAACTAAAATAGTTTGGGATCCCATCACTCATGGACAAGTAGGGAGACCCTTGTGTCAGGCACATATAAGATCAGAACCACCACTGTACTATATACTAGTTCTGTGATCATAAGCACCTGACTAGTAACTATGTCCTCACCTCACACAGTGTTACAAGAATAAGACAGTTTTGGAACTTCATTGCACAGTACCTGGCACTTAGTATGCACTCAACAAATTGTAGCGTTAACACTACCTGCAAGGGCTAGAGATGAAGCTCAGTGGTAGGGCATTTGCTTAGCATGGACAAGGCCCTAGGGTTCCATATCGTCACCACAACAAAGGAAAGAAGAAAGGAAACAGCAAAGGAAAAGGAAGAAAGGGAGGGAAAAATAAAAAGGAAAGGCAATAAAAGGAAAGCAAAACTGGGCGTGATGGTGCACACTTTTAATCCCAGCACTTGGTAGACAGAGGTAGAAGAATCAATGTGAGCTCAACGCCAGCCTGGGACTACAGAGTGGGTTCCAGGTCTGCCTTGGGTACAGTGAGAACCTACCTCAAAAAAATAAAAAAGGGAGGGGGAGGAAGAAAAAGGAAAAGCTTCACTTAGTCAAATATGGTTGTACACGCCTATGATACCAGCACCAGGGAGGCAGAGGCAGAAGAATCAGGAGTTCCAGGCCAGCTACACTATTTTTGTTATTGTTGTTGTTTGAAGTAGGGTCTTGCTTAGCCCAGGCTGATCTGGAATTAGTTTCAGGCTGGCCTCGAATTCACAGTGATTCTTTGTTTTTATTTTATTTATTTTTTATTTTAGACAGAGAGAGAGAAAGAATTGGTGTACCAGGGCCTCAGCCACTGCAATCGAACTCCAGGTGCTTGTGTAACCTTGTGCTTGCCTCACCTTTGTGCATCTGGCTTACGTGGGATCTAGAGAGTCAAACATGGGTCCTTAGGCTTCACAGGCAAGCGCCTTAACCACTAAGCCATCTCTCCAGCCCCCACAGTGATTCTTCTACCTCAGCCTTCTGAATGCTGGGATTAAAGACATGTGCCACCACGCCTGGATGTGACAAGAAAAAAAGCTAGCACTACTGTCAATCTTGTTTATAAATTCCTCTGACAAAAGATAACAAAACTGAAAACCTAGGGTCTACATATTAGTGAGGACTGTCCTATGAAAGAAAACCATTAGGATGCATGTAGGGAACTTGCTTGTGTGACTATGGAGTCTGGTAAGTCCAACCTGCAGGAAAAGCTCTCGTGCTGGGGGCTCAGGGGGAGCCAATGCTGCGGATTAAGTCTGAAGGCCACAATTTGGCAGAATGTCCCTCTTGACTATGTGATGGGCAGCTGTCTTTTTCTGTTCAGGCTTTCTCTTGACTGAATGAGACACATCCACACTGTGTGGTGAGCAGTGTGCCTGACTGATTCATCCTGGTGAGAAACCTCCAGAATAATGTTGAACATGCACTTGGCCCACACAGGCTGACATACACAATAGATCAGCATGGGCCAATATTTCAGGGACTACCTGTAGTCCATTTTTATTAGCACACTGGAAGATGTGTTAGTCAGTTTTCCAGACTGTAGCAGATAACATAGACAGATGACCTTAAAAAAGATGAAAGTGGGACTAGAGAGATGGCTTAGCAGTTAAGGCGCTTGCTTGTAAAGCCTAAAGACCCATTTTCAATCTCTCTCCAGATCCCACATAAGCCAGGTGCACAAAGGTGAGGCAAGTGCAAAGTTGCACATGCCCACTAACTGGTGCAAACTTGTGAAGTTCAAGAATCTACTTTATTTTAAAATATATATATATGTATATATATTTTGAGCCGGGCATGGTGGTACATGCCTTTAATCCCAGCACTTGGGAGGCAAAGAAAGGATAATTGCCATGAGTTTGAGGCCACCCTGAGACTACATAGTGAATTCCAGGTCAGCCTGAGGTAGAGTGAGACTTTACCTCGAAAAAAACAAAAAAATTAAAATTAAAAATAAAAGATTTTTTTAAAAAGATGAAAGTGTGGTGGTATGGTACATCATGTGGTAGAATGTGGCTAAGGACCAAGTTTTATCACATGAGTTTTTGTCGCCCACTTAGGTCCCAAATTGCAGTAGAAGAGCAGAAATGTATCACTGAGAATCAGCAGAGGCATTTCCCTTGATGTAATAAACAGCAAAGCACCAGCAAAGGTTTGGTGACATGACCTGAGTTGCACCTAAGGACAGTCAAGTTCAAGTAATTGCCACTTTTCACAGATGAGTTTCAGTTTTTGCTAGTATTTGAATAAATGAAGGTCATGGTGTATGTGACCACAGGACCTGGGCAGCCAAAAAGAGGTCTGTATACTTTTTTTTTTTAAGTAGGGTCTCATTCTAGCCCAGGCCTGGAATTTGCTATGTAGTCTCAGGCTAGACTGGAACTCACAGCAATCCTCTTACCTCTGCCTCCCAAATGCTGGGATTAAAGGTGTGTACTACCATGCCCTGCCAAGAAGCTGTCTTTAGAAATGGCTTCTTGGATTCATCCCCAGGAATGACTTTCCTTCAAAACAGACTCCCTGTGTTTTCCTAAAGCCATACTAGTCTTTTCTTTTCACTCTACTGTTTCAGGGATTGCAGAATCACTAAAAATAAGCAACTTTTAAAAAAAATCCCAAACCTATGAGGATAGGAGTTGTCTAGGAATTAAGGAGTCAGACTCCACAAGATAAGCCTTCTTTCATGACACAGCCTACAAGTCCTCTGTCCAAGTTTAGAGGTTAGCACATCATCAACAATAACTTTTCACGTTTCTGACTAACTTATGGAAGAAGCACTGTTTTTTCAAGTTTGTTGACACATGAAGCAAGGAGGCTGTTGGAGAGGTCTATTGCAAAACTGGAAAAGAAATAGATCTGAAATAGTTTACAAAAGCTGGGAATGGGGTCTTGGGAGGTGGCCCAAAAATCTCTGCTTCCTGTCAAAAGCACATTCGGCTCAGTGGGATGCATTTGTCTGGTTGTGATATGTAAATGATCTCCACTGTGTACTTAAGCTTGAAATTTTCACCAATTCCTGTTATTTCAGACCACATACGCCCACACAACGATGGCTTCTTGGAATCCTTTACTGGAATCCATCAGGAGTAATTGGGTTGGTATGCCATCTTTTGTTGATAATTGGAAAGTTTTGGATGCAACACAAGACATTAACAAATTCCCCTGAACTTAGCCATATGTTTAAAGAGTAATAGCAACAACAGTTTTTTTTTTTTTTTTCCTTTTCTGCACAGTCCTAGCTGGAACTTCCCAGGGTTTTGTGACTAGTGCACAGGTCTAGTCCTGATGGGCTCCATAATATAATTTCAAAAACAGAAACAAGATCTTTGCCTGATAAATTATTCATAGACCTGGTTCGGACCTCATATTGCACAAGATCTGTTCAAAGGGCCATTCTTTCATTAAACTCCAGTCAGGCCGCTGGGCAAAGATAAAGGTTTCCGTTGCAAAGCAAATTAAACACCCCATGCAATTTATCATGTGTGCTGATTTAAAGTGGAGGGCCCCACGGGACAGTAAATATTTTCCACATCTGATTAGAAAGTGAGAGAAGAGACACAGATGGATGTGATTGTGCTTTGGAGGAATCTGCAAAAAATGGGACTTTATTACTATATCACAGTTTCCTCTCTTACCTGCTAGTGGAACATCTTGTAGAAAAACCTATCTGATCAGAGATTGGTCTATGAATTTGAGAACGTAAACATGATTTATAGCATATGTAAACAAAAGTCTGAATAGTAAAGATAAATCCAGCAATTAAAAATATCTCCAGAGGCCAAGAAGATGGCTCAAAGCAGGTAAGAGTGCTTACCATGTAAGCATGAAGACCTGAGCTTAACCTCCCATGTAAAAATCCATGCATGGGCTGGAGAGATTGCTTAGCGGTTAAGCACTTGCCTGTGAAGCCTAAGAACCCCAGTTCGAGGCTCAATTCCCCAGGACCCACGTTAGCCAGATGCACAAGGGGGCGCACGCATCTGGAGTTCCTTTGCAGTGGCTGGAGGCCCTGGCGTGCCCATTCTCTCTCTCTCTATCTGCCTCTTTCTCTCTCTGTCTGTTGCTCTCAAATAAATAAATATAAAAATAAAAACAAACAAACAAAAAAGTCAGGCATGGTGGCTACATGCACCTCTAATTCCAGTCCTGTGGCTGAGACAAGAGAATATCTGGGGCTCCCCAGTCAGCAAGTCTGACTGTGAAATGGCAGCTCTAGGTTCAGTGAGAGACTCCATCTCCAGAAACAAAGTGAAAATGTGACAGGGATGATACCTGATGACATTCTACCCTGGCCTCCTCATGTGTGTGCTTAAGGCATTTGCATCTGTGCACATGTACACACCACAAAGCACACACACAAAGTTACATAAAGAAATTGCTGCCAGGCATGCTGGCACACGCCTTTAATCTCAGCACTCGAGAGGCAGAGGTAGGAGGATCGCTGTGTGTTTGAGGCCAGCCTGGGACTACAGAGTGAGTTTCAGGCCAGCCTGTGCTAAAGTGAGACCCTGCCTAAAAGTAAAATAAAGTAAAGAAAATGTTAGAGTAATAACATGATGAATATCAAATGGGGTCACTGAAAGCCAGGATATGAGAACTTTGACTTTGGCACCCAGACCAGTGAAGGAAGGACCATAATTAGTCTAAAGAACCAACAGTTTTTACCCCTACCACCAACAGGCGGAGTTGCTGGGTAAATCACCCATAGTTTCTTGAACCTTAATTGACTTCTCTGTAAAATGAGGCCAGGGCAAATTACCTTTAATTTCTCTATTCATCCTAAAAGGTAACTTTTTTTTTTTTTTTTTACTGTTATTAGTTACATACACAGTGTGTATACAGCCATGTTGGTACCATAGTTAATCTCCCTACCCTCCCCTCTCCACAGGGACCATCCTTATTGGGGATTATGGGTTATGCATTGTGGGGGTAGCCATCAGTTATGGATAAGAGGCATAATGTCCCAACTTGTTGCTCTAACAATCTTTCTGCCCCCTCTTCCACAAATTTCCCTGAGCCATGTTTGTTTGTTTTAGGTCTACTTCAGTGATGAGGTGTTGGGAGCCTCTGTGTCTCTGGATATCTGGTTTGGTAGGAGGTGAGTGTTCTCTATCTCCTTCACCCTTGTGCTGGTACCAGGTTCACCAAGAAAGCAACACTCTTGTTCATTTCCCCAGTTCCTCTATGGTTTCAGCTGGGGCCCTGGAGAGGCATGATGGGGTGGTTCTCTCCTCAGGATCTGCGTCCATCTGAAAAAGAGAAGCAAATTCTCCAACGGAGAGTAAAGTCAGCACCAGTTACATAGGATAACCATTATTATTTTAGAGGGAATTTAATAGGTGTAGGTCCTATTGTAGCCCATTATTGGTGGAAGCTCGATAATGGAGAGTGCGGTCATTTTTGGCTGTGGGTATGACTTGTTTCCCAGAACCAGCTATGGGTTCCATTCCACTGAGCAGATCCATTAGCCAAATCAAGAGCAGTTGGTTACCCACCATGGCTGTGCACCACTATTGCACTTGGGTGAGCATCAGGTCAAGTTGTTTGCTGCTGAGTAGCTTAGACCACAATTTGCTTGGACAGATGTTGGTCATTTTCCCCCAGTAGCTCATGTAACACCTTCTGGCACTAAATGAGCTAACTGTCTGTGGACTGACTCTCTCCCAGATTCCAGCCAGGTCATTCCATGTTCCATACCAACAGCATATGGTGTCTTTGGCAGTAGGGTCTTACCATTAACCTTTGGTGGGTCATCAAGTACTCTGACAGAAATCTGTCTTCTTTTGGGAAACCTTGTACATCTCTCTGATCAATAGCTCATTGTGGATGTTAACTGCATGCTGGTACTGGGAGTTATAAGCCAGTGCCAAGGAAAAGAAGGAAGAAAAAGATAGGTAATATAAAAGAGAAAGAGAGATGAAGGAGAGAGAGAGAAAAAGAAATAGGAGAAGATTAAGGTTAGTTTTCATCATACTCTCTCCAGGGCCCTGTGGTTCAGGTGTTCCCTCTAAGGACCTGATGAAGGTTCAACCATTAGTCATTAGTCTATTTTTTAAGATATAGAATTTTATGGTACCATTGCCATCTGGGTCGTTTTGTGTCCCTCCTACCCTTACCGTCTCCTCCTGCCCCATCCTCCCTATTGTCCAGTCCTCGAGATGCTTAGTAGATATGTCAGTATGTTAGGCAGATTCAGGTTAGGAGCCACAGATGAGTGAGACCATGTAACAATTATCTTTCTATGACTGGGTGAGTTTGCTGAGAATAATCTGTTCCAAGTTTGACAATTTTTCTTCAAATTTCATTATTTCATTTTTCCTTACTGATGTGTAGAATTCCATCTTGTAGATTATATCACATCTTGGTTATCCATTGATTTCTTAGTTTCTTAGTTTCTAGTTCATTAATTTCTGCCCTGATCTTAATTATTCCTTTATGTCTGGAGCTTTTTGGGTTGGATTCTTCTTGTTTTTCCAGTGCCTTTAGGTGGATGGTTAAGTTACTGATTTGAGATCTCTCTGTCTTTGTTATGAAGGCATTTAGTGCTATATATTTTCCTCTGAGGACTGCCTTCATTGTGTCCCTAAAGTTCTGGTATGTTGCATTCTCATAGTCATTCATTTCTAGAAATTTTGCGATTTCATTTTTTATTTTGCCAACTGCCCATTTATTGTTTAAAAGTGTACTGTTCCGTTTCCAGGAGCTAATGGGATTTCTGACCCATCTTTTGTTGTTAATTTCTACAATATAGTACTGTGATCTGATATTATGCAGGAAATTATGTAGAGCTTCCTAAATAGATGGAAGCAGGCTTTATGACCCAGTATATGATCTATTTTAAAGAAGGTTCCATGGGGTGCTGAGAAGAATGTGTAGTCTGTGGATTTGGGGTAGAATGTTCTGTAGATGTCCATTAGGTCTAACTGATCTATGGTATTGTTGAGCTCTCTCACTTCCCTGTTAATTTTCTGTTTGGTTGATCTATCTATTGCTGATAGTGGAGTACTGAAGTCCGCAGCTATGATGGTGTTGGTGGTTATTTCTGTTTTGTTGTCAAGTAGATTTTCTAGAAGATAACTTTTTGATTTCTCACTTTTCCTCACATTTTTGTTCTTATGTACTAAGAAACATTTTTAGAAAAATGGGGAAAATGAGCCATTAACAGAATTCTATATGACAAGCTATCTGTAAATTCATAGCTTCACTTATCCATTTATTAACTCTTTCATTAATTCAAGAAAAAGTCATTTCAAAACCCAGTGCTGCCTGGAGAAATGGCTTCAGGATTAAAGGCACTTTTCTGTAAAGCCTACCAGCCTGGGTACTGACATAAAGCTAGATGCACAAGGTGGTACATGCATCTGTAGTTTGTTTGAAGTAGCAAGAGGCCTTGATCCACCCCACTGTCTGCTTTCAAATAAATATTTTAGTATTTATTTATATTAAAATATAATATAAATTGTATATATTCACCAGTGCCTGTGGTGAACTAGATGCTGCAATGCCCCGTAAAGGACATTTAAAGATGTTATGGCCTAAAGGTGGACACAGACACAGGCACAGGTAACATTAGAGGACAGTCATGGTACAAGAAGTTGCTAGCATGTAAGGTGCCTGAAGAAGGGTGGCAGGGTGAGAGGTAATCCAGGCCTGCATAGTGGGGGGCCCAGGGTGCTTCATTTTATTCCACACAACAAAGCTTCTCAAAGGAGACTAAGACCCACATACCCAGCACTACCTGGGACTCAAAAACAATGCTGATTTTTTTTTTTTTTTTGGTCCCAATCTAGATGGACGGATTCACAATCACTAGGGATGAGGTCTGGACTGAAACCAGCAGCCAAAATGAACCTTTCTCCTGTTAAGTAGTTAGCCTTGGGCATTTGGTAATGGAAAGGTGACAAACATGCTTGCACTAGATATTTTTACAGCCATCTTTAGAAGACTGAATCACCATCATTACCCTCTGACTGGTAGGAGTTGGGGTTCAAAGAAAGACGGCAACCTTGGAGACAGCTGACAAGGACAGCATGGCTATTCTGTGCTCAGCGAACATTTGGATGGATGATTGTCTCTGGGACAGAGAATAAAGCTAGACCCTGGGGCCAGAAGAATGTCTTGAAATGGGGCTTTGGTCTTAGTAGCAAAGCAGAACTTCCAGACTACAGACTGGTATAAAAGACCAGATGTAATAAATAACTAGCAGTAAAAAACACCTCCTAAAGTTGGTTTCTATTTTGTCAAATGGGAATAATATTTTCAAAGTGCTATGCAGGGTCCGAAATGCTACCTTGCTTACAAGCTTAATTAGTTAGTCTTCCATAGTTCCTTGGGACCTAGTAGAAGACACAAGACTCCTGGGTCAGAGACCATATTAGAAGCAGAGAGCCAGTATGGTGGCTCATGCTTATAACCCCACACTCAGGAGATAGTAAGTCTCACCAGTCAACCAAGCCTGCAGGTGTCTTGACTGGGGACTTACCACCATAGATAAGAAAATCAACTTCTGTTCCTTATAAACATCCAGGCTCAGGTATATTGTTATGTGTGGACCAAGAGAGCTTCAGTTCTTTTGAGATCTAGCCTCTGATGGCCAGGACTGGGGGAACAGTTGGCCTAGATTTGCCCTTCAAAACCTAAAATACAGGTCTTATTGCTGCTTTGCCTGTCCCAGTCACTTGTAATTGGTAATTGTTGGTTAGCATCTTGACAGGATTCTATGTTTCTAGTGGCTTCTAGAAGCTCCCAGGTGTCTTCTAGTAGCCCAGCATGCTGTAATTGCCCGAACTTGCAAATTTCCAGAAGCAAGAGCCATCTTTAGTGATGGGCTGGTCTGCTTTCAACTTAAGAATATCACAGCTAGGGCTGGAGAGATGGCTTAGCAGTCAAGGTGCTTGCCTGCAAAGCCTAAGAACTCATATTTAAATCTCCAGGTCCCACATAGCCAGACACACAGTGATGTAAGAATGCAATGTTACACATGCACCACAAGGGGCATACATGTCTGGAGTTCGTTCACAGCAGCTAAAGGCCCTGGAGCACCCAGAGACAGAAAAGAACATCACAGCTATCTGCAGGGTCCTTTGATATGTGAGTCACTTCTGCATGGAGATGATGTCCCTCTTCTGGCCCCTCCTGCTTCATCACAAGCTCTTCTTGAGCTAGTCTTCTGCATGGCAGAGTCTATGCTTCTGGCATGCTTTGTGATTTCAGAAGGATCCCTGAAGTTCCCAGACCCAGCCTTACCCCCTCTGAGTGCTTCAGGAGGCAGCGCCTACATGAGAGGAATTCAGTCTAGATTTGAATTCTAGCTTCTCACTATCTGCATGGCTTGCAAGAACCAGCTTCTGAGCCTCACTTTTCCCATTTGTAAAATGGGAATGTTAACACCTGCCTGCAGGGTTTGCTGTGAGGAATCAATGAGGGATCATGTGTGACATCAGGCATTCAGCCAGTGTGACAATCACATTAGCCCCAAGGGTCCTCTTCCTCTGAACTCCATGCACTGGATGAACCCAACAGGGACCGACTGTCACATGCCTGGGGAACCCAACACAGAACCAAAGTGGGGGAGGACAGCACCCCGAGCTGAAGGTACAACTGACAGTTGGCCTCAGCACTGGGAAGAGCTAAGGGTTATGCTAAACTGTGAGAGAATGGCTTATCTAACACACCAACAGCATGCCGGTGCCCACATGAGGACAAATATATTGTTAGAGCTGTTGTTTCAAAAGAAGGCAGGAATCTGGATTTTTGCTCAAACTCAATTTTTAAAATACTAGCTCACTAGGAACACACACATAAACACAAAGCCAAACAAAATTACAAAATGTCTATGAGCTTGGTGTAGACAACTGAGAGGAAGATCCTGTCCAGATGTACTCACGTCACATCACTTCAGCCCCAAGCTTTATTGCTCTTTAATTCTTTCATCTTTACTTGTGTGTGTATGTGTGTGTGTGTGTGTGTGCACGCACACACACGCACGCGCGCACATGCACGTGCACAAATGTAAGGGTGTGGGCATGCCCATGTTAAAGTCAGAGGACAATTGTGGGGTGTTTTATTTGTGTGTGCGTGTGTGTGCAGGTGTAAAGGCGTGGGCATGCCCATGTTAAGGTCAGAGGACAATTGTGGGTGTTTTATTTGTGTGTGCATGAGTATGTGTGCAGGTGGAAGGGCGTGCCCATATTAAGACCGGAGGACAATTGTGGGGTGCTGGCCTTCTTCCACCTTGTTTGAGACTAGGTCTCTTGTTGTTTTGCTGAGGGAAGGCTAGCTTCAGTATCCTCTGATTGTGCCTCCTCTTGTCATAGGCATGCTGAGATGACAGACACATGCGCCACTTTGTGTCCTGCTTTGTACAGGTGCTGGGAATTCAGTCACCTCCCTGGCCCATGCTCTGTAATTCTCTTTATATTGCAGCACGAGTCCCAGTGCTCACGTTCTGTCTCCCAGGACCTCTTTGAACCTGCTTGATGTGGTGTAAGAGCAGGGTAGTGTCTTGCTCAGGAAATAGCGATAGCTGTGACCTCACTTTTGGGCACATCCTTACAATCTCCCAGTGCCTTGTTTCCCTCCAGAAGAACTTGTTGACTTCTTTCTGAAATAGGGTTGCAACAGCTGGTTGCCTCTGGGAGGTTGAAAATAAACAGGTTCAGAAGCTCTCAGGACAGCAAGCAGGCGTTGTAGGTGGAGAAACAGCCCAAGATAAATACAGCTGTTGAAGCAGAATACTCTGTTTACTTTGGCTCTTTGGAGGTCGACACTGGGGCTGGGGGTAAATGCTCATCCCCAAGGTTCTCTGTGTACTAATAATGGAAACCCAATCAAAAGCGGCCTCATTCATGATGGTCATTCTCAGAGGATTATAAAATCGCCTGGGTGTCTCAAAAGATGAAGAGCATTTTGACAAAATGAAAATGATGAATTAGAGTCCCTGTACTGGATGGCCCTTGGGGGTATCTTTTCCAGTATAGACTGACACTCACAATGAATGTTGAACAACTAACATTTGTTTATGACATAGAATCAGAAGAAACATTATCTTGTGAGGCAGAAAACCCGGGCTCTGGTGTTTCCTTGCTAGCAAGCAGGTTAGTCACTGAGGTGATCTGGACTCTGGTCCCATCAATTATAAATGGGGGAAAGAATGTCTTCAGGAAGAGGTGAATCATGGAAAAGGTTCGGGATGAGGACCAGAGAGAAGTCTTTAGTCACACACTGGCTTTGCTAAGGCTTCCTGGGGGACCCTGGAGAGTGGGAACAAGATTTCTATCACCACCTCTGGCAAGCGGGATCTGTCAATCTGCCTACCCCATGTTGTAAGTGTGATATCAAATCTGTGTGAAAGCACTGTGCAAATGGACACACAAGCAGAGACACTAGTGTCAGGCTTACCTGACCTGCAGTTCTGACTAGGCCACCTCTCCATGCTTGCGGACAGGTGACTTATCTCAGAGCACCAGCTTCCTAATCCATGAAAATGCACTGACAATTTCCTGCCCCTCAAAATAGGTTACTATGATGCTGGATTAGCCTGAAATGACTGTGAGAAAAGTGTCAGGACAGAGACTGGCACCACATGCTCTACGTGGCACTGAGTACTGCTCTGCCAAGTACTGAGTACTGTTCTACCTAATGCTCAGTGCTGCTCTTAAAATATATATGGTGCTGATGTAAGCTGTCCACTTCAGACATTCATAACTCAAATTGGCTAAATCCCAAAGCAAATTTGGTATAAACTAAAGTTGTGTTCTTCCCTTTATAAAGAAAAAAAAAATCATCACACAACAAAAACAACCCAAAACAGCAACCCAGTTTGAATTGAGAATAAAGCCCGCTGCTATAATGAGGCTCACAGGGACCAGAGAGCAGCCAACAGCACATTCCGCACAGGCTGAGGCTCCTGCAGCACTGAGATAAAAGTATGGGAAAGTTTCCTTCACCACAGAAGATCACTTTCCCTTTTCCAGAAGGAATCACTTGGGCCTGTGGCCATCTAGGAAGCAGACCCAAAATCTCAGAGATACTGGTATAGAGTGTGTGCCCAGGGTGACAGTCCAGCCTTTTGTAAAACCCAGATCACAGAAGTACACACTGTTTCTAAACAGCTCTCCAGGACTCACAGGTATCAGTGTGCACTGGGAATAAACTACCTCCAGATGGTAAGAAACAAGTTGATAATCCCATTGCAGCAGGTTAACCACTCATGTATTCAGTGACCCACTCACTCAACACAGCCTCACTTGCAAGGTCTGCCATTCTAACCACGGGCAAGGCAAGGTCCTCTGGTCTCGGCAGTGACCTAAAATACAAACATTTTCAAATGTATTACTTTCTGGCCTGTGTAATGTCCCAGTTTTAGTGACTAACATTGTCTAACAATTCCCCTTTTAATGCAGATATTACACAGCTAAGACTCTACTCCCCTCCAGCAGAAAGACAACTGCATACCCAAACAGGTTCATGTAGTATGCGTTAGAGTTGTAGCTGTGTAAATATCCAACACACTACAGAATAACTAGAAAGGCTTACATGCATGAAATAATAGAATGTCATGAAAACATTGAAAGTAAAAAAGTACAAAGATCAGCAAGATGAAAATTGCTTATTCATTGAGAAAATAGAAATAATACAAAATTATAGTGTATCAAAAATGTTCAATCTTTGAATAAAGGAAAGGTGGAGGGAAGGCTAATCAAAATCTAAGAGGATATAAATAAATCATACGGAATCCTCCAGTTTTGGACAATGGAACACTCAGGAGCTATAGATCATTGCTAGAAAATTTTCAGTGCCAGGGATGGGATACCTTCCAGTGAGTTGTTGGCCAGGGAGGTTCCCTGATGCCCCCAAAACATTATAGGCCATTGCCGAGGCCCTTGGTTTCCCACCAGGAATAGATGGTAAGACCCTATTGCTGAAGAGTCCACATACTTGGGCTGCAAGGCCACTGAGAAATCCTGCTGGAACTGAGCTGACAACCTCCTCCATGTAGACCACCTGACAGAAAGCTGGAAGAAGCCATTCTACATGCAGTTCAATGGGAGAAAGAGATACCACCAGTGAAGATACTCAAAAGTGGACACTGCAAGCCCTATAATTGGCCAGCCAGGCCAAATGAACCAACGGGTGCAATAGTGGCACATCTATCATGGTGGAAACCAACTGCCCTCCAATTGGACTGGAGGCCCGCTCCATGGGAGGGAATACATCCATGATACTGAAAACTTAAAACAGAGTAGTCATGAGCCCCAGGGGTATAACATCTGCTGATGTCTGGATAAATGTATATACTATGCTTATCAAACTGCCCAGTAAGCACTTTTCTTAATATTCATACCCTTATATTAATGGTACTCTCACTTTTGGTAGAGAATCTTCTCTTTTTAGATGGCAGTGACCTTGGGACGACTCAGAAGGTATCACAGTGCTGGAAAGAAATGACTGGAGTACTGAGTAACATCTCGATCACACCTTCCAAGGCTCAGAGTCTAATGTGGAAGAGGTGGCAGAAAAGGTGGCAGAAAGAATATAAGAGCCAAATGAAGGGTAGGATGCCTTACTACGTGCTCCCTCTATACATAAAATGGCCTGGATATCCATGACCTCATAGTGCCTGACACTACCTACACAAGACCATCATAAGAGGAGGAAAAGATCATGGTATCAAAACAAAAGAGAAACTGACTGAGATTGGGGAGGGGATATGATGGAGAATGGAATTTCAAAGGGGAAAGTGGGGGGAGGGAGGGTAGTACCATGGGATATTTTTTATAATCATGGAAAATGTTAATAAAACAAAAGAAAAAATGTTCAATCTTGCCATGTATGGTAGCACCTTTAACCCCAGCACTTGGAAGGCAGAAGTAGAAGGACTGCTATGACTTTGAGGCCAGCCTGAGACTACATAGTGAATTTCAGGTCAGCCTGGGCTAAAATGAGACCCTTCTTCGAAAAACCAAAAATAATAATAATAATAATTGTGAGTATGATTACAGTCATAAAAAATAATACATTTGTCTTACTGAGACCTGGAAGGTCACAGAACATTTGTAATTATATAAGGATATTGGGATATTTTGGTTTTTTTCTTATTTTCTTAATACTCTAGAGTGTGTTTACTTGTATATATGCAAAATAAGATGTTGACATGTCTTGTGATCTCATTGATGGGAGAAAAGAGTTCTTCCTTGGGGGGGGACTATCAACATCTTATTTTATTATTAATATAAGCACTTATGCCAAAGAAATGAAATTACTTTTACAAACTCAAAATTCTTACATTTGAAACTAACAGTTTCCAATTTATCAGACTAGGTTTTTTTTAATTTATTGATTTGAAAGCAGAGAGAGAGAAAGAGTCCAAGAGGGGAGGGAGAAGGAGAGAGTATGGGCACACCAGGTCCTCTTGTTACTGCAAACAAACTCCAGACACATGCACTTCTTTGTATATCTGGCTTTATGTGGGTACTGTGGAATTGAACCCAGGCTCCAGGCTTTGCAAGAAAGCACCTCTAACTGCTGAGCCATCTCCCCACCCCTCTCACACTAGTTCTAATGCATTTACCTACAACCACTCCAACATGGCTCTTTTGTGATTAAGTTATCCCTAATACAAGGCTTTATTACTGGCCTTGAAGCTAAACAACTGTCAATGAATAAGCAATAGTCTTCACATGATAACTGGAGGTGTGCTCTCCACCACAATGCTTGGTTGAGATGCTCCTCCTGAGACAGCAGTCCAGTCAGAATCTTCGGACACGGAGGGCAGAACTAAGGTTGAAAGAAGCTCCTCCAGCTTAAATGTCTCATATCCTAAGCTGAGAAATACAACAAAGCAACTTTGTTTTGCAAACCAAACCAGTTTGAAACTAGTTGAGTTTTCACAGATCAGTGCCTAAGACCTGCTACTAACTTCATCTTGACTGTGGGTCCACTAATTATGCCTGAGGAGTTTAATACCCAGCCAAGTCCAAAGGTGCAAGAACACATATCCTGGTGCAGTGATGGCAAGAGTTGGCTGTAAAGCAAACACACAAAATGGCAATGCATCTGGAGGTTGTTTGCAGTGGCAAGAGGCCCTGGTGTCCATATTCATTCATTCATTCATTCATTCTCTCTCTCTCTCTTTCCATATACATATAGTGGTAGTTTGATCCAGGTATCCCCCATAAACTTAGCTGTTCTGAATGCTAGGTTCCCAGTTGATGGAGATTTGGGAATTAACACCTCCTGGAGGGAGTGTATTGTTGGGTTGGACTTATGAGTATTATAGCCAGTTTCCCCTTACCAGTGTTTGGCACACTCTCCTGTTGCTATGGTCCATCTTATGTTGGCCTAGGGGTGATGTCCACCCTCTGCTCATGCCATTGTTTTCCCCTGTCACCGTGGAGCTTCCCCTCAAGTCTGTAAGCCAAAATAAACTTCTTTTTTCCCACAAGTTGCTCATGGTTGGGTGATTTCTTACCGGCAATGTGAACCTGACTGCAACAGTAAAGTGGTACCAGGAGTGGGGTTGCTGCTAGACACCTGCCTGTGTGGCTTTGGCCTTTTGGAGCTGATTTTCAAGAGGAATGTGGAAGGATTTGAAATCTTGGCCTAAATGATGCCTCGTGGTGCTGTAAGTACAGTTTGATGGACTATTCTGGTCACAGTTAAAAGGCCTGAATGCAGCGGAAGCGGCGGTGGAAGCCGGAAGCGGCGGTGGAAGCCGTGACTCCAGCCCCAAAAACACCATCAGCTGCTCCGGTACCGGCCACAGCGGCGTCAGGGCAGCGAATCCAGCAGCGGAGGCTCCAGCGGCTTCAGCGGCAGAGGCGGATCCCGCAGCGGCAGCACCAGCGGATCAGAGGCGGAGGACCCAGCAGCGGCAGCTCCAGCGGATCAGCGGGGGCAGACCCAGCAGCGGCATCTCCAGTGGCGGATCCAGCAGCAGTGGTCCCAGCAGCGGCAGCTCCAGCGGCAGCAGCGGGGATCCAGCATCAGGGGCGCCAATCTGCAGGGCCACAGTTGCCAGGCTTGGTTTGCCCCACAGGAAAAGCCAGTACCCAGTTCCAGAAAGCAGAACAGCGGCCCAACATCCCAGCCAGCAACTTGACTGAGACCAAAAGCATCCAAAGAGGTAACTGGGATTGAACCAGGGAAGGGTCTCACCTGGTCACAAGCTGACTTGGATCCCTCAACAGACCAGAAATCTTAACTTCTTTGTTGATAGAGGATCTGGTTTTTATAATACCTAATCTTGCATAAGTGCTCGGTGCTGTTCTTGACTGAATGTGTATAGGGTTTAGTTAAATTTTAGAATATACCTGTATTTTATTCCACTCAACCTATTTGAATACCCCCATAGCAGGCAAACTTAACCCCTAGGACCACGTGTCTAGATACTCTGAGAGTGGTAAGAGCCACACCTAACATCTTAATCTCCTACATAGAAGATATACAATATCAGATCAATAGATACAGCAAAGGATACCCAGCTAACTGGAAAATCTAAGCAGTAACTTAATCCAAGATGCAAAAATATATACATTATAACACAAGAAACACCAAAAACCAAGGCAATATAAATCCACCAAAAAGCATCAATGCTTCAGAAATGACCTCTAGTGAAAACGAGTTAGAGAAAATGCCTGAGAAAGATTTCAAAAGAATGATTGTAAATATGTTCAATGAACTCAAAGAAGAAATCAAAGGAATCAGAGAAGATACAGGACACCAATTTAACGAAATAAAGAAATCAATACAAGACATAAATAAGGAAATAGAAATAATGAAGAAAAACCAGTCAGAATTACTAGCAATGAAGAACACAGTTAATGAAATAAAAAACTCTGTAGAAAATCTCACCAGTAGAATGGATGAAGGAGAGGACAGAATATCTAAGCTAGAAGACCAGGTGGCAGATCTAATACAATCCAACAAAGAGAAAGACAAACTAATAGAAAAGTATGAATGGGAATTTCAAGATATTCGGGACACTATGAAAAGATCAAATATAAGAATTCAGGGTATAGTAGAAGGAGAAGAATTTCAATCCAAAGGTATAGTAGGCATCTTCAACAAAATCATAGAAGAAAACTTCCCCCAAATTGGGAAAGAGGTGCCAATGCAGATACAGGAAGCATTTAGAACACCAGCCAGACAAAACCTGGAAAAGGCCTGAATGCAGTAGGAACTATGGACTGTGATATTTGGCTTATGAGGGTGAGAAAGAGCTTTGCCTGAACTGAGTTAGCAGTTTGTGTGGAAACTTGCTGTTATGCCTGGGTCCTGAGAAGTTGTGCAGGGTTGCTTTGCATAGAAATGAACTGATGTGAGCAGAGAGATATGGCACAGAAAAAATGAAATCTTTGGGTCTAAACTGCTGCCCATTCACCTGAAAATTGCTTGAGAGATTACAACCATTGAGATTGGGCCAGCTGACCTGCACTGGGACAACAAAAAGAATGTAGATTCTTTTGAAGGGGCCTGAGTGCTCAAGGAGTATCCTGTTCTTCAAAGTATGCTTCCCCCCCACACACACACCAGATCAACAAATTGGCACTCTTCCTGGTATTATGGAGTACAAAAATGCAGGAAAGAAAGGGTCATTGAGTTTGCAATGTGGTCTTGTGTTTTGGAAACAGCCATGGGCAGCGTGAAACAGGTTTGCTGGATGCCTGCATGGAGACCAGATGGAGCCATGAGGAAGAACCGTGGCTTGCAGTGGAGACCCAGTGGAGATGCCGGGACCATGATACAGCTGCTAAGGAAAGCTGCTGGCCCCAACGAAGTTTTCCAGGATTGTGAGTAGCCTAGCTGGAGGGGCAGAATTGGGATGCCAGAGACTTGTTGCTGGTTAGAATTATCGGACTTGGAGATTTGTCACTGGCTAGAGTTGTTGGACTTGAAGCTACAGAGTTTGATGTTTGCCTTGGTTGTTTTAAGTCTTGTATTGGATGAATGTTTCTTTGCAATGCCCAATGCCATCTTTTGCAGTGTGAATGTTTATTCTGTGCCATTATGGGTTTTTTGGAGGATTTATTTTTGGGGTATTATGGCTCAGTTAAAAGATCTTGGACTATAGGATGTATGAATCATTGGAATTGATAAAAACTATGGGGACTTTGAAAGTTGGACTAAATGCAATGTATTTTACATCATGGATGGTTAATAGTTTATGGGGGTCAGGGGTAGAATATGGTAATTTGATCCAGCTGCCCTCCATAAACTTAGGTGTTCTGAATGCTAGGTTCCCAGTTGATGGAGATTTGGGAACTAACGCCTCCTGGAGGGAGTGTATTGTTGGAGTGGACTTGCGGGTGTTATAGTCAGTTTACCCTTGCCAGTGTTTGGCACACTCTCCTGTTGCTATGGTCCACCTTATGTTGGCCAGGGGTTGATGTCCACCCTCTGCTCACGCCATTGTTCTCGCCTGCCATCGTGGAGCTTCCCCTCAAGCCTGTAAGCCAAAATAAACCTCTTTTTTCTCCATAAGCTGCTCTTGGTTGGGTGATTTCTTATCAGCAATATGAACCTGACTGCAACATATGTATATATATTTTTTTCTCATAAATAAATAAATATTTTTTAAAATTAAGAAAATGACAGGATTGGTAATATAGCTTAGTAGGAGACTGAGTACAGCATCCATGATGCTCTGGGTTCCATCCCCAGAATTTTAAAAACAATTAAGGGGCTGGAGAGATGCCCTAGTGGTTAAGTGTTTGCTTGTGAAGCCTAAGGACCCTGGTTTGAGACTCGATTCCCCAGTACCCACGTAAGCCAGATGCACAAGGTGGCACATACATCTGGAGTTCGTCTGCAGTGGCTAGAGGCACTGGTGCACCCATTCTCTCTCTCTCTCTCACTGCCTCTTTCTCTTTCTGTCTGTCTGCCTGTCACTCTCAAATAAATAAAAATAAATCAAAAATAAAAAACAGTTAAGATAAGATAAAGAATTAGGATATAATGATGCCAACTCCAAAGAGAATACAGTCAGTCAGTGGAGACAAGCTGGCCAAATTCTAGAATTAGTCAAAAAAATATTTGTTGTAAGCCAGACGTGGTGCCGCACGCCTTTAATCCCAGCACTCGGGAGGCAGAGGTAGGAGGATCACCATGAGTTCAAGGCCACCCTGAGACTACATAGTGAATTCCAGGTCAGCCTGAGCTAGAGTCAGACACTACCTCAAAAAAAAAAAAAAAAAAAAAAAAACTTATTGTAACCATCATCACACATATATAAGAAAATACATTCATAATAAATGAAAAGTAGAAAGCCCACCAACAGAAAGAAACATATGTTTTGTTTTATTTTTGTTTTTTGAGGTAGGGTCTCACTCTGAGCCCAGGCTGACTTGGAACTCACTATGTAGTCTCAGGGTAGCCTCCAATTCATGGTGATCTTCTTATCTCTGCTTCCCAAGTGCTGGGATTAAAGGTGTGTGCCACTATACCTGGATAAAAAATACAATTTTAAAATGGGAAATCAAGGGCTTAAAAAAAATCTAAAAATTAAGAGTTTCAGTAATAGACTGAATGACAAAATGGGCTAGAAATCCCAGAAGACGGGCCACACAGTGTAGAAACTTCACATGGACAGCAAAGATTATTTGGTAAAGAATAGATGATCCAATGAAATATGTGGGATGAAGATCCTCTGCAAAAAAGAAATGGATCTATCTGTCACATCATGTACAAAATCAGCTCAACATGGACATGGCTTATATACAAAAAGAAACTTTTCTACTTTAAAAATAATGTAGTAGAAAATCTTTATGGCTTTAATGTAAGTAAGGGATTCTTAATGACAAAGGAAAAATAACAGACATAAAATAACAAGTCAGGGGCTGGAGAGATGGGTTAACAGTTAAGGTGTTTGCCTGTAAAGCTAAATAAAGGACCCAGGTTTGATTCTCCATGTCCCATATAAGCCAGATGCACAAGGTGGCATATACATCTGGGGCTCATTTGCAGTAGCTAGAGGCCCTGGAGCACCCATTCTCTCTCTCATATGCCCCCCCTTTCTCTTAAATAAATAAAAATATTTTTAAAAATTACTAGTCAGCAAATTTAAATGGATTATAGAATGCTAACACAATATATGATAGAACATGTCTAGAATGTGCTACTTTTCTTATAAGAGAAAAAAAGAATAAAGTTATACAGACCAAAAATGCTGATACTGGAGACATCAAAAAACTTGACTTCAAGTTACACTAACCACAAAGTCACAGAACAGTGACAAAAACAAAAACATACACCACTGAAAGAGAACACAGGATACAGAAATAAACCGACACAGCTATAGTTCCCTGACTTTTGTCAAAGGTACCAAATACCTGTATTGGAGAAAAGATAATCTTTTCAATAATGGTGCTGGAAAAACTGAATCTCCACATGTGCAAGGATGAACTGACCCACATCTCTCATACAAAAATCAGTTCAAAATGGACCAGAAACTACTGAAGTAAGGAATCAGGAAAATACTTCCAGATATTTTATGAAAAGGACTTCCATAGCCTGTGAAATAGTAGCTAGAATTAACAAATGGAATTACATGAAATTAAAAGGCTTCTGCACAGCATAGGAAACAGTTACTAGAGTGAATGAACATCCTACAGAATGAGATTACATCTCTCCAGCTATCATCTGACAGCAGATTAATATTCAGATTATCTAAAGAATAAAAATTACATTCAATGAACAGTTAAATAAACTAAGTTCTCAAAGAAGTAGAAATGCCAACACACACATGAAAAATAGGTTCACCATGCATAACCATCAGGGAAATACAAATTAAAACTACATTGTTGGGGCTGGAGAGATGGCTTAATGGTTAAGGTGCTTGCCTGAAAAACCAAAGGACCCAAGTTCAGTTCCCCAGAACCCATGTATTCCAGATGTACAAGGTGGTGCATGCATCTGGAGTTTCTTTGCAGTGGCTAGAGGCCCTGGCAAGTCCATTCTCTATATCTGTCTCTTTCCCTCTCTCTATCTCTCTGAAATAAATAAGTAATAAATAGCTTAATTAAAAATAACTACATTGTGAGTTCATTTCATCCCAGTCAGAATGGTTATCATCAAGGAAACAAAACATAACAAATGTCTGCAAGGATGCAGGAGAAAAGAAACCTTATACACTGCTAGTAGAATGTAAACTAGCACAGCCACTATGAAACCAGTTGAAATTTCTTTTAAAAAAAAAAACAAACAAAACAAAACACAGACCTCTTGCATGATCCAGCTATGCCTCCTGAGTATATGCTCGCAGGAATGTAAGTCATATATCACAGAAATGCCTGTACATCTGTGTTTACTGTGGCACCATTCACAATAGCTAAAACACAGAACCAGCCTAGATGCCCATCAACAAATAATGAATGCATCAAAACATGTAGTGTACATAAGCACTGAAGTGTGATCACTCATAACCAGTGGACCTCATCTCGTCTGTTACTTACTGCTGCTCTCACTTTTGATTAGAGAAGCAGTGGTGACTATTGGGGAGACTCAAAACTCACTGGACTACATGCTGGTAGGATGCATCATTTGAGGGCTCAGCACTGGATGAGACATCTCTATCATACTCTCTGGGGCTCAGGGACCATTGCAGAGGAGGTGGTTGAAGGAATATGGCAGCCAGTGGATGAGGAAGAGCGTTCTGGAGGACTGTCTCCCAGACACAGGGTGGAGGTTGCAGAGGCTGTCATTGCCTGCATAGGACCTGCATAATATTAGGCCCATTGTCATGTTGTGGATAGTGGAGGAGGAGGAAAATAATAGCATAAAAAAGCCATTGCTTACAAAGCTTGATGGCCTGGGTTCAATTCCCCAGGACCCACATAAAGCACAAAATAGCACATGTGTTTGAAGTTTATTTGCAGTGGCAGGAGGCCTTGATGCACCCATTTTCTCTCTTTCTCTCTCTCTCTCTCTGATTGAAAATAAATCAAAATAGTTCTTTAAAAAAAATAGAGGAAGGACTAGTTGTAAAGAAGAGATGCTCAGTGGAGGTGGGTCGTGGGAGGGGATTTGATCAGGGTACATTATGTATATTAAGAGAGGTTGTCAAGAATATTACAAATAGGTAAAAAAGAACATGCACAAAATAAGCAAGTGTGCTTGTGCTGTGAGCAGCCACAGAGCTATTTTCCAAATGAAAACTTGTTTAAAACACCAATAAGTAAAGGAGACAAGAGCAAACGGTAGCAGGGTGGAGGCCCGACATAGGTATCAGCTTGAGAAGCACTGATGTGGAGGTAAAGAAGGTGAGTAGAAACCTGTACCTGCTTCACTCAGCCTTAAACTCCTGTGAAGGTCATGAGCAACCTCTCAAGGTAGCCAAAGGACAATGTAATGGAATCATTCCAGCAATCCAAGGGTGGTTTAACACTTAAAAATTCATATATGATCAATTTAATAGGTGTAGAAAAGGCTTTTTTTTTTTTTTTTTTTTTTTGAGGTAGGGTGTCACTCTAGCCCAAGGCTAACCTGGAATTCACTCTGTATTCTCAGGGTGGCCTTGAACTCACAGCAATCCTCCTACCTCTGCACCCCCCACCCCGAGTGCTGGGATTAAAGGCATGTGCCACCATACCCAGCTTTAGAAAAGGTATTTTATTTAAAAAATCAGCACTTTGTGTTTAAAAACTTTAACAAAACAGAAATATAAGAGATCTTCTGTATCTGATCAGTAATAAAATTTTAAATTCCACAGGCTAACTCTTGCTACAGAGACAACCTTGAAAGAATTTCTTATATAAGGAACAAAATAAGGACACACTATCCACTACTCACCAACACTGGCCTGATCTTAAGAGAAAAAATAAAAGATAAAACAAGGAAATATATGGATTGAAGGCAAAATACAAAACATGTCTGTGATACTACTGTGTTTAAAGAGAATAGAAAATTATCTAGAAATAAAATATTGACTTATTCAGTTTATAGTAGGGTTACTGGATGCAAAATCAATTTAAAATTTGATATTTCTATAGATGAGCTATATTTAGAAAATCAAGTTAGAAAGAATATGCTATTTATCATATACCAGGTATGAAGTAACTAGGATTGATGTCACTTAAGAGTAATACAATTTTATGACAATGACTACAATATTATAAAGAGGAAAATTAAATGAGACCTAATCAGAGAAATATGTGTGTGCGCATGATAGGAAGATTCAATATTGCAAAGAGATTTCTCCACAAGTTAATCTAGAGCGTCAATATACCCCTCCGAATCTCAGTGGATTCTAGTGGAGGACTGGCAAGCCAATTCTACAATGTACGTAAAATACAAGCTGAGAATAGACAAGACATAACTATAGATGGAGGACAGGCTCTACTGGATCTTCAGATTTACTAGCTATACAGGCTGGAAACGTGGCTCAGCAGTTAAAGGCACATGCTTACACAGCTTGCTGGCCCAGGGTTCAATCCCAAGCCACACACATAAGCCAGTTGCAAAAGGTGATGCAAGTAGCTGGTGTTCGTTTGAAATGGCAAGAGGCCCTGACAGACCATTACACACACACACACAGAGAGAGAGAGAGAGAGAGAGAAAGAGAGAGAGAGGTGCTCACACAGAAAGACAAATCTTAATATATATTTTGTAGCTACCAGTACCCAAAGGAATGAGACACTGGTGCACACACATGTAGAATAAACTCTGTGCGCTCAGAATATACACTTGACACAGGTGTGTATATATGTGTATGTATGTGTGTGCATACATATATATGATAAAGGTAGTATGGTAGCAATTTCAAATAGGTAGATATTTCAACAAATAATGACAGAAAAGGAGAACATTATTTGGGGAAAAAATAACATTGGAATCCTTATCATGTAACTAAGTCAACTCTACTTAGTTTGTGGCACTTAATAGGAAAGGCAAGACAGTAAACTTTTTAAAAAATATATTTTACTTTTATTTAAGAGAGAGAGGAAGAAAGAGGCAGAGAAAGAGAAAATGGGTGCCCCAGGGCCTCCAGCCACTGCAAATGAACTACAGACACATGTGCTGCCTTGTGCATCTAGATTACCTGGGTCCTGGAGAATTGATCCTGGGTTCTTTGGCTTTGCAGACAAGTGCCTTAACTGCTAAGCCATCTCTCCAGCCCTGAGACAGTAAACACTTTTAGAGAAGGGGAACATTTTTACAATTTCCATGTGAAAAAAATTCCCAAGTCAAAAATACTAGCTACAAAACCTTAATAAATTCAAGTCAAGGACTCGTTCATGAACGTGTCAAGAGAAACAAGCGCAGCGCAGGCAGGACGAGAAGACCAAGTGTGGAGGGGAGCTCTCCCTGCCCTGCACCTCCAGAGTGGAACAAGGGCGACGGACAGAAATGAAATTCCACAATATGGGACAGAACTGAGAGACATCGTGTGTGGCCTGCAAAGAAGAGTTATTAGTGACCCCTAGTGTCATATGAACACAAAGCCAAGTAGATGGGACTCATACTAACCAAAGATTTAAGTATCTAAAGATAATGTCCTTGATGAATTGAAGTATATCAAATGCACACAGATACATGGGTCCATAAGGATAGTCCAAAAATAAGTCATTGATCACTTTTAAAAATTATTTGAGCTGGGCATGGTGGCGCACACCTTTCATCCCAGCACTCAGGAGGCAGAGATAGGAGGATCACCATGAGTTCCAGACCACCATGAGACTACATAGTGAATTCCAGGTCAGCGTGGGCTAGAGTGAGACCCTACCTCAAGAAACCAAAAAAAAAAAAAAAAAAAAAATTATTTGAGCATGAAACCTGTACTGGAAAGAATGCTCTCCACATATTGTATTCAAGCTAACTAAATAAAGCACCGAGGAAATGACTTCTTTATAAATGAATTTACCACCCATCTAGGCAGTCCGTGAAATAATTCAGGCAGACCATATTTGAGGTCCAAAGAATACAAAGGGAGAGAATGATGGAGAACTTCTTAATAGAAAGGTCATGTTAAGACTATCCAAACTCCCTGCTGAATTTTGACATCATGAGAGTGGAATAACCAGGCAGTAGGCTCTCTCTGGCATGATGGAGAATTACACAGAATCGCATATGCACACAGTGATGGAGAATCAGAAACTTGAGTGGAGACCACCAACGCTTATTACCTGAGACAAGGCAACTGTTTCATAGCTATCACACACTTAAGATAGTTTGTAAAAGAATAAACTGGTAATTGTGCATCATCAAAATTAAAAACTTTTGTCGTTTAAAAAAAATACTATTTTTACCTTAAAGCTTCCATCTCACACCAGCCAGAAAATTAAACAAAAAACCTTAAATCAAGCCAGGTGTGGTGGTGCATGCCTTTAATCCCAGCACTCAGGAAGCCAATTTAGGAGGATGGCTGTGAGTTCGAGGCCAGCCTGAGTCTCCACAGTGAATCCCAGATCAGCCTAGGTTTGAGTGAAACCTTACCTTGAAAAACTAAGTAAACAACAACAATAACAACAACAACAAAAAAAAAAACATGAAATACTGATGAGGATGTGGGCAAACAGGAAATTTTGCGAATGTAAACTAGCTAGCCACTATGGAAACAGGAAGGACGTACTTCAGAACACTGAAAATAAAGTTACCATATGCTCTGCTGTACCACTCCTAAGCATATTCCTGAAGGATTTGAAGTACACCAACATATATGAAGACATTCACATGTCCATATTTACTGTGACAACTAATCACAACAGCCAAGATATGGAGCCAGACTAGATGCCCAGCAGCAGAGGAATAAAGAAATATGGTACATATACACATTGAACTTTTTAAAATTCTTATTTATTGATTTGAGAGAGAGAGGAAAAAAAGAAGCAGAGAGAGAGAGAAAGAGAGACAGACAGAGAGAGAGAAAGAGAGAGAGAGAATGGGCGCACCAGGGCCTCCAGCCACTGCAAATGTTCTCCAGACACATGAGCCATCTTGTACCTCTGGCTTCCTTGGGTCCTGGGGAAATCAAACCTGGGTTCTTTGGCTTTGCAAGCAAGTACCTTAGCTACTAAGCCATCCCTCCAGCCCTCAAAGTGAAGTTTATTTATTTATTTATTTTGGATTTTTTTTTCTCACAGTGAAGTTTTATGTGGCCATAAAGACGGGAGGGGCAGGAGGGAAGAGACAGCAGTAGGATATGAATATGAGCAAAGTATAATTTATACATGTATATATATGAGAATGTCATAATGAAAAATTTGTAAACTAAACAAAATATTTTTAAATCAGCCACATAGCTGGAGGTACAGAAAAAACTTTTAAAAATTTACTTCCAAGCAGAAAGTAGGGGAGGGTGCACCATAACATCTTGCCACTGCAAACTAATTCCAGACACATACACCACTTTGTGCATCTGGATTTACATAGGTACTGGGGCATTGAACCTGGGCCATCAGGCTTTGCAAGCAAGATCCTCTAACCACTGATCAATCTCTCCAGCCCCAGGACTATTTTTTTTATAAACAAATAAAAATGAGCTGGAAGAGGAGTAGGGACAAGCAATAGGATGCTTATGGCAAATAAACAGAAAGGAGAAAAATATAGGGGTATAGAAGGGGGAATGAAGAAGCCAGAGGAGGGATGGGAACTAACCCAAACAAATAGTATCAAACATACCAAAAATTAAAAATGATGTAAAAAATGAAGAGGCAAACAGGCTATAAGAAAATCGTGACAAAGCACATTATTATTATTATTATTATTATTTATTTTTACTTTTTTCGAGGTAGGGTCTCTCTAGCCCAGACTGACCTGGAACTCACTCTGCAGTCCCCAGATAGCAGGCTTTGTAAGCAAGTGTCTTTAATCACTGAGGGCTCCTCAACCCCAAGAGGAAGATGTTGCTGGTAATCAGCTGGCCTTAAAGTAGAGCATATCATGGATTATCGAGCTGGACCAGAGGCCATTGCAAGGTGACTGGGAGTGGAAGCAGGAGAGTGAGATTCAGAGCGAGATGTGACTGCAGAAGCTGCGTGAGCTGGACATAGTGGCGCATCTCCGTAATCCCAGCACCTGGGAGGCAGAGACAAGAGCATTGGCACACGTTCGAGGCCAGCCTGATCTGCATGAAGAGTTCTAGGACAGCCCGGGATACCAAGTGAGACCCAGGCTCAAAACAAAACAAACCAAAGCCAGAGGAGTCTGGCAGGAGGAAGGTTCCGTGGCCTGGCAGATGGAAGCGACCCACAAGCACAGGAACGTGGCCAGCTTCTAGAAACCTCTATAAGCCCAAAAGGCAAGCAAGCAGATTCTCCCCTAGAGTTTCCAAGATCCATGGCTGCCTTGCTGACACCTTGACTTTATCCATAAAATCATTTCAGACTTCTGACCTTCCAAACAGGAAGACAATACACTCCTGATGTTTTAAGCCCCTAGTTTGTGGTCATGTGCTATCATAACAATAGGAAATTTGCACAGTGAAAAAAAAAACATAAAATGTGGGAAGAAAGATCAGAAGAGGTAACAATTCTGGGCCAAACTGGGCAGGCCAAGAGAGGATTCTGACCGCCCAGAGGGTGATAGGAAAGAACTGAGGACTTGAAGGCTGGAGAGACAGAAAGGAAAGATGGCTCCTGAAGGAAGGATCTCACCGCCTTGACTGATGTCAATGTATTTCTATATAATCTCTAGCGTTGGGTCCCTAGGAAAAACAAGAAGAATGAGTCTGCCTTCTGGTGTTTGGCAGAAAGACTCAGGAGGGACAGCTAGAGACTTGCTGAGTGGCTCAAGGAATTGTATTGCTCACATCAAGTGTTCTTCATTTCGCTGGCAGAAGCTCCTGCCAGCATCTCACCTGAATTAACATGGGGGGCTTGACTCCAACCTATTCCTGTAATCCTTGCATAATCACATTCCCACTCAAATGCAAGTTTTATTTATGTAAAAACTGTTAGCCAGAGTCCTTTAACTCCCGGTTATGATTGATGACCTTAAACCACACTGGACGTAGGATAAGGCATCAAAAGCAGAAAAAATCTGCTTACAGTGTCTTTGGATCCGAAAGCCAAATGGAAACATTAATTTCTTAAAGCTGAGAGCAGTTACTGGATCAAATGCCAAAGGAACCTGGAACAACCTATCGAACCAAAACAACAGCCTGCTGCACAAATGCTTCCCGTCCGCATTGTGAAATAAGACAGACATCTCGTTTTTACCCTCAGAACATAAAACACAGAACTTAGCTTCCAGGACTATGAAATGGATATATCATTTCCGATAGTGAGGTGGCAAAGTCTTCTGAAATATAACTAGGTCATCATGTTTTCTTCTTTCTTTTTCAGATTAAGCCTATTGCCAGATAATTATTTCAAAAAGCATGGTCTTTTCCAGTCTGGGTGTGTTGAGTGGTCAGTGTGCTATCACGCATTCTCTGAGCTCTTTGTTTCATGTGTTTAATGGATTATTTTAAGGCACAGGAGAAAGCTGGTGCCCACAAGGGTAGCAGAGGCAACTGCACTGCCCAGCAGACCTTCAACTACTTTCTAAGCCAAGGATGCGAGATGAAGACGGCCCTGTCCTCCCTGTTGGCCATTCTTCTCCATAGTGTTCTCTCACAAGCTTCAATGAGAAACGTGTATTTTGATGAAATCAGTCATGTTCAGGGTAGTATAACCGTAGAGTAAAAATACATTTTGAATTGCCTGAATGAGCCAGTAGTTGTTTCCTTCACTCGGAGCTGGGAAGTTAAATGGGAATCTAATTAAATTTAACCTCTCCCTCAAGTAGGTACTTTTAAAATACAGCGTTATAACAAATGAAAATGATGGAAATTGTCTAAATATAACATTTTCTAAGGAAACATTTATTTGTTCAACTCCATCATGAAGCCCCTTTTATTGGAAGTCTCTTTAGTATGTCTACATGGAGTGTGCCATGAGTAAATTTTTTCTTTCTGACTTTTTTGCAATTCTATCCTATTGAATCCTGCTATTTAAATGCTCTTATCTTGTACGTTCCTAGATCCCCTCTCTCTGCCTGCTTTGGTTCTGGGGTGCTGTGCTAAATGAAGAAGTGCTCAGCAATTTGACAAGAACTAGTAGGAAAATGGCCAAACTTGACTTTGCAGTTCACTTTTCTGCTAGGTTTCTCCTTCCTATCAAAGAACTATCAAAAGATAACTTTCAAAGGGGATGGATTATTGGTCTACAGTCTCAGGCAGCATCTCACACAAGGGATTCCATCATAGCCCACAACTACACTGACTACAGGATGCGGTTCAAACTTCCATGCCTTCTTCACCTATAGCTGAACTCAACACACATGAACAAAATGCTGAAGCTGAGAATGACAGCCTTGTCACACTTTGAAAATGTCACCTCTTATCCAGACTAAACAAAGCAAAGCAAAAGAAATGCCACAAGGTTAAGCAACCCAAAGGCATTGTGGGTAAAGGCAGTTTAGTTTCCTGTATATCTGTTTGGTCACCTTAAAGAGCCAGCATGAGGGATTTGTCACTTGTGGACACACGTGGAAGAGGAAACCTCCTCTCGACATGCCACTTACCTGCTATTCTTTTTCTTTAAAAGATGGGATTTTATTAGCAGTTCCTTAAAGAAGCACACTGAGATATCCATACCACAAGGAAAACCTAAACTTAGACTTTTCTGTCTCTTACTGGAAACTTCTTCTGAAGCCAACCCATTTCTATCAGGCCTTTGGAAGTCCTTCTCAGGTATGTTTTATTTCTCTTTTAGAACGAAGCAGAAGGCTCTCACACCCACACCATTTTTTTTTTAAATTTTCTCTTCCTTTGATTTCTGCTTAAAAGAAAGCCCTGAATTCCAGCTTCCGTCAGTTGGCTCTCATCCCAGGCCATACAACTGGCAATGCCTTGAGTCCCCAAAACTCCCAAAACAGATGCTGGGAGTGGGAAACAGGTACAGTGACTACTTCAGAGGTGCAGGCCACTGTCACATGGATGATCACTTAGACATGACTCCCATGGGTCTACCACATGGTCTTTCTTCCACCCCAATCTAGCCTGCCCTCCACCTCTCAGGGTTGGCTCCCGAGTCTTTGCTAGAACTGATATCAACAGCACGGTTGTGTTTATGTCTTCCCCAGGGCCAGCTCACTGATGTGGTGCGTGGAGCTCTGGGAAGTGGAGCCGGGGAGGCTGAGTCATCAGTCAGCAACTCTTGTCTTTCTGGGTCTGACCAAAATGACAGAGACTCCCCTCATTGAAGTGTCTATTGAGACCACAGAAGAATAGAGGTGGAGGACTCTCCCATTGGATCCTAACCACTTTAAGAAAAGGAATTTTCGTCATTGTGGTGGGAAGAGGTTAGTATTGAAATCTCAAGGCAGCCTCCATACCCTTTTGTCCTACATACCACACTTAAATATGACCCTCTGGAAGTGGGTGCCCCACTTTGAAGAGCTATTGAGTGCATCTTAATATAAACATACTCTGTGAGCCTTCCTTTCTACCTTTAAATATACCTGTAGATCATGTGTGTATGGTGTGTATGGTGATATGGTGTGAACAAACCTCTGCAATGTCAGTGGTGGGAAAGTATAGCACATACAACTGTGTATAGTACACAGGCATGGTAACAACAAGTGGATAAGTATTTACTGTGGCACACTTTTTATTGTTATTTTGAAGTATGCCTCCTCTGCTTAAAAATGTTTACTGTGAAACAGCATGTCATGTTACAGTAGCAACAGTCTCAAGTAACATGATTATACTGACAAGCAGTCTTGAGTGACTGACCTACATGTTCAAAGTCTGTAGAAGAATACTTCATGATTATCACACAACAGAAAAGTCACCCATTGATGTATTCCTGAAAACATATTCCTATCAGTAACACATAACTGGATATATGAAATATTCATATCATGTCCTATCATATGACTACATTGTTATATGTGAATAAATAATACATAGAAAAAAATTAATGAAATAAAAAATAATAACACAGGCCAAGTGTGGTGGCACATGTCTTTAATCCCAGCACTCAGGAGGCTGAGGCAGGAGGAACACTGTGAGTTTGATGCCAAGCCTAAGACTAATCTCAGGTCAGCCTGGGCTAGAACAAGACCCTACCTCGAAAAAAAAACAAAACAAAATAATAATAGTAAATAAAAATCCACTCATATCTTCACCAAATGATATGTACAAGAATGTGTACAATAGGGCTAGAGAAATGGCTCAGTGGTTGAGGGACTTGTTTTCAAAGCCTTACAACCTAGGTTTGATACCCAATTACCCACATAAAAGTCTGCAGTGGCAAGAGGCTCTGGTGCACCCACACTCTCTCTCTTTCTCTCCCCTTGCAAAGAAATAAATATTTAAAGAAGGATGGTCATAGCAGCACTATTCTTCCTAGCAAAACCCCATCGACAACATAATGACTAAGCAATGGTATGTTCACATGATAAAGCACTCTGGCAACCAGAAAGAATTACAATTATCTATACTAGCATGAATAAATACCCCAGACATATTGAGCAAAAGGGAGATGGTTTCACAACATGTAGAAAGCACAAATGCTCTATGTTTAGAAATGGTTAAACAGCAACCTTTCATGTTCAGCATGTCACCACCAAGAAAAGTTGTTTCATTGAGACTTCCCTGGTCATCAACACAAAAGGCTAATATGATAGCTCCAGAGCATGCATGCCCTCTGTTTTACATGTTAAGTTTCTTTTACCTTGAATTATATGGCATCTGAAGTTTGTTTGTAGGCTTTCCCATTCTCATTCTCTCTCTCTCTCTCTCTCTTTGTCTGCTTGCAAATAATAAATAATTTTAAAAGATTTTTTTACTAAAAAAAGATAAGATGGAGTCATATGGAAAAAAAGATAGGTGAAAAATCCAGGAGTCAAGAAAGAGAGAACAGTGATGGTAAAGAGGAGGGTATACCCATATCAGATAGACAAAAATGTAATACTGTAAAAAAAAACCTGTATAATTAATCACACATAATAATAAATAATAAATAACAAACATCACTTGTGCCTCACTAGACAGAGACTAATTAGACTTCAATTAAAAATTTAAAATCCAAAAGGGGTCTGGAGAGATGGCTTAGCAGTTAAAGGCATTTTCCTGCAAAGCCAAAGGATGAAGGTTTGATTCCCCAGGACCCATGTAAGCCAGATGCACAAGGTGGCACATGTATCTGGAATTCGTTTGTGGTGGCTGGATACCCTGGCACATCCATTATCTTTCTCTCTCTTTTCCTCTCTGCCTCTTTCTCTCTCTCAACTAAATAAAAATAAAACATAAAAATAAAAAAATTGAAATTGTAAAGCAGCTGAAGAGATTGCTCAGTGGGTAAAGTACTTACTACATAAGCATGAGGACTTGAGTTTGGGTCCCTAGCAACCATATGAAAGCTGGGCATGGTGCACACCTGTAACCCCAGCACTGGGGGGAGGTGACTACAGAAGAATCCCCAGTGTACACTGGCTGGCTAGTCTAGTCCTCTCCATGAGCTCTAGGTTTAGCCAGAGATACTATCTCAAAAAATAAGGTATAGGAGAGGGGATGGAGGAGAGGAGGGATGGAAAGAGGGTTATTCAAAATGTAAGATATTATAAATAAGCCATATGGAAACCTACTTCTTTGCCAGCTAATAATATATTTGTTAAAAAGGAGAGAGCTAGGGCAGAAGTACCCTGTGGGGTGGGCACTGCTGTGCTCAGAAGCCACAGATACAAACATGCCTGGTACTGAAAACCTAGTCAAAAGCCTATGGCTGGGGAGATCATAAGCCTTTATTGTGGTCTTGCTAAATGCATATATTATTATGCCCATCGAGCTGCCCTCCAAACACTTATGTCTGTGCCCATATATTAATGCTACTCTCAGTTTTGGTTAGAGAAGCTTCTCTTTTCAAACGGCAGTGACTACAGGGTGACTCAAAACATCAAATTGCTAAGAAGTGACAGTGGACTGTTCAGTAAGTATGAAATTTCTATCACACTCTCTAAGGCTCAGGGTGGAAAGAGGTGGTAGAAAGAATGTAAGAGCTAAAGGAAGGCAAGGAGTGTTTATAGTGCTGTCATCCAGCACAAAGTGGCTTTGACATTCATGACCTCACAGTGACTGATGCCACCTACACAAGGCCTGCATAGTAGAAGAGAAAAATGATGATATCAAAAGAGAAGAGAGGGCTGGAGGGATTGCCTAGTGGTTAAGGCACTTGCCTGCAAAGCCAAAGGACCCAGGTTCAATTCCCCAGGACCCACATAAGCCAGATGCACAAAGTGGTACATGTGTCTAGAGTTCATTTGCAGCAATTGAAGGCCTTGGCATGCCCATTTTCTCTCCTTCTCTCAAATAAATAAAATAAATTTAAAAAAAAAAGAGAGAAAAGAGAGAGCAATCGGAAATAAGGGAGTCAGTGGGGGGTAGATTTTGGAGGGAAATGGGGTGGTGGGAGGGGATTATAATGGCTTTTGGAAGTTGTGAATAAAAGTTTTAACCTAAGGACCCTAAGGACCCAAGTTTGATTCCTCAGTACCCATGTAAGCCAGATGCATAAGGTAGTGCATGCATCTGGAGTTCATTTGCAGTGGCTAGAGGCTCTAGGACACCCATTCTCTATCTGCCTCTCTCCCTTTCTCTCTCTCTCAAATAAATAAATTTTTAATAAACTCAGTAGCAGAGGCCAGTAAGCTAGAAAAGAGATATAAAGGGAAGAGAAAGGAAGGGAGGGGGGTACTTCATAGGATGGTATTGTATATATGCAAGTAGAACAATAGATTAATGGGGGTGAAAAGGCCCAAGTGAAGTCAGGGGAAGAGATCAAGTAAAGGAAAGGTGGAGGGAGGGCTAATCAAAATCTAAGAGGATATAAATAAATCATATGGAATCCTACTTTTTTGGACAATGGAACACTCAGGAGCTGTAGATCATTGCTAGTGCCAGGGATGGGATACCTTCCAGTGAGTTGTTGGCCAGGGAGGTCCCTGATGCCCCCGAAACATTATAGGCCATTGCCGAGGCCCTTGGTTTCCTGCCGGGAGTATATGGTAAGACCCTATTGCTGAAGAGTCCACATACTTGGGCTGTAAGGCCACTGAGAAATCCTGCTGGAACTGAGCTGATAACCTCCTTCATGTAGACCAGCTGACAGAAAGCTGGAAGAAGCCATTCTGCATGCAGTTCAACGGGAGAAAGAGAAATCACCAGTGAAAGTACTCAACAGTACAACAGACACTGCAAGCCTTATATTTGGTCAGCCAGGCCAAATGAGCCAACGGGTGCAATAGTGGTACATCTATCATGGTGGAAACCAACTGCCCTCTAATTGGACTGGAGGCCCTCTCCATGGGAAGGAATACATCCCTAATACTAAAAACTTAAAACAGGGGTAGTCATGAGCCCTAGGGGTTTAATGTCTACTGCTGTCTGGCTAAATGTATATACTATGCTTATCAAACTTCACAGTAAGCACTTCTCTTAATGTTCATACCTATATATTAATGGTACTCTCACTTTTGGTAGAGAATCTTCTCTTTTCAGATGGCAGTGACCTTGGGACGACTCAGACGGTATCATGGTGCTGGAAAGAAATGACCACAGTGCTCAGTTACTGCAATATCTCTATCACACCTTCCAAGGCTCGGGGTCTAATGCGGAAGAGGTGGCAGAAAGAATGTAAGAGCCAAAGGAAGGGCAGGACTCCTTACAACATGCTCCCTCCAGACACAAAATGGCCTGGATATCCATGACCTCACAGTGGCTGACATTGTCTACACAAGACCATCATAAGAGGAGGAAAAGATCATGACATCAAAATAAAAGAGAGAGTGATTGAGAAGGGGAGGGGATATGATGGATAATGGAGTTTCAAAGGGGAAGGTGGGAGGAGGGAGGGTATTACCATGGGGTATTTTTTATAATCATGGAAGTTGTTAATAAAAATTTGGAGAATAAATGAAAGAATAAGGGAAAGCACAACTGAGGTAGACATCTAACATCAACCTCTGGCTTCCAGCACATATCTTCCCCCCTCTCTGACATACACACACACACACACACACACACACACACACACACACACACACACAATATCCAAAAATAAGTTTTGTTGTAAGGAGGTGGGGAGAATTTTTTTTTTTTTTTTTTTTTTTTTTGGTTTTTCAAGGTAGGTTTTCACTCTAGTCCAGGCTGACCTGGAATTCACTATGTAGTCTCAAGGTGGCCTCGAACTCACAGTGATCCTCCTACCTCTGCCTCCCAACAACTGGCAGAAAATACATGATATTGAGGCACATGGATACACATTTGAAGAAGGAATAATGGGATCTCCATCTCATGCCATGCACAGGTATAAATTCCAATTTAGGTAATCATGTGCTAAGAAACTATAGAAGTATTAGAAGAAACAATACAAAATTCTTCCATGATAAAAGTTTAAGAAATTTTGTCACATAAGAAAATTTGCAAATCACTTTTGAATTACCCAAGCCAAACCACAACACAAATACCCAAAAGGAAAGATACTGGCAAATTACAATCTAGAGGGCTTGTTGCTGAAGGAGTTGTTAAAAGGTGAGGAAGGGCTGGAGAGATGGCTTAGTGGTTAAGGCATTTGCCTGCAAAGCCATAGGACCCCGGTTTGATTCCCCAGGACCCATGTTGACCAGATGCACAAGGGGGTGCACATGTCTGGAGTTCGTTTGCAGTGGCTAGAGGTCCTGGTGCACCCATTCTCTCTCTCCCTCTCTCTCAAATAAATAAGTAAAAATTTAAAAAAAAAAAAAACAGTCATGGTGGTGCACACCTTTAATCCCAGCACTTGGGAGGCAGAGGTAGGAGGATTGCAGGGAGTTCCAGGCCACCCTGAGACTACATATTGAATTCCAGGTCAGCCTAGGCTAGAGGGAGACCCAACCTCTAAAAAAAAAACAAAAAACAAAACAAACAAACAAAAAAAAAGGTGAGGAAAAGACAATCTTACAGAGAAGCGAACAAGAGAAAGAATAGGTATTTTATAAAAAAGGAAAAAAAAAAAGACATCAAATGACAGCTGGGCAAGTGATTGGACTCTATGAAAAATGCAAAGTAAAAGCACACTACAGTTACTATTCCTCTTTGAGTAGCAAAAATCCAAGTTTAACAATATACTTTTAGTCAGCTGTGGAGAACACAAAAAATATAAAAATGATGTAGTCACTGTGGAGAGGAAATCTAGTAAGTTCTAACAATCTGCAGATACTATTTGACTCGGCAACCCCACTCCTAGGAATATTTCTTAATGACACACTTCATTAATGTGAAATGGCACACATCCTAAAGTTTTCACAGTGCCCTTACTAATTACTAAATATTGGAAACAATTCAATATTCACCAATAAGAGACCTGGCTGATGAACTATGATATCACCACCATGGTATGTTTTTAGAAGAACAAAGAAGAAAGCCATTTCTTAATAGGAAGTAATCTTCATGATATATTAAATGAAAAATAATATACCAAACTGCAGATTTGCTGCTGTTTTTATACCAGAAAGGAGACTACATAAAACTGGCTCCTTATGAAATTCAACTTCAGTGTAGATTGGAGGATGGATTTGACTCCTCAGAAGTCTTTTATTCCTTTTCTAATTCTTACAGCAAGCCCAGTCCTACTGATACAAAAGTTAGGATTCTTGAGGAATTTCTATTGGGTTTCCCTGAAAATAAAATTTTGAGATTAATTTTGTAGGATGTAGGTTGAATGTGTTCAAACTTGCTAAGTACCTGACATACACATCTGGCTGGCTATCAGAAAAGAGTCCACTTGCCAGACACTGTGTGCTGGTATGACCTGTTTCTGTGAGTAGCTGGTCTACCAAGAGTGACAGGAGATTCGTGTGAAAGGTCCTTGGACTTCAGATACCCCAAGAGCAGCTACTAAAAACCACAACCATATGGAACATACCCTGTTAAAGATCCATGCTGTGAAGTCAAATGGGCTTATGTATTTCTTATGTTAGCTTGAGAAGAGCATTGGGAAGCACAGCTGAATGGAATAGCTGAGGATGCTGGCAGGCGCCCTCAAAACTGTAAGTTGTTCAAGTTAGCAGTACTAGAATCCACCAACCAGGGTGTCTATTTGTGGACCCAGGGCAGCAGCACCTCACTGTGTTCATACACTTAGCTCCCAATTGGCCATTCTGAGCTGTCTCACTGTCATATCCTTCATAAACCCTTACTGAAACAATTAGGACTATGAGCTTGACCTCTAGCACACACCCATTACAGGAGCATCAGTGGTAATTAGGACAATGAGCTTCATTCCCAGCCCACACCCATTCTGCTAGCATCTGTGGTGGGATCAGGAATCACAGTTACTTAAGAAGTAAGCAGCTGGGGAGAAGGCTCAGTGGTTAAGAGAGCTTCCTGCACAAGCTTGAGAGCCTGAGACCATCTGAGTTTGATTCCCCAGCACCCATGTGAGCAGCTAGGCCTGACCACGCACAGTCCTGTGGTGGGGAGAGTTGCTGACTGAAAAAATGACCTGATTAACAGCTCTGGGTTGACTGAGAGACTCCACCTCAAGGAAAAAGGCAGAAGAGTGAAAAGAGGAGACCTGATGTTCTCCTTTGGCCTCTGTATGCATACACACAGACCAAAAAGTAAAAATAAATTAAAAAGTGGGGCAGGGTACCGTAGTCCCTAGCGACGTCTGATTCCATGGAGGCACTCCCCTCTGGGACAGAGATGTGAGCCATGCTACATCTGGGCTGCAGCTGTCACTCACCTGCAGCCAGTGTATCATGAAGGCTCAGTCTTAGACAACAGAAGCCACTTAATGAAACAGGAAAGGACATAAGAACACAGAAGACTGGGTGCATATGAAATAGCAGAAAGACTAGAAAAGCAAATCTGAGCCCGGGCTTCCAGGAATCACTCCCAGAACAGAATCAAAGACCTGACCTCCAAGGGACCAGCTACCTGGGCTATAACCAAGAAGGTGGAGAGTCAGGAACCAATGACTGGAAATGAACTTTCAGAGCCTTGCTGCCTAAGCTGCCTTCAAAGTCACACTGTTGCTGGGACTGGGGCAGCCAGACCCACATGCGATCTCCAAGGCACCCTGAACTAGCAAATGTCCCATATAGTGACCTTTGGTTTCCTAGTGCTTTGCAGCACAAGCCTGGACCTCAGGAGGCAGGGGAAGGTGGGCACTCATGTCCCACGTACCTCGGCCAGCTCCCCATCCTGGGAGGAAGGAGGAACAGAGGCTATGTAGAGTCATGGGTAAAGGCACTTCAGACTTGGAAAGAAAGGATCTGATCTGTAGCACATGCCCGTCACAGGAGATTCCCAGGACTGAGAAACACGGAGCTCCATGGAACATTCAGGCAAGGCAGATGGGGAAGAGCTGTGGTCTTTTGTGCAATGCCTGTCTAATACTGCCCTCTGATGTTTGTGGGACAAACTGCTCGAGTGATGCTGACCTGGCCTGACGAGAGGCTGCTTCTAGCTCAACCTTCCTGGGAAGCAGCTGTGGATGGATACCTGAGAAAATCCACCGTACAGGACAACAAAATGACTGGGAACTGATTTGGTCAGTTAACATCCAGGTCAAGGTTCATCCAGGAGTTTGTGTAGGGCATTTTTCCTCTATGATCACTTTCAGAAATTTTTTTTAAGATTTATTTTTATTTATTTGAGACAGAGAGAGGGAGAAAGAGAGAATGGACGCACCAGGGCCTGTAGCCACTGCAAACAGACTCCAGACGCAGGCGCCACCATGTGCATCTGGCTTATGTGGGACCTGGAGAATTGAACCTGGGTCCTTAGACTTCGCAGGCATGTGCCTTAACTGCTAAGCCATCTTTCCAGCCCCTTTTTCACTTTTTAAAAAGATTTATTTTTATTTTCAGTCAGAAATTTTTGAACATTCCATGTAGTTCATTAAATGAGCAGGGAGCAGGTGCCTGGTTACATTACGGTTGTTATGAACTATGGATCCTCATGAAGACTCACCCCATGAAGGGTATAATTTATTCTCAGTATTAATTTGGGGTCTTTTTGAAGGAAACATTTTATTTTTTGCATATTTATATATGGGGTGTGTGTGCGTGTTCATACATGTGTGGGCACACATGCACATGTGTATGTGCATGTGTGGAGGCCAGAAGTCGACTTCAGTTGCCTTCCTCAGTTGCTCTCCACCTTGAGCTAGGATCTCTCACTAAACCTGGAGATCATCAACTCAGCTGATGAGCTAGCCAGTGAGCCCTGGGGATGCCCTGTCTCTGCTTCCCCAGCACTAGGGCTACAGGGATACTCCGCCATGTCCACCACATTTTATGTGGGTGCTAGGGATCCAAAGTCAGGCTTCTAGTGCTTGCACAAGCAAACAATTTAGCCCCTGAACCTTCTCCCAGACTCTTACTGTGGCATATCTTTACAAAGCCTGCTCAAGTGCTCGCTTCGGCAGCACATATACTAAAATTGGAACGATACAGAGAAGATTAGCATGGCCCCTGCGCAAGGATGACACGCAAATTCGTGAAGCATTACAAAGCCCGCTCAACCCTATCACCATCAGGATAGTAAGTATAGATGCTGCCATCTGTGATTTTTCAGAACTTCTTGTGCCAGTGAGCAGTGTGTATCTATTAACAAGATAATGAAGTGCTCCTCGGTGCTAACAAGAAGCAACTTAAATCTATAGATATCAAATGAGATCCAAAATACCTGCCAAAATTATGGGTGAACTAGTAAAACCCAAGGATCAAGGGATGTCACATGGACATGATGAACATGCTCCTGCCTCAGCATGCTTACCTTTCTGCCTGCTCAGAACACAGGTCCCCAGTACCACATCCTCAGGGGGGGCTCTCTTGTCTTTCCAAGCTGCCCTAGTGGTACACTCCCAGCAAGTAGGCCAAAGCCATCACCTTCTCTTCCTGCTCCTTCCTTACAGTCCTTCTGTGTGAAACTGTACCTGGTTTCAGATTCTGGATGATGAAGAGGGAGCAGAGTAGATCTCACTTTAGACAACTTCACCTATGTGATCTTTATGGGGCCAAGGTCAAAAGCACATTTGTCGACTGAGGGACTGTTTTCCTTTGATGGCCTTCTTGCAGCGCATACCCTTTGCTACCCTATGACAGGAACTATGGTCCTGGGACACTGCCCAGCCAGTTTCAGTAGCGACTCCAATGGGATTTGGGCTTGGGAAGTCAAGATGAGCAACAAGAGTCATATGGCTGGAGTTTGGCACTCTTTCTGAGAACTCTCTCCACCCAAAGACTAGCATCTCTGAGAACTTCTAAATATTTGTGAACTCTTTGTAACAGTTTCAAACCATCCACATCTGAGGTTGTGTAGGGGTGCTCAAAGGAAACCACTTCTCACATTCACTTACACAGCATCTAGGTGCCAGCACTGTCCCCATGCCCGTTTCTCTACAAACTCCCCCAGGGTTAGGGAAAAGGCATGTGCAAACACGGCAAGGCAGAGATCAGAAGTCCTCCCCACATGGTGCCCTGGCCACTCCACTGTTTGCCTTCCCCCAGGGAAGAGATGGGCTGCTCTTGAAGCTGTGGATGAAAGGCTGCAGGACAGAAAGCCTGAGCTGTGTGTGAGGTCAAGGCCTATGTAATTAGTCTTTAGGGGGCCTGATCTGCTGATCAGCTTCAAGGCTTTGAAATTTGCCTTAAGGGATGTCCTCCTACTGGGTTCACAAAAGAAGTTCCCAGGGGCTCGAGGTGAGGTCTAGCATAGGAGTGAGATCATGGATGGACAAACACTTTGAAGAGGTGGATGTGCTGTTGTTATGATAAGGAGAACCACCACAGCTAACTACGGGGTGGCAATCCTCAAGGGCCCTGTGGTGAGTAGTGCAATCACCGACAATACAACACTTTGGCTCTGAGGGCTAAATCAATGTCGCATAAACAACTACAACTCTCACGGAGGAGACACATTGTACACACTATGGTAATCTCGACACCACCACAACATGGACTCATTAGAAAACTATGGAGGAAACGCATTGCTAGCTGGTCTGCAACTGGTGCTACATCTCTGTTACTAATGGCACTAGAGATCGAAAGTCTAGGTACTTGTCTCTCTAATCCAGCTTGGGAAGTTCTGTAACTTCTCTTGATTCATCCGCTTGAGAAGTTCTATATTATTATTTTCCATGTCTATCAATACTCAGTTTTGCTTACAACTTACCATTACTTAATTTAATAAATTTATATTTTATACTAAAAAGTACAATGTAACCTTAGCTGCACACTAGATGTAGGAATTTAGGACTGCAATATCCAAAAATTTTGTTGTACAGTAAATCATATGCTTACTGGTATTTAGTCCTTACTGTGTAAGGCACTGTTCTAAATGGAAATAAATACTAACTTAATCTTCAAAGTCAGATCTTAGGCAGGTGCTATTACTATCTCTATCAGTTATTTTCTCCTTGCTTTGACAAAATACCTGAATAGAAGGTACACAGTCCGCCATGGCATAGAAGCCTTGGTGGCAGGAGCATGAGGTGGTTGGTCACACTACATCCAGTCAAGAAGCAGAGACATAAATGCTGATGCTCACTTCAACTCTCTGCTTTTTCTCTCTTGTTGCTTGTCACTGCAAATACCAGAAGAGATGGCCTCTGAATTCTGAGATTCTCTTGACTCTGCCTCCGATCACTGTAGGCACACGGGGATTACAAAAAGGTGTACTACATGCAACTGATTTTATGTGGGTTCTGGGAATCTAATATCCAGTCGTCAGGTTTCACTATCCACACGGCAATACATAGAACATTTACCAAACAGAACTTATTAAGATTGGCTTACTCACAGGGAGCTGGGAGCCTGGCAATGGCATCTGCAGGCTGGAGAGGCTGAGAACCCACCATCTCGGTCTATGAAGCTGGTGCCTCAGCAGCCCCACTTCAGCACTGTTGGCCAAGAAGTTCCCTGGAGACACTAGTGGAGTCCACGTCAGCACTGCAGACTGAAGCACCTGAGGACAGTAGTCACTAGTAGAGTCCACATCAGGGGTGAAGACTGAGGTCAGTTGAGGATAGTGACAGCAACAGACAGCAAAGGCAAGCAGGTGGCCCTTCTTCCTCCTTTGACCTGTCACATTTGACAATGTCACCCACCTGAAGGGCTGCCCTTACTGTCTGCTAACGTTCTCTGCAAACCCCTCACTGGCATGCCCACAGATGTCTCCTAAGTGGTATCTAAATTCTATCACATTGACCAGGCCAGTCATGATAGGTCCCATGCCAAACCCATAATCAGCCATGTGACCTGTCATCTGTACAGTGAGGTCGTCCTTGGGTAGAGGCTAAGTGGTGTGTACTAGAGGACATGTTTAAATCCTAAATCTGAGGCCTGTGACTCTTACCTTGCATGGCAAAAGATGTGACTAAGGAGTTTTTGAGGATTTGTCCTGGACTATGAAAAGGGCCCCATGAAAAAAATAAAGGATACCAGAGTGGGTCTGTGACACATATTGAAGATGTAACAGAAGAGGTAACCCACAAGTCAAGAGCTGGAAGACATAAAGAACAGGTTTGCCCCAGAGCCTCCGGAGGGGCTGTGACCATGGCACACCTGACCTCCATGACTATTTTAGAAGGAATTTCTGTTGTTTTAAGCATGGCGATCATTTGATACAGCAGCCACAAATTACTTTGGTTGCCTCCTAAGGGAAATAAGTGGGGGAATGTGTAAGTGCTGTCAGTTCTTATTCAGACACACACTCTTCACTAGTTACATTCCACTAGGATTTCCACTATGCAAGTTACCCTTGTCATGGACCAACTCTAGATGGTAGGCAAGTTCCTGGGGCTTTCATTTCTTCCCAGAGTTCAGGATTTCTTTGGAGTGTTTTGTAGCTTCCCAAAGGAAGTTACAACCACCTTAGCCAAGTCTTGATCTTGAGGCCAATTACAGTCTCCTCTCCAGTCACAGATAAATCCCAAGTCAGCTTCAGGTGCCCTCTGTTCAGGGCAAGTAAGGCAAGTTTCCTTGGAGCAGCAAGATTGTTTATCTGGGAAATTGTTCTTGACACTGTGTTTTTCACAACACACACTAGATGAGGGTATTATCTTCCCTGCTATGACAACCAGTTAATTTCTTAGAACAATGTCAGTGGTTCTGGGAAACAAACTTACCTGCTCTCCCTACCAGTACCAGGTCAAGAACCACTGATTTCTACCCATGGCATAGATCAATGACCAAATGTTTATCTACTCTTGCTGGGCCCAATCTCAAGCTGCACATTAAGATTTGTCCTAAGGATGGGGAAAGCTCAGTGGCAGGACATTTGCCTGACTTGAGTCCTCCTGGGAAGTAGGTACAAACAGAGCAGAGACTGATTTTTGGACTGGTCCTCTTCTCACCTCACTTGAGGAAGGGTGTCTCTGCTGTTGTCCTCTGGTGCACAACTTGTCTTCAGCTCCCACCTCACTGTCAGCATGCTGGGAGCTCAGGTGCATGCCTGTTTCCAGCAGTGTAAGTGGAGTCTGGTAAGGATCAAACTCAGGTATTCTGGCTTGAGAAGTGAGTGATCCAAGTATTATTTTTAAGTTATACACCCTGTTGAAAAAATAAAATTAAAAAGCTACAAAAAGGTGGTGTTTCAGTGTCTTGGAAAATTTTGATCTTTTATGGATATGCTGCTTATAGACATGACTATTGTCAAGATAATTATCACAACAGAGGAGGCCTAAGTCTGAAGCTAACATGGGAGAGAGACAGAGGTGGAAGAAGTGACTTGAGACCCTGTGACCAGTGTCTTTGTTGTCCAGTTTCACATGGATGCTGTCTTCCGTGTGATGTCCCTCAAAGGCTGATACACGTATGGCCTCATGCCCCGCTGGTGGTGCAATTGTGGAAGGTGGTGAAAACTTTAGGTGGAGCCTTGATCAGGAAGGTCACTGAGGTGTCCCTCTGAATACTGAACTTTGCTCTAGCTGCTTCTTTAGGTCTGCCAAGGGGTGACCAGCCTCCTGCACTTTCTTCCATGTTTCTATTTTACCATAGCCCACAATCAGTGGACCCCAGGAGTGTGGGCTGAAATCATGGAAGCCATAGGGCATAGTAAATCCTGCCTCCATGAAGTTATCTATGTCAGGTATGTTGTCAGTTACAACTCAGTGAAGAACTGACAACTTGGACCTTCACATCTAAGAAGGAACAACTCTGAACAAGCATCCTACTTCAAGGTCTTTAGAGCTGGCCAGGACTTAAACCACACTGGACTTGAACCTTCGCTGCTATGTCAATTATAGAGTGACCTCGGTTCTTTTTCTTCAGCAGTAATGAGGATTGAACCCAGGGTCCTGTGCACACCAGGTGAGTACCTTACCACTGACCCACACTGCCACGACTTGGGATTTATCTGTGACTGGAGAGGAGACTGTAATTGGCCTCAAGATTGAGACCCAAGCCTAAAAACATTCATGTGTCAAGTACACCTACATGCACTGACTGAAGGTAACCTGAATCAGTATCTTCAATGGCTCTATTTTGCTCTGACTTCCCACACAAGATGAAGTGTGGGGGCTCCTGGTTGCAGCACACCAGTGGTCAGAGTTCCAGACTTTGAAACTGTAGACTAGAAAATGCCTGGGGCTTCCTAAACTCACCTCTACCTTTCCTACCCAAGAAGACTTGACATGTTTACCTCCATTTACCATATCATGAACCATTATGCAGTAGCAGTTTCTTCTTTTTGGATCTAAGACTTTACTGTAATGGGTGAGGAAAGGGGGCAGAGGACGAGGGTGCATGACCCAGTGAGAGAGGGGGCATAGGGAGAGGATTACACAAATCTGAGTAGCAGGACACCCAGAAAAGAGTCCCATAGTAGTTTCTAAGACTGATTTAAATGATGATTTAAACATATTTAAAATTGGTTAGGGCTTAACTAAATATTTAGCTCCTTTTCAACTTTATAAAAGAATAGCTGTTTTAAAGTACTTTGTGTGTGGGCATGTTGAGCCTGATAACACTAGGTCTGTATAACTTTACTCTTTGCTTGGGAAGTTTTACAGATTTAAAAAGAATCACTTTATTTATCTACAAGTTCATGTTTAAAAGTATGCACTACATTAAAATGAGGAAACATAGAACACAGTCTACTCAGAACATTTTCAAATGTGTCAATGGCAGGCAGAAGCTAGGCGCAAGGAAGAACATAAGATCTGCCATTGGAGGAGGAAAAGAAAGGACCTTCAGTAAGCAGAACTGCAAGGAGTACCATCATTCACCCTACTACACTGCCATGTTAGCACCACCTGGAAGTGATATATTTTGGGTACAGTGTGAGAAAAAAGAGACCAGCAAGATTTTCTAATTATTTGTAAATCAACTTAAAAGTAGAGAATTACCAAATTTTAAATTCTGACATATACAAATTCACAGTAAATAGGAAGCTTCATGACTTGTATTTTTAATATATTTTTATTTATTTATTTGACATAAAGAGGCAAAGAGACACCCACACAGAGAGAGAGAGAGAGAGAGAGAGAGAGAATGGGCACACCAGGACCTCAGCCACTGCAAACTCCAGACGCATGCAGCCCCTTGTGCATCTGGCTTACATGGGTCCTGGAGAGTCGAACCTGGATCCTTTGGTTTTTCAGGCAAATGCCTTAACCGCTAAGCCATCTCTCCAGCCCCAACTTGTTTTTTTGTTTTTTTTTTTAAGGCATTTCTCAAAAAAAAAAAGGAAGTCAGCCAAAAGAACAGTACATGATCTTAGCAGGGTATTCATAGTGTTGAGTAAACACCAGGAATAAAACTGACATTCAAGTTTCTTATAACCCTCATGCAATTACTCCAAACCCCTAGTACTGCCACTCCAGTGAGAAGTATGGGAATCCTGCTAGGACAACAGCTGAGCACTGCTGCCTAGCACTCAGCTTCTCCCGACTGTCAGCAACCACTTTGCTGCTGAAAGTCTACACACCAAGGCTTCAGATGAAGGGTCAATAAGGCTGTGCCCACTGTTACAGCTGAGTGACATTTGGTGTATGGCATGCCAGTCTTCCACATGTTCTGAATTTTAAAAGCCTTGGAAAGCAAGTTACTCAAGTATTAACAGTGATCTACCATCAAGGAAAATATACTCAATCTAGTACTATACAACAACCTCCTCTGGATCTTCTTACTACGCTACACCTTTTCTTCCTGTACTGTTGTGCATTCTTGTACTAAACACTGAACTTCCCAGGATATCTGAGAAGACATGATTTGAACCTCAGTGTAAAATGAGTTAAGTGGCAAGAGCTCCAAGGAAGTTAACAGGCAGGGTAAGTAAAAATGATCTTCATGCTCTGCTCTGGAAGTACTGAACCTACTTGTCCTCTGACATGTCATTCTCCATTCTTGAACTCTACAGCACACATGATAAATGATCTGACAAGGACACCCCTTCTAGGTGCCACAGGACACTACACTTCCGCCTCTCCTAGAAACCAGCATGATTAAGCAGCAGCACTGGCACATGAGAGGCCCTTATTTCTGCTGTTCCCAGAATGCTCTGGTGTTGACCCCATACAATCACCTCACCAGTGGCAGACTTTGGCCTGTACAAGTCCACAAGAAAAATACTCATTTTAAAATTTTGGTTATTTATTTACTTTATTTTTGAAGTGCTAGGCATTGAATCTAAGGCCTTCCATGTGCTAGGAAAGCTCTCTAGAACTCAGTTACATCCCCAGTTATACCCATCTTTATATACATAAACCTATGTTGCTTCTAAACTTAAATCTTCTCTGAGCTGCAACCTTTGTAAAGCTAAGTATACAGCAAGTCATCTTTTGTGGCTTTTCAGTCTTCTGGAGATGCAGAGTGTAGCACTTCCAAGCACTTGAACGTGTGAGGTGCATGTCAATTCTCAGGGCCTTTGGAATCATGACAGACGACTCAGTCTTCTCAGGGGTGGTTTGAAGCCTTTGCTGAAGTCTGAAGATAATCAACACAGGCTGAAGAATGGCTTCAGCGCCTGTGAGGTCCTCATTGTGTGCCAGCTGAAAAGCTCATGTGTACTTCATAAGAGAATGTCATTCCCTTCAATATGGACCACAGCATCATCTGACTGCACATTCTTTTCCTTGCTAAGCAGGGACAAGGTTGTTCAGCACACAGCGATGACCTGTCCTCTTAGGGCAGGGAGAAGCAGTTGAACCTGTCCACCATAGCAGTCAACAGTATAGCACACTGTGAACATGGGCAGCCACTGCCTGTGCAGAGCCAGGGCACTGTCTAGGCCCCATCCACATGTGGCAGCTACACAGCTCAGCTGTCACTGCAGAGCCAGGCCACTGTCTAGGCCCCATCCACATGTGGCAGCTACACAGCTCAGCTGTCACTGCAGAGCCAGGGCCACTGTCTAGGCCCCATCCACATGTGGTAACTACACAGCTAAGCTGTCACTGCAGAGCCAGGCCACTGTCTAGGCCCCATCCACGTGTGGTAACTACACAGCTCAGCTGTCGCTGCAGAGCCAGGCCACTGTCTAGGCCCCATCCACATGTGGTAACTACACAGCTCAGCTGTCACTGCAGAGCCAGGCCACTGTCTAGGCCCCATCCACATGTGGCAGCTACACAGCTCAGCTGTCACTGCAGAGCCAGGCCACTGTCTAGGCCCCATCCACATGTGGTAACTACACAGCTAAGCTGTCACTGCAGAGCCAGGCCACTGTCTAGCCCCCATCCACGTGTGGTAACTACACAGCTCAGCTGTCGCTGCAGAGCCAGGGCACTGTCTAGGCCCCATCCACGTGTGGCAGCCACACAGCTCAGCTGTCGCTGCAGAGCCAGGGCACTGTCTAGGCCCCATCCACGTGTGGCAGCCACACAGCTCAGCTGTCGCTGCAGAGCCAGGGCACTGTCTAGGCCCCATCCACGTGTGGTAACTACACAGCTCAGCTGTCGCTGCAGAGCCAGGGCACTGTCTAGGCCCCATCCACATGTATTAACTACACAGCTCAGCTGTCACTGCAGAGCCAGGGCACTGTCTAGGGCCCCATCCACGTGTGGTAACTACACAGCTCAGCTGTCGCTGCAGAGCCAGGGCACTGTCTAGGTCCCCATCCATGTGTGGTAACTACACAGCTCAGCTGTCACTGCAGAGCCAGGGCACTGTCTAGGGCCCCATCCACGTGTGGCAGCCACACAGCTCAGCTGTCACTGCAGAGCCAGGGCACTGTCTAGGGCCCCATCCACGTGTGGAAACTACACAGCTCAGCTGTCACGGCAGAGCCAGGGCACTGTCTAGGTCCCCATCCACGTGTGGCAGCCACACAGCTCAGCTGTCACTGCAGTCGAAGCACCCACACACTACACCCAAGAGCGGTCGTGCTCCCCAGCTCTGCTTAGCAACATGACACTTTATATTAATTTTCACACCCAAAACCCTTTTAAAAACCCATTTAAAGTACAAATCCAATTCCTAGTGCACAGGCCCTGAAAAGCAATCAGACTGCCTGCATACTATAGCTGCTCTCTCCTATGCAGGCCTTTATATGTTAATGTCTGAAATGTTTTATGTGTTAATGTTATAAAAATGTTCCAAATTACTGCCTTGAAAGATGTAGTTTTTAAATTTTTCATTTAAAATGTTATACCTCACAAGTTTGTTTGTGAATAAATATATTCACATGAAAGAGGGTAATTCAAAAACATGTACTAGAAAACTAGAACTTTTATTCTACGTAATATAAAACAGTATGCATAGACTTGGTACATAATTACTTAGATTTACTTCAGGGAAAAAAAAAAAACAATGAAAAAAGGGTTATGAATCTCAGTTCCTTGTATGAAACCTACTGGAACCAGTAATCACGTGCATGTACAACTACCAACTGTAAGCATATGATTTATACCTAGGAATCAGAACAGCTAGAAGAGCTCTGATTGCTTCTTTACAACTGCACCCTTAGATCACAGGACACCAAGAGACAATTTTGAAAAGAAACCTCAGCCTCCACAGCACAAGGAAAACAGAAGACCGTGTCCATAATTGTGACGGAGTTAAGTCTAAAAACCTTCATTCTGAGGTGCCTTCATCAAAGGTAACATGATGCTCTGCTTCATCCACATGGAGATCTTCATCTCCAACGGTTCTTAAACACAAGATCCAATTTGCAGGAACTTCCACCTGTTTCCTACTTCAAGATACTAATAAAAAGGTACTCTGCTAGCAAGTGTGTGGGTGAAAAAAAAAGATTTGAATATAAAATGGTTACCAACTCTAGTCTCACCCATTTACAACTTTAGGTGTTGAGACCTAATAGGTGTCTTGTGCTTAACCATCATGAATAGAGCTCAACCTTCTACTGTAATCCTCAGTGCCATCTCTTCATTTCTTCTTCTGCGAACGTAAGAGATCACTTCGTCCAACTTCAGCCATTTGTTTTTCCCAAGACTTGATCTCATTAGCATAACGAATTTTGTCATCATTAGAAAGTTGAACATATACCTGATAAAAAGTATAATGGTAAAAAGCTTTATTTAGAAAACAGCAATTTCTAGAATGCTTCCACATATATATATATTGTGTCCCTATTGTCTACATATGAAAGGGGCATGGAAAAAAATGTTTGAGAGAGAGGTTGAGAGAAAATGCATGCTTAAGTTGTCAGGCTCAGGGTGTGGAGATGTGGTGATGCAGAGGAGGGTTACCACCACCCATTACAGAAGACATGTTAAGAGGCTGTTGTTCATGTGTGCACACACAGAGGCATGGCTTATGTTCACACGAGTGGAGGCCAGAGGAGGCTCGCCACCACCACCCATTACAGCAGACATACTAAGAGGCTATCGCTCGTGTGCACACAGAGGTGTGGCTTATGCACACACATGTGGAGGTCAGAGGAGGGTCACCAACACCCATTACAGCAGACATGCTAAGAGGCTGTTGTTTGTGTTAAGTGCACACAAAGGCATGGCTTATGCACACACGAGTGGAAGCCAAAGGAGGATGCTGAGTATCCACCTCTATTGCTCTTCTGCCTTTTTTTCTTAAGACGTGGCTTCACACAGCCTGCAGCATGGCTTTTCAGCTAGACTGGGTGACCAGTGATCCAGTGATCTTATCTCCACACTTCTCAGTGCTGGGATCACAGGTGTGCACAGCCACATCAAGGGATCTGAACTCAGGCCCTCTTCCTTGTGCGGCAAGTGCACTTCTCCACAGAGCCATCTTCCATGCCTTTGAGGGTTTGTTGTTGTTGTTGTTTAATTTACTTGCAAACAGAGAGAGAGAGAATGGCATGCCAGGGCTCCTGCCACTACAGATGAACTCCAGATGCACATGCCACTGTGCTTCTGGCTTTATGTGAGTACTGGGGAATCAAACCCAGGCTGTCATGCTTTGTGAGCAAGTGCCTTAAGGGCTGAGCCATCTCTCCAACCTGAGGGATACTTAAAAGCCAATTTTACTCCATCAGTAAGCAATGAGAGGAAAGCCAGGTTGATTTTGATAATATAAAGCGACCTCTGAGTACTGTCAGTAGTAGTAGCAGGCATTTAGACTAATACCAACTTACTTGCTTTTGAGAGGAAGGCAGAATTTTCCACATCTCATATACAGACTTCATCTTTTCCTACAAGACAATACATACTTTAGTACATATAAGGATTTTGGCAATAAAAACTTCATTATTCATTCCAACAAAACAACCCAGCTGTTAACAGCAGGCCACACTGCATCTACTTAACACCATATTTATATACAAAATCATTATTCTAAAATTTGTGCATGAATGTTTAGGTATAACCCTAGGAACAATAATAAGTCTAATTCTACATAGCTGAATGTAATTATACGAACAGGAAAAGGTCCCCTTTCCCTCCCTTAGGCTTCATTGTCTACAAAACAAATGTGGGGCTGGAGAAGATGGCTCAGTGGACAAAGGCACTTTGCTTGCAAAGCCTGCCTGGCCTGAATTCAGCTCCCCAGCACCCACATAAAGGCAGATGCACAAAGTGGTGCACGTATCTGAAGTTTGTTGGCAGGGGCAAGAGGCCCTGGTACACACACCCTGTCCCTCTATGCATGCAAATAAATAAAATAAAAATTTTTTAAGAAAACAAAAATGTGACTTAATGGCTAGAGAGAGGGTTCAATTAGTAAAGTGCCTGCCACATCCCGCCTGAAGACATGTGCTCAGATTCTGAGCACCCACATTAAAAGTCAGGCATGGCAATTCTTATACTCCCCGCACTGGGGGTGGGGAGACAGGAGGACTCTTGAGGCTGGCTGGCTGGTAAGCTCTAGATTCAGTGCAAGTCCCTGTCTCAATAAATAAGCTGGAGGGAAGTTGAGGAAGACACTGACACTGAACTCTGGCCTCCAGTCACATGTGCACCCATCGGCCAAGTGCTGGGATTATAGGTGCACAGACACTACCAGGCTTTACATTAATTTTTGTTTTGTAGGTTTTTTCATTATTTTTTAAGATTCTTATTTATTTGCATATGGGAGGAGACACCAAGCTTCTTGTTACTTTTTTGTATCCAGATGACATGAGTGGCTTGGGAATTGAACCTGAGCTGACAAGCTCTGCAAGTAAGTGCCTTTAACCGCTGAGTCATCTTCCCAGCTCCTTGCTTCTTTAACTGCTTTTTGAGGCAGGGTCTCACTCTAGCCCAGGCTGACCTAGGGATCTGCCTACCTCAGCCCTTGGGTGCTGGGATTAAAGGTGTGTACCAGCGCATCCAGTAAGTTTTGTATTTCTCACAATTAACAACAACAAAAACTTACAACAAGCTAGATAGAAGAAATACTTGTGAAAACTTTGAAGGTGCCTAATCTAAGAAATATGAAGACAAAGACAGTTTCTAGACATGTTTAAATTGAAAAACGAATAGTCCATATATTCTAACTGGGAGAGATACCATGCCAGAGTACGAGTAAATCGGGGAAAAAGTAACGAGAGCACAGGAGGAAGGGGCACAGGATGAGTGAGGATGCAGGAAGACAAGGGAAGAGCACGGGATGCTGGCTGTCCTCTGGACACAAAATGCAACAGCAACAATGGAACAAGCCAGGCTCCTCATATAACTGACAGACCATCTAATACACACAAATACACTGACGACTAAAGAGCTTGGGCTTGAATTACTGACTATCCCTGATACAAAGGAACAAACAAAATACGATCACCTTTAGCAAAATTAAGTTTGTTATAAGAAAAGTAACTGTAGTATATGGTATAACCCAGCTATGATTATAGTTCACATGATAATGATATACACATGTTTAATACTGATCTAATCAAGATATAATATCCTGGGAGGTAGAAAAAATTGAAATTTAAATGCTTAATTTCTAAAATATAAAATGGACAATGTAGCTGGGAATGGTGGCACATGCCTTTAATCCCATCACTTGGGAGGTACAGGTGGGAGGATTACTGTGAGTTCAAGGCCAGCCCAAGACTACAGAGTGAATTCCAGGTTAGCCTGGGCTAGAATGAGACTCCCCTCAAAAAAAATAAAACAAAAGATAAGTAATGTAATAACGGTGGGGGGGCAACAATTTAAGGATTTTTGGAGGGATGGAGGGAATATTTCAGGCATGCCAAAGACAGTGCACTGGACTCTGGAGTAGAGAATACAACAGGGGAGGGAAAACTGCTTAAAAACCAACCTGCAAAAGTATTATGAACGCTAGATGTGGTGGTGCACACCTTGAATTCCAGAACTCAGGAAACAAAGGTAGGAGAATTGCTGTGAGTTTGAAGCCAACCTGAGCTAGAGCAACACCCCACCTCAGAAAACAAACAACAAAAAAGTATTATGATTCTTTAAACTATGAGGATGTGCAATCAATATGTAAATATAGTGCGTGTGTGTGTGTGTGTGTGTGTGTGTGTGTGTGTGTATTTTATCAGAGTTCTGGGATATTTGGACAGGCCTCCCTATGTGGCTCAGACTAGTCCAGCATCCTCTACTAATGCTGGCCTTGACACAATGGTCCTCTTGCTTGACCTCTCAAGTGCTGGGGTCACAGGCATAAACCACTATGCCCAACCTAACCAATATTTTCTAAATGAGTAATAACATAGTCAGGTTATATTTCTATTTCTAGGGACAAGGCCCAGCCATTAAGGTTTCTAGATGATTCCAAGTTATTGCCAGAGTAGAAAAGCACTTAAGCACAGAATTGAACAATTCTCCAGCATACAACCTTCCCATACTGTTAAAACACAATCAAAAAAAAAAAAAAAAAAAAAGGAATCCAAAGTAAAATGGTGGCTCAGCAAAGCCCAACTGAGAAGAGGTAAGTAAGCCTGCACCTGAGTGACAGAATTAACTAAAAACCACAGGAATAATCAGAGATGTGCCCAGCCAAGAAAGCCCATAACGCAGGGCTTGTGAAATAAAACAGAGCCAAATAACTCCAGGGGTAGAGAGCCAGAAGTCTGAGTTCAGGCTAACATGGTGGAGATCTGAACTTCCACTTATACTGTGACCTGTTACAGGAGGTTTTCCTGTTTGGAGGTTCTAAGGAGACACATGAAAAGACTAGACCCCAGACTGACAAGCCTTTTGGTGTGACACATTCATGTAATGACATTCACATGTATAAACTTTCTATTGGGGATAACAAAAACTGTCTAAAAGGATATAACATAAAGCAATAGGTTATACTCAATTCCCAGTAAAAAATATTATAGCTTTACTCTCATTTTTGCCCCAGTAGTTATAAAACAGTAACTGCTGGAAAAGAAGTTTCTAGAACTTTATCATCTCTATACATGTGAAGACTTTCTTTATTTTAAATGTTAAAAGTTGGCAAGAGAGGTTAAAAAAAAAAACACTGCATGTTTTCTTTCATAAGCAACCCTATGTGCAACTATGTATACATGCATGTGTATTCATGACATAAAGGCAGATGTGGAGACCAGTGAAGGAGGAGGCAGCAGCAGGAGGGGCACACAAAGTACAAATGATTCATATGTATGAAAAGTTCTTTAAAACAGGGGCAGGATATATATATGTGTTGGCAACTGTATAGTCAAGTTAACCGCATGTGGTATGAACAGGACTTCCTTTGTTTTCACGGGTGGTGAGGATCACACCCAGGGCCTTACATAGACCAGGTTCAAGAGCCTGTCTCTCAGAGACCCATAAAGAGGTCCTTACTCAATTTAATGTCTGCAATCACTACTTTCCTTAATCATGCATCACATCTTTAGAATTTCCTAAGAAATTTTAAATTAAAATAAACAAAAATTAAACAAGTGCAATTCTGTTTACCTGCAATGTTTCACCAGAAGCTTCTTGGAATTTTTCAGACATATAAATGTTATAAGCTGAGCGAGCTCTTTTTGGTTTCCCAAGCACTGTTAATTCCTAAATAACAAAAACAGAAGTGTCATAAAGTTTATCTCTGCAAGACTTAATTTTACCTATATGAACTGTTCACGACTATGCATTACAGAACTAAAGTGAATGTTGTGATTTTTTTTCCTTTCTTTTTTTTTTAATGTTTATTTGCAAGCAGACAGACAGACAGACAGAATGGCGGCAACAGGGCTTCCAGCTGCTGCAAATGAATTCCAGATGCAATGTGCCACTTTGTGCGTCTGGCTTTATGTGAGTACTGAAAATCCTGGGTTGTTAGGCTTTATAGGCAAGTGCCTCTAGCAAATCAATCTCTCCAGGCCCCACCCCCCCTTTTTTTTCCCTGAAACAGGGTCTTGTTACGTAACCTGACCTGGAACTACCTATGTAGACCATGTTAGTCTCAAACTTGCAGTGATCCTCCTACCACTGCCTCTTACATGCTGAATTATAAGCCTCTATTACCATGCCCAGCAAATATTATCACTTTCATATAAAATGCTTACTGGGAGACTTCTGATTAAGATGGCAGCATAGGAACCAAGCAATAGCAGCCTGGGGGAGAAAAAGACAAAAAAAAAAAAAAAAAAAAAAACCAGCAAAATACACTCTTCTACTAAAAAGTGAGGTGTGTAAGAAATTACCAACGGCAGCAGAGAAGTAGGAGAGATCCAGAGCATCCAGAGCCCACACAGGCAGGCGGAAGCGGCTCCAGCGGTGGCACCAGGGCCACGGGGCCACAGCTGCAAGGCTCAGCTTGAGCTGCAGGAAAAGCCAGGTGAGGGGATTTTCCACTCACACCAGAGCTCTTTGCAAACTCCAGAAACGTGGAGAACCACAGAGGTAGAGGATCACGTGGACCAGCAGGAGAACTAGACCCACCATGCACAGCCTCCCCTCCCCCACCGCCAGTGCAAGTCCCAGCAAGCACCAGAGACCTGGGGAAGGGAGATCACAGCACCCATCAACAATGCCCAGAGCAGCGATCCAGCGACCCAGCCAGCCTACTTGAACCCACAGTGCACCAAAGAGGGACCCAAGCAGGAGTGCAGCATTATAAGACCAAAACCATCCCAAAAGGTAACTGGGATTACACCAGGTCAGTACCTGCCAAATAAACCTGGTATATAGGCCTGAACTGGAAGTGCTAATTGCACCTTCCATATCAGGATAAATTATATGTTAAGTCTGATGGATGGTCAGATTTGCCATTCCTAAATAAGCTATATTTTGGTCTTGTTATTTGTTGCTCCTTGATTTATAGTAGCTTTGGTTCCTCTTCTGTTGTACATTAGGGAAGGGTCTCACTTGGTCAACAGACCAGAAATCTTAACGTCCTTGTTGACAGCCTACTTGAATACTCTCATAGCAGGCAAACCCAACACCTAGGGTCACTTTTGTAGATACTCTGAGAGCCTTGAGAGCCACACCTAGCACCTTAAGCTCCTACCCTGAAGATATATAATGATTGACTGATTTATCTGCAGCTAACTAGAAAATCCAAGCATTAAATTAATCCAAGATACAAAAATATATACATAACACAAGAAACACCAAAAATCAAGATAATATAAATCCACCAAAAAGTATTAATGCATCAGAAATTACCTCCAGTGAGAATGAGTTAGAGGAAATGCCTGAGAAAGATTTCCAAAGAATGATTATAAATATGCTCAAAGAAGTCAAAGAAGAAATCAAAGGAATGAAAGAGGAAATCAAAGGAATCAAAGAAGACACAGGACACCAATTTAATGAAATAAAGAGGCCAATACAAGACATAAATAAGGAAATAGAAATAATAAAGAAAAACCAGTCAGAATTACTAGCAGTGAAGAACACAGTTAATGAAATAAAAATCTCTGTAGAAAATCTCACCAGTACAATGGATGAAGGAGAGGACAGAATATCTAAACTAGAAGACCAGGTGGCAGATCTAATACAGTCCAACAAAGAAAAAGCCAAACTAATAGGAAAGTATAAATAGGAATTTCAAGATATTCGGGACACTATGAAAAGATCAAACATAAGAATTCACGGTGTACTGGGAGGAGAAGAATTTCACTCCAAAGGCATAGGTGTTTTCAACAAAATCATACAAGAAAACTTCCCCCAAATTGGGAAAGAGGTGCCAATGCAGATACAGGAATTCTTTAGAACACCAACCAGACAAAACCTGGAAAGAACCTCTCTCCTCGCCATATTATAATCAAACTACCAAACACACAAACCAAAGAAAAAATATTGAAAGCAGTTAGACAGAATAATAAAATGCTTACTGGGGCAGGAGGGTTAAGTTTTTTTTGCTTGCACCAAGTTTTAAAAATTACAATATAGGCCAGGTGTGGTGGCACACGCCTTTAATCCCAGCGCTGGGGAGGCAGAGGTAGGAGGATGGCCATGAGTTCAAGGCCACCCTGAGACTACATAGTGAATTCCAGGTCAGCCTGAGCTAGAGTGAAACCCTACCTCGGGAAAAAAAAAAAAAAATTACAATATAGCCGAGAATGGTGGCACACACCTTTAATCCTAGCACTTGGGAGGCAAAGGTAGGAGGATCAGTGTGTGTTGGAGGCCAGCCTAAGACTACATAGTGAATGCCAGGTCAGCCGGGCTATAGTGAGACCCTACCTCAAAAACAAACAAAAAATTACAATATAGTCCATGAGTTATTTTTCCATACAAAAACATTTTCTTTACATTTTATTTCCATGAACTGAGCATATACATAAAAACTTTTAGCTGGGTGTGGTGGCACACACCTTTAATCCTAGCACTTGGGAGGCAGAGGTAGGAGGATGACCGTGAGTTCAAGGTCACCCTGAGATTACATAGCAAATTCCAGGTCAGCCTGAGCGAGTGTGAAACCCCACCTCAAAAAAAAAAAAAAAAAAAAAAAAACTTTTAAGCCAGACCAGAGAGATGGTTTAAGGGTTAAGGAGCTTGACTACAAAGCCTAAGGACTCATGTTCAACTCTCCAGATCCCGTGTAAGCACAAAGTGACACAAGCACACAAGGTCACGCACACATCTGGAGTTCGATTGCAGTGGCTGGAGGCCCTGGCACACCAATATTCTCTCTCTTTCATTAAAAACAAAGGGGGGGGGGGCAGTCTGTTGGGCTTGCCTCAAAAAAAAAAGTTAAAAAAAGCAAAACAACGAACAAACAAACAAGAACCCCTTTAATACCAGTTTTATCCTTTCAGGATACTACCATCCCCTCAGCCCAAGTGCATGTGCCCACTGCAGCTCACAAGCATAGGACTGTCTGCTTGGTCACCTCTCAACATTAAAAGTTTAACAGATGCTTCCAGGCGTGGTAGTGCACATCCTTAATCCCAGCACTGCCCGAGGCCAGCTGAGACTACACAGTGAACTCCAGATTAGCCTGGGATAGAGTAAGACCCTACCTCAAAATAAAAAACAAAAGTTCAACAGATGTGCTCAATTCTCTTTACCCGGTACCAAAAAGAGAACACTATAGAAAAGAATGCTCATATTGCTGCTGTTTAGATCCCAAATTCAGAGAATGAAAGATACTGCATTATCCTATTTGTTTTCTGTATCTGGACAGTAGCAAAAGATGAATTTATAAAACAAATCTCATCTTTATTCAGCAGTAAAAGCAAGGATTCCGTAATTTACACTCTTCCTAAATCTCAACCGAAACTGAACTGGGACAGACTCTAGGCACTTTTTTATAATTAAGCCTAGTTATTTTTCCCTTTTTTCTAACTCACTGCTAGGGATTTCTCTCCTAAATGCCTTACATGCAACTTCCTGGACCATACAGTTTTTGAATCAGTTTGCACTAGAAACCTTTAATGGGAAGAATTTCACCCAAGACTAGACATGTGGTGGTGCATGCCTAGTATAATGATTCGAATATAAAATGTTGCTGCACACGGCGGCACATGCCTTTAATCCCAGCACTCAGGAGGCAGAGGTAGGAGGGCTGTCCTAAGTTCAAGGTCAGCCTGAGACTACATAATGAATTCAGGTCACCCTGGGCTAAAGCTAAACCCTACCACAAAAATACACAAACACACACACAGAGACTCACACATCCTCATGTGTTTGAATTCTCACTCCCCAGTTGGCTGGCACTATTTGAAAAGGTTACAGAACCTTGCTGAAGGAGGTGTGTCACTGTGGGTGGGTCTTCGGGTGTCACTTCCCAGCCCTGCTTGCCACACTCAGCTCATTTTCTCTATTTCCTCTCTGCTGATGTAAACGTATGATGTCCAGACTCCTGGTACACTTTCCCCATGATAAAACTTCCCCTAAAGCTACAGGCCATCATCTGCTTTCCTTCCATCATCTGCTTCTGTTTGGGTGCTTGTCCCAACCATTAGATGGTCAACTACTGCACCTGTACTAAAATACAAGTGGCAGAGGAAGGAGGATCAGGAATTCAAGGCCAGCCTGAGCTACCTGATACCCTGTCTCAAAAATAAAATAAAGAACAAACAAAAGAAACAAAAGAAGCCCCCTACATCTGTCCAATCCTAAGTCCTGGCCCGGTCCTTTCTGTGCCTCAGAACACACTTCAGCAGTCACCTTTCCAAGTATTATTTCTGGTCGAGCTAGTTAGTTCCCTTCTATAAACTGGGCCAGCGACCTCAGGTCATCATGACTGACTTGCAACCAGGTGAGTCCCTCAACCAAGATCGCTTAAGCACTGTGTTCAGGGACAGACTCGCTGGCATCTCAGATCTGACGACTACTTGCTTAACAGCATAGAGCACAAAGCTGACCAACTCACACATAATTTGGAGTCCATAACAAAATGTAGTGTAAACTGAATTTTGCTGATTTTCTTGGATTTAAAAAAAAAAAAAAGTTTTATCTTGCTTTGTTTTGTTGAGGCAGGGTCTCTCTCTCTGGCCCAGGCTGACCTGAAATTCACTCTGTACCTTAGGCTGGTCTTAAACTGAGAGATCCTAATACCTTTGCTTCCCAAGTGCTAAGATTAATAGTGGCCACCACGCCAATCTTACTGCTCTTGTTTTTTAATGGAGTGTTGGATATCTCTACAAGTTTCCTCAGAAAACTGGTGACCCTGGAAGAGCTAATGCTGCTTTGTATGCATAAAATGCTGTCATTGCAGCCTTTTTATATGCAAACACATAAATGACATATATATCATACAAATGTCAACTATGGAAAAAAGTACCCCAGCTTTTGATGTTGAATGGCACTGCACAGACATTAACAGTCAAACTGGCTTAAACAACTAACATTAAACATTAAACTTAACATTTTACCCCATTTGTACAGGGGTAATGCACTATGTATGGTCTTATCTACAAGAGTTTGATTACAGAAAGTAATATTCTTTAAATAATGAAAAATATTAGAGTCTAACTTTGAAACAATGAATGTGAATTAATTTCTTAAGCTCGAGAAAACAAACTTTTAACTATGCATGTGTCTTAATAGCTACATCTTTGAAAAAAATAAAACTCTAAACTAAAGGTACTTCTTAGTTGCTCAATCATGTTGCCACTTTCTCTGCTGTGTTAATGAATTCAGTCTTCTGCATCAAACCCACCGTCACCTACAGAACTCAAGTCGACTGTTTTATACAACACCTAGAAGCAGAGTCTTGCTGTTCCTGACCTGGAGTTGCAGAGCTGTTTCTACAGCTTGCATACGAGTCCTACTGAAAACGGCAGCAAGGACTTCCAAGACAGACTCAGTGACAAATAGTCACTGCAGAAGATAAACTATCCCTTTTTTTTGTCTACCTGGACTACCCAACAGCATTCTACCATATCTCATATACTATTATTGACATGAAGGGAAAACTACCTATATATTCATGATTATACAGATGTCTATATATTTCAGTGAAACTCACTCTCTTTTTTGCTAGTGCATTCCTTTTTAAACGTTTTTGCAGGATTTCTTTTTTAAGAGCTTCTTTCTGACTTGGAGTTAGTGCTTTGTTAAATCTGTCCAGCTCTTCCTTGTATACCACCCAGTCTGCTTTATAAGCAGCTTCATAGACCTGTAAATAAATCAAGTAAGATGTCAATAAACTGTTGCTGGCAAACTCAACATAGCACTTCTGTCAGCAAAGACATGGCATAATTTCAGATGGGGACTGATTCAACCACCAGGTCAAATCTATACCCTGGACTTCTGGGGAGATGGCTCAGAGCTTGCTTACAAAGCCAGCTGGTGTGGGTTCAATTTCCCAGTACCCATATAAGGCCATACACAAAACTGCAGCTGCAAGAGACCCTGGTATGCACATTATCTCCCTCTCTCTCACACACACACAATTAAAAACAAAGGGGGGCTGGGGAAATGGCTTTGCAGTTAAGGTGTTTGTCTGCGAAGCCTAGGAACCCTGGGTTCGATTCTCCAGGATCCTCGTAAGCCAGATGCACAAGGGGCACATACATGCAACTGGAGTTCATCTGCAGTGGCTAGAGGCCCTGGTGTGCCCATTCTCTCTATCTACCTGTTCCTCTCTCTCTCTCTTTCAAATAAATAAATAAAATATTTTTTTTAAAAACTGTCCCCTAGGATGAAATGTTCTTTATATACTTGCTAATCTAGGTGGAAGAACAGTAGTTAGCCTTACTACAAAAGCAGTTAAACTGCAAACTTATCTCCACCTTGATACATCTCCCTTCTCACCATTCATTAATGTTCCCTTGTGGACAATGGATGGTTAAAAAAAAGAATGGGAGCTGGGGAGCTGCTCAGTGGTTAAAGGCACTTGCTTGCAAAGCCTGATGTTCTAAGTTCAATTCCCCAGTACCCAAGTAAAGCCAGATAAACAAAGTGGCACATGCATCTGAAATTCACATGCAGTGGCAAGAATCCTGGGACACCCATACTCTCTCTCCCTGGCCCCACTCAAAAGTATTTTTTTAAAAATGGGTCACATAGCTAGTTCCTTAAGACATGTCCACCATTCCTAATGCAGTGCAACTGGTCAGCCGGGCTGGAACTTTACATACTTACTTTTTTTTCTGACTCAGGAAGTTCCTGCCATCGCCTCCCAATTTCTTTAACTATGTCTAAATTTTTTGCTTCTGTGAAATGGGATAAAATGGAAACACGTGTCAATTTTATTTCTCAGAGGTTAATTACTAAAAACTTCCCATAAAGTACAATCAATTAGCTATAAAATCTAGCCATATTGCAGCGAACTCTACCACATTTAATAAAATTTTTCTTTATCCAGCAATGGTGCTAAGTACTACATCACAGACCACCAATACAGTCCTAAGAAACTGAATATCAGCTTAAGCACTAGGATAATCAACTGCTTCATGTTTATTTCCTTATTTCAGTCAAAACAATTTTAATGTCCTTCAGTAAGTATTAAGTTCATAAAACCTAACAAAACCACAAAATAGTCTTGCCCATATACCCCTTGTATTTCAATTACAGAAATACCATTTGGATACAAACTGTTCTAAAGTTAAGCCATTATTCTACCTTCCCTTCCTTGACTTAACTGGAATGATGTGGGTACAATGAACTTAACAACTGTTACTCCTCAGTCTTACATTTAAAAGATGTGGATACATACAAACCATCCACTGTGTCGCTTACCTATATTATAGCTTTTTGATTTTTCACATGTGTCCTGGTAGATACTGCTTAAAAAGGGCTTTAGGAATCAAAACCAAAAACTAACTTTTGTTAATGTAGCTATACCTTTATGCAGTAACCCTAAATGAAGACAATACAGCCTGTCTAAAGCTATGTGGAGATCTTTCCTACCTTCAAATCTTTTTGTCAGAAACTCAAGAGGTGAAATTAGCAGAATATTATAGTTTACAGAGCACTCACTATGTTACTTCACTACAACTTTACAAATAATGCCCATAACATTAAACAAGAGACAAAAGGTCCTCTAAAGTAAAAGCAACCAAGTTTCCAATTCTGCTTACTTTTACTTTTCCTCCCATAGCACTTTCAACTACAGGTTATTTTAAAAATTCTTTTCTGGGCTGAGAAGATGGCTCAGTGGTTAAAGGTGTTTGACTGAAAAACCTGCAGCCACCAGTTTTAACCCCCAAGCCATCCATATAAACACAAAAAGTGGTTTGCAGGGGCAAGAGGCTCTGTGTACATACACAAACATACAACCATACTTAATATATACACACATGCAAATAAATACTTTTTAAACAATTAAAAAACACTTTTCATTAGTTCTCATTTCTATTTGTTGTAAATTATCCAAGCCAGGCACTGTGAGGCACACCTTTAATCCCAGCACTAGGGTTGCTAAGGTAGGAATATTGCAATGAGTTCAATGCCAGTCTGGAGCTAGAGAGATACCCTACCTTAAAACAATCAAACAAACAAAAAAGTTATCTATACCACCAAAGAAAATGAAGGTCCTGGCAGCCTCTAGATGCTTTGGTAGTATAAATTATGTTTGCAGTTTAATGGCTTCATGCCTGTCTATTTTGGTTTTTTTTGTTTTGTTTTTGTGTTTTGAGCTAAGGTTTTACTGAAGCCCAGGCTGACCAGGAATTCACTATGTAATCTCAGGGTGACCTCCAACTCAGTGATCCTCCTACCTCTGCCTCCTGAGTGCTGGGATTAAAGACGTGCGCTACCATGCCTGGCTCCTTTTCTATTTATTACATCAGAGAAAAATACAAACCTCAAAATTACTTACCTGGGTTCTGAGCTCTACATTTGGATAGCTGGTCTCGAAAAAATCGAATGTATTTAGTCATAGGCTTCTTTGGACAGTTACCAATGATGGATGAAAACCATTTTGGACCACAGATAAAACTGCACATAAAACAAGAAAACAGCCCGTTAGCCAATGTTTACATACACATATACACACACACACACACACACACACACACACACACACACACACACGCCATCCAAGATATCACCCTATCGGATACCTTCATCCTGAATGTAAATAACTTTGACCTCTGGGGTTATTTTTCCTCCCTGCAGACAAGTGAGTGGAGGGCTCCCACCCGGATGGACCGAGCCGCCCCGGGCGGAACGAGCGCGGCACCCCGCCCCCGGGGGACGGGCGGCCCGGCCCGGGGCAGAAGGGCTCCGCAGGGGCCGCGCGAGGCCCGCAGCGCGGCCGTGACCTCCGGCCCGCGGCTCGCTCCTACCTGAGCGGGTCGCGCAGCAGACCTCCGCAGCCCGCGCACAGCTCGGCCCGCCGCCCACCCAAAGCCCTCAGCGCGCCCCACAGCAGCGCCATGGCGCAGAAGCCAGCGCCGCGCACGGACCACAGCAGCCCGCGTGCGTCGTGCCCGCCCCGGAGTTTGTGATGGTTGCGCGCCACTCGCGAGGCATTGTGGGAAGACAGCCACATCCGGTGTGCGGGCGGGCGGGGGAGGGCGCGGCGGGGCGCGCGCCGGCGCAGTCGCGAGTCCCCAGCTTTTTTCCTGGTGGGCGAGGCCGAGGAAGCAGGCGGAGTCTGCAAGGGCAAGCGCAGTCTGCGCGCATTGACCCGGATTGCCCGGATGCCCGCTCGCCGGTGAACGGTGATCGGCCCGGCCTCGAGGGGGCGCTGCTGAAAAGCTAGTGTCTCGCGCAGCCCGCTGGCCTCTGGAGGGCCTGGCCTCAAGGGGGCGCTGCTGACCCATCTGCCCGGCACTTCTGTCCTTTCTGCAGCTGGGCTTGGAGGCAGGTGGAGGGGCAACAGTGACCCCACCCCAGCCCAGGTCCGCGGGAAGGAGGAGCAGAGCCCAACCGTGTCCTGCATGAAGCTGCACGCAGCTCATTATGCATGATGCCCCAGATCAAACCCAGCTGGAGCTCAGAGGTCAGAAATGGTGCAGGTGCCTGGAGCCAACACCTTTAGGACTAATAGGTTCTATGCCAGTTGTCTTGGCTCCACTTTTACAGCAATGATTTTTTTTTCTAATTTTTAAATTTTTATTTAATGGCAATTTTTAAAAATATTTTTATTTTCATTTATTTATTTGGCAGAGGGGAAGGGAGGGAGAGAGAGAGAGATGAGCGCACCAGGGCTTCCAGCCACTGTAAACAAACTTCAGATGCACGCGCTACCTTGTGCATCTGGCTTACGTGGGTCCTAGGGAATTGAACCGAGGTCCTTTGGCTTCACAGGCAAGTGCCTTAACCGCTAAGCCATCTCTCCAGCCCTAATGGCAATTTTTATACCTGTATATATTTTGATCCTATTGACCTTCCATTGCCTACTGTTGGTCCCCCTCCCTCTGAACCCCTTCAGTAATAGGACTTTCTTAGACCATTCGAACACATTTCCTGCGTAGACTTCTATAGGACCTCTGATTGTACTAGATTGTGAGTAGCGGCTACTTTGACAGCTTGGTTGCCTGCAGATTTGAGTTCTGGTCCCATTGTTTACTTGTGACATGAAAGCAGAAGGGAGCTATTGGTGGGGAAGAAGGGGACCAGCCAGTGAGTGGACAAATAGGAACAAAGCATATGACAATGCCGTATAATAGAAATGGATCATCTATCAATCAATCAATAAATAAAAGGGATCAGGGAGTGGTGGCCCAAGCCTATAATCCCAGCATTGGGAGGTAGAGGCAGGAAGATCAGAAATTCAATTATTATCCTCAGCTATGAGGCCTGCCTGGACTACAAGAGACCCTCTCTCAAAAACATCCCCAAATAGGGGCTGGAGGGATGGCTTAACACTTAAGGCGCTTGCCTGCAAAGTCAAAGGACCCAGGTTCAATTCCCCAGGACCCACATTAGCCAGATGCACAAGAGGGCCCATGTGTCTGGGGTTCGTTTGCAGTGGCTGGAGGCCCTGGTATGCCCATTCTCTCTCTCTCTCTCTCTCTCTCTCTGACTCTAATAAATAAGTCAACCCCCAAATAATAATACTAATAATAACAACACAAAAATATATTCTGCTCACTAACATTCACCACCCCCCCCCATGGACTTGATGAGTTTTCCCAACCAAAGTCCTGAGGATGTATGACAAGGACACCTTGTGGTTGATTAAAGTGGTATACAATTTTTTATCTGTGTCATGTAGATGTCTTTTTTATGTATAAGCAATGGTGTGAAAACAGTTAGAACCCTACAAAGTGTCTAGGACTACTTCTAGCTGTTGAATGATACTTAGACCATAACCACCTCCTGGGACAGTCTTCATTCTGTTTTACATGCTTTAAAATAATTTTTAAAATTTATTTATTTATTTATTTATTTATTTATTTAGAGATAACAGGCACATCAGGGCCTCTAGCCACTGCAAACAAACTCCAGACACATATGCTACCTCGGATTGCACACTTTAAAAAAAGTTTTCACTTCTTTGCAAGCAGAGACAGAGAGAGAGAGAGAGAGAGGAAAAAAAAAGAGAGGCAGAGAAAATGGGCACGCCAGGGCCTCCAGCACTGCAAATGAACTCCAGATACATGCGCCACCTTGTACATCTTGCTTTACATGGGGACTTGATGACTCAAACTCCCATTGTTAGGCTTTTCAGGCAAATACCTTAACCACTGAGCAATCTCTCCAGCCCCTGTTGCACATTTTTAAGTGTTGAAAACAACACCAAGAAAGTATACCCCATTCTTAGCTTTATCTTAGCATGGCATTGTTTCTTTGCCTGTGTCACTAGACTATGGGAAAATGTGTCCTTTATGTCTCTATGGTTGGAGACTTGCACATAGTACACACTCCCGAAACAATTCAAACAAACACAAGTTGTCACTTTCTGTGAGGTGGGGTTTGAACAGATGCCCTGGAAGGTCCCTCTCTACCCAGAGTTTATCAACAGGAAGTGGTGTCAGTGTTTACCACTTAAAAGGAGAAGTGGGATTACACTGCAGAAGTTTGAAAAGGGCCAGTGTTGCAAAGCTACAGGAAGGCCATGTAAGTGGACACTCAGCATAGTAGTACACTAGCAAGTTGCTGTGGTTTTTAACATTTAAAAGTGTATAACAGAATAAAGACAACCCCAGGAGGTTACCTTTTTTCTAATCACAGCCTTTCCCAATATTCTGTCCCGTTTTTGAAAAGTAGTTCCATTCTCATGACCTCCACTGTCCCTCGCAGCCTCAACATGTCGGCACTGTATACTGAACCAGACCTCTCCTTTTAGTTTCTTCTTCACTGTGTTTTTGGTGCCATAATGTCTCATAGACATGCAAATTTCAAATTTTGCTAAACAATATTCACTATCTTTCCTGTAGTGTGAAGTTTACCACTTTTGTTACCCAGTGGGCCTCTTTTCAGCCTTGCTGTAGGCATTGCCCCTCTCTAGCCCTGTTGCTGTTGCCTTTGCTCTGGCCAGTAACACACTGGCCAATCACTTCCTCCAAAATGTTCAGGTAATGTTGACCACGTGGCATATCCTCCTGCCATTGCAGACATCAAGCTACCAATCCAATGCCACCAAATACAAAGTTGGAAGGAGATGAGCTGTTTCAGCTCTCCAAGCAGTACCTGCCGACTCCTCTATACTGCTTTGTCAGGCTCTGCTATCTCTTCCCGAACTCTTAGAACTGTTTTCCTAATTCTAGTGTCACTTACTTTCAAAGTACGGCCCACAGTTACAGGTCAGTCTTACCAAAAAGCAACCCAGTTGTTCGTGTGTTCACTGAGCATGTTCTGAGCACCAGTTCTATACCAAGTAGCAATGATTCCATTTCTGTCCTTGAAACTTTCAATGGCTCCTGATTAACTGCAGAGTCAAGTTGAAATCCTCACTCATGACATGCAAATCCTCTAAGAACTGACCTCTGTAGCTTTATCCCTACTCCACTCTTTTTGAAAATGTTTATTTATTTGCAAACAGAGAGTGGAGAGAGAGAAAGAAAGAGAGAGAGAGAGGGAGAGGCAGATAGAGTAGAGAGAATGGGTGTGCCAGGGCCTCTAGCCACTGCAAACAAACTCCAGACACATGTGCCACCTTGTGCATCTAGCTTTATATGGGTGCTGGGTAATCAAATCCCGGGTCATTGAGCGAACTGAACCCGTCATTGGGCTTTTCAGGCAAGGACCTTAACCACTGAGCAATCTCTCCACCCCTGTACTCCACTTTTGCCTAAAGTAATTTATGACTTAAATCTTTATTTCTTCTTCTAATTTAACAGAGTCATCAAACCATTTGACCACGAGTTCACCACTGGTTTTTGTACAACATGTTCAAGTCATGGATGTTGATAAGGACACAAGCTTAGAATGCAGACATATATGGGTGTGTACTAGATTCTAATCTTTTTTATACTATTTATTTATTTATTTGAGAGAGCAAGAAAGGGAGAGAGAGAGAGACAGAATGGGTGCACCAGGGCCTCCAGCCACTGCAAACGAACTCCATATACATGCACCACCTTGTGCATCTGGCTTACATGGGTTCTGGAGAATTGAACCTAGGTCCTTGGCTTTGCAGGCAAATGCCTTAACTGCTAAGCCATCTCTCCAGCCCTAGATGTCTAATTTTGCCCATGACCATCTCTCTGTCCCAGATTTTTTCTAGTTGAATTTTATTTATTTATATGAGAGAGAGAGAATGGGTGTGCCAGGGCCTTCAACCACTAGAAATGAATGCCAGACACATCCACCCCATTGTGGCGCATGTGCAACATTGCATGCTTGTGTCACTGTGTGTCTGGCTTATGTGGGACCTGAAGATTTGAACATGAGTTCTTAGGCTTTACAGGCAAGCGCCTTAACTTCTAAGTCATCTCTCCAGCCCCAGATTTTTTCTATAAATAAGGATAATATGGCTGAATCTTGGGATGGTTGTGAAGATTAAGTTACTTAGTGGCTAGACATGATGATGCATGCTTTGGATCCCCAAAACTCAGGAGACAGAGGTAGGACGATCTCAGTGAATTCAAGGCCAACTTGGGGTTACAGAGTGAGTTCTAGGTCAATCTGGCCTAATGTGAGACCCTGCCTTGAAAACAAAACAAAACAAAACAAAAAAATACCTAGTGTACAAAAGATTCTTAGGGCATAGTAATGGCTCAGTAAATTGAAGTTACCTTTAAACCTTACTTTTCAAAGGCCATTAAAATTGTCTTAAATTGCCTTCTAACTTATAGATGTAATGCACAGACTCGTGTCATTTTGATGCTTAAGCTGTGTGCATGTGTGTATGTATATTTGTGTGTGCAGGTGCACATGTGTAGTAGCACAGAGGTCGATGTGTAGCATCCTCCTCAGTCACTCTCCACCACCTTATTTTTGTCAATATTTTTATTTATTTATTTGAGACAGAGACAGAGGGAAAGAGGCATGGGGACATGCCAGGGCCTCCTGCCACTGTAAACAAACTCCAGATTCATGCATCACTTTGGGTATCTGGCTTTATGTGTGCACTGGGAATTGAACCCAAGCCAGCAGGCTTTGCAAACAAGTACTTTTAACTGAATCCTCCACCTTATTTTTTTGAGGCAGGGACTCTCACTGAACCTGGAGCTCACTAATAAGGTTAGGTTATATAGATAGCAAGCCACAATGATCCTTCTGTCTCTGACTCCTTAGTACTGGGATTACTGGTATGGTAGGCTTTTTAATATGGGTGCTGGGGATATGAACTCAGGTCCTCATGCTTGTGTGACAATCAGTTTACCCACTGAGCCATCTTTCCAACCCCTATGATGGTTAATCTTTTTTTTTTTTTTAATTTTTGGTTTTTCGATTTTTCGAGGTAGGGTTTCACTCTAGCCCAGGCTGACCTGGAATTCACTATGGAGTCTCAGGGTGGCCTCGAACTCACGGCGATCCTCCTACCTCTGCCTCCCGAGTGCTGGGATTAAAGGCGTGCGCCACCACGCCCAGCTATGATGGTTAATCTTGAAGGACAAGTTGACAAGCATTGCTCCTTTTTTTCTAATTGAACTTTTAACATTTCTTACAGCACCTAGAAGACATACCTCTGGGTGTGTCTGTGAAGGTTTCCAGAGAGGATTAACTGAGTTATGGAGACTAATCCTCACAGTAGGTGGCCCAAATATGAGGAAATTCTAGGAAAAAACCGTGCTGCCTGCCCATCTTCGAGTCTTTTCAAGAGCCAGTGCATCTGTGGTCTACCGTTCTCTACTGACATCACACTGCAACTTCTTCAGCCTCCCAACATGGACTGAAGACCAGCAGCTCTCCCAGAATCCTCTAGGTCTTCAATGCCAGGTTAGGACTGCTGAGGCACCCGGCCTTATAGGCAGAGCAGCTACCCAGTTCTCATCCTCTCCACTGTGCAGATGGCATTGGCATTGTTGGTCTGCCAGCCCCTATCATGTAAGCCAATCTAACAATTCCCTATTATAGTCCCCACTATAGATACCTCTATTGGTTCTGTTCCAGAGAACATAAGACACAGAGAAATAAGACATACAAAATAGCCAGCATTTTTCTTCTTCTTTTTCCCCAGCAGAACTTTTAGTATTTTTCACCCTTAAGTTGTAATCCCATCTTGTTTTCAGAATGTGACCAAATGAAGTTCAGAAGGCTCAGGGCACATGGTTGCAGTAGGAAGTGGTGTCGCAGGACACCTCTCCTCCAGTGCCTGACTGCATGCTTTCCCGTTCTGTCAGACCACTCATTCCTCAGGCTTGACTTGGTCCATGCACCACATCTCTCCATTCCCCCCTGCCTTCCTTGCATTGTTGGTAGTGTATGAGCGTGCATCACTACGACCTACTATATACCAATCTTATTTCTTTTGTTTGTTTGTTTGTTTCTAGGTAGATTATCACTCTAGCCCAAGTTGACCTGGCACTCTGTAGTACCAGGCTGGCCTCGAACTCACAGCAATCCTCTTGCCTCTACTTCTCGAGTGCTGGGATTAAAGATGTGTGCCACCATGCCTGGCACCACTCTTATTTCTATGTGATCTTTCTATGCATGCACTTGCTCCTCAGTAGATCGTAAGTTGCATGAGGACAAGATATAGTCCATGCTTCCTCTTGAGTAACTAGTATGGTGCAATGAGCATGATAGGTAGATAAACGGATGTGTGGATGGTAGATTGATTGACAGATAGATAATACAGAAATAATAGGTAGAGAGACAATAGCTAGAGTGATGATAGGTAAATAGAAAATAGCTTGATAAATGATAGGTAATAGGTGATAGATGATAGATAGATGGATAAGTGATAGAGATGAATGAAAAATGATAGATGACTGATAGATAATAGATAAGATGATAATGTGAAAAGACTAATATCTTCCCAAGTTACTTTTTACACAAGTTTGGTTCCGTTTCCCAACAGAACAGACAATTGTGTGGACATGGGAACACCTACAGTTCTGCAGACACTGATGAAAGTCGTGATCTTAGTTGCGCTGGCACAGCTGCTAGGCAGCGAGAAGCAGCTGTGACTGCGGAAGTAGCCACAGGCCTGGACGACTGCCTGCTGAGTCATGGAACCGCGCACGTGGATCCCGCTCAAAAGAGGAGAGATATTCCTGAGAGAATACAGTCTTGGTTTTATAATTAGACAAACGCTTTGGGCACAATAGGAGCTATACCCTAATAGGTCAAGCACAATAAATGCATGTGATTCTGAACCTACAAGTAAAACATATTTCTGGGAATAAGATCATACTCTAAACACCACTAGCAAAGATAATTTACTCACCAGCAATTATAAAATACTGTGGTAGGAACTGGAAAAGTTATAAAATGGGTAGATGTTACTAGTATACTTTAATTGGGGAAACAAAAATTGTAAAAGTATAACAACTCATTGTAGTGATATGAGAAAAAATTACAATAGAAATAAGTATTTTTGTTTTATAGTGAGTCAAGAACTTATTAAATTGCATGTATAGAAAGATAAACGTACAATTTTTCTTCCTAACCATTTTCATCAACATTTTCACATTGCTGGAGTTTGGCTTAAAAAAAATAGTCTTTCTACAAAATAAAGACACTAGACGGAAGACCTATTGCGAGCTAATAATTACCAACCATTCAAGCTATCTTATGAATTATTTCCAAGACAACAAAGTCTGCATGTAACCTCAAATACCTAAGCATGTCAGAATTATTTTTAGCCATTGCTGTAAAACAGCATTGATAAAAATAAATGCGCTTCTCTTCCTTAAAGCTGATACTGTAGCTCAGCAGGAGATAGGACAAACAAAAAGGACAGTTAAAATTTTATGCAAATTCATAAGACCTCAATTCCCATCACTGGAAATTCCTGGAAGCTGACCTAAAGACTGGAAGAAACCCATAATGATTATAATAAAGGAATAATGCTATTAATAAGACAATATGACCTACTGTGTCTGTCCTCATATTATGGCAAACACGTAGTCAGTATCAGGGCTCAGTGTGACTTATTGCTCAACTCTGTGCCAAGCACTGTACATGCATTATCTCTAAACCTTTCATGAAGCCTGCAAGGTGGTATTGGTTCTACTATACAAGTATTTAAAAGCTGGTATTCAGAGAGAGAAAGAGAGAGAGAGAGAGAGAGAGAGAGAGAGAGATGGGTGCACCAGGGGCAGATAATTTTCCCATCTATATTCTTTTATTCATTCTTTAAAAAAATTTTTTTTGTTTATTTTTATTTATTTATTTGAGAGCAACAGAGAGAGAAAGAGAGAGAGCACGCGCCAGGGCCTCCAGCCTCTGCAAATGAACTCCAGATGCATGCGCCCCCTTGTGCATCTGGCTACCGTGGGTCCTGGGGAATTGAGCCTTGAACTAGGGTCCTTAGGCTTCACACGCAAGTGCTTAACCACTAAGCCATCTCGCCAGCTCCAGGGGCAGATTTTAAAATTATATTTCACTCTATGTAGGTATGATATAAGCAAATCCATAAAGAAGCTATAGGCTTAACATGCTTACTGTCTATAGTCTCTCTCTCTCTTTTTTTTTTTTTCCAATGAAACTCTTGACTTTTCTGGGTGGATTGTTAGTACAACCTGTTTATTTCCTTTTTTCATTTGGTAAGACTTAAAATTAAAAAAAAACACACTATGTACACCTATATGCATGGGTGCTCTTGCATAAAAACAGTGCAGAACAGTACAGATTTGGATTCATAATGATTGAATGTGTGGACTGGAGGAGTGGGTGGGCAGTATTCTTTTTTCTTTCTTTTTTTGATTTAAATTTTTTTTTATTGACAACTTCTACACTTAACAGACAATAAACCATGATAATTCCATCCCCTCCTCCATTTTCCCCTTCACAACTCCACTCTCCATCATATCTCCTCCTTCTATCCATTAGTCTCTCTTTTATCTTGATGTCATCATCTTTTCATCCTATTATGAGGGTCTTGTGTATTGCTAGGCACTGTGAGGTCATAGATATCGAGGCCAGTTTCTGTCTGGACAATTGCATTGTAAGGAGTGTGCCCTTCCTTTGGCTCTTAATTCTCTTCTTAATTCTCCCTGAGCCTTGGAGGGTGTGATAGAGATGTTTCAATGCTGGGCACTCCTCTGTTACTTTTTCTCAGCACCATGGTGCCTTTGGGTCATCCCAGTGGTCACTGCCATCTGAAAAGAGAAGCTTCTCTAACCAAAAGTGAGAGAAACACTAACATATGAATATGAACATTAAGTGTAGTGCTTATAGGGCAGTTTGATGAGAGTAATATATGCATTTATCCAAACAAGAGCAGGCTTTATATCCCTAAGGCTCATGACCTCCCCTGCCATAGGCTTTTGATTAGGTTTTCAGTATCAGGCATGTATTCCCTCCCATAGAGCAGGTCTCCAGTCCAATTAGAGAGCAGTTGGTTTCCCCCAGAGCAGACATGCCACCATTGCACTCGTTCAGTCATTCGGCCTGTCTGGCCAAGCTTGAGGCTTCCAGTGTCCACTGTTTTCACCTCTGATGACTTCTGTTTCCCATAGAGCTGCATACAGTGCAACTTTTTCCAGGTTTTAGTCTGCTGGTCTACAGGGAGGTTTTCTGCTTAGCACAAGCTCAGTGACCTTGCTGCCCAGGCATGTGATGTCTTCAGCAATAGGGTCTTACCATCTGTTACTCATGAGAAACCAAGGGCCTTGGCAATAACCTGTAATGTTTTGGAGGTGACAGGGACCTCCTTGGCCAACAACTCACTGTAAGGTATCCTATCCCTGGCACTGAAAATTCTCTAGTAGCAATCTATGGCTTCTAGATGTACCATTATCCAAAAAAAGTAGGCTTTCATATGTCTTGTTCAGAATTTCTTGATCTTCTTTTTTTTTTTTATTTTTGAGGTAGGATCTAGCCTAGGCTGACCTGGAATTCACTCTGTAGTCTCAGCGTGGCCTCCAACTCCTGGTGATCCTCCTACCTCTGCCTCAGTGTGCACCACCATGCCCCACATCAGTCTTCATTTTATAATTTTATTATATATTCTTGTATTATTTTAACTTTTTCTAAAATTCAATCAAAGCATACATTTTTTTTTAATAATTAAAAAACACTTGGTTCCTAAGACAGGCCGGTGCTGTGTTAACACTGTGATAAATTCTAAAAATACACAGATGACTAAGGCATGATCCATCTGTTTAAATTTGCCTGGAAGAGCAAGAGGTTGGCTTCATGAAGCAGGTGACATTTGAACTAGCTTTCTTTCCTCCCAAATGCAGAAAAGCAGAGGTACTCTGTAGAAAAGGGACACAGCATGTGAAGTGACAGATACATGTGAGAGCTGGTGTGCTGAAGAGAACAAAACACATGTGCCCGAGGAGCAGCTCGACAAGGGAGGTCAGGTGAGGTTAGCTGGCGAAAGACCAACTTTAGAATGCCAAGAGGCAGGCTTGTTATTAGAGATAGCCAACAACGTCCCTCACAGATTAGAGGCACAGCTAAGCTTGGTTTCAGGCGACCTCCTTGGTAGGAGCGTAAGGAGAGATGGAAGATTGGCAGGTCAGAAAAAACAATCAGAGGAGAATGTTGCTTCACCCAAGGAAGGAATTGAGGACAGACATTGCCTTGGCTCACAGCCAGAGGCATTTCTGCGTACAACCTGCAGAATTCCATCAGCTGCCAGGTAAGCACAAACAAGCCCTGCATTAAGGGTCCTAGATTGACAGATTGCTCCAATTTGAATTGCACACAGTGTTAAGTAAACGTTCCTCAGCAAGCGTTTTCATTGTGCCATTTGCTGGTTACAAACTTATGGTGGCTTCCTATGAGTGATCAAATCAAGGTTTCACACCCACTGCTGTCTTCTCCAAGTCTCTAAAACTTCAGATATTAAAAAAAAAAACTTCAGAATATTCTTCAAAATATTCAGGGAATAGCCAAACTCTTACACAAACTCTGCCACGGAATAAATAGGAAAATGTTTCCCAATTTTTTTTTCATGAGGACAGCAAAGCCTGAGGTATCAAATTTGGCATAGGTATTTGAGAAAGAAAACTGTAGGCATGTATGAAACCCCTTCCAAATTAGCAAGCTCTAGTGCTAAGCAACACCTTCAATTTTTCCCAGTCAGTAAACTATACAGGAAAGAATAGTCCAGACCTCACTTGTGTCGCTGCAATAAAAATACCTCATCAAGCTGGGTGTGGTGGCGCACGCCTTTAATCCCAGTACTCGGGAGGCAGAGGTAGGAGGATTGCGGAGAGTTCGAGGCCACCCTGAGACTCCACAGTGAATTCCAGGTCAGCTAGAGTGAGACCCTACCTCAAAAAAACAAAAACAAAAAATACCTCATGAGTTGGCAAAACCACATTGCACCCTCCACAACAGCAATACGGGATGTAGAAATGCCTCAGGGGTTAAAGGCCCTTGCTTGCAAAGCCTGATGGCCCAGGCTTAATTCCCCAGTACCCATGTAAAGCTAGATGCATGAAGTGGCACACGCATCTGGAGTTTGTGGTGGCAGGAAACCCTGGTGTGGCATGCAATTCATTCTCTTTCTTTCTCGCCTTCCTTGCAAATAAATATTTTTAAATCGTCAATAAATATATTTTTCCTTTTTTTCAAGGTAGGGTTCCTAGCCCAGGCTGACCTGGAATTCACTATGTAGTCTCAGGATGGCCTTGAACTCATGGTGATCCTCCTACCTCTGCCTCCAAAGTGCTGGGGTTAAAGGTGTGTGCTACCATGCATGGCCAATAAGTTTTATTGAACAAAATATTACCAATACTAATACTTTTAGGTAAACTTTCTCTCTTTTATTGTTCTTTTACAATATAAAAACACACTGTTAGGCTGCAGAGATGGTTTAGCAGTTAAGGCACTTGCCTGTGAAGCCTAAGGACCCAAGTTCTATTCTCCAGGACCCACATAAGCCAGATGCTCAAGGTGGTGCATGCATCTGGAGTTTGTTTACAGTGGCTGGACGCCCTGGCACACCCATTCTTTCTACTCTATCTGCCTCTCTCTCTCTCTCTCAAATAAATAAAATATTTTTTAAAAAGCACACTCATAAAACAGGATGGGTGAAACTAATTTTAATGTAACAAAATATAACTACTTCATAGTATACCAATATAATATATATTATATTGTCAAGTTGGCATTGCATTACAAATTATTTCTACAGCCCCAAACATCAGTTGTTTAGAACTTTTTAAAAATTATCATTACTACTGGAAACAATTTCTGAAGCCCAGAGTGAAGGCTCATACCTATTACCCCAGCACTCGGGAGGCTGAGTGAGGTAGGAGGATCGCCGTGAGTTCCCAGCAAGCCTGGGACTAAAGTGAGACCCTGCCTCAAAAACAGCAACAAAAAATTCTGGTGAAAGCTTGACTTAATCACGAAGTTTAAGAAAAGCTTATAGATATTACTAAGTATTGAGAAGAATCAAAATGAGTAGTTGCTTCCACTCAGTACTTTTCAGAAGTGAAATGAGGTGAATTTCTGCCAGCTGCCTTATTTGGGAAGTGGAGCTGTTAGGAAAAGCAGAAAGCACCGGGGAGTGGAGGCGCGCTGGAGGTGGTGTCCAGTGGTGGAACATGTCTACGGCGAGCGAGATGCCCGTGTGTCAATCCCCAACACTAACAACAATGGTGACAACCCGCAGGACATTTTAGGAGGAGTACATCGTGACTAATCTGCTTTAAGGAAAATTCTGGGGGGGGGGGGGCGGTGCAGAGGTGGCTCAGTGGGCAGCAGCATCTACTGTACAGCATGCGGACCGGAGCTTGATTCCCAGCACCCACGTAAAGTCAGGAGTTGCCATGCATGCCTGCCATCCCAATGCTGAGGGGGCAGAGGTTGGAGGATTACTGGGGATTACTGGTTAGCCAGTCTAACTGAGAAACAATTCAGGGAGAGACCTTGTCTTAAGGAAACAGGGTAGAAGAGCAACAGAACCCCTGGCATCCTCCTCGGACCTCCACATGCACGGGTATGCACGTGCGTGTGCTGCACACGTCTGTGTGCACACCAAAAAATTCTGAAATTCATAGTCTATGACTGATAATATGACAGAACTAAATTTCTTAAAAATTCAGATTCTTGTATGTTCGTAACCACTTAAGGGACTTATAAAACCGGGAAGAGTGGTGGTATTTCCAGCAGCATGTGTCACTGAGACTGTGCACACATGGCCCAGGCTGCAGCTCTCATCATGTTTCCCACAGCCCGTTCTAAAGAGTGAGGGGCAGTGCTTGTAGCCCTCCTGCCATAAATATATTGAAAATTGTTAAAACTATTTTAAAAATTATTTATTTGCATGTCATGTAAACATGTGCCTGCCGGTCTCTTGCCACTGCCAACAAATTCCTGTCCAGCTTTACACAGGCAATTGGGGAACTGAACCCAGGCCAGCAGGTTCCTTTAACCACTGAGCCATCTCCCCAGTCCCCAGAGCTCAAGTTTAAAACTTCATCAACACGAGTCCACTTCAAATTGACACCAGCAAACAAACATGATAGAAACAACTTCATGAACAAGGATCTGGGAGGAGAATTCATATTCCTATTCTCTTCATCTTAAAAAAAAATACAGAAGCGAGGGCTGGATGCGTTGCTCAGTAGTAGAGTACTTACCCAGAAGACAGAGGGCAGGGGCTCCATCTTCTTCTGTGATAAACATAAAACCACAATGTGATAAACCCGTTCATTATTATTTTTTTAAGTAGTAACTCTGAACATTAGCTCTCAGAGGCTAGAGAGATTGCTCAGTATCTAAAGGTGCTTGCTTGCAAAGTCTGATGGCCCTGGGTTTGATTCTCTAGTACCCTCAAGGTGGTACATGCACTAGAATTCGTTTGCAGTGGCAGGAGACTACTTACTCTCTGTCTGCCCCTTTCTCTGTCTCTCTCTCAAATAAGTAAATTAAATCTAAAAAATTTAAAATATTAGCTCTGAGGGTTGCCCTTGCGTTCAGGTGGTGTGATCTTTCAAGGTTGAAAGGCACTTGACTTACAAAGTAAACGCTTAGTTCTCCCTATCAGCTTAGGGCCAGGAGTAGAAATGGGAAAAAAGGAAGGTGAATGATTCAATATGGACTGCACGAGTATGTGTGTGAAATGTGTCTTTTGGGAATCCCGAGCTGTTGAGACAGATGGGAACAGTGGAGAGGTATCACTTACCGCACCTATGGTTGAGTGATTGCATGTGCAGTACTCAAATCTCCACAGTCCAATTTGAATATGATTTTTAACTGTGCCTCAAAATCATCCAGGACTTTTAGAGATAAGATCGTAAACCCTCAAGGCCACCCACCTTCAACAGCCCATTAAGGTCCTTAAGTTAATGTCTAAATAAGAAAAGGCAGGTTTAGAATCTTCTGATCTCCTAGGCATGGCCAGGCTAGTCTGAAACCCCAGTCACGTCGGGAGCAGCGGGAGACCGGAGAATCGCTGGGGTTTGCTGACTGAACCGAACCCAGCAGCTCTGGGTTGAGAGACAGTCTCAAGGAAACAGCAGATAAACAAAGAGGAAGGCTTCTAACCTTCTCCTCTGGCCTTCACACACATGCATACTGGGCCCACATATGTGAACACACCATATCCACATCACATCACACACCACATTCTGTGCACGCATCCATACCACCAAGTGACGCTGAAGTCTGATGTTCTCTGTGAACAGGAAGAAGAGACAGCGCCCACCGCGCTGATTTCTCTGGTCACCAGGCCACTGCTGAGCATGAGACTTTTAGCTGATTAGGAAAACGTGCTCAATACCGGGGCGGGGGCGGGGGGGGGGGGAGTCTTCTTACACAACTCAGCAAATTTAAGCAACGACAAACAAGAGTTAGGCAAGTTTCAAAAACTTTAATAATAAAAAAAGACACTTCCAAAAATAACTGCGACACAAATGAAGGATTCAAAAAAGAAAAATAAAAGTGAGAGTGAGATATGCAAGAAACAGAACCCTTAACTTTCAAAATATACTAAATATTTAAAATCAAATGGTGCTGAGTGTCCAACTTTAGGGCACATGTTGCTTAGAATAGTACAGGTAGTCAAGTGTGTTTCTTTCATGTTATGGCTACTTCAAGATATCACTTCATACAGTTACTCCTTAAAGCCTGCATTTTCTTAAGCATCCATTTCACAATTCATTTAAAATTATTTACATTCACTCATAAAGACAGAATCCTTAACAGGGTGCTTTGTGCTTCAGTAATAGTCATGATAAAATAACCCAGGGACTTAAATGCTTTGCTAATGACTACACCCATCAGATTCTTAATCACATACATATTGCAGTAATCAAGAGCTCTACACCCCTTCTTGAGGACACACTTAACGCTGATATGCATGCAAAATGTTAACGAGATGTCTATTCCCAAAGTTAAAACACTAAAACTTTGTTTTCTTTAATACACGAAGATAACCTGCTTATTGAAATCACTTTTAGCTGGCAATTTATGAAAACAGAGGGAAGCATCCTTTTGGAATATGTGTGATAGCTTCTATAGTATGAGACAGATGGTTTTCAAGTTGTGATGGTCCTAAAATTCTACTCTATAAGAAATATAATGTCAGCAATAACAAGAGGGGTATTTTCATGAGTTAATCTGGCAATTCCTCATATTTATACACTGTTTTGTTTTTGTTTTCTTGAGGTAGAGTCTCACTTTAGCCCAGGAACTCACTCTATGGTTCCAGACTGGCCTCAAACTCATAGCAATCCTCCTGCCTCTGTCTCCCAAGTACTGGGATTAAAGGTGTGCACTACCATACCTGGCACTGTAGACTGTCTTTAAAATAATACTGCCTCACACTCCTCCTGAGACTTGCCAATAAATCATCATAGATGTGATCTAAGAGAAACCCTAACTCTAAATTCTCATCTACACCAAGAAGCCCAGGTAAATTACATAACCACAAACAGTTTGGCAAAGAGGTACTAATCTATCACAGTACAACTGATAGATAATTCATGGTGATTTTTAATAGACCCCATTTTCACAATTTGGAAATGATTTTCATGCAACATTTTGTATAGAGTTTTGATCTTTATGGATAAAGCACATTTTTTTTCATTAAGCAATCCAGACAAATAGTAGAAAAAGCATTTTATTTATATGGAAAAAGCTACTGTAAGATCTGTAAAAGGTGTCAATATAATATTGCCTATACAGAAAAAAATTCAGATGTGGATAGCAACAAGTAAAAGTTACACATCTTCCTAATTAGCAGTGCAATTAATTCACATTGCAATAAAGTTAAGTCAAGTATAACAAAATCACAACAAGTGTTTCTCCATCATATCAGCATACTGAGCATTACAGTGTAAAGTTCATTTCGGGTTTAAGAAATCTGCAGTCAATCTACGGAATATCCTAAGACAAGGGAGACACAGTTAATTCATTCAATTATCAGCTGTTGGGGTCTTCAATACTGTTCACAGGAAAGAAGCAATGAGTCGACATACATGTAAATAGAATATATTTAGTCTATACAGTAAAAAAATACAAATTATAAAGTGAGCTAACAAGAATGAAATCTGAATACAGACTTATAAAAGTGACGACATCTTAGACAACACATACAGTATTTCTCATGTAAAAACATCTAGTTTCAGCAAAAAAATAGTTTGGTTGCTTTTCAGCTGTGTTGTGTATCTCATAAGCTGAAGGCGCAGATGTCCAAGCATCTCAGAAACCATGACAAGTGTCTTTCTCAATGCATACAAAATGATAAATGCTCTCATCACAGTCTCAAGGGTATTTTTGGAAGTTTGTTTTGTCTTGCTTCAGAAACACATTTAGGATGGGTAAAACCAAAGGGTTCATGGTACAATGAGACAGTAAGCAGTGCTCAATTTACTGCTAATGTTGAAAAGAACCTAGATTTTACAGTACTCTGGTATAGGTGAAGGGTTTTTTTAATTAATTTTACATTGCATATTTCTGAGTCCATTCTCTTGCATGTCTGTTGTATCTGTAAGCATACAAAAGAGATAAAGTAAAAACATACAAATTTAATCTTTGAATACATTTTTCTGTATATAGAAGTGTGTTTTCTAGCCTCTCAGCTTAGTTATAATGACCACACACATGCCAGTGACTGGGTCAAAGTTACATAAACTCAGGCATAAATAAAACAACAAAAAATGATTTTTAACCCACGGATAGCCCTGAAACCTATCTGAAAAATATACCCAACATATAAAACTAAAACACAGAAAATAAATAAACAAAACACAGAAACCAATTTCTAACAAATCTGTAAAAGCTAGCTGTGAATGTGTATTATCTTCAAGATGCAAGTGAGCATGGATAGAATGGGAAGAAGGTCATTCGGGGTGGGTATCAAAATAACTTTTCTTCCCAATTTCCATTGATTAAAAGCTAGTCCAGGCTGAATTTACTGCCTAGAACTATGTAGTTACTGTGCAAACACATAGCATGTACTAGTAAACTAGAAAGGAATAATTTAAATTTTTTTTTTGTAGAAAACCTAGAAGAGTTTAAGAAACGAGGTCTGCTTCACTGGAAAAAGATGATCTTCATATAAGCATAATTAAATGGACTCCGACATCCCGGTAACACTCACGCCTGGCAGAGTAGACAAAAAGGCACCCAGCAGGAAGCAGGTATGTGCACACTTACTTTTCTTTGTCTGACTTATAGATCTGTGCAATATCTGGCACTAGGGGGTCGTCTGGATTGGGATCACAGAGCAGAGAACATATGGACAATAACACTAGAGTTAAAAGAGAGCATGTGTTAGATCATGACATTTCTGAATCACTGCAGTTACACATGTGAACAGAACTGTACTGAGGGCTGGAGAGGTGGCTCAGCAGGTAAGCTCTTGCCAGCAAAGCCTAACAACTCAGGTTCGATTCCCCAGGACCCACATAAAGCCAAATGCACAAGGTGGCACATGCATCTGGAGTTGTTTTGCAGTGGCTGGCAGACCTGCCGTGCCCATTCTCTCCACCCGTCTCACTTCTCTCTATCTCTCTCTGCTTGAAAATAAATAAAATATTTTTTTAAAAAAGGAATTGTACTGAGTCTAAAGAAAACAAAAGAGAAAAGGAATACCTCCCCAGCAACGGAGATAGCTCAGTGGAGGAGTACTCAATCACTACCACCCCAAAATAACACAAATGAACCAAACAAAAACGCCACTCATCAGATCACACTTTATACTAGCTTTTGTTCACACACAAATATCACTAATTTTTAAAATTATAAAATTACCATAAATGTAGATAATACAAAAGTACTGATCTTTTCTCAAGTTTTAAATTCTATTTGAATTCTATTTTTTCAAACAGCATTTTTGTCTTTTCTTTTTCTTTCTTTCTTTCTTTTTTTTTTTTTTTTTGAGGTAGGGTCTCACTCTAGATCAGGCTGACCTGGAATGTACTCTCAGGCTGGCCTCAAACTCAGCAATTCTCCTATTTTTGCCTCCTGAGTGCTGGGATTAAAGGCATGTGCTGCTACGCCTGGCAGAGTCTATTTGTTTTTTAAAAGGTGAATGTCTAAAGTAGTCGTTAACAGTCATTTAAAAAATTTATTTATGTATTTACTTGTTTATTTATTACTTATTTATGAGCAGAGAGACAGAGAATGCACATGCCAGGGCCTCTTGGCACTACAAATGAATGCTAGATGCATGCAACACTTTGTGCACCTGGCTTTATATGGGTACTGGGGAATTGAACCTGGATTGTCAGGCTTGTAAGCAAGTGCCTTTAACCACTCAACAATCTTTTGAGTGAACAACAATCAAGCTCTACAAGTAATCAAGTCACCAAGTGCAGAATCAAGTCACTGTGCTCTTTGGCTCAGTGCTTTAGGCCATCTATGAAGAAGGGAGACTTCTAAGGTTTCTTTGTTTTCTTTCTCTGTTAATGTTTTTATTTAATAAGCATACAAGACAATGGGCTTCACTATGACACTTTCATACACACAGGTAATTGCACTTTGCTGACCTTCACCCCCACTAGTCCCATGACCTTCACCTCCCACTCAGTCCCTTCTTCCCCCCAAATAGTTTCCTGTGTGTGATATGTACATACGTATACATATATATTCCTGATTAGATACAAGGTTTTTTTTTTCAACAAATCATCTATATACCTCACATCTGATTCCATGCATTTAACAAGTAACACAAACAACTATTTTTTGTTGTTGTTTTGAAATAGGGTCTTGCTCTAGCCCAGGCTGTCCTGGAATTTTACTCTGTAGTGTCAGGCTGGCCTCAAATTCATAGCAATACTATTACCTCAGCCTCCCAGGTCCTGGGACTAAAGACCTGTGCCACCATGCCCAGCAGAACAACCAACTATTTTTATATAATGTATGTTTTAAGATATAAATATAAATATAAAATTTAAGGTATTTGTTGCCATATTATATCAAATCCAAATTCTAATAGCTACACTCTGCTACACAGTGAACTGGAGGTCAGCCCAGACCAGTAAGACCCTGTCTCAAAAACCAAACCAAAGCAAACTCATCTATGTGTCTGAACAAGGAGGGGACGGGTCCTCTCTGGGTTTGTCCATTTGTTCTCATGCATACGGCCACTTCTGAGGGATCTCATGGAACTGGGAGCAGCACCCCCTTCCCCTCTTCTACGATGCTCCCATAGCTGGTAGACTCTTTCCAGTCTAAAGGTGGGATTTTAGCAGCGTGTGTTCTTAAATGCAGGGAAAGGAGAAGGCAAAGGACTGAGGAAAAAGCTAGTGTTTGTCTTACTCATCTTCTGTGTTCACCTTGATTTCTAGAGTTCACCCAGAATGAAATTCCTCATCTCCCCACTCCTCTTCCAGTACCCATTCACCCTGACCTCTCTTCCATGCCCATAAACCTAACACTAAGGAGAAGGGAAACACTTGGTCATCCTGCACCAGGTGACAGTGACCACACTGCTGACACTATCTTAATCTGCCCTTGTTAGGGTGGAAATCAAGGCTGCTTAAATTCTCAAAGGATTGTTTCGAGAAGCTAACAATACTTCCTTTTTTTAAAAAAAATAAAAAGCAACAAATGTCAGCAGATAAGCACTTGGCATATGGCACTCTGCCATTTCTTCTAAGTGACAAGGGCTTTGCTACATATGCCAAGTGACATTCATTTTGAAATGAGTGTATTAAGTTCAATAATCATCTGACATAGGATCTTTCCTTTACTCAGCTCGTGATATGTTCATTATGTGAGAGATTTTAAAATCAAGGCACAGCATGAACATTTCAGGTCAGAAAGATTAATCATAAAGAACTGGCCTGAGGGCCTTTGGTTTACCCAACCAAGGCTTGACTCAGTGCCCTTGGTGGACCCAGCTTCCTAGACATACAACTCCCTTTTAAAACAAGCTATATATCTGGGTAGTCTTTTTATTTTATTTTTTTTAAATTAAGAAACAACTGGAGATTCTTCCCATGAATGCTTCAAGAAAAACAACTGCCGTGAATTTTATATAAAAGAGGAAAAAACGTGGTTGTCATTTCAGGGGCAGATGCCTGAAACCCAAACAATACCTCCCAGCTGTCAGGTTGTGAGAGCAACAGGACACAGAGTGCTGGCACAGGGTCTTGCATGGGCTTCTGAGGACCTGTGTACACAGCTGGCTGCAGCTGAGAACAATGCCGTATTATCTCGGCGAGCTGAGAATCAGCATGGGTTAGGTGTCAGCCACAGCGATGCTATGGGGTACTTGAGCTTAGATCAACATGCGGCTTCTCTGGCTTTCACCTCAAGTCTGAAGTGTAGCTTTCCTTTGAAACTACGAATTTTACCACCCAAATCTGTTACGTTTTCTTGGACAAGGTCAAACTGCTATAAAATTTTATTCATTACTACCAATGGTTTGATTTAGTGAATGCAACAAGTGGTCCCAAAGCCTGCCTGCCCCTCTCTTCCTCCCTCCCTTCCTGGGTGTGTGTGTGTGTGTGTGTTGTTTTTTGAGGCAGGGACTCATTCTAGCCCAGGCTGACCTGAAACTCACTTAGTAGCCAAGGCTGGCCTTGAACTCATAGTGATCATACCTCAGCATCCCAAGAACTTGGATTAAAGGTGTACACCACCATGCCTGGTTCTTACTCTCTTAGTGTTTTGGCCACTACTACTCTTTACTCTCTCTTTTGTAAAGAAAAGTCCAAGCTGGAAGGGTAGATATGAAAGGCTTAATGTCAAACTTCTAGCTCTGATATTTTAAATATCTAATTTCATTTAGATGTGCCCATGTATACCTCACATTCCAAGGACTAAAGCAAAACCAGAACAGACTAATCATTGTAGATTGTTAAAAAAAAAAAAAAACACACACAAAAAAACAGGATGATGAGATGGCTCAGTAGTCAAGTAGTCAAGTAGCTTACTTGCAAATGTAAAAAGTGCTGGCTCAGGGTTCAATTTCCCAGTATCTACATAAAGCCAGACGCACAAGCAGACTACACATCTGGAGTTTGTCTGCAGTGGCAATAGGCCCTGGTATACCCATACTCTCTCTCTCAAGTAAATCAACTTTGGTCCATAGACTATATTTCTCCTGTCTCACTGTTCTCAGCTGTTTTAATTTTTTTTTTTTTTTAAGAATGGGCATGCCAGGACCTCAAGCCACTGCAAATGAACTCCAGATGCATGCATGCATGCATGCACCACCTTGTGCATCTGGCTTATGTAGATACTGGGGAATCGAACCTAGGTCCATAGGCTTCACAGGTAAGCACCTTAACCACTAAGCCATCTCTCTAGTGCAGCTGTTTAAAATTTTATCAATTAAATACCTTTTGATACAGTCAAAGCTGGTGACCACTGGGATCTCAGGATGTCGAGACAAATACTTCCATTACTGTTTATGTTGGGGTGGTAAATTTTCGTTGTGAAAGCAATCTGAGTATAGGAACAAAGAAATGTTAACAGTGCACGAAGTATGAGCAAAACAGACCCGACCTGCCCTGGGGTATGGCATCCTCTGTTCTACACAGCCGTGGAGGAGAATGCATCCCACGCAGGTGGAAGGAGTGTTGACCCTGGGCTATAGACCACTGTCACTACTAGCGATTCGAAAGAAAATCACTTTGTTTGAGAAGTGCTTCATCTGCGGTAACAGGTGTGACTGGCTGGGGAGCACCTGCAGTCACTATCTTGGACTTCTTCGTGACCCCTCAGAGTCGTCCTTGACCATCAGCAGAACATGGAAGCAGCCCAGGCATCTACAGTCAGGGTGCTGACATGCTGTAGGGCAAAAGCGAGATGCCTCAGCCTGTCACCTGCCCTAGAATCCAGGACCACCCTCATCTTCCACATCATGCCGTGTATGTGATTCTCATCAGGCATTTTTTTTTAATCTGCAATAATTATTTCCTGAGTGTCCTCTGTCCACTTCCCTTCCTTGAAAACCCCATCATTTCTTTGGACCTCATCTGAATTAAATCTTCGGCCTCAGGCATTAAATGAAATGGCTGTGTTATAGTTGCTAGGGTGTTCTCTATTGTAGCATAGCATGTAAGTCTCCAGCAGATGTTTACTAGATACATACGAAAGAAAACTGGGTCACCGTTGGAAAGAAAACCCCATGAACAGAAAAAGTCAGATTCTTGGCCATAAAAAGCATCCCAAACTATACATATCTGATAAGAAGCCCAAGAAGTTCAAAAATTCAGGTATCTGCCATTCTACAAATCAATCTGCCTTCTGTTTAGCAGACACAATATAATGTGTGAGTAAGAAAGCATATTTTAGAGTCAGTGGTTTTGCAAAAGATAGCTTGCCCACACTAACCGCCCCACGGTCTGTGACATCAGGACACCATCTGTGGAAAACAGTAAAGCCCCTGACTTGAGACCCATCAGTGACAGTCATAAATACCTTTGGCGGTTTGAAAGGATAGTCTGTTGGGAAATGCACGGTGAGAAAGAAGACTCCACCTTGATACGCACTATCGGGCTGAAATGACAGAACAGTGTGCATCGATGTCTGATCACTGTACGTCCTTAATCACTGCAAGGGATTTCCCCATATGTTAACAATGGGAAAAACAATGCCATACTATTTTAAATGCTCTCATTAAACATCATTCTGCAAAATAAAGCTATCATTGTGCCACAAATTCAAATAACTGACCCTGAGAAGAGACTCCCTGGACAGGTAGGAAGGAGGGTTTTCAACGACATGCCAGCAAAGTTTAACACAAAATAACAAAAAGAACAGAGACAGTGCATGGGTATGACTTAAAACAAATGCTTGTTCATGAGTCGCAATACTCAGATTGTTGTGAGAAAAGAGCATTTTCTAGAGCCAGAACAATGCATGAAGCATGAACAAAACATACCGGATCTGCTCTGGGCTATTAATTTATCTTGGTTTTCTGAGGTAGGGTCTTGCTCTTGCCCAGGCTGACCTGGAACTCACTCTGTAGTCCAGGCTGGCCTCAAATTCATAGCAATTCTCCTACCTCAGTTTGGGATTAAAGGTGCACGCCAGCAGGCTCCGCTCATAAACAGTATTTTAAAAGGAAGGCAGTGATGCTGACCACTATACCAGCAACATGTAGCCAGTGCTTGTTTTTTTTTTTTAAGGTAGAGTCACATTTTAGCCTAGGCTGACCTGTAATTCACTAGGTAGTCTCAGGCTGGGCTCCAACTGACAGCAATCCTCCTACCTCTACCTCCTGAGTGCTGGGACTAAAAACATGTACCACATTGTCTGGCAGACAATGGGCATTCCAGGGCCTCTAACCACTGCAAATGAACTCCAGATTCATGCACCACCCTGTGCATGTGGCTTTACTGGACACTGGGGAATCAAACTCAGGTCGTTAAGCTCTGCAGGCACTTAACCACAGAGCCATTTTTCCACTCATAACCAGTACTTTAAAAAGATTGGGACTAGTATTTACCTTTTTTATTTCCAAAACTTAAGTTCTGATGTCCACTTATAGGTAACCAGAAAAGACTGTTATGAAGTGTCAAAGTAACACCACTATACAACAAATCCTGCACTATTCAGTAATAATTTAAAAAATAATACAGAAAACACATGTCCAAAACAAAGTTAAAGAAACTCAATATTTATGGTACCTCAAATTAGAAATTAACTTTATGAGAAGAATTTAAATGTGGCCACCTTTTTAAATGGTCATAAGAAAATTATAACATAAGCAAAAAAATTTAGAAAGAAAAAATGACAGTAAAATATTCCATCATAATTTCTTCATATTTAATGAAATGTGTCATATTAATATGTGGTTAATAAAAGCAAGACTGTCATTACTTTCCTTGAATTTCTGCATAATGTTAGAAGTACACTGTATAATTATTATTCATATATGTGTGTTTTTATATTATATATATATTTTTTACATTTTATTTATACACATACACACACACACACACACACACACACACATTTTGAATTCTAGCTGACCAAAATTATTAGGAATGTAAAAACTGTAAGCAAATCACAATGATAAATATGGTATGCCTGGATAGTCAAGTGACATTAAATGAACTCTAGAGAGTGTGTTTATGTTACTCAAAAAGAAAAAAGGCCGAGTATGAACAGCATCACCGTAATCAGGGCCACTTGTGAGTCACCTGAGAAGTATTTGTGGCCAACCAGCACTCTGGCGGCAGACAGACCTTCCAATGACAGTACTCAGAGGGTTCAGAGAAGGTAATGAACCAAACACGAATAACTGGATGCCTATGGAAAACTGTCATATAAGTATGTTGTAATTTTCCTTTTAATATAAAAAAACAGAGCAACTTAGTCATTTGGGATAATTCCTAAAACACCTTTTCTTTAAAATTCAGTATTTTTTATTTACTTATTTAATTTTTGCTTTTAGTTTTAAGTGCAACACGAGGTAATATGATTCAAGACTATACTTTGAGGCCAGAGAGATGATGGCTCAGTGGGCCAAGTCCTGGCTTTACGAGCATTGAGTGCCGGAAATGCCAGGCATGTGCCTGTAATGTCAGCACTGGGGTAGTGCAGGCAGGAGGGTCCCTCGGGTCCTCTGAACAGGCAGTGCAGCCTAACTGGTGAGCTCCAGGGCCAATGAGAGACTTGAGCTCAAAGGAGGGGCACAATGGATGGCACTCGAGGCTGTCCTCTGGTCTCCATACTCACAAGCACATACCCCAACACATACACACATGCATAAAGAACAAACAAACCCATGACTTAGTGGATACTGCTCCTTCAGAGAGAGCCGTGGTCAGGAAAACGTCACCTGAGTCCTCTCACCCAGAGAGCACCCCGCCCCTCTCAATCAGAGCCTTGCTCATAGAAAGGAAAGCCTGGTTCAAGTTGCCCTTGGCTCGCAAATGTGGGAAGAAATCATGTTACAGAACAGTAGTGATTGTGAGTTTAAGGCAGTGCGACTAAATGAAAAGCAGGACACGTGGAGTTTCTGTTGTGACAGGAGCAGTGCTGGGACTTACTGCGCCCCGGTGCACTCTGCCTTCAGGAATTCCGTCCCGAGGTTAGACTCATTTCAAACCTTTGGAAACTGGACGTGTGAGAATAGCCACTGGTTTAAGAACCACTGCCTCTCGAACAACGAGCAGAGCAAACACAGTGTGCCTGCACGGTCTGGTGACCCACGACTAGGTGTGACGAGCAGCGCTTTGCTAAAGGAACTTGTCACTGACCCCAGCAGGCGTTTGCCATGAATGCTGTAGAAAACGTCCATAAAGCCTTCATCATGGTTTGCTTCCAGAGTGATTCAGAGTACAGGAATACTCAACCTGACTCAAACAGCTGATCATAGGTTGGAAGGCACGAATGAAGACTGGCTGACTGAGGGAATTAATTTCATGTGCATGAATCATACTTACGGGGCCCATAATTGTTGCTTGCCAATGGAACACTGAAACAAACACAGGAATTTGGAAGTTAGTTACAGGTGTTCAAAGCCACACTTTTAATGTCATCAAAAGCTGAGCAACAGACAAGCGCTTACAGTCGTCTCCCACGGGCCCGGCTGAGCAGTGAGCAGGGGGATCTCGCTGTAAATCACTTAATTCCTGACGGAAAGAAAAGAAAAAAAAAAACATGCTTAGGTTACTTCTTTTTAATTTTTTAAATAGTTTACTTATTTGCAAGCAGAGAGAGACAGAGAATGGGTGCACCAGGCTTTAAGTAGGTACTGGGAATCGAACCCGGGTCGTTAGGCTTTGCCGGCAAGCGCCTTAACTACTGAGCTATCTCTCCAGTCCCGGTTACTTCTTTCTTTCCAAGGAAACAGACATAATTATGTATTAAGATAGAAATTATTAACTTCACTTTAAGATAGTTTTAGGCAGGTTCTACTCAAAAGAAGAAAGCAAAGATGGGCTCTGCCCCTGCCAGGGAAGAAGATGGAAGATATTAAATTCCTTTATGAGGAAGATGCAGCCTGTGAAAAGACTAAGACAGATCAAATTACTGTTTTTCTTTAACATCCCCAAGACAAAAAGCATTTAATTATCATTTATGGCATGTAAGGTAGTTTACATCACTGCTAGGTAGACCATACACATTTGAAAAGTAGGTCCTGGCTGGGGCACACCTCAGATATGAGGCCCTGGGTCAGACAGGTCCTACTTCCAAAGGGTTACAATCTAGTGAGGGAGTGGAGTCTTCGAAAGACAGATATATAAGGAACGGCTTAAAGGATAAGTGGGAAAAATGAGAACAGTCATCTTTAAGTTTTATTTATTTGTGGTGTGTGTATGCATGTATGAGAGAGACAGCATCTCTTGCCACCATAAACAAATGCCTATCCTGTTTTCTGAAGGTGGTTGGGGAAATGAACCTGGGCCTGCAGGCTTTGCAAGCATACTCCTTTAACTGCTGAACTATCTCCCAGAACCTGGCCCATGCTTTGAAACAAAGACTGTTGATTCACAAGCTCTCCCCTACCCTCATATATCAAAGGAAAGATCACAGAACAGATATGGTTTCAAGTTGGCCAGCCATGGCCCTGGATTCCAAACATAACCAGCTTTATTTACCCTTGCACAGCTTCAGGGAGTCACTCAACCAGCTGAGAAGGAAGTGATCATCCCCAATATTAAGAAAGGTATGGAAACAACACCAAAGATCATGCCATCTCAGACAGCGTCACTGGGGGAGGGGGGCTAAGGTCAAAATATATTGTTTACATGTATGGAAATGTCACAAATGAAAAATAAATAATTAACACAAAAAAGGTTATACCAAGGCTAAGTATGAACAAAAGCCTGGGTTCAATCCCCAGCACCATAGAAAAAAGAAAAAGAGGCTGGGGAGATGCTGCAGAGGTTAAAGGCACTTGCTTGCAAAGCCTGCTGGCCTGGGATTCCATTCCCCTAGTACTCTCTTAAATCCAGATGTACAAAGTAATGCAGGCATCTGGAGTTTGTTTGCAGTGGCAAGAGGCCCTGGCATGCACATATACATTCTTTCTCTCTCTACTCATAAAAAAAAGGATTTAAAAAGAGGAAGAAAGTGGGCTGGAGAGATGGCTCAGTGGTTAAGGCACTTGTCTCTGAAGCCTAAGGACCCAGGCTCAAGTCCCCAGTACCCATGTAAGCCAGATGCACAAGGTGGTGCAGGTATCTGGAGTTTGTTTGCCATAGCTGGAGGCCCTTGATGCACCCATTCTCTCTTTCTCAAGTAAGTAAGTAAATAATTTTTTTAAAAAAGAGGAAGAAAGTATAACTGAAGAATCAAAATGAGTTTGGAAAACTACGGCTGGCCTATAGAAAGTGACACTCTAAGCCAGGTGTGGTGGCTCATGCCTTTAATCCCAGCACTCAGGAGGCAGAGGTAGGAGGATTTCCATGAGTTCAAGGCCACTCTGAGATTACATAGTAAATTCCAGGTCAGCCTGGGCTAGCATGAGACTCTACCTTGGGAAAAAAGAGAGAGAGAGAGAAAGAAAGAGAGAGAGAAAGAAAGAGAGAGAGAAAGAAAAAAAAGTGAACTCTAAGGTAAACTCTAATGATGAGTGGGAGTTAGTTCTGAGAGAGGTGGGTGATGTGAGGCATTGCCGTGGCATAAAATAGATTGGAAAGGTGGGCAGAAGTCAGGCAGGAAATGGAACAAGACACTCTATTAGGGGCCTGGGGTGTCATTCCGAGTGCACTGAGGTGGGTGTGTGCGTGCATGAGTGTGTGTGTGTGTGCATGTAGAGGCAAAAGAAGAATGTCAGGTGTCCTCTTCAATCCCTCCCCACCTTATTTACTGAGGCAGGTCTCTTACTTGAACCCAGGGCTCACTGATTTGGCTAGAATAGGCAGTAAGCCCTCAGGATGTGCCCGTCTCTGCTTCCCCAGCACTAGGATTACAGTCACATGCCCTGCCACCATGCCTGGCATCTGATGTAGGTTCTAGGATCTGAAGTGAAGTCCTCCTGCTTTCACAATGGGCACTTCATACACAGAACCACGTCCCCAACCCTCACCACCCTATTTGAGAATGACTGCCTTGTAACAGTTTTCTGATTTGGGCTCTGGAAGGATTGCTTCTGAAATTAGTTATGTTGAGTCAGCTAAACATTAATGTAAAAGTGGTACTTGGAGCTCATTTTACTTAGGATACTAGTTAATCAGAAAACAGAAATCTCTGTTTTAGAAAATGTTAATGAACATTTTGTGTGCATAGATATAATGTTATGTGAATAAAATCTCACACACACATACACAAATATATACATTAATTTAGTTTATTAACAAGATGAACCCAACACATATCCTAGTTGGAATAGCTTTGAACCAAATTTAAACTTCAAGTGTCAGGCTATTCTTCAAATCTCTTTGAAGTATTATACAATAATTTAAAAAAAAAAAAAAAGATGGGCTAGAGAGATGGATTAGCTGCTTAGGTGTTTGCCTGCAAAGCCAAAGGACCCAGGCTCCATTTCCCAGGATCTATGCAAGCCAGATGCACAAGGTGGCGCATGTGTCTGGAGTTCATTTGCAGTGGCTGGAGGCCCTGGCGCACCCATTCCCTATCTGCCCCCCTTTCTCTCTCTCAAATAATAAAAAATAAATAAATAAGAAAGATAATCTTGTTCTTGTTATGCTTTCAATGTCCTGTTCTACATCCTTATTAGAAGGAATGCTTAATGCGGATGCTTGGTCTCTAGCTAATGGTAACTTGGGAGGTGGAGCCTTGCTGGGGGAGGTGTGCTATGTTGTTGCAAGTGGGCTTGGGGTATTACAGCCAGCGCTTCCTTATAGAACTTGGCTCACTCTCCTGCTGCTGTTTTTCAGCTGCTGTGGCAGAGATGATATCCAGGCTCTGCTCATGCCATGCTTTCCCCTGACATCGTGAAGCTTTCCCTCAAGACTGTAAACCAAAATAAACCCTTTCCTCCCTCCTATTAGCTGCTTCTGGTGGGGTGCTCTGTGCCAGCAACGAGATGCGAACTGTAACACTGAGGAAAAGAGCGTCACAAGTAAACGACGGTGAAGGTCCTTACACTGTCCACTCGAAGCCGACCCTTGATTACAGGGAGGAGAGAGCTGACAGTACATGGACTGCTCTTAAGTCCTCCCCGTCACACTGCCTGCCAGTCCAGAATGAAAGCCGTGGGACACGTGCAGGCAGAATGACCTGGAGAGAACAAAGGGCACAACAGACCATCCACCGCCTGCAAAGAGAAGGTGCTTGAGAACATGAGGACACCTTAGGACATTCTAAAACATGCTAATGAAGTGACAAGATACAGATTAAAAAAAAAAAAAAGCCACCAAACAAACCTAAACCCTGCTTTTTCCTCTCAGCAGTCTCTGGCCCCTCCCCCAACCTGAGAACCAGCACTGAATTACACCTTGCTGAAGACTGTCCACCACCTTCCTGCATGGGCTTGGCTAGCCAGCTCCACGTTCTCATTGCTAAGCAAGTCTCCCCCTTCTTAATTGTCCTTCCTACTGTACCACTCCTATCCCGAATCTAAGGTGCACCCCGCAGACAGCCTTCTAATAACTGTTTCATTTAATAACTGTTTCCTCAGGCATTTGACTAGACCTTATAGCCATACTTTCTATAATACCAAGTTAAAAGATTGCAAAGACAAAATATTTAAAACCACTCTTTTTAAAAATTAATTATTGCACCTACATGTGGTATGTTATAAAAGCAAAACAAAGCAAAACAGTGATTTGTGGAGGAAACAGAACATTCAATGGATAACACACAGGCGGACCACCCAAAGCAAGCCCTTGTTAACTGACTAGAACGACTCCACTGACCATCTCACTGGGAAGTAAGCGTTCCACTGTCTGCTGGAGGAGTGTAAGCTGCAAGAACCCTGCGAAGGGCAACACGGTGATGACTGTGAAAGTACAAAGTGATCGTGGTCACAGGCCCAGCAGTCTGACCTAGAAACGAATGTGTGGATAGAAAAGTGCATGTGGGCTAGAGTTCATGATGGCTTAGCGGTTAAGGGGCTTGCCTGCAAAGCCTAAGGACGTATGTTTGACTCTCCAGATCCTATGTAAACCAGACATACAAGGTAATGCAAGGGCACAAGTTTGCACAAGCGCACAAGGTGGTACACACAGCTAGAGTTCAACTGCATTGGCTGGAGGCACTGGCATGCCAATTCTCGCTCTCTCTCTCTCTCTCTCTCATAAAAAATTTAAAATTTTTGTTTGTTTATTTTTATTTATTTAAGAGCGACAGAGAGAGAAAGAGGCAGAGAGTGTGAGAGAGAATGGGCATGCCAGGGCTTCCAGCCACTGCAAGTGAACTCCAGACACGTGCGCCCCCTTTTGCATCTGGCTAATGTGGGTCCTGGGGAACTGAGCCTCAAACCGGGGTCCTTAGGCTTCACAGGCAAGCGCTTAACCACTAAGCCATCTCTCCAGCCCTCTCATAAAAAATTTAAAAAAACAGGCAGACTACCAAATAGTATATAAGGGGTTTATTTAAAAAAGAAAGAAAAGTTCACGCATAGAGGATGTTCAGTACAGTGTTTTTTGTTTTTTGTTTTCTTCGATGTAGGGTCTCTGTCTAGCCCAGGCTGACCTGAAATTCACCATGTAGTCTCAGGGTGGCCTTGAACTCACAGCGATTCTCATACCTCTGCCTCCTGAGTGCTGGGATTAAAGGCATGTGCCACCATGCCTGGCTCAGTATAGCATCTTGTATCAGAAGGAAGAACTGATGATGACCTTGTGGTCCATCAGTAACAAGGTGGTTTTGCAAAATGACAGAGCCATAGTACAAAATATTGGACGGCCATAAAAGAATGAGACATGTGTTGTAGCACTCACCTTCTTATTGCTGGGACAAAATACCTGACCAGAGAAGCTTATAGAAGGAATGAGTTTTGACTTTTTTTCCCCCCTGGCTTAGTTTCAAGGGGAAATTTCATCACAGCAGGGAAAGTGTGGCAGGAGCAGACAGCCAGGGCGTCACGTCTCCACAGCAGCATGGGAGGAGTGAGCTGAATGCAGCGCAGACAGGGCTGGCCTGTAACACCACGAGGCCCACGCCCAGCAACACACCTCCTGCAGCAAGGCACCAACTCCTCCAGCCGGAGACTAAGCATGAGGCATAGCCACAAACACGTGAAGCTATGGGGGACATTTTACCACCATAAATGTATATGCTGATATTGAAAAAATTCTGAGTGACCAGAACATATTCAAATGAAAACTACAAGTTATACAAGATTCTCATAATTTACACATGAAGTGCATAGGTGTAAAAAACCAACACACCGTCTGTGGGCACTGCTCATCTCTAGAGTACACTGCTGCTGGTTACTTTGGATTTTTGTTGTTGCTGCTTGAGACCAGGGCTCACTTTGTGGCTCAGGATGGACCAGAACTCCATGTACCAAAGCTGACCTTTAACTTGAGGTCTATATGCCTCAGCTTCCAGAGTACAGAGATTACAGGTCTGCCCCCTACACCCCAGTTTCTGAGAGCAAGAGAGACAGAGAGAAAGAATAGACAGGCAGAGATAGATAAGCATTCCAGGGCTGCAGCCACTGCAATGGAACTCCAGATGCTTGAGCCACCTAGTGGGCACATGGGACCTTGTGCTTGTGTCACCTTTGTGCGTCTGACTTGCATGGGATCTGGAGAGAGATTAAACATGGGTCCTTAAGCTTCATAGGCAAGTGCCTTAACCGTTAAGCCATCTTCCCAGCTCAAGAAATGATGCTGCTTTTTAAAAATTGTACACATTGGGGCTGGGGATATGGTTCAGTGGTTAAGGTGCTTACTTGCAAAGCCTGCCAGCCTGGGTTCAATTTCCCAGCACCCACATAAAGTCAGAATCACAAAGTGGCACATGCATCTGGAATTTGTTTACAGTGGCAAGAGGCTTTGGTATGCCCATTCAATCTCTCTTCTTGTAAATAACAAATAAATAAAAATATAAGGTCATACATGTTTATGTTTCTGGGGGTGAGGGAGCATGTGCATGTGCATGTGTAGGGAATAATCACTGGGTATGATTCTGCAGGAATACTGTCCACTTTTTTTTTTTTTTTTGAGACAGGCTTTCTCATTGGCCAGGAAGTCACCAAGCAGGCTAGACTTTTTGGCCAGTGAACCCCAGAGATTCTCCTGCCTCTGCCTCCTAAACACTCTGACTACAAGCAAGTGCTACTGTGCCAGCTTTTTCATGTAGGTTCTGGGGACTAAAGTCAGGTGGCCATGCTTGCAAGGCCAACTGAGCTGTCTCCCTAGCTCCAACATTGCTTTCTAAAAAGATCTTCAAGCATTTTTTTCTTTTCAATAAAATCTTTTTATTAAACAATGAAAGACTGTTTACAAGTCACAGATTGGGGGTTAATAGGTCCAATGTGACATCCCAGGCTGCAAACTGGGACAGGAAAGACACAGAGGGGAACGGGTGAAGCTGAGTTCCATCTGTGGCTTGCTAAGCAGTGTTCTACCAGTTTCTTCCCTCATCTTCATGACTATCAAACGAGCATAGTTATATAAGCTGTGAACGTTAGTGAGGCTAGGTGAAGACTATATGACAGATTCTGGACTCTCTTTTAAACTTTTCTGTAACATTAGAAACTATTTCAAAGTGGGGCTGGGGAGATGGCTCAGCAATTAAAGATGCTTGCTTGTAAAGCCTGCCGGCCCAGGTTCAATTCCCCAGTATCCATGTAAAGCCAGATGTACAAAGTGGTGCATGCATCTGGAGTTTGTCTGCAGTCGCAAGAGACCCTGCTGTGCCCATTATCTCTCTCTCTTTCTCATACACACACACACTCTCTCTCTCAAGTAAATAAATAAAAATATTTTTAAAAATATTTTATTTCAAGGGCTGGAGAGATGGCTTAGTGGTTAAGCGCTTGCCTGTGAAGCCTAAGGACCCCAGTCCAAGGCAGGATTCCCCAGGACCCACGTTAGCCAGATGCACAACGGGACGCACGCATCTGGAGTTTGTTTGCAGCAGCTGGAGGCCCTGGCACGCCCAATCTCTCTGTCTCTCTCCCTGTCTGTTGCTCTCAAATAAATAAATAAATAAATAAATAAACAACAGTTTTTTTAAGAAAAGATTTTATTTCAACTTAATTATGAACACAGTGGAGATTGAACCCAAGTCTTGTACATCCAGGGCAAGCACTCTGGCTCTGAGCTCCACCTCCAGTCCACAAACGCTACTTTGAAAAACAATGGTCTCGGGGCTGGGGAGATGGCTCAGTGGTTAAATGTGCTTCCTTGCAAGCCTGCCCGCCAAAGTTCAATTCCCTAGAACTCATGAACAGCTGGACAAAAAGTGGCACATGCATCTGTAATCCCAATGCATCTAAGGGAGTAGGAGACAGAGCCATGGTTGGCTGTCCATGAGGAGTAAGGGCTTGTGCTGGGCTAACCTCATCTCGAAGTACATCAACTCCTTACCCAGGGACAGCACTGCCCAGAGGTTCTTTTTGAAATAGGGTCTCACTCTAGCTCAGGCTGACCTGGAACTCACTCTGTAGTCCCAGATTAGCCTCGAACTCACAGTGAGCCTCTTACACCTCTGCCTCCCCAGTGCTGGGATTAAAGGTGTGCGTCACCATACCCTGCTAAATTTTAAAAAAGTACACTGCATGCTAAATTTAACCAGCTGTATTAATTATAAGTGTTCATTAAGTATTTCTACAGCCTTTCTAGCAAACATTCTGATTTTATGATTTCAACCAGATTCTACCCTTCAGCATTAGGGTTTAAAGACTTAATATAATGGAAACAGATTGTAATGGTAATAAAGAACCTCTCAGGTCACTGCTCAGGTACATTTGTTGATGATTAAACCAGAGTAAATTCAAGGCAAACTTATACATTTGTACGGAAAAAACAAAACAAAACAAAAATACCCTCCCTACGTTGCAGTTTGGGAGGTCTGAAAAGGCAGTCGTGTAGATTCTAGAAGGCTAACAGTAGCTATTCTGGTCATATCTCCAAGTTAACATGGCACGAGGCCTGCCAAGTCAAGGGTTTCCTTCTGAGTCTGTTCCCCTCCTAGGCCAGGAGAATGACCTCCGCTGTGAAAGCCACCTCAAGTAAAACACGCAGACCGACAGAGACACTCAGGAAGTCAGGCTATAAGGTCTGGTAAATTCTGAAGCTATAAGGACTGCCCCAGCATGCACTTCCTATCTATTCTTCTCAACTTCTATTCTATTCTTAAATCCAGTCGGCCCTTCCTATCCACCAACTATATCTAGAAATTATTCAGGGGGAAAAACTGCATCTGTACCAAACAAGTGCAGAAACTTTTCCTCACTATTCACCAAACAGCATAATGTCACAACTGACTGAACAGCATCTGTACTGTACCAGGTGACAGAAGTCATCTAGCAATGAAGTATGGAATTATATGCAAATACCAGGACACTTTATAGAAGGGACTTGGGCACTGATGAATTGTGGGATCTGCAGGAGGTGCTACAACCTGTATAAACACTCTTGTTAAAAGGCATTCAGTTGGGCCGGACAGATGGCTTAGTGGTTAAGGCACTTGTCTGCAAAGCCAAAGGACCCAGCCACAAACAAGGTGGCACATGCATCTGGAGTTTGTTTGCAGTGGCTAGAGGCCCTGGTGCACCCATTCTCTCTCTCTTTCTCTCTCATAAATAAATGAATAAATAAATATTTTTTTAAAGGCATCCAGATTGCTGGCTGGGGAGATGATGGATAAAGTGCTCCCCACAGAAACATAAGGACCCTATTCCAAATCCCCAGAACCAATGTGAAATGTCAGGCATAGTGGCTCATGCCTGTGATACATGCACTAGGGAGGTGGAGACAGGGAATTCCTGGCACTCATTGACTAGTCAGTCCAACTGAACTGGCAAACTCTAGGTTCAGTGAGAGACCCTGTCTCAAAGAAAAAACGTGAAGAGAACTGAGGAAGACACCCAACAACGGTTACCCCTGGCCTCCACACGCACTTGACTTCCCTACCTCAAAACATACAGAAATCAATTCAAAGGTGAGTGTAGGTTTAAATTTGCAAGGAAAAATGACAAAGCTTTAAAAAAATGTAAATGTGGGACTGGAGAGGTGCTTTCTTGCAAAGCCTGATGGCCTGGGTGTTTGATTCCCCAGTATCCACTTAGGGCCAGATGCACAAAGTAGCACATGTGTGTAGAGTTGGTTTGCAGTGGCAAGAGGCCCTAACATGCTTCTCTCTCTGTTTGCAAATAAATAAATAAAAATATTATAAAAAATATTAAATGTCTTCATGACCCGAGGGAAGACAGAATTTTAAATAATGCACCAAGAGCACTAACCACAGAGAAAAAAGTAAGACACTTGAACTCAATTAAAACTAAATGCATCTGTTTATAAGAAAGGGAGATGGCTTAGTGGTTAAAGGGGCTTGCTTGCAAAGCCTGCTGGTCCAGGTTCAATTCCCCAGCTACCCATGTAAAGCAGGATGGGCATTTGTTTGCAGCAATGAGAGACTGGTGTATTAAATACACATATACCCCCAGAGACACAAATAAATAAATAAAATTTTTCAAAAGACATTAAACCAGTGATAAAGCAAGTCAAACATAAGATAATATCTGTGATATACATATTAGACAAGACTCATCCAGATCAACACCATGACAGATAGCTATGGATCTTTTTTTTAATTATTATATGAGGTCATCCAGATGATGTAAACACACAGACACACACACCAGAGAGGGCTCGGCTTCCTTACTCTCAAGGACATGCAAATTTTATTCCACCCAACAGAATGGCAAAGACAAAAAGAAGAACGTATGAATGCTGGCAATGCTGGCCGGCTGACGATACCCGATAACTAACTACAAAAACATGGTAAGACACAGCAGTCCTGCCGCGTATTTACCTAATGGAAATCTACATACTATGTCACCTTAGTGGCACTATTTGTAAGGTCCTGAAGCAAAAACAACCTAAATGTCCATGGACAACAGGGCAGCGATGGGCATGTACACACTGCGGCTGCATGAAGCTGCACTCCAGCCTCACAAAGACACTGAGCAACAGAAGCCAGCGACAAAAAGACACATCACATGATTCCCTTCACACACCGGCCAAAAACAGGCGCAGCTGACCCTGGTGCTAGAGGTCACAAGAGCAGCTTAGCTGAGGGCAGAGAGATGAAGCTAAGAGGAGAGGGGCGGCGGGGGGGGAGCCCTGGTGATGCTATTTTTTGACTAAGGGCTGGGTTTAAACTTGTCTGCACTTTGTAAAAAAATCATCCCTGTGTGCTTTATGTGTGTATTTCATAGTTTTTCAAAAGTTTACATTCTAACATTTTAAATGAATTACTTTTTGCCATTTTTATTTATTATTAGTAGAAGTAGTAAGAACATACTTTGTATGGATACATCATGTGTTGGTACCATCTTTTCCCTCCTCCGTGCCCTATTCCACAGGAAGCCCTCCTCAGTGGGGTGGCTGGTATCCCTAGCCTTGTGGGTTATACAGTTTGAGAACAGCAGTCATTTATTGGGAGGAGGCACTGCCTCTGGGCATGACATCCCAACCTGTGACTCTTACAATCTTTCTGCCCCCTCTTCCACAAAATTCACTGAGCCTTGGTTGGTTGATGTATTTTAAGTCTACTTCAGCGATAAGCTCTTAGGAGCCGCTGGATTTCTGCTTTGATACGTGTTGAGTATCCTCTTAAATGAGTTATTTATTTATAAGCAGAGAGAGTATGGGTGTACCAGGGTCTCTGGCTGCTGTAAACCAATTCCAGATGTATGCACCACTTTGTGCATCTGGCTTTACATGGGTACTGGAGAATTAAACCTGGGCCACCAGGCTTTGCAAGCAAGTGCCTTTAACCGATGAGCCATCATCCCAGCCCTTACATGGATTTTTCCTAAATGATAATTTCCAAAAGTAGACATGGATATATGGAATTCACATTATGTAAAATATGATTAATGAGACTAGTTACAAATCCACAAATAACTAATTATAGCAAGGATGCTGTGTTTGCGATGCCTGTATCATGTATGTACACATTTCAGTTTCATCTCCAGTTGCTTTTAGCCTAAAACTGAAAAATGCACGGTTGAGTCCATGATTTTCTTACATCTGAGACAGAGATGCTTAAAATAAACCAACCCTATACCTAAATATAGATAAAGCAAAAAATAGCATCAAAGTGGTGAAAACACTCCCCAGAGAAAAGCTGTGTATGCCAATGAAGTGATTTTCTAACCATGCAATGAACCATTAATGAGTGGCGGATGACAGGGTAGTGTCTTTATATCATGACTGGAAACATAAAACCATTTAGAAGGTTGCAAAAATGTGTACTTAGTGGATTTATACAGCCTTCCATGGCTAAGCACTTCTATTCTGGTTCAGATTTCTATAACCAGCAAGACACAAAGAAAAGTACTGAAAGGCCTTGGAACTGAATTTAAATGGGTACAGATGGCATGTTTATAACACCCCCACAATATGCTGAGTGTTCTCCACAAAAACAACCTCGACACAGCCCCAGCCTCTCAGGGACTTAACATCTAAAAGTAGACGAAGCCATCTAATTCAAAGAAAGAAAACAAATACAGAGCAATAAAGACGGGAGTATAAGAAAAGGGGCCTGTGTTCATCTCCTGGCTCCCAGGAGAGTACCCACCCCATCTGAACACTGGAGAATGAACACTAACAAGTGAACACTCCTTTATTTACCATGAGATTTAATATGACACCATGCGGTAAATTTTCCCCCCAAACTTAGGCTGGCCAGACCGAAAATGCTCCTGGTGTTCCCCAGCTTTAACAGGCAGACGGTGTGAATCACCATAATAGATATGATATATACCACACTGCGTGAGTGCTAAGGACGTCTCACGGCTCCTGTACGGGGCTGATTTATGGACCCAAGTTAAAATTTATTCACCCCAAAGCACACCAAAGCATTATTTCAAAAGCCCTGGCCCCATGAGCAATGAAGAAATGGGATATAATCACCTTTTTACCTCAAAACTCCCAAAATATGCCAGAGATTCTTACTGGTTTATTTATTTATATATATATTTTTTGTTGCCTCTAAGTGGGTGGATGAGCTAAATTTGATTTGTCTGTAAATGAACATTTCATGGGCTTAGAGAACCCACATAAAACCAGATGCAGTAATGGTACATGTGTCTGGAGTATAAGAGATCCTGGTGTACCCAAACTCACTTTCTCTCTTTCTTTTAAATAAATAAATAATTTTGTTAAGTTATAGGGGCCAGACTCTCTTCAACAAACTGGTCCTTAACTGCTCTATTATCTTATGGATGTGCGTAGCACGTGTTACACATGTGTTTACATGTGTTGTATATGTGTGGGTTCACATTAGGTGTGTGGGTATACCTGGATGGATGCGTGTGAAGACCAGAAGCCAATGTCAGGTGTCTTTTTCTGGGCTTTCCACCTTATTTTTTGTGACGAGGTCTTCCTCTAAACCCAAAGCTTACCCATTAAGTGAGGCTAGCTAGCCAGCAAGCCCCAGCGATCCTCCTGTCTCTGCCTCTCCAGTGCTGGGATTACAGAAGTGCACCACTACACCCAGCGCCTACATGGATGTTGGGGATCTGAGCTCAGGGTCTCACACTTGTGCAGCAAGCACTTTACCTGCTGACCAGCAACCCACAAATAGGTAGGCTCAAATCCCATCAACATAAGGAAGAGAAAAGAAATTACCCTGCTGACTGTGTTGTGTCTGAGCAATATTCACTGCACATGAGCTATAAAGAATGCAATCGAGGCCAAGTTTGAGGTCAAGATTGGGGATATTCCCTACCCATCTCAAACATAGCCTCCTTTGAGATAGAAAACTCTCAATCAATCTCTCTCTCACTGGCAAGGAGGAACTGGTTATAACACCCATAAGCCTGCCCCCAACAATACACTGCCTTCTGGAGGTGTTAATTCCCAAATCTCCATCAGCTGGGAACCTAGCATTCAGAACACCTCAGTTTATGGAGGACACCTGAATCTAACCACTACAGGTACCATGCCAAGCCCTAGTCAGGGCTATATAGTGAGGTGAAGGCAAGTCTGACCTAAACAGCTAGAACCCTCTCAATGAACAAAAAATTCTCTGCACCACCCAAAATGCTTCTAATTCTGCAAAATACTGACTTGCCTCTATGTTATTTATTTATTTATATGTGTATGGGCATGCCAGGACCTCCTGCCATTGCAAACAAACACAAGGTACTTGCATCACTTTAAAAAATATTATTTATTTATTTGAGAGAGTATGGATATACCAGGGACTCTGCCAACTGCAAACAACTCCAGACACATGTGCCATGTTGTGCATCTGGCTTTACGTGCGTACTGGGAAATCAAACCCAGGCCTTCAGGTTTTGACAGCAAGCACCTTTAACTACTGAGTAATCTTCTTTTGCTCGTTATTTCTAACTGCTTCCTCTAAGGAAACTTCTTAATCTCTTCTCCTCCCAACACATCCTCTCCCCTCTCTCATTCATTCATTTTACTTACTGTTTCATTATTTTCAGGTCTTATTTAAACCTTTGGTAGGGAGGTTTTCCTTGAGTCTCCCTGAATGCCTGCTCTATTCCCAGGGTACTCTGTGTGCCCCTTTTCCTGACAGTCATCAGAATTACAATCACAATGAATAATATTGAGTTCTAAGAGGACAGGATGCATACCCACCGAGAGGAAGGACGCTACTTCCAAATTCAAAAGCCTGCAGGGCTTCCCCAAGCTTCTGCCTTAAGTAGACATTTCTCAGCCTGATCCTTCAAGGTCCTCCACATTGTGGAAGAGAGTAGGGATGACTACCCCTGCCCCACCAGCTCAAGCTTTCCTGAAGCAACATGATCTGCTCCTTCCAAACCAACTGTGCAAATTCTAGCATCTACTTCTGTTGCTTTCTGTACAGATATAAATTCCCTATATCTATCTTCTCCATAGATTTCCTCCAAATAAATTTGGCCACCCTTTGACTTCCTTCCCGCATAAATATATTGTACCTTTCTTGCAGTACTTCCCTAAATTCATCTATTTATAGTTACTGTGCTTTCTTGCCCTGATTACTGGTTATATCTACTATTCTACATATCTCCTTACTGCACTTAGTGTATGTCTGGTATCCAAAGGTGCTCTGTGAATGCATTACGTGGAATCTCTAAAAACTTGCTACATGAGGAAGCTGTGCATGGCAGCGCTCTAAATATACGCACATAACAACCTTCAAAGGACAGACACCTCTGAAACAGATGGAAGCTGAAAAGAATTAGAAAAGCATGCTGTGTTATCAGTGCATAAAGGAAATACATCTTATTTGCATCACAAATAATTGATTTATAATCAAGGGTAAGACTTACTGACATTGTATTGTACATTAAGGTACCAACTTTTTTTTTTTTTTCTTTTTTTGGTTTTTCGAGGTAGGGTCTCACTCTAGCCCAGGCTGACCTGGAATTCACTATGTAGTCTCAGGGTGGCCTTGAACTCACGGTGATCCTCCTACCTCTGCCTCCCGAGTGCTGGGATTAAAGACGTGCGCCACCACGCCCGGCTTAAGGTACCAACATTTTTTTACAATGCTTACATCTCAAAGTGAGACTTACCTCACCTCACATAGGTTCAGAACACAGTACTTTGTGACCAGTTTTGATGTTTGCTGAACAAAACAAACTACAAAATAACATTATTTAAGTATGATTAAAATTATAAATGGAAAGCCAGGCGTGGTGGTGCATACCTTCAATCCCAGCACTTGGGAGGCAGAAGTAGGAGGACTGTCCTGAGTTCAAGGCCACCCTGAGGCTACAGAGTGAAATCCAGGTCAGCCTGGGCTAGAATGAGACCCTACCTTGAAAAAAAAAATTATAAACGGACCTCTGGATATCTCACCCAGTGGTAGAGGGTGTTGCCTAGTATGTAGGAGGACCTAGCTTCAGTCCCCACCATGAGGAAGAGGGGTATTGTGGTGGTTTGATTCAGGTGTCCCCCCAAAATTTAGGTGTTCTGAATGCTAGGTTCCACAGCTGATGGAGATTTGGGAATTAATGTCTCCTGGAGGGAATATATTGTTGGGAGCAGCCTTATGGGTGTTATAGCCAGCTTCCCCATGTCAGTGTTTGGCACACTCTCCTGTTGCTATGGTTCACCTGATGTTGGCCAGGGGGTCCACCCTCTGTTCATGTCATCGTTTTCCCCTGCCATTGTGGTGCTTCCCCTCGAGCCTTTAAGCCAAAATAAACCTCTTTTTCCCACAAGCTGCTCTTGATCAGGTGATTTCTACCAGCAATGCAAACCTGACTGCAACAGGTATATAGACAGAATATGAATCTAATGCATACAGACACAAAACACAGACATGTATACTGACACACACCACGTAAATCCACAGAAGGAACCACAGGAATGATCAAGTTCACGCTCACTGAATTTCCAGAGGAGAAAAATAAAGACTATGACTCTGTGAGCCAGGTCACAAAGCTAAAGGTAGCATAACGGCTCAGACCCACAGGACCTCCGTCTACTCAGCATTCTCTCCATCCCACCACCCCAGCTCTCTTCTCACCAGGGGACCGTGATAAGCAGAGCACCTCCCTGCTGACATCGCTCCTGTGCTGACTAGAGCAAGGCCACACGCACATTCTTCACATCTTCAAGAGAAACAGACTGAAGAATGAATGAATGAAAAGAAATTCTTTTTATCTTTCCCAAGATCCCTATTTGTTCAAAAAACAAACACACAAAAAAAAGGTTAGAAGCAACCTTATTTCTTAAACTCTGAGGACAGGGTTTATGTTCTAAGACACTTTCAAAGTGTGTGTGTGTGTGTGTGTGTGTGTGTGTGATACATATATGATATATATGTGTACATATGTATAAAATCTGTACTCCAAATCCACAGACGATCTTAGGTACAGAGTGAAAGAGACAAAACATGCAGGGGGAGAAAGATGGGAGGCTACAGGGCACAGTGGTGGGACCGCACGTTTCCAGATGGAGCTTTTCCCCAACTATGGAAAACTCCTGACCACAGAAGCCTCACTACTTACTGTCTACTATGCAAAACCATCCTAGAAGGAAATTAAATGCACCATGCCTTAGCTTCCCAGATGCTGTGTGGACCAAGACAGAACACAAATAGAATCTGTCTTGCCTTCCTGCATACACGTGTTCTGAGGTAGCCTGAGGACTCCAGTGAACCCCAAACTGCAAATCTCGTCATTTTAATATATTCTAGAATTACTTACTCCAGCAGGTAACAAAATACCTGTTTTGAATGAACTATCAGTTTATCCACTATTTAAAAAGATGACGACTAAGGAAGGGCTTGGGAGGTAGCTCACAGCTTAAACACACTTGCTTGCAAAGTGTGATGGACCAGGTTCAATTCCCCATCCATCCATCCATCCATCCATCCATCCATATGCAATCAGTTGTTCATCTGTAGCAGTGAGGGACCCTGGTACACCCAGACATGCAAACAAACAAATAAAAATTAAAGAGTATTAATGAATTAGCAGACAAACATTAACACAGTTGGTCAATAAAGTACTAAGATATAACATTATATTAGTAATTAGTAATAAATGGCCCAAATATTTTCCATGTGTATTTTAGGGAACCAGAGGAGCAAAGATGCTCCCCTGCTTTCTGCAGGACATTCATGTGTGTGGCTTCCTAAAATAAGCATAAATGGTCTCATTTAGTTCTATGCTATTTATTTCCACAGAGAAGGAATCTCAGAACTTTTAAACTTCAATAATTTATCTCATCTTTTTGTACCTTTATTGCGTTGAAAAAAAGAACATATGGGGCAAAAGCCTGACCTTAATTACAAAGACCTAAAAGCATAAGAATTCATACTGTGGTTTTCCAGAGAAAGAACTTTGTTTTCCTCTTATCTCAAGGCAAACCATTTATGTAATAATATAAGGACTGTGTCCTATATTTTTCCTTTAAGTTATATCTTTTTTTTTCTTTTTGGTTTTTCAAGGTAGGGTCTTGCTCTAACCCAGGCTGACCTGGAATTCACTATTCAGTCTCAAGCTGGCTTCAAACTCACAGCTATCCTTCTACCTCTGCCTCCAGAGTGCTGGGATTAAAGATGTGCACCACCATGCCCGGCCATATCCTTCTTGAAAGAACTGAAGTCCTGATTTAATCTTGCAATCTGAATTGTTCAGTACTCAAAGTCATTATAGGAAGTAAAAAATTATATCAATTCATAAACAGTTGTGTCAGACTAATTTCACAGTGAAATGATACTTTTGACAGAACATTTAAGAACTGAACCTAATTTTTCTACATTTTTTGGAGGAGAAAAAACTTATAGTGATACCCAAAGATGAACAAAGCTATGCAGCTCATTTACACTGTTAAACAATCTAGGACTCTCGTTTTGGAGCAGAGATGACAGGGCGCCACCAACACACTGGCTAACTGTGTCATGTCTTCGTTCTAACACCGCCTTACGCTGACACTGAACATTCCAGCTGCAAAGTACCCATCACAAACACGACCCTCTCGGCTAACTGCAGCAGACACTACCTAAGTGCACGAGGGTGGGAAGCTGCACACTGACACGATCTCTAGAGCCGGCTGTGTGACTCGGAACCCTAGAATCGCCTCACACCAGACACATGGCCCTCAGTAAACTAGTTGACGTATCTCTAGGCCTTAGTTTCAGCACCTGAAAAATGGGAGGTTTTTTTTTTTTTTAACCTCTTGAGCCTTACTAAGGATTCACCCAACAAATAAATACGTGTCAAACACTCAGAGGATCGTCACATATAGCGTAACCGTCACATACATGCTGGGTGTGGGCATCCACTTTGTGAATAAGAAACAAGTCAGGAAGCCACAGAGCCAGGGATAAAACCAGGATCTTCTTCCCTAGTTGATGGTCCATCCACAGAGGGGCAGAATTTGTCTCAAAATAGCTTGCTTTACTACATGGACATAAACAGTCTAATGTAAAACTGCAAAAATCAAAATTCAAGACATTTACATTTAATTACTTTAATTTATGCTCATATGTATACTTTAACTATAAAGAAAACCTCAAATGTTCCAGTGTTGGAATCCCATGCAGCTTGACTGGGGCTCGGGATTGAACATAGGGTCTTATGCATGGAAGGCACGCGTTCTACCACTGAGCTACATTGTTAACTCCAAAGGTTCCATTTCCCTTTACACTAAGGAAAGGGTATGGGTGTTGCTACACTTATGAAACAAAAGTCTCTTATTTTACTTTTCTTTTAAAAATATTTACTTATTTGAGAGAGGGAGTGAGGGAAAGAGAATGGGCACACCAGACTATAAATGAACTCTTGATGCATGCACCACTTTGTGTATCTGGCTTTATGTGGGTACTGTCGACTTGAACACAGGCCAGAAGGCTTTGCAAACAAACGTTTTTTACTGCTGAACAATCTCCCATCTCCCCAGCCCTTATTTTACTTTTCAAAAAACAGACAAGGGCTGGAGAGAAGGCTTAGCCGTTAAGGCGCTTGCCTGCAAAGTCAAAGGACCCAGGCTCGATTCCCCAGGACCCACGTAAGCCAGATGCACAAGGTGGTGCATGCATCTGGAGTTCATTTGCAGTGGCTAGAGATCCTGGTGTGCCCATTTCTTTCTCTTTCTCTCTTTCTCTCTCCCCCTTTCTCAAATAAATAAATACAAACAAAACATTTAAAAAATTTTTTAAGACAAATAGGCCCAAGCCTATCACTTACAATGCTAGTATGATTAGGACCTGAAAATTCTTCATCAAATAAAGTAAGTACAGACAGACACTCAGAAGAGGACGGCTGTATTGGGATTCTTTTCCTCCTAGTTTTCAATGCATTCAGCATTGTGTTATCCAACCTGTAATTTAAAAATGATTTCCCAAAACAAAGTGCACCAAGGATTAAAAAGAGTATTCATAGAACACTCGGAAATCAGTTTTAGAAGACGAGAGAGACCCAGTTGAAAACTGATCTCGTTTTACAGATATGTTAAAGGTTTCTTTCCTGGTTTTGTTGGAACTTTTTTCCTGGTAGTGATTTAGGTAACTGCAACAATATCTTTTCACTGTGTCTAAAAATAGGGCATGGGTGTGTAAATTTATGAGCTGAAATGTAAAACTGGCACAGGATGCCTAAATTAGAAGGTTAAATCATTTAGTACACTCTAGTGTAGGAATGTATTTTAAGCACTCATGTCCAAATGCTTTATATACAGATAGAATTTTAATTTAATTAAACCATCTTTATTCATTTCATGAAACCGTATACACATATGCCAAGTCACTTCTGAGGAGATCAACACTGGGTGAAGAACTTATCTACTCCAGGCCCTGGGTTCCTTCTTTGGATAAGGAGAGCAGACTGGAACACTGGGGAGTTTTGACCTTTTCCTATATCCTAACCCCAGCCCAATTAAGGGATTCAACTTCTCTCCACTGTCAGCAGTGTGGAGCCAAAGGTGATTCTAGTACCGTGCCCTAGCAGCTATTCCTAGCTGGGACCCTCTGCCACAGACCACATGCTGGGCAGAGAGGTAGTCCCATAAGCTTCAAGGCCTGTCACTTGTGGTACAGGGGAAGTTATTTGATACTATTGCTTCGGTACCCCCAAAACAGATGCCAAAAGTAAGTATACAACTTCATGCAAGATTGGAACAGGCAAGATTCTAGTAATTTAAATACTGAGGACATCAATGAGGACTTTGTCCTTCTTCTTAGGGCCAACAGCATGTCCAGCCTGGACATGGCTTCTCATCAAGGTAGTAAGTACAGAGGGAGGAAGACAGAGTTTCAGTCACACTGAGGGAGTGGCTTGAATGGGTGATGAGTGTTTCCTATCTAAGGCACCTTGTCTCATGACAGGAAAAAGCAGCCAGAGTTTCACATGGGAATGAGAAAGAGATATGGACATATGTCACTACATATCCAACACAGTGTCTCAGTACGGTGACTGACAACAGCACAGCATTTACAACGGGTGCCCATATTTCTCTGACTGGCCACTTAACTACGGACAAATCCCACAGTCTCTACAAGCTACCACCGGTGCAAAGTCACAGGAAAATGTCTCATCATCTCCTAGGGGAAGAAACAGAGTTTGAAGAGCTCCTTGGAAAAATGTGTGTTGTCTGATCCAAACATGAACTTGTATCACATCATTATCAATAAGTTATTATTAATTACTAATTAATAATAAGTCTGCTAGGTGTGGTGATGCTAACCAGGCTTCAAAATTAGGACACATTCTTTATACAAAAATGTGCAATTGTGTGACCTTCAAAAGAGAAAACCTTATTAATTAATGAATGCCGATTAGCCACACATTTTATAGAGTTGGTCCTTTCATGGTACAAAGAAAAACAATGACTCACTGATTTAGTGTCTGTATCAAAAAGCAACAAAAATTTGGCTAAGGCTAACAGTTGCCATCCTGTGGACCACTGTGGACACATCTAACACAAACAGTAGTACTGAATTTGTGGCTGAAAAAAAAAAAACTGATAGAATATTTGAGTAGGGTCTGAGGGATGGCTAAATGGTTAAAGGTGCTTGCTGGCACAGCCTGCTGACCCAGGACTGCATTTCCCAACCACGGGCATAAAGATGGACAGGCATTCCTCTGCAGCTATAAAAGAATGAACACACACACACACACACACGCTCACACAAATAAATAAATAAATTACACTCTGTCCATTGTTGGCTTCGCTTACTTTGAAACGACTCACAAGCACTTCATGTTCCCAGCATGCACTATAAACTGAAAGTTAAGACTTGGGTCAGTACCTAGACCATCAGTCCAACAAGAAATACTAATGAAGGGGAGCAGGGAGACAAGCTCCATTCTGCAAGACGTTCATGTCTGGAAGGGTTGCAATAAACAGCACAAACAGAAGACAATCCTATTTGTAGAATGACCACACGCGTGTCTTCCTCATTCTGTACCCATGTGTCATAGCATCAAAACCATTTAATGTGAGGCCGTTTCTATTGTGTCTCGTCCAACTTTACATGTAAGTTTAACACGAGGAGGAAAAAAAGAAGAAGAAGAAGAAGAAGAAAAACCTGCTTGGCTTGACTCGCCATGAATCACAGCCAGCAGGTCACCATGCTGCAACTGTTTTCACTACAGCTACGTGACCTGAAGTGGCAGCCACAGAGGCACCAAAATAGAAGGGGCAGGAGCCTTCTCGCTGCTCAGCTCCAAACGGGCTTTTCCAGCCCATTCCGGCTACTGAGCCAAAGCCAAGTGCAGAACACAGACAGACCCAGCCCCACGCTCGGACAAGAAAGGATACAGGCCCAGCACACCTTCCCGGTCCGTCCGGGGGAGGGGAGGATGCCCAGGAGGGCACGGCGTGAGAACGCACAGCGTGACCGGGAACCGGGCCGGCCGGCCGGCCGGAGAACGAGAGCCCGCCGCGGTCCCTTGGCCCGAACCCAGGGGAAGCTCTGGGTACCCGCGGAGGCGCTGCACCCCGGAGCTGTGGCTGCAGCCAGCCGCGCCGAGCGCACGGCGGGCTCTGGCACTGCCCAGTCTCCAAGCACCCTGGGCCACCCAGGCTGTGCCGCGTTCCCACCTCTCCTGCTCGCGGGCGGGCGTCCGGGTTGGTGCCCTAGCCGGGGGGGATGGGGAGGGCCTTAGCCACCCTCCCTGGCGCCCGGCTCCCGGGACCCCCCGATCGGATGTGCGCGCCCCAGGCCCAGCCCAGGCTGGCACTCACTTTCTGGATCCGCTTCAGCGCCATGGATCAGGGTGTGCGGGGCGCGGCCGGCTCGGCCCGGTGGGTCCCCGGCTGCCTGCCGCGCGCGGGGTGGCTCGCGGGCTCGGGGCGCTCGGCTGCTCCGTGTGCGCCCGGCGCGGGTGCGCGGGTGTGCGGGCGGGCGGCGGGCGGCGGGCGGGGACGCCGGCCGGGCTCTTTTGTTTCCGCTTCTGCTTCTGGGAAGGAGCCTGCGCCCTCCCCGCCGCGCCCCGCCCCGCCTGGCACACTGGGAAGTGTAGTTCCAGCCTCGGCGTCGGCGTCGGCCGCCGGGGCGCCCACGGGTGACCTCGATCCTGGGGAACGGCCGCGGGCCGGGGCGGGGCGGTGCTCTCCGCCGTCACTGTGCGAGCGAGAGCAGGGCACCGAGTCCCGTCCGAGTTCCTGTGAAACGAGGACCGCCGGGCAAAGCTCCGGTCACCTGCTTAAATTTAGAGATTACACAGTCTCGTACCTTTGCAGATTGCACTGTCTTTCCCAAATGCTGCTTCTGTTTCTCAGCGCTCACCGAGGGGCCCTGCTGTGCTTCCCGGGGGTGTGTCCGAGGCCCTGGGTACCAGGAATGGACTCCGTGGGCTGCCCCGTCATTCCCTTCCGGGTGCAGCCCCCCCCCCCCCCCCCGCTCACGCACCCCACTCCCTCAGTGCTCTGAGCTTGCTTTGCCTGTTGACAAGCGGCTTCTATGCACAGCCCCAGTTTTCATCGAGGTCACACTCAGCGTCTCATGGCTGCATTCAACACACCCCCTTTATCCTCATCAGAGATGGTTTTGGGCCCATTGTGTGTGGTGGCCACTTTCCTTTTTCTTTTAAATTTATTTTTATATATAATGTCTTTTGAGCTTATTCACCTCTCATTACCTTCTCTTGTCCCCACCCTGTCCCACTGAACCCCTTATTCCCAACTAGTCTCACTTCTGCTTTGGTGTTTTGTGTGTGTGTTCACGCGCCAGTGCCACCCATTCAGTTGAGTTAGGGTTGCTTGCGTTAGCATAGCTGGAGAGGGCTTTACTGGAACATGGGTAATTTATCGGTGGCTACCCCACCAAAGAAAATGTCTCCCCCTCCCTCAGCAACCATTAACTGCCAATAACTTCCCAAGGAGGGTAGGGCTTCATACACTCCTCTGACTTCCATGACAGAACGGAGATAGGCCCAATCTTGTGCAGGTACCGACCGTTTCTGTGAGGTTATGAATGAAGCAGCCATGTCATGTCTGGAAAACGATTTCCACAGCACTCCTCCACATCCTCTTGTTTTTACTTTCTTTCCACCAACTCTTCCACAGTGTTCCCTGAGCTTTGGAGGGGGTGATAAAGATGTCTCATTTAGTGGGCTGGAGAGATGGCTTAGCGGCTAAGGCACTTGCCTGCAAAGCCTAAGGACCCATGTTCAACTCTCTAGATCCCATGTAAGCCAGACGCACAAAGGTGAGGCAAGTACAAGGTTGCACATGCCCACTAGGTGGTGCAAGCATCTGGAGTTTGATTGCAGTGGCTGAGGCCCTGTCCTGCCAATTCTCTCTCTTGCGTGCTCTCTCTCTCATTCTCTCTCTGTCTCTTAAAAAAAAAAAAAAAAGATGTCTCATTTAGCTCTGAACATCCAACATCACCCACAATTAGAACACATTTTGAATCTCCCCTGTAATCACCACTAACAGCAAAAGGAAATTTCTCTGACTGAAGGGGAGAGCTACCCTGATCTACAGGCATAAACATAAATATTTAGAGGACAGTTTGATGGGCACAACTTAACCATTTCCTTAAGCAACTCATGGAACTCCAGTCCTGGATGGACCACTGAACTACACTACCAGCCTTCACTGCAGAATGTGTGGATGTGGTCTTGGTCAAATGGGCTTCTGGAAGACACCAGCATCATCTTACTTTCTGCAGAGGCTAGTGTGGAGACTGGCTTGAACCCTGTATTCTAGAACTGGAAACACCTCCACAAGAGTGTCCTTGTCATTGAAGTGGGGGGGCATCTTGTTCAGTCTTGGGCACCAGCTGCTTGGGGAGTAATTCTCATATTTGAGAATTCATATAGTCCCCTCTGTTTTTGTCATTGTTGGCACATGAGGTGCTGTGTCAAGCATGCAGCACAGCCCAAGACAAGTGGAATTTGGCCAGTGTTGACCTTGCCTGAGATTCTGCCTTCTAGACATCACCTTCTGGAATGCACTCTAATGTGTAGTGTTAGTCCTTCATCGCTATTCTGTGTCTCACCCCTACCACATTCCCTCCTGTTTTTCTTCTGAATCTTCTTGGAAACCTACAGTCTCAAAAACATCTTTGCTTTGGGACTTTTCAGAATCATTGTACGACAACAAACAAGAAAGAAATGGACAAGATTATCATTCGTGATGACCTGCCAACACTACCAAATGAGCACAGATGGTCCTTGGTCTTTGCTGCACAAGCAGCAAGCATTCAGAAGACTGCCTACTTTTCCAGGCTAGCAGATGTGGCCTGATACAGTCTTGTGAAGGTGAGTGGGACAGTGAGATGCATGTGCCAGTTACCATGCAATCATGCGGCTAAAGAAGCCAGGTCCTTTCTTGATCAGCTGTGATGATGGTCAGCAGGCTGTTTTTATTATTATTATTACTACTACTATTATTATTATTATTATTGGTTTTTAGAAGTAGGGTTTCACTGTAGCCCAGACTGACCTGAAATTCTCTATGTAGTCTCAGGGTGGCCTCGAACACATGGCTATCCTCCTGCTTCTGCCTCTTGAGTGCTGGGATTAAAGGCGTGCACCACCACGCTCAGTTTAGGAGGTTGGTTTTATTGGACTGCGGAAGTGACCTTCCAATGTGGCAGCTGGTATTCCCCATTCCTTTTACCAAGGAAAGTGGTGAAAGGCCCAATGTTTCTTTTATTAATGTTATTTTATTTTATATTTTTATCAGCATATATTGACTGCCTAAAAAAATAGATTAAGAGCTGAAGAGAAGGGCTAGCAGTTAAGGGACTTGCCTGCGAAGCCTAAGGACCTATGTTCAACTCTCCAGGTCCCACATAAGCCAGATGCACAAAGTGACACAAGTGCACAAGGTTGCACATGAGCACAAGGTGGCACATGCATCTAGAGTTCGAATGCAGTGGTTGGAGGACCTGGTGTGCCAATTATCTCTCTCTCTTTCTCTCTCTCTCTCTCCTCCTATTGCTCTCTCACATGAAAAAAAGATCAGTCTGTTGGACTTGCCTAAAAAAGTAGGTCTAAATATAACTTTCCATATATACATTTCATGCATTTTGGTCATATTCACCTCCCTATCACATTTTAAAATAATTTTGTTGAGAACCTGAATACTTGAACATATTGAAAATTGGTCATATTCCCATTGTATTACACTGTTATGTTTCCTGTTCTCTGCCCCGATCCCACTAAGGGTTCTCCTTAATGGGGTTATTGGCATTCACTGTGGGGTCATGAGTGCACCTGTAAGTCTCTCTTGAGGGGACAATGCTTCAGGATTCTTCTTCCTACCCTGTGACTCTTCTAGTCTTTCCTCCCCCTCTTCCACAATGTTCCCTGAGCTTTGGTGGACATGTTACAAGTGTCCATTAGTGTTGAGCTCTTGGCAGCATCTGATTTTCTACTTTGATGAGTTTTGAGTCTCCTTGGTATCTACTGCCATCTCCCTGGAGGAGGATCTCAGGCTAGCAGTGAAAGCAGCACTCATATTTATCTTAGTCAGCCCTCAGAAGTCACACGTGTCATCTTGCTCAGTGTGGGAGAGAACAAAGCGTAGACACTAGGGAGTAAGAAATTTTGGTGGGAGTGGAGGCGGTAGAGGTCTTGCTTCTTAGAGATTGAACACAGAGAAAGGAGAAGTGAGTGGAAAGGACTTGAAGGACAGGTACTAGCCTGTGCTAGTACTCCAAGATGGTCAGAGAGGATAATAACTTGAGACTGGTAGAGATGTGGGCTGTCAGGCCCATGATCAGACCAACCAACTCATGCTAAGCACACAGAGTTTGAAATTCAATCCCCAGGGCAGCAAACACACTAGTTGAATAAGCCATTTGTGTGTGTGTGTGTGTGTGTGTGTGTGTGTTAGCACCTACGTGTGTACATGCATGTGGAGGTAGGCAGTCAATCCTGAGTGTCTTTTTTGATCACTCTCCACTTTATTTCTTGGAGACAGCGTCTCTTGAAACCCAGAGCCCATTGAATTGGCTAGACTACCTGGCCAGCCAGTCCCGTGGCTCTTCTTGTCTTTGCTTCCCCAGGGCTGGGCTTACAGGTGTGTGCCACTGTGTTCAGCTTGCATGTGGGCTCTGGGGATCTGAACTCAGTTCCTCATACTTGTGCAACAAGTAGTTTCTCCCCAGCCCCCGTTTTAAAAAGATAACAAGCATTGGAGATGATTTAGAGAAACTGGGTCCCTCATACATTGCTGATGAGAATAGAACATGGTGGGTTAGCAGTTCCTCTAAATGTTAAATGTAAAGTTACCAAGAGTGGGGAAAACACAGTCAGGAGGACCTTTGTAATGAATGTTCACTACAGCATCAGTCACTGCACTGTAAATGCACTGATTTTGAGGGGACCAAAATCAGGGCCTCACATATGCTAAACAAGTGATCTGCCACTGAGTTATAGTCACAGCCCCTAAATGCATTTTTTGCTTACATTTTCACTTCTGATGGGTGTATCTGACTTAACTCCATCATAAGTTAATGAGTATCTGTATGCAACAAACCATTAAAGATCAGTTCTCATCAAGAAAAAAAAAACGAAAAAAAACACATAAACTAAGAGAAATTTGCATGTCACACATCTGAAAAGGGGTGTGTTTACAAAATATGTAAGGAATCTTAATTTCAATAATATTAAGGCAAATAACCAATTTAAAAATGGGCAAAAGATTTTATCAGATATGTCTTCAAAGCAGAGATATAGGGGACAATTAGAGCATGAATCTGAGGTAGTAGGATTTAAAAAGTTAAAGGCAGCTGGAGTTACATACGGAGACCTTATCTTTAAAAACCAAGGACTGGCAGAGCCATATGTTGGGTCATGATATGCAGAGACATTTATCTTACCCATAACTGTGGGCTAACTCCACAATGCATGACCCATATACCTCAACAGGAGGGGCCAAGGGGAGGGGGTAGGTCACGGATGAGCCTAATAATGGTACCAAACTGACTGTATTTGCTGAATACAAAACTAACTAATAAAGAAAAAAAAATAAAAAAATAAAAAAAAAACAAGGACTGGGCTGGAAAGATGGCTTAGTGATTTAGGCACTTGCCTGAAAATCTTAACGACCCACGTTTGATTTCCCAGTACCCATGTAAAGCCAGATGCACAAGGTGGCACATGTATCTGGAATTTGTTGAAGCCCTGGTGTGCCCATTCTCTCTGTCTTTCTCTCTTCTCTTTATGTACTTTCAAATAAATAAATAAATAAAACGTTAGAAACAAAAGGACTGGGCATTGGGGAAGTAGTTCAGTGGTAGAAAGCATCTTAACACGCACAAGGTCCCGAGTTCAATCCACAGCACATGCACATGCATGTATGGATACACACAAAACCACAAACTTATTGAATGAATCATTGTTTAAAGTAAGACATTGGAGAAATCATGGAGAATCTGGATCCCTCATACATTGCTGGTAAGACTATAAAATGGTCTAGAGTTTAGCAGTTTCTCTAAATATTAAATGTAAAATCTCCAAGAGCAGTAAGAAGGTTCATCCACGGGGAAGCTGTCCGTGAAGCCTTGTTCATGACAAAATGTGTAATCAACCTAAATGTCCATTAACTGGTATTTGGAAAACACAATGTGGTATATTCTTCACCAAGAAAACAGAATGAATGTTCCACTGTGAATGAGTTTCAAAAACATGCTAGGGAAAGAGTCCAGTCAGGGGAGATTATGTATCGTGTGGTTCCATGTATACAAAATGTTCCAAACAAGCAAATGTACTGGGTTAGAAAGTAGATTAGGGGTTGTCACAGTTTTAGGGAGGAGTGGCAGGCACATTCGGAAGGGAATGGGTATGGGGCTTGTTTGGGGATGGCGAAATTGTTCTAAAATTAGATGATGGTTGTTATTGTAGAATTCTGTAAATATATCTAAAACCACTGAAGTATACACTTGAACTTCATAGGATGTAATTATATCTCAATAAAACTACTAAAGGAAAAGAAAATTCTGACCACATCAGGATTTGAATCGCTATGTCTCATTCTAATCACTCTTTTCCCTAGATTTTTACTGAGGTCAGCAATGTCTCCAACTTTCTTAGTGTCCATTTCCATATTTTCCTCTTTGTAAGTAAGAAAAGAACTAAGAGCTCAGAATTTTCAGCTCCCACGTGTGTGAGGTCAGGGTTCTTCACCCTGGCTGTGTTCTGAGTGCCTATAGCCACATGGGGGAATTAAAGCTGCAGCACAGGGGGTCCAGGAAGGCAGGGCATTCAGAGGTGGGGCCAGGGGCATGGCAGAGGCTCCCCAGGCAGCTCTGCAGGACCTTTCCTGGGCATGGATCCCACCAGACCCAGAATATGTGGCTTGCTGGACCTTGATGGAGGAGGTTATGGTACAGAGGAAGAAGTCAAATGAAGGAGATGAACACATCTGGGGAATAGAATCTATATTAGTTACTTTCTTGTTGTGACCAAATGCCTGTCAAGAAGCAACTTAGGTGAGGAAGGGTTTATTTTGGCTAAAGTTCAAGGTTACAGTCCATCACAGTGTGTTGACAGAAGCGTGAAGCAGAGCTGGTCACATGCAGTCCACAATGAGGAAGCAAGCGATGGCTGCTCATACTCAGCTCACTTTTTAGACCTTGTTTTTTATTGACAACCTCCATAAATATAAACAATATACTATGAGCATGATCCCCTCCCACCACCCTTCCCCCAAGCCCCCTCCACTGAGTCCCTTCTTATTTTTAACTGGTCGCTTCTATTTTGATGTCACCATTTTTTTCCTCCTGTTTTGCAGGTCTTGTGTAGATAGCATCAGCCACCGTGAGGTCATGAATTTATCAAGGCCACTTTGTGCCTGGAAGACACTACTGTTAGCATGCTCCCTTTTCCTTTGGCTCTTGCAATCTTTCTGCTACCACTTCTGCAGTGGTCCTTGACCCTTGGAGAGCATGACAGAGATGTCACTTTCCCTTTTTAAAAACAAATTTATTTATTTATTTTTAATTTTTTGTTTATTTATTTATTTATTTATTATTTATTTATTTTGAGAGCAACAGACAGAGAAAGAGGCAGAGAGAGAGAGAGAATAGGTGTGCCAGGGCCTCCAGCCACTGCAAACAAACTCCAGATGCGTGTGCCCCCTTGTGCATCTGGCTAATGTGGGTCCTGGGGAATCCCGAGCCTCGAACCAGGGTCCTTAGGCTTCACAGGCAAGTGCTTAACCATTAAGCCATCTCTCCATCCCGACTTTCCCTTGTTATACAAGACCAGGACCCCAACCCATGGGATAGTGCCACTCACAGGTAGGGTGGGCCTTCTTGCCTCAATTAACTGAATCTAAAACATCCCTTATACACCTGTCCAGGGCTGACCTAATTTAGATAATCCCTCATAGTCATGCCCAAAGGTTTCTTAGGTAATTTTTTTTTAAAGATTTTTTTTATTTATTTATTTGAGAGTGACAGAGAGAGAGAAAGAGGCAGATACACAGAGAGAGAGAATGGGCGCGCCAGGGCTTCCAGCCACTGCAAACTAACTCCAGACACGTGCACCCCCTTGTGCATCTGGCTAACGTGGGTCCTGGGGAATCAAGCCTTGAACCGGGGTCCTTAGGCTTCATAGGCAAGCGCTTAACCGCTACGCCATCTCTCCAGCCCTTCTTAGGTAATTTTAAGCCCTGTCAAGTTGACAATCAATATAAACCATTGCAGGACACCTGGCCAAGTGGAAGAGATGAACAAGGATCTTCCTGGGACCAGGCAGGGTGTGTCCACCCAGACATGTGCCATAGAGTCAAAGTTGGTGAAGACTTTGGAGGCCATGACACATGGATAGGGCCAGAAACTTCAAACAGAATGAACAGGAAGGTCTGCTGAGTGGTCCAGGCTCAGTATGACATGGTGGAGCAGGACACCACCCAGGTGTCCAGGACTGCAGCTCGTCATGGTCATGCACCAGCTCTGCCCTGTCTGGGACAGAAGCCTCCTGACTGGTCTGGTGATTGTCAACTTTCTTCTCTTCCACATGGTCTCTATGGAGCAGTGTTTATTTTTGTCTCTCCAAGCCTGTGCTGTTTCGGCAGCTGCTATTGTCTGGAGGGGGGCCACCCAAGGCTTCTGGGATCTCTCCACATGTTGTTGCTTTTTGGGTGCTGGTGAAAGTTCATATTAGTCCTGAAATGCAACTAGACATATAGGCCACCCAGGCCTACAGATAAAGCAAGACCTTCCCCCTGTGGCTCAGAAGTCCCTTAGCTGTAAAACCAATATTGCTAGGAAGTAGCTTTTGGGCAGGAGAGCTGAGAATGGCTCAGGACGGTATTTGGTACCTGAGCATTCCAACCTTATCCACTCCACGCTGTGAGCTTTTAGCAGCTGTGTGGGCTGGCTCACAAATCCAACAAGCTCTGTCAGCTACAGACCAGAAATCTTCCTGGGGAGCGTTCTTGGTCGAGATCCAGAATTGGCGCATGGCTCTCCTTATGTCCTCTGTCATCTCTATAGGGGTAGGAGCCAGTGTTGTCTAGGTGTCTATTTGAAATTAGGGGCAGAAGCATGGTTTGGGAGGGCAATAACCAGAGAGCCCCCATGGCGGTGGACCACACTGGAAACTGTGCGGAGGGACACGTGCTTTCAGGAGGGTGTGTTTCTCTCATGTGTCCCCTGCAATCCTTTCAGGATTCGTTCTGCTCTTTTGTTATCTAGTTTGGGTGGGTTATTTTTTTTTTCCATTAATAAAAGTCAGTTTTGAACACCAAATAGCCAGAGAAGAGAATTTGAGCGTCTTTTGATTGGTGAGATATGTGAAGGAGATCTTTTCTGTGCTTGTTGTGGTAGGAAAGGCATGCGTATGGTGTGTGTGTGTGTGTGTGTGTGTGTGTGTGTGTGTGTGTGTAGGCCAGAAGTTGACATCAGATGTCTTTCTCAATCACATCTTTCACTTGAACCCAGAGCTCACTGATAAGCTGAGGTTACAGACACATGCTACTCTGCCTACCTGGCATTCATGTGAGTGTTAGGATTCAAACTCGGGTCTTCACACTTGTGGGGGTTAGTACTTTACAGACTGAAACATCTCCTCAGCCCCACTTCAGGGATGTTTTCATGAGCCAGGGACAGTGGTGCACTTTTGTCATCCCAGCACCCAGGAGGTGGACGCAGGAGGACCAGGAGTTCAAGGCCAGCCTCAGCTACATAGTGAGTCTGAGGCCAGCCTGGGCCACATAAGACCCTGTCTCAAGCAAAGCAGTTGTCTCACTCATCTTCAGCACAGTGGATAGGTTCCTGTCAGGAGGCCACAGAGCTGATGAGGGTGGACAAGGTGTTAGGCCCTTCTCTCCATTGTCATTGCAATGGTGAATATGTACCTATTTTTTAATCTGTTTTTAAACTGAACAGACTTGGGAAAGATTCTTCCTATAGAAATTGGTTAAACAGCATGACTTTGATGGGTGAGAGGTGGAAATGCATGTTTACTCAGCCATGGAGAACGTAGTATGTGTCAGAAATGTGTAACACCTGGAACTGGAGAGATGGCTCAACAGTTGAGACACTTGTCTGCAAAGCCTAATGGCCCAGGTTTGATTCTTCAGTATGCATGTAAAGCCAGATGCACAGAGTGGCACACACATCTGGAGCTTGTTTTCAGTGGCTGAAGGCCCTGGATTTCCCATTCTTTCTGTCAGTCTCTCTTTTCTCTATCTCTCTGCTTGCAAATAGATAAATAAACTAAAAAATATTTCAAAAAAAGAAATGTGTACTACCTGGAGTTAGCATCCAGATTATGGTTTATTAGAAAAATGACTTCTAGTACTTGAAAAACAAGTTTGAAAATCATGGTTGGTCCACTGTCTTTGCTAAAATGCCCCTTTTTTTCTCTCACTTCTCCGATGCCTAGAAATCTTGTGACTCTGTACACATTTTCAGAAATTTAGCCTTTTTCTCATGGATATGAATTTTCATGTTGGGCTATGATATAAATTCTAGATAGGGCCTTTCAACCCTACCTTTTTGCACTCCATTACTCTGAGGATTTTTTTTTCTCTGTAGCACAATTACACATTGCCATCAGCTGTTCTTTGGGACAATAAATGAGTTCCCCACATTCACTGTTCATTCCCTAAGGAATCCAGGATGATATATTGCAATTTGCTGACACACAGAGATGCTTGTCTTCTCAACCTCCAGCTTGCACAGTAATACACATGTTAAAGCTATAAAAGTTGTTGAACAAGTCTACATGATACAGTCTGCAAACAAACAAACTTCCTTCCAAGTGCCCTGCGTCATGGATGGCTGTGTTTTCTGCAAAGCCTCTGAGGGTCTAATTACAGGCAAAATGCAGAGCCAACTTTACCACCCACTAAGAATGAGAAGGACTCCTGAAGCTAGCCCGCCTAGGAGGGCCTTTGAGTAAAGGGAGAAAGGTGGTATGTTTGCAGTGTTGAAGGGATTTGCTAGCTAGGCTTATTCCAGGAAAACCTACTATGAAATGTATGTCCCTGATTCATTTCTTTTTAAAAAATATTTTATTTATTTATTTACTTGAAAAAGAGTGAGAGAGAGAGAAAAGAAGAGAGAGAAAGAGAGGGAGAGAATTGTCATGCCAGGGACTCTGAGCCACTACAAATGAACTCCAGAAACATGTGCCACCTTGTAGATCTGGCTTTACATGGGGACTGGGAAATCGAACTCGGGTCCTTAGGCTTTGAAGACCAGCACCTTAACCACTGAGCCAACTCTCTAGCCCCTTATAGTCTCTTTTAAAAAATATTTTATTAGCCAGGCGTGGTGATGCACACCTTTAATCCCAGCACTTGGGAGGCAGAGGTAGGAGGATCGCCGTGAGTTTGAGGCCACCCTGAGAGTACAGAGTGAATTCCAGGTCAGCCTGAGCTAAAGTGAGACCCTACCTCGAAAAACCAAGAAAAAAAAAAATTATTTATTTACTGGAGAGAATCCCTGATTCATCTCTGTTCTTCGGCTTTCAGGACCTTTCTTCCCCATGCCCCTTCTCTTTCCTTCTCTGCTCCTACATCAGGCTCAGCAGAGGCTCTTCTCAGCCTTCAGCATAACAGACACAGCATTCCTTCAGCCTTGAAACACACCCACCTTCAGAAGGAAGGGGATTCTGACACGCTACAGCATGAGGTGAGCCTCCTTTGGGATGTTGTGCTGAGTGAAATAAGTAGGTCATGCTAAGATCCGTGCATAGTATTCTACTTACCAGAGGTACCTGGAGTAGTCGGAGTCATGGAAACTGTAGGGTGGTTTCCAGGACCCAGCAGTGGGGAGGGCTGTGGGGAGTTGTTTCATGGAAAGGCTCTGAAGGCTGTGCAACAGTATGGATACACTGAGCACAACTCAGGTGTGTGTTAGAAATGGTTAACATGGAAAAGTTTATTTATGTGTCTTTTGTTTTTTACCATAATTTTAAAAACAACATGTCTTATTAAAAAGGCAAACAAGGGGCTGGAGAGATGGCTTAGCAGTTAAAGGCATTTGCTTGCAAAGCCTACTGGTCTGAGTTCAATTCCCCAGTATCCACATAAAGCCAGATTCACAATATGGTGAATGAATCTGGAGTTCATTTGCAGTGGCAGGAGGCCCTGATGCGCCATTCTCTCTCTCTTTCTCAAATAAATAAATAAATATTTTTAAATTAAAAAAAATGCCTGGGGAGATGGCTTAGTTGTTAAAGGTGCTTGATTGCAGAGTCTAATGACCTGAGTTCGATTCCCCAGTACCCATGTAAAGCCAGATGCACAAAATGGTGCATGCAACTAGAGTTTGTTTGCAATGGCAAGAGTCCCTGGTATCCTATTCTTTCTGTCTCTTTCTTCATTAATAAATAAATAAATAAATTTAAATTTTTAAAAATTAAAGTTAAAAAAATAAAAACTAAACAAAACATTTAAAGGAAGTCAATTGAAAGACAAAGTGTTGGTGAACATGTGGAAAAACTGGATTCTCATGACTACTGGAAAAGCTCTGTAGTGTCTGTAGAATTTGACCTAATGTAATCATAGGACTCAGCAATTTCACACTTAGGAATCTATGCAGGAGAAATGTAATATATACCCACACAAAGGCACATATGTGAATGTTCATAGCAGTGTTATTCATGACAGACAAAAATTGGACACAAACCATGTGTTTAACAAATGGTGAATACACTGAGTGTGAACCCATACAGTGGAATATTACTATGCAATAAAAGGAATAACTACCAATACATGCCACATGAATGAACATTAAAAACAAACAAACAAACAAACATTATGCTGAGTAGAAGAAAAAAAAAGCCAGATGAAAAAGGCATACAAAGTTTGTTGGTAATGCAATTGTGGGTTAATTGCAAACAAGTACAGAAACTTTTTGATGTGATGGAAATGTTATGTAAATGAAGGATGATAATAGCTGTACTAAAACCTTTTAGTAAAATATAATTGACATGTGTGTTTAAAGCTGGTGAGTCTTATGATATGCAAATTATACCTCATTATCATATTACAGTAGGACAGAGGGGGGCCATGTGGAGGCATCTGCCAAGGCTGCTCTGAGAGCAGGGGGATGGTCTCTCCAGCTCTGCCCAAGTTGGAGTTTGTCAGCAGCACAGACACACATCACCACAACCCATGCCCTACTAACATAGTCACAGAGTCTCATCTTGCATGGATTCTAACATGTCCCTCCTACCTGTGCAAGGAGAAAGCTCCTATCAGTGCACAATGTCAGGGGAGTCAGTCGCCAGCACACATGCACATTAGTCACTGTTCTGCTTGAGATAAAAATGCCTGATGAAAGCAACTTAAGGAAGAAGGAGTTTATTCTGGTTCACAGTTTGAGATGATACAGTCCATCATGGTGGGGAAGTCGTGGTGGCAGGAGCCTGAGGGACTTAGCTTGTGTCCACAGTAGGAAGCAGAAGAGATAAGTGATGGTACTTTGCTTTCTGTCTCCTTTTTATTCAGTCCAGAATTCCAGCCCATGGAATGGTGCCAGCCACACGTAGGGTGGGTTTTCCCACCTCAATTATCCCAGCCTAGAAATTCTCTCACAGACATGCCCACAAGCTTGTCTCCTAGGTGATTTCAGATCCTATTAAGTTGACAATCAATATTAACCATCACTCTATGTGATGTTAAGCAGCAAGTAGGGCAAGATATCCCCACCTCATAAAAGCTGGAATATAAAAATGTCTGCCTTTCAATAAAGGAAATACTTCATTTACTTTTCATATGCACAGATGAATGGAAAAGAGAAGACAGAGGAGATGGCTTGGTGGACAAAATGCTTGTTGTGCAGGCACAAGGACTGTAGCTCAGACCCGTAGCGTCCACGTAAGTGCTGGGTGGGTGCAGCAGCCATCTGTAACCTCAGTCCTTGGAGGGGAAACACAGGGGATGCAAGGCAATGGGGGAGGGGCAAGCTGGCTAGCTACACTAGTGAAATTGATGAGCTCTTGGCTCAGGTGACAGACCCTGCCTTAGTAAATGAAGAGCAAAATGACTGAGGAAGACATCCAACGACAACTTCTGACCTCTGCATGTTCGCACATGTGCATGCACACCCATGTATAAGTGTGCACACAGGCATGTGAGTGTACGCACATCATGTTCACAAAGAAAAAGAGAGAAAAATAATTTGTGACACCACATTCCATGTAGGGACTGAGCTTGGCAATGTCCTCAGCTACACTTTATTATGCTTTTATAAAATTTGTGTTCCTCCCCAGTAGAGTCCCCTGCTTGTAAAACTATTTTTTCTTTTTGAGGCTGGAATTGGCTTTCTATCAGCCTATTCTGGCAGGCCTTACAGTGTGAAGTGAAGATGAGCTCCTGACCCCTCCTACTGAAGGCCCTGGACTCTGGGAGCCAGTCCTCTCTGTGTAGCTGTCTCCTGTGGCTTCCACATGTCAAAGGGGTCCATCCATTGCTGCCCTGGGGAAGAGAGCCACTCTATCAACAATGGATCAGAAAAGGGAAGAACTTAAGGTTGGGGACATGTCTTATTCCATAGAATACTGTCTTGCAAGCATGAGGATCTGAGTTCAATCCCCAGAATGCATGTGAACAAAGGTGGTTGTGACACGCTTATAATCCCATGGCTAGGGAGGCAGAGACAGGCAGGTTCCTGGGTCTCACTGGACAGTCAATGTAGTCTACTTGGTGAGTTCCAAGCCAGTGAGAAACCTTATCTCAAAAAAAGGTGGCTTGTGTGTGAGGGACAACATCCAAGATTGTCCTCTGGCCTCAACATGCTTGTGCAAACACACCCACTCATGCACCCCCACCCATATGAACATATACATGTACACATATTTTTAAAAAAGAGAAAGAAGGGCTGGAAGGATGGCTTAGTGGTTAAGGCATTTGCCTGCAAAGCCAAAGGACCTCGGTTTGATTCCCCAGGACCCATGTTAGCCAGATGCACAAGGGGGCACACACATCTGGAGTTTGTTTGCAGTGGCTGGAGGCCCTGGCATGCCCATTCTCTCTCTCTCTTCCTCTTTCTCTCATAAATAAATAAATAAATGAATAAAATATATTTAAAAAGAGAGAGAGAAAAATGGTAGAGGTGAGAAGAGAGTAATGATGAGAAGCTCACCTCACTGTTTGAAACTTGAGAACATGAGTGCTTCGATTCAGGAAAATATGTCTGACCGCACACAGAGAAAGCTTGAGACTTTGGGCTGAGCTTCTTTATTGGCTAAGGGGTCATTACCATGCATGCTAAATTCTAATTTTTGCTAGGTGAAGGACTCAGAGCAAGCAACTGAGAAGAAAACAGGCAGAGAGCCATGGTTCCTGGGTTCTGACAGTAAGTAACATGCCATGAAGGGGCTGGGGTAAGCTGAATGACGACATGCTGTGAGCTTCTGACCCTCCTCCCTGCCCCCATCGCCCTGGTGGGGGATGGAAACACCACTGAATCACATTGTGGCATGAGCACTCCACCTCCCCGAGACAAAGCCAGCACTCTGCCTGACTGCAGCTTCGCTTGTCTTAGCCGGAAAAGCAGGGCAGTGAGTGTGAACACAGGCCTAGAGCCACAGCTGTCTAGTTGCCACACCTCCCAAAGGAAAGATCACCTTCTCCAGCTGGTGCTAAAAACTCTCTTGCAACTGACAGGTCTTAGAACATTAGGCTTCTTGGAATAATTTTCAAGATGTTTCTAACAATAAACTCTGGAGAGGGGGAGAAAAGAGTGAAGGAGAGACAGAGATGCCAAGGCTAAGGAAACTGTGGACAGAGAAGCTGGCAGTGTCTGAGGCAGGGAAACTGCAAGCTATCCTCGAGTATGTGCGTCACTTACGGCTGGATTCCGCCATGCTCTGCATTCCCAAGGTTTTGCATCTGGACAATCACAGTATGCACAGTGGACGTTTGGACCCCTGCCCCGAGTTTACAGCTGGCAGGAGTAGAATTTAGTATCAACTACATTACATGGGGGGCAATTAGGAGACAGTGGGTGTCAAGTGGGGATGTGGGGTGCTATTCAGGTGCCAGCTGATTATGGAAGGCTCACTGCAGAGAATGGAAGAGTAATAGAAAACTTTGCACAGTTCTGTACAGCGTCAGCCATCAGTTACCATGGACTTAAGGTCTAAACAATCCAGCAGTTCCTCTCACAGGTGTCTCCCTCCCCCTAGTCTTTACATAGACATAATTCACACACCATGGGGTAATCCTATTTTAGTATATTCATAGAGGTGTGCTGCATCACCGCTGGAGCATGCTCACCATCAACTTACTTCTAAAGGCGCAAGCTCGGAATTATAACCTTTGCTAATCCTTTCTTGCCTTGTGAATTACGTGCAACTTAATTTGGAGACTTTCTAGTTGCATTGATGACTGACGACTTAATCAAATTTAGCTCCATGTGTTTGCTTTCAAAGTGAGTTTGTGATGGTGGGAACTTGTTTGAGGGTTCTGAGCAGTTTTTGCCTTTGGCTCCTGCCATGCATATATGCCCCATTTAAACAGTAGATTCAAAATAAGCAAGATGTGTAAGCCGTTCTTTTGACTGTGCTGGGATCAAACTCAGGCGGATGAGGCAGGAAAATGGTGAGTTCAGAGAGCCAAAGGAAAAAGTAAAGAAGAGAAAGGAAGAGGGGGAGAAGGAGAGGAAGGAGATGGAGAAGAGGGAGGGAGAAAAGGGAAGTTAAAAGAGAGAGAGAACCTATTGTAGCCATTATTATTTCTTTTTATGACATTACTCAAAATCATCTGTTTTGGAAAACAGTGTTAAAAAATCTCTGTTCCACAGGCTGTTAATAAATTAAATTAAATTAAGTTGAATTAAACATTAAACACCTAGTAATAACCAGGTGTTTAATTTAATAATTTAATTTAAAGAGACCAGCTTAGAGAAGACAGTGCAGGTCCTTTTGGTCTTCCTAAGCACTTTTGTTTTTTAAAATTTTTATTTATTTATTTGCAAGGAGAGGGAGAGAGAATAAGAAGAGAGAAAGACAGCATATGGGTGCACCAGGGTTTCCTGTCACTGCATACGAACTCTAGATGCATTCACCTCTTTGTGAATCTGGCTTTACATTGGTACTGGAAAATCAAACTTGGCCATCAGGCTTTGTAAGCAAGCACTTTAATGGCTGAGCCATCTGTCCAGCCCTCCCTGGGTACCCTTCCTTCCTTCCTTGCTTCCTTCCTTCCTTTCTTCTTCCCTCCCTTCATCCCTCCCTTCCTTCCTTCCTTCTTTCCTTCCTTCCTTCCTTTCTTTTGAGGTAGAGTCTTGCTCTTTCCTTGTGCTCATGAGCATTGGCTAGCATTTTCATGATAGATTTGTTTAGTGGAGAATCAATGATTTCCAGCAGTCTTAAATTTAGGCTTGGATTTCAGGATCCAAGGCCACTGTAGACAATGTAACCAATATTTATAGGATGGTGTCTGTGAATAAAATTTGGCCCTGATTTTTCTTGAAAGCTTGTGACACTTAAACTACTATATATGTGCATTCACGTACAAATGTAGTCATCACACACATGGTGGCTATGAATAGAGCAGAGGCATATCTTCAGCACCTTGCTTCCTTTTGATTCATATGTACTGTAGAGAGTCTCAGATCAGTATAGAAATATCTGCCTCACTCCTTTAAATGGCTGCTTTAAAAAATAACATTTTAAGAGACAGGTGTAGTGGCGCATGCCTTTAATCCCAGCATTTGGGAGGCAGAGGCAGGAGGATCACCATGAGTTTGAGGCCACTCTGAGACTACATAGCGAATTCTAGGTCAGCATGGACTAGAGTGAAACCCTACCTTGTAAAACCAAATATATATAATGTCAGCTCACCATAGGCTTTAGTTAAATCTGACTTTTAAAGACAAAAACCAAAACACCTTGAAATAAATTAAATCAACAAAAACTTTAGGAGAGACCTGTTGGACTATTTGGATTAATAAAGAAACCAAAAGGTATGTATAAACAACATCTTATTTGTTTAAAGCCCAAACAAAAGAGAAAATATCAGGCATGGTTCTAATTAAAATTATGTACTTATTTCTATCAAGAAATTTAAAAGCCACATCGTTTTTAAATGTGGGATCAGGCTATCTTTGGTGATCCTCCCATCTCAGCTTCCTAAGTAGCTAGGATAATAGGCCTGTACCATCAGGCCTAGCTCATTTTACTGTTTATAATACCTGTATGGATAAATGATTTGCAGTTACACAGAGATGTATTTGTCATAGAGCAATTTGGCAGAAAATCATGGCAGTTAGCAAGCACCATAAAAATAAAATAAATAAAATGTGGTATTTTTTAAAACCATTTTCTTAAGTCTAAAATTGCTCATTCCTTGGTTAGTTTACAGATATAAACAGGGTTTGGGATTCCAAAAATGCCCCCAAACCACAGTTTCCTTGTTACAATATGAATCAGTATTTATAATATTTACAATAACTAATAATTTACAATAAGTATCAGTATTTAAGAGTACTTTGGTGGGCATATATCTATTTAGCATTCTTTGACCTTAGGTATTCTTTTTTGCCTTGCAATTACAAATGAGCATACCATGTAATAGGCTTATATCATTTACTCATGTGTGACTACATGCATAAGACAAATTCTTAGACATGAAATTTCTAGGTCAAATAATATGTGAATTTTTAATTCTTAAAGATAGTGACACAGAGCTGGGGAAATGGCTCAGAGGGTAAGATTGCTTTATGTACAAGCATGAGGACCTACGGTCAATTCCCAACATCCATGTGAAAAACTGGGCATGGCTAAACATGCCTGTAACCCCAGTACAGAGGATGGGTGAAGAGAAGAGGATCACCGGGGCTCCCTGGTCAGACAATCTAGCTGATAAACAAACAGCTCCAAGTTCAGTGAGAGATTCTGTCTGGGGGAAATAAGGTGGAAGAGTACACTATGACCTCATGTATAAGCCAGACTCCTTGTCTCCCTTTCGAACCTAAAAAGATGCACCATGAGAGCAAATCCATCACACAGAAGCAGGCTAGTGTCTGCTTTGCTGAAATGAAGCTCCAACTTCTTTCACTTTTATCTTGTCCTTCAAAAACAAAAACTCAAACCCAAGAAGAAAATGCAGGTGAGATGCTAATGGACACAAAAGCCCAGCTTAAAGTCATAAATCATGAAGTCATAGATCACAATATAAGAAAGCAGTTAGAGGTCACAAGTTCTCATGCTTCAGCCATCACAAGCATCCACAGACTACTGATATACAATGATTTCAGTCAGTGTGGGGAAGAGCAGCTCCAGGGAGCATAGCTACATTCTTAATACTCCTTAGGCTGGCCCAAGTTTGCTTCTAGTACTTTCCACACTATCTCTCTATGATTTATTATGCCTCATCTATTATAATAATTCAATGTAAACCTATGAGCTGTCCATAATGTGATAAGAATGATAAGCACGCCACTTTTACAACTGCATTATGTAAGGTTTAACTCCATCTTGCTAATGTCAGTAAAGTTGGAGGGGTCATGTAGGTAAGACTCTTGTTACAGAAAATTGAGGGTGGCCTTTGTCAGTAACCAGCCAGGACATGAAAATGGCAGCAAGCAATGATGCTCTTTGTCCAGCAGGCCATAGGTACTGATTTCTGCTATGCACCTTCTGGGGGATAAATCCTTCCCCATTCCGTCATGATCAATACCTTGCTTCCAGCCTAAAACTCACCCGTGATTGCACTCCTGACCCACAAAAATCATGAGATAATATATATGTGACTTATTTTATTATTTTTGTTTATTTATTTGGGAGCGACAGATAGAGAGAGAGAGAGAAAGAGAGAGAGAGAATGGGCGCGCCAGGGCCTCCAGCCACTACAAACGAACTCCAGACACATGTGCTCCCTTGTGCATCTGGCTAACATGGGTCCTGGGGAATAGAGCCTCAAACCAGGGTCCTTAGGCTTCACAGGCAAGCGCTTAACTGCTAAGCCATCTCTCCAGCCCTTATTTTATTTTTATTGAGAGAGAGAGAGAGAGAGAGAGAGAGAGAGAGAGAGAATGGGAATGCCAGGGCCTCCAGCTACTGCAAATAAACTCAAGACACATGCACCACCTTGTGCATCTGGCTAACGTGGGTTATGGGGAATTGAACCTGGGTCCTTAGGCTTTGCAGGCAAATGCCTTAAGTAATAATCCATCTCTCCAGCCTCTAAATATGTGATGTTTGAAGCTGCTATATTTTTGGCAATGAGGGTATGCAGAATGTGCCCCGCCTGGTGATGCACACCTGCAATGCCAGTATGCAGAGATAGGGGGACAGAGTTACAAGGCAACCTAGAATGCACAATGAGTTCAAGGGCAGCCTCTCTGGACTTCACTTGTGGTAAAGTGGGTGGAAAAAGACTTCTCACCTGAGCAGTTGTAGGATGAGTGGCCAATGGCTCTCCAGCAACGCCAGCTTGTGTCAATTCCCAGTGGAGTACCTCAAAGAAAGCAAACCATTCACACTGTTAAAATTAGCCTCCAGCAGCTGATTTCTAATATACTGAAAGGACACCTGTCTCCTCCTTGGCCACAAACTGCCTTACCATGGTCTTCTCTATTTTCTTAGCCTTGAGAATCAAAAGAAAGCATAATAAAAAATAATTTAAAAAATCCACCCTACACTGGCTCACACAACTCTGTCTTCTGGAATTTTAAGAAATTATACTGACAGTTCATAGTTTCAGTATTTTTCTCTCTCAGTCTCCAGTTCTTTCTACCAACCTTTGGGCATTCGTTCATGGTGAGGACGGAGACTTGGCTCAATATAGAACATTAGTGTAGAGGAGCTGGGAAAATGGCTCGGAGGGCAAGAGGGCTTGCTGTATAAGTATGAGGGCTTGAGAAGTCCTGAGTTCACACCCCAGCACCCACATAAAAAGCTAGACATAGCCACACATGGCTGGAACTCCAGTCCTGTCAGAAGCAGAAATAGATGAACTTCTAGGCTGCACTGGTCAGCCAGTCTAACTGGAAAAAAGACAGAAAACGACAGCTCTGGGTTCAGCGAGATACTCTGTCTCAAGGGAATAATGCAGATGAGTGACAGAAGTGACACACTGTGTTCTCCCCTGGCCTTTGCATGTGTGTGCACAGGGTTTGTGCATCTGCACACACATGTACATACACTACTCATATACATCACACATACTACATACATGCTGGGATATTGTTTACAATTATGGAAGTTGTCAATAAAAAAAGAACTTTTTTAAAAAGAACATATATAGATGCATCATGTGCTGTGACTGCTACCTCCAAAGTGCTGGCCTACAGACATGCTTCACCATGCCTGGCTAGCCAACTTATTTTTTTTGTTTTGTTTTGTTTTTTCAGGAAAGCCCAACAGACTGGCCCTTTTTTTATGTGAGAGAACAAGAGAGAGAGAGAGAGAGAGAGAGAGAGAGAGGGAGAGAATTGGCATGCCAGGGCTTCCAGCCACTGCAATCGAACTCCAGACACGTGCACCATCTTGTGTGCATGTGCAGCCTTGTACACTTGCATCATCTTGCGTGTCTGGCTTAGGTGGGACCTGGAGAGTTGAACACGGCTCCTTAGGCTTTGCGGACAGGCGCTTTAACTACTAAGCAATCTCTTCAGCCCTCAACTCATTTTTGACACAGATGCAAAGGACATGCATAGGAGCAAGAACAATTTTCTTTTAGATGTGTATATATTTGTTTTATTCTTTGGGTTTATACTTCTGTAGAATCCTCACTTCCTGTATTACAGAGATGGTTCCCACTCTCACCACTAAGAAACCTCTTACCTCTGTTTCCCTCTGATATGTGCCCATCGAGCTCACTTTTTAAAGAATTTAATGAATAATTGTGCTTGTGGGGGGTCATATACGTGCTTATAATGTGTTGTAAACACATGTGTGTGCCCTTGGTGGTGTCCATATACTTGCCTGCAGAGGGGGTCTCTTGCGGGGGTTGCTTGCCCACAGAGACCCGAGGGGGCAGAGTGGAACATTAGGAGAACCACTCCATCACTCTTCTGTCTGGTCTTGATTTGATACAGGTCTCCATTTTACTAGTTTCAGAGCTTGTGGGCCTCTGAGGATTCTTGGGTCTCTGCTCCCTGTGGAACTGGGGTTACAGGTGCATGTGGCCAGACCCAAGCTGTCTTATGAGGGATATGGGGAATTGAACTCAGGCAGTCTCAGAACCCCCTCAAATCTCCAGGATGTTATGAGCCATCTCTCTTGCCCTTTAATGACTTTTCAAGTTAACATATAAAATGGTATTTCTGTGTGTGCGTGCACACACGTCAGCGTGCATGTGGTCAGAGGACAACTTGGGTATTGCTTCTCTCCTTCCACCTTGTTTGAGTCAGGACCTCTTTTCTTGTTTACCACCGTGAACACAGACTAGCTGAGCTTCAAGCTTTGGGACTCTTCTGCCTCCATCTCCCACTACTGTAGGCACATCAGGATTACAGACTCCTGCACAAGTTGAAGCTGGTTTTACATGGGTTCTGGGAATCCCAATGCTGGCCATCGGCTTGTTTAGCAAACACTTGTCCCTAGGTGCTCAGCCATCTCTTCAGCACAAACAACGGGCTCCTTAGGAGATTTTACAAATATGTCATTGTACCTTGCTCGTTTTTGCTTCCTGTACAGCTTTCCTCTGTTCCTCCTTCTACTTGTCCCTCCCTCTCCCTAAATAGTCCTTTTCTGCTCTCTTGTCACATGTGTGTATATAGTTAAATCTAGATTTTACCTATGAGATAATGTGAGTGGCTTTTGTGAGTGCTAGGGAATTGAACCCAGGTTGGTAGGCTTTGCAAGCAAGGGCATTTAACTGCTGAGCCACCTCCCCAGCCTCTGTTATTATATATATATATACACATATGTATGTATGTATGTATGTATGTATGTATATGTATATATATTTGTTTTTTTGAGGTAGGGTCTTACTCTGGTCCAGGCTGACCTGGAATTAACTATGTAGTCTCAGGGTGGCCTCGAACTCATGGCGATCCTCCTATCTCTGCCTCCCAAGTGCTGGGATTAAAGGCATGCATGTTATTATATTTTTAAATAAAATTATTATTAATATAAAAATGTTGGGCTGGAGGGATGGCTTAGTTGTTAAGGCGTTTGCTTGCAAAGCCAAAGGATTCAGGTTCAATTCCCCAGGACATGTTAGCCAGATGCACAAGGGGGCGCATGTGTCTGGAGTTTGTTTGCAGTGGCTGGAGGCCCTGGCGTGCCCATTCTCTCTCTCTCTCTTCCCCTCTTTCTCTGTCAAATAAATTTTAAAAATGTTGAAAATGCATGTCTGTGATTTTCTATAGACTTACATTCTTCTAAATGCTCTAAGTTTTTGTTGTATTTGATGTAGACAGAGTCTCACTCTAGCCCAGGCTGACCTGGAACTCACTCTGTAGTTCCAAGCTGGCCACGAACTCACAGCAATCCTCCTACCTGCTGGAAGTAAAGGTATGTACCTGGCACAAGTTTTTTTTTTTTTACAAGTTTTTTTTTAACTAATTAATTTATTTATTTGCAAGTAGAGAGAGATAAAGAGAAGGGGAAAGAGAATGGGTGTTCCAGGGCTGCTTGCCCTGCAAAGAAAGTCTAGATATATGTGCTGGTTTTTGCATCTGCCTTTATATGAGTACTTGGGAACTGAACCCTGGCCAGCAGGCTTTGCAAGCAAGTACCCTTAACAACTGAGCTATTTCTCCAGCCTGTAAAAGGGTTCTTAAATAAAAACTGCTAATGTAGGGCCAGAGAGATGGCTTAGCTGTTAAGGTGCTTGCCGGCAAAGCCTAATGACCCAAGTTTGGCTCCCAGAACCCACATAAGCCAAATGCACAAGGTCGCACATGCACATAAGATGGTGCAGGCATCTGGAGTTCAATTGCAGTGGCTACAGGCCCTGGTGTGCTGATTCTCTCTTGCTCTCTCTCACACACTCACAAATAAAATAAATTTTAAAAATTAAAAAGCACTGGAGAGATTGCTGAGTGGTTAAGGCATTTGTCTGTGAAGCCTAAGGACCCAGGTTTGATTTCCCAGTCCCCATGTAAGCCAGATGCCCAAGGTGGCACATGAGTCTGGAGTTCCTTTGCAGTAGCTAAAAACCCTGGCATGCTCATTCTCTCTCTCTCTCCTCTCTCTGTCTCAAATAAATAAATAAAAGCTTTAAAAAAATTAAACTGCTGGGCTGGAGAGATGGCTTAGTGGCTAAGTGCTTGCCTGTGAAGCCTAAGGACCCCGGTTCAAGGCTCAATTCCCCAGGACCCACGTCAGCCAGATGCACAAAGGGGCGCACGTGTCTGGAGTTCGTTTGCAGTGGCTGGAGGCCCTGGTGCACCCATTTCTCTCTCTCTCTCTATCTGCCTCTTTCTCTCTCTCTCTGTCACTCTCAAATAAATAAATTTAAAAAATTAAACTGCTAATGTAGAAAGGTCAAAATTTGTTATTTATGTAGAAATGTTGATGGTTTAAAATATCCACCCACCATGTTCTTGCCTTTTTGACTTGGTTCATTTGGGTGTGGGTCATACAGAAATTGTTTTGGGGCTGCAGAGAGGGCACTTGTCTGTGAAGCCTAAGAACCCAGGTTCAGTTCCCCAGTACCCATGTAAGCCAGATGTACAAGGTGGTGCATGCATCTGGAGTTCATTTGGAGTGGCTGGAGGCCCTTGTGTGCCACTCTCTCTTTCTCTATCTACCTCTTTCTTTCTTTCTTTCTTTCTTTCTTTCTTTCTTTCTTTCTCTCTCTCTCTCTCAAATAAATAAATAATAAAATATTTTTAAGGAAGTTTTATAAAATGAAGCTTTCAGAAGTTAAAGCCTCTGAGTTTTGTGTTATAAGTCTCTAAAAATAAAAATATAATGTCTATCTTCCAGAATAATACAGTTTCTCTACCTTTACATATTTTAGAAAGGATGAATCTGGAATTTGTTTTAAAATTCTGTATTAAAATTATTATTGTGTTTATTATTATATTTAAATCTTTATGGTTGTAAGATTCAGGTGGTTGGAGGTAGCTAACATTATTTTCCCTTAACTAGCTACCTCATTATTTCAGCACAATGCTTTGAAGTATTTATCTTTTTCTCTTTTTTTCCAACAATTTGAAATATTTTTATATTCTCACTTGAATAAAAGTCCTTCCTATGTTCTTTTTTTTAAAATTCATTCTCCATTTATCACACATTTAATTATTATTCTAGTTTAATAATAGGTTAACTCTCTGGTTTGCTAATTTGGGGCTTAATAACAGGTTTGTTATCTTTCTGCACTGATGTGAAGAATATTCCAGGACATGTTCGGGTCAAATGCCCAGCAATAACCCTTTCTCTTCCTTGCTCTACAACCCATCCTTCTGCCAACCACCTCCAATCCACCTTAGAAACACATCCTGCTTCTGACCAACTCTCTAGTCCTGCTTTCTGGAAAAGACCAATTTCCCTCTGAACTTCTAGCAAACCTCACAGATGGCTTTCTTGCTTCAGTATTTGAACACCATTCTGGTTTCGTCTCCTACAGAAGCCCGGGTAGTGTGTGAAGTCCATGGTAGCCTCCTGCTCGGAGAGTCTCCATGTTTACTCCCTCTTCCTCAAAGGCCAAGTATTTGCCTTGGTGGGCACAGCCAAGGGGTAGCAAGACTTCTTCCTCTCCTGCTGGCTCTATCACTCACTTGCAGCCCAGGTGCCTCAGCCAGTCCTTAATAACACAAGCAGGCTAAGCACCCTTAGCCTAGGCCCTCTCCCCTGCCCCATCAGCTCCCTGGAGCTGACTTCCCTGAGATGTCCATCTGGGCCTGAGGCAGAGATGGAAGACGGAGAAAGAAGTGTTGAGTGCTCTTGTCAGCAGTCCTTACATGCAGCAGCTAGATACCATCAGTACAGTGGGTGACACACAGTGCATAATAAAGGCACCAAAATGAATGGTTGGGACAAACACTCATAGTCATACAAAATAAGCACAGAGAACATATGTAAAACGTAGTGTTTCTTAAGAAGCTAAAAATGGGGCCGGGAGATGGTTCAGTGGTTACTGCTTGCAAAGCCTGCAGGCACTGATTCAATTTCCCAGCACCCATTCAAAGCCAGACAGGCATTCCCTTTTACAGCAGCAAGAGGCCTGGCATGCCCTCACCACCCACCCCCTGCACAAATAAAATAAAATAAAACAAAACTTAAAGAGGAGCTAAAAAGAAGGAATCATTTAAATGATAAGACTAAGCTTCACATGTTGTACCCACAGGTCTAAACGTGCCAAAACTTATTAAAAAAAGACTGGCCAAATTACAAATAAATAACATTTACGTGGCATATTTTGTACCCAGAGCTCTAAATTAAAATTACTGAGAAAACTTGCAAATAAAAGTATGAACGCAGAACCTAGCAAGTGCAAGGGCCCTGGGTTCAGTGCCGAGAACCATGAAACAGCAGGAGAGTGAGAGAAAAACCACATAAATGGAATGGCAGAAACACAGAAGCCAGAATATGGAAGCGAGTGCTGGGAATACAGAATGATGGGTGGGAGATTAAATATGAGGTAGACACCAAGGAAGAGTGTATGATAAGAAAGGAAAGTTGTTGGGATCCTATTATGAAGGGTCTTGAAGGTCCAGGTGAGGAGTCCAGATTTAATCCATTAGTTAACATGGCTATGATTTGTAAATGTGGTAGATTTTCAATTTAAAAAATATTTTCTTTATTTATTTGAGAGAGAGAGAGGGAGAGGTAGAGAGAGAGAATGGGCATGCCAGGGCTGCTAGCCACTGCAAACAAACTCCAGATGCATGGGCTACGTTGTGCATCAGGATTTATGTGGGAACTGGGGAATTGAACCTTGGTCCTTAGGCTTTTAAGGCAAGTGCCTTAACTGCTAAGCTATCTCTCCAGCCCCAGAGTTTCAATTTTTAAAAGTAGGATAGAAGCCAGGCATGGTAGCACACGCCTTTAGGGCCCAGACTTGGGAGGTAGAGGTACAAGGATCACTGTGAGTTCGAGGCCACCCTGAGACTACATGGTGAATTCCAGGTCATCCTGGGCTAGAGTGAGACCCTACCTTGAAAAACAAAACAAAAAAAGGGAGGATAGGCCTAAAGAGATTGCTCAGTGGTTAAAGGTGTTTGCAAAGTCTGATGGCCTGGGTTGGTTTCTCCAGCATCCAACTAAAGCCAGAGGCACAAAGTGGCTCAGGTCTCTGGAATTCATTTTCAGTGGCAAGAGTAGAACAATCAAAAGACAATGAGGGGTTGGAGAGATGGCTTAGTGGTTAAGTGCTTGCCTGTGAAGCCTAAGGATCCTGGTTTGAGGCTCGATTCCCCAGTACCCACGTAAGCCAGATGCACAAGGCAGTGCATGCATCTGGAGTTTGTTTGCAGTGGCTGGAGGCCCTGGTGTGCCCATTCTCTCTCTGTCAAATAAATAAATAAAAATAAACATTTTTTGAAAACAGACAATGAGAAGACAGATGGAAGTGTATCATACTCTGGTCATTTTGTTGTGAGTTGTCCAGCTCACTCATCGGAGTGCCAGCTGTCCAAGAGATTTTCTGTTTGAGGTGATGACGTCTAGTGCACAAGCAGAGTTTTTCATTCTGAGCGGATGACATCTAGTGTACAAGTAGAGGGATGATGTCTGGTACACAAGCAGAGGTTTTCTCTGTGAGGGGATGTGGTGTTTTGAATAGAATAGATGGCCCCCAATATATTCAGTTGTTTATTTGTTGTAGTTTGTATCTGCAGCCACCTGGCTGGAGGCAGTGTCACTGGGTGAATCTTAAGGTGTGGTGGTGGGTTTCAGATTTCAATCTAAAGATATGCAAAGTGTGCCTAGCTGGAGTTCCTGAAGTGTGCTGTGTGGCTTTTGGCTTTTTGGCTTGTGCTTCTCTCTCTGCTTGGGCCTGTGAAGGCAGGCCAGCTTCTTCTGCCATTATGGAACTTCCCCTGGATCTGTAAGCTTCAATAAATGCCTTCCTCCATAACTGTGTCTGGTCTGGAAGTTTATCTCAGCGAACCCAAAGCTATGTGCTACAGAACTTGGTACCAGAAGTGGGGTGAGATGAACCTGACCATGTGGATGTTGATCTTTTGGAATGTTTGTTTTGGAGGAGTAGGTATGGATTTGGTGCTTGCAACTGAAGATGCCCTCTGGAGTGGTAAGCCAAGTTTTATGGACTATACTGATGAGAATTTGAGAATGCTAAGTGCAGACAGTATTGAACTTCGAGGCTTGCCTTGTGAGCTTCCTAAGGAGAAGGAAAGACTGCACAGGACTTTGTTGGAACTGGGCTAGTGGCATAAGGGCTGGCTGCATCCTGCTGCCCAGGCCCAGAGAGTTTGATCAAGGTTAAATTTGTAATGGACTGATGTGCTTGGCTAGAGATATTGGACTGAGGGATTTAAGATTTTAAGCTGGAAAACTTTAAGCAAGTTAAATTTACTGGCACAGAGACTGGTTTTAGGTTACTAAAGCTTCTATTGTCAACATATTAGCAATCTTAAGGAAGATGGTCCAGTCGCTTTACATTAAAACAATAAAAACTATGCCTGAGGAAAGACTATCATAGAAATACAAACATTTTTGAAAAGAGTTGACTGGAGAAGGAACCTGCTTTTCAAGGTTATGATTTATTTTGTCTGTGAATTAAGAATATGGCTGTGTCCTGCACACCTGGTATTGGTTTCAGAAGCATGAAAAATGCGAGGAGTGGTCATGAATTGCACATGGTTCCAGGAGCTGCTGCTGAGATGTGACATGAGGCAGGGCATCATGCCCTGATAGGCTGAAAGAGCCTTTGGAAGATGGACCGTGGTTTGCATGAAGACCTGAAGATGTTTTAGATATACCAGGACTATGCAAGCGCTACCATAGAGCGCACTGTTGGCCTGAGATGGAAGTGTTCCCTGGCTACTCTGCCCAGCTGGAGGGGCGGAATTGGAATCTGGAGACTGTCAGTCTTTGGTTGTATTGGACTTGAACTGCAGAAGTTTGATGTTTGTTTGATGGTGGTTGAGTTTGCATTGTTTTAGTCTCTGCTATGCCTTATACCAGTTGAAAATGTTTACTCTGTGCCTTTATATGTTAGAAATGTTTAACTTGTTTGATTTTACAGGTCTTAATATCTTAAATTGGTCAAGACTGCGGGGACCTTTGAAATTGAACTGAGTACAATTTACAATGTGTGATGGTTATAAATCTATTGGGGGCCAGGGGCGGAACGTGGTGGTTTGAATAGAATAGATGGCCCCCAATATATTCAGTTGTTTATTTGTTTGTAGTTTGCATCTTTAGCCACCTGGCTGGAGGCAGTATCACTGGGTGGATCTTAAGGTGTGGTGGTGGGTTTCAGATTTCAATCTAAAGATATGCAAAGTGTGCCTAGCTGGAGTTCCTGAAGTGTGCTGTGTGGCTTTTGGGCTTGTGCTTCTCTCTCTGCTTGGGCCTGTGAAGGCAGGCCAGCTTCTTCTGCCAGTATGGAACTTCCCCTGGATCTGTAAGCTTCAATAAATCCCTTCTTCCATAACTGTGTCTGGTCTAGAAGTTTATCTCAGCGAACTGGAAGCTGTCTGCTACAGGGGATGATGTCTAGTACACAAGCAGAGGTTTTGTCTCTGAGGGTATGACATATAGTATACAAGCAGAGGTTTTCTCTCTGAGGGGTGACGTCTATTACACAAGCAGAGGGTTTCTCTTTGAGGGGATGATATTGAGTGCACAAGCAGAGGTTTTGTCTCTGAGGGTATGATGTCTAGTACAAAAGCAGGCCTTATTAATTCACTGTGATTGGCATTCTGGTTATTAGCTGACACTTTGGTAGAAGGTTTTCTCTCCGAGGTCATGACATCTGGTATTTGAGCAGGCATTGCAGTCAATGTTAACTCACTATGACTGGCATTTTGGTTATTTCACGCTTTGGCAGAAGGCTAGGCAGTGGTCCATCTTGAGGAAGAATAGATGAGGACATGAGCATGGGGAAGGTGGAATGGAGGAGGCAAAGCAAGAACAGGTTTAATGCAGCTTACTCCACACCAGACACTGGCGTGAGAGTTTCAGGTGTGTCATCGGATTTGTTCTTATTTCCCTTCACAGAGTTTGAGGTTCAGAGAAGATAAATATACAGGTATTTTAAGAAATGTGGGGCCAAGATCTGTAGGCAGCTGTGTCTATCAGTAGTCCCCTCAAATGGCACATAGAAAAGTAACAGACACAAAAGACAGTGCTGGGGAAGTGGCTCTGTGGGCTACTATGCATAGAAACCCGGGTTCAATCCCTAGCGCCACATAAGCCAGAGATGATGGGCCACCCCGGCCATGCCAGCACTCCGGAGGAAGAGGCTCTGGCAGGAAATCCCGCTCTGCCTAGTTCTACACACACTGCCATGGAACTGGGTGGTAGAGACTCGTGGCTCACATGTGAAGAAATTTCCAAAGGGATAATAAGATCTGTACAGTTTCCACAGGAAGTAGCATGAGGCAGCAAGGACTGGCCTCCTACATTATTATTCAGAAAGAAATTTCTTGCTGTTTGAAAATGTATAGATGAAAGATATGTCATAGTAAATCAATAGCATGGACTCATGGCAGAGTTTTAAAAAACTTTTCTTGGCAACCTCCATACATATACACACAATGTACTCTGATCATATTCCTCCCTAACCACCCTCCACTTCTCCCATCCCCCTCTGCTATTTTGATGTCATTTCCCCCTCATATTATGCATGTGTCATGCAGGTAGCTTCAGCCACTATGAGATCATGAATGCCACTGTCACTTTGTGTCTGGAAGACAGCATTCTGAAGCACTCCTCCCCATCCTTTGGCTCTTACAATCTTTTTACAACCTCTTCCCTAGTGGTCCCTGAGCCTTGGGGCAGGGGAAGTAATAATCAATATGCCTCATTTAGTGCTGAGCAATCAACTGTCACTTCTCAGCACTTTGATGAGTTTTGAATTACTCCAGTGGTCACCATTGGGCAGAGTTTTGATATGTGACCTGAAGGTTTGGTGGCCCATGACAGGTGCATCCTAAAATAAACTCTGAAATCTTATCTCCAGCAACAGGCTCCTTCCAAGGCCGTGGATGCTGAGATCTGAGTCGTATATGGACATCCAAGGAGCATGTTGGTTTGGACAAAGGACAAAATGATAAGTAACAATTTTGTGTCAAGAGCAGAACCAGCTTTCCAATTCTGGAATGATCTTCCTTTTTTCCTGTGCCTTAGACAAGTGCTCCAAAGAGCCGAGCAGAGGCAGTGTTTTTTACAGACAGGAAAACGCTGAAGAAAGCAGAAGCAAAGACAACTGGGTGGGGCCTTTCCAAGTTCCTTTCCTTTTATGGCTGAGGAAAGGGCAGAAATGGAAAACTGACTGGTTAACTTCAGGCTACCCTAGAGGAGTTCATGGTCACACCTTGGAGACCAGCCTGTTGGGGAAATGGGCTGTCACCTCGCTTGATTTCTTGGCATGGCTGATGGCAGTTTTGTTTCCTCTGGTGACGTGATGTGGCAGCACAGTTGTCTCAAGTCAGACTCTTCGTCAGCACTACTGGAGGCCAGTGCAGGATCCTGGGCCTCTGGCGATGGTCTCTAAGAGGTGACCCCACGCTTACATGCTTCCAGCTGACACACCAAGTCTGCACCAAGTGGCCACACAAGACGGACACCACACAGATGCTCAGGCCCATGAAAAACACAGAGATAAATAGGTAATCAGAAATGTGCAGGCTTAAGGAGGCCAAATAGAGAGAAGAATTTCACATATATAAATGTATATATATATATATATATATATATATATATATATATATAGTGTGTGTGTGTGTGTGTGTGAACTAGTTGTACCAGTGGAGCTCAAAGGGAAGAACTTCACAGAATGGAGATGGAAGAATACTCACACAAAGGAAGAAAAATGCCCCCAAATCTGTGGAAGCTCGTCCTTTACATAAAATTTGCAAGCCACCTGCAAACGTTCTACTATATATATAATTTATTTATTTATACTTTGTTATCCAAGTGCAGTGGTGCACTCCTTTAATCTGCCACCAACCCCATGCTCGTGTGATGAAAGGGATCTTTCATCCTTTGAGGTCATCTGGCTTAAACTAGCTGCCCAAGTGATGCGGTGAAAACCAAGCAAATCGAGCATCTGTGGCAGAGGAAGGGTGCCTGGAAATTCCATTGCCCACAGTGCTCTTGCTCCTGCCTTCAGCCTGATGGCACACATTATGGGAGGCGAGGCCGTTCACCTGCACCGCAGCCCACGGCCAGCCTCTCTTGCCCTGCCCTGCGCTCAGTAGTTCAAGACTGTTTTATCTCCGACGTTCCCCCAGTTGGTCTTTCTCAATTCTTGGATCCTAAGGAACGACTTTCTCGGGATTCTTCTGAATTTTCTGTTTGCACATCTTTCAAGGTGAAGCATAACCCTAGAGACATGTGTACTCTTTCCTCCTCCTTACTCCCTTTGTGTGGTGCTGGGGACCCCCCCCCCCCAGGGCCTTGTGGACACTAAGCAGGCACTGTGTCATTGAGCTACATCCAACCTCATTCACTTCTTTGCTAATTGCATACTTTCTACCTGATTTTGCATCTGAAAAGTCTTTGTGGTTTGTAAGACATCACATGTATCAACTATACCTATTTAGCAGTAAGACATCGTATGTATCTATACATACTAAACACATAGAAAAAGAAATGTACAACTAGGTAGTTTGGTCTATCTGTCAGGAAGTATGAATATATAAAATACATCTTACCACAAAGGAAAAAAGTCAAATGCATTACCCTTTTGAAAGTCAAAAGAGTGAGATCAGAGAAATATGTTCCACCCAGGAAGTGGGTTCTGCGTGTGTGTGTGTGTGTGTGTGTGTGTGTGCATGTGGAGGCCAGAGGTTGAAGTTTGATGTCTTCTTTGGATGTCTTTCACTCAAACCGAGAACTTGTTGTTCATTTCTCCAGCTTGCCCCAGGATTTAAGATGGTGCTTGGATTTGAACTCAGGTCCTTGAGCTGGCACAAGCACTTTACCGATGGAGCCATCTCCCCACCAGGCTCTGCACATGATGTTTCTACACTCCTCCTACCCTGTGAGTGTTTGGTTCTCTTACTCCCTGAGCGTAGGCTTTCCTTCCCTGCTGATCAAAGAATGTCTGAGAGCCACTCTTCTTTTGATATCTACTTGCTTTGATCAACTTCTGCCCTTAGGGCTTTCATTCTCCACTTTCTTTCCTTGGACACCAATTAAAACCTTGGCTGGTTGAAATTGCTTCTTTGAAATCAAATGCTACACTAGCCTTAGTAAACACTGTTCAAGTCTTTCTAATCTTTTTTTTTTAGGCAAGTCTAACAGACTTGGTTTTTTATTTTTATTTTTTATCATTATTTTTATTTTTAATGGGAGAGAGTGAGAGCAAAAAAGAGAATTGGTGTACCAGGGCCTCCAGCTACTGTAATTGAACTTGTGTGCCACCTTGCACACATGTGTGATCCTGTGCATGCATCACCTTGTACATCTGGCTTACGTGGGATCTGGGGAGTCAAACATGGGTCCTTAGGCTTCGCAGGCAAGCGCTAAACCATCTTTCCGCCCAAGTCTTTCTAATCTTGATGAAATATTAGCCAGAAACTTATAGGAGATTTTTTTGTTTATTTTGTTTTTCAAGGTAAGGTCTTGCTCTAGCCCAGGCTGACTTGGAAGTCACTATGTAGTCTCAGGATTGCGTCCAACTCATGGCGATTCTCCCACCTCTGCCTTCCGAGTGCGTACACCTGACTTTTGGCTTTTGACACTATGGGTTACCTTATGTAGAAAGTTGTGTTCAGGACGCCCCCTGCTGGACCTGGAGGATCCCGGGAACCTTGCATGTCTCCCCAGGCACCTCTGCAGGTGTGAGCAGGGGAGGATAAAGGAAAAACCGGAAAGTAGACTGAGTAGAAATGTTTGAGCTACTTCTCGTGTTCACACTCCCAGTGTTGTGCCCTTCTGTTTACTGCTCTTATCCTCTGGATTCCTCTTGTGTCGGATGAAACAGAGGTTATGGCAAACAGCAGCTCAGCGTCTCAAGCCAATTACATCTAGTCGGTTAACAATAGAGACACTGACCAAGGAAACACCTTTCACTGGCAGCTGTCATGACAAAGTAGTGAGGAGTTCTGCAGCTTTGTGAAACGGGGCCAGCCAGGAGAGCAACAGTAACTGGCTGAGCACATTTTCCAGGTGCAGGGATTGGTGTAGAAAGTGTGTGAAGCAGTCGCCGGTGTGGGGGAGCATGCCTTCAATCCCAGCACTCGAGAGGCAGAGGTAGGTGGATCACTGTGAGTTCGAGGCCACCCTGAGACTGCATAGTGAATTCCAGATCAGTCTGCACTAGAGCAAGACCTTACCTCGAAAAACCAAAGGCTAACCCATCAAAGGTTAATGGTAAGACCCTACTGCTGAAGACACCATATACTGTCCATACGGAACATGGAGAGACCTGACTGGAATCTGGAAGAGAGTCAGTCTCCAGACAGTTAGCTCATCTAGTGCCAGAAGATGCTACATGAGTGACTGGGGGAAATTGGCCAACATCTGTCCAGGCAACTCATGGTCTATGCTACTCAGCAACAAACAACCTGATGTGATGCTCATAAAAGTGCAATAGTGGCACACAACCATAGGGGGTAACCAACTGCTCTTGATTTGGATAATTGATCCACTCAATGGAACAGAACCCATAGCTGGAACTGAAAAACAAGTCTGAATCATATCCAAATAAGTTTGCTCTGCAATATCAAGCTCCCACCAATCTTGGGTTACAAGAGGGCCTACACCTACTAAATTCTCTCTAAACTAATAATGGTTATTCCGTTTATCTGGTACTGACTTCACTCTCTGTTGGAGAATCTGCTTCTCTTTTTCAGATGGATGCAGAACCTCAGGAGAGAATCAGCCCATCACACCTCACCAAGGCCCCAGCTGAAACCATAGAGTAATTGGGGAAATGAGCAAGAGTGCTACTTTCTTGGTAAACCTGTTACCAGCACAGGGGTGAAGGATATAGACACAGAGAACACTCAGCTCCTACCAAATCAGAGACCCAGATGCACAGAGGCTCCCAAGAGCCCATTACTGTAGTAGACCTAAAATGAACCCAACATGGCTCAGGGAAATTCGTGGAGGAGAGGGTGGGAAGGTTGTTAGAGCCACAAGTTAGGACATTATGCACAGAGACATTGTCTCTTCCCCATCACTGATAGCTAATCCCACAATGCACAACCCACAATCCCCCTGGGGAAAACTGGCATCTCCAATGAGGAGGGTACTTTCGGAGGCGGGGCAGGCATGAGGGTAAGTGTGGTACCAACATGTGCTGTTCACACACTGAGTATGCACACAACTGATAAAAGAAAGTGTGCTAAACAAACACAATGGTGTCACTCTTTAGACTGAGTCTAAGTGGAATCACTTGTGCAGTCATGTTAACTAACCTCCTGACCAAACTGGAACTTTAAGGAAGCAGAAAGACCCCTGACAGACCAGATCTTCCTAAAACAAGGACATTCTTGCTACCTGAGTCAGCACCATAGGGGAGATCGCCTGTGCTTTACTTAATATGGGGCTGAGGGTGAGCACAGTGGAGAGTGCTTGCCTAGCCTGTGTGAGGCCTTGGCTTTGATCCCCAGCACTGTTAAAAAAAAAAAAAAAACTAAACCAAAACAATAACAGAAAAAAAATGTAACCAAGCAGCTTTATTTTAATTTTTGTTTTGTGTTCTGTTCCACAGCAGCCAGTGGGAGCGCTCATGCTGCCCTGTAGAACAATCGGCCCCAGTTTCATGAATCACTGATAAAAGCCAATTCGATTTATAATAGCTAAAGTTCTTGTAATTTTGTCTTTTGGCCAATGTATTGTACACATTTTATTTTCATGACAATTCTGTGAGATAGTTTTGTTACCCTATTTTATAAGGGCCCAGAGATGTTGAATGACCCAACTATCCTAGCTCTTTATTAGGAAGCACCCCTGTAGAAGACAGTTTTTACATTGCTGGGATAAACATCCAAACCAGACAGTGTTTATGGGGGGAACAGGATTGATTTTGGCTTACAGATCCAAGGGAAGTTCCATCAATGGTGGAAGAAGCTGGCTTCCATTCATAAATCCAAGCTCAGAGAGAAACCACCAACAGCTAGCAGACACCCCAAAAAGCAGCAAGCAGCAGGAACCCTACTAGATCTCAGACTCTCTGTATGCCCTTGGACTAGAATTCAGATCCACCCCCAAACACACCTTTGGGCTGGCCGCTAGAATCTACTTCCAGTGACACCTCTAGCCACATGGCAGGAGACCCAAATTTACAAGCTTAGTAAAACAACTGAGCCCATGGGGGACACACATTCAAACTACCACAACCCCCAAGGTGCTCATTAATGGACAGTGAATTCTGAGAATGGTTATTGATAAAATGATCCTCTTCAAAATTACATTATAATATAGCTTAATTTACAACAGACATATGTTCACAGTAGCCAGATATGGGAGCAACTGTAGCATCCATCAACAGATGCATAAGGAAAATGTGGTGTCTACAGAGACACAGTGGAATACTGCTCATCTGTAAAACAGAATGAAATCCTGTCATTTGCAACAACATGGATGGAACTGGACATTATGTTAAGTGAAATAGCCCAAGGGCAAAAAGTTAGTATTGCATGGGTTGACTCATGCGAAAGGTGAAAAGGTTGATCTCATAGAAGTTGAGATCAAGTGGCCACCAGAAACTGGGGGCATTAGAGGAATGAAGGATGGGAAAGATTTATCAGTGGATGTTAAGTTACAGTTGGATAGGAGCAAGAAGCTCTTATTTCATGATAGGGTCACTGTAGATGGCAATTATGTCATGTACATCTCAAAGAGCTAAATGAGAGGATTTTGAATGTTTTCACCATAAAAGTGATAAATGTTTGAGGATATAGATACATTTAGCCTGATCTAAACAGTACATAATATATACATGTATCAGAACATCATGATGCTGAGTTTGCAGGTCACTGTGAAATCAACCTGGGGCTGAGCTAGAACCCTCACTGTTGACTAGCTGTTGGGATGCTGGAAAGAGCTCTCCCTGCTAGGGGAGAAAAATTCATGAACGGTCTTAACCAGCAGTTGACCCTACAAGTTTTATAGTTGGACAACCAGGCCAAAAATGCCAACTGGTACAATAGTGTCATGTCTGTTATGGGGGAAACCAACTGCTCTCTGATGGAACTTGAGGGACACTCATATAAAAAGTTAAAAATTATGTGAATCTACTTATACACTTTTTCGTTCTTTTTTTTGTTTCCTGAGGTTCGGTCTTGTTCTAGCCCAGGCTGGTCTGGAATCACTCACTATAGTCTTAGGGTAGCCTCAAACTCACAACAATTCTATCTCTGCCTCACAAGTGCTGAAATTAAAGGCATGTGCCACCACACCCATCTAAAAAAATTTTTCTTTTGAGGTAGGGTCTCAGTCTAGCCCAAATTACCCTGGAATTCACTCTGTAGCCCCTGGCTGGCCTTGAACTCACAGTTCTCTTCCTACCTTTGCTTCTCAAGTACTGCTAGGACTACAGGGGAGCACCACCACACTGGGCTTAAAACTTTGTTTTGAAAACTTCCATAAATATAAACCATATAGCCTGATCATAATCCCCTCCCCATTACCCTCCTCTTACCCCTCCCAAATCCCCCCTCCACAGAATCCCTTCTTTCCAACTAGTCTCTCTTCTGTTTTGATGTCATAATTTTTTTTTCTTTTTTAGTCTTTTGTAGTACTGGAGAATGACTCAGGACCCCATACATGCTAGACAAGTGCTCTGTCCCTGAGCTATATCTCCAGCAATGGGTACAATTTTCATCGTAGTAATAATTTTATGCTATTGCATACCAGTTTAAAAATTCCCTTAATACAAACCAGCACTTTGTGTATTGGAGTTAGGAAATGCTTTATCAGGCATTTCTTTATTAGGCGGCGACGACATCCTCTGTGAGAGGACCGTACGTGAGCAAGCTCCTGCACTTTCTGGCCAGGGCCCTTGGGATGCCTCTTCTACCTTGGGCTAATCCTTCCTCCTGCTTTCATCTGATGAGTCAGGGACAATGAAGCTCCCAATTACACTGTATAAATCACAAGAAAACACTGTTTTATTCAAAGCACAGGCCAGGCTGACTGTACTTGTGATCATCCCGCCTCACCCTCTTGTGCTTGCTGTTTACCAGTGTGTACCGCAGCAGCTGCGGTGACAGGCCACTCATGCTGTGGTCACTTGGGGCTGTGCAGAGCCAGTGGGAACCCTGGAGGAGAGGGCAGAGTTGGCTGCTCTGAGCTGGTCTCAGCCTTGGAACTTCTCCCCTTCAAAACCATACTCTGGGGACCAGGGGTGGAGTTCAGTTGTAGAGTGAATGTTCAGCATGCTCAAGGCTGTGTATCCAGTTCCCAGTGCTCTCCAAAGCAAAAAAGAACTCACTAGTTCTTCCGTGCTTACAGCCTCGCTGCTGGTTCTGGATGTTGGATGTTGACCCGTTGCGCTCTCACAGCTTTTGTTGATCTTTCCGCTGCTATCTCTGCTCACAGAATGACTTCTCTTTAGCACTAACGTTCCCCTCTACCAAGAGTGGCATGTGGGGGAGGCAGGGCTTGTGTGCTGATGAATCAGAAAACACTAAAGCTTGGGAACACTCCAGTGATAAACAGTAGATGCTCAATGACCACTGGCAGAAATTACTATAGAAAAACCTTCTCATTAAAAAACAAAACTTTTTCTTTTTTTTTTAAAGAAAGGGCTGGAGAGATAGCTTAGCAGTTAAAGCACTTGCCTGTGAAGCCTAAGGACCCATGTTCAACTCTCTAGGTCACGGAAGCCAGACACACAAGGTGACAGCACAAGATGATAGCACAAGGTTGCACATGTGCACAAGATGGTGCATGCATCTGGAGTTCGTTTGCAGTGGCTGGAGACCCTGGCGTGCCAATTCTCTCTCTCTCTCATAAAGAAAGACACACCCCCAATATATTTTTTTCTTTCATATGGAAAACCAAGAACCTCTTTTCAGAAATTGTTTTTGGAATGTTAAAATAAAATATACAAATGGTCAAATGATTTCTCTGTTAAATGTAGGAAAGAACTGTGAGTCTTTCTGCTGCTTTTAGCTGAGCTAATCTGCATCATGTGTGAGATGCCACTATGTGGGCGTCAACTTATCATCTGCAGCCCTCGCAGGCTGGATACCATCTCCTTTTTACATGTTTATCAAAAGAAAAAGAAGAGGACGTATCATCCAGGATTTTTAGGGAAAACAGACCCTATAGGATAGAGATGGAGAGAGACTGGTAGAAATAAGAAACAATAAGAAACTGACTCACATGGAGGTTGACAGGATTGGCAGAGTGTCAGAAAGATGGAGGCTGGAGCCTCACAGGGGAACCTGGGATGAGGGGGTTCAATCTGAAGGTCTGCAGGCTTGAGACAGGGAAGAGACAGCTTCAGTCAAAAGGCAGCAGAGGGGTGGGGAGATGGCTTAGTGGTTAGAGATGCTTGCTTACAAAGCCTGATGATCTGGGTTCGACTACTCAGCACCCATGTAAGCCAGATGCACAAAATGGCTCATGTGTGGAGTTTGTTTGCAGTGGCATACCCATTCTTATACTCTCTGTGCTTGAAAATTAAAAAAACAAAAAAAGTAGCAGATGGTTCTTCATAGAGGGTCAGCCGTGTGTGTGTGTGTGTGTGTGTGTGTGTGTGTGTATACACATGCATGCTGAGGACTGAACCTAGAGCTTTGCTCATGCCAGCCAAGGGCTACCCTCCCACTGAGCCACATTCCCAGCCTTTTTGTTCTATTCAGCTGTATTCTGGACTTCAGAGGATTGGAAACCCCTGTATTCTTGAGCGATAGCAATCTGCTTTACTTAGTCTATCAATTTAGATGCTAATTTAACCCCAGAACATTCACTGAAACACCCAAAAGAACATTTGACCAACTACCTAGGCACCTTGTCCAGTTGATAACCGCTGATGAGAGTGTTTTCTTTTTGGTCCTCAGGATCAGAGGGAGTGCAGGGATTTGAACTAGTCTGATCTAGAAGCCCCTGGCCCATCTTTGCGCATGGCCACACTGCCCCAAGGTGGTGATGCAATTAGCCCGCTTTCTCAAATGGCACCAAGGCCCTAGTCTTTCAGACCAGCTCTTTCTGTTTCTCTTGTAATTCAGTCTTGCCTCTGTCAAGCCCTTGAGCCAATCACTTTCCCTAGATTGTCATGGACAGAGTGGAAAAGGAACACACAGGGCTGAAGAAAGAAGAACAGAGACATTCCTTCTTGTGCTCAAGAAGATGAAATGCCACTACAGGCCAAGCAAGCCTATAGGGCCTCTAAGGGGGCAATGCCCAGAAAGGTGTATGAGAAAGCCTGTTGGTTAAAGGAATTCCTGGCACAACGAGTGACTCTTCCAGCATAGTCCCATCCCCATCCTGAGCCAGGCGTCACAACCATGGCAGCTACTACAGCTGTCCTGTGACATGGTGCTGGGCCAAGCGAGACCAGCAAGCAGTCCTGGCTGTCTGGATCTGCAGTTTTTCAAGGAACACTGTAGATGGTAGCCAGTTCAGTGGCTGGGCGGAGTTCCTGGTAAAGAGGGCTGGGACCCAATGAGGAGCAGGTGGCCTTCCCCAGGAGAGCGCCTTTCCAGCGGAGACCACAGCAGCTTCCTGAGTGCTGTCCAGTGGCTTGGGAGGACCCTAGTAGCTTCTTTGTCCCAGAAAAAAAGAAAAAAAAAAAAAAAAAAAAAAAAAAAACCCCCCCCCAAAAAAAAAAAAAAAAAAAAAAAAAAAAAAAAAAAAAAAAAAAAAAAAAAAAAAAAAAAGGGGGGAAAAAAAAAAAAAAAAAAAAAAAAAAAAAAAAAAAAAAAAAAAAAAGGGTTTGGGGAAAACCCCGGGCCCCTTTTTCCCCCCCCCCCCCCCCCCAAAGGGGGAAAAAAATTTTTTTTTTTTAAAAAAGGGGGCCGGGGAAAAAGGGGGGTTTTTTTAAAAAAAAAAACAAAGGGGGGGGGGGGTTTTTTTGGGGGGGTTTTTTTGGGAAAAGGGCCCGGGCCCCCTTTTTCCCCAAAAACCCCCGGGGGGGGGGGGCCCGGGGTTTTGGGGGGGGGGGAACCCCCTTTTTTTTTTTTCCCGGGGCCAAACCCCCCCTTTTAAAACCAAAAGGGGGGAAAAAGGGTTTTTAAAAAAAGGGGGAAACCCCTTTTTTTTCCCAAAAGGTTTAAAACCCCCCCCCTTTTTTTTTTGGGGGGGGGGGGGAAAAAAAAAGGGGGGGGGGTTTAAAAACCCGGGGGAAAAAACCCCCCCCCTTTTTTTTTGGGGTTTCCCCGGGGGGAAAAAAGCCGGGGGTTGGGGGCCCCAAACAAAACCCCCCCCTTTTTTGGGGGTTTTTAAAAATTTTTTTTTTAACCTTTTGGGGGGCCGGAAAAACCCAAAAAATTTTTTTCCCAAAAAAAAAAATTTTTAAAAAAATTTTTTTTTGGGGGGAAAAAAATGGGTTTTTTAAAACCCTTTTTTTCCGGGGGCCCGCTAATTTTTAAAAAATTTTTTTAGGGGGGTTTTTTGGGTTTTTTTTCCCCCCCCCCAAATTTTTTAAAATTTTTTTGGCAAAAGGGGTTTTTTCCCCCCCCCCGGGTTGGGCCCCCAAAAAATTTAAAAGGGGTGTTTTTTTTTAAAAAAATTTTTAAAGGGGGGGCCAAACCCCAAAAAATTTAAAAAAAAAAAAAATACTAATGTGAACACACAATTTGATTGCCCTGGGGAGAGGGAGACTGTGTTAAAAAGATCAAGATAAAAAAGAGGACATGGGAGGCTGGAGGGATGGGCTTAGTGGCTAAGGCGTTTGCCTGCAAAGGCAAATGACCCAGGTTCTATTCCCCAGGACCCCGTTATGCAGATGCACAAGGGGACGTATGTGTCTGGAGTTCCTTTGCAGTGGCTGGAAGCCCTGGCATGCCCATTCTCTCTTTCTCTGTCAAATAAATAATAAAATAAAATATTTTTAAAAAGAGAGGACGTGGGCTGGGGAGACAGCCCAGCAGTTACAGATGCTTGCTTGTGAGCCTGCTGACTCTAGCCCAGGGCATGCATCTGTGATCCCACTGCATCTTTGATAGTAGGAGGCAGAGCCAGGAGAACTGAAGCTCCCAGCAGAATGGCCTTCATGGCAGAATGAAGAAACCCTGTCTCGAGGCCCTAATCACCCCATGCTGGACACCAATAACCCTACTGAGGAGGGCTCACAGGGAAATGGGGGCTGGGGGAGAGGACATACTACAACTTACGTTAAAAAGTTAGGACTGGAAAGATGCCTTAGTGGTTGAGGCATTTGTCTGCAATGCCTAAAGACCCAGGATCAATTGCCCACTACCCACATAAGCCAGATGCACATGGTGGTGCACGTGTCTGGAGTTCGTCTGCAGTGGCTGGAGACCCTGGCATGCCCATTCTGTTTCTCTTGTTATCTCTCAAATAAATAAATAAATAATAAATAGAAAACTCTTTTTAAAAGCCTTAAAAAATTAATAGGGCTGGAGAGACTGATTAGCAGTTAAGGCACTTGCCTGTGAAGCCTAAGAACCCAGGTTCAATTCCCCAGTACCCATGTAAGCCAGATGCAGAAGATGGCATATGTGTCTGGAGTTCATTTGCAGTGGTTAGAGGCTTATTCACTCTCTCTCAAGTTAATAAAAATCTTAAAAAATTAATTAAAAAACATGGCCTCAAAGGTAGAAGAGCAGACACTTTGACGTTTTTCTCCGAACCCCCACACGTGTGCCATGGCATGTGTCCACACATACACATACGTACATACATACACGTGTGCACCCACCCACTCACATATATGTGTGTGTATGTGTATTGTTTTGAGGCAAAGTCTCACTGTAGCCCAGGCTGACCTAGAAGTCACTTTGTATGTAGCCCCAGGCAGTTCTCTAACTCATGGTAACCCCACCTCAGCCTCCTAAGTGCGGAGTGAAGGTATACACCACCACACCTGCCTAAATTTTTTTAGAGAAGAAAAAGGATTGCCAGGTGTGGCATGTTTTTTTTAAAAAAATATTTTTATTCATTTGAGGAGACAGAATGGACATGTCCGATACTCTTCTACTGCAAACAAACTCCAGATGCATGCACCACTTTGTGCATCTGGCTTTATGTGGGTACTGGGGAATTGAACCCAGGCTGGTAGGCTTTGCAAGCAAGCCCTTTAGCTGCTGAGCCATCACCCCAGCCTAAGTATGTGTTTTAACATGATCTCCAAACTACACTTACCTAATTATTCTAGACTATTAAAATGTTTAGAATCTGCATTTCGTACATCATGATCAGTTCCAGTTTTTTCACACAACTAGTATGCAACCTATATAATCCTGTACTTTTGGGGAAGTCAGAAATGGGACTATTACTTATTAGCATAACTAGTAATTTGAAATTCACAATATAGGTCTGTTCAAAGGATGTCCTTTCATTGGAAACTTTGGGAATCTATCGATTTTTCTGTTAAAAATTAACTTTTAAAAGAATGATGTATAGCTGGGTGTGATGGTGTATGCCTTTAATCCCAGCACTTTGGAGGCAGAGTTAGGAGGACTGCCATGAGTTTGAGGCCACCCTGAGACTACATAGTGAGTTCCAGGTCAGCCTGAACTAGAGTGGGACCCTACCTTGAAAAAACAAAAAACACACACACACACAAAGGAAGAAAGGATGATGTATGTGTTTGTGAAGCAGCATGTACATGCAAGGGGCCAATGTCCAGGTCCCCCTCAGTTGTTGTCCACCATGTGTTTTGAGACAAGGTCTCTCACCTATGTGGCTAGACTAGCTGACCAGTGAGCTGCAAGGATCTGGTTGTCACTACCTCCCCAATGCTGGGATTACAGGAATGTGCTGCCACACTCAGCTTTACGTGGGTTCTGGGAATCCAAACTCGGGGCTTCATGCTTCATGGCAAGTGCTTTACCCACCGAGCCAGCTTCCCAGTCTTCTAAAAGCTTTACCTTTATTATTTTTTTAGACAGGGTCTCATATGGACCAGGCTGCCTTGGAACTCACTATGTAGCTAGGGCTGGCCTTGAACTCCTGCCTCTACCCAAAATGCTGGAATCACAGGTATGTGTTCTCATACCTGGCTTACAGGATGATGACTTCTTTTGTTGATCCATTTATATATAAAGGGGAGATGGGCGTGGAGAAAAACTTACCCCAAGGATCTGACAGAACCAGGGCTTGCTGGCTTGTAGATTTTGCAAAGCTACGCTTTATAGACATGTCCAGGCCAGTCACACCACCAAGTGGGCAGTGCATACCAGTAATTCCAGCACTCTTGAGATGGAGGCAGGACTGAGTTTGGGGCCAGCCTGTGCTACATAGGAAACCCTGTCCCTCTCTCCGAACCTTCCAAAAGAGCTACTGACCGTATATCATACCATCAACCTTTGTCTCCTACAATATACAAAACTGTTCATTGCACAAAGTGGTGCATGTATCTGGATTTTGTTTGCAATGGCAAGAGACCCTAGTATGCCCATATTTTAAAAAATAAAAATATTAAAAAAATAGTCAGGGCTGGAGAGATGGCTTAGCAGTTAAGGCGCTTGCCTGCAAAACCAAAGGACCCAGATTCTGTTCCCCAGTACCCATGTAAGCCAGATGCACAAGGTGGCACAGGCATCTGGAGTTCGTTTACAGTGGCCAGAGGCCCTGGCACACACACCCTCTATCTATCTCTCTCAAATAAGTAAATAAATAAAATATTTTTAAAAGCCTGCTCTTTAAAAAATAACATCAGTCAGGAGTGGGTAGTGTTGCTCGGTGGTAGAGCTTGTCCAGCATGTGCAAGGCTTTGGATTCTGACTCTAGCACTGCAAAAGCAAACCAAAGGGTTTGGGGGACACCACCACTACCACTCACCCACCCCCACACAGAGCAATCCTATGCAACTGGAACGTTATTGCTGAGGTCACTGGTTATAGCAACTTCCAAGGTAGTTGGATTTTAGTTTATGAAAACCTGATTACTGCTGAGGATTCGAGTGTACTGGTATTTACCTGCTCTTACCAATTTTATTGTGTTTATTCTAGTTACGTGTTTTTCAAAAAATTATTGATTTATTTATGAAACAGAGAAAGAGGCGGATAAGAGAAAAAATGGGGGCACCAGGTCCTCAAGCCGCTGCAAACGAATTCCAGACACATGAACCACCTTGTGCATCTGGCATAAGTGGGTCCTGGGGGAATTGAACCTTGGTCCTTTGGCTTCGTAGGCAAGTGCCTTAAACACTAAGCCATCTCTCCAGTCCTCTAGTTATACATTTTATCATGACTTCCTTCTAACCTACAAATCTCCAGAGTTAATCTCTTTTAAAAGCATGTATTTACTCTGAATCCTCTTGTGCTTCTAATTTTCAGTGTTCCTACTATCTACTTTTGGAATCAATAATGATGTAATGATTTTGGTCTGAGTTTTTTTTTTAATTAATTTATTTGTGTGAGAGAGAATAGGCACGCCAGGGCCTCTAGCCACTGCAACTGAACTCCAGACACATATGTTACCATGTGTATCTGGCTTACATGGATACTGAGGAATCAAACCTGGATCCTTAGGCTGCGCAGGCAAGCGCTGTAACTGCTAAGTCATCTCTCCAGGCCTTGGTCTTGAGTTTTTCAAGCATATTACATAAACACTTATCTTCAAACCTTTGCTTCTAAGGGTCACACTATTTATAAGATGTAATTCCTTTCTTTCTCCAAAATTTCTTTACTAGTAAAGGCCATGTGCTTGATTATCCAGAGTGGGAAATAAAAAAATGTCACTCACACCGTTGCCCTAACCTTGTGACTACTAAATCTGTCGTGGATATGTGGCTGTGTGATCCACACATATAACATGGCTGCTCCAATCCCATCTAGGTCCCCAGTTCCAGGACTTGCCACTCTGGGCCTGGAGTCCTGTCATATCACATCTTTTGTTTTGTTTCACTTTCGGTCTCACTCTAGCTCAGGCTAGCCTCAAGTACAAGTGATTCCCTACTACCTAAGCCTTCTGAGCGCTGCGGTTATAGGTGTGAGCCGCCATGCATGTGTTCATCACATTAAGACATTCTGTAATGGCTGTTACCTACTGTCACTGTAATCTGCATTCCCACTACTGGTTTCTCTGCTGGGTCGATCAGATACTCACGGTAACACAAAGGAAGTGGGGTCATCCCTTTATTATTGATGGGGCTGACTGAGCAACAATCATAGTCAATTTGACTGAAAACCTTAAAATCATAGAAGCCACACTAATGCCACTCCCACAGTGGTCAAGAAGAAACAAAAATCAGAACAGGTTTTCCTATGCTGTAATAACCACTGTATTTACTTTCCAGGTTAACTAAGTGATATAAGGTGGCAATTTTCCCTTGAAATTTATAAGTACCATCTCCACATACATGATGTTGAGAATAATTTAATACATTAACCTCGATAGGCAACTATATTCTAAGACCATTATTTTAAATTTAAAGAAACGGATCCTTACAAGACCAAAATAACCTGCAGAACATGAGGTTGATTTATCCCTTTTTCTTTTCTTAAACAAAGGTGCACCACGATGTTTCCACAGGTAAGGCCAACACCACAAGTGGGAAAAGCTGAAGTGAGCGATGATGTACCACCCTAGAACCTGGGGAGGGTCAGGTGGAAGTGGCAGTTTCTAATTCAACAATCAGGTGATGTGAGGACAGGCTGTGTTCTGTGTCACAACTGTCCATTAAGTTTCTTTTTTCTTCACGATCAGGGGTCCCACATTGTCTCCGGTCTCTTCATTGTGCTTTATGTGGGACCCATCACAGAACGGGAACTAGAAAGAGAGAGAGAGAGATGGTAAAATGTCTGAACCCAGGGCTGGGGAGATGGTTCAGTGGTTAAAGTGCTTGCTTGCACAGCCTGCAAGCCCGGGTTCAAGTCACCAGCACCCAAGCAAAGCCAGATGCAAAAAGTGGTGAAATCATTAAGTGGAACGAGTGTCCGGCATTCATTTGCAGCCGCAAGAGACCCCTGCTGCCCCACATAACTAAATATTTTTAAAAGTCTGATCCCAGCTACACTGGAAGCAGGTGGCTGATGCACATGTCATAACTCAGGCTTTCCTTGACTATCTTAGGTAGGCTTTCTTAAAAAGTGTATGCAGATGGGGGCCTAAAACTGCCCAAGTTCAAATCTCCAGATTCCTTAAACAGCTGAGTATGGGCTTGTGCACCATAACCCCAGACCCACATAGGAGGGCAGAGACCAGGGGATTACCCACGCTCACAAAAAACAGCAAGCTCTGGTGTACGAAAATCCAGCTCAAATAGAAATGGGTGGGAAAGTGATGGTGCAGGACACCCAGATATTCCGCTTCAGCCTCCTCAGGCAAGTTGTGCCTCCCAACCCCGTGGCAGGCGAGCACACGGGCACTGCAAGGACACATACATGTGTGTGCATCACATCACACACCATTTCACAGGGGTGGGAGACAAAACTCAATTTCTACGTTTCTCAGACTGTGAGCCAAAGGCGCTAGATCCTCTAAGACATTCTGATTCACTTTGTGCTTAAAAAAAAAAAACATGTAACACAGCCCTCGAGTCACACCCTATATTTTATTCTAAAGAGGCAACACTGTAAAATTCATTATTTTAACCAATCTCTTGGGTAAACTGGACTACAGACATTCTAAACTCTCATATCTAGTAGACAGCATTCTGTGCTGTCCCTAAGCCCCAGTAAGTTCAGTATTAATAGTGGCTATTGTCTTCCAGCTCACTGTATCTTTATTTACAATGTCACCAAAATAAAGTCTCCATGGAGGTGCCTGCTTGCAGGGTTTCCTTACTGACCAACACCACTGCACTGGGACAATATGATGAGGTGTAAAGTCCATGTCAGTGTTGGCAGCTTAGTGTCCCTTTCCTCTCTGCTCACTTTATTCAATTTTACTTATGTATTGTGGTGGACTGAGAACATTTTGGCACACGTTACTTCTCTAGCAGTTTTCACGAACTTCAGGTCACATACACACACTCCTAAGATACTACTTATATTATTGTGTATTTCTTATGATTTAACTAACATATATTTTCATATCAGAATCTTCATGTTCCCTGTCATTAATTTTTGCACATCTAGTCTTTCTCATGTTAAATGATAATGTTCCAGGTGGCTTCTGAGGATTTCAAATTTGAGATACAAGTATCAATACATGTTTTGCTTCTCTACTTGCTATGCTTGCTTTTTATCTTCATTTAACACCAAAAGATGAGAGCTGGCATCTTTGCACAGCCTATGCTTCAGAAACTAGAGCTCCGCTGTCCAAGTCAAGGTTCCCTGTGCCACTGAAGGAGCCTGCCAGGCATGGTAAGAGCTTTGCCATCTACAGCAGTCATTCCTCACTGTGAAGGGACAATTTTAGAAACCTGAAACTTGACCCCTGTGGCATATAATGTTAACTACAATGTGCAGAATCTTGTCGCCCCAGATCTGGTCAATGGTAATTCAAATTTTCATATTATTACATGCACACAATTATGAGTAATAAATAGTTATAGAAAACCTCAAGCTATCAGCATATTGTACACTTCTAGAAATAAATTCAACCTAGGCAGATGGCAGTGTATAAGGAATGCATGGACAGCCTGCACAGCTTTTTTCTTTACGTCTGGAGATGTGGGACAGGGTATGATCATGGAAAAAACAAGTCTTGGGGACTGGGGAGATGGCTCAGTGGTTAAAGGCACTTGCTTGTAAAGACTGCCAGACTAGGTTCAATTCCCAAGCCACTCACATAGGCCAGATGCATAAAGTGGCACAAGCATTTGGTGTTCATTTGTACTGTAAGAGGCCCTGGTGCATGTGTGTGCATGTGCATGCATGCACACATATACACAACAGCACATAAACAATTTAAGGTTTCAGTCTGTTCTCAGCACAGACAAAGAGAAGGCTGTAAAAAATCATATTGAAATGAGTCCTACAGTAAAGCAGAGCATTTCAAAGTGACATGTTTTATAAACAAACCCAAATTGTTTTTACAGTGAGAATAAAAGTTAACATTATCTGGGCTGGAGAGATGGCTTAGCAGTTAAGGCACTTGACTATGAAGCCTAAGGACCCAGGTTCAGCTCCCCAGAACCCACATAAGCCAGAGGCACAAGGTCACACATGCACACAAGAGTTCTATTGCAGTGGCTAGGGTCCCTGGTGCACCAACTCTCTCTCATAAATAAAACAACTAAAAAAAAAAGTTAACATTATCAAAGACTTAATTTCCATAAACAGTGTGCTTAATGCATTTCACGCTAGTCTTCTAACATGGGTTACAAGATGTGTTTTTGAAAAATGAAATATTTCTAAATAAGAAAGCTCACGTAACCTACTGAAACATAAATTCTGAAATATAAATTCTGTTTTCACCTCTAGAAAATCTAACATTTTCTCATATTTCCCTCCACAAATAGAACCAAGAACAGGAAAGAAATCTATAAAGAAATATACTTTAAATGTATTTAAAAAATATTTATTTGCATGTTTTTGTGTGTTCATGTGCGTGCACGCATGGCAGGGTGTCTTGCTACTGCAAACAAAACACCAGATGCTTCTGCTACTTTCCGTGGGTAGCTGAGGAACTGAATTTGGGTTGGAAGGTTTTGCAAGCACTGAAGCCGTCTCTATTGCCCCTCTTCATGTTCTTAAAAGCACCCCCCCCCAACTTCTTTAATCCCAGCACCTAGGAGGCTGAGGCAGGAGGACTGCCATGACTCAGCACCAGCCTGGCCAACACAGTTGCCTGTTGCAGTGGCTGACAGCTCCCAGGTATTTGTCACTATCCTTTGTTGAGAGGTTGGGTGGCAGCAGGTGCCAGGGGCTCAGGACAGATGTCTTCCCTTTTTTGGTAAGACAGCTTCATGTAGCCCAGGCTGGCCTGGAGCTTGCTGTGTAGGTGAGAATCATCTGATGCTTCTCATTCTCCTGCCCCTACCTCTGGGGTACTGGGGTGACAGGCAATTTCTTATATATACATATATATATATATGAAAAAGAGAGAGAATGGGTGCACCAAGGTCTCCAGCCACTGCAAACAAACTCCAGATGCATGCGCCACCTTGTGCATCTGGCTTACATGGGTCCTGGGGAACCGAACTGGGATCCTTTGGCTTTGCAGGCAAATGCCTTAACCACTAAGCCATCTTCTCCAGCCCAGGACTGTCAATTTCTTAACTGCCTAGCATGTGAATTGAATAAATTTATTGGAATACATTTACAGGATTCTCAATATAGCATAAATGAACAGAAAGGTAATTAGTTGGCATTAGAAAAATCCAAATGGCAAATTGCATAATGTTTTTAAGAAGTGCTCCTTGCTTTATATCTGTTTTCTATGTGGAAGAAAAGAAAACATACTGGTTCCATGCTTCCGAACATAATCTATGAAGGAAAATTGTTTATGTATTAAATGTTTTTTAAAAATGAATCCCGTAGACCAAGTTATGTTTGGTTCAAGTTAATTCAACACAGAATAAAAAACAATCCTTTTGAATTATTTAAAAAGGCACCCACATCATCTTCCTTTTCTAAACTTTGTAGGTCTTGTTTTTTTTTTTTTTTAATTTTTTTGTTGTGCTGGAATGGACCCCAAAAGGCCCTGCACATGCCAGGCAAGAGGCAAGCTCTTCACCATTGAATTATGACTCTAAAGTTTGTACACTATTTCCTGCGAACTTTTTCTTTTGTATTTTGGCTTGTGTGCAGTATGCACGTGCACGCAGAGACTAGAAAACATTTGTGTCCTCCTCCACTGCTCTCTCACTTGAAGCTGCCATTTTTTGGCCAGGCTGACACCTGGCTTTTTAACAGTGGGCTAGGGGTTGAACTTAGTCCCTCTCAGGTCCTTATGCTTGCACAGCAAGCACTCTGACCTGCTAAGCCATCTCACCAGACTTTTGTTTTGTATCTCTGACACAAGGTTTCACTCTGTAGCCCAGGCTGGCACTGAACTCGCAGCAATCCTCCTGCCTTGGCATCATAAGTGGTAGGAATATAGGCAGGTGTGCACCACCACGTCACTTGGAGCAAACTCTGTAGATATTTACTTGGGTTTTTAGTATTGGGGATTGAACCCAGACCCTAGTGCATACAAGGTAAGTATTCTACTACTGACCATTATCTACAGCTGTCTTTTTACTTTTTGTTTTTGTTTTTTGAGGTAGGGCCTCACTCTAGCCCAGGCTGACATGGAATTCACTATGGAGTTTCAGGGTGGCCTCGAACTCATGGCGATCCTCTTACCTCTGCCTCCCGAGTGCTGGGATTAAAGGCATATGCCACCATGCCCAGCTTGTCTTTTTACTTTTAAGACAAGGTATCACAAAGTTGCTCAGGTTGGCCTTTAAGTCACCCACTCTATGGTAGCCTGGCAGAGCAGTGCCATCAGGCCTGACTTTAATGAGGGTTTTGTGCTGTGCTCTAAGGAAGTTGCCTGGAGTCATTCTGGCTCACAGTCACAACCCAGTTGAGAACTGTGATTGCTTTGGCTGAGAAGGAAAGCTAAAGGAACGAGATCTTTCAGGCTATCTAAGAGAACAATACACCACTTTATGCCTACCTTATGAACCTAATTTAATTAAATGTAAGGCAGTAGATAGAACAGGAAAATGCTTTAAGAAAAATTAAGATTTTTAAATGACTGTTCTTGTGTGGAAAGGAAAGGAAAGGAACCAAACCAACATTTGGAATGTGGTTTCTGAGAAGTGGGTGAGCATAACCCATTTCTAAACCATTAATAGGTCTTTCTCTCTCTTTTTTTTGAAACACACACACACTCCTTCCCTCCCTCCCTCCCTCCCTCCACAGGAACAGAACCAAATCTACTATCACATGGCACCACATAAAACAAAAGTCAGAATTCAAATCGTCTTAGGTATAAAGCAGGGAGATGGGGATCTGCAAGCCTGTGCTGCCACCTCCTCACTCTTACATCAAAGTTCTTTCATTTTCTTGTTTCAGAAGGAAGACTGTCTAGTCCTTTGAAAGTCTGTTATGAATTTATGCTATTACTCATGTCCTCCCTCCTTCTCTCAAGACAGGCCTGGAGCCTTTCCCTGAAGTCCCTTTAATCTCCCTGTGCTGGTGCCTCTCATTCTCACCTAAAATATGGACAACCTTTTGGTGAAACAGCTACGAAAATAAGCCAGTTTCTGAAAAAGGAGGGGGAGGAGAGGAGGAATAGAGTGTGTTAAAAGTGTAATTTCTGATCTGATTCATTAGCTACGGGCAATTGTGCCTGAAAACGAACAGATGTGAACACAGTTTATATCACATGTACTGTTGTTCTGCAGGGTAAAAATGTACTTTACTTTTGTTATATTAGAACCACAACTAGTTTGAATGAGGGAAAATGAGCAAATATGAACTCCAGATCACTATTGGATCTCAGGTATTAACTCATGTCTTGTGTGGCATGGTGGCTGTGTGACAACCTGGACTTTGGCCATGTGGGGAGCCCCAAAGATGTGTGCAGAGTAAGAACACTCAATGAATGTGACAACATGGGACAGTATTCACACAGAGCCCTTCACTGATTCAAGGCAGAGAAACAAATGTCCAGGAAGTAAAAATTCACAATGGCAAATTCTACATGCAAAGAGGATTACTAAAGATAACCCTAGCCACCCCTATAATACACAAAGAAAAACACTGAGAAACTGAAGATCTAGACTGGTCTAGCATTCTTGTTCAGTCTACCTACTGGAAATGGTGGTCTCTAGACTCCCCATCTGGAAAGTCTAAATTGTGAAATGAAAGAACAGTTCTGGAATGCTTTGCTGAATTATTTATAAAGTTTAATAAACATTTGAACCACTAGCTTGTGTCCGTTTGTGATTCTTTGTGAAATACTTGAGATCTTATGCTTTGCCCCTTGGGAAAAATCCCATCAAAGAAACATCCTTGCTTCATCTCCGAGCCACCCTCCAGTGTTTACATAAGCAGTAATTTTCTTTCCATCCACTCTTGACATTGATCACAATTTATTGACATGTACCCAGACTTGTGGCGTTTTCTTTATTAGTAACTCACTCTTTACTGACTTGTATACAGTGTGTTCCAATTATTCTGTTGAAATGGCATGAAAAGGTCAACTGCCTAATTGCTTAATCCACGACTCTTAATACAATAATCTATCCACCTGTTATCTTTGGACAGGCCAACTCGGCACCAACACTTTCCAAACATTGCCCTTTTCTATTTTGCAGCCATATTTTGTTTTATTCTAGCCCCCAAGGCTCATTCCATCTCCTTAACCGACTCTGCTCTTTCCCAAGCGCAGACAATCCTCTAAGATTTCATCTTCAGTTTGTGACTTTTATTGGCCTCACGGATCAGTTGCGTTCCTAGAGTTGACTCATCAGTTCTTCTGATCTCTATCGCCAGCCCTGATGTCTCAATCTCACTCCCACGTTGCGGGCCATCTGCCGAGCACTGCCATCCAGCTGTCACCTCACACTCTCTCTTTGAGATGGAACTCCCTCCCCATTACTCCTGTAGAAAATCAGTATTTTGGTTGGATTCTGTATTCTGACAGCAGCATAACCCTCTTCTAAGCCACAAGCTTAGCTAATCCTTTCTCTCCCCATCTTCCATACAGAAGTTGATCCTGGCCTGGAGAGATGGCTCAGTGGTTAAGGCACTAGCTTGAAAAGCCTGATGGCCTGGGTTCAATTCCCCCAGTACTCTTGATGTAAAGCCAGATGCACAAAGTGGCACATGTGTCTGGAGTTCACTTGCAGTGGCAAGAAGCTCTGGTGTGCCCACACATACATTCTCTACCATCTGTTTCTCTCTCTCTCTCTCTCTCTCTCAAATAATTAAAAAAAGAAAAGAAAAGCTGATCCTTCTTCTCACAATGTTCATGTACCTGTTTATTCATTTTCCTCCATTTCCCCAGCCAACAACATAGCATGAAGACTGGAACTCTATGTCTGACACCCCCTCCAAGGACCTTTCCCAGTTTCTCACCCTTGTGTGTAAAAAACTTTCTTCCATGTGGGTTTATTCCTGGGGGATGAAGAGGAGGCAATGATGCAAAACCTAAACTGGAGTCTCCATCCTTCTACCTTTCTCTAAGGGAGCTAGCTCTTCCTTGCAGACACTGAGTGTCTCCAGTGCCTGGAGCTCAGGCATATGCCATGGATATCTCTTGGGGAAGGTTAACTACAGTGTATATGTTACTTTGATTTTCCAGAGAATTCTAGCCCATGGTATAAGTGCTTTTTTTTTTTTTTCTTAAAGGACCTGAACTATACTTGCACCCAAGACTCCTATTGCTGTATGTTTAATTTTTCTCATGCATGCACATATTTATATATAATAAGCATCAAAGGAATTTATATTTGAGGTCACTAGCTAAATTTTTCTCCAATTTCTATACACATTACTTTCTATGGTTTAGAGAGCAATGAGAAAATAGAGCCTCCTACAGACACACCTTTTAAAAACAAACATGTCTAGTCTATGGAATATTGTTGGGAGATTATTTCCTAGCAACCCAGAGTAGTTACTCCCAGTCCCACATTCCAGATGAACAGTGCTTTTCTTAAGGTACAAGTTGCAATAGGGCTACTAATCTTTGGTTTGTATCCCATACCTTCATCAAGCAGTCTGGACACAATGATGTAATCTAAGTTCCTTATCACCACTCTATCCAACATCAGCCACCCTGGGAGGGATGGGTTAGTGAAAAACACTTTCTAGGGGACTACCAAGGTGAGGAAAAGGTCTAAAGTTGGGGAAGGGGGAGAGTAATGTGAAAGGGAGGACTATCTGAAAAGGGGATCAGCAAGAGGGGGAGATGGGGACTGGGAGAATAGTGTGGGAAGCAAAGAACCAAGCATAATGATATGTATGAAAATGTCCCAATGACACCTATTTTTTAGTATGCTAACAAAAAATTTAACACACACACACACACACACTCTTTCTACTATCTATTGGGTAGCGTCTTCCATGTTTGTATTTTTGAAAACCCATACCTTTGTGCATGTATAGGTGGGGAGTGAGTCCATGACTTCCTGTAAGCACTCCACCACTGAACTATACTCCCAGCCCAGATGCATCATTTTTATTGTGCTTTTTGTACCACATTTGGTGAAATCCATTCTATGTGGGTGCTAATGGTGGCAGGATGCAGTGTGTGCACCTCAGCTTGCACAACACACCACAGATCCTGAAGCCATGGGTGCATAAGTCCTTTCAAGATGACCTTGAAAACCACTCGGCCATCTTGGGTTCAGAAGCTGCCATGGTGTGTACAGCTGCAGGTGTCCTGGGTGGCACCAAACCAGGAAGCGATAAAATAGAATTTTCACAAAGATTAGGCGTTTTAAGAATTCTGCTGTTAAGATATTTAATTGCAGGAAATTCGGCTGAAGGACGGTTTAAGAGGCTATTTACCAGAGGTAGGATCCAGTCAGGGAGGAAATCCAAGAGTAAGAATTTTCAAAATCTCTTCTTTGGGCAATAAGCAAGCAGATGGTTAAATTCGCCCAAACTCAATGAGCATAGACGCACTTCTACTCCATGGTGGTTAGACATTTTACAGAACATGTTCTGTAAGAGTGTATGCAAAGCTGGGTGTGGCACATGCCTGTAATCCAGGACTTGGAGGGCAGAGCCGGGAGGATTATAAATTCCAGGCCACCTTGCTACACAGCAAGACCTAGGCTCAAAAGAGTGTATGGAAAACAGAGAACAGAGTTCACTGAAACCACCGAAACCAAGGACTCTTTAATAGTACCTGGTAATACAAGCTTGACAGCTTCGACAGAAACAACACATTAACACATCTCTACACAAGACTTTTTTCCCTCACCTTTTTGGACCTCCAGCAACGGCAGTACACAGCTTTGTCTCCTAAGTCCTCCATGTCGAAAGCGTGGACTACCTTGGGGTTGTCTTTCTGGATGTGCAGGTTCACCATAGCTTTGCTACGATGGTCTTTGACGTAGAATTTCTTGTAAGCTAGGTAACCAAGCGCGGCTGTCCCAGCAGCAACGGTGACTGCAACGACCCATTCAACTAGAATGCGGGGGGGGGGGGGACGACACAAAGAGGACAGTTACCCAAAACACGGAGGCACAGCAACCCAATGATTGAGCTTTTAAATGTTAACACAATCACCAAAACATTCTGCTGCCACAGCCCCTTGTGAAAGCCTTCCTGTGGCCCTTAGCAAGGCAGCTGTGCATTGAAGAGAAAGCCTGAAAAAAAACCTCAGATTACAAAGAAAAAATGTCTGAAGGTGACTGACAAATGATTCACATCCATGGCAATAGCAAAGTTCCTCAGTGACCTCAAAATGATTTTCCAAAATTCAACTATAAGTAGTCTACAAGGTATAAGGACAAATAGAACGAGTATGGACAGAAGGAATAATGACCCATAAAACCAACCCACCCACATGCTAAGTAGCCTGAGGGACCGCAATCCTGAGCCTAGGCGTCAAAGTCATTGAAAAGTTTGTTAAATTTTCAGTGCTTTTTCATTATGATAAAATTAGCATAGTCATCTCATATATAACACCATATATTCTCATTTAATACATGCTAAATTTCTATTATCCACATGAATTTCCTACATATTTTTCTTTTTTTTTCCAAGGCAGAGTCTCACTGTAGCCCAGGCCGGCCTGGAACTTACAGCAATCCTCCTACCCCTGCCTCCTGAGTGCTGGGTCTAAAAGCATGTACCACCATGCCTGACTCACACCATACACACACGCACACACGTATGTATGTGTGTGTGTACGTATGTATGTACACAGATATGTTATTATTCTCCTGTGTTTTTTTTTGTTTGTGTTTTTCAAAGTAGGGTCTCACTCTATACCAGGCTGACTTGGCACTCACTCAGAAGTCCCAGGCTGGCCTTGAACTAATGGCAGCCCTCCTACCTCTGCCTCCTGAGTGCTGGGATTGAAGGTGTGTGCTACCAGGCCCAGCTATTGTTCTGCTTTCTAATAATAATAAAAAAATTCTTTGACTAACAGGCCATTTATTTATTCTTTCTGCATCCACAGAATCCTTAGTGTTCAACAACTATGGCTCCAGGCAACGGTGGAGAGAAGCGAGTCTCAGAGGAGTGGTGTGTAGTCTCAGCGTGGAGGGCTGCGAAAGAAGGTGAGCAGGGTCAGGACTGCCACACTGGCCGCTCCCAGCCCTTCCTTAGTCACACCTTCGTGCCTGGCAGGGTCAGGACTGCCACACTGGCCGCTCCCCAACCCTTCCTTAGTCAGATCTTCGAGTCTCAAACAAGTTCCCAGGCATCAAATAAAGCCCTAGAGAGAGAGGTACAAAAATCACATTCCAAGACCAAACAAAAACACACATGGCTTATTTGTACTGTTGAATCAAACTTATTTCACTGGCAGGATCTATTGACGTATCTAATTGGCACTGTCTTCAGGAGTACCCAGATGGAAAGGAACTTATTCCCACACCCGACTCTTCTTGTTTATTTAATAAAGTAGCTTCATTGAGTGTTTCTAATGGGAATGTTCACGGCTTCTATTTTCAACTACACTAACATCTGTTTTTCTTCCCACATTTCCATTCCTTCTTGCTATGAACCCTATTATAAACATTAACTCAGTTTTTCCCTTCCAGGTACTGTATGACAAGAAAACAAGTTCAGTCACTTGAAAGCTTCAAAACCTTTGGCCTCATCAGGATTTGTTTTATTTATTTATTAGAGAGACAGCACACAAGAAAATGGTGTGCCAGGGCCTCTAGCCACTCTAAATGAACTTCAGACACATGTTGCCACCATGGGCATCTGGCTTTACATGGGTCCTAGGGAATTGAACCTGGGTTCTTAGGTTCTGCCTTAACCACTATTGTATCTCTCCAGCCCTGTTTATTTTATTATTTTTTTGAGAAGGATGCTTTTTTGGTTTTTCTTTTTTTTTCCCCCTTTTTTAATGTGGTACTGGGGATTGACCAAGGCCTTGTGCATGGCAGAAAAATTTTCTACTCTGAGCTACATCCCTAATCCTCAAGATCTGAGTATTGGTGTATGTGATGTATGCACATGTGAAAACACTTTGCCTTGTACAGGGCGTGCTATTCTTGAATGTTGTCTTTACTACAAACTTAGAAGGGAAAAGACACCCCCTCAAAAAAAAATTAAGTGAGCACAACTCTCTAAATAACCAGGATCTTACACATTTTATAGGTGAATTATGAGGTATTTACCCCCGTGTTAGGGATGGAGCCCAGGGCCTTAGGCAAGCTACACAAATCTCTACATCCCATCCCTGAAATATTCTTTATAATATTTATTTTAATGATGACTACAAATTACAAAAGTCCCAAGAGCCACAGTTAATTGGTTAACATCAATTTGTTTCAAGATTTTGAAACATTCTTCTGCCCTCTTCACTCATAATGTCAACTGAATGTACAGGGTGCCATTAAAAAAAAAAAAAAAAAAAAAAAAAAGACAAAAACAAAACCTTTTACCTTGCTGGGTTTTTTTTTTTTTTTTTTTTTTTGAGGGGAAGCAGAAGAAATAGCAGAGTAACTGACATGGAAAAGCAACACCACACATCATTTCAGCTGACTCTAGTTATTCCAAGAGTGGCTGCCCCATGGGAAATCAAAACATGGACTCTGTGACCCTTCTCTCAGTAAGGGTCACTTATGACCCTAAGCAAATGTCACAGCACCATATGTGAGCCAGAAAAATAGTTTTGTATTTGCTCCAAATAAGTATTTGAGTATGTTAAGACTCTCAGAGCTAGATAAGGCCCAAGGAAGCAATTTTCTATTTCTTCCCCACTTCCCAATTCTCCTTTTCTAATCTCATTAGAGACACATTGTTATAGAGTTCCCAGAAGTAAGAAAAATGTTGTTGTCTTATCATTTCATGACTGTGACCCAAAGTGGTCTTTTCTGGCAAAAAGCTGCAGATGTCTTGGGCTTCTCCAGGGAAAAGGAAAATACACACAAAGACAAAAATGACGCTAGAGTCAAAAGCCAACATTTAGGAAAGAGAGAGGAAAAAAAGCTGAGAACTGGGGAAAGTAAACAAGTAGCCCATCCCAAGTGACCTCGGGGTTTGCTGGGAGATGCCTCTTAGGAACAACAATCTCAGAGGCAAACGGGGACTTTTCAGTTGGCATCTTTCAGGCACTGGTCAGAACTGCTCCCCAACCATGAGCACCTTCCTTACCCCACTCTCCTTTTCTATGGACAGCTCTTAAGGCTGGCTTATTCTTGTAGACCATCAAACCTCTCTCTATCCAACCTCGCTTAATCAAGTTTTCTTCTATGTAAACCTGCTATAGAAAGAAAAGGATCAGAGGAAGGTAACACTTGTCTGTCTCCCCCCTTTGCTGTGCTGGGCCTCCTATGGTACACCCTTTGGTTTCTCTCTTATAGTTATTCAGAGAGCTAATCAGGCATGGTGGTACCTACTATCGAGAGTTCAAGGTCATCCTTACTTAGCTACATGGTGAGGCCAGCCTTGAATACGAGAGACCCTTGTCTCCCAAGAAAACCACATAAACAACAATAAAACCCAACCAATCAAAACAAAATATCCCTAGAGTATGGACTCAGTCCCCAAATTCCACACCCTTCTTTATAGCACATTCCTTTGGTTTTCTTTACAGAAAGCACTGCCTTACTTTAACCCAGAAACCTCACCCTTCTTCTTCCTTTCTGCTCTCCTTTCGGCCCCTCACCTACCCACTGTCAACTGCCATAGAACTGGAATGTTCCTTCCATGTCAGGAGGGGGAGGGGAGCTGGGCACAAACCCAGGCCACCCTGGCATTTGTACAGGTGTGTGTGGGAGGGGGGCTGGGGGGGAAGCTGGTGCTGTTTTCTGCCAAAGGCTTGGCATACAGATGACATTCAAGGTTAGCTGAGTGAAAAGAAATAATGGATGACTAATTTAACTTGCTGTCTCCGCCACCATGGCATGGCTCTTACACCAAATGACTTCTCTTTGCCCTCTTTCAAACCTAGTCTATCCAAGTGTGGAATTAACTTCCTGAGATTAGGGGGGAAAAAGGCAGTAGTGAGGGATAGTTTGGGCATACCTCCTCCCCCTCACCAATTCCAACAAGCATCAACTGATGGCCAGTGTTGCTCAGCTCTAGCTTCAAAGTCCACTCCATTCATCCTTTTCCTATAGTTGACAACCTACAGGAACAACATGCCTTTTGCTCTGTATGATTTGTACATTCACTCTCAGAAAAAAAAACCCAATCATTTTAAGGGCCATTTTCAAGGACTCAATGAATTTACTCAATATACTGTGGCTGAAGGAACTGGGGAACTAATAGTTTCAGGAATACCTGGAGCTATAAATGTCACTAAGAACATATGACATGAAGTTTTGGTTACATGCCTGTAAAAACCATGGGTTGAGAAGAGCAACAGAAGACATGGTAGACAAATATCTATAAATGGCAGATAAAACCAAGGATGAAAAAGTGACTTGTAGGAAAGAAAGGTTAAAAAGAAAGTTGTATTTGGTTTGGTTGACTTATTTTTTTTTTCTAAAGATGAGAGTGAATTATGAGTAACTTTAGGCTGAAGAGAACAAAACATTTATGAAGGGCTTAAGTTTTAAGAGGTAAGGGCAGGAGTTGAACAGCATCTGAGAATGTGGAGAGATCTCCCTGCAAATGGAAGGGAAAAGGATCAAGACGAGACCAGGATCCTGAGTTGCAGTTACTAAGAGTAGGTCAGTTCAGAAAGGCATGGGGAACTCTCAAAGAGACACCAAAGGCCATTTGGTGGTAGAAGCCACATAGAGCTAACTACTTCCTCCAAACTCGCCCAATTTTTATAGTAGTCACGACCACTCTTTCTCATTGCCTCCCATTAACTCCAGTCCTGGTCTGACACCTACTTTTTTTTTTTTCAAGGTAGGGTCTCACTCTCCTACTTATTTTTAATTACACGCCAACTTCCCTCTTCCAATACCCTATGAAATAAAGAAAATCTTGTATGTATTCAAACACTTGCCTCCCCCCCCCCCCCGACATGGTCTTACTATTATAGACCAAGCTGGTCTGGTCTCTAATTCTTGATTCACATGCCTTAGCCTCTGCAGGGCTGGAATTACAAACACTTGCCACCACACCTGGCTGCAAGTAAATGCTTTATTTAAAAAAAAAAAAAAAAAAACTATTTACTTACTCATTTGCATGTGTGTGTGAAGGCATGCCAGGGCCTCCTGCTTCTGTGAATGAACCCCAGATACTTTACCATTTTTAGATTCTAGCTTATGTGGGTGGCTGGGAAATTGAACCCCAGCTGGCATTTGCAAGCAAAAACCTTATAATGGCTTAGACATATTCCCAGTCCCAATTGTTTTTGTCTCCCAAATGAATCCCACTAAGAACCAAATTTTATAGGAAGAAACATTAAAAGGCAGGCAGATTCCCAAGACATTCTCTGTCCCCACTTTGCCTCCCACTTTATATGAAGAGGATGGTGCTGGTGGATGCAATCTGTACATTCTTGGGGCTTCTCTCAAAGGCGGCCAACACAATCCCTAAAATAAGTAGTTATGCCACAAAATAAAGTGGAATATTTCAAGTTGAAGGTAATAATCCACTTCACCAAGGGTTTCCTATCTCTTAGAAAATGGTAAACTGGGCTGGAGAGATGGCTCAGTGGTTAAAGGTGCTTTCTTACAAAGCCAGAAAGCCAGGATTCGATTCCTCAGTTCCCACATAAAGCCAGATGCACAAGGTGGCACATGCATCTGGAATTTGTTTGCAGTGGCAGGAGGACCTGTCACACCCATTCTCTCTCTCTCGACTCTGTCAGCTTCTTTCTCTGTATCTCTCTCAAATAAATAAAATATTTAAAAAAGAAGATAATGGAAAACCAATGGGAAATCACCTTTGAACTCTTGTGCTGAATATCCATAAAGCAAAAAAAAAATCTCATCTTTACAAAAAAATCATTTGTGTGCATGTGAGTGTGTGGGTTTGCCAGGTTCTCCTTCTGCTGCAAACAAATGCCTGTCTGGCTTTACATGGGTGACTGGGAAATTAAACCTGGCCAGAAGGCTTTGGAAAAAAAAAAAAAACCTTTAGCCATTGAGCTATCTTCCCAGCCTCAAACCTTGTCTTTTTTTTTTTTTAATGAACCTTGTCACTTAAAAAATTTATTAATCTGAGAGAGAAAGAATGAATATGAATGAATATGGGCACACCAGGACCTTTAGCCACTGCAAACGAACATGGACCCCCATGGCTTACGTGTCCTGGGGAATTGAGCCTGAGTCCTTTGGCTCTGCAGACAAGCGCCTTAACTGCTAAGCCACCTCTCCAGTCCTACCTTGTCTTTTGACTACAAAAATAAATAAAATGAAAAATTTTACATAGCCAGGCATGGTGGTGCATGCCTTTAACCCCAGCATTCAGGAGACAGATATAGGAGGACCACTGTGAGTTCCAGGCCAGCCTGGAGTGAGTTTCAGGTCAGCTTGGGCTAGAGTGAACCCTATCTTGAAAAAACAACAAAAACACTTTACATAATCCATTCCCAAAACCCTCTTTTCCCCTCTCTTACCCCACTGAGCCCCTATTTTTTTCTACTATTCCCTGTTCTCTATTGATGTCTCCCCCGGCCCCCCATCATCCACAACAACCTGTTGTTGATGGGCCCAATATCATGCAGGTCTTATGTGAGGCCATGAGTACAATCACCACTCTATCTATGTCCAGGAGACAGCATTCCAAGGCCCTCTTCCCCATCTTCAAACTCTTTCTTTCTACCACCTCATCCATTACAGCTCCTGAGCCACTGGTGGTTACTGTAGAGATGTGTCATTAAGTGCTGAACGCTATCACTTTTCAGCACTTTGATGAGTTTTGAGTCTCCCCAAGGTTCACCTAATTCTGATTTCAACAGCTCACTACCTGATCCAGAGTTTGGTGCCCATTATATAAGATGACATTAGACAGCTATTTTGCAATCTTTTGAGCCATCCCATTCAGGTGCCAAGTCTTCCTATAAAATTTACACACCTGTAGCACAAGTCACATGAGTATTTTTATCAATTCACTAGTCTGTTCTCAAGAACACATCCTTGCCAACTGTGGCTCAGGCCTGTATTCTCAGCAGTGCAGCAGGCAGATGTTGAACTCAAAGCCAGCCTGGGAGATACACTAAACCTGTCAAAAAAAAAAAAAAAAAAAAAAAAAGTTTGGTCTTGGCCTGGAGAGAGGGCTTAGTGGTTTACATGTTTGCCTGCAAAGCCAAAGGACCCAGGTTCGATTCCCCAGGACCCACATAAGCCAGATGCACAAGGTGGCACATGCATCTGGAGTTCGTTTACAGGGGCTGAAGACCCTGGCGTACCCATTCTCTCTAGTTGCCTCTTTCTCTGAAATAAATAAAAAATGTTGGGGCTGGAGAGATGGCTCAGTGGTTAAGGCACTTGCCTGTAAAGCCTAATAGCCCAAATTCAATTCCTCAGAACCCCCATAAAGCCAGATGCACAAAGTGGCATATGTGTTTGGAGTTGGTCTGCAGCAACTGGAGGCCCTGTGCACCCACAGTCTCTCTTTGTGCTGGACATGGTGGCACATGCCTTTAATCCCAGTACTCGGCAGGCTGAAGTATGAGGACCACTGAGAGTTTAAGGCTAGCCTGAAATTACATAGTAAGACCCTATTTAAAACAAACAAACAAACAAAAACAAATGACTGAGATAGTTACTGCAAATGATCACCTATTTATCCTTATTACTTAAAAAAAATCTGTTTTATTCTCCATTTGCCAAATCAATTTTGTTAAAAGAAGCAAAACATTACAGAACTTCGCAATATATATCATCATTACTGAATGACTCACCAGGGTGTTTTAATTAACTTTTTACTTTTACTCAACTACTGTTACAGGTAACCAAAACCAGAGGAGCGGCAGTTTACAGCTGGGTAGAGCGATCACATATATCACACAGCTTGTGGACAATATTGTATGGACAATTCTATCACCAGGAATCTTGACACTATATACAAGATTCATAAATTCTCCTAATTTTAACTGGACCTTTTGCAAAATATTGTTTTCAATGCTAGGTATTAACCCAAGGGAAGGCAGACTGAGAAAAGACAGAGAAGCTTGCTTCCAACCTTCTCTTGGACTGCTGCTATCAGAGATCAGATGCGGGACAGGGGTGCTAATCAAAATCTGGGAACATTGAAGACCTTGGGTTGAATTTTTTTTTTACATTAAAAAAAGTCTTCATACATGTGTTCAGTCATGCGCTGTTTTAGAATCTTAGCAAACTGCCTTTCCGGCTCCCCCTTCACGTCAACGTGAGAAGGCAGAACCTATCGGTTTCTCCCACCCTCACTTGTCCTTCTCCTTCCGAGGCCTGGGAGGTACAGAGGCGTTTTGGGGGCGAACGAGAGAAGCTAGGAGGGGCACCATGACACGCAGGGGCTTGGTCAGACATTGGTCTGCAAGGCCCTGCGCCATCCACCCATCATCCATCATGATCCATCCCCGTCCAGCCCGAGGCCGCAGCAGGCCGGCGCCCGCCCTTCTGCAGCTCAAGGTTACGGAAACGGGGAGCGCAGGGCGGCGGGCACGGACAGCCGGGGTGCGGCGGGCTCGGGCCGCCGGCCTCACCTCGCACGCTGGCATTGGAGCTCAGGCCCATGGCGCGGCCGGGCGGGCGGGCGCAGGACGGCGCGCGGGAGCCGGCTGGAGCGACCGCGGAGTCCCAGGCGCGCCGCGTCCTCCCTCGGCGCTGACTAGGGCCGCGCGTGCGCACGCGCCGCGGAGGGCGCCGAGCACGTGGGAGAGCGCGCCCCCAGCGGACCACGCATGCGCGGAGCTTCGGCGCCGGGAGGAAGGCCGGGACTGAGTCTGCGTGTCTCGGATGGGGCGAGGCCCTGGGACCCGAAATCCAGGCCTGAGTTTGCTTCTAGTTCAGGGTGGGTGGTGTGTCTGCATGTGTGTATGTGTGTGTTTCTTGTGTATGTATGTATGTGTATTACTGGTGGCCGACAGGTGCCATCTAGTTCAGTGTGTGTGTATTACTGGTGGCTGACAGGTGCCATCTAGTTCAGAGTGTGTGCATGTCTGTAGGTATGTGTGTGCGTGTATTACTGGTGGCCGACAGATGCCATGTAGTTCAAGGTGTATGCGTGTACATGTATGTGTGTGTGTGTGTGTGTGTGTTACTGGTGGCCAACAGGTGCCATCTACTTCAGGGTGTGTATGCACATATGTGTGTATATTACTGGTGGCTGACAGGTGCCATGTAGTTCAGAGTGTGTGCATGTCTGTAGGTATGTGTGTGTGTATTACTGGTGGCCGACAGGTGCCATGTAGTTCAGAGTGTATGCGTGTGCATGTATGTGTGTGTGTGTGTGTGTGTGTGTATTACTGGTGGCCAACAGATGCCATCTACTTCAGGGTGTGTATGCACATATGTGTGTATATTACTGGTGGCCGACAGGTGCCATGTAGTTCAGAGTGTATGCTTGTGCATGTATGTGTGTGTGTGTGTGTGTGTGTATTACTGGTGGCCAGCAGGTGCCATGTAGTTCAGGGTGTGTGTGTATTACTGGTGGCTGACAGGTGCCATCTAGTTCAGGGTGTATGTATGTCTGTAGGTATGTGTGTGTGTGTGTGTGTGTATTACTGGTGGCCGACAGATGCCATGTAGTTCAGAGTGTATGCGTGTGTATGTATGTATGTGTGTATGTATGTATGTATGTATGTGTATTGGCCAACAGGTGCCAGCCAGCAGGACACAGTTGCCTTCAGGCAGCTAAGATTTCACATTAAAAAAAAGAAAAAAAAAAAGCCTGGACCAATTCTTGTTTGATTCTACTACCTTCCTAGAGGAGGCCAGTGCAGGCACACACGCATCAATGATGGAGCCCCTTTGTAGCCGCGAGGGGACCTCCATCCCCTTCTCCTGCCCTTGCCCTTGCCAGTCATCTAACCGCCCAGAGGAGAAGGAAGAGAGAAGACAAAATAAAATGTTAAGTTTTCTCATTTGTTCCAACAAACCTTCTTCACTTAGACAAATGAATTAGACGAGTCTGAAATGAGTGTGGGTGTCCCAACATTTGACCAAGTGTTTTGGGGCAGGGCGCTAGCTGTGTGCAGGAATGGCCTAGGGTCACTTGTTTTGGGGTGGCAGGAGGGGGAGGGAGGGACTGGTATCCCACGGCGCTGCCGTGCTAGCCTGTGAACCCTGGGAAGCTCTGCTGCACGCGGGAGGGGGGGGGGTGAGGGTTGGTAATATCCACGCGAATAGGAAAGCATGGGATGGAATGGGGAGGGGCAAGGGTAATGGGGAATGACGGGTTGCTAAGGGGTAGGAGGAATGAGGAGGGATGAGATGGGAAAGTGGGACATGGGTGGGGGGAGATGGCATGGGATAGGGTGGGCAGTGGTGGGATGGGGGCTGGGATGAGATGGGAAGGTGGGGCATGGGTGGGGGAGATGGAATGAGATAGAATGGACAGTGGTGGGATGGGGGATGGGAAGGGGTAGGGTAGGATGCGTTGGGATGGGGCGGGATCCGGCGGGCTGGGAGCAGTTGGGAACCGGTGGCCCGGGCGGGGCGGGGACGGCCCGCGGGGGTCCCGTCGGGCGGCCTCTGGGCATGCTCAGTGCGGCGGCGGCGGCGGCGGCTGTGCGGGCGGCGCTGACGCGCACGGCGGCGGCGGCGGGGAGTGGAGGACGGCCGAGGGGCGGGCGGGCGGGCGGGGGTGGGGCCGCCGTCGCCGTCAGAGCCGCGGGCCGCCCGCCCGCCCGCCCGCCGGGAGGGTTCGCGTCCGGAGCCCCGCGCCCCGCGGCGTCATGGGCGGCCGTGTCCGTCCCGAGCGGGCGCCAGGCACGGGGAGCCCGGGGCCTCCGGACGGCCGAGCGTGAGCCCGCCGCCCGCACCGCCGCCCGCGTCCCTCGCGAGCCCCCCGCCGCCCCCCGCCCGCCGCCCGCGCTCCGGCCATGGCCAGCGGCGCCGCGGAGCCCGAGGGCGCCCCGCGCTTCCTGCACGGCTGCGTGCCGCTGTCGCATCAGGTGGCCGGGCACATGTACGGGAAGGACAAAGTGGGTGAGTCCCCGCCGCCACCCGGCCTCTTCCGCCCCGCCCGGGCTCGGGGACCAGGAACTCGGTGGCCCCCGCTGGGGAAGCCCTACTTCCCCGGAGAGCCCGGGTCTGTTTATTATAGGCGAGTCGCTGTTTGGGGGGAAAAAATAGAAAAGAAACGCAGCGGTGAGACGCCCTGGATGCCGGGCTGCTCTGTGCCGCGTGCAGCTGCATACCCGGAGGGGAAGGAAAAAATACACAGGGCTTTTAAAAAACTTGGCCTTGGCTCATCCAAGATCCCTCCCTGCCTCAGGAGGAAGGTTTTATTATTATTATTATTTTAATATTTTGGTTGTCTCTTTAATTTCCCTGGGAGGCGTGGTTCGGTAGTGGAGAATCTTGAATTCTTGATAGGAAATACTCCTGGCTGTTACACCAGCATGACATACATAGAAAACATCCTTTTTCTTTTCTTCTTCTTCTTTTTTTTTTTTCCTTCTTGTTCATCTTTTTAACATAGTTGGGGTCATGGCCTCATACATTTTGTGAGTTCACAACTTTAAGGCACCATGCAGGGCCTGTTTCAGTGTATTGAGTAGAATTCATCTAGCTTACAGAGATTCGTTGGGCCGTTGGGAAGATCTCCACATGTAAATTAAAGACTGTTTGGGGTTAGCTGGTAAAAATGATTCTGGTTTGGGCTGCTTCCTTCATTTATTTATTTATTTTTTTGGTGGTACTGAAGGTTAAATCTAAGGCCTCATACATGCTAGTCAAGCACTCCAACACTGACTATATCTCCAGCCTCTGCTTGCTTGCTTTTCTTTCCAGGCTGGCCTCAAACTCATTCTGTATTTCAGGCAGGCCTTGAACTTGCAATCTTTTCCCTGTGTACCGGGGCTCACAGGCCTACACCACCTGGCCCCTCTTAGACAGTATATTTTGGATGAGGTAACTAAGACCAACCCTGGTTAAGTAACACACCTAAAGTCACATAGCTTCTGTGAGCTAGAATCTGAAACTAAGATTTTTTTTTTCCCTTGGAGTACTGTTTGTTTGTTTTTTTTTTTTTTTTCCTTTTTCTCATCATATATTGTGTTTGCAGAAAGTACACAGGCTGGAACTCAGTTACAGTCAGGAAATGTTGAAAGAGTACTCTGAGTTAGGGAACTAGGTCCTTAAGGTGCTTAGCTTAGACATTTCCTCTTGTGGCTTGGATCTTGGAGTGAGAGATCACTCAATGCAATTAACTGTTACTAATTTCTGTGAAGCTGTGATGATAGTGTAACTGGTAATATTATGAAAAAACAAGTGTTCCCCAGGGGTTCCTAGAGATGACTTATATGCAAAGGAGAACAAACCCAAATCCTAACATAAGTAATTGGGGACGATTATCACTTAAGAGTGTAACCATTTACCTGGCTGTGGTGGCGCACACCTTTAATCCTAGCACTAGGGAGGCAGAGTCCTACTGCCTGAGTTCGAGGCCGCCCTGAAACTACATAGTGAATCCAGGTCAGCTTGGGCTAGAGCAAGATACTACTTGTGGGGAAAAAAAAAAAAAAAGTCTAACCATGTTTATGAGGGTTACGTGACATATTCAGAGCTATCCCTGATTAGTTACATGTGTACCATGAATGTGACTTTATATTATAAACAGTGGCTGAAAAAGCTAATTTGTAGCCGGGTGTGGTGGCACACGCCTTTAATCCAAGCACTCAGGAGGCAGAGGTAGGAAGATTACCGTGAGTTCGAGGCTACCCTAAGACCCATAGTGAATTCCAGGTCAGCCTGGGCTAGAGTGAGACCCTACCTCAAAAAAAAAAAAAAAAAAAAAGGCAAATTTTTTGCTCAAATTGCCTAATTGAAGGAGTGATCTAGAATTCTGAGTTAAGTAGTCTTTTTTTATATTCAATTTAAGATAATGTTGTCTCAATTCCATGAGGTTCTTTTGCTTACCAGAGTACAATGTTTCAAACACTGTGCTAGCAACCCAGTGTTCCCAGACATTTGCACAGATATAAGCATGTTGCTTCTGCAGTGAAAAGTGCCTTGATGAGTCCTCCCTGTTCATAAAGTGGATAGCAAGACAGTAATTCAAAGTTCAACAGTTTACATGTCTCTCCACTGTCGTACATAAACATACTTTACTGAGGTTGTACTTGTCATAACCTTTGTTCATGACACTGTGTTGGGGGGCTGGGGAGATGGTTCAGCCTTTAAAGGCATTTGCTTGCAAAGCCTACCTGCCTGAGTTCCACTCTCTGGCACCCCTGTGAAGCCGGCTGCTGGCATTTGTTTGTGGTGGCAAGAGACCTGGCACACCCACACACAACACACAAAACTTAAAAAAAAAGTGTGGATATTTGCTCTGGTTTTCTTATTAGTTTTTTGATACTTTCTTTAACCATAATCTTTTATTTTTAAGATTGATCTTACCTATCCCCACAAATGAGTTGTTGGTTTTATTAATTTAAAAATGAAAAGCCTAGGACTTAAAAGAGCCAAAGTCCTTGAACAGAAAAACAAATCTTACCTCACCTCACTGAAAGAACACATTGGTATTTCTGGTATCAGTTACATTTTATGTTCTCTGAATTCATTTCATCACAGTACATTTAAACCTTAGTTTTAAGGATACAAAGTGTAAAAATGGCTCAGGATCTTTTAGGGGGGAAAGTCAATTTAAGGTCCCTCTCTGTACTCTAATTTTCTCAGAGGCCATTCTGGTAACAGTGTGGCTGCAGGCTTTTGTTTGTGGGCACTTTTACAAACACACTGACACAGTTCGGGATTTTCATACAGATAACTATACTGGCAACTGCTCTTCATGAGTCTGTTCTGCCTTGTGAATGAAACCATGCTTTTTGTACTTGTTGATGCTTATCCACTGATAATGGGACCCCGAACCTTACCTCATACTGTAGCTTTGCACCATAGGACACATGTGCTCCTGATCTGGTTGCTGACAGGGAGCTACAGCTTCTCACCTTTACCAGCATTGGGATCGAATGTCATACCACACGTTCCCAGATTGTAAGTCCCAATGTGAAGAATGACTTATACTGAATGCCTCTTGCTTTTGCACCCTTATTAAGTGAAACCATTGTCTATATTTCTTTTTAAAAGCTGTTGTATTGCCGGGGATGGTGGCGCACACCTTTAATCCCAGCACTTGGGAGGCAGAGGTAAGAGGATTGCCATGAGTTCGAGGCCATCCTGAGACCACGTAGTGAATTCTGGGCCAGAGTGAGACTCTACCTTGAAAAACAAACAAAACAACAACAACAAAAACCTGTTGCATTCTACAGAGTGGATATGTTTCACCTTTTTTAAAATTCTTTTTTGCTGTTACCAGTAGCACATTCTTGTAAGCCTGGCGTGGTGGCATGCACCTTTAATCCCAGCACCTCAGGAGGCTGAGGTAGGCCGGTTGCTCTGAGTTCCAGGTCAGCCTGGGGCTACAGAGTAGCTTCCAGATTGGTCTGGGTTATAGTGAGATCCTACCTCAAACAAACAAACAAAAAATTCGACATTTTTGTACATTATAGCACACCTTGTACATTGTTCAACTATTTCTTTCATTCTTCCTTTTTTTGTTTTGAGGTACATTCTTGCTCTAGTCCAGGTTAACCTGGAATTCACTATGTAGTGTCAGGGTGGCCTCGAACTCACAGTGATCCTCCTACTTCTGCCTCCTGAGTGCTGGGATTAAAGGTGTGCACCACCATGCCTGGCTGTTCAACTATTTCTATAGAACAGTTAGAACAGTTCTACAAATGCTTAATGCCTGTATCAGCTTAAATTCTCAGACTTTTCAAATGTTTGCATACAATTCCTTTCTTGTTTTAGTATTTTAATATGTAATAACACACCACGGGTTTCTTTTTAAAGCATCTAAGAGGGTTGGAGAGATGTCTCAGCAGTAAAAGGTGCTGCTCAAAAAGCCTGCAGCCTGTGTTCAACTCCCTAGCTCCATAAAAAGCCAGACTTTTGCCTCTAATGTTTGTTTGCAGTGACAGGAGACCACAGCCATACATACATACACACACACATACACATGCAAATAGATTCTTTTGAGACTGCAAGATTATAATAAACAAGTGGTTCTAATCTGGAATGTGTACACTGATTGAATTCAAGATGTAGAAATGAGATAGTCTATGGGGGGGGGCGACAAGGATTTAAACTGATGCCATGGTAGCCGGGAACACTATTTTGCTTTTTTTTAAAAAAATTAATTAATTTATTTATTTGCAAGCAGAGAGAGAGAGAGAGACAGACAGACATGGTTCTCTCTGGCATTTACTCAGTCATATCTTAGTCTCCTTTAATTGACCATATACCCTCAGCCTTTTTTTTTTTTAATTTTTCATATGTATATGTATGTGATGTGCATGTGTAGGCCAGAGGTTGACCATAGGTGTCTTCCTGGGTCACTCATCTTAATTTACTGAGGCAGAATCTGTCACTTGAACTCAGACCTTGCCAATTTGGCTGGTCTAGCTAGCCAGCTTGCCCTGGAGGGCCCAGTCTCTGCCTTCCAGCTGCTTGAATAACCATGCCTGCCTGGCCTTTATATGGCACTGGGGATGTGAACATAAGTCCTCTGGCTTTCAGGCAAGTGCTTTACCAATGGAACCATCTTCCCAGCCCCTCGCCTCAGCCTGCCTCTTGAATAGCATTCGTTGTCACTTTTAAGAATGCAGGCTAGGGGGCTGGAGAGATGGCTTAGCGGTTAAGCACTTGCCTGTGAAGCCTAAGGACCCCGGTTCAAGGCTCGATTCCCCAGGACCCACGTTAGCCAGATGCACAAGGGGGCACATGCATCTGGAGTTCGTTTGCAGCGGCTGGAAGCCCTGGCGTGCCCATTCTCTCTCTCTCTCTATCTGCCTCTCTCTCTCTCTGTCACTCTCAAATAAATAAATAAAAATGAAAAAAAATTAAAAAAAAAAAAGAACGCAGGCCAGGGGCTGGAAGGATGGCTTAGCGGTTAAGGCGCTTGCCTGCGAAGCCTAAGGACCCAGGTTTGATTCTCCATGTCCCGCGTAAGCCATATACACATGATGGCACATGCATCTGGAGTTTGTTTGCAGTGGCTAGAGGCCCTGGCATGCCTATTCTCACACACACTCTCTCTCCTCCTCTCTGTCTCCAATAAGTAAATAAAAACAAAAGGAAAAGAAAAAAAAAAAAGAATGCAGGCTAGGTATTTTACAAGTGTCTTCCAATTTGAGTTTCTGGTGGGTCCTTAGAATGAGATTCAGGTAGTGAATGTCCGGCTGGAACATGATGTAAGATCACTGCTTCCATTGCACTTTTACTGGTGGTTGACTTTGTCTCTGGTCCAGAGTATGTTCTGGCTTCTTGAGTGTGTAGTTAATGTTTCCCTTGCAGCGTGGAACTGCTTGTGGGAAGACTCTTGAAGGTCATGCAGGTATCTGGACCCTCCTCAGACTTCACCCCTAGATTTTGGTGTTTACTGAGGATTCTTGCCTGAAGCAATCTTTACTGTGATGATAGTTGCAAAATTATGATTCCCACGCCCACCCTACCTCCAGTTTACCACTACCTCTAATAGTCTATTGTAAGAAACAACTGTTCTCTTACTCATGTCTGGATTTATGGTCATTTTGGACTGTGGTGGCTTAAATGCCAAGTGTCCCCTATGGCCTCATGTGTTTGTGATTAAGCCTCATAGCCCCCAGCTGGTGGTGGTTTAGGGGTTTGAGTCTTGTTGGAGGAGTGTGTTGCTTGGAGGGGACCTTGGGGTGTTAGAGCCCAGCTTCCCTTGCCAGAGCTAGCTCACTGGGACTACTTCCTTCCCTGTTGGCTGTCTTGTGTACGCTGTTCTTCGCCTGTCATGGTGGTCTGAAGTAAACCCTTTCTTGCCATGGACTGCTTTGATTGGAGGCTTCTTTGTCCCAGCAGGGAGAAGGTAATGCAGCAAGCTCATGCTCACCACCCCCTCCTCTCAGCAGGGTATCTCTCTCTCTCTCTCTCTCTCTGTAGCCCAGGCTGACTTGGGATTCCCTATGTAGTCTCAGGTTGGCCTTGAACTCACAGTGTTCCTCCTACCTCTGCCTTCCAAGTGCTGGGATTAAAGGAATATGCAACCATGTCCTGCCTTCTGTTAATTTTTTAAATTAAAAAATGCATTGAAAATTTACATACTCACTGGGCATGGTGATGCACACCTTTAATCCTAGCACTTGGGAGGCAGAGGTAGGAGGATCACTGTGAATTCGAGGTCACCCTGAGACTACATAGTGAAATCCAGGTCAGTCTGGGCTAGAGTGAGACCCTACCTCAAAAAAACAAACAAACAAAAAAATTTTACATGCTGCCCACCACCCCTCCACTGAAGCCTCTCTTAAAATTTTTTTGGTTTATTTTTATTTATTTATTTGAGAGCGACAGACAGAGAAAGAGGCAGAGAGAGAGAGAGAGAGAGAGAGAGGGAGAGAATGGGCGCGCCAGGCCTTCCAGCTACTGCAAATGAATTCCAGACACGTGCGCCCCCTTGTGCATCTGGCTAACGTGGGTCCTGGGGAATCAAGCCTCGAACCGGGGTCCTTAGGCTTCACAGGCAAGCGTGAAGCCTCTCTTCTTTCCAATGATCCCTCATTTATTTGGATGTCCTTCCCCCCCTCCCACCTTCATATCTATGAAGCATTTTGATGGGCTTATTATTATGCAAGTCTTGCACAGGGAACGTGCAAGCCTCTGTAAGTTCAGGGATGAACTGGTCACTCTGTATGGAAGGCCGTGTTCACAAGCACTCCTCCCCAGCCTCTCTCAGCCACCTCTTTTGCTTTGGTCCTTGAGCCTGGGAGGGTGTGATAGAGATGTCTCACTTAGTGTTGAACTGTTGGACTCTTGTTTTATAATGTGTCATAAATCTGCTGTAGAACTCTTTTTTTCTTTTGCTGCTTAAATTGTTTTGAACTTGGTCATTAGGATTATTTCCTTCCCATCATGGCAAGTGATTGTAGACATGCACCTTCCTCCCCAGCTCCAAAACTACTGTGTCCAAGGAGCCCTGACTCTTTTCTGGTGGGAAGTGATATTACTCTTTTGTCCTTTCTGTTCATTTGTGTGATTGAACCCCGGCCTTGCAAATCTAGAGCACGTACGTGCTTTCCTGGCCCTGGAAGTGGTATGACCACTTAAAATCTGGATGTGAGATATGGTCATTGCTACTGGGATACCATTGCTTCTGTGGGCACCATGTCTTCTGGGGGCATCATGGCTCCCTGGGGTATCGACTCCCTGGAGCATCATGGCTTCCAGGCCCTTTCAATGGATGTGACTTAAATGGAAGTATAAATACTTTGGACATCATAGTTCCGTAACTGCTATTTCATTCCATCCTGAGGTCCTTCCTTTCTTGCTCTTAAAGTTGTCTTTCCTCTTCCTCAGTGAGAGCCCTGACTCCCAGTGTTACCAGGATGTTCATTCTCTTGCTCAGTCCTATAAATTTTCAGAATTTCTACACCCATACTGCTACAGAAAACAAACCTAGGATAAAGAACTTAGGGCCAGATTTTCTTATGCTGAGGTTAGGTGGCTGGAAACCGTTCAAAGGTTCTTTGTAGGTCTGCCGAGATGGCTCTGTGGGTAAAGCCGAACAAACATGAAGACCTGACTTCACATGCCCAGCACCCCTGTAGAAGCTGGGCATGGTACGTATCTGTCATCCAGCACTGGGGATGTGGAGACAGGAGGGTCTATGGGACATGCTGGCTAGCCAGTCTAGTTGAATCAGTGAGCTCCAGGTTCAGTGAGAGACCCTATGTCAAAGAATAAAGTGCAGAGTAGTTGAGGAAGAAACCCAATGTAAACTTCTGGCTTCTAAACACACACTGAGATATCTGATCACAGATACTTGTGTCTTAAAATTAAAGCAGGCAGGCCTAATTTGTCCTGAATTTGATTCCCCAGCACACATGTAAACAGCTGTGTGTGGCCACACATGCTGTAATTGGAAAGCCATGTCTCCAGGTTTGGGGGGGGGACCCCATCTTAAGGAAAGATGCAGATTAATGATCGAGGAAGATCTTGGTGTCTCCTCTGGCCTCCACATGCATGCTCATGGGGAACGGGCATCTGCATACACAATGAGCACATCATACACACATGACACCATGCCACACATGCTACATATGCCTACAGAAATGAAATAAAGTATATTAAAGGTGGAGCCAAGCATGGTGCTGTGCTCACCTTTAATCCCAGCACTCGGGAGGCAGAGGTAGGAGGATTGCCATCAACCTGAGACTACATAGTGAATTCCAGGTGAGCCTGGGCTAGAGTGAGACTCTACCTTGAAAAGTCCCCCCCCCAAAAAAAAAAGTAGAGAAAATACATTTATTTATATGTGAGGAAGGGAAAGAGAGAGAGGAAAGCCTCTTGCTATTGCATATGAGTTCCAGTTGCATGTGTCACTTTGGGCATCTGGTTTGACATGGGCACCGCAGGCTTTGCAAGCAGGCACTTTCACTGCTGCGCCATCTCCCCAGCTCAGTTGTGGTTTTTCCAACCGAGGCATCCAAACAATTACAGTGTCAGGACCTTCCTTTTCCCTTTCTGATAGAAATATTTGAAGCTACTCATTTCACTCCAAATCACAAGAGAAGGAACTTGAGTCTCACTCCACAAATTTTGGTATGTTGTGTTTTTCTTACTTTTAGTTAATTTCTCTTGTATTTTGATCCGTATACAGTTAGGGTAGTGTTGCTTACTTTCCAGTTACTTGGTATTTCCCTAAATTTCTTGTTGTTTACTTTGTGGTTACAGAATATTCTCCATGATTTCAGCCCTTGTAGATTTGAGGCTTGGCTTATGGTCCAGCCCTGGCTCAATCTTGATAACTGTTCCCTTTATACTTGGAGGGGATGTCCATGCTGTTGTCCATAGCTCTTCTGACCTGTCCTCCAGGCTGGCCTTGGACCTGAACTGGGGCCATCTTACCCCAGCCTCCTGTAGGCACAGTTGTAGTGCAGGCAGGATGTAACATTCAGTAATGGTCAGTCAGTAGAGGTTGATGCTGGTCAAGCTTCCCCTATGGATGCTCTCTGCATGTAAAATCCATTTTCTAGGAATCTGTTGTATTTCTCTGTTATGAATTTCTTTCATTTCTATGAGTTTTTGCTTTGTGCATTTTGTAGCTCAGTTGTTAGAAGCTACGTCCTGTGTTTAGGGCTTGGTGTCTTCTTAAAGAAATTACTTTATAAAACATATTTCTTCTTTTTTTCCGACTTATTTTTATTTATTTTATTTTATTTTTCTCAATTTTTTAAAACTTTTCCATGATTATGAAAAATATCCCATGGTAATACCCTCCCTCCCCTCCTTTTCCCCTTTGAAATTCCATTCTCCATCATATCCCCTCCCCATATCAATCAGTCTCTTTTATTTTGATGTCATGATCTTTCCCACCTCTTATGATGGTCTTGTGGAGGTAGTGTCAGGCACTATGAGGTCATGGATATTGAGGCCATTTTATGTCTGGAGGGAGCACATTGTAAGGAGTCCTACCCTTCCTTTGGCTCTTACATTCTTTCCGCCACCTCTTCCGCATTAGACCCTGAGCCTTGGAAGGTGTGATCGAGATGTTACTTGGTACTCTAGTCACTTCTTTCCGGCACCATGATACCTTCTGAGTCGTCCCAAGGTCACTGCCATCTGAAAAGAGAAGATTCTCTACCCAAAGTGAGAGTAGCATTAATATAAGGGTATGAAGTGCTTACTGGGTAGTTTGATAAGCATAGTATATACACTTATCTAGACATCAGCAGATGTTACACCCCTAGGGCTCATGATCACCCCTGTTTTAAGTTTTCAGTATCAGGGATGTATTCCCTCCCATGGAGTGGGCCTCCAGTCCAATTGGAGGTCAGTTGGTTTCCACCATGATAGACGTGCCACTATTGCACCCGTTGGCTCATTTGGCCTGGCTGTCCAATTATAAGGCTTGCAGTGTCCACTATTGAGTATCTTCACTGGTGGTATCTCTTTCTCCCATTGAACTGCATTTAGAATGGCTTCTTCCAGCTTTCTGTCAGGTGGTCTACATGGAGGAGGTTGTCAGCTCAGTTCCAGCAGGATTTCTCAGTGACCTTGCAGCCCAAGTATGTGGAGTCTTCAGCAGTAGGGTCTTACTGTCTATTCCTGGTGGGAAACCAAGGGCCTTGGCAATGGCCTATAATGTTTTGGGGGCATTAGGGACCTCCCTGGCCAACAACTCGCTGGAAGGTATCCCATCCCTGGCACTGGAAATTTTCTAGCAACGATCTATGGCTCCTGAGTGTTCCATTGTCCAAAACCGGAGAATTCCATATGATTTATTTATATCCTCTTAGATTTTGATTAGCCCTCCCTCCACCTTTCCTTTACTCAATCTCCTCCCCTGACCTCACTTTGGGCCTTTTCACCCTTGTTTATTTTTGTTTATTTGAGAGTGACAGACAGAGAGAGAAAGAGGCAGATAGATAGAGAAAGAATGGGCTCACCAGGGCCTCCAGCCACTGCAAATGAACTCTAGATGCCTGTGCCACCTTGTGCATCTGGCTTACATGGGTCCTGGGGAATTGAACCTGGGTCATTTGGCTTTGCAGGCAAGGACCTTAACCATTAAGCCATCTCCCCAGCCCCTGTTGGTCTTTCTTAATGCCTATTGCTCTTTTCTTTCCTGATTGCTTATTTGTTGAGTTAATTCTGAAATTTTTTGTTTCACGTGCTGTGTCTTTTCTATTATAGAGTTATCCTTGCTTCTCTTTCAGGCTGTTTCTCTCCTGAAATGTCTCATTTCCTCAGTAATCTTTTCTGACCTGAGCACTTTTAGGATTTTTGTTTTAACTCTTTCTTCCTGGTCACAGTCATCTGGTCATCTTGGGTCAGCTTCTGTTTGCTGTGTTTTCTCTTGATTATTTATTCTCCACCCCTTTTTTTTCTTTTAATTTTGAGAAGGAAAGAGACATAGAGACAGAAAGATAGAGTATGGGTGAACTAGGGCTTTCTGCCACTGTGAACAAACTCCAGACACATGTGCCACTTTGTGCATCTGGCTTTATGTGGGTACTGGGAAATCAAACCTGGGCTGTTAGGCTTTGCGAGCAAGTGCTCTTAACCTCTGAGCCATTTCTCCAGCCCATTTTCCTGAGGTTTTTGTGTCTAAGATTTCTCTTGAATTTAGTTTTTTTTTTTGTTGTTTTTTGCTTTTTCTTTTTTTTCTTAAAGAGTAGTGGTAGAGAGTGTTATCTGTGTTGTGTGCAAGTACGGCCCTCCTGGAGGTGAGGCGAAGCTGCTGCCATCTTGACTTTGGCTTATCTGTTGATGGTTCCATTTCCCAAGATGCTTTCTTTAGCAGTTTTGAACTGGTGGGTTGAGTTCACTTTTGGATGCTATAGGCTTACGTTCTGTCTTGGCATTGTGTCCAACCTGCTGGGGTTACTACCACCTTTGCTCTCTCATAGCACTCGAGGGGTTGATGTGGGGTGGGTAGTGTGGGCCCAGGTGTTTGTTTCCTGCCAGGGTTATTACCAGTCCAGTCCATCCTGCTGTCCCTTTCTGCTGGCAGCAGCGGACTGATTTTCTTTGTCCTTGTTGATGAGGTTCTGTTTTTCCCTCTGGAATTCTATGATCCAGGGCTTCTTGGCATCTGTCAGTCTTCATTTGCCCCAGAGAAAATGTCCTAACTGCAAGAGTGGAGGCCTTGTACTAAATTACAGCCTTAAGGGACATAATTCTCCTTAGTAATTTTTACATTACTTTAGATGTGCTCCTGTTGTACCAAAGCTTCTGAGTGCTTAAGCCACCACACTTATCCAGTACACTGTAGTAGGCCATGTCTCCCTTCCTTTCTCTCTATCTAGAACTTAAACACACAAAAGTGGTCTCCTCATTCCTTAAGTTGGAACTTAGCTTTTGTTGATTAAATTCTGGTTTTGCTCTGATTAAGAATTTCTGCCACTTGCCAGAAAGAAATAGAAACTCAAGTGGAATATTTCATAAAAATCTAACTAGATTTATTTGAACCATATTTTGTTTTAGTTCACACGGCTTTGTGAAATACCAATCCAAAACAATTTAAGATTTAAAATGTGAAGCAAGTGCTCATGTTTCACAGATGAGGACTGTGTTGGTATGCATATGGTGACTTTGAGTGGACAGAGTACACTAAGGCACCCTTCCTGCTCCAAGCTTGGTGTCTGATTTCAGCTCCCCCTCTTCCCCGTGATCTGATATCGTTGTACCATTTGTATAACTGTACAGCAGTACCAGTTTGGATAGTGTTGCAGACAGTTCCATGGTGCTGGGATGAACATTCAGGACAGGCACAGTTTAGAAGGAAGAGGTTTATTTCAAGCCTACAGATCAGGGGGAAGGTCTGCAGTGGCGGAGGAAGCCAGTTCCATCCATCCAAGCTGAGAGAAACAACCGAACAGCCCATGGAAACCAAAAGCAACAAGCACAAATGGGCAACAGACAACAGGATCCCAGGCGGAGCTCATATCTCTCTTCCTACGTTTTGTCTGAAATTCGGATCCACCCCCAACACCTTCTCCAACTGGAGACAAGCTTTAATAAAACACCTGTCTGTGGGGGCCACACATTCAAACTACCACAGACAGTTTAGTTAATTTCCTAAACAGATAAGAGCATTATAAAACTATCAAGTAGGAAATTCATATAAGACCACAGTTGCATTTCTTTCCTCTTTATAAACGTGAGATCAGTTCATGCTACTGCTTTAAACTCGTTTCTTAGTTACTCATACCTTCTTATGTCACAGCGAGTCTGTGACTGAGGAAGTTCTATCAAAACTCACACACGTGGTGCTTTAGAAAACCCGAGGGGGTGATTGGAGAGGATAAATGAAGCGGTTTAAATGTGTGTAGTAAGTACTGAAACACACTGGTTGAACATTAAAGCACCAGTAATTCCCTTGTACTTGTGAAAGAGGTCTCCCTGTTGCTTCAAGGACAAATCCATCTTGGGAATCCAGGCCCAGTGATGAAGGCACTGAATGTGTCCCATGTCGCCGTAGGTATTCTGCAGCACCCAGATGGCACCGTGCTGAAGCAGCTGCAGCCGCCGCCGCGGGGCCCCCGAGAGCTGGAGTTTTACAGTACAGTAAGTGGGGTGGGCATGTGGGGTCGTGTTCACCGTGCTTTTCAGATGCAGGAGCTGGACTTTTACAGTACAGTAAGTGGGGTGGGCATGTGGGGTCGTGTTCACCGTGCTTTTCAGATGCAGGAGCTGGACTTTTACAGTACAGTAAGTGGGGTGGGCATGTGGGGTCGTGTTCACCGTGCTTTTCAGATGCAGGAGCTGGACTTTTACAGTACAGTAAGTGGGGTGGGCATGTGGGGTCGTGTTCACCGTGCTTTTCAGATGCAGGAGCTGGAGTTTTACAGTACAGTAAGTGCGGTGGGCATGTGGGGTCGTGTTCACCGTGCTTTTCAGATGCAGGAGCTGGAGTTCTACAGTACAGTAAGTGCGGTGGGCATGTGGGGTCGTGTTCACTGTGCTTTTCAGATGCGGGAGCTGGACTTTTACAGTACAGTAAGTGGGGTGGGCATGTGGGGTCGTGTTCACTGTGCTTTTCAGATGCCACTCACAGAGAGGAGCATAGTTGACAGCATGCCCCAGTTCTCCGGGCATGACAGAAACAACGGTGTCTCTTCCTGCTTGTTGTGTGGCTTGGGTTTTTCTGTAGTGTTTCGTGTCTTAAAGGTTCTTCTGAGTCACCAACTTGATTTCATTTGGCAGGTCGTGACTCACAGTTTGAAGAACGCTGAACTGAGAGAATTTGTACTTCTCAGAAATGCTATATTAGCAAAGTGTTTTTACTACAGGATTTCCTAGAGTCTTGTTCTGTTTTGCTTTTTGAGACAGGATCTCACTGTCTATCCCAGGCTGGCCTCCAACTCAGAATGCTCCTGCCTCAGCCTTCTCAGTGCTGTGAGTTAGAGTGCCCTGCCTCATAGAGTCCTACATGTGCTTCTCTGTATTGTGGCTCACCAAGAAGGAGATGGAGGGACTCTTTACACTGAATTAATCACAGGACAGATAAGATGCTAGTAAATTCATGATGTTCTGTAGCCACTACCTCTTTCCTGATTCTAAAACATTTTGGCCACCCAAAAGAAATCCCTCTGACACATGAGGCCATATGTTCCATTACCCCGCCCTCCCTAACCTGCCAATCACTGATCTGTGTGTATGTGTGTGTGTATGTGTATGTTTGTATTTGTTTGTGTGTATGTGTAGCATACATGTATAAGTGTGCATGTGTGTATGTATGCATGCAGAGACCAGAGGTTGACATCGGGTGTCTTTTTCAATTGCTCTTCACCTTATTTTTTTGAACTTTTATTTATCTGTTTGTGTGGGGGGGGGTGTCTGCATCTTTACTGATGTATTGCATCTTTACTGATGTATTGAACCCAGGCCAACAGGCTTCGCAGATGAGTGCCTGTAATCTCTGAGATGTCTCTCAACCCAGATTTTATTTTATTTTGTATATGTGGTGGGGAGGCTGACACAGGAGGGCCACCACAAGATAGCAAGACTGTGTCACAAAATTACAACAAAAAGAAAATAACTACAACTTATAATTCAATTTATCCAGTAAACTCTCTAAATATGCTCTTCTTAATTAACTCCTCATTAACTTGTAAGTATGTCTTTGGCACATTTTTGTGAGTGTCTCAGAAAGGCAATCCAATTTGGTTCCTTTGTAATTGAAAGTTCTACCTGGACTCCAAAGTCCATTCCCTCTGGGGTGTGGAGGGAAGTTAAATGAGTCTTGTCTGGCCAGTATTTATTTGCATGTGTATGGACAAGAATTATTTGACTTTGATATCAGTTATCATTTAGATAGTTGTAAAATATTTCAGAGACAGTGGAAGGGTAGCTTAGATGACCAAGGGGATTGTGCTGTCATTAACCATGTTTCTTCCTGGGAGACACCATGATAGGTTTCCTGTACTCCAGATTTACTTCCAGTTGAAATCCATACCAAACAAGTGATGATTCAGTAACATTTGTGTTTATTTGAGAAATAGTTAAGGTAATTATGAAGTATAAGAAATTAGTAAATGTAAGGTTGGGGTATAGCTCATTTGGTAGAGTACTTTCCTAGCTTGCAGAAACCCTGGGCTCAATCCCCTGTACTGCATAAACTTGACATGGTAGTGTACACCTGCAGTCTTAGAACTAGGGAAGTGGAGACAGAATTGATCAGAAGTTCAATGAAATCTGTGGCTACGATCATAGTTTGAAGCCACCCTGGACTACATGAGACCTTGTCAAGAAGAGAAACCAACAGATACTGTGTTCTTGTGTTTCAGGTGTTTGCTGCTGACTGTGGCGACACTGTCCTTCTAGAGCTTCGAAAGTATTTGCCAAAATACTATGGCGTCTGGTCCCCTCCCACTGCACCAAATGGTAATCCTTTCCTAAAATGAATTGTGTAGTTTGAATGCATAAGATTGACTTTGTAAAGGCTTTGAAGTAACCAAGTATGTTTTACAGAAACAAAGAATATGTGTGCTTTTCTTATCTTTCTTCACTAAATGAAACTTATTAATGCTTTTGGTTTTTAGAGTCATTTTCTTGAATGGTGTATTACAGGTTAAGTCATAAATCTGTTATATGATTGAAAATACATATACCAGTACTTTGTAGTATATTAATGTACAAATGGCCTTCTTTCTAAATTTATTGTATACATTTGTTGTATTTTTTCAATTTGAATAGTAAAAACTTTTAAAAATGTTTTCTTATCTAAAAGAATTTTAAAAATTAAAAAAAACAACAGCTGTTTCCTCTGCATATCTTCTGTCTCTCAAGTATACTCCCTACCTCCAGGCCTTCAGGTCCAGGCTTTAAGAACACTGGGAAGTTTTGCAGAGGTGAATTGAGGCTCTGCAGGTCCATTTGGAATTTGTGATGGTTTTAATAAGTACAGGCTGCCGTTTTGCCAGTATGGGCCAAACTGCATTGTAAGTTTGTGCTTCTGTCTTCACCTCCCTCTTTGCTGGGACTCCTTAACGTAGTGTCAGGAGTTCCTGGCGTTTCCCTGTGTGAACACTTAGCTAGGCAGTGGTCACTCCATGGTTCCTTTGGGTATATGAGACTCAAATATTGAATTTGTGTGGTCAGGAAGGGAGCTGAGGCCCTGTTGGCTTTAGTTTGAATATCTCTTATCTGGACATGCTTTGGACTTTGGAATATGGGTCTGCACAGAGATACCTTGGTGATAGGACCCAGTCTAGTCATGGAATTTGCTTATGTTTGTGTCTACCTTAAGGCTTGGAGATCTTTCTTTAGGGTGTGTGCAATGTGCCCTCATTTAGATTGTGGTCTGATCTAGGAGGTCAGATGTGGGGGACTTTCCACCTGTGGCTCACAGACTATCAGGTTTCAGAGCATTTTGGAGCTCAGATTTTTGGATTAGGGAAGCTGTGTTCCAATTTCCCCCTCCCTCTCCTCCCCCTTTTCTCTGGTTTTCTCTTTCTTAGGCTTAAAGGGCTTTTTTATATGTTATTGGTTCACTTAGCATGCTGATTGAATTCACAGACTGTTCTGACAGTGCCTTGCACACATGGTTGTAAAAGAGGAAGATGATTCTCTGAGTCTACCCTTCCTCTTCCCCTTCCGGATAAGACAAGTAAAATGTAACAAGATAAAAAGACTTGCAATAGTCCCAACTCAACAGGCATTTGGTAATGGTACACTTACCCTTGATACTGGTATCATGCCATTCCTATGCTTATGTATTTACAAGAGCATCTATTTCTTGCATATTGAGCCTGTCGTGATGTGTAAGACACAGTCCCATCACCAATCTCAAGCAGGAAGTGACCCACTCAGCCTCTGGGCTGTCACTGTGATTCCCACGTTGCCTCACTGTCCTTCATCCTTCCTCAAACACTGCCTTGCTTTTCTATTTAAGTTCTCAAGACAAGGTTACAGGTGAGTTAAGATTACAGACAGGACAAATTTCTGCAGTAAGGATGAGAGCTGTTTTCTGTGATGCAAGATCAATATAAGATGATGGCAGCATAACAGAAGATACAGGGACTGGAAAGATGACCCATTGGTTAAGGGCACTTGCTGTGCAAGTATGAGGGCCAGAAACCACCCACATTTGATTCCCCAGCATTGATGTAAACTACTGGGTGTGGCCATGTATACCTATAACCAGTCCTCTGGGTAGTGGAGACCAGAGAATTGCAGGGGCTTGCTGACTAAAAAAAAAAGCGGAAATGGCAGCTCTATGTTGAGTAAAGATTCAGTCTCAAGGAAAAGACAGATGGATAAAGTAAGGACACCTAACATTCTTCTCTGCCCTCTGCACAAATGCACAGAGGGCTCATGTATCTGCACACACATGTATATACATTATACACATATCATACCACATACACTTGACATACACATTAATGTCAAAAAGTAGAAAATATAAGATTGATCAAAAAAATCCAAAGGATTAATCAATATATTTTGTCTGGAATAGTTTGAGCTCACTCTGCCCAAGATCAGTATAAATTATATAATTTGTATTGGGAAATTATCTTATAATTATTTCAGACTGTGTGGCTTCTAAGACAGAACATTGAGATTCAACTTGGACTCACTGGTGACTTAACATGGTTAGCAGACTTTAGTGTTTATCAGCCCTGTGCATGTTCAGTATTTATGTATACTTGTAACTAAAATGAATAAATGCTCAGTGAGAACCAGGTATGCACCAGGCAATATGCTCACTAAAATCCTATTTCTCCTCTTAAAAAGCAGCTCTGAAAGCAAGCTCTGGTGTGCTGGTTAAGATTCTTTGAGTGTAAGCTGTAGAAATAAATGAACTTGATGAAAATGAGAGGAAGAATCTCTTCCAAGGATGCAGGGTTGTTTTATGAAAGTTGCTACAGCCGGGCGTGGTGGCGCACGCCTTTAATCCCAGCACTCGGGAGGCAGAGGTAGGAGGATCGCCGTGAGTTCGAGGCCACCCTGAGACTCCATAGTGAATTCCAGGTCAACCTGGGCTAGAGTGAGACCCTACCTCGAAAAACCAAAAAAAAAAAAAAAAAAAAAAAAAAAAAAAAAAAAAAAAGTTGGAGTCGTGCCTCTGAGCCTGTGACGCACCAGCTTGGGGTGTCTGTCTACTTGGCCCTCCTTCTCCCTCTTCTGCTTGCCTGAACTGTCCCCACCAAGGGATGCTCTTCCTTTCCACCAGGGTGTTTACATGGTTTTTGTTTTGAGACAGGGTCTCATACAACCCAGCCTGTCCTCCCTATGTAGCTGAGAGTGACCTTGAATTTCGGATCCCTCTGCCTCCATTTCCTGAGTGTTGGGATTATCCCTTCAAGGATGTCTTCCCAGTGTTTAGGCTTGATAGGAATTGTTGGTCCTTCTCTTCCTCCTCCAGGCTTAAGGAGCAGTAATTGTTCACTCTGGGTTTATTGTGACATCTTTTGAACCATTTCTTTGTTTTATTTTTCTCTGGTGATCAACTAATGTGGTTGCTTGCCATTAATTGTGATTTTTCTTTAATAACAGATTTGTACCTAAAACTGGAAGATGTGACTCATAAATTCCACAAGCCCTGCATAATGGATGTAAAGATAGGGCGGAAAAGCTACGATCCTTTTGCCTCATCCGAGAAGATCGAGCAGCAGGTCAGCAAGTACCCACTCATGGAAGAGATCGGGTTCTTGGTGCTTGGCATGAGGGTATGTGACTGTTCTTGTAATGTCCACATTTCTCTATACACATTCTTCCCCTGAAAAGTATGAGTGTCTGTATAATGCTAGGATTTCAGAAGATAATGGTGTTTTGGCATTGGGTTGTCTATAACTTCTCACAGTGTAAAGCTGCAGGATCAGGGCTTGCTCATCATGTCTTTGGTTTATGGATAGCATCTAGTATCATTGGTCCCAGCACACAAAATCAAATTAATCAATGACTATACCTGAAGTCTATTGTTCTGGCATTTTTTTCATTTAAAAAATTATTTTACAATTGGAGAGATAGCTCAGTGATTAAAGGTGCTTGCTTGCAAAGCCTGATGGCCTGGATTCAGTTCCCCAGTACTCATATAAAGCCAGATGCACAAAGAAGGCATATGCATCTGGAGTTTGTTTGCAGTGGCAGGAGGCCCTTGTGTGCCCATACTCACTCTGCCTCTTTTTCTCTGTCTTTCAAGTAAATAAATAAATTAAAGTAAAGTATTTTATTTATTTGCAAGGAGGAAGAGATAGAGAACATGGCCATACCAGAACTTTTTGATAAACACTTTTTAAAAAACATACTTTTTTCATGTATGTACAAACAGAGAGGGAGACAGAGAAAATGGGCACAATTAGGAGGGAAAGATCTGTGCTTTTGATAAATTTGAGAGCCACATGATTTCTGTAAACATCAGATTCTCTGTTTTCTCCCAAGTGTAAACGTTCCTGGTCCTTATCACATACATTTCATGTAGCTTTTCTTTATTTGTGGTTTGACTTCTGCATGACAGAGATCCTGAACACTGGAAATGTGCTATATGGCTTTCTTCTTTACTGTTTCCTGTATTTGCTGGTTATTCAAGGGATCTTCCATGGTCTTTAGGAGGGGAATGTCTCGTTTCCTGGTGCATTCTGCTCTGGCACACTTGGAATATATATCCAACTCCTTCTCTACTTAATTAGACTAATGCCATTTAATGAGTAATCCATTTTCTTCCACTGGCTTAGAATTGTGTTATAATGTACCTCAAATTTCATGCATATTTGATTCAAATTGTATTTTTTTTTTTTGAAGTAGGGTCTCACTCTAGCCCAGGCTGACCTAGAATTCACTGTGTAGTCTCAGGTTGACCTCAAACTCACGGCAATCCTCCTACCTCTGCCTCCCAAGTGCTGAGATTAAAGGCTTGCATCATCATGCTCGGCTGGTCCTCCTTTTTAAAACATGTTTATTACACTGGGTGAAGAGATAATGAGAATGGGTGCACTAGGGCCTCTTGCTGGTGCAAATTCAAGACACATGAGCAGCTTTATGTGTCTGGTGTTATGTGGGTGCTGGGGATTTGAACTCAAGGCATTAGGCTTTTCAAGCAAATGTCTTTAACCGCTGAGCCATCTCTCCAGCCCTAGCCCTCCTTTAAAAATCTTTGATTTTTTTCCCATAGCTCTTCTTATTTTCCTATATGAAGTTTCTTCCCCCACCATTTTTCAAAGAGTCTCCTTCCCCCATGCTTTCCTCCACCCCCAGGCTGGCCTTGTCCTGCTGCTGCTGGGCCGCTCGAGCAGCTGGTGCTCCGCAAATGGACCAACACACCCAGTTCTCTGTGAACTTTAGAGTGAGTTTATATGGTTAATAAGATTGCTGGTGGTTTTATCATATTCTCATTTGAGTTGTAGATTAACTTAAGAATCATTGATAGCTTTTATGATATTGAATCATCATGGGTGTGTCAGGAATTTTTTAACGATTTGGATCTCATTGTATAGATCTTGGACTTTATTTCTTTCTCTCAATTCTTGTTGCATGTGTAAATGGAGCCTTTTTTTGTTTTGTTTTGTTTTGTATTTTGAGGGTTGGGTTTCACTGTAGCTCAGGCTGACCTGGAATTAACTATGTAGTCTCAGGGTAGTCTCGAACTCAAGGCAGTCCTCCTACTTCTGTCTTCCAAGTGCTGGGATTAAAGGCATGTGCCACCACGCCTGTCTTGGAGTCTTTTTCTGTTACATTTCTTGACAGTTATTACTATTTTGTTTTTATGCACCAGTAGTTCAGTTTTGATTATTTACTTTTGGTCATTCAGCTGATTTACTGGTATATAACCATTATCTACAAAGAATAATTTTATCTTACTTTTTCTGAATGAGATCATATCTCTTGTTGCCTTATCTTATCTCCTTTTTTTTATTTGCTAATAAATCCTGGATGTTAGAGAAAACTAATAAAAGAGTGCTGGGGAGATGGCTTGCAAAGCTGGCCAGGTTTGATTTTCTAGTAACCATGTAAATCTAGATGTACAAAGTGGCACATGTGTCTGGAGTTTGTTTACAGTGGCAGGAGACCCTGGTATGCCATAATCTGTCTCCTCTGTATCTCTCAAATAAATAAATTAAAATATTAAAAAATGAGCCGGGCATGGTGACGCACGCCTTTAATCCCAGCATGCATGAGGCAGAGGTAGGAGGATCGCCATGAGTTCGAGGCCACCCTGAGACTACATAGTTAATTACAGATCAGCTTGGACCAGAGTGAGACCCTACCTTGAAAAATAAAAAACAAAACAAATAAAAAAATTTTAAAAATAATGATAAAATACATTGTAGTAACATGCCTTTTATGGAAGTCTTTGATTTCTTTCCCCCCTCCCTCTCTTCCTCCCTCCCTTCCTTCCTTCCTTTTTATTTTGGAGGTAGGATCTCATGTATCACAGGCTAGTGTCCAGTTGGCTGTGTAGCTGAGGTTGACCTTGGCCTCCTGATCCTCCTGCTTCCACCTCCTAGCTGCTAGAATAATACATAGGATATATGTACAGCATCTTACTAGGTATTATGTACACTGGGGATTGAACCCTTGGCTTCATGCATGCTAGGCAGATGCTCCTCCAACTATGCTACCACCATAGCTCCCCTCCCCCACCTTTTAAATCTCTCTCTCTCTCTCTATATATATATATATATTATAGACCAGGTCTCATGTATCCAGGCTGGTCTTAAACTCTTTATGTAATTGAGGATGAGCTTCTGCCTCCCAAGTGCTGTGATCAAGGCAGACTCCATCATAGCCAACTAAGCTTTTGATTATTTTTAAAGAAATACTGCATTATCTTCCCTTTAAGCTTTGAGCCTACCTTCTAGTGCATTGAGGTGTATAATATATCTTGTTGTGGATCTTCATTCTATCCTCCTAGGCTTTCCAGTAGGGGGTGTTCACTTGTCAGCTGTCCTACCAGCAGTGGTTGATGGAGCAGAGTGGTCTTTTTCTGTTTAAATCTATTTTTATGAATTAGATGAATGGATTGCATCTTGAACCACCCTTCCATTGTCAGGGAAAAGCCCCTGTGGTCGAGGAGTGTCCATTTCTCAGTGTCCTCTGGTTTCTTGGCAGGTGTATCACACTCACTCTGACAGCTACGAGACACACAACCAGCACTATGGCAGGAGCTTGACAAAAGAAACCATAAAAGATGGTGAGTGTGGAAAGTGCTGCTTTCTCTGCAGTTACCAAAATGATCCCGACATTGCTGGCTTAAATTCTCTATAAGTGACTCAATTCATAATAGACATTTTCTGTAAAGAGAAACTTCAGTTCACAAACGTAGATTTGTCATCATCCTTGGTTCGTTATTTACCCAAATCATGGGACTCTGAATGGTCCTTTTTGGTTTTTTACATTTTCATTCATTTCTTATTAGTATCAGTGTTAGCTAGCTTTATCTTAAGATAAAGTCTCTTAGATCACCATCTTGAAAGGGAGAAATAAAGCCGGGCGTGGTGGCGCACGCCTTTAATCCCAGCACTCGGGAGGCAGAGGTAGGAGGATCGCCGAGAGTTCGAGGCCACCCTGAGACTACAGAGTGAATTCCAGGTCAGCCTGAGCTAGAGTGAGACCCTACCTCGAAAAACCAAAAAAAAAAAAAAAAAAAAGAAAGGGAGAAATAAATGTTGATCGTGGTTTTCACAGTTCTGTGCCACTTGGCCCAGGTGCTGTGGCCTGTGGGCTGTGGCATCCGGCACTTCATGGAAGGAGCCGTGGGAAGAGATCTGCTCACTCCATGGCCCCAGGGAGCAAAGAGGGAAAGGCATGCCTCCAGTGACCTAGCTTCCCCCCACTGACCCCCCCTTATAGTAAGACCATGCCTTCAGACATCTTGGCCTCTGGGGGACCATCACGGTCCACAGCAGTGAGCATGTTTAAAATTATCTAACATCTGTCCCAGCTGTCTAGCATAGTACTGAGACTGAAGGGTGTCTTCAAAACTACTTTTAAAATAAATTACTTATTGAGCTGGGAGTGGTGGTGCATGCCTTTAATCCCAGCACTCAGGAGGCAGGGGTAGTGGATCACTGTGCGTTTGAGGCCACCCTGACAGTACATAGAGAGTTCCAGGTAAGCCTGGACTAGAAAGAGACCCTACCTTGAAAAACCAACAAACAAAAAATTTTTATTTGAATGAGAATGGGCGTGCCAGGGCCTCTAGCCACTGTAAACAAACTTCAGACACATGAGCTACCTTTTGCATCTGACTTACATGGGTCCTGAGGTATTGAACCAGGGTCCTTGGGCTTGTAGGCAAGTGCCTTAACCACTAAGCCATCTCTCCAGACCTAAAATCACTTTTAAGTGAAGGTCATAGATCATAGTGTATTAAAATTTCTGGTATACAAGAAGTTAAAATGCATATTGGTTCATGTAAAGTTATTTAAAGAAAGCTTCTCATGTACAGTTGAGCCACACATTAAAAGTGTTTGGGGCTGGAGGGATGGCTTAGCAATTAAGGCGCTTGTCTGAAAAGCCAAAGGATCCAGGTATGATTCACCAGGACCCACATAAGCCAGTTGCATAAGGTGGTGCATGTGTCTGGAGTTCGTTTGCAGTGGCTGGAGGCCCTGTTGTGCCTATTCTCTCTTTCTCTACCTGCTCCCCCTCAAATAAATAAAATAAATTTTAAAATAAAGTGTTTGGAGCTACGAATGTGGCGTTAAACTGGTTTGAGCAGTCTGTTAATACCTATGCTTCTATAAAACATATGTCATTGGGCATTACAGAAGCAAGAATGTCCTAGACTTTTAAAATTATTTTGACATTAGATTATTTGTGGCTGTACTAATAGTAGAGTTTATATGTGATGTCATTTGTAGACAGATGTCCCCGGTTTGAGGGTTTGAGTTCACAATGTTGACTGTGGTAAAACTGATCAGCAGTACTGACAGTACTCAGGATGGCTATTTTGAGAACAGATAACTGGGTACAGTTAGGGTTGGTGTTTGGTAATGAACTGCTGACATCATTAAAAATAAGTGATTTGATTCTGGTTTTTAGATTAGCTATGAAATATAATTCCGACAGAGACAGAATGTTGTCAAGCCCTCACAGTAATAGCCAAAGCAAATTGCAGAATTGCCCATCCCCCTCACCCCACCCCCTTGTTTTTCAGTACTGGAGATTGAACCTGAGATCTGGGACAAGCTGGGAGATCACTCTACCATTGAGCTATACTGTTAGCCTTTGTGTCACTTTCTATTTCCAGACAGATTTTGACCAGGCTGGCCTTGAACTTGTTTCCTCTTGTTTTGGATGGCATACCTGTACTACTGGACCCAGCCTTGGAATTGCTTTTCTTTATTTTATTTTATTTTATTTTATTTATTTATTTATTTTATTTGAGAAAGAGAAGATAGAGGCAGATAGAGAGAATGGGCATGCCAGGACCTCTAGCCACTGCAGACTCCAGACACAAGTGCCACCTTGTGCATCTGGCTTATGTGGGTCCTGGGGAATTGAACCTGAGTCCTTTGGCTTTGCAGGCAAACACATTAACCACTAAGCCATCTCTCCAGCCCAGAATTGCTTTTCTTAATAGAATACCTAGCAAGAACTAAACCACCTGTCTACTTGTAATAAATGTCTGTCTGAATGGCAATTTGACTTTATACTGTTGTCATTCAAACATTTTCTAAGGAGTTATTTGATGAAAATTAAGTTGCAGTGTAAGTGTTTACACCTAACCAGAGTTCTATTCGGTTAGTTATGAGGCTGAAGCATTTCCATTGCTGGGGTGACTCGGCCTGAGCCTCGGCCCTCACCCTGACATGTCTCATTCATAGGCATCTCCAAGTTCTTTCATAACGGCTTCTGCCTAAGGAAAGATGCAGTTGCTGCCAGCATCCAGAAGATCGAGAAAATCCTCCAGTGGTTTGAAAATCAGAAACAGCTCAGTTTCTATGCTAGTTCATTACTGTTCGTTTATGAAGGTTCATCTCAGCCAGTGGCTGTGAAACCCAGCGACAGAACTTTGGCGGGGATGTTTCTATCCAAAGGACCACTGGCAGACACGGACGTGCTAGAGTTCAATAACAACTTTCGAGTGCTAGGTGTCCCCGCAAACGGCACGACAGTGGGCAAAAGCTTGTCTAAGATGTATGCCCGGCACAGGAGGATGCATTCAAAGAAGCCCCATAGCCAGGCGTCCCTGAAGGCTGACAGCACGGAGCATGACAGTGGTTGGAAAAGTATGTCGCAGGAACACTTGAACGGAAATGTGCTTTCTCAACTGGAAAAAGTCTTGTACCATCTTCCCGCTGGGTGCCAGGAGATGGCCAATGTGGAAGTCCGCATGATAGATTTTGCTCATGTGTTTCCTAGCAACACAATGGATGAGGGATATGTGTATGGTCTGAAGCATTTAATGAAGGTGCTCCGAAGCCTTCTAGACTGTTGACTCTTGCTGCCGTTTCGCAGGAATGGCCAGTGAGTGTGGAGAGCAGCCGTCTTTAGCTCTGCACCTGTCACGCTACGTAAAACATTTGTATTGTGAGTCAGCATCTTATCGTCTTTATACTTTTGGTAGAAAGGTTAACTTTTTTCTATTCTTACTCAGGAATACTAATTTGTTCATTAGAAAACTATGAAGAATAAAGAACCAGGAATGTTAAGCAGGTAATGCTGTGGTACATGGCTTATGTACCTGTTGGGCTCGAGCAAAATGCAAACCTTCATTCAGTCACTGAGAGTTCATTTAGCTTTCCAGTTTATCATGAAATCCCTGTCCAGCCAACCTTGACAGTGAGCTGTATCTAGACGATTGCAGTGTCAGAACATCTTCAGAAATCCAGAGAGCACAGATTGATGTCCTTGGTGTCACTTAGGTTTGCAGTTACTAAAACTGGAGAAAATTCCACTGTTGAGCATTGTTTAGGTTTTCTATCACAAGTCCAGACCAGCAAATCAAATGGTGCTTCCTAGTGAAATGATTAAGAGCTGTTCATCTCGCACATGGGTTTCCCTCGTATAAACATCTCCTGGCAAGGATGAGTGAAATGGACAGCGACAGCAGCAACAAAAGTCTAGCAATTAAATTAAGGGTGCTGGTTGTTCTCACTAGGGTCGGGGGAAGAGAGAACATATTCGTAAAGAACAAAGTTTTTCTTTCTTTCTAAAGTTTTTCATTTGTGGCAAAATTGGAATCTGCTGCATTGTGAAAAGTTATAAACTACAATGTTTTTTTCTAAAAGTGAGGTTCACAAGGCAGTCAGATAAACTTTGTTTATTTCTTAAAATTTTTGTGGTTTTTTTCCTTTTTAAAATTGATGTATTTATGAGTCCTCAATTAGTTAGACAGTAGCACAAATGTACACCGCTAAAAATAGTGTTTGTCAGAATCTAGTTAAAGATGAGCAACAAAGCATTGTGTATAAGGGGTGTGTAGTAACCTGGTGCTTACCAAGCCCCATGCTTCTGTTCACTCTAATTCAAACAGTTCTGTATTGTACTGAACAGAGACATTATTGCAGTTTCAAAAAATTACCTTTGTTTTACGCATACCCCCTTCCCCTCGTAACTATTTGTCATTGAAAATATTTAAAATTTTGCAATTAATTTGGCAAATATGGATCAGTGTCAGGACATGTCATATTTTTGGACTCTGATTCACTAATAACATATGTGAGTAATTGAACAGTTTTGACATATGTCTAAAAATGGTTTTATGTTGTGACTTGTTAGACTTTTTCACCCTTTTCCCTTAAGATTACAAATTAAACTTTTAAATTCAAGTGCCATTTTTTTTTCTTTTTTTTGTGGTGTGAAGGGAATTTTACATTTGTCATAGCTTCCCAAATACCTGTGTTGGAACATGGGCACTACATAAAGTCCCTGAGGACTCTATGCTTAGTAAATATGTTAGCCCCAAATAACTCAGAGGCTTATAACATCTTATTTAGAAGGGTGGAAGGTATTTTTCCTAAGGAGTGTCAATAGAAAATGTGTAGTTTTACCTTTTTTTTTTCCCCCTAACAACATTGACTTTTGTTGTTGCTGTTACCATGTAGTGGTTCCATACATCTTAAGCTCATCTGATGAACACTATGTTGAATCCCGAGAGGTTGTTTGTATGGGAAGCCATCAGCTTGTGTACAATGAATTTAATAAACTCAAGTGATTGGATTTTTTGCACAATTCAGCTCAACGAAGTCTGAATCAGATGCTCTGGGTTTTCTTCATCTGGGTCAACTATAAATACATGTACACTCTGAAAAATAGATCAGGTTCCTTTTAATACAACAGGAAGTACTTTTTTATCTTTTGTTTTTCAGGGAAGGGATTAACATTTAATTCTTTATGTTTACACTTTAGTCACTGTTATGCAATGTCCATTTTATGTTTGTGATTAAGCTTACATGGAATGCGGTGTATATCTGCTTATGTCATCGACATGTGATCATTTCCTATGTAGTCCTGTCTTTTAAGATTATGGTGAAGTTTGCCACTGTGAGGAATCAGTCCTCACTATTCCCCAAGCATATCTGAACACGGGCATGTTTGAAATACGCAAGATGTGGCGAGAGCTTGAACGATAGGATTACTAAGTTTTTTTCCTCCCTAGGAAACATGATTTTAGTGTATTTCTGGTGGAATACACTGATTAAAAGGACTTTTAAGAAATCGTGGGTGTGAATACATTTCTCAAATAAATTGTAAAATAGTTTTATAATAAAATATTTACATTAATTATTTTAATATGGATGGAAGTTGCATAAATTAAAGTCAATGTTAAATATTTAAATAGTTTTCAAGAAACAGTTATGAAAATATGTATATTAAATGGCTCTGACATGGGGCTTGTGGTATTTCTGATCAGTATTTGTGATTCTTTGTTTTGTGTGTAAAAGGAATATATGTTTTATGCCTGTTCACACTACGACAGTTTCCTACTGTGGGCCTCCAGGCTGTTCAGCTGAGTGAAGGACTGTTTTCTGAATGTTGAGTTAATGTAATTTAGTAGTTGATGGCTCCCAAGATGGTATTCTCAAAAGTATCAGAAAAAAAGTATCAGAAAGGAATTTCCATGGTTATTCCAGTTGCATGTTCTTGTTTCAAGCAACAGAAAACACATTTGTTGCTAGAATTTGGAAAATTGTAGTATAAAAGAAAACTGTAGAACTATGGAGGGATTTTGTTGTGAAATCACAGAAGTTGTATCCACCATGCTAAGGTGCCATCATCATTTTAGTGGCATTTTCTCCTAGAGTTTGACATTTAGAACAATTTGCTTCTGAAATAGTTTATAGAGCTTGGTAATTCTCTTCCTTATCTAGTGCCTTTAACTGTGGTTTTCTATATCTGTAGCTTTAATTAACCTCTTCTACATCCTAAAATGTCTTAATTGCCCAGTAAACATTCATTTCAGTTCTATGAAGAGATGGCATCCACATGTTAATGTTTTGAGCATGCAAGGAGGATCTCTATTGGTGGCGGGCATCTTGTTCTTTGTTGACTCAAAAACAGTCACTGAATGTACCACATGCCAGGCATCTTTAGTCCCCACCTGTCACCAAGAGCACAGTTATGAACTGAGCAGCCAAGGCCCAGGTCATTCTCAGCATCCTGTCTAGCTGGAGGGGCGTAGAGACTTAATTAAAGTAGGAATATAGGAAACAAATGTTAAAAGATAGCTTGTGTCTGGGCTTGTGTGACAGACAGTAAGTGTTGAGTTACGATCAGGGAAGGTCAAAAGCCATCATTTTGCTCACCATCATGTGGCTCTTGAGTTGGGTAGTAATAGATGGTATAAAACAACCTTTAATTTCTCTCTTTCCTAGCAGTAAAGGCACATGTATGTATGTAGCCCGCCCCTTAGCATAGTGATTAACATGACATTACTGTGAAAACCATCCTGTTACATGTTCACAAGCAAGCTAACTGGACATTTGTGTTCTACAATTTAGTACAAATACTTTAGGCCTCTGTCTTCAAATTCCTGGTGTTTTAAATTTGGTGATGGGTATGAAATTACTCCTTGACTTCCAAGTAATTATAACTTAAAATGCTTGTTCCTATTGTAGGAAGACTGGAGTCACCTTTTTCATTTTGTCAGTATTTAAATTTTTGCTACCTATTTGGATAACCTCCAGTAAGAGGAGATGGTATTCATATAATTAAATCAGTAGCTAGTTGGAAGCTTTTTTTTTTTTTTAATTTTGAAATTTTGTCATTGGGGTCACACTTTGGCCAGGTATTCACTTGCAAGATCAGTAGTTGAATAATGAAGTAAAATAGTCTGAAGTGGGATGTAGGGTGCACCCGCAGGCAGATGAAAAGGTGCGCACAGACACTTTACTGTGGGACCTAATACTACTGGACGATTTGCAGCAGCGGGTGAAATGCCCCCAAAATTGTCACTCATGACTGAAATAGCAGCGCTGACTTCCTTATACTTGACAAGTGAATGTATTTGGTGTGGTTACTTTGATTTCAGTGTCTAAATAACGTCTCTAGTTTTCTCTCTTTAGAGTATTTATGATTTGTACTATTGATTGGGGGCAATTCTTAGATTTCAAAGGTTATTGTCAATGTGTGATTTGCATTTCTGTTTTATAGATGATCTAATGTAATATACCAGTTTTTATAATGATATTTAGATAATACTAATAACTGTATATTTGACAACCTATTAAAATGTTTTGCATTGGAGTCCCCCCCGCCCCCCGCCCCCCCCCCCTGCTAATTGTAACATGCTAACCAACTCATGACCATCTAAAAGTAAGTCACTCAATAAATGTTCGCATTGTGGTATGTTCTTGAAACTTACAAAAGTCAGGATTCGAAGTTAATTTAGACTTGATGTTGGAAGAAAGAAGCAAACATGTTGGAATGGAAAAGCAAGTAAACTATTTTGTGATTTTTTTTTTTTTTTTGCCATGCAAACTAAACTCTGAAATTAATGTAGCAAGAGAAGTGGATTATAGGAAAAAGAAGCTGACATAGCTGTGAAAATGTAATTTTAAAGGTATTTGCACCTTATGTTTTAAATTTGTGAGTTGGTTACTTAATAGTGACCAAGTTATTTTCATGCACCAAGAAGAGGGGTTGGAGATTTTATTTTTTATTTGAAGATAAGGGTCTTGGGTTGGAGAGATGGCTCATTGGTTAAAAGCACTTTCTTATAAAGCCTGATGGCCTGGGTTTGATTTCCCAGTACGCACACACAAAGCCAGATGCACAAAGTGGCCCATGTGTCTGGATTTTGTATTCAGTGGCAAGAGGCCTCGGCATTCCCATACTCTCTTTCTCTCTCTAATATAAAAAACATTTTTTTTAAGCCGGGTGTGGTGGCGCACGCCTTTAATCCCAGCACTCAGGAGGTAGAGGTAGGAGGATTGCCATGAGTTTGAGGCCACCCTGAGACTCTATAGTGAATTCCAGGTCAGCCTGGGCTAGAGTGAGACCCTACCTTGAAAAACCAAAAAAAAAAAAAAAAAGATTTTAGAATGTGTTTCTTAGGGGATGTGCTGTCTGATACAGGGAGAAACCAGGAAAATGGGCTGAAATGTTAAGGGGGCTGTGCCTGGTCCTTGGTACTGCGGAGAGGGGTTGTGGGAGGTAGGAGTTGGGGTCTAACAGCGTGAAGAAGATGTGTGATTCCCAACTCCACAACAGGTACGTCAGTGCTCAGAGGTCCTTTTACATTCCTCTTTCATGCATGCTTGTGTGTGTGTACTTTAGACTGGCTGCCCCAATCCCCAAATCATAAGCTAAGAATGAAAGCTATCCTGAACACAAAAGAATTACAAAATAATAATCACTTGAGGGTTTTGTTTAAAAGTTTTGACTAGGCCCAGACAGGACCTGATGTTTGTTAGTTTGTGGACTGCACTTTCAAGTAGCAAGATTTGCAAATGTTTCTTTGGATGTAGAGATCACTGTAGAAGTCAGACCACTTTGGTTAGAGACTGGCCAGAGTGGCTTCCAAGCCAGGACAGCTGTTAAGAGAAAAATGGGTTGGGAGGCTGAGGCATGGTTTTGAAAGCAGCCTTGGCTACAGAGTGAGATTGTCTCATAAGTACAAAGCGATGCACATCTAAACACACACACACATTAAAGCAAAAAAAATGGATTTGAAATGTGGGAGTCTAGCCAGCAGCCACGCAAGGTAATATCGGCCATTCTCATGGGAGGACAGTTCATTAGCTATGTTAATACCACAAATTCTCCCTCCTACAATGTTTTGGGAATCCTGTAAAAATAGACATTTTCTACTATTTGTGCCACTGGACTTCAAAAATTTTCTATAATGGGTTTATTTTGAGCATGGTTGTTAACTTTAGTTCTCCAAAGACTCACGTGACATTATATTAGTCCAGTTACCACTGGCTTTTTTTTTTTTTTTTCCTGTGTGACTAGTACTACTTTGCCAGTTGAACACATCCAGTGTGTGTGAGCTACAGTATCTGACATCTAAACACTACAGAGATGGTTTCAGGGAAGATTAAAACAGTACAATTGGTCCAGGTGCTCAGTGTGGTTTGGTGTTGAAACCAAATCTGCTCCTAATGGAAGGAAGGTATGCTGGGGAGATGGCTCAGTGGTTAAAGGCACTTGCTTATAAAGCCTGAAGGCCTGGGTTCAGTTCCCTAGTACGTATGTAAAGCCATGAATTGGCACATACATCTGTTGTTTGCTGTAGCAGGAGGCCTTGGCATAGCCATTTCCTTCCAAATAAGTAAAAAAAAAAAAAAAGATTTCAGAACATGGATGTGCCTGGGCCTTCAGCCACTGCAAATGAACTTCAGATACATATGCCACCTTGTGCATCTGGTTAAAAAGATTTTTTTAAAAAAAAATTATCTGCACGTAGAGCTGGGTGTGGTGGCGCATGCCTTCGATCTCAGTACTCTGGAGGCAGAGATAGGAGGATTGCTATGGGTTCGAGGCCAGCCTGAGACTACATAGTGAATTAATTCCAGGTCAGCTTGGGATAGAGCAAGACCCTACCTCAAAAAAGCCTATACAGGGCTGGAGAGATGGCTTAGCAGTTAAACGCTTGCCTGTGAAGCCTAAGGACCCCAGTTCGAGGCTCGATTCCCCAGGACCCACGTTAGCCAGATGCACAAGGGGGTGCACGCATCTGGAGTTCGTTTGCAGTGGCTGGAGGCCCTGGTGCACACATTCTCTCTCTCTCTGCCTCTTTCTCTCTCTGTCTGTCGCTCTCAAATAAATAAATAAACAAAACAATATTTTTTTAAAAAAGCCTACACACACACATATATGGCTGAGGATCAAATACAGATCTTGAATGTGTTAGGTAAGTGTTTACCACTGAGCTACATATCCATGGCTTTTGAAATTATCACAATTTAAGAAATTGACAAAATGTCTTGGATTTTTTTTTCTTTTGTGATACTGAGGAATGAACCAGAGGCCTTGCTCATGTTAGAGGCTTTGGGATGGTTAAAATATTGACAGGTCACGGCTGGAGAGATGGTTTTGCAGCAGTTAAGGTGCTTGCCTGCAAAGCCAAAGGGCCCAGGTTCAATTCCCCAGGACCCATGCAAGCCAAAAACACAAGGTGGTGCATGTATCTGGAGTTCGCTTGCAGTGGCTGGAGGCTCTGGCTTGCCCCCTCTCTCTCTTTCTCTCTCATTCTATTTACCTCTTTCTCTCTCCCTCTCTCAAATAAATAAAAAGTAAAAACTTTTTTTAATGGACAGATCAAAGTAAACATTTATTTTGGAAACAGAATTGTCGTGTGTATGTCTGTTAAATCAAGGCAGTAGTGAATACTGTCTTGTAGGACCAATGCAGATGTTTCTCATGGAGGTTTTCACCAAAAGAATTGGGGAGGTAGCTCTCTGCCGAAGTCCACAGCCAGTTCTGAGGTAAGAGTACTCCTACCTGAAGGCCTTGGATACTTCCTTTAGTTGTTATCTAAATCTGCTGGAACATTCTGTGGCTTGACCTTTAGCAGTGTGAGTGTGCTCCTTTCAATCTCCTGATCCCGCTTTCGGAAGCCAGAAGGCGTAGTTATTTCATTTGCTTCTATGGGATATGGGGATATGGAAGAATTGACTAGATAGGTGTTATCACCTCATACAGTGGGAAGATAATAAATGGGGTGCACAGACTCAGTGCAGGGAGCTTAGATATGGTTCAAAGAACATCACATTTGCAAAGAAACCACTACCATACTTTGTGGTTTCATCTTCATTTCCATCTCCCACTACCTGTATAATAGTTGGTCTTAACTCATCTAGGTTGTGTCAGACAAGAACAAATACTAGACTAGCAGCTTAGTTTCTATCAGTCACTGTTGCCGCAAAACCCATCAGGTGTAAGTAGCTCAGCCCTGGGGTGCAGCTCAGGTCCGGTTGGTTGGGTGCTGCTACTCTTGGCTGGGATCATGTTGGGGGTATCTCACCTCCTTCACATGGGCTAGTGGGGGTCCAAGAGAAAATAAGATATGCAGACAGGTTACAAGCTTGTGTTTAAATGTCTTACTGTATTCACACGGAGTCCAAGTGGGAAGGCACTGGAGAAGGGCACAGATGCACACACTGTGGGCCTGCCGACCACACACTCCATCCTTTTGTGAGCTCACTCCGCACACCTGCAAGCGAGTCCTGTCTCCTCATGCTCTGTGCTTTGTCAGGCAACTGAGGCTGGATGCGTATCATAAGCACCTTAAAAAATATCTTCCTTTGTTCTTTCACCTAGGGTTCCATTCTTTCCTTCCCCTCCCTAGGAGTGGTGAGTGTTAGGTCAAGATGGGCTTCCCCAAAATGGAGTCACCAAAGAAAGCAAGATGGTGACAGATAACCAGGGAGTGGGTCATCCACATTCTTCCAGGAACCACCCAGCCATTATCCCTTCCTTGCCTAACAATGCCCCCAGGTCTAGGTTTCCTCCCTCCCTTATCTCTCAGGACATCAGGTTACTGTTCTGGTGTCAACCCTGGTTATCTTAGATCTCCCCTAAAGAAACCTTTCTTTTATTCCCCTTTTCCTCACCTTCCCCCAACTGAAGAGCTCTGTAAAGCCCACTGTTTGTAACCCCAAGTTTACTGCTTCTCTCTGGAGAGTCAGTCCTGGCAGCTTGTGTTTTTCCTGAATAAAAGCTTCCATCTTTGCCTCAGAATGGTCTGCGTGGTCTTGGTCACTCCTGAACCTTACAGTGAGCAGTTCCACAATGTTGCCCTTGTCAATTTTACGTCACTATATTGTAGTGGCATGTTTACTTGTGAGACTCCTTAGTGATAACCAGAATGTCAACTGGCTTTCTTCCAAGTGTGTTCATACTGTTACGCTTCTATGATAAAGTTTAAAGTTACACCAAAAGACACCTATCTTCTATGTTTAATGCACATGCCAGTTCATTGGTGCATGCTAAAACTTCTTCCACAGAATTAGTCATTTTGGTTCAGTTTTAAGTGCAGGAGCTACTTAATCTAAAAAAAAAAAAAAAAAGTCAGTTTCGATAGATTTTTGTTCCTCTGTATCAGATTTTCATGTTAATTCATTATCAGTTTCTACCTTCCTGTCTGCATGATTAGTATATAGGACATCAGGGAAGGTGAAATCCTTCAGGATGAATGCCCTTTGCCATTCATTTTCCATTCATCTTCCCAAAGGAGGGGCTGTGACTGTTTTCACCCAAACATTAGTCTGTTTTGTGTTACTGAAACAAATACCATGGCTGGGAACTTGACAAAGAGCACAGAGCCGGTTAGTTTTAGAGGCAGAAAGGTGACTCCATCTGTTCAACCTTTGGGCAAGGGTGTTCTGGTTACATCACAGTAGGGTGCAAGGTGTCATGGGAGGAGCTTGTAGAGGGAGAGGTTGCATGGAATGCAGGAAGCTAGAGAGATTCAGGGGCCACATTCACTATGTAAACAACGTGTTCTCATGAGAACTAATCCATTCCAAAAGACCAGCAGAATTCCAATAGACCAGCATTAATGCATTCCCAGGGTGGGGTCCCCATGACCTAAATACTTCTATCTATGCTTTGCCCACTAAGGGTCCCACCACCTGTCAGCATTGCCACATGCAGGGTGGTGGGGGAGGCCTCCAGCAGATGAAAGTTTGTGGGACACACTTAAAGTATGTTTGAACCATAACAATTTGCCTGATTTGCTTTGTATTCACCTTTGGAATAATAAAGTTAGGCTATCTTAATTTTAGGACTGACCACATGTAAACCTCTAGGCTTAACTTATCCAATCTTAGGATCTGGAATGATCTGTATTAATTCTGCCTAATCCCCAAAAGATGAGTGATTGGAGGTGTGTTCAGTAATGGTGCAAACCTGTTACCTAGCTTCTCTGGTCTAGATTTTACTTCATGAGGGCTGGAGAGATGGCTTAGTGGTTAAGGCACTTGCCTGTGAAGCCTAAGGACCCAGGTTCGACTCCTCAGTACCCACATAAGTCAGATGGGCTAAATGGTGCATGCATCGGGAGTTTATAATGGCTTGAGGCCCCAGCACCCCCATTCTCTCTCTCTTTCTCTCAAATAAATAAATAGAAATAAGGTATATTTTACTTTATGGTTTTTGAACACACATTGCTTCTACAGGAGGGTTATCAAACTTACCTTTCTTTGAATGGTGATATCCTCTTTTTGAGATGAACCCGTAAATAGCAGATGATATATCAGAAAATCTTCCCATAAAAAGTCTACAGACATCTGAATGTATTTCTTCAAGGGTCAAAATTAATGGTACCTAGTTCATGATGCAAAACTAGTCAGTATTCTCAACTTGTTTATGGTAGCCCTTCCCGAATGTATTACCCAATTCCTTGTATTTTTCAGAGATGTTGAAGGTAATCAGGGGCTGTTTGCCCCATAGCTAAGTAACTTTAGGATCACTGCTATTCCTGCCTCCTTCATTTAACAGAACAAGGCAAAATCCTGGGAAGACTAGGTCTCCTTCCTCATTGCTGTCATCTCTTTACAGTCCCAACCCAACAATGCCACATGTGGTACCTGGCTTGGTCTCCTGGCTGATTCTAAATCCAGTAAAGTTGACTGTCCAGACCAATCATCATGCAGTTGTCTTCGAATGTCCATGCAGATGACTTCTGACTGTTCATGTTAACAGGGACAGAGGCTGTGGAAGTAACCTTTGGTGTGTGGTATCCAGGGCTGGAGAAATGGCTCAGCAGTTAGGAGCACATCCTTCAAAAACATGAGAGCCTGGGGAGGCCTGAGAGACAGCTCCAGCTCCATCCCAAAGCCCATGTGTCTGTAATCTCAGGCTTGTAGGGGCACGGAGACCTGAGAAAAGCAGCAGTTTGTAAAGGAAAAAACAGCGAGAAAAGCATCACCTCCACTTCTGGAGCCTGGTGGAACACATCTGTAGTCACTGCGTTCAAAGGTGGTCTCTACTGAGCCTCGTTAGTGCAGTGACTTCTGTATCAGCTCATAAATGTGGTCTCTGTTAGGCCAGTGCTGCCCTTAAGGAGGATCAGGGGTTAATCTGGCCACTTCTGAATTATCCCAGCACTCCTGGATGACTTAGCTGTTTTGCTTCTAATAGTGGCAGTCTCTTTCTTCTTGCCCTCAGGCTTTGGTGTGACTGTATCTCACTGGGCTGCCCCTGAACAGAGGACAGTCTGAATGGTATGCTGGCAAGCTCTGAGTTTCTGGCTTTTGCTTATCACTGGACATCTTGATGAAAGTTATCTCTTGGAGAACTTTCTGCTGGTCTCACACTCCACCATGGGTAGAAAGGAAAGCTGAAAAGAATCCTTTCCTTCAGGAATCATACACAGCTTGGGGTGATCAGGAAGCTCTGACTGTACGGTGTGGAGCATTAAAAGTTGGAGAGGGGCCAAGAAGTAGTTCAGCAGTTAAAAATAATTGCCTACGAAGCCTGAAATCCCAGGTTTGATTCCCCAGTACCCATATAAAACCAGATGCACAGAGTGGCATATGCATCTGAAGTTCATTTCCAGTGGCAGCAGGAGGACCTGGTGTGCCCATACTCACTTCTCTCTCTCTCTCTCTCTCTCTCTCTCTCTCAAATAAATAAATGAAAAAAAATTTTAAGTTGGAGGGAGATGGTCTCCAGCTAGAGGTGCAGGAACACAGGAGACCCCAAACCCTGAATTTTCATGATTCATATGTTTATTGGTTTATTTGATCTGCCTTTTCTCAGGATAATTGTTTTGGACTTATCCTCATAACTTTATGCTTTTGAAAAATATTTATTTATTTGAGAGAGAGAGAGAGAGAATATAGGCATGCTAGGGCCTATAGCCACCACAAATGAACTCCAGAAGCATACGCCACTTTGTGCATCTGGCTTTATGTGGGTGCTGGGGAATCAAACCTGGGTCCTTTGGCTTTGCTGGCAAGCACCTTAACCTCTAGGTCATCTCTCCAGCCCATAACTTCATGTTTTAATACAGTGTCCTCTTCATTGCCGAGTAGTATTCAATTGTGATATGTCCCACAGTTGTTTAGCCATTGACCTATGATTGAAAAGTGAGTGGTTTCCATTGATTGGTTACTACCATGACAGAGCTGCTCTGAACTTTGTGCACAATTTTGCAAATATGGACATGTGTTTTTGCTTGTCTTAGCTTAACAGTTTAAGAAACTGCTGAGATTGATTTTTCTTTATTTTGCATGTATTTGCAGTGTATGTGCATGTGTTAAGTTTGTATGTTTTAATGGTCATCGTGTTTGTTCCAAGGGAGATCAGAGAACCATAAGTTCTTTCATAAGTAATTTCTATGAGTATTGATACATAAACACGTTTTCTTTACCTGTACAAATGGCAGTACACTAAATCAGAACAAAAAATGGATAATTTTCTCATTGACTATTCCTTTCTTTAAATTAAAAAAAAAAAAACAAAACTTTTTTTTGAGGTAGGGTCTTGCTTTAGCCCAGGCTGACCTGGAATTCACTATGTAGTCTCAGGCTGGCCTCAAACTCACAGTGATTCTCCTACCTCTGTCTCCCTAGTGCTGGGATTAAAGGCGTGCACCACCACACCTAGCACAGAGGGGTTGGGGGAATAGGCTCACCAGGGCCTGTAGCTGTTGCAAAAGAACTCCAGACTCATGTACCACTTTTGTGCATCTGGCTTTACATGGATACTGGGAAATCAAACTATGTTGTTAGGCTTTACAGGCAAGTACATTAACTGCTGAGTCTTCTCTCCAGACCCTCATTCTTATTTTTGATTTGGTTGTTCCAGAAATTTTAGAAAATAATTTACCTCACTTAGAAGTTAACCTGTGATCTTAACTGTAGCTAAGTGTTAGCTGATATTGAGTCTTTACTCAGTCCCAGCACCCTCACATATCTCAAGCCATTAGCTATTTAGTGACAAGTGTAGTTGGGAATAGTGCAGTCAGTCGATATTTTGTCCAAGCCAGAGCACTAAGTGTTCCACAAACACTTAGAAAAAATACACAGATTCCTTGTAGTAATCCCTGGCTCAGTTACTGTCAACATCATTTTTCTGTCTATCCTTGCAACAAAACTTGAGAGCCGTTCTTAACTTCTGTTTTCCAAATACCCCAAATCCAGTTCACTAGCAAATCTTCCTGGTTTTACCTTCAAAATATACCCATCTTCTGCTTCCCCCCCACCCCCCTTCCAGGGATGCCATCTTTATCTAGCTGGCCACGTGCCCATTCCGGGAAGCTTAGTAGCACCCTTGTGGCTTGAGTACCGTGCCTTCCTTCTTCCTGGCTCAGCTTCACCTCAGCAAGGAGAGTTGTTAAAGTCTAAATTCAATTTTTTCACCATCTTGGTCATAATCCTATAATAGTTTCCCATAATGCTCATATAAAAATCTCACAATTGTGTCTAGAAGCTTCTAATCTCAAAACTGTGAGTACTTTCTGATCACATTTCCTGAATAGCCCCCTGACTAAGCTGGCACTTCCCTTCTTGTCATTTTAAAAATTTCTACAAGTGATATTTGCATTCAGCTTTACCTGGAACCCTCAACTGTCACATATTCGTGCAATTCTCCCCACACATTCCTGTCTCTCCATGTACCACTGCTATGGGTGGGAGGTTTTCCCTGAGCCAAACCATCCAGGGCCTCCTTGCTTAGGGATTTTACACTGTTTGCTTTTAATTTCTGCCCTATTACTCTCTGACATCTATTTAATCTTAAAATTTATTTATTGGCGCTGCTTCCTCTATGCCCTGTTCTCATGAAGCTCATTACCAGTGAGATTGAGAACAAAAGTTATAGCATATTTTTCAGTTCTGCAAAAAATATTCTATTTAGAGAGAGGGAGAGATAAAGAGAGGACAGGCATGCCAGGACTCTTGTAAAACAAACCCAGAGACATGTGCCATGTTGTGCATCTGGCTTTATGTGGGTACTAGGGAACTGAACCCAGGTCTGCAGGTTTTGCAAGCAAGCTCCTTTAACTGCTGAGTCATCTGCGTAGTCCAGTTTTAGCATATTTTGTTCACAGCTGCTTCTGGAGTGCTTTTGGGGCTGAAGAAAAGATACCTCAAAGCATGGGGTGTCAGCATGCTGAGTACTTTCAACTGAAAGGCAAGTCTCTGTCCTTATTTCTCTTGCTTCCCTTCCCTCCACAGGGCAGTCTATAAAAACTAGTGCCCTTTTCTCCAAAGCATGGCATTATTATTCAAGCCTTCCTCTAGCCATAACAAACTGTCTGATGGTAGGCCCTAGGCCCTCCTTCCACTAAGGGCCCTGCCCTGGACCTGGGAAGAAGGAGTACTCATAGAGAGGCCAAGACGAATGTGGGTGTCAGGTCTCTCTGAGTTCCTTTTCTTTATAGTGTCATCACATTGCTCCACAGCACTCTGTTCTTCATTCAACTCAAGCACAGATGCAGATGCACCCCTGGGTCCTGGGGTCTTCTTTTCTGAATGTCATAGATTCCTGAGTGAATTTATTTGTTCTACTTTCCTCTGTTACCCTGTCATTTGTGACAGGAGTGCTTTTTGTGGCCCTCACGATGCCAGGGGAGTGGCATGACAAGTTTCCACTCTGCAGCTCCTGCAAAGGGCTTGGCCTTCACGGATTGGTGCTTATTCTATGTTCACTGAATGAATTGGAGAGTGACTGAATGAGTATTGTCTTTTCATCTTTGTAAAGTTTAGGAAATGATTTTTCACCTTAATTTTTCTAATCACTTCAGGGCCTATTGAGGATTATGTCCATCTAAACATCAGTGAACACAGATGAACATTATGTTATATCTGAACATTGATGAACATAGATGGGCCTAGACTCACATGTTTTTGGCTAGTTCTTCTCTTCTTTCCTTTATTTATTTGCTTTTGTCAGTGCTGGGGATTGAATTCAAACCCTGTGCATGCTCAGCACATGTTCTGCCACTGAAATACGACCCCAGTCCTTCCTCCATTCCTTCCCTGTCCTCCCTTCTGTCCTCCCTTCCTTTGCTCTTTGTGTTCTCTCTCCTCTTTTTTGTAAGTCTTTGTGTGTGTGTGTGTTTATGTGTGCTGTGGTGTGTGTGTGTGTGTGAGAGAGAGAATGTGTGTGACTGTATGTATGTGTGTTGTGGTATATGTGTGAGAGTGTGGGTGTCTGCATGCAAGTCAGAAGTTAACTTTGGAGCCAGGTATGGTGGTACGAGCCTTTAATATCAGCACCCAGGAGGCAGAGGTGGGAAAAATCCTCATGAGTTTGAGGCCATCCTGGGACTTCAGAGTGAGTTCCAGGTCAGCCTGGGAGAGAGTGAAACCCTATGTTGAAAAATAAATAAATAAGGAAAGAAAGAAAGAAAGAAAGAAAGAAAGAAAGAAAGAAAGAAAGAAAGAAAGAAAGAAAGAAAGAACAGACCACTTTGGGTGTTGGTTCTCACCTTTCACCTTGTTTGCCATGGGCAACCTACCAGTTTCTGGGGACTCTGATGTTTCCACCTCCCATCTTTCCATTGGTGCAATGGAATTACAGACAAGTGCTACTGTTTGACTTTATATGGGTTCTACGGAACCAAACTCCAGTCCTTATGCTTGCACAGCAAACACTTTGTACACACGGAGCTGTCTCCCTAGCCCCCCTCTTTCTAGACAGAGTCTGGCTATATAGTCCAAGATACCTTCAAACTTATGATGCTCCTGCATGTGAACTCCAGAACGGTGGGATTACAGGTGTCCACAACACTCCCAGCTTCTCCCTCTGCCTTTTAAATAGAAGACTTTCAAAGAGTGCAAAAGCTCTGTGTCTGGGACTCCTCAGACCCACCCTGCCCATGTGCTCACTTATCCATGGCTTCCATCCTGCATACTAAACTGATCAGAGGCATGAGGTCCCAGGGCGCTATGAGCTGGCCCAGTGAGTGATTTGCACTCCTGAGTGCTATGGTCTGGCCTAGTGAATGTCTGTACTCCCGAGGGCTGTGAGCGGGTCCCGTGTTGTTCACAAATGACTGATAAACCGGCATTGATTTGGAAGGTACGAGTACATATTGGCAAGCAGGTGAATTTCCACATATGGATTCCATGAATAATGAATTTCAGTGCCCTCCCCCCACTTTGTTAGAAAACCTGCCTTATATTCTAAAAGAACTTCGATGAATATTGTGAATGACTGGGGACTTGTCTTCACTAGAAACCACCCTCTGTTCGTTAATATTCTTCCTAAGCACTTGGCGGTGCTTGTCTGTGCAGCGGCTGTTCGTGCTCCGACTCCGGCCAGGGTGGTACTAGCTCCTTCCCTTGAGTGTTCCCAGGCCACTCACACTGAGCTTTGGTGCAGTGGGCTTAGGGAGGATTCAGAAAGGACAACCTTGGCTACATCGCACTAACACAAGCAAAATTAAACAGAATGCTAAGCTTCCAAGTCTTCAACTGTCTGCTGGTTCCTGTATGACTGCCACCATCCCCACCCTGGAATTCTTCATAGCTTCCATACCTGAGTTTAGCAGTTGCCTGAACCAAGCCCCTGACTAGAAGCAGCTCATGGAAGGCGAGTTTATTCTGGTTTACAGCATCAAGGGCAAGTTGCATCATGGTGGGGGAAGCATGGCAGAGCAGGCATCCAGGGCCACACACCTTATCACATCAGCTAGAAAAAAGCAGCTAGGAGTAAACTGGGTGTGAATACCCAGTAGGGCTGGACTAATATTCCTCAAGGCCTGTCCCCAGTGACACACTTTCCCCAGCAAGGTTTCACCCCTGCAAAGGCTCCTTTAACTGGACATTAAGTAAGTATGAGGCCTAATCACAAACACATGAGGCTGAGGGGGAGGATTTTACATTCAAATTGTATGTAGCACCACATTGAGTCTTTTGTCTTTATTAAATCAGAAGACTCTCTATTTGCCTCCCATTTTAGATTGACTGAACTGGCCTAGGCTCTTTATTTCACAGCAGAGTTCTACAGATAGAAGTTAGGACAGCCAACTCATAACACTTATAGTTGGCTATGGTAATTAATACTTGTTCACTTATTTATTTATTAATTTACTTGAGGCAAGCCCAACAGACTGGCCTTTTTGTTTGTTCTTTCGAGGTAGGATCTTGCTCTAGCCCAGGCTGACCTGGAATTCACTATGTAGTCTCAGGGTGGCAGACTGGCCTTTTTTATGAGGGAGAGAGAGAGAGAGAAAGAGAGAATTGGGACACCAGGGTCTCCAGCCACTGTAATAGAACTCCAGACAAGTGCATCACCTTGTGCGCATGTGCAGCCTTGTGCACTTGTATCACCTTGTGCATCTGGCTTATGTGGCACCTGGAGAGTCAAACATGGGTTCTTAAGCTTTGCAGGCAAGTGCCTTAACTGCTAAGCTATCTCTCCAGCCCTGTTCATTTTTTTTTTTTTTTTGGACACAAGGTCTTGCATTGTAACCAGGTTGATCTCAAACTAAGCATCCTGCCTCAGATTCCTGAAAAGCAAGGACCACAAGGCCACACTGCTGTGCCTTACACTATGCTAGTTTTAGTAACATTTGAACCACCCCTTTGTGTTACTGGTGTCAAATTCATCTAGTCCTCACAAACTCTGTGTGGGGAAACTTTTTATTTTCAAGTTCATAGTTGAAGAAAAGGCCTAAGTAGTTGAATAATGTCATTTTTGAATTCTGTCCACACTCATGGGGCTTTCACATATGGTATATGTACTAGTTACTTCCCTTGTTGTGACAAAAGTACCTGAGAGGAAATACTTGTTTGGACTCATTATTTCAGAGGGGCATACCCCATCATGGTAGTGGGAGGCAGCTGCCTGTTCACATCCACATGCAGGATGCAGAGAAAGCAGGTGGGAGCCAGAAGCATCTATAACTGTGGAAAGCCCACCCTTAGGGACCTACTTCTGCCAGCCATGACCCACTTCTTCAAGGATTCATGACCTCCCAAAACTGGGGACTGAGTGGACAAAGCCTGAGCCTGTGGGGATGTTCCAGACTCAAACTCTTAACACCATGCGTACATTATTTCATTTAATTTCCATAACAACCCTCTAAGGTAGGTTTGGCTTTTGAGACTGAGTCTCATGTATCCATCCTAGGTTGGCTTTAAACTCACTGTAAAGGCAAAGATGACCTTGAACTTTTGATCTGCTCTACCTCCCAAGTGCTGGGATTGTAGGTGGGAACCACCAAGCCTAGTTAAGGTCAATTTTATAACATTTCCATCTCACAGTTGAGAAGGATTGCCCAAGGTCATGTAAATAGTAAAAATCAGCCAGAATGAGAATCTAAGATAGGCATTTGTTATTATTATGTTTCTTTTGTGTGTGCATATGTGTGTGTATGTTCACATGTGTTTGTGTGTGCATATGTATATGGGTGTATGTGTGTATAGAGGCCTCATTTTCAATCACTCACTTCCTTTTTTTTTTTTTTTTTTTCGAGGTAGAGTCTCACTCTAGCCCAGGCTGATCTGGAATTCACTATGTAGTCTCAGGGTGGCCTCAAACTCATGGTGATCCTCCTACCTCGGCCTCCCAAGTGCTGGAATAAAAGGCATGTGCCACCACACCCAGCTCCCTCCTTATTTTTTTAAAATATATTTTATTCATTTGGGAGAAAGAGGGCGGGAGAGAGAGAGAGAGGGAGAGAGAGAGAGAGAAAGAATGGGCATGCCAGGGCCTCCAACCACTGCAAACAAACTCCAGATGCACGTGCCTCCTTGTGCATCTGGCTTATGTGGGTCCTGGGGGATCAAACCTGGGTCTGTTGGCTTCACAGGCAAATGCCTTAACCACTAAGCCATCTCTCCAGACCCCCCTCCTTATTTTTTTGAGACAAGGTCTGTCACTCTACTCAAAGCTCATTGATTGGAGCCCAGGAATTGTTGTGTCTCCACCCCTCTGGTGCTGGAATTACTGCATACACTGTCATGCCTGGCTTTTATATAGGTGCTTACACTCAGGTCCTCATGTTTTCATCGCAAGCACTTTGCCTAAGGAGCCATTTCCCCAGCCCTTGTCATTACTTTTTTTTTTTTTTTGACATGTCTGTTTACATAACTCTTCCAAAACCATTCTTTCTCTAAAGGAGCTCAGCCCAGATTTGAGAGCTGAGGTTTTATTGTGCTGGGTTTGTTTACTTCTCCGATTGATTTATCAAGGGATTCCTATATAAGTGAGAAAATGCTATCTGCTGTACCACCACTGTAGAAAAAGTGTATTATTGAATTAACTGCAGAAAAAAAAATCATCCAAATTAAAGATGTGGGCTTATGGGGTCCTGGAATTCATGAAGATGTGGAAAAGGCCAACCTGATGTTTGTTTAGGAGGGATGCATGACCCAAGAGCCGAGGGTTTAAATGTGTGCTGAATTTTATTGGCTACTTGGTTTCTTTCTTTAAAAAATTATTTATTTGGGCTGGAGAAATGGCTTAGTGGTTAAGCGCTTGCCTGTGAAGCCTAAGGACCCCGGTTTGAGGCTTGATTCTCCAGGACCCACGTTAGCCAGATGCACAAGGGGGCGCATGCGTCTGGAGTTCATTTGCAGTGGCTGGAAGCCCTGGCGTGCCCATTCTCTCTCTCTCTCTCTGCCTCTTTCTGTCTCTGTCACTCTGAAATAAATAAATAAAAATGAACAAAAAATTTAAAAAATTATTTATTTGCCTTGGAAGGCAGAGGTAGGAGGATCACCATGAGTTCGAGGCCACCCTGAGATTACATAGTTTATTCCAGGTCAGCCTGAACTAGAGTGAGACCATACCTTGGAAAACCTATATATATATATATAATTTATTTGCAAGGAAAGAGAGAGAAAGAAAGAGAAGAAAGAAGAGAGAATGGGCACGCCAGGGCCTCTTGCCCTTGCAAACAAACTCCAGATGCATGTGCCACTTTGTCTTCTGGATTTACATGGGTACTGGTGATTTGAACTTGGGCCACCAGGCTTTGAAAGCAAGTGCCTTTAACTGATGATCCATCTTTCCAGCCCCTGGATAATTGGATTTTTTGTGACATTGTAGTGATCTTCTGATGTTGAAAGGCAAGTTTGAAAGAATACAACTTGGGCTGGAGAGATGGCTTAGTGGTTAAGGTGCTTGCCTGCGAAACCTAAGGGCCCAGGTTTGATTCCCCAGTACCCATGTAAGCCAGATGCACAAAGTGACTCATGCAACTGGAGTTCATTTGCAGTGGCTGGAGGCTCTGGCATGCCCATTCTCTCTCTCTATCTGCCCTTTTCTCCCCCCCCCCATTTCTCCCCAAAATATAAAATTAAAATGAAAGGATACAGCTTAAAATAAATAGAGTGGTGGGCTGGAGAGATTGCTCAGTGACTAAGGTGCTTGCCTGCAAAGCCTAATGACCGGGAACCCAGTACCCACATAAAACCAGATGCACAAAATGGTGCATGTATCTGGAGTTCTTTTGCAGTGGCTAGAGGCCCTGGTGCACCCATTCTCTCTCCCTCTCTCTCTCTCTCTCTCTCTCTCTCTCTCTCTCTATGTATATATTCCTCTTTCACTCTTTCTCACATAAAGAAATAAAAGCCGGCGTGGTGGCGCACGCCTTTAATCCTAGCACTCGGGAGGCAGAGGTAGGAGGATCGCTGTGAGTTTGAGGCCACCCTGAGACTCCATAGTGAATTCCAGGTCAGCCTGGACTAGAGTGAGACCCTACCTCGAAAAAACCAAAAAATAAATAAATAAATAAATAAAACATTTTTAAAAGCACAGTGTTGACAATGTGGCCAGATTTATAATTAAATTCCAACTTGTGCATAAGCAAAGAGCTTTCTTTGCATCTATAGGGAAAATGAGTTCTCAATATTCTCTAGATATAGAAAAGCTTATTTTTTGCTTTTTCCTTCTTATAGCTTTACTGAGACTAATTCAAGACCTTTTTAGTGAACTTATGATTCAAATTTATAAGCTCCAAATCTGGATTTTGAAGTTTTCTGTCACCGCCAAAATTTCTCTGAAGCCCATTTGACTCTCTCTTCTTTCTTTCGCCATCTGGTGGTATATAAGCAGAATGCAATTTGAGACTGGAGTTTTGAAAATTCAGATTCAAGAATTCTTTTATGAGAACATCAGTTACTAATATTGATGAATTATAATTGAAATTTAACCTCAGAATATTCACAAGCTTATATAAAATCATCACTAGATACGTATTCCTAGGTAAACTTTTAAAATTGATTAAAAAAATGAATGACACTCTTCCCTTATATGAGTTTTCTAGGAGTCCTAGGACACTTAGAAACTCTTTGATATAGTTGCAACCTCCTTGATGAAATCAAATTATTTTCTACTTGTGACACTGATTATTTCCAGGGGTTTGGGGAGACAGTGAGTGACCTCAGAGAAACAAAAATGGAGACTTTGTAAAGAAAGGTGGAGGAGGACTTCATAAAGGTGAAGAAGAAATGTACAAAATATAGAAAGAGTGGCTATCTTTGGGCATTGGAGAGCTTTTACTCTTAGTTTTAAAAAACATTTAATTAATTTATTTATTTGAGAGAGAGAGAAGTGGTATGCCAGGGTCTCTAGCCACTGCAAACAAATTCCAGACACATGTACCACCTTGTGCATCTGGTTTACTTGGGTACTGGGGAATCAAACCTGGGTCCTTAAGATCCCAGGCAAGGGCTTTAACCACTAATCAACTTCTCCAGTCCTGGTTTTATTTTATAAATAAATTAATTAATTTTGTTTTTTTCAAGGAAGGGTCTTGCTCTAACTCAGCTGTCCTGGAATTCACTATGTAGAATCAGGCTGGCCTCAAGCTCACAGCCATCCACATACCTATGCCTCCCGAGTGCTGGGATTAAAGGCATGTGCAACTATGCCTGGATCCACTGGTTTTATTTTTTCCCTTGAGCACACATGTGCACATGCGCATGCACGCACACACACATATGGGATAAATTATGAAGAACTTTATTTTTTACAAGTGAACATAAAAATTTAAAACATTGTATAAGTACCTAATAAGTCTCCTGAAAAACACCACTTTTTCATGCACAATATTTCCTTTTCCTGTTTCCTCTGCATTGGAAGTAACTCCAGCATTTACAGGTTAAGACAGAAGGCACTGGTTAATTGAGGATGCCTTGTCTCTGTTTTGCATAACTCCACAAGTTATCTGACTTCATGGAAGCTCAGTACTGGAAGACAAGTCAGCACACATCAATGCAAGGTTTACACAGTGAAGCACACATATTTCTGATAGCATTCCTAGAAAGAAGCACTTTATTACAGAAAAATGTACCATAGAAATGGTAATTTTAGATGTTACTAGAATAACATAATAATTGCCTGATGTAGATTCCAGTTCTGTCTCTGATTCTTACTAGCCTGACTTTGGGGCAAACCACTTGACTTTCTCCTGAACTGGGCAACTGTTTCTGTTTCCTGGGAGATAATAAAAAGATTTATCAGGCTGAAGAGATGGCTTAGCTGTTAAGATGCTTGCCTGTGGAGCCTAAGGACACATGTTCGACTATCCAGACCCCATGTAAGCCAGACGCACAAAGGTGGGGCAAGCACAAGGTCATACAGGCCCAGTAGGTGGTGCAAGTATCTGGAGTTCAAGTTCAGTGGCTGAGGCCCTGGCTGGCCAATTCTCTCTCTCTCTCTCTCTCTCTCTTGCTCTCGCTCTCTCTAAAAAGAAAAAAAAAAAAAGATTTATCTCACAGGGTGATGAATTAAATACTTGTAGCACATATCAAATGCTCAACAAAAGTTGGGGGTTGCTACTTTTGTATTACGATTACGATTACTATTACTATTAGTTTCTCAAAGTAGTCTGAGAGTTGCCTTAACTGTGACTCTGGGCAAAATCTGTGGTCATTCCTGCAGGTGCACTACAAAGTGGTTAAGAGATGGTTGGGCAGGGAAGGGGCGGTTCAGGTGCTATCCTTGGTCCTGAATCCTTTATCGTCCACAGGGCATCACTGTTTGAGACCTCAGGGCACCTACTGGTGATGCCTGAGTCAATCTCTCCCAAGAATCTGAAGCAGGTGAGCTTCACTCACATACTCATACAAATGGAGGGAGAGAGGCAAAGGAAGAAATGAGTTTTGGGGGGGGGGAGAAGGAAGAAAGAGATAGAGTGTGAGTGAGCAAACGAGGTCATTCCTGGGTAGTCAGAGAATCAAGAGCTGTAACAGTCATTCCCATTGTTTGTGAACACATCTTTCTATCCTCAAGAAGGAAACAAGCACACCTCTGGCATTTGGCAGAGGGTGTGGGTGTGTGGAGGAACTTTAAGTGTTTCTTCCCTCAGGCTGTCCCTATCAGCACTCCTAATCACACTGTTATTAGCACTAATGACTAAGCTACAAGTCCCCTGAGGGAAGGGACAGGGACTCCTGTGCAAGGACAAAGGAGAACACCTGTGTTTCAGCTCAGGCTGTCATTACAAAGCACTGTGGACTGGGTGGCTTAAAAAACAGAAAGTTACTTTTGCATAGCACAGCTGTCTGAAAGCCTGAACGTGTTCAGATTCTGGGGAGTCTGTCTTTCTGACTTGAAAATGGGCTCTCCTTGTGTCCTCACTTGGGGTGCAGACAGTGGAGGAATGTGGGGGAAGGTTCTATATAATAAACTTTCTACTCTTTCTCTTTTATAAGAAAAAATAATTTTGTTTATTTATTTGCAAGCAGAGAGAGATAGAAGAGAGACAGACAGAGAAAATGGGCATACCAGGGCTGCCATCCACTGTAAATGAACTCCAGATGCATGTGCCCCTTTGTGTATCTGGCTTTACACAGGTCCTGAGGAATTGAACTCTAGTCATTAGGCTCTGCAGGTAAGTGCCTTAACCACTGAGCAATCTTTCCAGCCCTCTTTCTGTATGGACATTAATCCCAGCAAGAGGGTCCCTGAAGGACCCATTCTCAAGTATCATCACAATGGGGTATAAGGCTCAACTTGGGAATTTTGAAGCTGAGGATGACCTTACTCTTCTGATCCTCTGGCCTCTATTTGCTGAGCTAGGATTGCAGGTGTGTGTTCCTGTGCCTGGTTTATACAGAGCTGGTGACTGAACCTAGAGCTCCTTGCATGCTAGGTAAGCACTCTACCAACTGAGCCACATCCCTGGCTGCCCAAGTATCTTTTAAAGGTCAATTTGCTCCAGGTGATCTCAGGAATTAGTTTAATTAGATCATCCACAACAGCATGCCATGAGCTGCTAACATCTATTTAAAAATTATTATTAATTATGAGCCGGGTGTGGTGGCGCACGCCTTTAATCCCAGCACTCGGGAGGCAGAGTTAGGAGGATCGCCGTGAGTTCGAGGCCACCCTGAGACTACATAGTGAATTCCAGGTCAGCCTGGGCTAGAGTGAGACCCTACCTCGAAAAACCAAAAAAAAAAAAAATTATTATTAATTATGGACATACTTACTATGGATGCATTGTGTGTTCATACCATCCTTTCCCTCATTCCCACCCCCATTCCACTGGGGGCCCTCCTCAGTGGGGTTGTAGGTTTTCCCCATGGGGTTGTGGTTTATGTGTTGTGGGAGCAGCAGTCAGTTATTGGGAGAGGCAGTGCCCCTGGTCATGATGTTCCAACTTGTGGCTCTAATGATCTTTCCGCCTCCTCTTCATGAAATTCCCTGAGCTGTGTTGGGTGTGTTTTAAGTCTACTTTGGTGATGGGCTCTTAAGAGCCTCTGGATCTCTGCTTTGGCAGGTGTTGGGTATTCTTAGCATCTGTCTCTTTCACCCTGGCACTGATTTTCAGGCTCATCATGGAAGCTGCATGCTCACTCATCTCCCCAATTCGTTTGTGGTTTCATCTGGGGCTTGGCTGAAGTGCAAGAGGTAGTTTATCTTCTCAGGTCTCACTACCTATTTCTGAAAAATAAAAACAGATTCTCCAATGGAGCGTGAATCCAGCACAGGCTAACTGGGATAAGTGTTATTACTTTAGGGAGATGAACATCTTATTTGTGAGCATTAACATGTCTCTGCATGCTTTCCAGCCAGTGACCAGCATGGGATTTTCTCTTATCCCCAATACTTACTGTCTGCAGTGAATTCCTGGTGATGTAATGCAGAATTCTTACCCAGAAATAGCTTTTCCATATGGACCAGTTTCCTAGGGCTGCTATAAAAATTACTACAAACTGGCAGCTTCAAACAAAAGAACTTATTTTCTCACAGCTGTGGTGGACAGAGGTAACAAATCAAGGGCTATGTTCCCCCTATCCTCACGCCCACACATTACTGTTAAATGTCCATGATTTCTGAGGTGGGAAGAGAAGAAGATAACTGATGGGAAAGGCAGGGCACAATCTCATTTTAGAGCTCAGAACACATAAGGGGTGTGTGCATGCATGCATGTACGTGCGTGTGTGTCCTGAAAGAAGCTAATTTCTATGGGTTATGATGAGATCCTTGTCTAGGGCACAGGAAGTTCCTTACTTGGTCTTGGATGTGGGTCCTGGAAAGCAGCAGTGGTACCCCCAAAACGGTAATCTTGCTATTTCTTCTGCTTGTCTGAAATTCTCAAGCAAATGTCAATTTCAGATTGTTTTTACTTATAGATCTCCTATCTGCTCCTCTCTGTCTCTTGTGAGACAAGCTCTATGTACCTCAGGTTGGCCTTGAATTTGAGATTTTCCTGCACCTAAGTGTAAGGATTATAGCTCTGTGCTACCATATATTTTTTTGAATGGATGGGTAATGGGAGAGAAATATTTATATCGCCATCTCTGTCTCTATATATAATAAACATGATAAGTGGGGCTGGAAAGATGCCGTAGTGGTTAAGGTTCTTGTCTGCAAAGCCTAAGGACCCAGGTTTGGGTTCCCAGGAACATATTAGCAAGATGCACAGGGTGGCACATGCATCTGGAGTTCGTTTGCAGTGCCTGGAGGACATGGAATGCCCATTTTCTCTCTTTCTAACTCTCAAATGAATAAAAATAACGTGATAAGTGATATTTAACCACTGGTCAGTCTGGGGGTGAGGGCCTGTGTCTGGAGCTCGCGGCTATGACTCTGATGGTCATGCTTCTCGTCATGGTTCCACAGGTGTGCCAGCACTTTGATTAGTCTCCCGCCTCCACATTCACCTCTGCTTCACTGCCTTCCTCCTCAATCTTCAGTCATGATGTCAACAGGCCTCTTAATCCTCTCAGTGTTCGGTGACATCTAAAGAGTCCACCTTGAAAGGCAGAAAACAGGTGTCTCTGAATAAAGAAATTTGTCTTTCATAAATTGATAGCGAAGCTATCACTTTGGTTAGGGAATCAGCTCTCTTCAGAAGAAGGGTCAGCTTTATCCCATCCAAAAAGATGGCTGATACATGGCCATATGGGGCCAGAATTGTTCTTGTTCAAATTGAGCAATTTTTTCGGGTTCAACCCCTCACTTACAAGTGTTGAGCATACTGGAAAGGGGATGTCTGAAATGTGAGGGAGCAGGGCCAGGAGGGTGTGTTTCCCAGGGAATAAGAGAGCTCCAGAAAGTATCCTTTAGTTGGCTGAAGGAGGAGGGCCTCCACGAGTGCCGGGCCAGCTGACAGACCAGGAGAGGCTGCCTCACACATCAAACATTCGGACACTTGAAAATCGTCGAGAACGCCTGAGTCCTCTCACATGGACTGCGCACTTTCCCCTGACCCTGGTGATGATGAGGTGTCCCATTGTCTGAAATGTGCAGGGATGCTGGTCCAGGTTTCTTGAGAGAGAGGCTGACAACTCCAGGACTTCTAAGGAGCGGTGCTTTGCTTCCACCCAATGACACAGGCGGCAGGAGTCTTGCTTCTGGGTGGAACGCCACTCACATAGGTTCTTCAATTCCTTCTGGACGTGTTTGGAATAGGATTTGAATCAGAATAAAATTCCCAGGTACACATGACAGGTGCTGGGCAAGGAGGCCGTCACTCTTCAGTAACCTGTGTTGAGCACATTGACGTCCCCCCGCCCCCACAAGGAAAAGAAAGTATTTTACTTCTTTAAATGTGAGAGAGAAACAGACAGAGATAGGGAGGAGAAAGGGAGAGATAGAGGGAACTGGCACACCGGGTGCCCTACCGCACATGAGCGCCCCCTTGTGCATCGGGCTCGCATGCGTCCCGGGGATTCGAACCGGGTTCCTTTGGCTTCCCAGCAAAAAGCTCTAACCGCCAGGCCATCTCCCGGTTCCCACAGTGCCCGTGCCTGGTCTTCTTTCCCTTGCTGTTTTCCAGCTATTGCTGAGCTCCAGTAGCGGCTGAACTGGAATTCAGGACGTAGCCTGAACTTGTCATCATTGTGAGGAGCAAGTGAGGCCACAGCAAAGTATAACTGTGTTCCCAGTGGAGCCTGTGTTACGTACTTACCGTATTTTCCTTGATGTGTGTGAACGTTGCTCAGTGAACCAGGGGCACGTCCGTGATTTTCCAATACTTACCCTTTTGGTCCTTCATTCCACCTGCACCCACTGTCGGGTCACGATGGCTCTCGAGAGCCTGCGAATGCGTGAACAAACCCTCAGAGTACACGTTGGGAACCCGACACTCCTAAGTCTTCCTGGCCTGGCTTCAGCAATTTTGCCCTGGGCCTATAAGGCATGAAGAATGTGCATACTTGCATACGGGTTTTACTCATATTCTGTTTGCCCTCTCGAACTTGGGACACTTCTGTGTGTCTGCTGCCTCAAACAGACGTCAGTCCTCCGGCTAGAAAGGGGCTCAGGACTCATAGGTAGTGTCTCACTTCACCTGTAAGCTCTGCATGTCGCATGCGCATGTGACCACTTAAGTCACGTGTGTGTCAGGGGCCTCCTTTCCCTAGCGCACAGAGATTCCCTGCATGGTCGTGGCGTTCTGTGGGTCCGAAAAGCCCCCGATTCCCTGACCTAGGCTGAGAGCAAGGCTCTCAGCCTAGGTCAGGGAATCGGCTGTCTTCAGAAAATGGGTCAGTTTTATCCCATCCACAAAGGCGGCTGAGGCACGGCCATATGCCTGCCCGAGTCGCTGTTGCTCAAATTGAGCAATTTTTTCGGGTTCACCCCCTCACGTACAAGTGTTGAGCCTACTGGAATGGGGATGTCTGAAATGTGAGGGAGCAGGGCCCGGAGGGTGTGTTTCTCTGGGAATAAGAGAGCTCCAGAAAGTATCCTTTAATTGGCTGAAGGAGGAGGGCCTCCACGAGTGCCGGGCCAGCTGACAGCCCAGGTGAGGCTGCCTCACACATCGAACATTCGGACATTTGACAATCGTCGAGAACGCCTGAGTCCACTCGCGTGGACTGCCCACTTTCCCCTGTCCCTGGTGATGATGAGGTGTCCCCTTTTCTCAACCGTGCAGGGATGCTGGTCCAGCTTTCTTGACAGAGAGGCTGACAACTCCAGGACTTCTAAGGAGCGGTGCTTTGCTTCCACCCAATGACACAGGCGGCAGGAGTCTTGCTTCTGGGTGGAACGCCACTCACATAGGTTCTTCAATTCCTTCTGGACGTGTTTGGAATAGGATTTGAATCAGAATAAAATTCCCAGGTACACATGACAGGTGCTGGGCAAGGAGGCCGTCACTCTTCAGTAACCTGTGTTGAGCACATTGACGTCCCCCCGCCCCCACAAGGAAAAGAAAGTATTTTACTTCTTTAAATGTGAGAGAGAAACAGACAGAGATAGGGAGGAGAAAGGGAGAGATAGAGGGAACTGGCACACCGGGTGCCCTACCGCACATGAGCGCCCCCTTGTGCATCGGGCTCGCATGCGTCCCGGGGATTCGAACCGGGTTCCTTTGGCTTCCCAGCAAAAAGCTCTAACCGCCAGGCCATCTCCCGGTTCCCACAGTGCCCGTGCCTGGTCTTCTTTCCCTTGCTGTTTTCCAGCTATTGCTGAGCTCCAGTAGCGGCTGAACTGGAATTCAGGACGTAGCCTGAACTTGTCATCATTGTGAGGAGCAAGTGAGGCCACAGCAAAGTATAACTGTGTTCCCAGTGGAGCCTGTGTTACGTACTTACCGTATTTTCCTTGATGTGTGTGAACGTTGCTCAGTGAACCAGGGGCACGTCCGTGATTTTCCAATACTTACCCTTTTGGTCCTTCATTCCACCTGCACCCACTGTCGGGTCACGATGGCTCTCGAGAGCCTGCGAATGCGTGAACAAACCCTCAGAGTACACGTTGGGAACCCGACACTCCTAAGTCTTCCTGGCCTGGCTTCAGCAATTTTGCCCTGGGCCTATAAGGCATGAAGAATGTGCATACTTGCATACGGGTTTTACTCATATTCTGTTTGCCCTCTCGAACTTGGGACACTTCTGTGTGTCTGCTGCCTCAAACAGACGTCAGTCCTCCGGCTAGAAAGGGGCTCAGGACTCATAGGTAGTGTCTCACTTCACCTGTAAGCTCTGCATGTCGCATGCGCATGTGACCACTTAAGTCACGTGTGTGTCAGGGGCCTCCTTTCCCTAGCGCACAGAGATTCCCTGCATGGTCGTGGCGTTCTGTGGGTCCGAAAAGCCCCCGATTCCCTGACCTAGGCTGAGAGCAAGGCTCTCAGCCTAGGTCAGGGAATCGGCTGTCTTCAGAAAATGGGTCAGTTTTATCCCATCCACAAAGGCGGCTGAGGCACGGCCATATGCCTGCCCGAGTCGCTGTTGCTCAAATTGAGCAATTTTTTCGGGTTCACCCCCTCACGTACAAGTGTTGAGCCTACTGGAATGGGGATGTCTGAAATGTGAGGGAGCAGGGCCCGGAGGGTGTGTTTCTCTGGGAATAAGAGAGCTCCAGAAAGTATCCTTTAATTGGCTGAAGGAGGAGGGCCTCCACGAGTGCCGGGCCAGCTGACAGCCCAGGTGAGGCTGCCTCACACATCGAACATTCGGACATTTGACAATCGTCGAGAACGCCTGAGTCCACTCGCGTGGACTGCCCACTTTCCCCTGTCCCTGGTGATGATGAGGTGTCCCCTTTTCTCAACCGTGCAGGGATGCTGGTCCAGCTTTCTTGACAGAGAGGCTGACAACTCCAGGACTTCTAAGGAGCGGTGCTTTGCTTCCACCCAATGACACAGGCGGCAGGAGTCTTGCTTCTGGGTGGAACGCCACTCACATAGGTTCTTCAATTCCTTCTGGACGTGTTTGGAATAGGATTTGAATCAGAATAAAATTCCCAGGTACACATGACAGGTGCTGGGCAAGGAGGCCGTCACTCTTCAGTAACCTGTGTTGAGCACATTGACGTCCCCCCGCCCCCACAAGGAAAAGAAAGTATTTTACTTCTTTAAATGTGAGAGAGAAACAGACAGAGATAGGGAGGAGAAAGGGAGAGATAGAGGGAACTGGCACACCGGGTGCCCTACCGCACATGAGCGCCCCCTTGTGCATCGGGCTCGCATGCGTCCCGGGGATTCGAACCGGGTTCCTTTGGCTTCCCAGCAAAAAGCTCTAACCGCCAGGCCATCTCCCGGTTCCCACAGTGCCCGCGCCTGGTCTTCTTTCCCTTGCTGTTTTCCAGCTATTGCTGAGCTCCAGTAGCGGCTGAACTGGAATTCAGGACGTAGCCTGAACTTGTCATCATTGTGAGGAGCAAGTGAGGCCACAGCAAAGTATAACTGTGTTCCCAGTGGAGCCTGTGTTACGTACTTACCGTATTTTCCTTGATGTGTGTGAACGTTGCTCAGTGAACCAGGGGCACGTCCGTGATTTTCCAATACTTACCCTTTTGGTCCTTCATTCCACCTGCACCCACTGTCGGGTCACGATGGCTCTCGAGAGCCTGCGAATGCGTGAACAAACCCTCAGAGTACACGTTGGGAACCCGACACTCCTAAGTCTTCCTGGCCTGGCTTCAGCAATTTTGCCCTGGGCCTATAAGGCATGAAGAATGTGCATACTTGCATACGGGTTTTACTCATATTCTGTTTGCCCTCTCGAACTTGGGACACTTCTGTGTGTCTGCTGCCTCAAACAGACGTCAGTCCTCCGGCTAGAAAGGGGCTCAGGACTCATAGGTAGTGTCTCACTTCACCTGTAAGCTCTGCATGTCGCATGCGCATGTGACCACTTAAGTCACGTGTGTGTCAGGGGCCTCCTTTCCCTAGCGCACAGAGATTCCCTGCATGGTCGTGGCGTTCTGTGGGTCCGAAAAGCCCCCGATTCCCTGACCTAGGCTGAGAGCAAGGCTCTCAGCCTAGGTCAGGGAATCGGCTGTCTTCAGAAAATGGGTCAGTTTTATCCCATCCACAAAGGCGGCTGAGGCACGGCCATATGCCTGCCCGAGTCGCTGTTGCTCAAATTGAGCAATTTTTTCGGGTTCACCCCCTCACGTACAAGTGTTGAGCCTACTGGAATGGGGATGTCTGAAATGTGAGGGAGCAGGGCCCGGAGGGTGTGTTTCTCTGGGAATAAGAGAGCTCCAGAAAGTATCCTTTAATTGGCTGAAGGAGGAGGGCCTCCACGAGTGCCGGGCCAGCTGACAGCCCAGGTGAGGCTGCCTCACACATCGAACATTCGGACATTTGACAATCGTCGAGAACGCCTGAGTCCACTCGCGTGGACTGCCCACTTTCCCCTGTCCCTGGTGATGATGAGGTGTCCCCTTTTCTCAACCGTGCAGGGATGCTGGTCCAGCTTTCTTGACAGAGAGGCTGACAACTCCAGGACTTCTAAGGAGCGGTGCTTTGCTTCCACCCAATGACACAGGCGGCAGGAGTCTTGCTTCTGGGTGGAACGCCACTCACATAGGTTCTTCAATTCCTTCTGGACGTGTTTGGAATAGGATTTGAATCAGAATAAAATTCCCAGGTACACATGACAGGTGCTGGGCAAGGAGGCCGTCACTCTTCAGTAACCTGTGTTGAGCACATTGACGTCCCCCCGCCCCCACAAGGAAAAGAAAGTATTTTACTTCTTTAAATGTGAGAGAGAAACAGACAGAGATAGGGAGGAGAAAGGGAGAGATAGAGGGAACTGGCACACCGGGTGCCCTACCGCACATGAGCGCCCCCTTGTGCATCGGGCTCGCATGCGTCCCGGGGATTCGAACCGGGTTCCTTTGGCTTCCCAGCAAAAAGCTCTAACCGCCAGGCCATCTCCCGGTTCCCACAGTGCCCGTGCCTGGTCTTCTTTCCCTTGCTGTTTTCCAGCTATTGCTGAGCTCCAGTAGCGGCTGAACTGGAATTCAGGACGTAGCCTGAACTTGTCATCATTGTGAGGAGCAAGTGAGGCCACAGCAAAGTATAACTGTGTTCCCAGTGGAGCCTGTGTTACGTACTTACCGTATTTTCCTTGATGTGTGTGAACGTTGCTCAGTGAACCAGGGGCACGTCCGTGATTTTCCAATACTTACCCTTTTGGTCCTTCATTCCACCTGCACCCACTGTCGGGTCACGATGGCTCTCGAGAGCCTGCGAATGCGTGAACAAACCCTCAGAGTACACGTTGGGAACCCGACACTCCTAAGTCTTCCTGGCCTGGCTTCAGCAATTTTGCCCTGGGCCTATAAGGCATGAAGAATGTGCATACTTGCATACGGGTTTTACTCATATTCTGTTTGCCCTCTCGAACTTGGGACACTTCTGTGTGTCTGCTGCCTCAAACAGACGTCAGTCCTCCGGCTAGAAAGGGGCTCAGGACTCATAGGTAGTGTCTCACTTCACCTGTAAGCTCTGCATGTCGCATGCGCATGTGACCACTTAAGTCACGTGTGTGTCAGGGGCCTCCTTTCCCTAGCGCACAGAGATTCCCTGCATGGTCGTGGCGTTCTGTGGGTCCGAAAAGCCCCCGATTCCCTGACCTAGGCTGAGAGCAAGGCTCTCAGCCTAGGTCAGGGAATCGGCTGTCTTCAGAAAATGGGTCAGTTTTATCCCATCCACAAAGGCGGCTGAGGCACGGCCATATGCCTGCCCGAGTCGCTGTTGCTCAAATTGAGCAATTTTTTCGGGTTCACCCCCTCACGTACAAGTGTTGAGCCTACTGGAATGGGGATGTCTGAAATGTGAGGGAGCAGGGCCCGGAGGGTGTGTTTCTCTGGGAATAAGAGAGCTCCAGAAAGTATCCTTTAATTGGCTGAAGGAGGAGGGCCTCCACGAGTGCCGGGCCAGCTGACAGCCCAGGTGAGGCTGCCTCACACATCGAACATTCGGACATTTGACAATCGTCGAGAACGCCTGAGTCCACTCGCGTGGACTGCCCACTTTCCCCTGTCCCTGGTGATGATGAGGTGTCCCCTTTTCTCAACCGTGCAGGGATGCTGGTCCAGCTTTCTTGACAGAGAGGCTGACAACTCCAGGACTTCTAAGGAGCGGTGCTTTGCTTCCACCCAATGACACAGGCGGCAGGAGTCTTGCTTCTGGGTGGAACGCCACTCACATAGGTTCTTCAATTCCTTCTGGACGTGTTTGGAATAGGATTTGAATCAGAATAAAATTCCCAGGTACACATGACAGGTGCTGGGCAAGGAGGCCGTCACTCTTCAGTAACCTGTGTTGAGCACATTGACGTCCCCCCGCCCCCACAAGGAAAAGAAAGTATTTTACTTCTTTAAATGTGAGAGAGAAACAGACAGAGATAGGGAGGAGAAAGGGAGAGATAGAGGGAACTGGCACACCGGGTGCCCTACCGCACATGAGCGCCCCCTTGTGCATCGGGCTCGCATGCGTCCCGGGGATTCGAACCGGGTTCCTTTGGCTTCCCAGCAAAAAGCTCTAACCGCCAGGCCATCTCCCGGTTCCCACAGTGCCCGTGCCTGGTCTTCTTTCCCTTGCTGTTTTCCAGCTATTGCTGAGCTCCAGTAGCGGCTGAACTGGAATTCAGGACGTAGCCTGAACTTGTCATCATTGTGAGGAGCAAGTGAGGCCACAGCAAAGTATAACTGTGTTCCCAGTGGAGCCTGTGTTACGTACTTACCGTATTTTCCTTGATGTGTGTGAACGTTGCTCAGTGAACCAGGGGCACGTCCGTGATTTTCCAATACTTACCCTTTTGGTCCTTCATTCCACCTGCACCCACTGTCGGGTCACGATGGCTCTCGAGAGCCTGCGAATGCGTGAACAAACCCTCAGAGTACACGTTGGGAACCCGACACTCCTAAGTCTTCCTGGCCTGGCTTCAGCAATTTTGCCCTGGGCCTATAAGGCATGAAGAATGTGCATACTTGCATACGGGTTTTACTCATATTCTGTTTGCCCTCTCGAACTTGGGACACTTCTGTGTGTCTGCTGCCTCAAACAGACGTCAGTCCTCCGGCTAGAAAGGGGCTCAGGACTCATAGGTAGTGTCTCACTTCACCTGTAAGCTCTGCATGTCGCATGCGCATGTGACCACTTAAGTCACGTGTGTGTCAGGGGCCTCCTTTCCCTAGCGCACAGAGATTCCCTGCATGGTCGTGGCGTTCTGTGGGTCCGAAAAGCCCCCGATTCCCTGACCTAGGCTGAGAGCAAGGCTCTCAGCCTAGGTCAGGGAATCGGCTGTCTTCAGAAAATGGGTCAGTTTTATCCCATCCACAAAGGCGGCTGAGGCACGGCCATATGCCTGCCCGAGTCGCTGTTGCTCAAATTGAGCAATTTTTTCGGGTTCACCCCCTCACGTACAAGTGTTGAGCCTACTGGAATGGGGATGTCTGAAATGTGAGGGAGCAGGGCCCGGAGGGTGTGTTTCTCTGGGAATAAGAGAGCTCCAGAAAGTATCCTTTAATTGGCTGAAGGAGGAGGGCCTCCACGAGTGCCGGGCCAGCTGACAGCCCAGGTGAGGCTGCCTCACACATCGAACATTCGGACATTTGACAATCGTCGAGAACGCCTGAGTCCACTCGCGTGGACTGCCCACTTTCCCCTGTCCCTGGTGATGATGAGGTGTCCCCTTTTCTCAACCGTGCAGGGATGCTGGTCCAGCTTTCTTGACAGAGAGGCTGACAACTCCAGGACTTCTAAGGAGCGGTGCTTTGCTTCCACCCAATGACACAGGCGGCAGGAGTCTTGCTTCTGGGTGGAACGCCACTCACATAGGTTCTTCAATTCCTTCTGGACGTGTTTGGAATAGGATTTGAATCAGAATAAAATTCCCAGGTACACATGACAGGTGCTGGGCAAGGAGGCCGTCACTCTTCAGTAACCTGTGTTGAGCACATTGACGTCCCCCCGCCCCCACAAGGAAAAGAAAGTATTTTACTTCTTTAAATGTGAGAGAGAAACAGACAGAGATAGGGAGGAGAAAGGGAGAGATAGAGGGAACTGGCACACCGGGTGCCCTACCGCACATGAGCGCCCCCTTGTGCATCGGGCTCGCATGCGTCCCGGGGATTCGAACCGGGTTCCTTTGGCTTCCCAGCAAAAAGCTCTAACCGCCAGGCCATCTCCCGGTTCCCACAGTGCCCGTGCCTGGTCTTCTTTCCCTTGCTGTTTTCCAGCTATTGCTGAGCTCCAGTAGCGGCTGAACTGGAATTCAGGACGTAGCCTGAACTTGTCATCATTGTGAGGAGCAAGTGAGGCCACAGCAAAGTATAACTGTGTTCCCAGTGGAGCCTGTGTTACGTACTTACCGTATTTTCCTTGATGTGTGTGAACGTTGCTCAGTGAACCAGGGGCACGTCCGTGATTTTCCAATACTTACCCTTTTGGTCCTTCATTCCACCTGCACCCACTGTCGGGTCACGATGGCTCTCGAGAGCCTGCGAATGCGTGAACAAACCCTCAGAGTACACGTTGGGAACCCGACACTCCTAAGTCTTCCTGGCCTGGCTTCAGCAATTTTGCCCTGGGCCTATAAGGCATGAAGAATGTGCATACTTGCATACGGGTTTTACTCATATTCTGTTTGCCCTCTCGAACTTGGGACACTTCTGTGTGTCTGCTGCCTCAAACAGACGTCAGTCCTCCGGCTAGAAAGGGGCTCAGGACTCATAGGTAGTGTCTCACTTCACCTGTAAGCTCTGCATGTCGCATGCGCATGTGACCACTTAAGTCACGTGTGTGTCAGGGGCCTCCTTTCCCTAGCGCACAGAGATTCCCTGCATGGTCGTGGCGTTCTGTGGGTCCGAAAAGCCCCCGATTCCCTGACCTAGGCTGAGAGCAAGGCTCTCAGCCTAGGTCAGGGAATCGGCTGTCTTCAGAAAATGGGTCAGTTTTATCCCATCCACAAAGGCGGCTGAGGCACGGCCATATGCCTGCCCGAGTCGCTGTTGCTCAAATTGAGCAATTTTTTCGGGTTCACCCCCTCACGTACAAGTGTTGAGCCTACTGGAATGGGGATGTCTGAAATGTGAGGGAGCAGGGCCCGGAGGGTGTGTTTCTCTGGGAATAAGAGAGCTCCAGAAAGTATCCTTTAATTGGCTGAAGGAGGAGGGCCTCCACGAGTGCCGGGCCAGCTGACAGACCAGGTGAGGCTGCCTCACACATCGAACATTCGGACATTTGACAATCGTCGAGAACGCCTGAGTCCACTCGCGTGGACTGCCCACTTTCCCCTGTCCCTGGTGATGATGAGGTGTCCCCTTTTCTAAACCGTGCAGGGATGCTGGTCCAGCTTTCTTGAGAGAGAGGCTGACAACTCCAGGACTTCTAAGGAGCGGTGCTTTGCTTCCACCCAATGACACAGGCGGCAGGAGTCTTGCTTCTGGGTGGAACGCCACTCACATAGGTTCTTCAATTCCTTCTGGACGTGTTTGGAATAGGATTTGAATCAGAATAAAATTCCCTGGTACACATGACAGGTGCTGGGCAAGGAGGCCGTCACTCTTCAGTAACCTGTGTTGAGCACATTGACGTCCCCCCGCCCCCACAAGGAAAAGAAAGTATTTTACTTCTTTAAATGTGAGAGAGAAACAGACAGAGATAGGGAGGAGAAAGGGAGAGATAGAGGGAACTGGCACACCGGGTGCCCTACCGCACATGAGCGCCCCCTTGTGCATCGGGCTCGCATGCGTCCCGGGGATTCGAACCGGGTTCCTTTGGCTTCCCAGCAAAAAGCTCTAACCGCCAGGCCATCTCCCGGTTCCCACAGTGCCCGTGCCTGGTCTTCTTTCCCTTGCTGTTTTCCAGCTATTCCTGAGCTCCAGTAGCGGCTGAACTGGAATTCAGGACGTAGCCTGAACTTGTCATCATTGTGAGGAGCAAGTGAGGCCACAGCAAAGTATAACTGTGTTCCCAGTGGAGCCTGTGTTACGTACTTACCGTATTTTCCTTGATGTGTGTGAACGTTGCTCAGTGAACCAGGGGCACGTCCGTGATTTTCCAATACTTACCCTTTTGGTCCTTCATTCCACCTGCACCCACTGTCGGGTCACGATGGCTCTCGAGAGCCTGCGAATGCGTGAACAAACCCTCAGAGTACACGTTGGGAACCCGACACTCCTAAGTCTTCCTGGCCTGGCTTCAGCAATTTTGCCCTGGGCCTATAAGGCATGAAGAATGTGCATACTTGCATACGGGTTTTACTCATATTCTGTTTGCCCTCTCGAACTTGGGACACTTCTGTGTGTCTGCTGCCTCAAACAGACGTCAGTCCTCCGGCTAGAAAGGGGCTCAGGACTCATAGGTAGTGTCTCACTTCACCTGTAAGCTCTGCATGTCGCATGCGCATGTGACCACTTAAGTCACGTGTGTGTCAGGGGCCTCCTTTCCCTAGCGCACAGAGATTCCCTGCATGGTCGTGGCGTTCTGTGGGTCCGAAAAGCTCCCGATTCCCTGACCTAGGCTGAGAGCAAGGCTCTCAGCCTAGGTCAGGGAATCGGCTGTCTTCAGAAAATGGGTCAGTTTTATCCCATCCACAAAGGCGGCTGAGGCACGGCCATATGCCTGCCCGAGTCGCTGTTGCTCAAATTGAGCAATTTTTTCGGGTTCACCCCCTCACGTACAAGTGTTGAGCCTACTGGAATGGGGATGTCTGAAATGTGAGGGAGCAGGGCCCGGAGGGTGTGTTTCTCTGGGAATAAGAGAGCTCCAGAAAGTATCCTTTAATTGGCTGAAGGAGGAGGGCCTCCACGAGTGCCGGGCCAGCTGACAGACCAGGTGAGGCTGCCTCACACATCGAACATTCGGACATTTGACAATCGTCGAGAACGCCTGAGTCCACTCGCGTGGACTGCCCACTTTCCCCTGTCCCTGGTGATGATGAGGTGTCCCCTTTTCTCAACCGTGCAGGGATGCTGGTCCAGCTTTCTTGACAGAGAGGCTGACAACTCCAGGACTTCTAAGGAGCGGTGCTTTGCTTCCACCCAATGACACAGGCGGCAGGAGTCTTGCTTCTGGGTGGAACGCCACTCACATAGGTTCTTCAATTCCTTCTGGACGTGTTTGGAATAGGATTTGAATCAGAATAAAATTCCCAGGTACACATGACAGGTGCTGGGCAAGGAGGCCGTCACTCTTCAGTAACCTGTGTTGAGCACATTGACGTCCCCCCGCCCCCACAAGGAAAAGAAAGTATTTTACTTCTTTAAATGTGAGAGAGAAACAGACAGAGATAGGGAGGAGAAAGGGAGAGATAGAGGGAACTGGCACACCGGGTGCCCTACCGCACATGAGCGCCCCCTTGTGCATCGGGCTCGCATGCGTCCCGGGGATTCGAACCGGGTTCCTTTGGCTTCCCAGCAAAAAGCTCTAACCGCCAGGCCATCTCCCGGTTCCCACAGTGCCCGTGCCTGGTCTTCTTTCCCTTGCTGTTTTCCAGCTATTCCTGAGCTCCAGTAGCGGCTGAACTGGAATTCAGGACGTAGCCTGAACTTGTCATCATTGTGAGGAGCAAGTGAGGCCACAGCAAAGTATAACTGTGTTCCCAGTGGAGCCTGTGTTACGTACTTACCGTATTTTCCTTGATGTGTGTGAACGTTGCTCAGTGAACCAGGGGCACGTCCGTGATTTTCCAATACTTACCCTTTTGGTCCTTCATTCCACCTGCACCCACTGTCGGGTCACGATGGCTCTCGAGAGCCTGCGAATGCGTGAACAAACCCTCAGAGTACACGTTGGGAACCCGACACTCCTAAGTCTTCCTGGCCTGGCTTCAGCAATTTTGCCCTGGGCCTATAAGGCATGAAGAATGTGCATACTTGCATACGGGTTTTACTCATATTCTGTTTGCCCTCTCGAACTAGGGACACTTCTGTGTGTCTGCTGCCTCAAACAGACGTCAGTCGTCCGGCTAGAAAGGGGCTCAGGACTCATAGGGAGTGTCTCACTTCACCTGTAAGCTCTGCATGTCCCATGCGCATGTGACCACTTAAGTCACGTGCGTGTCAGGGGCCTCCTTTCCCTAGCGCACAGAGATTCCCTGCATGGTCGTGGCATTCTCTGGGTCTGAAAAGCTCCCGATTCCCTAACCTTGGCTGAGAGCAAGGCTCTCAGCCAAGGTTAGGGAATCGGCTGTCTTCAGAAAATGGGTCAGTTTTATCCCATCCACAAAGGCGGCTGAGGCACGGCCATATGCCTGGCCGAGTCGCTGTTGCTCAAATTGAGCAATTTTTTCGGGTTCACCCCCTCACGTACAAGTGTTGAGCCTACTGGAATGGGGATGTCTGAAATGTGAGGGAGCAGGGCCCGAAGGGTGTGTTTCTCTGGGAATAAGAGAGCTCCAGAAAGTATCCTTTCATTGGCTGAAGGAGGAGGGCCTCCACGAGTGCCGGGCCAGCTGACGGACCAGGTGAGGCTGCCTCACACATCTAACATTCGGGCATTTTAAAATCGTCGAGAACGCCTGAGTCCACTCGCCTGGACTGCCCACTTTCCCCTGTCCCTGGTGACGATGAGGTGTCCCCTTTTCTAAACCGTGCAGGGATGCTGGTCCAGCTTTCTTGAGAGAGAGGCTGACAACTCCAGGACTTCTAAGGAGCGGTGCTTTGCTTCCACCCAATGTCACAGGCGGCAGCAGTCTTGCTTGTGGATGGAACACCACTCACATAGGTTCTTCAATTCCTTCTGGACGTGTTTGGAATAGGATTTGAATCAGAATAAAATTCCTAGGTACACATGACAGGTGCTGGGCAAGGAGGCCGTCACTCTTCAGTAACCTGTGTTGAGCACATTGACGTCCCCCCGCCCCCACAAGGAAAAGAAAGTATTTTACTTCTTTAAATGTGAGAGAGAAACAGACAGAGATAGGGAGGAGAAAGGGAGAGATAGAGGGAACTGGCACACCGGGCGCCCTACCGCACATGAGCGCCCCCTTGTGCATCGGGCTCGCATGCGTCCCGGGGATTTGAACCGGGTTCCTTTGGCTTCCCAGCAAAAAGCTCTAACCGCCAGGCCATCTCCCGATTCCCACAGTGCCCGTGCCTGGTCTTCTTTCCCTTGCTTTTCCCAGCTAATCCTGAGCTCCAGTAGCGGCTGAACTGGAACTCAGGACGTAGCCTGAATGTGTCATCATTGGGAGGAGCAAGTGAGGCCACAGCAAAGTATAACTGTGTTCCCAGTGGAGCCTGTGTTACGTACTTACCGTATTTTCCTTGATGTGTGTGAACGTTGCTCAGTGAACCAGGGGCACGTCCGTGATTTTCCAATACTTACCCTTTTGGTCCTTCATTCCACCTGCACCCACTGTCGGGTCACGATGGCTCTCGAGAGCCTGCGAATGCGTGAACAAACCCTCAGAGTACACGTTGGGAACCCGACACTCCTAAGTCGTCCTGGCCTGGCTTCAGCAATTTTGCCCTGGGCCTATAAGGCATGAAGAATGTGCATACTTGCATACGGGTTTTACTCATATTCTGTTTGCCCTCTCGAACTAGGGACACTTCTGTGTGTCTGCTGCCTCAAACAGACGTCAGTCGTCCGGCTAGAAAGGGGCTCAGGACTCATAGGGAGTGTCTCACTTCACCTGTAAGCTCTGCATGTCCCATGCGCATGTGACCACTTAAGTCACGTGCGTGTCAGGGGCCTCCTTTCCCTAGCGCACAGAGATTCCCTGCATGGTCGTGGCATTCTCTGGGTCTGAAAAGCTCCCGATTCCCTAACCTTGGCTGAGAGCAAGGCTCTCAGCCAAGGTTAGGGAATCGGCTGTCTTCAGAAAATGGGTCAGTTTTATCCCATCCACAAAGGCGGCTGAGGCACGGCCATATGCCTGGCCGAGTCGCTGTTGCTCAAATTGAGCAATTTTTTCGGGTTCACCCCCTCACGTACAAGTGTTGAGCCTACTGGAATGGGGATGTCTGAAATGTGAGGGAGCAGGGCCCGAAGGGTGTGTTTCTCTGGGAATAAGAGAGCTCCAGAAAGTATCCTTTCATTGGCTGAAGGAGGAGGGCCTCCACGAGTGCCGGGCCAGCTGACGGACCAGGTGAGGCTGCCTCACACATCAAACATTCGGGCATTTTAAAATCGTCGAGAACGCCTGAGTCCACTCGCCTGGACTGCCCACTTTCCCCTGTCCCTGGTGACGATGAGGTGTCCCCTTTTCTAAACCGTGCAGGGATGCTGGTCCAGCTTTCTTGAGAGAGAGGCTGACAACTCCAGGACTTCTAAGGAGCGGTGCTTTGCTTCCACCCAATGTCACAGGCGGCAGCAGTCTTGCTTGTGGATGGAACACCACTCACATAGGTTCTTCAATTCCTTCTGGACGTGTTTGGAATGGGATTTGAATCAGAATAAAATTCCTAGGTACACATGACAGGTGCTGGGCAAGGAGGCCGTCACTCTTCAGTAACCTGTGTTGAGCACATTGACGTCCCCCCGCCCCCACAAGGAAAAGAAAGTATTTTACTTCTTTAAATGTGAGAGAGAAACAGACAGAGATAGGGAGGAGAAAGGGAGAGATAGAGGGAACTGGCACACCGGGCGCCCTACCGCACATGAGCGCCCCCTTGTGCATCGGGCTCGCATGCGTCCCGGGGATTCGAACCGGGTTCCTTTGGCTTCCCAGCAAAAAGCTCTAACCGCCAGGCCATCTCCCGGTTCCCACAGTGCCCGTGCCTGGTCTTCTTTGCCTTGCTTTTCCCAGCTAATCCTGAGCTCCAGTAGCGGCTGAACTGGAACTCAGGACGTAGCCTGAATGTGTCATCATTGGGAGGAGCAAGTGAGGCCACAGCAAAGTATAACTGTGTTCCCAGTGGAGCCTGTGTTACGTACTTACCGTATTTTCCTTGATGTGTGTGAACGTTGCTCAGTGAACCAGGGGCACGTCCGTGATTTTCCAATACTTACCCTTTTGGTCCTTCATTCCACCTGCACCCACTGTCGGGTCACGATGGCTCTCGAGAGCCTGCGAATGCGTGAACAAACCCTCAGAGTACACGTTGGGAACCCGACACTCCTAAGTCGTCCTGGCCTGGCTTCAGCAATTTTGCCCTGGGCCTATAAGGCATGAAGAATGTGCATACTTGCATACGGGTTTTACTCATATTCTGTTTGCCCTCTCGAACTAGGGACACTTCTGTGTGTCTGCTGCCTCAAACAGACGTCAGTCGTCCGGCTAGAAAGGGGCTCAGGACTCATAGGGAGTGTCTCACTTCACCTGTAAGCTCTGCATGTCCCATGCGCATGTGACCACTTAAGTCACGTGCGTGTCAGGGGCCTCCTTTCCCTAGCGCACAGAGATTCCCTGCATGGTCGTGGCATTCTCTGGGTCTGAAAAGCTCCCGATTCCCTAACCTTGGCTGAGAGCAAGGCTCTCAGCCAAGGTTAGGGAATCGGCTGTCTTCAGAAAATGGGTCAGTTTTATCCCATCCACAAAGGCGGCTGAGGCACGGCCATATGCCTGGCCGAGTCGCTGTTGCTCAAATTGAGCAATTTTTTCGGGTTCACCCCCTCACGTACAAGTGTTGAGCCTACTGGAATGGGGATGTCTGAAATGTGAGGGAGCAGGGCCCGAAGGGTGTGTTTCTCTGGGAATAAGAGAGCTCCAGAAAGTATCCTTTCATTGGCTGAAGGAGGAGGGCCTCCACGAGTGCCGGGCCAGCTGACGGACCAGGTGAGGCTGCCTCACACATCAAACATTCGGGCATTTTAAAATCGTCGAGAACGCCTGAGTCCACTCGCCTGGACTGCCCACTTTCCCCTGTCCCTGGTGACGATGAGGTGTCCCCTTTTCTAAACCGTGCAGGGATGCTGGTCCAGCTTTCTTGAGAGAGAGGCTGACAACTCCAGGACTTCTAAGGAGCGGTGCTTTGCTTCCACCCAATGTCACAGGCGGCAGCAGTCTTGCTTGTGGATGGAACACCACTCACATAGGTTCTTCAATTCCTTCTGGACGTGTTTGGAATGGGATTTGAATCAGAATAAAATTCCTAGGTACACATGACAGGTGCTGGGCAAGGAGGCCGTCACTCTTCAGTAACCTGTGTTGAGCACATTGACGTCCCCCCGCCCCCACAAGGAAAAGAAAGTATTTTACTTCTTTAAATGTGAGAGAGAAACAGACAGAGATAGGGAGGAGAAAGGGAGAGATAGAGGGAACTGGCACACCGGGCGCCCTACCGCACATGAGCGCCCCCTTGTGCATCGGGCTCGCATGCGTCCCGGGGATTCGAACCGGGTTCCTTTGGCTTCCCAGCAAAAAGCTCTAACCGCCAGGCCATCTCCCGGTTCCCACAGTGCCCGTGCCTGGTCTTCTTTGCCTTGCTTTTCCCAGCTAATCCTGAGCTCCAGTAGCGGCTGAACTGGAACTCAGGACGTAGCCTGAATGTGTCATCATTGGGAGGAGCAAGTGAGGCCACAGCAAAGTATAACTGTGTTCCCAGTGGAGCCTGTGTTACGTACTTACCGTATTTTCCTTGATGTGTGTGAACGTTGCTCAGTGAACCAGGGGCACGTCCGTGATTTTCCAATACTTACCCTTTTGGTCCTTCATTCCACCTGCACCCACTGTCGGGTCACGATGGCTCTCGAGAGCCTGCGAATGCGTGAACAAACCCTCAGAGTACACGTTGGGAACCCGACACTCCTAAGTCGTCCTGGCCTGGCTTCAGCAATTTTGCCCTGGGCCTATAAGGCATGAAGAATGTGCATACTTGCATACGGGTTTTACTCATATTCTGTTTGCCCTCTCGAACTAGGGACACTTCTGTGTGTCTGCTGCCTCAAACAGACGTCAGTCGTCCGGCTAGAAAGGGGCTCAGGACTCATAGGGAGTGTCTCACTTCACCTGTAAGCTCTGCATGTCCCATGCGCATGTGACCACTTAAGTCACGTGCGTGTCAGGGGCCTCCTTTCCCTAGCGCACAGAGATTCCCTGCATGGTCGTGGCATTCTCTGGGTCTGAAAAGCTCCCGATTCCCTAACCTTGGCTGAGAGCAAGGCTCTCAGCCAAGGTTAGGGAATCGGCTGTCTTCAGAAAATGGGTCAGTTTTATCCCATCCACAAAGGCGGCTGAGGCACGGCCATATGCCTGGCCGAGTCGCTGTTGCTCAAATTGAGCAATTTTTTCGGGTTCACCCCCTCACGTACAAGTGTTGAGCCTACTGGAATGGGGATGTCTGAAATGTGAGGGAGCAGGGCCCGAAGGGTGTGTTTCTCTGGGAATAAGAGAGCTCCAGAAAGTATCCTTTCATTGGCTGAAGGAGGAGGGCCTCCACGAGTGCCGGGCCAGCTGACGGACCAGGTGAGGCTGCCTCACACATCAAACATTCGGGCATTTTAAAATCGTCGAGAACGCCTGAGTCCACTCGCCTGGACTGCCCACTTTCCCCTGTCCCTGGTGACGATGAGGTGTCCCCTTTTCTAAACCGTGCAGGGATGCTGGTCCAGCTTTCTTGAGAGAGAGGCTGACAACTCCAGGACTTCTAAGGAGCGGTGCTTTGCTTCCACCCAATGTCACAGGCGGCAGCAGTCTTGCTTGTGGATGGAACACCACTCACATAGGTTCTTCAATTCCTTCTGGACGTGTTTGGAATGGGATTTGAATCAGAATAAAATTCCTAGGTACACATGACAGGTGCTGGGCAAGGAGGCCGTCACTCTTCAGTAACCTGTGTTGAGCACATTGACGTCCCCCCGCCCCCACAAGGAAAAGAAAGTATTTTACTTCTTTAAATGTGAGAGAGAAACAGACAGAGATAGGGAGGAGAAAGGGAGAGATAGAGGGAACTGGCACACCGGGCGCCCTACCGCACATGAGCGCCCCCTTGTGCATCGGGCTCGCATGCGTCCCGGGGATTCGAACCGGGTTCCTTTGGCTTCCCAGCAAAAAGCTCTAACCGCCAGGCCATCTCCCGGTTCCCACAGTGCCCGTGCCTGGTCTTCTTTCCCTTGCTTTTCCCAGCTAATCCTGAGCTCCAGTAGCGGCTGAACTGGAACTCAGGACGTAGCCTGAATGTGTCATCATTGGGAGGAGCAAGTGAGGCCACAGCAAAGTATAACTGTGTTCCCAGTGGAGCCTGTGTTACGTACTTACCGTATTTTCCTTGATGTGTGTGAACGTTGCTCAGTGAACCAGGGGCACGTCCGTGATTTTCCAATACTTACCCTTTTGGTCCTTCATTCCACCTGCACCCACTGTCGGGTCACGATGGCTCTCGAGAGCCTGCGAATGCGTGAACAAACCCTCAGAGTACACGTTGGGAACCCGACACTCCTAAGTCGTCCTGGCCTGGCTTCAGCAATTTTGCCCTGGGCCTATAAGGCATGAAGAATGTGCATACTTGCATACGGGTTTTACTCATATTCTGTTTGCCCTCTCGAACTAGGGACACTTCTGTGTGTCTGCTGCCTCAAACAGACGTCAGTCGTCCGGCTAGAAAGGGGCTCAGGACTCATAGGGAGTGTCTCACTTCACCTGTAAGCTCTGCATGTCCCATGCGCATGTGACCACTTAAGTCACGTGCGTGTCAGGGGCCTCCTTTCCCTAGCGCACAGAGATTCCCTGCATGGTCGTGGCATTCTCTGGGTCTGAAAAGCTCCCGATTCCCTAACCTTGGCTGAGAGCAAGGCTCTCAGCCAAGGTTAGGGAATCGGCTGTCTTCAGAAAATGGGTCAGTTTTATCCCATCCACAAAGGCGGCTGAGGCACGGCCATATGCCTGGCCGAGTCGCTGTTGCTCAAATTGAGCAATTTTTTCGGGTTCACCCCCTCACGTACAAGTGTTGAGCCTACTGGAATGGGGATGTCTGAAATGTGAGGGAGCAGGGCCCGAAGGGTGTGTTTCTCTGGGAATAAGAGAGCTCCAGAAAGTATCCTTTCATTGGCTGAAGGAGGAGGGCCTCCACGAGTGCCGGGCCAGCTGACGGACCAGGTGAGGCTGCCTCACACATCTAACATTCGGGCATTTTAAAATCGTCGAGAACGCCTGAGTCCACTCGCCTGGACTGCCCACTTTCCCCTGTCCCTGGTGACGATGAGGTGTCCCCTTTTCTAAACCGTGCAGGGATGCTGGTCCAGCTTTCTTGAGAGAGAGGCTGACAACTCCAGGACTTCTAAGGAGCGGTGCTTTGCTTCCACCCAATGTCACAGGCGGCAGCAGTCTTGCTTGTGGATGGAACACCACTCACATAGGTTCTTCAATTCCTTCTGGACGTGTTTGGAATGGGATTTGAATCAGAATAAAATTCCTAGGTACACATGACAGGTGCTGGGCAAGGAGGCCGTCACTCTTCAGTAACCTGTGTTGAGCACATTGACGTCCCCCCGCCCCCACAAGGAAAAGAAAGTATTTTACTTCTTTAAATGTGAGAGAGAAACAGACAGAGATAGGGAGGAGAAAGGGAGAGATAGAGGGAACTGGCACACCGGGCGCCCTACCGCACATGAGCGCCCCCTTGTGCATCGGGCTCGCATGCGTCCCGGGGAGTCGAACCGGGTTCCTTTGGCTTCCCAGCAAAAAGCTCTAACCGCCAGGCCATCTCCCGGTTCCCACAGTGCCCGTGCCTGGTCTTCTTTGCCTTGCTTTTCCCAGCTAATCCTGAGCTCCAGTAGCGGCTGAACTGGAACTCAGGACGTAGCCTGAATGTGTCATCATTGGGAGGAGCAAGTGAGGCCACAGCAAAGTATAACTGTGTTCCCAGTGGAGCCTGTGTTACGTACTTACCGTATTTTCCTTGATGTGTGTGAACGTTGCTCAGTGAACCAGGGGCACGTCCGTGATTTTCCAATACTTACCCTTTTGGTCCTTCATTCCACCTGCACCCACTGTCGGGTCACGATGGCTCTCGAGAGCCTGCGAATGCGTGAACAAACCCTCAGAGTACACGTTGGGAACCCGACACTCCTAAGTCGTCCTGGCCTGGCTTCAGCAATTTTGCCCTGGGCCTATAAGGCATGAAGAATGTGCATACTTGCATACGGGTTTTACTCATATTCTGTTTGCCCTCTCGAACTAGGGACACTTCTGTGTGTCTGCTGCCTCAAACAGACGTCAGTCGTCCGGCTAGAAAGGGGCTCAGGACTCATAGGGAGTGTCTCACTTCACCTGTAAGCTCTGCATGTCCCATGCGCATGTGACCACTTAAGTCACGTGCGTGTCAGGGGCCTCCTTTCCCTAGCGCACAGAGATTCCCTGCATGGTCGTGGCATTCTCTGGGTCTGAAAAGCTCCCGATTCCCTAACCTTGGCTGAGAGCAAGGCTCTCAGCCAAGGTTAGGGAATCGGCTGTCTTCAGAAAATGGGTCAGTTTTATCCCATCCACAAAGGCGGCTGAGGCACGGCCATATGCCTGGCCGAGTCGCTGTTGCTCAAATTGAGCAATTTTTTCGGGTTCACCCCCTCACGTACAAGTGTTGAGCCTACTGGAATGGGGATGTCTGAAATGTGAGGGAGCAGGGCCCGAAGGGTGTGTTTCTCTGGGAATAAGAGAGCTCCAGAAAGTATCCTTTCATTGGCTGAAGGAGGAGGGCCTCCACGAGTGCCGGGCCAGCTGACGGACCAGGTGAGGCTGCCTCACACATCAAACATTCGGGCATTTTAAAATCGTCGAGAACGCCTGAGTCCACTCGCCTGGACTGCCCACTTTCCCCTGTCCCTGGTGACGATGAGGTGTCCCCTTTTCTAAACCGTGCAGGGATGCTGGTCCAGCTTTCTTGAGAGAGAGGCTGACAACTCCAGGACTTCTAAGGAGCGGTGCTTTGCTTCCACCCAATGTCACAGGCGGCAGCAGTCTTGCTTGTGGATGGAACACCACTCACATAGGTTCTTCAATTCCTTCTGGACGTGTTTGGAATGGGATTTGAATCAGAATAAAATTCCTAGGTACACATGACAGGTGCTGGGCAAGGAGGCCGTCACTCTTCAGTAACCTGTGTTGAGCACATTGACGTCCCCCCGCCCCCACAAGGAAAAGAAAGTATTTTACTTCTTTAAATGTGAGAGAGAAACAGACAGAGATAGGGAGGAGAAAGGGAGAGATAGAGGGAACTGGCACACCGGGCGCCCTACCGCACATGAGCGCCCCCTTGTGCATCGGGCTCGCATGCGTCCCGGGGATTCGAACCGGGTTCCTTTGGCTTCCCAGCAAAAAGCTCTAACCGCCAGGCCATCTCCCGGTTCCCACAGTGCCCGTGCCTGGTCTTCTTTGCCTTGCTTTTCCCAGCTAATCCTGAGCTCCAGTAGCGGCTGAACTGGAACTCAGGACGTAGCCTGAATGTGTCATCATTGGGAGGAGCAAGTGAGGCCACAGCAAAGTATAACTGTGTTCCCAGTGGAGCCTGTGTTACGTACTTACCGTATTTTCCTTGATGTGTGTGAACGTTGCTCAGTGAACCAGGGGCACGTCCGTGATTTTCCAATACTTACCCTTTTGGTCCTTCATTCCACCTGCACCCACTGTCGGGTCACGATGGCTCTCGAGAGCCTGCGAATGCGTGAACAAACCCTCAGAGTACACGTTGGGAACCCGACACTCCTAAGTCGTCCTGGCCTGGCTTCAGCAATTTTGCCCTGGGCCTATAAGGCATGAAGAATGTGCATACTTGCATACGGGTTTTACTCATATTCTGTTTGCCCTCTCGAACTAGGGACACTTCTGTGTGTCTGCTGCCTCAAACAGACGTCAGTCGTCCGGCTAGAAAGGGGCTCAGGACTCATAGGGAGTGTCTCACTTCACCTGTAAGCTCTGCATGTCCCATGCGCATGTGACCACTTAAGTCACGTGCGTGTCAGGGGCCTCCTTTCCCTAGCGCACAGAGATTCCCTGCATGGTCGTGGCATTCTCTGGGTCTGAAAAGCTCCCGATTCCCTAACCTTGGCTGAGAGCAAGGCTCTCAGCCAAGGTTAGGGAATCGGCTGTCTTCAGAAAATGGGTCAGTTTTATCCCATCCACAAAGGCGGCTGAGGCACGGCCATATGCCTGGCCGAGTCGCTGTTGCTCAAATTGAGCAATTTTTTCGGGTTCACCCCCTCACGTACAAGTGTTGAGCCTACTGGAATGGGGATGTCTGAAATGTGAGGGAGCAGGGCCCGAAGGGTGTGTTTCTCTGGGAATAAGAGAGCTCCAGAAAGTATCCTTTCATTGGCTGAAGGAGGAGGGCCTCCACGAGTGCCGGGCCAGCTGACGGACCAGGTGAGGCTGCCTCACACATCAAACATTCGGGCATTTTAAAATCGTCGAGAACGCCTGAGTCCACTCGCCTGGACTGCCCACTTTCCCCTGTCCCTGGTGACGATGAGGTGTCCCCTTTTCTAAACCGTGCAGGGATGCTGGTCCAGCTTTCTTGAGAGAGAGGCTGACAACTCCAGGACTTCTAAGGAGCGGTGCTTTGCTTCCACCCAATGTCACAGGCGGCAGCAGTCTTGCTTGTGGATGGAACACCACTCACATAGGTTCTTCAATTCCTTCTGGACGTGTTTGGAATGGAGTTTGAATCAGAATAAAATTCCTAGGTACACATGACAGGTGCTGGGCAAGGAGGCCGTCACTCTTCAGTAACCTGTGTTGAGCACATTGACGTCCCCCCGCCCCCACAAGGAAAAGAAAGTATTTTACTTCTTTAAATGTGAGAGAGAAACAGACAGAGATAGGGAGGAGAAAGGGAGAGATAGAGGGAACTGGCACACCGGGCGCCCTACCGCACATGAGCGCCCCCTTGTGCATCGGGCTCGCATGCGTCCCGGGGATTCGAACCGGGTTCCTTTGGCTTCCCAGCAAAAAGCTCTAACCGCCAGGCCATCTCCCGGTTCCCACAGTGCCCGTGCCTGGTCTTCTTTGCCTTGCTTTTCCCAGCTAATCCTGAGCTCCAGTAGCGGCTGAACTGGAACTCAGGACGTAGCCTGAATGTGTCATCATTGGGAGGAGCAAGTGAGGCCACAGCAAAGTATAACTGTGTTCCCAGTGGAGCCTGTGTTACGTACTTACCGTATTTTCCTTGATGTGTGTGAACGTTGCTCAGTGAACCAGGGGCACGTCCGTGATTTTCCAATACTTACCCTTTTGGTCCTTCATTCCACCTGCACCCACTGTCGGGTCACGATGGCTCTCGAGAGCCTGCGAATGCGTGAACAAACCCTCAGAGTACACGTTGGGAACCCGACACTCCTAAGTCGTCCTGGCCTGGCTTCAGCAATTTTGCCCTGGGCCTATAAGGCATGAAGAATGTGCATACTTGCATACGGGTTTTACTCATATTCTGTTTGCCCTCTCGAACTAGGGACACTTCTGTGTGTCTGCTGCCTCAAACAGACGTCAGTCGTCCGGCTAGAAAGGGGCTCAGGACTCATAGGGAGTGTCTCACTTCACCTGTAAGCTCTGCATGTCCCATGCGCATGTGACCACTTAAGTCACGTGCGTGTCAGGGGCCTCCTTTCCCTAGCGCACAGAGATTCCCTGCATGGTCGTGGCATTCTCTGGGTCTGAAAAGCTCCCGATTCCCTAACCTTGGCTGAGAGCAAGGCTCTCAGCCAAGGTTAGGGAATCGGCTGTCTTCAGAAAATGGGTCAGTTTTATCCCATCCACAAAGGCGGCTGAGGCACGGCCATATGCCTGGCCGAGTCGCTGTTGCTCAAATTGAGCAATTTTTTCGGGTTCACCCCCTCACGTACAAGTGTTGAGCCTACTGGAATGGGGATGTCTGAAATGTGAGGGAGCAGGGCCCGAAGGGTGTGTTTCTCTGGGAATAAGAGAGCTCCAGAAAGTATCCTTTCATTGGCTGAAGGAGGAGGGCCTCCACGAGTGCCGGGCCAGCTGACGGACCAGGTGAGGCTGCCTCACACATCAAACATTCGGGCATTTTAAAATCGTCGAGAACGCCTGAGTCCACTCGCCTGGACTGCCCACTTTCCCCTGTCCCTGGTGACGATGAGGTGTCCCCTTTTCTAAACCGTGCAGGGATGCTGGTCCAGCTTTCTTGAGAGAGAGGCTGACAACTCCAGGACTTCTAAGGAGCGGTGCTTTGCTTCCACCCAATGTCACAGGCGGCAGCAGTCTTGCTTGTGGATGGAACACCACTCACATAGGTTCTTCAATTCCTTCTGGACGTGTTTGGAATGGGATTTGAATCAGAATAAAATTCCTAGGTACACATGACAGGTGCTGGGCAAGGAGGCCGTCACTCTTCAGTAACCTGTGTTGAGCACATTGACGTCCCCCCGCCCCCACAAGGAAAAGAAAGTATTTTACTTCTTTAAATGTGAGAGAGAAACAGACAGAGATAGGGAGGAGAAAGGGAGAGATAGAGGGAACTGGCACACCGGGCGCCCTACCGCACATGAGCGCCCCCTTGTGCATCGGGCTCGCATGCGTCCCGGGGATTCGAACCGGGTTCCTTTGGCTTCCCAGCAAAAAGCTCTAACCGCCAGGCCATCTCCCGGTTCCCACAGTGCCCGTGCCTGGTCTTCTTTGCCTTGCTTTTCCCAGCTAATCCTGAGCTCCAGTAGCGGCTGAACTGGAACTCAGGACGTAGCCTGAATGTGTCATCATTGGGAGGAGCAAGTGAGGCCACAGCAAAGTATAACTGTGTTCCCAGTGGAGCCTGTGTTACGTACTTACCGTATTTTCCTTGATGTGTGTGAACGTTGCTCAGTGAACCAGGGGCACGTCCGTGATTTTCCAATACTTACCCTTTTGGTCCTTCATTCCACCTGCACCCACTGTCGGGTCACGATGGCTCTCGAGAGCCTGCGAATGCGTGAACAAACCCTCAGAGTACACGTTGGGAACCCGACACTCCTAAGTCGTCCTGGCCTGGCTTCAGCAATTTTGCCCTGGGCCTATAAGGCATGAAGAATGTGCATACTTGCATACGGGTTTTACTCATATTCTGTTTGCCCTCTCGAACTAGGGACACTTCTGTGTGTCTGCTGCCTCAAACAGACGTCAGTCGTCCGGCTAGAAAGGGGCTCAGGACTCATAGGGAGTGTCTCACTTCACCTGTAAGCTCTGCATGTCCCATGCGCATGTGACCACTTAAGTCACGTGCGTGTCAGGGGCCTCCTTTCCCTAGCGCACAGAGATTCCCTGCATGGTCGTGGCATTCTCTGGGTCTGAAAAGCTCCCGATTCCCTAACCTTGGCTGAGAGCAAGGCTCTCAGCCAAGGTTAGGGAATCGGCTGTCTTCAGAAAATGGGTCAGTTTTATCCCATCCACAAAGGCGGCTGAGGCACGGCCATATGCCTGGCCGAGTCGCTGTTGCTCAAATTGAGCAATTTTTTCGGGTTCACCCCCTCACGTACAAGTGTTGAGCCTACTGGAATGGGGATGTCTGAAATGTGAGGGAGCAGGGCCCGAAGGGTGTGTTTCTCTGGGAATAAGAGAGCTCCAGAAAGTATCCTTTCATTGGCTGAAGGAGGAGGGCCTCCACGAGTGCCGGGCCAGCTGACGGACCAGGTGAGGCTGCCTCACACATCTAACATTCGGGCATTTTAAAATCGTCGAGAACGCCTGAGTCCACTCGCCTGGACTGCCCACTTTCCCCTGTCCCTGGTGACGATGAGGTGTCCCCTTTTCTAAACCGTGCAGGGATGCTGGTCCAGCTTTCTTGAGAGAGAGGCTGACAACTCCAGGACTTCTAAGGAGCGGTGCTTTGCTTCCACCCAATGTCACAGGCGGCAGCAGTCTTGCTTGTGGATGGAACACCACTCACATAGGTTCTTCAATTCCTTCTGGACGTGTTTGGAATGGGATTTGAATCAGAATAAAATTCCTAGGTACACATGACAGGTGCTGGGCAAGGAGGCCGTCACTCTTCAGTAACCTGTGTTGAGCACATTGACGTCCCCCCGCCCCCACAAGGAAAAGAAAGTATTTTACTTCTTTAAATGTGAGAGAGAAACAGACAGAGATAGGGAGGAGAAAGGGAGAGATAGAGGGAACTGGCACACCGGGCGCCCTACCGCACATGAGCGCCCCCTTGTGCATCGGGCTCGCATGCGTCCCGGGGATTCGAACCGGGTTCCTTTGGCTTCCCAGCAAAAAGCTCTAACCGCCAGGCCATCTCCCGGTTCCCACAGTGCCCGTGCCTGGTCTTCTTTGCCTTGCTTTTCCCAGCTAATCCTGAGCTCCAGTAGCGGCTGAACTGGAACTCAGGACGTAGCCTGAATGTGTCATCATTGGGAGGAGCAAGTGAGGCCACAGCAAAGTATAACTGTGTTCCCAGTGGAGCCTGTGTTACGTACTTACCGTATTTTCCTTGATGTGTGTGAACGTTGCTCAGTGAACCAGGGGCACGTCCGTGATTTTCCAATACTTACCCTTTTGGTCCTTCATTCCACCTGCACCCACTGTCGGGTCACGATGGCTCTCGAGAGCCTGCGAATGCGTGAACAAACCCTCAGAGTACACGTTGGGAACCCGACACTCCTAAGTCGTCCTGGCCTGGCTTCAGCAATTTTGCCCTGGGCCTATAAGGCATGAAGAATGTGCATACTTGCATACGGGTTTTACTCATATTCTGTTTGCCCTCTCGAACTAGGGACACTTCTGTGTGTCTGCTGCCTCAAACAGACGTCAGTCGTCCGGCTAGAAAGGGGCTCAGGACTCATAGGGAGTGTCTCACTTCACCTGTAAGCTCTGCATGTCCCATGCGCATGTGACCACTTAAGTCACGTGCGTGTCAGGGGCCTCCTTTCCCTAGCGCACAGAGATTCCCTGCATGGTCGTGGCATTCTCTGGGTCTGAAAAGCTCCCGATTCCCTAACCTTGGCTGAGAGCAAGGCTCTCAGCCAAGGTTAGGGAATCGGCTGTCTTCAGAAAATGGGTCAGTTTTATCCCATCCACAAAGGCGGCTGAGGCACGGCCATATGCCTGGCCGAGTCGCTGTTGCTCAAATTGAGCAATTTTTTCGGGTTCACCCCCTCACGTACAAGTGTTGAGCCTACTGGAATGGGGATGTCTGAAATGTGAGGGAGCAGGGCCCGAAGGGTGTGTTTCTCTGGGAATAAGAGAGCTCCAGAAAGTATCCTTTCATTGGCTGAAGGAGGAGGGCCTCCACGAGTGCCGGGCCAGCTGACGGACCAGGTGAGGCTGCCTCACACATCTAACAATCGGGCATTTTAAAATCGTCGAGAACGCCTGAGTCCACTCGCCTGGACTGCCCACTTTCCCCTGTCCCTGGTGACGATGAGGTGTCCCCTTTTCTAAACCGTGCAGGGATGCTGGTCCAGCTTTCTTGAGAGAGAGGCTGACAACTCCAGGACTTCTAAGGAGCGGTGCTTTGCTTCCACCCAATGTCACAGGCGGCAGCAGTCTTGCTTGTGGATGGAACACCACTCACATAGGTTCTTCAATTCCTTCTGGACGTGTTTGGAATGGGATTTGAATCAGAATAAAATTCCTAGGTACACATGACAGGTGCTGGGCAAGGAGGCCGTCACTCTTCAGTAACCTGTGTTGAGCACATTGACGTCCCCCCGCCCCCACAAGGAAAAGAAAGTATTTTACTTCTTTAAATGTGAGAGAGAAACAGACAGAGATAGGGAGGAGAAAGGGAGAGATAGAGGGAACTGGCACACCGGGCGCCCTACCGCACATGAGCGCCCCCTTGTGCATCGGGCTCGCATGCGTCCCGGGGATTCGAACCGGGTTCCTTTGGCTTCCCAGCAAAAAGCTCTAACCGCCAGGCCATCTCCCGGTTCCCACAGTGCCCGTGCCTGGTCTTCTTTGCCTTGCTTTTCCCAGCTAATCCTGAGCTCCAGTAGCGGCTGAACTGGAACTCAGGACGTAGCCTGAATGTGTCATCATTGGGAGGAGCAAGTGAGGCCACAGCAAAGTATAACTGTGTTCCCAGTGGAGCCTGTGTTACGTACTTACCGTATTTTCCTTGATGTGTGTGAACGTTGCTCAGTGAACCAGGGGCACGTCCGTGATTTTCCAATACTTACCCTTTTGGTCCTTCATTCCACCTGCACCCACTGTCGGGTCACGATGGCTCTCGAGAGCCTGCGAATGCGTGAACAAACCCTCAGAGTACACGTTGGGAACCCGACACTCCTAAGTCGTCCTGGCCTGGCTTCAGCAATTTTGCCCTGGGCCTATAAGGCATGAAGAATGTGCATACTTGCATACGGGTTTTACTCATATTCTGTTTGCCCTCTCGAACTAGGGACACTTCTGTGTGTCTGCTGCCTCAAACAGACGTCAGTCGTCCGGCTAGAAAGGGGCTCAGGACTCATAGGGAGTGTCTCACTTCACCTGTAAGCTCTGCATGTCCCATGCGCATGTGACCACTTAAGTCACGTGCGTGTCAGGGGCCTCCTTTCCCTAGCGCACAGAGATTCCCTGCATGGTCGTGGCATTCTCTGGGTCTGAAAAGCTCCCGATTCCCTAACCTTGGCTGAGAGCAAGGCTCTCAGCCAAGGTTAGGGAATCGGCTGTCTTCAGAAAATGGGTCAGTTTTATCCCATCCACAAAGGCGGCTGAGGCACGGCCATATGCCTGGCCGAGTCGCTGTTGCTCAAATTGAGCAATTTTTTCGGGTTCACCCCCTCACGTACAAGTGTTGAGCCTACTGGAATGGGGATGTCTGAAATGTGAGGGAGCAGGGCCCGAAGGGTGTGTTTCTCTGGGAATAAGAGAGCTCCAGAAAGTATCCTTTCATTGGCTGAAGGAGGAGGGCCTCCACGAGTGCCGGGCCAGCTGACGGACCAGGTGAGGCTGCCTCACACATCAAACAATCGGGCATTTTAAAATCGTCGAGAACGCCTGAGTCCACTCGCCTGGACTGCCCACTTTCCCCTGTCCCTGGTGACGATGAGGTGTCCCCTTTTCTAAACCGTGCAGGGATGCTGGTCCAGCTTTCTTGAGAGAGAGGCTGACAACTCCAGGACTTCTAAGGAGCGGTGCTTTGCTTCCACCCAATGTCACAGGCGGCAGCAGTCTTGCTTGTGGATGGAACACCACTCACATAGGTTCTTCAATTCCTTCTGGACGTGTTTGGAATGGGATTTGAATCAGAATAAAATTCCTAGGTACACATGACAGGTGCTGGGCAAGGAGGCCGTCACTCTTCAGTAACCTGTGTTGAGCACATTGACGTCCCCCCGCCCCCACAAGGAAAAGAAAGTATTTTACTTCTTTAAATGTGAGAGAGAAACAGACAGAGATAGGGAGGAGAAAGGGAGAGATAGAGGGAACTGGCACACCGGGCGCCCTACCGCACATGAGCGCCCCCTTGTGCATCGGGCTCGCATGCGTCCCGGGGAGTCGAACCGGGTTCCTTTGGCTTCCCAGCAAAAAGCTCTAACCGCCAGGCCATCTCCCGGTTCCCACAGTGCCCGTGCCTGGTCTTCTTTGCCTTGCTTTTCCCAGCTAATCCTGAGCTCCAGTAGCGGCTGAACTGGAACTCAGGACGTAGCCTGAATGTGTCATCATTGGGAGGAGCAAGTGAGGCCACAGCAAAGTATAACTGTGTTCCCAGTGGAGCCTGTGTTACGTACTTACCGTATTTTCCTTGATGTGTGTGAACGTTGCTCAGTGAACCAGGGGCACGTCCGTGATTTTCCAATACTTACCCTTTTGGTCCTTCATTCCACCTGCACCCACTGTCGGGTCACGATGGCTCTCGAGAGCCTGCGAATGCGTGAACAAACCCTCAGAGTACACGTTGGGAACCCGACACTCCTAAGTCGTCCTGGCCTGGCTTCAGCAATTTTGCCCTGGGCCTATAAGGCATGAAGAATGTGCATACTTGCATACGGGTTTTACTCATATTCTGTTTGCCCTCTCGAACTAGGGACACTTCTGTGTGTCTGCTGCCTCAAACAGACGTCAGTCGTCCGGCTAGAAAGGGGCTCAGGACTCATAGGGAGTGTCTCACTTCACCTGTAAGCTCTGCATGTCCCATGCGCATGTGACCACTTAAGTCACGTGCGTGTCAGGGGCCTCCTTTCCCTAGCGCACAGAGATTCCCTGCATGGTCGTGGCATTCTCTGGGTCTGAAAAGCTCCCGATTCCCTAACCTTGGCTGAGAGCAAGGCTCTCAGCCAAGGTTAGGGAATCGGCTGTCTTCAGAAAATGGGTCAGTTTTATCCCATCCACAAAGGCGGCTGAGGCACGGCCATATGCCTGGCCGAGTCGCTGTTGCTCAAATTGAGCAATTTTTTCGGGTTCACCCCCTCACGTACAAGTGTTGAGCCTACTGGAATGGGGATGTCTGAAATGTGAGGGAGCAGGGCCCGAAGGGTGTGTTTCTCTGGGAATAAGAGAGCTCCAGAAAGTATCCTTTCATTGGCTGAAGGAGGAGGGCCTCCACGAGTGCCGGGCCAGCTGACGGACCAGGTGAGGCTGCCTCACACATCTAACATTCGGGCATTTTAAAATCGTCGAGAACGCCTGAGTCCACTCGCCTGGACTGCCCACTTTCCCCTGTCCCTGGTGACGATGAGGTGTCCCCTTTTCTAAACCGTGCAGGGATGCTGGTCCAGCTTTCTTGAGAGAGAGGCTGACAACTCCAGGACTTCTAAGGAGCGGTGCTTTGCTTCCACCCAATGTCACAGGCGGCAGCAGTCTTGCTTGTGGATGGAACACCACTCACATAGGTTCTTCAATTCCTTCTGGACGTGTTTGGAATGGAGTTTGAATCAGAATAAAATTCCTAGGTACACATGACAGGTGCTGGGCAAGGAGGCCGTCACTCTTCAGTAACCTGTGTTGAGCACATTGACGTCCCCCCGCCCCCACAAGGAAAAGAAAGTATTTTACTTCTTTAAATGTGAGAGAGAAACAGACAGAGATAGGGAGGAGAAAGGGAGAGATAGAGGGAACTGGCACACCGGGCGCCCTACCGCACATGAGCGCCCCCTTGTGCATCGGGCTCGCATGCGTCCCGGGGATTCGAACCGGGTTCCTTTGGCTTCCCAGCAAAAAGCTCTAACCGCCAGGCCATCTCCCGGTTCCCACAGTGCCCGTGCCTGGTCTTCTTTGCCTTGCTTTTCCCAGCTAATCCTGAGCTCCAGTAGCGGCTGAACTGGAACTCAGGACGTAGCCTGAATGTGTCATCATTGGGAGGAGCAAGTGAGGCCACAGCAAAGTATAACTGTGTTCCCAGTGGAGCCTGTGTTACGTACTTACCGTATTTTCCTTGATGTGTGTGAACGTTGCTCAGTGAACCAGGGGCACGTCCGTGATTTTCCAATACTTACCCTTTTGGTCCTTCATTCCACCTGCACCCACTGTCGGGTCACGATGGCTCTCGAGAGCCTGCGAATGCGTGAACAAACCCTCAGAGTACACGTTGGGAACCCGACACTCCTAAGTCGTCCTGGCCTGGCTTCAGCAATTTTGCCCTGGGCCTATAAGGCATGAAGAATGTGCATACTTGCATACGGGTTTTACTCATATTCTGTTTGCCCTCTCGAACTAGGGACACTTCTGTGTGTCTGCTGCCTCAAACAGACGTCAGTCGTCCGGCTAGAAAGGGGCTCAGGACTCATAGGGAGTGTCTCACTTCACCTGTAAGCTCTGCATGTCCCATGCGCATGTGACCACTTAAGTCACGTGCGTGTCAGGGGCCTCCTTTCCCTAGCGCACAGAGATTCCCTGCATGGTCGTGGCATTCTCTGGGTCTGAAAAGCTCCCGATTCCCTAACCTTGGCTGAGAGCAAGGCTCTCAGCCAAGGTTAGGGAATCGGCTGTCTTCAGAAAATGGGTCAGTTTTATCCCATCCACAAAGGCGGCTGAGGCACGGCCATATGCCTGGCCGAGTCGCTGTTGCTCAAATTGAGCAATTTTTTCGGGTTCACCCCCTCACGTACAAGTGTTGAGCCTACTGGAATGGGGATGTCTGAAATGTGAGGGAGCAGGGCCCGAAGGGTGTGTTTCTCTGGGAATAAGAGAGCTCCAGAAAGTATCCTTTCATTGGCTGAAGGAGGAGGGCCTCCACGAGTGCCGGGCCAGCTGACGGACCAGGTGAGGCTGCCTCACACATCAAACATTCGGGCATTTTAAAATCGTCGAGAACGCCTGAGTCCACTCGCCTGGACTGCCCACTTTCCCCTGTCCCTGGTGACGATGAGGTGTCCCCTTTTCTAAACCGTGCAGGGATGCTGGTCCAGCTTTCTTGAGAGAGAGGCTGACAACTCCAGGACTTCTAAGGAGCGGTGCTTTGCTTCCACCCAATGTCACAGGCGGCAGCAGTCTTGCTTGTGGATGGAACACCACTCACATAGGTTCTTCAATTCCTTCTGGACGTGTTTGGAATGGAGTTTGAATCAGAATAAAATTCCTAGGTACACATGACAGGTGCTGGGCAAGGAGGCCGTCACTCTTCAGTAACCTGTGTTGAGCACATTGACGTCCCCCCGCCCCCACAAGGAAAAGAAAGTATTTTACTTCTTTAAATGTGAGAGAGAAACAGACAGAGATAGGGAGGAGAAAGGGAGAGATAGAGGGAACTGGCACACCGGGCGCCCTACCGCACATGAGCGCCCCCTTGTGCATCGGGCTCGCATGCGTCCCGGGGATTCGAACCGGGTTCCTTTGGCTTCCCAGCAAAAAGCTCTAACCGCCAGGCCATCTCCCGATTCCCACAGTGCCCGTGCCTGGTCTTCTTTCCCTTGCTTTTCCCAGCTAATCCTGAGCTCCAGTAGCGGCTGAACTGGAACTCAGGACGTAGCCTGAATGTGTCATCATTGGGAGGAGCAAGTGAGGCCACAGCAAAGTATAACTGTGTTCCCAGTGGAGCCTGTGTTACGTACTTACCGTATTTTCCTTGATGTGTGTGAACGTTGCTCAGTGAACCAGGGGCACGTCCGTGATTTTCCAATACTTACCCTTTTGGTCCTTCATTCCACCTGCACCCACTGTCGGGTCACGATGGCTCTCGAGAGCCTGCGAATGCGTGAACAAACCCTCAGAGTACACGTTGGGAACCCGACACTCCTAAGTCGTCCTGGCCTGGCTTCAGCAATTTTGCCCTGGGCCTATAAGGCATGAAGAATGTGCATACTTGCATACGGGTTTTACTCATATTCTGTTTGCCCTCTCGAACTAGGGACACTTCTGTGTGTCTGCTGCCTCAAACAGACGTCAGTCGTCCGGCTAGAAAGGGGCTCAGGACTCATAGGGAGTGTCTCACTTCACCTGTAAGCTCTGCATGTCCCATGCGCATGTGACCACTTAAGTCACGTGCGTGTCAGGGGCCTCCTTTCCCTAGCGCACAGAGATTCCCTGCATGGTCGTGGCATTCTCTGGGTCTGAAAAGCTCCCGATTCCCTAACCTTGGCTGAGAGCAAGGCTCTCAGCCAAGGTTAGGGAATCGGCTGTCTTCAGAAAATGGGTCAGTTTTATCCCATCCACAAAGGCGGCTGAGGCACGGCCATATGCCTGGCCGAGTCGCTGTTGCTCAAATTGAGCAATTTTTTCGGGTTCACCCCCTCACGTACAAGTGTTGAGCCTACTGGAATGGGGATGTCTGAAATGTGAGGGAGCAGGGCCCGAAGGGTGTGTTTCTCTGGGAATAAGAGAGCTCCAGAAAGTATCCTTTCATTGGCTGAAGGAGGAGGGCCTCCACGAGTGCCGGGCCAGCTGACGGACCAGGTGAGGCTGCCTCACACATCAAACATTCGGGCATTTTAAAATCGTCGAGAACGCCTGAGTCCACTCGCCTGGACTGCCCACTTTCCCCTGTCCCTGGTGACGATGAGGTGTCCCCTTTTCTAAACCGTGCAGGGATGCTGGTCCAGCTTTCTTGAGAGAGAGGCTGACAACTCCAGGACTTCTAAGGAGCGGTGCTTTGCTTCCACCCAATGTCACAGGCGGCAGCAGTCTTGCTTGTGGATGGAACACCACTCACATAGGTTCTTCAATTCCTTCTGGACGTGTTTGGAATGGGATTTGAATCAGAATAAAATTCCTAGGTACACATGACAGGTGCTGGGCAAGGAGGCCGTCACTCTTCAGTAACCTGTGTTGAGCACATTGACGTCCCCCCGCCCCCACAAGGAAAAGAAAGTATTTTACTTCTTTAAATGTGAGAGAGAAACAGACAGAGATAGGGAGGAGAAAGGGAGAGATAGAGGGAACTGGCACACCGGGCGCCCTACCGCACATGAGCGCCCCCTTGTGCATCGGGCTCGCATGCGTCCCGGGGATTCGAACCGGGTTCCTTTGGCTTCCCAGCAAAAAGCTCTAACCGCCAGGCCATCTCCCGGTTCCCACAGTGCCCGTGCCTGGTCTTCTTTGCCTTGCTTTTCCCAGCTAATCCTGAGCTCCAGTAGCGGCTGAACTGGAACTCAGGACGTAGCCTGAATGTGTCATCATTGGGAGGAGCAAGTGAGGCCACAGCAAAGTATAACTGTGTTCCCAGTGGAGCCTGTGTTACGTACTTACCGTATTTTCCTTGATGTGTGTGAACGTTGCTCAGTGAACCAGGGGCACGTCCGTGATTTTCCAATACTTACCCTTTTGGTCCTTCATTCCACCTGCACCCACTGTCGGGTCACGATGGCTCTCGAGAGCCTGCGAATGCGTGAACAAACCCTCAGAGTACACGTTGGGAACCCGACACTCCTAAGTCGTCCTGGCCTGGCTTCAGCAATTTTGCCCTGGGCCTATAAGGCATGAAGAATGTGCATACTTGCATACGGGTTTTACTCATATTCTGTTTGCCCTCTCGAACTAGGGACACTTCTGTGTGTCTGCTGCCTCAAACAGACGTCAGTCGTCCGGCTAGAAAGGGGCTCAGGACTCATAGGGAGTGTCTCACTTCACCTGTAAGCTCTGCATGTCCCATGCGCATGTGACCACTTAAGTCACGTGCGTGTCAGGGGCCTCCTTTCCCTAGCGCACAGAGATTCCCTGCATGGTCGTGGCATTCTCTGGGTCTGAAAAGCTCCCGATTCCCTAACCTTGGCTGAGAGCAAGGCTCTCAGCCAAGGTTAGGGAATCGGCTGTCTTCAGAAAATGGGTCAGTTTTATCCCATCCACAAAGGCGGCTGAGGCACGGCCATATGCCTGGCCGAGTCGCTGTTGCTCAAATTGAGCAATTTTTTCGGGTTCACCCCCTCACGTACAAGTGTTGAGCCTACTGGAATGGGGATGTCTGAAATGTGAGGGAGCAGGGCCCGAAGGGTGTGTTTCTCTGGGAATAAGAGAGCTCCAGAAAGTATCCTTTCATTGGCTGAAGGAGGAGGGCCTCCACGAGTGCCGGGCCAGCTGACGGACCAGGTGAGGCTGCCTCACACATCAAACATTCGGGCATTTTAAAATCGTCGAGAACGCCTGAGTCCACTCGCCTGGACTGCCCACTTTCCCCTGTCCCTGGTGACGATGAGGTGTCCCCTTTTCTAAACCGTGCAGGGATGCTGGTCCAGCTTTCTTGAGAGAGAGGCTGACAACTCCAGGACTTCTAAGGAGCGGTGCTTTGCTTCCACCCAATGTCACAGGCGGCAGCAGTCTTGCTTGTGGATGGAACACCACTCACATAGGTTCTTCAATTCCTTCTGGACGTGTTTGGAATGGGATTTGAATCAGAATAAAATTCCTAGGTACACATGACAGGTGCTGGGCAAGGAGGCCGTCACTCTTCAGTAACCTGTGTTGAGCACATTGACGTCCCCCCGCCCCCACAAGGAAAAGAAAGTATTTTACTTCTTTAAATGTGAGAGAGAAACAGACAGAGATAGGGAGGAGAAAGGGAGAGATAGAGGGAACTGGCACACCGGGCGCCCTACCGCACATGAGCGCCCCCTTGTGCATCGGGCTCGCATGCGTCCCGGGGATTCGAACCGGGTTCCTTTGGCTTCCCAGCAAAAAGCTCTAACCGCCAGGCCATCTCCCGGTTCCCGCAGTGCCCGTGCCTGGTCTTCTTTGCCTTGCTTTTCCCAGCTAATCCTGAGCTCCAGTAGCGGCTGAACTGGAACTCAGGACGTAGCCTGAATGTGTCATCATTGGGAGGAGCAAGTGAGGCCACAGCAAAGTATAACTGTGTTCCCAGTGGAGCCTGTGTTACGTACTTACCGTATTTTCCTTGATGTGTGTGAACGTTGCTCAGTGAACCAGGGGCACGTCCGTGATTTTCCAATACTTACCCTTTTGGTCCTTCATTCCACCTGCACCCACTGTCGGGTCACGATGGCTCTCGAGAGCCTGCGAATGCGTGAACAAACCCTCAGAGTACACGTTGGGAACCCGACACTCCTAAGTCGTCCTGGCCTGGCTTCAGCAATTTTGCCCTGGGCCTATAAGGCATGAAGAATGTGCATACTTGCATACGGGTTTTACTCATATTCTGTTTGCCCTCTCGAACTAGGGACACTTCTGTGTGTCTGCTGCCTCAAACAGACGTCAGTCGTCCGGCTAGAAAGGGGCTCAGGACTCATAGGGAGTGTCTCACTTCACCTGTAAGCTCTGCATGTCCCATGCGCATGTGACCACTTAAGTCACGTGCGTGTCAGGGGCCTCCTTTCCCTAGCGCACAGAGATTCCCTGCATGGTCGTGGCATTCTCTGGGTCTGAAAAGCTCCCGATTCCCTAACCTTGGCTGAGAGCAAGGCTCTCAGCCAAGGTTAGGGAATCGGCTGTCTTCAGAAAATGGGTCAGTTTTATCCCATCCACAAAGGCGGCTGAGGCACGGCCATATGCCTGGCCGAGTCGCTGTTGCTCAAATTGAGCAATTTTTTCGGGTTCACCCCCTCACGTACAAGTGTTGAGCCTACTGGAATGGGGATGTCTGAAATGTGAGGGAGCAGGGCCCGAAGGGTGTGTTTCTCTGGGAATAAGAGAGCTCCAGAAAGTATCCTTTCATTGGCTGAAGGAGGAGGGCCTCCACGAGTGCCGGGCCAGCTGACGGACCAGGTGAGGCTGCCTCACACATCTAACAATCGGGCATTTTAAAATCGTCGAGAACGCCTGAGTCCACTCGCCTGGACTGCCCACTTTCCCCTGTCCCTGGTGACGATGAGGTGTCCCCTTTTCTAAACCGTGCAGGGATGCTGGTCCAGCTTTCTTGAGAGAGAGGCTGACAACTCCAGGACTTCTAAGGAGCGGTGCTTTGCTTCCACCCAATGTCACAGGCGGCAGCAGTCTTGCTTGTGGATGGAACACCACTCACATAGGTTCTTCAATTCCTTCTGGACGTGTTTGGAATGGATTTGAATCAGAATAAAATTCCTAGGTACACATGACAGGTGCTGGGCAAGGAGGCCGTCACTCTTCAGTAACCTGTGTTGAGCACATTGACGTCCCCCCGCCCCCACAAGGAAAAGAAAGTATTTTACTTCTTTAAATGTGAGAGAGAAACAGACAGAGATAGGGAGGAGAAAGGGAGAGATAGAGGGAACTGGCACACCGGGCGCCCTACCGCACATGAGCGCCCCCTTGTGCATCGGGCTCGCATGCGTCCCGGGGAGTCGAACCGGGTTCCTTTGGCTTCCCAGCAAAAAGCTCTAACCGCCAGGCCATCTCCCGGTTCCCGCAGTGCCCGTGCCTGGTCTTCTTTGCCTTGCTTTTCCCAGCTAATCCTGAGCTCCAGTAGCGGCTGAACTGGAACTCAGGACGTAGCCTGAATGTGTCATCATTGGGAGGAGCAAGTGAGGCCACAGCAAAGTATAACTGTGTTCCCAGTGGAGCCTGTGTTACGTACTTACCGTATTTTCCTTGATGTGTGTGAACGTTGCTCAGTGAACCAGGGGCACGTCCGTGATTTTCCAATACTTACCCTTTTGGTCCTTCATTCCACCTGCACCCACTGTCGGGTCACGATGGCTCTCGAGAGCCTGCGAATGCGTGAACAAACCCTCAGAGTACACGTTGGGAACCCGACACTCCTAAGTCGTCCTGGCCTGGCTTCAGCAATTTTGCCCTGGGCCTATAAGGCATGAAGAATGTGCATACTTGCATACGGGTTTTACTCATATTCTGTTTGCCCTCTCGAACTAGGGACACTTCTGTGTGTCTGCTGCCTCAAACAGACGTCAGTCGTCCGGCTAGAAAGGGGCTCAGGACTCATAGGGAGTGTCTCACTTCACCTGTAAGCTCTGCATGTCCCATGCGCATGTGACCACTTAAGTCACGTGCGTGTCAGGGGCCTCCTTTCCCTAGCGCACAGAGATTCCCTGCATGGTCGTGGCATTCTCTGGGTCTGAAAAGCTCCCGATTCCCTAACCTTGGCTGAGAGCAAGGCTCTCAGCCAAGGTTAGGGAATCGGCTGTCTTCAGAAAATGGGTCAGTTTTATCCCATCCACAAAGGCGGCTGAGGCACGGCCATATGCCTGGCCGAGTCGCTGTTGCTCAAATTGAGCAATTTTTTCGGGTTCACCCCCTCACGTACAAGTGTTGAGCCTACTGGAATGGGGATGTCTGAAATGTGAGGGAGCAGGGCCCGAAGGGTGTGTTTCTCTGGGAATAAGAGAGCTCCAGAAAGTATCCTTTCATTGGCTGAAGGAGGAGGGCCTCCACGAGTGCCGGGCCAGCTGACGGATCAGGTGAGGCTGCCTCACACATCAAACATTCGGGCATTTTAAAATCGTCGAGAACGCCTGAGTCCACTCGCCTGGACTGCCCACTTTCCCCTGTCCCTGGTGACGATGAGGTGTCCCCTTTTCTAAACCGTGCAGGGATGCTGGTCCAGCTTTCTTGAGAGAGAGGCTGACAACTCCAGGACTTCTAAGGAGCGGTGCTTTGCTTCCACCCAATGTCACAGGCGGCAGCAGTCTTGCTTGTGGATGGAACACCACTCACATAGGTTCTTCAATTCCTTCTGGACGTGTTTGGAATGGGATTTGAATCAGAATAAAATTCCTAGGTACACATGACAGGTGCTGGGCAAGGAGGCCGTCACTCTTCAGTAACCTGTGTTGAGCACATTGACGTCCCCCCGCCCCCACAAGGAAAAGAAAGTATTTTACTTCTTTAAATGTGAGAGAGAAACAGACAGAGATAGGGAGGAGAAAGGGAGAGATAGAGGGAACTGGCACACCGGGCGCCCTACCGCACATGAGCGCCCCCTTGTGCATCGGGCTCGCATGCGTCCCGGGGAGTCGAACCGGGTTCCTTTGGCTTCCCAGCAAAAAGCTCTAACCGCCAGGCCATCTCCCGGTTCCCACAGTGCCCGTGCCTGGTCTTCTTTGCCTTGCTTTTCCCAGCTAATCCTGAGCTCCAGTAGCGGCTGAACTGGAACTCAGGACGTAGCCTGAATGTGTCATCATTGGGAGGAGCAAGTGAGGCCACAGCAAAGTATAACTGTGTTCCCAGTGGAGCCTGTGTTACGTACTTACCGTATTTTCCTTGATGTGTGTGAACGTTGCTCAGTGAACCAGGGGCACGTCCGTGATTTTCCAATACTTACCCTTTTGGTCCTTCATTCCACCTGCACCCACTGTCGGGTCACGATGGCTCTCGAGAGCCTGCGAATGCGTGAACAAACCCTCAGAGTACACGTTGGGAACCCGACACTCCTAAGTCGTCCTGGCCTGGCTTCAGCAATTTTGCCCTGGGCCTATAAGGCATGAAGAATGTGCATACTTGCATACGGGTTTTACTCATATTCTGTTTGCCCTCTCGAACTAGGGACACTTCTGTGTGTCTGCTGCCTCAAACAGACGTCAGTCGTCCGGCTAGAAAGGGGCTCAGGACTCATAGGGAGTGTCTCACTTCACCTGTAAGCTCTGCATGTCCCATGCGCATGTGACCACTTAAGTCACGTGCGTGTCAGGGGCCTCCTTTCCCTAGCGCACAGAGATTCCCTGCATGGTCGTGGCATTCTCTGGGTCTGAAAAGCTCCCGATTCCCTAACCTTGGCTGAGAGCAAGGCTCTCAGCCAAGGTTAGGGAATCGGCTGTCTTCAGAAAATGGGTCAGTTTTATCCCATCCACAAAGGCGGCTGAGGCACGGCCATATGCCTGGCCGAGTCGCTGTTGCTCAAATTGAGCAATTTTTTCGGGTTCACCCCCTCACGTACAAGTGTTGAGCCTACTGGAATGGGGATGTCTGAAATGTGAGGGAGCAGGGCCCGAAGGGTGTGTTTCTCTGGGAATAAGAGAGCTCCAGAAAGTATCCTTTCATTGGCTGAAGGAGGAGGGCCTCCACGAGTGCCGGGCCAGCTGACGGACCAGGTGAGGCTGCCTCACACATCAAACAATCGGGCATTTTAAAATCGTCGAGAACGCCTGAGTCCACTCGCCTGGACTGCCCACTTTCCCCTGTCCCTGGTGACGATGAGGTGTCCCCTTTTCTAAACCGTGCAGGGATGCTGGTCCAGCTTTCTTGAGAGAGAGGCTGACAACTCCAGGACTTCTAAGGAGCGGTGCTTTGCTTCCACCCAATGTCACAGGCGGCAGCAGTCTTGCTTGTGGATGGAACACCACTCACATAGGTTCTTCAATTCCTTCTGGACGTGTTTGGAATGGGATTTGAATCAGAATAAAATTCCTAGGTACACATGACAGGTGCTGGGCAAGGAGGCCGTCACTCTTCAGTAACCTGTGTTGAGCACATTGACGTCCCCCCGCCCCCACAAGGAAAAGAAAGTATTTTACTTCTTTAAATGTGAGAGAGAAACAGACAGAGATAGGGAGGAGAAAGGGAGAGATAGAGGGAACTGGCACACCGGGCGCCCTACCGCACATGAGCGCCCCCTTGTGCATCGGGCTCGCATGCGTCCCGGGGAGTCGAACCGGGTTCCTTTGGCTTCCCAGCAAAAAGCTCTAACCGCCAGGCCATCTCCCGGTTCCCGCAGTGCCCGTGCCTGGTCTTCTTTGCCTTGCTTTTCCCAGCTAATCCTGAGCTCCAGTAGCGGCTGAACTGGAACTCAGGACGTAGCCTGAATGTGTCATCATTGGGAGGAGCAAGTGAGGCCACAGCAAAGTATAACTGTGTTCCCAGTGGAGCCTGTGTTACGTACTTACCGTATTTTCCTTGATGTGTGTGAACGTTGCTCAGTGAACCAGGGGCACGTCCGTGATTTTCCAATACTTACCCTTTTGGTCCTTCATTCCACCTGCACCCACTGTCGGGTCACGATGGCTCTCGAGAGCCTGCGAATGCGTGAACAAACCCTCAGAGTACACGTTGGGAACCCGACACTCCTAAGTCGTCCTGGCCTGGCTTCAGCAATTTTGCCCTGGGCCTATAAGGCATGAAGAATGTGCATACTTGCATACGGGTTTTACTCATATTCTGTTTGCCCTCTCGAACTAGGGACACTTCTGTGTGTCTGCTGCCTCAAACAGACGTCAGTCGTCCGGCTAGAAAGGGGCTCAGGACTCATAGGGAGTGTCTCACTTCACCTGTAAGCTCTGCATGTCCCATGCGCATGTGACCACTTAAGTCACGTGCGTGTCAGGGGCCTCCTTTCCCTAGCGCACAGAGATTCCCTGCATGGTCGTGGCATTCTCTGGGTCTGAAAAGCTCCCGATTCCCTAACCTTGGCTGAGAGCAAGGCTCTCAGCCAAGGTTAGGGAATCGGCTGTCTTCAGAAAATGGGTCAGTTTTATCCCATCCACAAAGGCGGCTGAGGCACGGCCATATGCCTGGCCGAGTCGCTGTTGCTCAAATTGAGCAATTTTTTCGGGTTCACCCCCTCACGTACAAGTGTTGAGCCTACTGGAATGGGGATGTCTGAAATGTGAGGGAGCAGGGCCCGAAGGGTGTGTTTCTCTGGGAATAAGAGAGCTCCAGAAAGTATCCTTTCATTGGCTGAAGGAGGAGGGCCTCCACGAGTGCCGGGCCAGCTGACGGACCAGGTGAGGCTGCCTCACACATCAAACAATCGGGCATTTTAAAATCGTCGAGAACGCCTGAGTCCACTCGCCTGGACTGCCCACTTTCCCCTGTCCCTGGTGACGATGAGGTGTCCCCTTTTCTAAACCGTGCAGGGATGCTGGTCCAGCTTTCTTGAGAGAGAGGCTGACAACTCCAGGACTTCTAAGGAGCGGTGCTTTGCTTCCACCCAATGTCACAGGCGGCAGCAGTCTTGCTTGTGGATGGAACACCACTCACATAGGTTCTTCAATTCCTTCTGGACGTGTTTGGAATGGGATTTGAATCAGAATAAAATTCCTAGGTACACATGACAGGTGCTGGGCAAGGAGGCCGTCACTCTTCAGTAACCTGTGTTGAGCACATTGACGTCCCCCCGCCCCCACAAGGAAAAGAAAGTATTTTACTTCTTTAAATGTGAGAGAGAAACAGACAGAGATAGGGAGGAGAAAGGGAGAGATAGAGGGAACTGGCACACCGGGCGCCCTACCGCACATGAGCGCCCCCTTGTGCATCGGGCTCGCATGCGTCCCGGGGAGTCGAACCGGGTTCCTTTGGCTTCCCAGCAAAAAGCTCTAACCGCCAGGCCATCTCCCGGTTCCCGCAGTGCCCGTGCCTGGTCTTCTTTGCCTTGCTTTTCCCAGCTAATCCTGAGCTCCAGTAGCGGCTGAACTGGAACTCAGGACGTAGCCTGAATGTGTCATCATTGGGAGGAGCAAGTGAGGCCACAGCAAAGTATAACTGTGTTCCCAGTGGAGCCTGTGTTACGTACTTACCGTATTTTCCTTGATGTGTGTGAACGTTGCTCAGTGAACCAGGGGCACGTCCGTGATTTTCCAATACTTACCCTTTTGGTCCTTCATTCCACCTGCACCCACTGTCGGGTCACGATGGCTCTCGAGAGCCTGCGAATGCGTGAACAAACCCTCAGAGTACACGTTGGGAACCCGACACTCCTAAGTCGTCCTGGCCTGGCTTCAGCAATTTTGCCCTGGGCCTATAAGGCATGAAGAATGTGCATACTTGCATACGGGTTTTACTCATATTCTGTTTGCCCTCTCGAACTAGGGACACTTCTGTGTGTCTGCTGCCTCAAACAGACGTCAGTCGTCCGGCTAGAAAGGGGCTCAGGACTCATAGGGAGTGTCTCACTTCACCTGTAAGCTCTGCATGTCCCATGCGCATGTGACCACTTAAGTCACGTGCGTGTCAGGGGCCTCCTTTCCCTAGCGCACAGAGATTCCCTGCATGGTCGTGGCATTCTCTGGGTCTGAAAAGCTCCCGATTCCCTAACCTTGGCTGAGAGCAAGGCTCTCAGCCAAGGTTAGGGAATCGGCTGTCTTCAGAAAATGGGTCAGTTTTATCCCATCCACAAAGGCGGCTGAGGCACGGCCATATGCCTGGCCGAGTCGCTGTTGCTCAAATTGAGCAATTTTTTCGGGTTCACCCCCTCACGTACAAGTGTTGAGCCTACTGGAATGGGGATGTCTGAAATGTGAGGGAGCAGGGCCCGAAGGGTGTGTTTCTCTGGGAATAAGAGAGCTCCAGAAAGTATCCTTTCATTGGCTGAAGGAGGAGGGCCTCCACGAGTGCCGGGCCAGCTGACGGACAGGTGAGGCTGCCTCACACATCAAACATTCGGGCATTTTAAAATCGTCGAGAACGCCTGAGTCCACTCGCCTGGACTGCCCACTTTCCCCTGTCCCTGGTGACGATGAGGTGTCCCCTTTTCTAAACCGTGCAGGGATGCTGGTCCAGCTTTCTTGAGAGAGAGGCTGACAACTCCAGGACTTCTAAGGAGCGGTGCTTTGCTTCCACCCAATGTCACAGGCGGCAGCAGTCTTGCTTGTGGATGGAACACCACTCACATAGGTTCTTCAATTCCTTCTGGACGTGTTTGGAATGGGATTTGAATCAGAATAAAATTCCTAGGTACACATGACAGGTGCTGGGCAAGGAGGCCGTCACTCTTCAGTAACCTGTGTTGAGCACATTGACGTCCCCCCGCCCCCACAAGGAAAAGAAAGTATTTTACTTCTTTAAATGTGAGAGAGAAACAGACAGAGATAGGGAGGAGAAAGGGAGAGATAGAGGGAACTGGCACACCGGGCGCCCTACCGCACATGAGCGCCCCCTTGTGCATCGGGCTCGCATGCGTCCCGGGGATTCGAACCGGGTTCCTTTGGCTTCCCAGCAAAAAGCTCTAACCGCCAGGCCATCTCCCGGTTCCCACAGTGCCCGTGCCTGGTCTTCTTTGCCTTGCTTTTCCCAGCTAATCCTGAGCTCCAGTAGCGGCTGAACTGGAACTCAGGACGTAGCCTGAATGTGTCATCATTGGGAGGAGCAAGTGAGGCCACAGCAAAGTATAACTGTGTTCCCAGTGGAGCCTGTGTTACGTACTTACCGTATTTTCCTTGATGTGTGTGAACGTTGCTCAGTGAACCAGGGGCACGTCCGTGATTTTCCAATACTTACCCTTTTGGTCCTTCATTCCACCTGCACCCACTGTCGGGTCACGATGGCTCTCGAGAGCCTGCGAATGCGTGAACAAACCCTCAGAGTACACGTTGGGAACCCGACACTCCTAAGTCGTCCTGGCCTGGCTTCAGCAATTTTGCCCTGGGCCTATAAGGCATGAAGAATGTGCATACTTGCATACGGGTTTTACTCATATTCTGTTTGCCCTCTCGAACTAGGGACACTTCTGTGTGTCTGCTGCCTCAAACAGACGTCAGTCGTCCGGCTAGAAAGGGGCTCAGGACTCATAGGGAGTGTCTCACTTCACCTGTAAGCTCTGCATGTCCCATGCGCATGTGACCACTTAAGTCACGTGCGTGTCAGGGGCCTCCTTTCCCTAGCGCACAGAGATTCCCTGCATGGTCGTGGCATTCTCTGGGTCTGAAAAGCTCCCGATTCCCTAACCTTGGCTGAGAGCAAGGCTCTCAGCCAAGGTTAGGGAATCGGCTGTCTTCAGAAAATGGGTCAGTTTTATCCCATCCACAAAGGCGGCTGAGGCACGGCCATATGCCTGGCCGAGTCGCTGTTGCTCAAATTGAGCAATTTTTTCGGGTTCACCCCCTCACGTACAAGTGTTGAGCCTACTGGAATGGGGATGTCTGAAATGTGAGGGAGCAGGGCCCGAAGGGTGTGTTTCTCTGGGAATAAGAGAGCTCCAGAAAGTATCCTTTCATTGGCTGAAGGAGGAGGGCCTCCACGAGTGCCGGGCCAGCTGACGGACCAGGTGAGGCTGCCTCACACATCAAACAATCGGGCATTTTAAAATCGTCGAGAACGCCTGAGTCCACTCGCCTGGACTGCCCACTTTCCCCTGTCCCTGGTGACGATGAGGTGTCCCCTTTTCTAAACCGTGCAGGGATGCTGGTCCAGCTTTCTTGAGAGAGAGGCTGACAACTCCAGGACTTCTAAGGAGCGGTGCTTTGCTTCCACCCAATGTCACAGGCGGCAGCAGTCTTGCTTGTGGATGGAACACCACTCACATAGGTTCTTCAATTCCTTCTGGACGTGTTTGGAATGGGATTTGAATCAGAATAAAATTCCTAGGTACACATGACAGGTGCTGGGCAAGGAGGCCGTCACTCTTCAGTAACCTGTGTTGAGCACATTGACGTCCCCCCGCCCCCACAAGGAAAAGAAAGTATTTTACTTCTTTAAATGTGAGAGAGAAACAGACAGAGATAGGGAGGAGAAAGGGAGAGATAGAGGGAACTGGCACACCGGGCGCCCTACCGCACATGAGCGCCCCCTTGTGCATCGGGCTCGCATGCGTCCCGGGGAGTCGAACCGGGTTCCTTTGGCTTCCCAGCAAAAAGCTCTAACCGCCAGGCCATCTCCCGGTTCCCACAGTGCCCGTGCCTGGTCTTCTTTGCCTTGCTTTTCCCAGCTAATCCTGAGCTCCAGTAGCGGCTGAACTGGAACTCAGGACGTAGCCTGAATGTGTCATCATTGGGAGGAGCAAGTGAGGCCACAGCAAAGTATAACTGTGTTCCCAGTGGAGCCTGTGTTACGTACTTACCGTATTTTCCTTGATGTGTGTGAACGTTGCTCAGTGAACCAGGGGCACGTCCGTGATTTTCCAATACTTACCCTTTTGGTCCTTCATTCCACCTGCACCCACTGTCGGGTCACGATGGCTCTCGAGAGCCTGCGAATGCGTGAACAAACCCTCAGAGTACACGTTGGGAACCCGACACTCCTAAGTCGTCCTGGCCTGGCTTCAGCAATTTTGCCCTGGGCCTATAAGGCATGAAGAATGTGCATACTTGCATACGGGTTTTACTCATATTCTGTTTGCCCTCTCGAACTAGGGACACTTCTGTGTGTCTGCTGCCTCAAACAGACGTCAGTCGTCCGGCTAGAAAGGGGCTCAGGACTCATAGGGAGTGTCTCACTTCACCTGTAAGCTCTGCATGTCCCATGCGCATGTGACCACTTAAGTCACGTGCGTGTCAGGGGCCTCCTTTCCCTAGCGCACAGAGATTCCCTGCATGGTCGTGGCATTCTCTGGGTCTGAAAAGCTCCCGATTCCCTAACCTTGGCTGAGAGCAAGGCTCTCAGCCAAGGTTAGGGAATCGGCTGTCTTCAGAAAATGGGTCAGTTTTATCCCATCCACAAAGGCGGCTGAGGCACGGCCATATGCCTGGCCGAGTCGCTGTTGCTCAAATTGAGCAATTTTTTCGGGTTCACCCCCTCACGTACAAGTGTTGAGCCTACTGGAATGGGGATGTCTGAAATGTGAGGGAGCAGGGCCCGAAGGGTGTGTTTCTCTGGGAATAAGAGAGCTCCAGAAAGTATCCTTTCATTGGCTGAAGGAGGAGGGCCTCCACGAGTGCCGGGCCAGCTGACGGATCAGGTGAGGCTGCCTCACACATCAAACATTCGGGCATTTTAAAATCGTCGAGAACGCCTGAGTCCACTCGCCTGGACTGCCCACTTTCCCCTGTCCCTGGTGACGATGAGGTGTCCCCTTTTCTAAACCGTGCAGGGATGCTGGTCCAGCTTTCTTGAGAGAGAGGCTGACAACTCCAGGACTTCTAAGGAGCGGTGCTTTGCTTCCACCCAATGTCACAGGCGGCAGCAGTCTTGCTTGTGGATGGAACACCACTCACATAGGTTCTTCAATTCCTTCTGGACGTGTTTGGAATGGGATTTGAATCAGAATAAAATTCCTAGGTACACATGACAGGTGCTGGGCAAGGAGGCCGTCACTCTTCAGTAACCTGTGTTGAGCACATTGACGTCCCCCCGCCCCCACAAGGAAAAGAAAGTATTTTACTTCTTTAAATGTGAGAGAGAAACAGACAGAGATAGGGAGGAGAAAGGGAGAGATAGAGGGAACTGGCACACCGGGCGCCCTACCGCACATGAGCGCCCCCTTGTGCATCGGGCTCGCATGCGTCCCGGGGATTTGAACCGGGTTCCTTTGGCTTCCCAGCAAAAAGCTCTAACCGCCAGGCCATCTCCCGATTCCCACAGTGCCCGTGCCTGGTCTTCTTTCCCTTGCTTTTCCCAGCTAATCCTGAGCTCCAGTAGCGGCTGAACTGGAACTCAGGACGTAGCCTGAATGTGTCATCATTGGGAGGAGCAAGTGAGGCCACAGCAAAGTATAACTGTGTTCCCAGTGGAGCCTGTGTTACGTACTTACCGTATTTTCCTTGATGTGTGTGAACGTTGCTCAGTGAACCAGGGGCACGTCCGTGATTTTCCAATACTTACCCTTTTGGTCCTTCATTCCACCTGCACCCACTGTCGGGTCACGATGGCTCTCGAGAGCCTGCGAATGCGTGAACAAACCCTCAGAGTACACGTTGGGAACCCGACACTCCTAAGTCGTCCTGGCCTGGCTTCAGCAATTTTGCCCTGGGCCTATAAGGCATGAAGAATGTGCATACTTGCATACGGGTTTTACTCATATTCTGTTTGCCCTCTCGAACTAGGGACACTTCTGTGTGTCTGCTGCCTCAAACAGACGTCAGTCGTCCGGCTAGAAAGGGGCTCAGGACTCATAGGGAGTGTCTCACTTCACCTGTAAGCTCTGCATGTCCCATGCGCATGTGACCACTTAAGTCACGTGCGTGTCAGGGGCCTCCTTTCCCTAGCGCACAGAGATTCCCTGCATGGTCGTGGCATTCTCTGGGTCTGAAAAGCTCCCGATTCCCTAACCTTGGCTGAGAGCAAGGCTCTCAGCCAAGGTTAGGGAATCGGCTGTCTTCAGAAAATGGGTCAGTTTTATCCCATCCACAAAGGCGGCTGAGGCACGGCCATATGCCTGGCCGAGTCGCTGTTGCTCAAATTGAGCAATTTTTTCGGGTTCACCCCCTCACGTACAAGTGTTGAGCCTACTGGAATGGGGATGTCTGAAATGTGAGGGAGCAGGGCCCGAAGGGTGTGTTTCTCTGGGAATAAGAGAGCTCCAGAAAGTATCCTTTCATTGGCTGAAGGAGGAGGGCCTCCACGAGTGCCGGGCCAGCTGACGGACCAGGTGAGGCTGCCTCACACATCAAACATTCGGGCATTTTAAAATCGTCGAGAACGCCTGAGTCCACTCGCCTGGACTGCCCACTTTCCCCTGTCCCTGGTGACGATGAGGTGTCCCCTTTTCTAAACCGTGCAGGGATGCTGGTCCAGCTTTCTTGAGAGAGAGGCTGACAACTCCAGGACTTCTAAGGAGCGGTGCTTTGCTTCCACCCAATGTCACAGGCGGCAGCAGTCTTGCTTGTGGATGGAACACCACTCACATAGGTTCTTCAATTCCTTCTGGACGTGTTTGGAATGGGATTTGAATCAGAATAAAATTCCTAGGTACACATGACAGGTGCTGGGCAAGGAGGCCGTCACTCTTCAGTAACCTGTGTTGAGCACATTGACGTCCCCCCGCCCCCACAAGGAAAAGAAAGTATTTTACTTCTTTAAATGTGAGAGAGAAACAGACAGAGATAGGGAGGAGAAAGGGAGAGATAGAGGGAACTGGCACACCGGGCGCCCTACCGCACATGAGCGCCCCCTTGTGCATCGGGCTCGCATGCGTCCCGGGGATTTGAACCGGGTTCCTTTGGCTTCCCAGCAAAAAGCTCTAACCGCCAGGCCATCTCCCGATTCCCACAGTGCCCGTGCCTGGTCTTCTTTCCCTTGCTTTTCCCAGCTAATCCTGAGCTCCAGTAGCGGCTGAACTGGAACTCAGGACGTAGCCTGAATGTGTCATCATTGGGAGGAGCAAGTGAGGCCACAGCAAAGTATAACTGTGTTCCCAGTGGAGCCTGTGTTACGTACTTACCGTATTTTCCTTGATGTGTGTGAACGTTGCTCAGTGAACCAGGGGCACGTCCGTGATTTTCCAATACTTACCCTTTTGGTCCTTCATTCCACCTGCACCCACTGTCGGGTCACGATGGCTCTCGAGAGCCTGCGAATGCGTGAACAAACCCTCAGAGTACACGTTGGGAACCCGACACTCCTAAGTCGTCCTGGCCTGGCTTCAGCAATTTTGCCCTGGGCCTATAAGGCATGAAGAATGTGCATACTTGCATACGGGTTTTACTCATATTCTGTTTGCCCTCTCGAACTAGGGACACTTCTGTGTGTCTGCTGCCTCAAACAGACGTCAGTCGTCCGGCTAGAAAGGGGCTCAGGACTCATAGGGAGTGTCTCACTTCACCTGTAAGCTCTGCATGTCCCATGCGCATGTGACCACTTAAGTCACGTGCGTGTCAGGGGCCTCCTTTCCCTAGCGCACAGAGATTCCCTGCATGGTCGTGGCATTCTCTGGGTCTGAAAAGCTCCCGATTCCCTAACCTTGGCTGAGAGCAAGGCTCTCAGCCAAGGTTAGGGAATCGGCTGTCTTCAGAAAATGGGTCAGTTTTATCCCATCCACAAAGGCGGCTGAGGCACGGCCATATGCCTGGCCGAGTCGCTGTTGCTCAAATTGAGCAATTTTTTCGGGTTCACCCCCTCACGTACAAGTGTTGAGCCTACTGGAATGGGGATGTCTGAAATGTGAGGGAGCAGGGCCCGAAGGGTGTGTTTCTCTGGGAATAAGAGAGCTCCAGAAAGTATCCTTTCATTGGCTGAAGGAGGAGGGCCTCCACGAGTGCCGGGCCAGCTGACGGACAGGTGAGGCTGCCTCACACATCAAACATTCGGGCATTTTAAAATCGTCGAGAACGCCTGAGTCCACTCGCCTGGACTGCCCACTTTCCCCTGTCCCTGGTGACGATGAGGTGTCCCCTTTTCTAAACCGTGCAGGGATGCTGGTCCAGCTTTCTTGAGAGAGAGGCTGACAACTCCAGGACTTCTAAGGAGCGGTGCTTTGCTTCCACCCAATGTCACAGGCGGCAGCAGTCTTGCTTGTGGATGGAACACCACTCACATAGGTTCTTCAATTCCTTCTGGACGTGTTTGGAATAGGATTTGAATCAGAATAAAATTCCTAGGTACACATGACAGGTGCTGGGCAAGGAGGCCGTCACTCTTCAGTAACCTGTGTTGAGCACATTGACGTCCCCCCGCCCCCACAAGGAAAAGAAAGTATTTTACTTCTTTAAATGTGAGAGAGAAACAGACAGAGATAGGGAGGAGAAAGGGAGAGATAGAGGGAACTGGCACACCGGGCGCCCTACCGCACATGAGCGCCCCCTTGTGCATCGGGCTCGCATGCGTCCCGGGGATTTGAACCGGGTTCCTTTGGCTTCCCAGCAAAAAGCTCTAACCGCCAGGCCATCTCCCGATTCCCACAGTGCCCGTGCCTGGTCTTCTTTCCCTTGCTTTTCCCAGCTAATCCTGAGCTCCAGTAGCGGCTGAACTGGAACTCAGGACGTAGCCTGAATGTGTCATCATTGGGAGGAGCAAGTGAGGCCACAGCAAAGTATAACTGTGTTCCCAGTGGAGCCTGTGTTACGTACTTACCGTATTTTCCTTGATGTGTGTGAACGTTGCTCAGTGAACCAGGGGCACGTCCGTGATTTTCCAATACTTACCCTTTTGGTCCTTCATTCCACCTGCACCCACTGTCGGGTCACGATGGCTCTCGAGAGCCTGCGAATGCGTGAACAAACCCTCAGAGTACACGTTGGGAACCCGACACTCCTAAGTCGTCCTGGCCTGGCTTCAGCAATTTTGCCCTGGGCCTATAAGGCATGAAGAATGTGCATACTTGCATACGGGTTTTACTCATATTCTGTTTGCCCTCTCGAACTAGGGACACTTCTGTGTGTCTGCTGCCTCAAACAGACGTCAGTCGTCCGGCTAGAAAGGGGCTCAGGACTCATAGGTAGTGTCTCACTTCACCTGTAAGCTCTGCATGTCCCATGCGCATGTGACCACTTAAGTCACGTGCGTGTCAGGGGCCTCCTTTCCCTAGCGCACAGAGATTCCCTGCATGGTCGTGGCATTCTCTGGGTCTGAAAAGCTCCCGATTCCCTAACCTTGGCTGAGAGCAAGGCTCTCAGCCAAGGTTAGGGAATCGGCTGTCTTCAGAAAATGGGTCAGTTTTATCCCATCCACAAAGGCGGCTGAGGCACGGCCATATGCCTGGCCGAGTCGCTGTTGCTCAAATTGAGCAATTTTTTCGGGTTCACCCCCTCACGTACAAGTGTTGAGCCTACTGGAATGGGGATGTCTGAAATGTGAGGGAGCAGGGCCCGAAGGGTGTGTTTCTCTGGGAATAAGAGAGCTCCAGAAAGTATCCTTTCATTGGCTGAAGGAGGAGGGCCTCCACGAGTGCCGGGCCAGCTGACGGACAGGTGAGGCTGCCTCACACATCAAACATTCGGGCATTTTAAAATCGTCGAGAACGCCTGAGTCCACTCGCCTGGACTGCCCACTTTCCCCTGTCCCTGGTGACGATGAGGTGTCCCCTTTTCTAAACCGTGCAGGGATGCTGGTCCAGCTTTCTTGAGAGAGAGGCTGACAACTCCAGGACTTCTAAGGAGCGGTGCTTTGCTTCCACCCAATGTCACAGGCGGCAGCAGTCTTGCTTGTGGATGGAACACCACTCACATAGGTTCTTCAATTCCTTCTGGACGTGTTTGGAATAGGATTTGAATCAGAATAAAATTCCTAGGTACACATGACAGGTGCTGGGCAAGGAGGCCGTCACTCTTCAGTAACCTGTGTTGAGCACATTGACGTCCCCCCGCCCCCACAAGGAAAAGAAAGTATTTTACTTCTTTAAATGTGAGAGAGAAACAGACAGAGATAGGGAGGAGAAAGGGAGAGATAGAGGGAACTGGCACACCGGGCGCCCTACCGCACATGAGCGCCCCCTTGTGCATCGGGCTCGCATGCGTCCCGGGGATTCGAACCGGGTTCCTTTGGCTTCCCAGCAAAAAGCTCTAACCGCCAGGCCATCTCCCGGTTCCCACAGTGCCCGTGCCTGGTCTTCTTTCCCTTGCTTTTCCAGCTAATCCTGAGCTCCAGTAGCGGCTGAACTGGAACTCAGGACGTAGCCTGAATGTGTCATCATTGGGAGGAGCAAGTGAGGCCACAGCAAAGTATAACTGTGTTCCCAGTGGAGCCTGTGTTACGTACTTACCGTATTTTCCTTGATGTGTGTGAACGTTGCTCAGTGAACCAGGGGCACGTCCGTGATTTTCCAATACTTACCCTTTTGGTCCTTCATTCCACCTGCACCCACTGTCGGGTCACGATGGCTCTCGAGAGCCTGCGAATGCGTGAACAAACCCTCAGAGTACACGTTGGGAACCCGACACTCCTAAGTCGTCCTGGCCTGGCTTCAGCAATTTTGCCCTGGGCCTATAAGGCATGAAGAATGTGCATACTTGCATACGGGTTTTACTCATATTCTGTTTGCCCTCTCGAACTAGGGACACTTCTGTGTGTCTGCTGCCTCAAACAGACGTCAGTCGTCCGGCTAGAAAGGGGCTCAGGACTCATAGGTAGTGTCTCACTTCACCTGTAAGCTCTGCATGTCCCATGCGCATGTGACCACTTAAGTCACGTGCGTGTCAGGGGCCTCCTTTCCCTAGCGCACAGAGATTCCCTGCATGGTCGTGGCATTCTCTGGGTCTGAAAAGCTCCCGATTCCCTAACCTTGGCTGAGAGCAAGGCTCTCAGCCAAGGTTAGGGAATCGGCTGTCTTCAGAAAATGGGTCAGTTTTATCCCATCCACAAAGGCGGCTGAGGCACGGCCATATGCCTGGCCGAGTCGCTGTTGCTCAAATTGAGCAATTTTTTCGGGTTCACCCCCTCACGTACAAGTGTTGAGCCTACTGGAATGGGGATGTCTGAAATGTGAGGGAGCAGGGCCCGAAGGGTGTGTTTCTCTGGGAATAAGAGAGCTCCAGAAAGTATCCTTTCATTGGCTGAAGGAGGAGGGCCTCCACGAGTGCCGGGCCAGCTGACGGAGCAGGGGAGGCTGCCTCACACATCAAACATTCGGGCATTTTAAAATCGTCGAGAACGCCTGAGTCCACTCGCCTGGACTGCCCACTTTCCCCTGTCCCTGGTGACGATGAGGTGTCCCCTTTTCTAAACCGTGCAGGGATGCTGGTCCAGCTTTCTTGAGAGAGAGGCTGACAACTCCAGGACTTCTAAGGAGCGGTGCTTTGCTTCCACCCAATGTCACAGGCGGCAGCAGTCTTGCTTGTGGATGGAACACCACTCACATAGGTTCTTCAATTCCTTCTGGACGTGTTTGGAATAGGATTTGAATCAGAATAAAATTCCTAGGTACACATGACAGGTGCTGGGCAAGGAGGCCGTCACTCTTCAGTAACCTGTGTTGAGCACATTGACGTCCCCCCGCCCCCACAAGGAAAAGAAAGTATTTTACTTCTTTAAATGTGAGAGAGAAACAGACAGAGATAGGGAGGAGAAAGGGAGAGATAGAGGGAACTGGCACACCGGGCGCCCTACCGCACATGAGCGCCCCCTTGTGCATCGGGCTCGCATGCGTCCCGGGGATTCGAACCGGGTTCCTTTGGCTTCCCAGCAAAAAGCTCTAACCGCCAGGCCATCTCCCGGTTCCCACAGTGCCCGTGCCTGGTCTTCTTTCCCTTGCTTTTCCCAGCTATTCCTGAGCTCCAGTAGCGGCTGAACTGGAACTCAGGACGTAGCCTGAACTGTGTCATCATTGTGAGGAGCAAGTGAGGCCACAGCAAAGTATAACTGTGTTCCCAGTGGAGCCTGTGTTACGTACTTACCGTATTTTCCTTGATGTGTGTGAACGTTGCTCAGTGAACCAGGGGCACGTCCGTGATTTTCCAATACTTACCCGTTTTGGTCCTTCATTCCACCTGCACCCACTGTCGGGTCACGATGGCTCTCGAGAGCCTGCGAATGCGTGAACAAACCCTCAGAGTACACGTTGGGAACCCGACACTCCTAAGTCTTCCTGGCCTGGCTTCAGCAATTTTGCCCTGGGCCTATAAGGCATGAAGAATGTGCATACTTGCATACGGGTTTTACTCATATTCTGTTTGCCCTCTCGAACTAGGGACACTTCTGTGTGTCTGCTGCCTCAAACAGACGTCAGTCCTCCGGCTAGAAAGGGGCTCAGGACTCATAGGTAGTGTCTCACTTCACCTGTAAGCTCTGCATGTCCCATGCGCTTGTGACCACTTAAGTCACGTGTGTGTCAGGGGCCTCCTTTCCCTAGCGCACAGAGATTCCCTGCATGGTCGTGGCATTCTCTGGGTCTGAAAAGCTCCCGATTCCCTAACCTAGGCTGAGAGCAAGGCTCTCAGCCAAGGTTAGGGAATCGGCTGTCTTCAGAAAATGGGTCAGTTTTATCCCATCCACAAAGGCGGCTGAGGCACGGCCATATGCCTGCCCGAGTCGCTGTTGCTCAAATTGAGCAATTTTTTCGGGTTCACCCCCTCACGTACAAGTGTTGAGCCTACTGGAATGGGGATGTCTGAAATGTGAGGGAGCAGGGACCAGAGGGTGTGTTTCTCTGGGAATAAGAGAGCTCCAGAAAGTATCCTTTAATTGGCTGAAGGAGGAGGGCCTCCACGAGTGCCGGGCCAGCTGACAGAGCAGGTGAGGCTGCCTCACACATCAAACATTCGGACATTTGAAAATCGTCGAGAACGCCTGAGTCCACTCGCGTGGACTGCCCACTTTCCCCTGTCCCTGGTGATGATGAGGTGTCCCCTTTTCTAAACCGTGCAGGGATGCTGGTCCAGCTTTCTTGAGAGAGAGGCTGACAACTCCAGGACTTCTAAGGAGCGGTGCTTTGCTTCCACCCAATGACACAGGCGGCAGGAGTCTTGCTTCTGGGTGGAACGCCACTCACATAGGTTCTTCAATTCCTTCTGGATGTGTTTGGAATAGGATTTGAATCAGAATAAAATTCCTAGGTACACATGACAGGTGCTGGGCAAGGAGGCCGTCACTCTTCAGTAACCTGTGTTGAGCACATTGACGTCCCCCCGCCCCCACAAGGAAAAGAAAGTATTTTACTTCTTTAAATGTGAGAGAGAAACAGACAGAGATAGGGAGGAGAAAGGGAGAGATAGAGGGAACTGGCACACCGGGTGCCCTACCGCACATGAGCGCCCCCTTGTGCATCGGGCTCGCATGCGTCCCGGGGATTCGAACCGGGTTCCTTTGGCTTCCCAGCAAAAAGCTCTAACCGCCAGGCCATCTCCCGGTTCCCACAGTGCCCGTGCCTGGTCTTCTTTCCCTTGCTATTTCCAGCTATTCCTGAGCTCCAGTAGCGGCTGAACTGGAATTCAGGACGTAGCCTGAATTTGTCATCATTGTGAGGAGCAAGTGAGGCCACAGCAAAGTATAACTGTGTTCCCAGTGGAGCCTGTGTTACGTACTTACCGTATTTTCCTTGATGTGTGTGAACGTTGCTCAGTGAACCAGGGGCACGTCCGTGATTTTCCAATACTTACCCTTTTGGTCCTTCATTCCACCTGCACCCACTGTCGGGTCACGATGGCTCTCGAGAGCCTGCGAATGCGTGAACAAACCCTCAGAGTACACGTTGGGAACCCGACACTCCTAAGTCTTCCTGGCCTGGCTTCAGCAATTTTGCCCTGGGCCTATAAGGCATGAAGAATGTGCATACTTGCATACGGGTTTTACTCATATTCTGTTTGCCCTCTCGAACTTGGGACACTTCTGTGTGTCTGCTGCCTCAAACAGACGTCAGTCCTCCGGCTAGAAAGGGGCTCAGGACTCATAGGTAGTGTCTCACTTCACCTGTAAGCTCTGCATGTCCCATGCGCATGTGACCACTTAAGTCACGTGTGTGTCAGGGGCCTCCTTTCCCTAGCACACAGAGATTCCCTGCATCATCGTGGCATTCTCTCAGTCCTAAAAGCTCCCGATTCTCTAACCTAGTGTGTGAGACAGATAGGGAAGAGAAAGGGAAAGATACAGGGAATGGGCACACCAGGTCCCCTACCCCAGACGAGCGCCCCCTTGTGCAGCTGTGTGACTACATTAAAAATCTCATGCAACGCCAACCATGTCCTTGTAGATCCAGCAAGCCAGTGTACCCCAGGATTTTTTCCCATCCCCACAACCTACTCTTCCCTTACTGGCAGCTTCCCAGGGCAAAGTCACCCCCATGTCTGACCTCAACGATCCCTGCTTGGGCCATCCAGATCCCTCCCTGTCCAGATCCGTAGCTTCTGGATCACGATGAGGTTTAGGAGACACGTGGCGCCTCCTTCCCCCCTACCTTGCTGTGTGACTTCTGCCCCTGGCCAAGGGGAACCCACCCCCGTGCCTCCTCCCTCCCCTGCCGCCCCTCTCGCCTGTCTGCAGCCACGGTGGTCATTGAGTAGATGCTGACGAACATGGCCATGATGGGAAATAGGTTCTGGAAGTAGCAGAAGGTGCGGCCGAAGTGCCAGATATTGTGGCTGGCATAGACGAAGTTGAACGTGGCATTTTAGGCAGCCATGCACAGGTCGGCCACAGCCAGGTTGATGACAAAGTAGTTGGTGACCGTCCGCATCCGTTCGTGGGCCAGGATGATCCAGACAATGGTGGCATTGCCCACCACAGCCACCAGCACCAGGGCTGCGTAGGCTACGGTCCACAGTGCCAGCTGCCAGCCGGGCTTGGAGAAGGCTGTGATGTCGGTGGTGTTGCTCTCAAAGCCAGACAAGGTGCTAGTGTCGGTCTCGACAGGACAGTCATCCATGGTGCTTTCTGGGCTCACGCCGCAGGCCCGGGCTGGGCAGTTCCACCGAAGTTTGCTACAGGAGAGGAATCCTCTTTGATGTGCGAATACACGGATGAGAGGAAGAGTCAACGAGGAGCACGTGTAGCTTGGGGAACCACATCTATGGCTCAAGCAAAACTGAGACCGACTAGACAGCCTAGTGGAGTCCAGGCCAGACCTCCCAAATGTTGCAACTCCAGGGCAGGGGCCCTCCTCCTAACCCACCGCCCATCCAGCGCCTTCTCTGTAGAGGCGGACGAGACCAGCTGAGGGTACTCACATGACCATTCACAATTTGAACCCATGTCTCCCTTAATGCAATTCAGGGAACGTTCCAGATGAGAGGCGTGCTCAATTGGAGTCAGTGGATCCCACAAGCCAACTGTGCAGCAAGCCATCATGGTGCCAGGCTTTGGGGTGCAAGGCCAGGCTGGCGGGGGGGGGGGGTCCTGAAGCTGCCAGCCAGCTGCTGCTGCTCCCAGCTGCTTCTCTCTGCAGGTAAGACAGGGGCCTTGGCAGGGGTGCTGCTGCTCACGAGGTGGGGCTTTCTCTCTGGCCCTTGTCCCACCCTCTGCTTGGGTGCCTGGGCCTCATCTCTGGAAAGATTGAGGACCCACTGGGAAGGGGAGAGAGCCCTCCAGGGACTAGACGCAGACTGGGGGGGCGGGTATGAAGGGTATAGTCACACTGTTTACATTCTGCCCAGGGAAGGAGCTGCATCTAGCATCAAGTGCTTAGCTAGTGCATAAATATCCAGGGTGTGGTGGTGCATTTACAGCTGAGTGATGAGGGATGCTAAGAGGTCTGGGTTCTGGTCGCCTGTCCCCATCCCCGACTTGCTAGCAGACCTCAGGCAATCCTGCTCATCTTGAGCCTCGCTTTCCTTAGCTGTAAAATTAGAAGTTGAATCTCGATAAATAGTACTCACGCGTCCCTTCTTGTCTCCCTCCTCCTTCCCTCATTTTTTTTTTTTTGGTCTTATTTTTTTAAATTTTTTTCAAATTTTTATTAACAACTTCCATGATTATAAAAAATATCCCATGGTAATACCCTCCCTTCCCCCCACTTTCCCCTTTGAAACTCCATTCTTTTTGGTCTTATTTTTGAGGCAGTGTCTCATTCTAGCCCAGACTGACTTGAACTCACTCTATAGCCCCTGATGTCCTTGAACTCATGCCAATTATCTTACCTTAGCCTCCCAAGTGGAGAGAATGAGCACACCAGGACCTCTAGACACTGCAAACAAACTCCAGGTGCATGAGCCACCTTGTTCATGTGGCTTTATGTGGGTACTGGAGAATTGAAACTGGGCCCATTGGCTTTGCAGGTAAGTGCCTTAAACCAGCAAGCCATCTCTCTAGCCCCTGATTCTTTTTCTTTTTTGAGGTAGTATCTCACTCTAGTCCAGGCTGACATTAAACTCACCGCAGACCAGGCTGGCTTCTACATGAGCCATCACCACGCCCTGCCCTCTATCTGCAGGTTTCAAATGAAAACAGGTGCACATGGCATATTTAACATGGGAGACGGCATCTAAAAGTGTGATATAAAAGCCAGATGTGGTGGCTCACACCTCAAATCCCTGTACCTTAGGAGCTTAAGGTAGAGGATCCCTGTGAGTTCAGGGTACAGAGTGAGTTCTAGGTCAACCTGGGCTAGAGTAAGCTCCTGCCTAAAAATAAATAAATAAACAAAGCCGGGTATGGTGGCACACACCTTTAATCCCAGCACTCGGGAGGCAGAGTAGGAGAATCACCCTGAGACTACTTTTAGACAGAGCTTGTTTTGGGGAGACGGCCTGGGACTTCCCGAGCACTGGACAGAACCGACTGCCCTGGGCAGGTCACTGGGAAAGGCCTGTTTCTACCCGGGAGTGGATGAACATGGTCTGTTTGGACTTTGGTCTCTTACAGGAGGGTCTTCGCCTTTGGTCACGTGGTGACAGCAGTAGTATCCAGTCAACTTTGGGCTTGTTCTGGGGTCCTAGAGGGCAAAGTGGGCAGACATTCTTATGTCAGCCCAATATGAACACCTCCCCTGGCCATCCTGACCTCCTGCTCTTGGGCAGCTGGAATTTTTTGAACCCCCCACTGCAGGGCTGAGATGCCTTGAGAGTATGTCGCCAGTCCCAGAAGCCTGGAATATTACAACCCCCTCTCCCCAACACCCTGCCACCTCCATTGTGTATGAAATGGGGATTATATTTTGGAGCTACTAAATCTGAGTTTTTATTTCCTCCTTAAATCATATGCTCTTGTAGTTTCCCAAGTATGTGTCATAAAGCTTGGCGCCTCAGGGGAGGAGAGGGTGGGAGTCGCCCAGGACACAGGCGTGCCTGGCAGGCTTTGTGGCTCAGAGAAGGCCTTTGGAGTCCACCGCTAGACCATTGTCTTAAAGGTCAGTCTTTGTCAAAAGAGAAAAAGAATGGCATTTCTTGCTCCTATTGGCACATCAAAACTGGAGGTTTAAACTGGGTGTGGGGGCATGCATGCCTGTAATGCCAACACTCCTCTGGCGGTAGGGGCTGGGGGATCAGAAGCTATACCATAAGTCTGAGGCCAGCTTGGGCTACAGGAGATCCTGTCGTTAAATAACAAAAGAAAAACACCGAAAGGTTGGCTCATTAAAGGTGCATATGAGGGGGCTGGAGAGGTGGCTCAGTGGTTAAAGGTGCTGGCTTACAAAGTCTGCTGGGCCTGGTTTGGTTCCCCAACACCCAGATATAAAGTGGTGTATACAAGAGCACACACACACACACAGATATATTTAAAAAAAGGAGGGGGGGGGGCGGGCATTCGTATAAAAAGTCCTACCAGCAGGAAGTGTGTGTGGGTGGAGGGGGGTTTTCAAGACCACTGCCAGGATTAGGAACAGATGGTCCAGGTCCGTCACACAACCCAGGAAGCAGATTCTGACCCAGAGAGTCTAGCAGTCAAGAGCCAGGTTAAGTAGATGCCATTGGGAAGGAAGCAGTGGGATGAGGAAGATGCTGAGCCTGAGGCATGTTTGACAGCAGCCTGGGACCACCGAGGCTTACCGGGGGCTGACGTGTTCTATCTGGGCTGCCCTGCTGGGCAAAAGGTGAACGAGAATGGACCGTTGCGTGTGGGTCACCTAAGAAAGGGGTCACTATTCACAGGGTGGCTCTGAGGCAAGGCCTGCAGAGTGTGGGAGCTAAATATTGTTCGTCATAACATGTGCAATGGGTTGCTGGGGGATCTAGTAGGGAGATGACAGTGTTTGCATGGCTAGACGGTAACCTGTGGCGTGTGTGTCATCGTGACCTCTGGGGGAAGTCCTGAAGACTAGAGTTAGGAGGTGTCTTGGTCTGTTTCTGTTATGACAAAAGGCTAGGTAACATAAAGAAAAGAGGTTTAGGGCTGGAGAGATGGCTTAGCAGTTAAGGCACTTGCCTACAAAGCCAAAGGACCCAGGTTCGATTCCCAGGACTCATGTAAGCCAGATGCACAAGGGGGCGCACACATCTGGAATTCATTTGCAATGCCTAGAGACCCTGACATGCCCGTTTTCTCTTTCTCTTTCTCTCCTCTCTCTCAAATAATTAAATAAATTTTTAAGAAAGGGGCAAACCAGTAAGCCTTTTATTCAGCTTCACGAATCCAGTTTATTTTTTAAAAATTTTTATTTATTTGCAAGCAGAGAGAGAGATAAACTGAAAAACTGGGCATGCCAGGGCCTCCAGCTGCTGCAAACCAAGACCAGATGCATATTCCACTTTGTGCATCTGGCTTTATGCTGGTACTGGGGAATTGAACTCAGGTCCTTAGGCTTTTCAGGCAAATGTTCCAACTGCTGAGCCATCTCTCCAGCCCACGAATCCAGTTTAAAGGATCACATTTGCTGAAAGTGATGTTCACTATTTGTGATCTAGCATTCTTAAGTGGATACAGAGGATCAAGAGTTCAAGACAAAGCTGGGCATGGTGGCACACGCCTTTAACCCCAGCACTTGGAAGGCAGAGGTAGGAGGATCTCCAGGAGTTCAAGGCCACCCTGAGACTATAGAGTGAATTCCAGGTCAGCCTGGCCTAGAGGGAGACCCTACCTCAAAAAAAAAAAAAAAAAAAAAAAAAAGAGTTCAAGGCCAGCCTTAGCTATATAGCAAGTTTGAGGCCAACCTGGGCTACATGAGATCTTGTTTCAAAAAAAGGAATAAAATTTAAAAACTGGGCGTGGTGGCACACACCTTTAATCCCAGCACTCGGGAGGCAGAGGTAGGAGAATCGCCATGAGTTCAAGGCCACCCTGAGACTACATAATGAATACCAGGTCAGCCTGAGCTGGAGTGATACCCTACCTTGAAAAACAAAACAAACAAAACAAAAAAAAAAGTCAGGTGAATAAAATTAATAACAAATGATGAATAAAGCTCAAGATGTGGCTGTGCTGGTGGTGAAGGGGTCATCATCCTTATATTCACAACAGCTGAAGCTTAACAGGATGCTGGATGTGGTCTCACGAGCTTGTAACCCCAGCTGCTTGCGAGGCTGAAGCAGGAGCATCAAGTTTAAGGCCAGTTTGAGCAACATAACAAGGAAAAATAAAGTAAAAGGAATCCAGGCCAATGACGGAGCATTTGCCTGGCATGTGCAAGTCCCTGGGTTCAATCCGCAGCACTGGAACTACCCCAGACAGCTAACTGTGAAAGGATGTCTCTAAGGCAGGCAGGGTGTTGGACGACATTGAGGGGTTCAGTAGCATTCTGTACTTATTGCTACTAGAAGGCTTCCCGCTTTAAACCACAGGAAGGAACCGGGGCTGGTTCTTTTGGCACATGAGCCCTGTGCCCCTTGCAGGGGCATCAGTGGCCTTGAATTGGGGACTTGAGCTGGGAGACTTAGATGCAGCTTCTGCCGAGAGCACAGGCTCCTGCTGACATCTTCTTTAAACATGGGGAGTGTGCCAGGGCAGAGCCTTGCCCTAAAAGCCTGAAGTTTATCTAGCTGGAGAAGAGAGGCCTGAATGTTTACATCTGGGGGAGCTCTGGTGTACACAGAGCTCAGGGGCTCTTAACACGCATCGTGACTTGCTCAACGTTGGGCTCCCGCAGAATCTGCCCATGTATGGCAGGCAGAGGAGGAAGTGGAGACACCTGCTTGCTGGGTGAGGAGCAGATGGGGTCGGCCCACAGTCAGCCTGTGTATTGCAGACAGAGGGGAGTTGGCACCTGCTCAGAATGTTGGCCAATGTGGAACCAAGCTGGCCGCGATGAGGAAAAGGAGAATGGCCAAGAGTCAGTCTAGCTGCCAGGCGGCTCCAGCCCTGGACCCTACGCAGGTGGTACCTGACCAGGTGATTAGATGAGCAGCACAGAGGTAGGAGATGTTGAGTGTGGTGGCACATGCCTTTAATCCCAGCCCTCAGGTGGCTGAGGCAGGAGGATCACCGGGAGCTCAAGGCCAGCCGGAAAGGAATTCCAGGTTAGCCTGGGCTAGAGCCCTACCTCGAAAAACAAACAAACAAATGAAGACCAGAGGTAGGACTTATGTCTCCACCTTCATGATGGAGGCCCACCCAGGCAGTGAGAACAGCCCAAAGCTTCCTGTCTGGCCCATGATGCTTCAAGCTTCGGAGGAGGGCACAAGAGGCCTCTGGAGGCTGTGGGCAGTAAGGAGGGTCTGGAATAGGGTAAAGCAATGGAAAAGGAGGTGTGGGAGTGAGCACTGACCCTGAGACACATTGGAGTATCTTGGCTGGATCTGAGGGGTCCTGCAAGACAGGATGAGAGACGTCATGAATATAAAACATCAGTCCCCAAGCCTGGTGTACAAGAGAGGTTCTGTTTCCTTATTTTCCTAAAGTCAAATTTGGGGGTGGGGAAGATGGCTCAGCAGTTAAAGGTGCTTGCTTACAAAGCCTGCCAGCCCAGGTTCAATTCCCCAGCCACCTACATAAGCCAGATGCAAAAGGTGGAGCATGCATCAGGTTTTTTGTTTTCTTTGAGGTAGGGTCTCACTCTAGCCCAGGCTGAGCTGGAATTGGTTCAAGTCAGAGACCCTCTCTCAGTAAATAATGTGTAGAGTGTTCAAGGAAAATACCTGACCTCTGACCTCCATATACGCATTCATCTTTAATTTAACTTTTTTTAAAGATTGGTTTTTTTCGTTTATTTTTATTTTTATTTATTTATTTGAGAGCAACAGACAGAGAGAGAAAGAGACAGATAGAGAAAAAGAGAATAGGCGCACCAGGGCCTCCAGCCACTGCATACAAACTCCAGATGCGTGCGCCCCCTTGTGCATCTGGCTACTGTGGGTCCTGGGGAATCGAGCCTCGAACCGGGGTCCTTAGGCTTCATAGGCAAGCGCTTAACCGCTAAGCCATCTCTCCAGCCCTTATTTAATATTTTTATTTATTATATATTTGCAAGGAGAAAGAGAGAGAGAGAATGGGTGGACCAGAGCCTCCTACCACTGCAAACAAATTCGAGACACATGTGCCTCTTTGTGCATCTGGCTTTATGTGGGTGCTGGGCACTTGAACCCAGGCTGTAAGGCTTTTCAAGGAAGCACCTTGAACTGCTGAACCATCTCTCCAGCCCAACAGCTTCATCTTGACTGGACACCTATCTATGTCTCGTCCTGTGAGCTGGGAAGGCACGCCAACCTCATTCCCCTGGGGGTTGGTTGCTCTGAGGCCCGAGCTGTCCACAGAGCCAAGGCCTCTGGGATGAGGCCTTCATGGCCACTGAAGTGATTTCTCTTCTCTTCTTTCTCTGTCTTTCTTCCATTCATTTCTTTCTTTTTTGGTTTATCGAGGTAGAGTCTTGCTGGCTGACCTGGAATTCACTATGGAGTCTCAGGGTGGCCTCAAACTCATGGTGATCCTCCTACCTCTGCCTCTCAAGTGCTGGGATTAAAGGCATGCGCCACCACGCCTGGCCAAAGGGGAAAAAAAAAAAAAAGTTCAGAGTTTTAACATAGGAACATACTGTATTTTTTTTTCAAGGTAGGGTCTCACTCTGTAGTTCCAGGCTGGCCTTGAACTCACAGTGATACTCCTACCTCTGCCTCTTGAGTGCTGGAATTAAAGGCGTGCTTGCACCACCACACCAGGCTCATACCCTCTTCCCATCCTGTCACCCTCTTTTGTCCCTCTTCCCCCTCCCTGACCTATTCCCCTGGGCACTCTCCTCTTCCCAAGTAGCTCTTCTTTTGTAGGACTGTCTCAGTGTTTCTGTCAAAAAGACAAAGCCAGGGGCTGGGAGATGGCTAAGTAGGTAAAGAGCTTGCTCGTGGTGTGCTGGCCTGGGTTCAATTCCCCAGCTGTCCATGTAAACCCAAACAGACATTTGTGTGCGGTGGTGAGAGACTCTGGTGTGCCCATACATACTCATATACAAATAAATTAAAAACAAATAAATCAAACCCTTCTTTCCAACTAATCCACTTCCTACTTTCATGTCTTAAAAAGACAAAAACACTGAGATTTTTTTTTCTTTCATTTTTTCAAGGTAGGGTCTCACTCTGGCTCAGGCTAACCTGGAATTCTCTATGTAGTCTCAGGGTGGCCTTGAACTCATGGTGATCCTCCTACCTCTGCCTCCCAAGTGATAGGACTAAGGGTGTATGCCACCACGCCCTGCTGAGATTTCTTTCTTTTTTAAAAAAAATTATTTATTTGGGGGGGGGGCAGGGCCTCTTGCCACTGCAAATGAACTCCAGATGCATGTGCCAGTTGGTGTATCTGGCTTTACATGGATAGTAGGTAATTGAACCTGGGGTCATCAGGCTTTGCAAGCAAGTGTCTTTAATTGCTGAGCCATCTCTCTAGCGTAGCACTGAGATTTCTAAGCTCTCTGTTTCTACAGAGTTCCATGGGATGGGGTTATTACTGCTGAGACACATCTGGACCCCAGGAGTTTAGGGCTCAGGAGGAGAATGAAAACTGAAAGTCCATCTGTCCAGAGCCGCATTCCCACCCCCCCTGTGATCACTCCTCCCAGGGTCTCAGGAGGAGCGGGCTGGACACTGCTGGCCCCATTGTCCTTTTTCTTCCTTGTTCTCTCAACAAAGTCTTACTTCTAGCCAGGCGTGGTGGTGCACACCTTTAATCCCAGCACTCGAGAGAGGCAGAGGTAGGAGGATCACTGTGATTTTGAGGTCACCCTGGGACTACATAGTGAATTCCAGGTCAGCCTGAGCTACAGCGAGACCCTAACTCAAAAAAGAAAAAAAAACACCCAAACTCCCACTTCTGAGGGTCATTACCTGTTTCCTGTCATCTCATGGGCAGAAGCTCTCTGTACTTTCTCCTCTTAATCTAATAAAATCTCTCTAAACTTAAAAAACTCTCGCTCTATAAAAATCTTAGCCTCCCTCCTACCTATCATCCTTTACTCTCTCATGCTATTTTGACAAGACAGAGTTCAGAGGGAAAAAATTCTGCTTTCATCAAGGGTGCAAGACCTTCCTTTAATCTTCAGAGCTTCTCTGAAAGTGAAAAAAAAATATTTGCATTCCACTTTTAGAGTGTGGGAAAGGCAGGGAAAACTTAAGCTAAATTTCCATATTAAAGCCACTAGAATATCCTCCTCCTGCACCCGCCCCCCAGGCTAGAGAGGGAAGAGAGAGGTGGGCCTGTGGGAGGAGAGCTTTGGATGTCCTTTTGGGGTTGCCTTCTCTAGTCACCCTGTTGGGTCCCTCAAAGGTCCCTCATAAGCCACCTCCTCAAGGATGCAGGTGAGCCAATGTTTAATTTTTATTTTTATTTTGATGTAGTTGTGGTGGTGTTGGAGATTAAACCTGGGCCCTTGTGCATGCTGTGTAAGTGCTGTACCAATGAACTATATATATCCCAGCTCTTTTCAAGTTTTAAAAATTTTTTTGAGAGATGGTTTAGCTGTTGAGACACTTGCCTGTGAAAATTAAGGACCCACGTTCGACTGTCCAAATCCCACGTAAGCCAGATGCACAAGGTGATACATGCTGAAGGTTGCACGCGTGCACAAAGTGGCACATGCATCTGGAATTCAATTACAGTGGCTAGAGGTTCTGGCATGCAAATTCTCTCTCCCTTTTTCTCTCCCTCTCTCTTGTTCTTTCTCATTAAAAAAAAAAAAAAAGTCCAGTCTGTTGTGCTTGCCTCAAAAAAAAATTTTTTTTTTGAGACATAAAGTTGCCCAGGTTGGCTTTGAATTCACTCTGTGTATCAGACTGACTTTGAATTTGTGATCCTCCTGCCTCAACTTCTAGAGGACTGAAATTAAAGGCAGGCCTCACTAGGTTTGGTTCAAATAGCTGCCAAATCCTCTTCCTTCTTTTTTTGTTGGTATATGTTAATTATCCATAATGAGGAGTTTCATTATGATACTTTTCTACATGTATACAATGTTTTTACTTATATTAAATACTCACAAAAAATATTTTATTTTTTTATTTGAGAGATCAAGAAAGAAGCAGATAGAGAGAGTGGGTGCGCCCGGGCCTCCAGCCACTACAAGCGAACTCCAGACACGTGTGTCTCCTTGTGCATCTGGCTTACGTGGGTCCTGGGGAATCGAACCTGGGTCCTTTGGCTTCTCAGGCAAACGTCTTAACTGCTAAACTATCTCTCCAGCCCTTATTTATTTATTTTTGAGGTAAGGTCTTGCTCTAGCCCAGGCTGATCTGGAATTCACTATGCAGTCTCAGGCTGGCCTCAAACAGTGATCCTCCTACTTCTGCCTCCCTAGGAGTGCCAGAATTAAAGGCATGCACCATGTTCAGTTTTTTTTTTTTCTTTTTATGAAAGAGAGAGAGAGAGAGAGAGAGAGAGAGACAGAATTGGCACAGCAGGACCTCTAGCCATTGCAATCGAACTCCAGATGTGTGCGCCACCTTTTGCACATATGTGACCTTGTGTGCGTGCATCACCTTGTACGTGGGTTCTGGGGACTGGAACCTGGGTCCTTAGGCTACTCAGGCAAGCAAGCACCTTACCCACTAAGCCATCTCTCCAGCCATTATTTTTCTTTTTAATTGAGAACTTTATGATATGAACATGTTGCAAATTGGTCATATTCTCCCCAGGTATGTTTCCTCTCTCCTGCCCCGTTCCACCGAGGCTCCTCCTCAATGAGGTTACCTGGAATCCTGGTGGAATGCCCTTCTTGAATCCCCAGAGGGAAGCCATGCTGAGTATGGTAGAACCCCGACAGAGCACGAAAAGGAGGTATTGAAATGAAGCGAAACAACTCTCTCTTGTGGGAGGCACTGTGTTTGGGGGTCTTATTATGACATCATCACATCCTATAATAAATCACCAAGACCTCCCCTGAGGTTAAGTATCTCTCTCCAAGCTCCGGTGGCAGGCCTAAGCTTTCTTTCTTGTTCGTATCATCGTCGGTTACGCTTATGCAAAGCACGTTTTCCCTATGGAGCAAAAGAATTTGCATATGACTCTCCTGATTCGACTCCATCCTTCTTCTTCCCCTCTCACCCCTGTGATTGGCCACTGTCTACGCTCAGGGATACTTGCTCATTAAGTAACCGAATGACCACATTGGACACACTTGGATTCGATACTTGGAATACTTTGTTTCGATGTGACAGATGATTTAACAAACAGGGGGCTCTTGCTGTACATCGCTGGGAGCCTGAAGTAGCTGAGAAACAGCCTCGTGATGTCCAAAGCTCTTTGAGGGCTGGGCTACGAGAGGGAAGCTGGGCTTCCTGAGTTCCATCCCCAGGCCTCTCTGTAATCTCAGTGTGCAGCAAGCCGGGAGGCCGGCAGAAACCGGAGACTGCCCCCGGCATTCCTGGCGGAGCACAGCAAAGGACCGTGGAGTGAGAATCAAATGAGGCGGACAGACAAGGACTGACCTGAAAGTTGTCCTTTGACCTCCACACGCCCACTGTAACACACACACACGCACACACACACACACACACACACACACACACAAATTGATTTTGGCCAAATCTTGTGGCTGTAAGGTAGCTCTAAGGACTCCAAGTATATTTTATTTTATTTTATTTATTTATTTTATTTTATTTTATTTATTTCACGGGCTGGAGGGATGGCTTAGCAGTTAAGGCATTTGCCTGCAAAGCCAAAGGAGCCAGGTTCAATTCCCCAGGACCCACGTTAGCCAGATGCACAAGGGGGCACACGCGTCTGGAGTTCGTTTGCAGTGTGGAGGCTCTGGTGCACCCATTCTCTCTCTCTCTCTCTCTCTCTCTCTCTCTCTCTCTCTCTCTCTGTCAAATAAATAAATAATAAAATATTTTAAAAGAAGAATGGGAATTTCAGGGTATCTTGTGAGCCAGGGCCTCTTCCTGCTGCAGATACACCACAAGTGCATGCACCATGCTGTGCGTCTGGCTTTATGTGGGCACTAGGGAATTAAACCCAGGCCAACAGGCTTTGCAAGCAAACACCTTTAACCTCTGGCCATCTCCTCAGCCCCCAAGTGTCATTCTTTTGTTTCTTTGTTTATTTTTCAATGTAGGGTCTCACTCTAGACCAAGCTGACCTGGAATTTACTATGTAGTCTCAGGCTAGCCTCCAACTCATGACAATCCTCCTACCTCTGTCTCCTGAGTGCTGGGATTAAAGGAGTGTGCCACCACACCCGGCTCCCAAGTGTCATTCTGTTCTTTTCTTTTTTCAATTTTTTTTTTTTTTTGAGAGAGAGAGATTTGGCGAACCAGGCCCTCCAGCCACTGCAATTGAATTCCAGACGCACGTGCCACCTTGTGCACATGTGCGTCCAAGTGTCATTCTTTATATGACAGTACCCTCATCCCAGGAGGGAGCAGAATGCATGGAGGCTTCTGCCTTTAGTGAGAGAAGACTCCCCCTGACTCACACGTATAGTGTCCCTGACATCTCTAGTTTCAAGGGAAGGTGGGAAGGGGATCTTTCTTCTTCGGGAGCCAATTGAGTTTTGTTCCTAGAACTAGTGGTTCCAAGAACCCTTGTCCTCCCTTGTCCAGAGGCTACCACACCAATGATGATGGGTTATGCTTGATATATACTGGAGAATGTTACATTCTATGTTTGTGCTGGATACAAACTGGAGACTGTTACTTTGTGTGTCTTGAACTGGATACAAACTGGAGAACATTACTTTGTGTGTCTTGAACTGGATACAAACTGGAGAACGTTACTTTGTGTGCCTTGAACTGGATACAAACTGGAGACTGTTACTTTGTGTGCCTTGAACTGGATGCAAACTGGAGAATGTTACTTTGTGTGCCTTGAACTGGATACAAACTGGAGAATGTTACTTTGTGTGTCTTGAACTGGATACAAACTGGAGACGTTACTTTGTGTGTCTTGAACTGGATACAAACTGGAGAACGTTACTTTGTGTGTCTTGAACTGGATACAAACTGGAGAACGTTACTTTGTGTGCCTTGAACTGGATACAAACTGGAGAATGTTACTTTGTGTGTCTTGGGCTGTATACAGATTAGAGAATGTTACTTTACTTTTCCTTTCCTTGTTCTTTTTTTGAGGTAGGGTCTCAGTCTAGCCCAGGTTGACCTGGAACTCACTCTGTAGTCTCAGGCTGGCCTGCAACTCACAGTGATCCTCCTACGTCTGCCTCTCAAATGCTGGGATTAAAGGTGTGCACCACCATGCCCAACTACTTTCTATGTCTTGAAATTCTTTTCCTTGACTCTACCCAGGAGCTCACCTGCTTCAACACAACAGTGACTGTCACCTCTAAGGTCACAGCAGTAGCTACTATTTACTGAGTGCCAAGCATGGGGCTGGAGGTTGAATGAGTTACTCAACCTTGTGGTTCTTTTGCCTTATCTGTAAAAGACGATTTGCATTAATTAATTACCTCTCGGGGTTGCTTGTGGAAATAAAACCACTGATAACAAAGGGTTGAGGACAGTTCCTCAGGCAAATGGCTGAAGTAGCATTGCCTGTCCTTGCTGACTTTTTCCCCCCTTTGGTTTTTCGAGGTTGGGTCTCGCTCTAGCTCAGGCTGATCTGGAATTTGCTCTGTAGTCTCAGGGTGGCCTCGAACTCACAGCAGTCCTCCTACTTCTGCCTCCCAAGTGCTGGGATTAAAGGTGTGTGCCACCACGCCCAGCACCTTGCTGATTTTTTCCAACCCCATCCACAGTCAGGAATACGTGTTCAGGGAAGTTAATGAGTTGTCCAAGGTGACACAGTTGGGGAAACCAATAGTCAAAGTCTAGTCTGTGCTTCACACACTTTCTTCTCTTCACACTAGCTTCTCTGTGACAGGAAGCTCCTCCGAAATGTCCTAAGGGCGGGGTGTCTTGCCAGAGAGACATGATTTTGTTTGTTTGTTTTATTTTTTTTGGAGGTGGGGTCTCACTCTAGCCCAGGCTGACCTGGAATTCACTATGTAGTCTCAGGGTGGCCTGGAACTCTCAGCGATCCTCCTACCTCTGCCTCCTGAGTGCTGGGATTAAAGGTGTGTGTGGCTATGCTCAGCAGACATAATTTATTTATTTATTTATTTATTTATGCCCTGGGTAGACTTTTTTTTTTTTTTTTTTTTTTGCACAGAATCCAAGATAATCACAGTCTGCCACTCCAGTAGTGTCTGTGGGTCCTTCTTGAACTACCGCTTGTCTCATCTGGTAGAGGGGGGCAGAGAATGTCAGGCTTGCCCCCGCTGCGGTCATCAACAAAGACAGGAAGCCCTGCAGATGAGAATCCTCAGGTCCAGGCAAGGCACTCAGATAGCCAAGTGCTGGCGGAGCTGGGACTGGAACTCAGGCCTCCAGGCTCCCTGTCCAGCCGCTGAGGGCTTTGTCCATTTCCTGTGAGTGTCCTACAGCGGCCAAGAGACTCTCAATCAGCTGCCCCAAGCTTGCGACTGTCCCTGGCCGGGGAGGTGCCAGGGCCGACCCCGAGTCCCTGTAATACACAGAAGCCGACACTAGAGGGCGGCCATGCCACTGAAAAATCCTTGTGTCCACAGGGCTTTGAGGAGCCTCTCCACCCGATGATGATGAAGATGGTGACTGGCCAAGGCTGTTATTTACTGAGCCAGCACTCTGTACTGAACACACACGTCATATCTAGTCGGCAGTTTCTCTCCCAAGCACACCGTGTTCACCTGTGTTTGGAATCTCAGAAAATGGACCGCCTACAGCCAAGCCCCGACATCCCCATCACCTTCAAGAAAGAAAAAGAAAAAAGAAAAGAAAAGCTTAAAAAAAAAGAAAAAGTAGCCAGGCGTGGTGGTGCTCGCCTTTAATCCCAGCACTCAGGAGACAGAGGTAGGAGGATCACTGTGAGTTCGAGACTACATAGTGAAATCCAGGTCAGCCTGGGCTAGAGCGAGAACCTACCTCGAAAAACCAAAAATAAATAAATAAAGTAATATGTAAAAGACTGAAAACCCAGCAGGCACTAAGCACTGACTTTCCTTACTTAGCCAGAAACCCCGCAGGAGGTCCGATGGCTTTGGTGGCCGCCAGGGTTTGTTCAAGGGTGCCAGGGGGTGGGCCAGCCTCGCTTCCACCTCTGCCCTGGGAGCAGGGAGCGTGGAGGGGGCAGCACTGTGCCCACTGCATGTACATTTCATGTCAGAAAAACCAAAACTCTCTCCAGAAGCTTGTATCTGTGTCATGCAGCAGGGGGAGTGGGAATGAGTGTGTTCTACTCTTTCAGCGTCACCATGGAGTCAGAGATGCGTGGGCAGCGGGGACGGGGTTCAGTTAGCCGGCAGAATCAGCCACATTGTGTGTATGGTGGTGGTGGTGGGAGTGTGTGTGTGTGTGTGTGTGTGTGTGTGCGCGCACACATGTGCATGTGGGGGCTAGAGGTCAATGTCAAGTGTCTTCCTCAATGGCTCTCCTCCTTATTTTTTTACATTACATTATTATTATTGTTGTTGGTGTTGTTTTTTGAGGTAGGGTCTCTCGCTCTAGCCCAGGCCAACCTGAAATTCACTATGTAGTCTCAGGGTGGCCTCGAACTCACAGCCATCCCTCTGCCTCAACTTCCTGAGTGCTGGGATTGAAAGTGTGCTCCACCACGCCCAGCCTGCTTTATTTATTTGACACAGGGTCTCGTGAACATGGAGTTCAGTGATTGAAGTAGCCAAGCTGGTCACTGAGCCCTGGGGATTTTCCTCCTGTCTCTGCCTTCTCAGCATTGGGATTACAGGTATGTATTACCACAACTGTTGTTTTTTTTTTAAAGTATTTTATATTTATTTATTTATTTATTTATTTATTTGAGAAAGAGAGAGTCAGATAGAAAGAGAGAGAATAGGCATGCCAGGGCCTCCAGCTACTGAAAATGCACCTCCTTGTGTATCTGGCTTACATGGGTCCTGGGGAATTGAACCTGGGTCCTTTGGCTTTGAAGGCAAGCACCTTAACTGCTAAACCATCTCTCCAGCCCCACCATGGTTGTTACGTAGGTTCTGGGAATACAAAATCAGGTCCTCGTGCTGACACGGCAAGATGGTAATCCACTGAGCCATCTCCCCAGGGTCCTGCCATAGCATCACAAATTTGGCCTCCACGTCTCTTATCCTTCCCTTCTGATTTCTATCATATATACACCCACACATATGACAGAGAGAGAGAGAGAGAGAGAGAGAGAGAGAGAGAGACCAGACCGTGCCTCTACAAATGAATCCCACATACATGTGCCACTTTGTGCACCCGGCTCTCCATGGACCTTGAGAGAGTGTTTAGGGGCTTAACAGGGGAGCATAGCTACTCATACACCCTTGATCGAGGACCAGTTCTTCTCTATTTGGGGAAGGTCATCATCTTCCACCGGGCACGCAGCTTTGGGAGGGACACATGGAGCAGTGAGGGAGAAGGGGGACACCTCCCCTAACCAGCCAGATCAGCCGGATCAACCCTGGCCATCAATGGGGTAACATGTTGCAGCCAGATGGCCCTCACATCCCTGACTCTACGTGGATACTGGGGAATTGAACTGGAGCAGGCAGGCTTTGTAAGCAAGCACCTTTAAGCAGTGACTAAACTCCCTAGTTCTCTGATTATGGTGTTGCTCTATGTGTGAGAGCGCTCTCTCTCTGTCTCTCTTCCAGACGACTGGTTGAGTTCCCAGCAATGACTATGCCCTGATGAACTGGTGGTATGACCTCCAGGAAACAGGGATCCCTTCCCTCCTGCATCAGGCCCTTCAGCCCTACACCAGAAGCACAAAGGCCCACCTATTCTTCCCCTGGAGAGGTGGAGGTAAGGGTTCTCCTGGCTCGGGTACCCTCCAATCTAAGTCTCCTGATTATGTCACCGAGTGAACTGGCACATGGACACTGTCCCCTGCTATCCATGTTCTACCATGGAAAGGTCAGGATCCACCTGAGCTTAGTGGAGAAAGGCTCTGTTGTACCTGGGGATTTTCTCCGCAAGTAGATGTTGTGAGGCCAGGTGGGACTCCCATGTGGGCTAACATGACACTTCCCGGAAGGCATCTCTCCACAGTTTGACTTACTTAGGTTAGTGGGCCTGGCATTCAGAAGCCGAGGCAGGAGCGTTTCTGAAAGTTCAAGGCAAACCTGGGATGCATAGTGAGTTGAGAAAGAGAGAGAGAATGAGAGAGAAGACGAATATGCATCTAAACTTGCATCTCAGCGAGCAAGGTGGCACGTCCCCGTAGTCCCAGCACTACAGTGGTAGAGGCTGGAGAATCATGAGTTCAAGGCCAGTCTCAGCTATGTAGCAAGTTGTTTGAGGCTAGCCTACACTAAATAAGACAATGTCTAAAAAACAAAACAAAACAAAAGATTGTATCTCTGATCTTTCAATGTAGCGCAGTTGGTGGTCTAAATACACGAGGCCCTGGGGTCAATCCCTGGCACCATAGAAACCAGGCATGATGGCAGCACACCTGTAATCCTAGCACTTGGGAGGTATAGGAAGGAAGGTCAGGAGTTCAAGGCCATCTTTGGCTATGTACTGAGTTCAAACTTAGTCTGGGTTACATAAGACCCTGTGTAAAAAAACAAAGAAAGAAAGAAAGAAAGAAAGAAAGAAAGAAAGAGAGAGAGAGAGAAAGAAAGAAAAGAAAAGAAAAAAATGAAAACTAATAAAACAAAACAAACAAAAAACCCCCAAATGTATAAGCCAGACAGGTGTGGTGGCACATGCTTGGTGCTCCATCTAGTCATCTACACGATAGGCTGAGGCAGGAGGATTGTAGGAATTCAAAGCCAGTATGAACAACATCATAAGAATCTACTTTAAAAAAAAAATAGCCAGGTGTAGTGGAGCACGCCTTTAATCCCAGCACTCAGAGAAGGCAGAGGTAGGAGCACTGCTGTGAGTTTGAGGCCAGCCTGAGACTACATAGTGAATTCCAGGCCAGCCTGGGCATCAGTGAGACCCTACCTTGAAAAAAAAAAGTATGAGCAATGCAAAAATTAGAGGACATTCTGGGGCAGTTGATTTGATTTTATGAGAGAGTAGAATTGAAGAAAGATTATGACTTTTACTGAAAGAATTCCACTGTGTCCTCCACCCTAGCTGACTTTAATTAGCAGGTAGCCCGTGGATGATTCCCGGTAAGTACTAAATAGCAACTTCAAGCAACCAAAGCCTTCCTCCTTCCTCAGTCCCCTGCTGCCCTCCCCCAGGACGTCTAGAGGAGGCAGGGATCTAACTCCGCAGTTGTGGAGAAATGTTCAGGGCATTTTTGCTCAGAGAGGGCAAGACAACATTGCTGCTGGTTTGCAGGGAAGCTTGAGGAGGCCATGGGGTAGTGCCACCTAACCCCAACTTTTAGGCGCTGCATGAATGCTAAAGGCCTTGTGACTTTATGGACACATTCCAAGCCTCAGCCTCCTCCTGAATAAAATGGAGACTCCTCTCTGTCTTGTTTTCTCACAAAGCCTTGGTGATACCTCTCAAGGAAGGAAGAAAAAAAAAAAAAAAAGACAGTACAGTGATTCATGATGGTAAGAGAAAATTGTATTTTGCAAACAGAGGACCTTTCGTTTTGCTGAGCAGAGATGAGAGGGACTTGGTATGTGAGACAGAAAGCAGGGGCTACCATTGGACTGAGCAGGAAAAGGAAGTTGAAATGCCCTGAGAGAAAATCCAGGAAGCAGAGCAAAGCTAGGAGCTTGGGAGTGTCGCCCTCCTGGGACACATCTCTGACAGGGCTTGGGGAAGGACAGAATGCTGCAGCCTGGGGTGGGTGGGGCTGCCAGCAGTCAGCCCAAAGGGCCTCCTGGGACAGCTGGCGGGTGGCTCGTGTTTAATCAGTGTCTGTAAGGGCCTAGCATCCCTTCAGGCACCCAGAGCCTGGGGTGGTATCCGGCAGTCAGCTGGTCCCTCCCACCTGTCTGTTCCAGCTACCTGGCACTGATGAGCGCATGGTCCAAGTCATTCAAGGAGTGAGCAGGCTGTTAACGGTGGGGACTGAAATAAAGCCCACCTTTAGGGGTTACTGGGCTCCTTAGCCCCAGACAGAACATTGGCTTGTTTCTGCAATGGTCAATCTCTCATTGTCACCTTGATAGGATTTAGAACCACCGTGGAGACAAATCACTTATCGTGTCTGTTAGTCCGTTAGGGATTTTCTAGATTGGATTAATGGAGGTGGGAAGACCCACCCTAACTGTGGGTGGCACCATTCCATGGGCTGGGGTCCTGGACTGTCTAAAAAGGAGAGAGGTGCCAGGCGTGGTGGCGCACGCCTTTAATTCCAACACTGGGGAGGCAGAGGTAGGAGGATCGCCAAGAGTTTGAGGCCACCCTAAGACTACATAGTGAATTCCAGGTCAGCCTGAGCTAGAGTGAGACCCTATCTCAAAAAAACAAAAAAAAAAAAAAAAAAAAAAACAAAAAAAAACAACCTTGAACTTCCGATCCTCCTGTCTTCACCTCCAGCATGCTGGGATTACACGTGTGCGCCATCACATCTGGTTTATACAGTGCTGACGACTGAACCCAGGGCTTTGTGCCTGCTATGCCAACACTCTGCCAACTGAATACATCCCAGGCCCTACATTCGTGGCTTTATAAGAATAGTTTTACTGTGTGATGCCCCTACCAGATTATGGTACCATAACAAGGTGTCCACCAGATGCCAAGTAGAGGCAGCGCCCTAGCCTCTAGAACCATGAAGTAAGTAAACCTCAGTTCTCCAAAAATTAGCTGGTTTCAGGTATTTTGTTACAGCCACAGAAAGCAGACTAAGACCCTCCGACAGTGTGGAGAGCCCAGCTAACTCCCCCTCCCCAAGAAGCACCCAGCTCTTCACAAAGCAGCTGCCCTGTCCTTCCCCTCAAGTGACAGGTGGAGCTGCTAAGGACACAACCACCCCCAGGGGTCACATGGGCCTGGCTGAACATCCTATTGGACAATGCTCTAGGGTTGCTTTCCCACAAGGCCTGGCCACCCCCAACAAGACCAGCCTCTGTCTGGTGGCTGGCTCTGAGACCCTCTGTTGCCAAAGCTATGTAGGGGACCAGCCTGGAATGCCCTCAGCTAGAAGGGTCCCTCCATACTGTGGGTATGAGAAGCAGGAATGTTATGTTCTCAGCCTGTCAGCTCTTGGCTCTTACAAGAACCTATTACTTCATTGGAAAATGTTCAAAGGGTGACATTTACAGGGCATTTACAGAACTACAACAGCTAATCAACACATTAAAGTGCACTCCTCCTCCCTAGTCAGCAGGGAAGTGAAAATAAAAACAAGAATGTTTTAAAAAAATATGTTTAGGGCTGGAGAGATAGCTTAGTGCTTAAGGCACTTGCCTGAAAAGCCAAAGGACCCAGGTTCGATTCCCCAGGACCCACATAAGCCAGATGTACAAGGTGGCACAGCATCTGGAGTTCATTTGCAGTAGCTGGAAGTCCCAGCAGGCCCATTCTCTCCCTCTTTCTCTCTGCCTCTTTCTTTCTTTCTTCCTTCCTTCCTTTCTTTCTCCTTCTCTCTCTCCCAAATAAATAAATATAAAAATAAAGACTCTACAAACTAACACACCAAAATAAAACAAACAACAATGACAAAAAGCATTTTTTCTGGGCGTGGTGGCACATGCCTTTAATCCCAGCACTCGGGAGGCAGCGGTAGGAGGATTGCCATGAGTTCGAGGCCACCCTGAGACTACAGAGTGATTTCCAGGTCAGTCTAAGCTAGAGTGAGACCCTACCTCGAAAAAGCAAAGAAAAAAAAAAAACATTTTAAGGCATGGTAGAGCCCTTGTCTACCATGTGTGAGGTCTCTTCTTTTTCATATCCTCCTTTCCCATATTTCCTCTGCTTTTTTCAAAGGACGCAGACCTGAGGTACCCTCACACAGGTATTCTGTACTGAGCATCTGTGAGCTGGTAGAAGGATGAGAAACTAGGGCAGCAAATTTGTCCTGGCATCTCCAGGAGGTTTTGGTGTGTGCACCCAAAATTCCGCATCTCAGGAAACCCCTCAATCTCCGGAAAACTCCTGTGGTGTGCCAGGGACTGTCCTGGTTTAGAGATGGCAAGCCCCTAATCTCTAGGGCCATCTTCAGCCCCGGACAAACCTGGATGGTAACCAAACTACACAGAAGGGACAAAAGAAAGGAAGCAGATCTTGTGGGTGGGGGACACCCACTGGTCCTGTGAGGGGTCCAGAGAGTATCAGAAAGCAGGAAGGGAAGCCTGTGCTGCACTAGTTAGCCAGCAAGTCTTGGGGAATCGTCCTGTTTCTATCTCTCCAGTGCTGGGATTATAGGCCATGCTGCCATGCCCAGCTTTTACATAAATGATGGGGACCCAAACTCAGCTTGTCTCCCCTTCCGCACACCTGAGGATCTTGCTCCAACTCAGGCTGACTTGCAACTTACTGGGCAGTTTCCAGGCTGGCCTTGAACTCACAGAGATCTGTTTACCTCTGCCTCTCAAGTGCTGGGATTAAAGCATGAGGCACCACACCCGGCTCAGGTTGTCTTTAAATTTTTATTTATTTATTTAGGAGAGAGACAGAATGGGCGCACCAGGGCCTGTAGCCACTGCAAATGAACTCCAGACACATGCACCACCTTGTGCATCTGGTTTACGTAGATACTGGGAAATCGAATCTGGGTCCTTAGGCTTCTCAGGCAAGTGTCTTAACCACTAAGTCATCTCTCCAGCCCTCAGGTTGTCTTTAAAAAAATATTTTGGTTTTCAAGATAGGGTCTCACTTTAGCCCAGACTTATCTGGTACTCACTGTAACCTCAGGCTGGCCTTGAACTCAGCAATCCTCCTATCTCAACCTCCCGAGTGCTGGGAAACTCAGGTTTTCATGCTCATGTAGCAAGCCCTTTACCTGCAAAGGAATCTCTTATGCTTCCCCCATACCACGTGTTAATAGTTTTTTCATTACTTTTTAGAGAGAGTGAGAGACAGAGAATCAGGCACATACACACAGAGAAACACACACACACACACAGAGACACACAGAGAGAGAGCGAGAGCGAGAGAGAGAGAGAGAGAGAGAGAATTGGTGTGCTAGGGCCTCAGCTACTGAAATCAAACTCCAGACACTTGCGCCACCTAGTGAGCATGTGCAACCTTGCACTTGCTTCACCTTTGTGTGTCTGGCTAACATGGGATCTGGAGAGTTGAACATGGGTCCTTAGGCTTCACAGGCAAGCTCCTTAACTGCTAAGCATTCTCTCCAGCCCCGTAGTTGATTTTTTTTTTTTTTTTTTTTGGTTTTACAAGGTAGGGTCTCACTTTGGCCCAGGCTGACCTGGAATTAACTATGTAGTCTCAGGGTGGCTTCGAACTCACAGCAATCCTCCTACCACCGCTTCCCAAGTGCTTGGATTAAAGACGTGCACCACCACGCCCAGCTCCCATGGCTGATTTTTGACACATCTGCCTCCTCTACTCTGCCACAGCTGCAGAGGACAGCAGCATCTGTCTAGTTGTTCAAGGCCAAGCAAATCAAACCTTGGGATCCCCCAGATATCGTTCTCCACACTCACCCATCAGCATCAGTAAGCCCTACTTCTAATCTAGAGCCCAATTCAACCAGTTTGGTCCCCTTTCCAAAGGGGAGTCTTGTAGCCTTTCAGCCCCCACCCTCCAGCTCTACTCCCCCCCTCTCCCACCGCCCCACAGCTGTCTTCTCACACACAGGTCACAGTCATTCTCACTTGCCGTGCTCGGACCCTACAAGTGACTTACACTGCATCTGGAAATAGAGAACCTGTTCACTAAGGCCACAGGCTTCCCAGGTCCTTCCACTCTTCCCACCGCCCTGCATGCGTCACAAAAACTCTCCAAGGCCGGTCTGCCACTTGGTCTTTGTACCTTTCACTGGAAGGTTCTTCCTCTGATCATTAGCATACACCTGCATCTGAAGTCACCCTGGGCCATAGGTTTCCTGCTTTGCATGATATCCCACACTTCTCCGTTCCTCAAAGACCAGGATAGAAAATTTCTTTTTCTTTTCTTTTCTTTCTTTTTTTTTTTTTTTTTTGTTTGTTTGTTTGTTTTACGAGGTAGGGTCTCACTCTGGCCCAGGCTGACCTGGAATTAACTATGTAGTCTTCTCAGGGTGGCCTTGAACTCACAGCAATCCTCCTACCTCTGCACCCCGAATGCTGGGATTAAAGGCGTGCACCACCACACCAGGCTTTTTTTTCTTCTTTTTTGAGGTAGTGTCTCACTCTGGCTCAGGCAGGCCTGGAATTCACTATGTAGTCTCAGGCTAGCCTTGAAATCACGGCGATTTCCCCTACCTCTGCCTCCTTAGTGCTGGGATTAAAAGCATATGCCACCATGCTCAGGAAAAAGAGAGAGAGAGAGAGAGAGAGAGAGAATGAGTGCACCAGGGCCTCCAGCTGTTGCAAACTCCAGACTCGTGTACCACTTTGTGCGTCTGACTTTATGTGGGTACTGGAGAATCAAACTCGGGTTGTTCGGCTTTATGGGCAAGCACCTTAATCACTGAGCCATCTCTCCAGCCCCTAAGAAGTTTTCTTTTATACCATAATCCCCTCCCACCCCCCTCCCTTTTCTCCTCCTAATGCCCCTCCACTGAATCTCTTCTTCTTCCCAATTAGTCTCTCTTCTATTTTGATGTCATCCTTTTTTCTTCCTCCTATGATGTGGGTCTGTGTAGGTAACGTCAGCCACTATCAGGCTATGAATATCAAGGCCGCTTTATGTCTGGAAGACTGCATTGTGAGCACTCCTCCTCTTCCCTTGGTCCTTACGTTCTTTCTTCCATCTCCTCCGCAAAGGGGGTGATTGTGATGTCTCAGTGCCAAGCACTCCACTGGCTCTTCTCACCACTTTGGTGAGTTTTGAGTCCCCACCATCTGAAAAGAGAAGCTTCTCTAACCAAAAGTGAGAGGAGCATTAATATACGGGCATAAACATAAGTGTTTAGTGGGCACAATATACGCATTTAGCCAGAAAACAGTAAGGACCAAAGTTTTTTCAAATTTTATTTTGCTTATGTGTGTGAAAAGAGGGGTGTGTGGCACATGCACGTGTTTGTGCCCTCGCGGCCCTCCACAAACTCACCCTTCAGTGGCCAGAGTGGGACAGCGGGTGCCAAGTGTCTTCACCCTCCCACTTGGTCTGGTTGTTGAACCTCAGTCTCTCTTTTCAGTGTTTCCGGAGTTTGATGCCAGGTCTCTGCTCCCCTGTCGCACTGGGGTTACAGGTGTGTGTGAGCACGCCCAGCTGTTGTACACGGGGTCTGGAGAGTTGAACTCCTGGCAGGCTCAGGCCCTCGTGCTTGCACAGGAAGTGCACCTAACTGCGGGGCCATCTCTCCAGTCTCAGAAGTTCTTCTTTTAAATATTTGTATTTATTTATTTGCAAGGAGAGGGGTGGGGAGAGAAGACACACACACACACACACAGAGAGAGAGAGAGAGAGGGAAAGAAGGAGAGAGGGAGAGAAGGAGAGAGGGAAAGAATAGGCATGTTAGGGCCTCCAGCTGCTGCAAACAAACTCCAAATGCATGTGCCACTGAGCATCTGGCTTTATGTGGGTACTGGGGAGTCAAACCTAGGTCCTTAGGCTTTGCAGGCAAGTACCTTAACCACTGAGAAATCTCTCTCTCTCTCTTTTTAGAAATTTCTTTTCTAAATATTTTATTTATTTGCACAGAGTGAGGAGAGAGAGAGAGAGAGAGAGAGAGCGAGAGAGAGAATATGGGCACAGAAAGGTCTCTAGCCACTTCAAGCAAACTCCAGATGCATGCTCCACTTTGTGCATCTGGCTTTATTGGAGAATAGAACCCAGGTTGTTAGATTTTGCAGGCAAACACCTTAACCACTGAGCCATCTCTTCAATCTCAAAAATTCCTGTATATAACTTGTTTGAAGCCATTTCCCCAGAGCCTAGCCTGTACATACCTTGTTTGAAGCTGAGTAGAAGTGAAATATGCATTTGCTGACAGACCTATCAGGTAAGGATTCAAAGGTTGTCGGGGAAGAATAGTGACAGTCCAACCTCATTGTTTCACACATGGGGAAACATGGCAAAGTCATGTGTCCAACTGCACAGACGCAAACCCACTCGAGGGGAAGCTGCACGATGGCAAGGAAAATGGTTGGCATGAGCAGACTGGGCATCACCTGGCCAACATCAGGTGGGCAACAGCAGTAGGAGGGTGTGCCAGACGGTCTGGAGATTTTTTTCCATCAACCATCACAGCCTCTGTAGACAAGGGTTATTTCCTCCTACATGTCCCTGCCAAGTTATCATGAAGACAGATCTCAGGACACTCTGCTGCCCGTGCAACACCCACAAAGCAAGCCTTCATGAGAAAGTGGCCACAAAAACCGGTTTTTATAACTTCTTTTTTTCTCCTCCTCCTCCTCCTTCTTCTTCTTTTTTTTTTTTTTTTTTTTTTTTTTTTTTTTTTTTTTTTTTTTTTGAGGTAGTGTTTTGCTCTAGCCCAGGCTGACCTGGAATTCATTGTGTAGTCAGTCTCAGGGTGGCCTCAAACTCTTAGTGATCCTCCCACCTCTGCCTCCCGAGTGCTGGGATGAAAGGCGTGCGCCACCACATCCGGCCCCTATAACTTCTGTAAAATCGATGCAGGCCCGCCTCTCTGTAGAGACTGCAGGAAGGGACTGCTTAGGGAAAATGTCACATTTTTGAGTTAGGATTCTGTTAGACCGATGGTTATGTCCGTGGGACAAAGGTCCCCTGAAGGACTTATCCCAGGGAAATGAAAATGAGTTCTTTCTGGACAAGTAAAGATGGTGTTGGTGGAGGTGAATTGAAACACATCAAAATAAAAACACGGAGGCTAAAGGGAACTCAACATTCAAAACAAGCTGCTAATACACCCAGAGCTTGGGGAACACTGCGGAAGAGGGGGTGGGAAGATTGTAAGAGCCACAGGATGCGTAGAAATATCCTGAGGCAGAGTACCCCCCCCCCCCCCCCCCCCCCGCCCAGTAACTAACAAAGACCCTAACTGGAAACACCAAGGACCTCACTGAGGAGGGTCCTCAGGGAGATGGGGACGGAGGTAGGGTGTGGAGGGATATAAAACTATAACCTATATGTAAAAGTATTTACATATATATATATTTAAATGGAAAAAAAATGAAGGGATTCAGTGGAGGGAGGATATGGGAGAGGGCAAAGGAGGGTGGTGGGAGGTGAATATGATCATAGTATACTGTTAATATGTGTGGCATTGCCAATAAAAAAAAGATGGTGTTGTGGTGTTGATACCACTTCAGCCCGTCTGCACATCTAGTGTGTGTGTGTGTGTGTGTGCGCGCGCGCGCACGTGCGCGTGTGCGCAGGTGCACGTGTGCAGAGGCCAGAGGAGGATATTGGGGTCCTCTTCAACCCTCTTCTGCCTTATTTCTCTGAGACAGAGTTTCTCTCCTGTAGCTCACTGTTTTTATTTTTAATTTTGGGTGCCTGAGGTAGGGTCTCGCTGAAGCCCAGGCTGAGTTGGAATTCACTATGTAGTCTCAGGGTGGCCTTGAACTCATGGAGATCCTTCTACCTCTGAGCCACCACGCTCGACCTTCATTTTTTCTTTTTCTTTCTTTCTTTCTTTCTTTCTTTTTTTTTTTTTTTTTGGAAGACTGGCTGGCCAGGGAGCCCCATTGATCCTCATGTGCACCCCACCCTAGTGCTGGGTTACAGGCTTGCACAACCCTGACAGACTTTTTAGGTGAATGCTGGGGATCCACGCTCAGAGTCTCTCACTTGCGCAGCAAGCACTCTTCCCTGCTCTTCCTAGCCCAGTCTCAGATGGATCTTGAATACGATTAATTCCACCAAAGAGGAATTCATCTCGAATGCCTGCCATGTTAATTAACAATCAGAAGATTTCATCAATGCATCCATTATGCTAATAAGGAAAGCCTTGGGGTGGAATGAGATGGGGGGGGAGCTGTGTGGGACTCTGACCTTGCAAGACTGCACCCATCTCCTAGGCTCACCCACTTAAAGTCAGGAGCTGTAGAAATATTTACATAATGGAAATCGGTAACAGCCTCCACCTCACCCTCAGCCAGAACCCGACAGTGGAGAGCTGAGCAAGAGATCTCTGGGCTGTGGCTTTCTGATAAAATGCTGGAGGACTCCCTCAGCTTCAATGACTACTTCTGCATCTGTGAGGTTGAATCCCAAGTCCCTATAGGTCAGATTCCGACTGGACCCGGGGGTGGGGGGGAGGCTTGGATACATTTAAAGTTCACTGGCTAAACGAGGCATGGTGGTGCATGTCTATAATCTCAGTACTTGGGAGGTAGAGGCAGGAAGACCAGAAGTTCAAGGACAGCCTGGGCTACATGAGACTGTTTCTAAACAAAATCAACTGACACTGGGTGAGTCTGATATGCAGCCAGCGAGCAACACGCTTACATATGTCATGCTACTCCGCATGTTCGGACAGTCCCACAAAAGGCACTGGCAAAGCTGAGCCTGGTGGCGCATGACTGCAACCTCAGCGCTGGGCTGGAGATGGCTTAGCTGTTAAGGCGTTTGCCCGCAAAGCCTAAGGGCCCAGCTTCGATTCTCCAGCTCCCAAGTAGGCCAGATGCACAAGGTGGTACGTGCATCTGCAGTTCGTTTGCAGTGGCTAGAGGCCTTGGCACACCCATTCTGTCCCCCCTCCCTCCCTCTCTCTAGTAAATAAAAATTAAAAATTAAAAAAAAAAAACGAAACCCTAGCATTTAGGAGAAGGTGGAGGCAAGAGCATTAATGAGTATAAAGTCAGTCTGGACTCCATAAAATCCAGTCTCCTTTTTTTCCGTTTTCTTTTTGAGGTATGGCCTCACTCTTGCCTAGGCTGACTTCAAACTCATTCTGATTCTTCTGCCTCAGTCATCTGAAAACTGGGATTAAAGGCATAAACCATCACTCCCTGTGAAACCCTGCTTTAACTAAATAAACCTCAAGCCGGGTGTGGTGGCAATCGCCTTTAATCCCAGCACTTGGGGGGCAGAGGTAGGAGGATCGCCACGAGCTCGAGGCCAGGTCAGCCTGGGCTAGCGTGAAAACCTACCTCCAATAATAAAAAAAAATAGTAATAAAAAAGTCAAAACCTAAGAGCAGCAACACCTGGCTTGCTTTTCTCTCCCAGCCACGCCACGCAGGGCAGAGCACTTGTGTAAAGATGCCACTCCGAGAGTCACGACCAGGCACCTCGCCCGGCACTGCCCAAGCTCACAACCCCGGGGCCACGCGTTTAAATCCTGAGGGCCACAGACACTGGGTTCCGGAGCTCTGAGCTGAGCGAGGCCCGGGAGACAGGAGAACAGCAGTGAGCAGAGCTGGAGACCATCTGGTGTCGGAGACAGACTCGCAGCCTCCTCGGTTCCAGGCGGACAAAAGAACTAGACGAAGTGTGGCGGTGGACGTGGAGCTGCCAGCGGAACCTGGCTTGAAGATGGGCGTGGGGGAGGACTTCCTGGGAGGAAGCAGCTGGACTGGGCGCCAGAGGGTTGTTGTTGTTGTTTTTTTTTTTTTCACGGTGGAGGAAACGGATTTGTTCCGGGAGGAGACTGCCCACCTTCCAGGATGCACACTCCATCGCGTCTTGCACACACACTCATTTGCACTTATAACACCTTCGCAGCTCACCGCTACCCCTTCCCCACGGTTATTCCCTCTTGACAACAGCGGAAACCCTGCTTTCTATATTTTGTGTATATATATATATACATATATATATATAAATTTTTTTTTGAGGCTGCTGGAGATCTACCCCCGGGCCTTAGGCACAGCGCCAGCACGGAGTTCGCAGCCCCAGTCTCGCTGGCTGGGGGAGGCGCGCTCGCCCAGGCCCGCGCACGGCTCTCGTCCGCGCTCCCACGCCCCGCTCCGCCAGCAGCTTGGAAACAAGCCCCGCCCCTCGCTCCGGTCCAGCGATGAAGCCCCGCCCCCATCCCCGCCCCCTTCGCTCCCATTGGCTGCCAGGACGGCCGGCTCCCCAGGCCCCGGGGCTGTGATTGCCGCGTGCCCACGTCAGTCCCGGGGAGGGAGAGCGGGCGTTGGGGCTGGCTGCCCGGCAGCCGCAGGTGGGGCCTGGAGAGCCGGCCGAGGGAAGGATCCAGAACCACTCCCCCCTTCCCCCCCCCCCAGCTTCCCGAAGCTCCGAAGCCCCCCGACTCCCGCGCGGGGAGCGGTCAGGATGCCCCGCGGGGACTCGGAGCAGGTGCGCTACTGCGCGCGCTTCTCTTATCTCTGGCTCAAGTTCTCGCTCATCGTCTACTCCACGGTGTTCTGGGTGAGTGATCCTGGGGCAGCCGGGGGGATGGGCGTGTGCGGGGGCGTGGGGGGAGGCCCACACTCCAGTGATGGGCTCCTCCCCTCCCCCCGGGACCCCCGTTGGAGCTAGCTTTAGCCGCCCCAGCGCGCGCGCCCTGGCTCCTCGCTGCACTTCCCTGGGAATCGGGAACTAAACGATTGGTGGCCCCCGGCTCAGCCCAGGTCCCGAGCGCGGGAGCAGCTTGTCCCCAGAACGCCACGTGGCTCACCTGTGTGCACCTGTGACGGGTGGCTCGGTTTGTCAGCGGAGTCCCCCGGCTGGGTAGGCCGTGGTGACGGCGTCCACCGCGCCCACCCCACTTTGCAGGGTGTTGCAGAGTTTGCCCTCCCCATCAACCTGTGCACAGGTGCTAAGTCAGCCTTTGGGGTTGGGACCGCCTGGATTCGAGGTCTGGTTCTTGCCCGTGCCTCCTCCTCCGCGCAAGACGTTTCTCTGGTGTGCCTCGGTTTCCCCTTTGATGAAAGAAGGATGCGCGTGTGTTCCTGGTGCAGTTAGGGCATCCAACCTGGTCCACGTGTCCTCCCCGACGCTCCTAGGTGGTATCACTATTTCCCATGTCACTGGGCTTCCCTCCTTTTTCCCTGTGGGGGAGCAGGATGGCCTTGAGTGGGCACAACAAGGCTGCTGCCCGTCCACTTTCTAGCCGAGTGATCCTGGGGAAGTTACTTCATCTCTCTGGATCACACCTTCCTCATCAGCAAATGGAGACAGTCATTATTTCGTCTTTGGACAAAAAAAAAAAAAAAAAAAAAAAAAAAAGGTTGTGGAAATTAAATGAAGTAGGCCAAGTTCCGTGCTTAAAGAGATGGAATGGTCAAGTGTGACTTGTTATGCAGACAGGATCTCACAATGCAGTGAGACTAGCTTGGTTTGTTGTCATCCCTTGGTTGGTTGGTGGTTGGTTTTGTTTGAGAAAGGGTGTCACTGTAGCCTTGGCTGCCTTGGGACTCACTGTGTTGCCCAGAGTAGCTCAAACTCACAGCAATCCTCCTGCCTCAGCTTCCCAAATGCTAGTATTATAGGCGTGTGCCACCACACCCAGCCATGAGATTGGCTTGCTTGCCTGCTTGCTCGCTCGCTCCCTCCCTCCCTCCCTCCTTCCCTCTCTCTCTCTTTCTTTCTTCTTTCTTTTTTCTTCAAGGTAGGGTCTCACTGTAGCTCAGGCTGACCTTGATTTCACTATGCAGTCTCAGGGTGGCCTCAAACTCATGGCGGATTAAAGGTGTGCGCCACCACATCGGGCTGAGACTGGCTTTTTGAAAGGGTACTTTATTTTAGTCTTTTTTTTTTTTTTTTTTCAAGGTAGGGTCTCACTCTGGCTTAGGCTGACCTGGAATTCACTGTGTAGTCTCAAGGTGGCCTTGAACTCCCAGCGATCCTCCTACCTCTGCCTTCCAAGTACTGGCATTAAAGGCGTGTGCCACCACGCCCGGCAGTGCTTTTTTTTTTTTTTTGAGACAGGGTCTCATGTAGCCTCAGTCTTGCTCTGTAGCTGAGGATGACCTTGAACTTCTGATCCTTCTGTCTTCGTCTCCCAGTTGCTGGAATTACAGTTGCGTGCCACCATACCTAGCTTGTAAGGTCATTGTATCCGGGTCTTAGTCTAGAAACAAGGACATCTTTCTACTACAGACTGGCTCCACACTTCCTTCTCTAAAATAGCCCTCTATTCCCTATATAGACATGGGTAGCCTTGACCTGGGACCCCAAGTGGTTCCTTCCGTACCCCTCATTACATCTCTTCTGCTAGCAGTAGCTGATGGCACTGACTTTGAATGGGACCCTGTTGCAGTTACTTTCAAGTTGCTGGGACAGACCACCCAACCCAAAGCAGCTGGTGGGAGGAACGTTTCTTATGTCAGCTTATAGCTTCAAGGGGAAGCTTCAAGATGGCAGGGAAAGCACAGCACGAGCAGGGGCTGGACGTCACTTCCCATTGAGCTGAGCTCTGGCAAGGGGTGGAGGCGGGAGGGGAGCTTGCTGTAATGCTCCGAACCCACTCCTAGGAACACACCCTCTCCAACTGCCAGCAGCTGGGAGACCAGACATCCAAAAAAACACCCTTTTAGGGTGACCCTGCCCACAGTTAGGACATTCTAATTTGGCTGTGTTCCTGACCCTCTGGCATGTGGTAGGCAAGTTTCTGCTGTGATTTGGGCCTTAGAACTGTCCACTGGGCTTCTATTTCAAAAAGTTCAGCCTCAGGTCAGCTTCTAGCCTAGGTCTCTGACTCCTGATTCCCTGTAAGAGAGATGGATAGTACAGGCTGGAGGGCGAAACCGAGACCCAGGGTGCAGACAACTGCAGGAGGGCAGAGGCTGGAGTGGGGTTGGGTGGGTGATTCGAGCTGTAATTCAGAGGCTTGCTTTCACCCAGAGTTGCCTGAGAATGGAAGAGAGAGTCTCTCACACACTACAGATTCCTGTGCCCTGGTGTAGGTGTTTATGTAAATGTACGTGTGCTCCTCTGGTAGTTGCAGTGCGCTACTCTAGATGGTTTCTGAAGTCCCCAGGATTCTTTCCAGCTTTGTTTGGCCTTTAGGCCAGTTAAAAGGGCCAAGTTTGAACGGTAGGAAGGTGGGGTCTCCAATTCCTCTCCCTCAGTATGTAACTATTGTGCTCTTTCTTTATCCCCCCCTTTTTTTTCACGCGGCATACTTTGCACCTCACTGGTTTTTTTTTTTTTTTTTTTTTTTTTTTGATTAATGATATGACAAGAGTGTGAACAAGAAAAGTACTGTATAAAAGGTAGCCGGGCGTGGTGGCACACGCCTTTAATCCCAGCACTCGGGAGACAGAGGTAGGAAGATCACTGTGAGTTCGAGGCCACCCTGAGAATACAGAGTGAATTCCAGGTCAGCCTGTGCTAGAGTGAGACCCTACATTGAAAAACCGGGCGGCGGGGGGCCGGGGGAAGAAAATGATGGCTGGGTTCTAGTGGCACAGGCCTGTAATCCTGAGGCCAAAAGATGGAAGGTTCAAAGCTTGGCCAGGGCTATAAAGAGTTTAAGGGTAGCTTCAGGCAATTTTGTGAGACTCAGTCCTAACAATTTAAATTAGCTCAATGGTAGAGTGTTTGCATAGTATTTACAAGGGTTCGATCTTCCTATCACAGCAAAAACAAACAAACCACAAAAGACCCTCAAAAAGCCCCCCCCCCAAAAAAAAAACCCAAAAAAAGTAAACGCAGTTCCATAAAACCAACTTTGAATCTGCAAAAGTCCAGTGGCATGGTCTTTGCAAGCTGCTGGAGAAGCCCACCCGTTTGAGACTGAGAGCTCAGGACTTGGAATCTTTCCTTTAGCCAACTGAGGCCGCCGTATTCCCATCCCTGGCAGTATTTCTACTTTGAAATCTCCCCACCGCAGGCCAAGAACTCAGCCACCTGCCAACTCCGCTGGGGTGTCTCCAGGTACCAGAGTGTGACTGCAGGGCGGAGGCTCAGTGCAAGTTAAGTAATGTGTCCGGACTGGGGTTACTGTTAATTGGAAACCATTTACAGAAAAGTCCATTATCTTGAGTTCATCTCTGTCCTTCCCTCAGGCAAGAGGAGGGGTGAGGACCAGAGTTACTCACTTTATAAGCTCACATCTCTGGTTTTTATATCTGGTGGGGCCATAAGAGTTACCATAGCCTAGCCATCTGTTCCTTCTATAAAATTTTTTCATTTTTTTTTTCTTTTGAGGCAGGGTCTCACTCTAGTCCAGGCTGACTCCTTCCCACCTCCACTTCCTCAGGGCTGGGATTACAGGCATGCACCACCATATGCCTGGTTTGTGCAGTGTTGGGGTTGGAACCCAGGGCTTCATGCCTGCCAGGCAAGCACTGTACCCACTGGGTTCCATCCCCAGCTCTTCACTTAAATGAAAATCCTTGTACATTTTGGAGATCTGCCAGGGGCTGCCTCTTTCTTTTTGTTTAAAATATTTTATTTTTATTTATTTATTTGACAGAGAAAGAGGGAGAGAGAAAGAGAATGGGCGTGCCAGGGCCTCCAACCACTGCAAACGAACTCCAGATGCATGCGCCCCCTTGTGCATCTGGCTAACGTGGGTCCTGGGGAATTGAACCAGGGTCCTTTGACTTTGCAGGCAAATGCCTTAACCACTAAGCCATCCCTCCAGCACCCCTTTTGTTATGGCCATACCATGGCTTATTTCATCTGGCCATAGCTGGGAATTCGGAGGTTGTTTCCAGTTTGCTGTTGCTATGGGTCACGCGGTGAGCATCTCTGTTGAGTCTGTGTGTGTGTCGTTCTCTGGGGTATTGTCTAGAAGTGAAATTGCTGGGGTGAACTCCCCAAGAATGCATAGCATAACACAGAAATACAGCTATACGTGTATATGCATATGCGTAGCTTGATGCGTTTTCAAGTTAGCTATACGCCTCAGCCCTCAGGTCACCCAGGGGAAGGAGCAGCGGACCAGCGAGGTCATTAGCCCTTTCCTGTAGTGGCAGTCGTCATGGGAACACTGAGCCACGTAGAGTATTGGTGTTTATTTTATTTTTATTTATTTATTTATGTGAGAGAGAAAATGGGCACATCGGGGCCTCTACCACTGCAAACGAACTCCGGATACATGTGCCACCATGTGCATCTGGCTTATGTGCACTCTCAGGGTGGCCTTGAACTCGTGGCAGTCCTCCTACCTCTGCCTCCCAAGTGCTGGAATTAAAGGCGTGCGCCACCACACCTGGCTGGTGCTTGTTTTTGGTGGACATTTAAAAAAAATATTTTAAGAAATATTCCATTTATTTGCAAGGAGAGAGGAAAAAGGGAGGGAAGGAGGGAGGGAGAGAACGAGAGTGCCAGGGCCTCTATCCACTGTAAATGAACTTCAGCTGCATGTGCCACTTTGTGCATCTGGCTTCACCTGGGTTGTTAGGCATTGCAGGCAAGTGCCCTAACCACTGGACCACCTCTCCAGCCCTTGGAGTTCGTTTGCAGCGGCTGGAGGCCCTAGAATGCCCATTCCTTTTCTCTTTCACTCTGCAAATGAACTCCAGACACATGTGCCCCCTTGTGCATCTGGCTTATGTGGGTCCTAGGGAATTGAACCTGGGTCCTTGGCTTTGCATGCAAGTGTCTTAACCGCTAAGCCATCTCTCCAGCACACTTTTTTTAAAACTGTTTGAGAGAGAGAGGATGATAATGGGCATACCAGGGCTTCTTGCTGCTGCAAATGAGCTCCAGGTATATGCACTACTTTGTGCATCTGGCATTATGTGGGAAATGGATAATCTTACCCTGGTCAACAGAGATTTTTTTTTTCACAGAGAGAGAGAGAGAGAGAGAGAGAGAGAGAGAGAGAGAATGGGTGTGTCAGGGCCTCCAGCCATTGCAGACGAACTCCAGACGCATGCGCCACCTTGTGCATCTGGCTAACCTGGGTCCTGGGGAATTGAACCTGGGTCCTTTGGCTTTGTAGGCAAATGCCTTAACCGCTAAGCCATCCCTCCAGCCCTGGTCAACAGGCTTTGCAAGCAAGTGCTTTTAATCTCTGAGACACCCCCTTGGATTTATTAAAAGGAGGTGTTTCATCACTACTACCTGTGGAAATTAGTAGTTCTCATCATAGAAAGCAGACGGTGGCAGACTTTATGACATCCTAGATAAATGTGATGAGTATTGAGGGCCATGACCCTAATGCTCGCCTACACTGATCAAAGGGCAGGTTCAGGGCTGGAGAGATGGCTTAGTGGTTAAGGCACTTGCCTCTTAAGCCTAAGGACCCAGGTTTACCTCCACAGTACCCATGTAAGCCAGATGCACAAGATGTCACACGCGTCTGGAGTCCATTTGCAGTGGCTGGTGGCCCTGGCGTGCCCATTCTCTCTCTCTGCTTCGGTCTTGCTGTCTCTCTCTCTCTGTAAATAAATAAAATATATTTTTTTTAAAGGGCAGGTTCACAAGTGCCCACGTGAGTAAGACCCCTGAGGCACTTACAGTTATCTCTCAGGCCACGCTGGAGGATTCCCTGAGAGGATGTGTTCAGGGCCACTCCTCAGAGCTAGCCTGAACCCCCAATTCTCCTTCTCTCAGCCCAGTGCCCCCGGCTCTTCCCTGACATGTCTCCGCGAGTGTCACGCAGAGCTTCCCCTTCCCGCCTGTAGGCTGAATCGATGTGGGGCACTCGCCCGCCCTCCGACTGCTGGGGCCACATCTCTAATTTTAGCCCCGCATAGGATATCCCAGAGATCCGTTTACACGGCTGCTTTCCTGAGGCTGGGCTTTGGGCTCCTGCCGGTTAAGGGGTGTGGTTCACGTGTGCTCTCTGAATGCCAGGTGGGGGATGGGCAGGCAGGAGGCAAGGGAGGTGTGTGAGGGTGATGGAATCCCACCTGCGCCCAAGGCCGGGATCCAGCCTGCGGCTAAGCTGGCTGCCTGATTGATCACCATAAGCTTTGCTGAGGCTTTGAACTTGCAAAGTGAGCTGAGCGGGTCTCCCAGCCACAGGCTCTCTAGAAAGCAAAGCCTATTGGATTTCCAATAGGGGAGAGGGTGTTGAGGAATCAGGAAAAGGAGAGCTTGATGGAGGCCAGTAGGGAGGGTAAATGGTGGAGATTATGAATGTCAGAGCAATATGTCTTCTCCAAGGATGGACCCTCTAAATCTGTTTTCTTTTCTTTTCTTTTCTTTTTTTCTTTCTTTCTTTCTTTCTTTCTTTCTTTCTTCTCTCTCTCTCTCTCTCTTTCTTTCTTTCTTTTTTAGGTAGGGTCTTGCTCTAGTCCAGGCTGACCTGGAATTCACTCTGTAGTCTCAGGCTGGCCTCAGTCTCCTACCTCTGCCTTCTGAGTGCTGGGATTAAAGGCCTGTGCCACCTCTACCAACTCTGTTTCTTCTCTCCCTGAGACAGTTTATGTTGGTTTTGAACTTGGTATGTAGCAGAGGATGACCTTGAACTTCTAATCCTCTTTCCCTCCCACCAGGCACTCACCACACCACACTTAATTCATGTGCGGCTGGGGTTTGAACCCGAGGCTTTGTGCTTGCTAGGTGAACATCCTACCAATTGAGCCACATTTCCAGGCTCTGAATCTTCATGTTTCCTTGGCATGGCGTGTTTCAGAGTGTGACTCTGTACTGAGCTGCCTTGGTTCCATCTCCACAGGACACTGAGTGACTGACCTCCGTGGGCTTTTTCTGCCTAATCTGTAAAATGATATTAGAGCCCGCCCAAGAGTTACTCAGGGTAAATGGGTTGATACGTGAAAGAGTTCAGAGCCACGCCTGGCACGGCAAACACTGTGCTGCTTATGCACACAGGGCACTGCTTACAGCCCCTCTCCCACCAGGCACTCTGGAGTCACCCAAGGAGAATGTGAAGAGCCCTCAAAGATGCTTCAGGGACAACATTCTTATTAATTTACCCAGGAGAAAACAGAGGCTGGGGAGAAAGGGGGCTGCCTCCAAGCCAGGCAGCAAGAGGAGGATACCAGGAAACAGGTGTCTGCCCCAGACCTTACCTTTCTGCTTGCTGGGTAAGGCTGGGAGGTGGATTCTGTGGGAGGAGCCAGGCCGCCTCCCCCCAGTGTGGCAGTAGGTGACACCAGACAGAGGAGGTTGTTTCTAGTGGATTTTTTTTTCTTTGTTTGAGATTGGGTCTCACCCAGTAGCGCAGGATGATCTGGAACTCCTAGTGATCCTCCTGCCTCAGCCCCCTGAGTGCTAGCAATTATAGGTGTGACCCACCAAACCTGGCTTTAGCTAATATATATGTGTGTGTGTGTGTGTGTGTGTGTTTAATTATTTGTTTATTTTTAAAAATTTATTTATTGGAGACAGAGAGGGAGAGAGAGAGATAGCATGGGCACACCAGGGCCTCTAGCCACGTCAAATGAACTCCAGACACTTGTGCCACCACGTGCATCTGGCTTACGTGGGACCTGGAGAATCAAACCTGGGTTCTTAGGCTTCACAGGCAAGTGCCTTGCCCACTAAGCCATCTCTCCAGTCCTCTAGCGTGTGTGTGTGTGTGTGTGTGTGTGTGTGTGTGTGTGTGTATTTATTTATTTAAGAGGCAGAGCAAAAGAGGCAGAGAGAAATAGAGAGAGTATGGGTGCTCCCGGGCCTCCTGTCTCTACCATTGAACTCAAGGCACATGCAAAAAAGAGTTCTGTGTTGGGCTGGAGAGATGGCTTAGCAGTTAAGGTGTTTGCCAGAAAAGTCTATGGACCCAAGTTCGGTTCCCCAGTACCCACGTAAAGCCAGATGCACAAGGTGGTGCATGCATCTGGAGTTTGTTAGCAGTGGCTAGAGGCCCTGGTGCACCCATTCTTTTTTTTTTTTCTCTCTCTCTCTCTCAAATAAATAAATAAATATATTAAAGAAGAGTTCTGTTTTCATGAAAATCATATGTGCACCTGGCTTAAACACTTCAAGCAGTGTAGGAAGCCACAGTGAAGACAATAAAAATCATCTTCAATTCTCCCTGGGGAAGGGACCCCTTGTTCCAAGTGGCAAATGCCTGTCTGGACATCTCTTTGTACATACACAGAGATTTTATTTCCTTATTCCCCTCCCCCCTGCTCATTAGGCGGGGCCATCTTCACATGATTGGCAGGCACTTCAGATGAGTGAACTTCACCCGGAAGCAGAAGCCTTCACCTCGGCGAAGCCATCTACCATAACTGATGTTCCGTGGGGACCGGTTCACAGGCTGGCACTGGGCAGGGCCTCCATGCTCAGCCTGAGTCAGGGCGAGTTGGGGAAAGTAGCCTTCCAGTGTCCGTCCCTGTTTGCAGAAGAGCAGCGAGGACATTGAGAGAATTCTTTCACTCACAGCGCCCTCCCCTCCTTCAGGGTGATGGCTGCCTCGGCCTGTGGAACTAGATCCTCCCCGAGGGGCTCCTGGTCCCACAGAAGTGGGCAGAACTACCTACCCTCCATCCCCCACCCTTTCTGTCTGGGTGACTCACTGTGTCACCATGGGTGGGGCTCAGAAGAAACCAGATAAGGCACAGGTCTTGAAGTTCCTGGGCTAGCTGGCTCCACCTGCAGCAAAGATGTCGCCCGGGTGAGCCGGGACAGAGGGCGTCGGAGAAACCCTTTCCCAGACAGGACTTTGGACTGGAGCGGCTTTGGTGCCACATCTTGCTGGGAGGCAGGAGAATCTAGGCTAGACCCGGGCGTGGTTCAGTTATTCAGTCAACAGCTACTTGACAGCAGTTGCATGTCAGGCTCTGGTAGTGCACTGTGAACAAGAAAGGCTTTCAGGGCCTGGAGAGATGGCTTAGCCGTTAAGGCGCTTGCCTGCAAATCCAAAGGACCCAGGTTCGATTCTCCAGGACCCACATAAGCCAGATGCTTACACAAGGTGGCCCATACATCTGGAGTTCGTCTGCGGCGGCTGATGGCCCTGGTGTACCCACCCTCTCTCTGTGTCTGCCTCTTTCTCTCTCAAACAAACAAATAAAATATTTTTTCTTCTATGTCCTTATTTATGTATTTTTTTCTCAATTTTTATTAACATTCCATGATTATAAAAAATATCCCATGGTAATACCCTCCCTCCCCCCCACTTTCCCCTTTGAAATTCCATTCTCCATCATATCCTCTCCCCATCTCAATCAGTCTCTCTTTTATTTTGATGTCATGATCTTTTCCTCCTCTTATGATGGTCTTGTGTAGGTAGTGTCAGGCAGCGTGAGGTCATGGATATCCAGGCCATTTTGTGTCTGGGAGGAGCACGTTGTAAGGAGTCCTACCCTTCCTTTGGCTCTTACATTCTTTCCGCCACCTCTTCCGCATTAGACCCTGAGCCTTGGAAGGTGTGATCGAGATGTTACTCGGTACTCCAGTCATTTTTTTCCAGCACTATGATACCTTCTGAGTCGTCCCAAGGTCACTGCCATCTGAAAACATAAAATATTTTTGAAAAAGAGAGAAAGGCTTCCAGACAAACACACAGGTGAACTCACTTGCTAAGGAGGGAATCTGAGAGTGAACGAGGAGAACTGGGTGCTCCTGCTTTTGGGTGGTGTGGCCTAGGAAGGCCTTAGTGACGAGCTGACATTTCAGCTGAGAATCAGAGTGAGAGGACGCCGGTCACAGGAAAGGACGAGGGGAGGACGTCTCCGGCAGACAGGGTGGTAAGCACGACCTCCCCGAGGCAGGCAGGCCAGCAGCGCCGAAGTGGACGAGCCACATGCGGATGGAGAGCGTGACTGTATGAGGAGCTTGGGGTCTGAGCCACAGAGGGGTTTAAGTGTCAGGACCGGTGGCAGGGTTATCTGGAAACTTTGTATGACCTCTTGTAGAGTTCTCGTCTGTGGCTACCCTTGAGGCCTTCGGAGGTTCCTGTAAAATGAGGGATGCAAGTGAACCAGGCAAATCCTGGGCCCTCTGCCCAGGGATGGTGGAGATGTTACTCGGGGGTCTCACCTTGCTGGGGGCGGGGGCGGGGGCGTCTGGGAGCATCTGAGGTGTTGAGGATCTGTGCGGTCGGTAATGCCGAATGAGGCGGCAGAGGCCCTGCCTTCTAGAGCACACAGTGTGACTGTGTCCTCAAGCACAGAGGGCTCACCCCTGTGAGGGGCACCACACACTTCTGGGGACTGGGCTCTCTGTTGCTTGGTCCCTGGGCCTCCAGGGTCCATGAGCAGCAACTGTGGGCCACGCGGTAAGCATGCGCATGAGGCGGTGTGAGAAGCGCACTTCTAGGCTCCAGGACCAGTGTAGAGTCTGCCTGGGCCAGGGATGTCAGACGGGTGGCTACCAAAGTGGTTTAGGTCTGAGCTAGGCTCTGGGCTAGAAGAGGTGTGACAGAGAAGTCTAAAGTATTACTTGCCCAGGCGTGGTGGCGCACGCCTTTAAGCCCAGCACTCAGGAGGCAGAGGTAGGAGGATCGCCATGAGTTCCAGGCCATCCTGAGATGACACAGTGAATTTCAGGTCAGCCTGGGCTAGAGCGAGACCCTACCTTAAAAAACAAAAACAACAACAAAAAAGTATCACTTGTCCCATCTAGAGGCTCAGCTACCAAGGAGACATCAGGCAGGGTGGGGTATATGAGAGACTTGGAAAAAGTCAGAGATGAGCCTTGGCGGGGAGAGTATCCCTCCCTGTGGGGCCCTGCAGACTCAGGATGGGTTGGTCGGAGGAGGAGGGAGGAAGGGCCGGTTCTGTTAGGCGCTTTGCTAGGATAATAACCACATGGTGGTGCGTGAATGAAGACCACTTATCCATGTGGTCAGGCATGAGTTAATGCTAACACTCTGTACTTCAATTTTTTTTTTATTTTTTTAATTTCTTTTGAGGTAGGGTCTCCTTTTAGCCCAGGCTGACCTGATATTCGCTATGTAATTTCAGATTGGCCTTGAACTCAGAGATCCTCCTGTCTTGGGTTCCCAAGTGCTGGGATTGAAAGTATGCACCATTATGCCTGGCAGAGGAGAGAGAAAAAAAGAAAGAAAGAATGGGCATGCCAGGGTCTCTTGCCATTGTAAACAAACTGCAGATTCATGTGCTATTTTATGCATCTGGCTTTACTTGGGTACTGGGGAATTGAACCTGGGTCGTTAGGCTTTGCAGGCAAGCACCTTTACCACCAAAGCATCTCTCCAGCCCTGCATCTCGATTTTCTTCTGTTGAAAGAGGGTTAGCCATTGCCTCCCACCAGGGAGAGGAGTGGTGTAGGCATATCCTGCAGGGCCTGTGGCCAGAGGGTCTCACAGCATATCATGACCAAAGCTCTCAAGCTTTCCTTAGCCCCTCTAGCGCCTCAGAACAACTCTGTGCTCTGGGTAGGACAGGGACGCTGTCCCATTTTGTCCATTCAGGCACTGAGGCATGAGAGGGGACATGACATGCTTCAGGCCACTGTTTGTTTGTATCTGTCTCTGAGACAAGAGCTGGGTCGCTATGAAAACAGTGCCCGTGGTGTGTTGTTTTAATATCTTCCAAAAGGGGCTTTCTCACCGGGGAGGCATGCATATCTTGGCCTGCAGAGCAGCCTTGGCTCAGTCAGCCTTGCTTTCCTGTGTACAGAGCCCTCTGCTTCCTGCCCTAGGGGGCCGGAACCAACACAGTCTCAGGCAGCTGCACATCCCTTGCAGGACGGTCACCCGGCATCCCAATGCCGGTTCCCTGGCCCTAGTGTAGAGTTGGTGTGCCTGGTTCTTCCACTCTGCCAGGTGCACTGTGGGGTCCCCCGGGGGTGGCCGCGGTCAGGGGTGTCGTATCCACGGACTCGCTGCGTGTCCCTGGGCTATGCTGGATGTCCTGTGGCAGGGATGAGAACGAGGCGGCGGGTGGTCACCCAGCCGGGGACAGTCTTCTGGGTGCTGTGGGGTAGGGCGCCTGAGACCGGGCCTCTTCCCACGGTCAGAAGACAGCATTGTCTAGGCCAGTGGGCTTCCACTGAGGGACTTGTGGGTTTCATGAGGTCATGTGACCAGGCCCCAGCACCAGGACAGCTGACTCAGTGGGTCTGGGATGGAGCCTGGAGCCTGCAGTTTCCAAATAAGGTCACATTCACAGGTTCTGGGACATGTTTTGTGGTGGGATCAGCTTCTCCAGGTGATGTCTTTTGCTTTTGGTATTTTTTATTTTATTTTATTTTTAAAGTTTTATTTATTTATTTATTTATTTGAGAGTCAGAGAGAGAGAGATAGACACAGAGAGAGAGAATGGGCGCTCCAGGGCCTCCAGCCACTGCAAACAAACTCCAAATGCATGCCCCACCTTTTGCATCTGGCTTACGTGGGTCCTGGGGAATCAAACCTGGGTCCTTTGGCTTTGCAGGCAAGTGCCTTAGCCACTGGACAGGAACTCCAGATTCATGTGCCACTTTGTTGTGTCCAGCTTTTTTGTTTTGTTTTTTGAGGTAGGGTCTCACTCTAGCTCAGGCTGACCTGGAATTCACTCTGTAGTCTCAGGGTGGCTTTGAACTCATGGAGATCCTCCTACCTCTGTCTCCCGAGTGCTGGGATTAAAGGTGTGCGCCACCACGCCCAGTTGTGTCCAGCTTTAAAAAAAAATATGTATATATTTTTATATATTTTAAAAAATATTTATATTTGTGAGTAGACACACACATACAGAGAGAGAGAGAGGGAGAGAGAGAACAACCTTGTGCATCTTGCATCTGGTTTATGTGGGTTCTGGGGAGTCGAACTGGGGTCCTTAGGCTTTTCAGGCAAGTGTGTTAACTCCTAATCCACCTCTCCAGCTCTGTGTCCAGCCCTGTGTGAGTGTGAGTAAATCAAACCCTGGCCAACAGGCTTTGCAAGGAAGTGTCTTTAACCACTGAGCCATTCCCTGGCCTGTTTTTTAGTATTTTTGAGACAGGCGTCTCACTCTATAATTCTTTGGCAGTTCTGTCTGAGCCTCCCTTCTGCTGGGGTTACAGGCATGCACTGACTATTGCACCCTGCTTCCTAGATGAGTTTGGTGCCAGCCCAGCTCACATCTCTGTTTGGTTCCGGCTCAGCCTTTGACCTGGAGCCACTGCTATTGCCTGGCTCTTGAGCCCCATCTGTCCGTATGTCCCTTGGGAAGTTGGAGCTGGCTGCGTCCTAGATATGCTGCAACAGCTGCAGACTTGGGTGACCCTGGCCGGCTGGTGGAGGACCTAGTCATCAACTCCCAGGGGCCCCTGGCAGGACCTTTGTCAGAGTTGACTCAAGACTCCCAGAGGGATAGCAACAGCCAATTGCTTGTTGTTGTTGTTATGTGTTTGTGTGTGTGTGTGTGAGTGTGTGTGTGCATGCATGGGCACATCTGGGCCTCTTGTTGCTGCATACGAGCTCCAGATGCATGTGCCACTTTGTGCAGGAGGCTTTACCTGGGTACTGGGGCTTTGAACCCGTGCCAGCAGGTTTTGCAATCAAACACCTTTAACTGCTGAGCCATCTCCGCAGCCCCAGGGCCTGGTTCCGATCCATTTGTTGCTGTCCTTCTCCACTGAGCTCCCCTCTGGTGCTGGGCGTGTGTTTGTGAGACAGTGTCTCATGTGGTCAGGCTGTCCTTGACCTCACAACACGCCGAGAATGACCTTGAACTTCTGATCCTCTTGCCTCTGCCTCTCCAGCACTGGGATGACGGGTGTGCGGCCACACACTTGGCTTATGTGGTGCTGAGCATGGAGCCCACGGCCTTGGCGTGCTAGGTGAACACTATTCCAACTGAGTGAAGTCCCCAGCCCCTCTCTGCAGCCCGGAAGTGCCTCTGAGCTGTCAGTCGGCTCAGGCCCCTGTGTCCTCCAGCTCCATTGTTTGCTGGTGCCTCCTGCTTGCCTGAGCGGCTTTAGGGACATCCTTGGTGTGCACCCCCATGGTGATGGGGCTGGAGAGTCTTCTTGCCCGGTCCTCAGAGGAGGAGGCTCAGAGAGGCCAGTGGCTGGCAAGTCAGTGCCTGCCCATGAGGAGGTCTATGTGTGCTGTGGGCGTGGCAGTCAGCTTGGAGCTGCTGTCAGAAAACACCCGACCAAGAGCAGCTTGTTGGAGGGAAGGATTTACTTTGGCTTAGAGAGTCCAGGGGAAGCTCCACGGTGGCAGGGAACATGATGGCATGAGCAGAGACTGGACATCGCCTCTGGCCAACCTCAGGTGGACAACAGCAACTGGAGAGTGTGCCAGACACTGGCATGGGGAAACTGGCTGTAGTACCCATAAGCCCGCTCCCAACAATACACTCCCTCTAGTAGGTTCCAATTCCCAAATTGCCACCAGTTGGGGACCTAGCATTCAGAACACGTAAGTTTATGGGGGATACCCAAGTCGGACCACCGCAGTGGGGGTCGTCTCTCTCTCGGAGCTGGCCTCGGAGGATGTGTTCTTTGTTCCTTGCTCTGCTTACTCAGTCACTGTCAAACTTTTTTGGGGGGGGGCATCTGGGAGTTTCTGGTGGCTCCCTAGGGCTGGGGCCAGAGCCCCCTCAGTGATGTGGGCTGGCCGCTGCTCAGGGTGGGAAAGGAGGGAGTACGCAGACCCCCCACCCCCACCAGAGGCTTTTGAGCCCAGATCCTGTCCGGTTCTTGCAGCCGCAGGAAGGAGAAATGGAGCCAGTTTCACTGTGCTTCAGAAATTTGTTCATTTTCTTTTTGTGTTTTTTTGGAGAGGGTATGCCAGGGCGTGAGAACGCGTGCTCCTAGGGAGGAAGGGCAGCCTGCTGTGGGGACAGTTGGCCTGGGAGTCCAAAGAAATGGGTCACAGCTGCTGACCGGTGGCTAATTCGCTGTGTGACCTTGTGGGAGTGACAGTCTCTCTCTGGGCCTCAGATTCCCATCTGCAAATGAGGGAGTTGAGCCAGATCAGCTTATCCCTGGCGGCCCACCCCAGGATGTTAGGTGGTCTACACCATCATGCTAGGTGGTCCAAGGGAACATTTAAGTGTGTATATATGAAATACAATGTATAGTAAAAGAAATAATTAAGTACCTCAAATCTGTAATCTCATAGGTTAGGTCAGGACCATATTTTCAGAAGAAAAGTCATCCGTTCAGAGCAAAATCTCATTCAGTATTCCATCACTCAGGAGCTTGAAACAGAAGGACTGCCATGGGTTTGAGGCCAGCCCCTGCTACATAGTGAGTTCCAGGTCAGTATGGGCTACAGAGGACTGAGGGGGGTCAGGTGGCTTTGTTAGGCAGTTAGGGTGACTGGGCCCCTGAAAGTAAAAAGGCAGGAAGGTCTGCCCTTGTTAGAGATCAAAGGATGACCTGACTTCGTGTATCTTGCCTAGTTCCCTAGGCCTGGTTTTCCATCCCTGATGCCCCTCCCTGGGACGAAGGCCTTTTTCTAGAATCCTGACCTTCTGATTAGTCAAGCTCAGACCCCAGAACTTGGCATCATGGCTGGACTTTTCCTGAGCCAGCCTCTAGTGGTCTCTCTCTGGCTCGCTCGAGCCAGAAGGTGCACCCCACCACCATAAGGATAGAAACACAGTTGTAGGGAGATGGCAGGCGCTTTCCGGGCTGACTGACCGCCAGTGAACCTCCAGCTTCTGGTGAGTTTCGTCTTTTCACAGCCCACCTGGGCCAAGGCGAGGGGACAGCCCCCCTTAGCCCCTCACTTCCCACATGAGCTTGTTACCCGTCTCTCACTTCCCACATGGCAGGAGCTCTTTGAACTTTCTTTTCTGTCCCCTCCGTGGTTTTTCTAGACCCTCCATCTAGACTCTCAAGCCACGTGGGTGTATTCAGTCTCCTTCTCTTGTTCTGTACTTCCCTAAATGAATATAATAATTTCCTTCTCAATCTTATTTTATTCAATTCTCCAGTGGAAAGTAGATATCAGCCTAGGGTTTGGGGTTCAAAGACTTTCCTGAACCCCTAGCACCCCGTTTTAAGACCCTGACTCAAAAACAAACAAACAAACAATAAAAAAGAGAACTTTCAAGTCAATAGTAACACAAGTATCTGGGTACAAGTATCATGGGCTACAGCCCATGTAGAATGAGGTCAGCTGGAGCTTGGGAAACATGGAAGGTCTCAGTGGCTGTTTCTTTTTTAAATTTATTTATTTTTATTGATAACTTCCATAATTGTAAACAATATCTCATGGTAATTCTCTCCCCCCCCCACTTTCCCTTTTGAAACTCCACTCTCCATCATATCCCCTCCCCCCCTCAGTCAGTCTGTTTTATTTTGATGTCATGATCTTTTCCTCCTATTATGATGGTCTTGGGTAGGTAGTGTCCGGCACTGTGAGGTCATGGATATCCAGGCCATTTTGTGTCTGGGGGGAGCACGTTGTAAGGAGTCCTACCTTTTTCCTTTGGCTCTTACATTCTTTCCGCCACCTCTTCCGCAATGGACCCTGAGCCTTGGAAGGTGTGATAGAGATGTTTCAGTGCTGAGAACTCCTCTGTCACTTCTTCTCAGCACCATGGTGCCTTCTGAGTCATCCCAATGTCCCAGTGGCTGTTTCTTGCTCCTCTCTGGGACTTTGGTACCGTGGAGCCTGTGGCCAGAACCCAGCCTGTGCTCTGCTGACTTTGAGAGAAAGAGCAGGAATCCCCATTGTGCCAAATCCCCATTGTGCCAGGGCACTTCACAGTCTACAAAGGAGCTTGGCCGTCTCAGAGGGATCCTCTGAGTCATCATTCTATTCCTGTGCTATGGTGGAGAGAAATAGCACGCGGAGAGTGACATGGCCTCTTCCCTCCCCCCCCCACAGTGAGGGGGTGCCTCCAGCTGTCAGGGGCTCTCCAGTCCACCACAGCAGCCTCAGGAAGAGCTTGGTGGGTCCTTTCTTCCTCCCTCAGGCGCAGCTCTCTCCTGCCTCTCTGCAATCCCTCACCCCCACCAGGGCTTCACAGTGTAGCTCGGCTATCCTGAAACTCAGTAGGTAGCCCAGGCAATAGTCCTGCCTCGGCCTCTTGCATGTTGAAATTGCAGCCGTGCGCCACCACAGCCAGGTTTAGTGCACTTTTTCTCTTGGTCTGATGTTCTCAAAGAATTTAAGGTGCCAGACCATCTTTCTTCTATCCTCCTCCGTCCCCCCAGTGAGTAGCATGCCCTGAAGCCTGTGGTTTCCTGTTTTCTATAGGGGCACTTGGGTGTGTAATAGGCAGGTTCCCCTTACACCCTGTATTTACCTCCAGTTAGCAGTTAGCGAAGGCCCCAGTTTGGGCATTCACTTCAGGCCAGGGGAGGCTGCCCACCTCCAGTCCTGGCTGACCCCCCTCATACTTCCCTGCCGGCACTAGGGTGGTCTGCAGCATCAGTGGAGGAGAGCTGAAGCCTGCAGGTGACCACGCAGAGAACAGGGGACTGGGATCTGTCTTGCTTTCTGAATGTCTTACTACTGTAAAACAGTCAATGTTATGGGCAAGGTGAAAGGGCGCTGTAGTGTGTACCATGGACTGCCACCCCCAGTAGGTGATTTTAATTTGAATTTTATTTATTTGCATGGAGAGAGAGAGAGAGAAAAAAAAAAAGAGAAACAGAGAGAATGGGTGTGCTAGGGACTCCAGCTTCTGCAAACAAATGCCAGACACATGTGCCACTTTGTGCATCTGGCTTTACGAGGGTACTGAGGTATTGAACCTGTATCTTTAGGTTTACTGACAAGTGCCTTAACCGCTGAGCTGTCTCTCCAGTTCCTCCATACCTCCGTTGGTTTTGACCTTTGACTGTTACAGAGAGAGTGGTAGACACCATGGCAAGTCACTCCATGTATGTCAAGGTGTGCTAAACATATGTTCTCGGGAGTAGGCATTTTCATGCCTAAGAAGATGTCAAGTTCGGGCTGAGGATACGGCTCAGCAGTTAAAGGTGCTTGCTTGCCAAGCCTGCGGGCCTGGGCTCGATTCTCCCATTCCACATTCTCTCCTCCCTTAATTGTTATTTTGTAAATCTCTCTCTCTCTCTGCCTGTGTGAGTGCAGGAATGCATGTGGCGCGTGTGGAGGTCAGAGGACAACCTCGGGTCAGTCTTCACCTTCCGCTGCTTGAGGCAGGGTTGCTTCGCTACTTGCTGTGGCGTGCCGCCGGCCTGCCGCTCCGCAGATTCTGGGCACCTCCAGCTCTCTTTCATCTTGACATAGGAGAGAGAGGGCCGCAGACACCTGCTGCTGCATCCAGTGCTCCATGTTGGTTTTTTTTTTTTGGTTTTTAGAGGTAGGGTCTCACCCTAGCCCCGGGCTAACCTGGAATTCACTGTGTATTCTCAGGATGGCCTCAAACTCAACAGCAGTCCTCCTATCTCTGCCTCCCTAGTGTTGGGATTAAAGGTGTGCGCCACCAAGCCTGGCTTATTTTTGGGAAAATTTTAAACCCACAGAAAAAGCTGAAGGAGGACTTCCCAGAGCACCCATACCCTTTGAGTTACAGTTGCTCCCATCTTGCCTTTGTAGCTGTCTCTCCATGCACCTTTCTCTCTGCAGTCTAGTGGAAAGGAGGCCGCAGTCATCCCTAAGTACACCTAGGGTCAGTTTTCCAAAACAGGCAGTCAGTCACAACACCCCACCATTGTCTGAAAAACAACGAAACCACAAAATGAAACATTTTCCGGTATTCAGTCCTAGTCACACACCCCAGGGGGTTCTGTGCTACAAGACAGTGGACCCTCAGTACTGGAGGGAATTGGTTCTAGGACCTCCCTACCAAAACCAGAAGTTGCGAACCACCTTATTTTATTTTATTTCTAATTTTTTTATTTATTTACTAGAGAGAGAGAGAGAGCGACATTGGGCATGTCAGGGCTTTCAGCAGCTGCAAATGAACTCCAGATGCACGTACCACCTTGCACATCTGACTTACACGGATCCTGGGGAACTGAACCTGGGTCCTTTGGCTTTGCAGGCAAGTGCCTTAACCGCTAAGCTATCTCTCCAGCCCTGTTTTATTTTTTTTTTGAGATGGTGTCTATCACTGAACCTAAAGCTCACTGATTTGTCTTGACTAGCTGGCCAGCAAGCCCCGGGATCCTGCTGTCTCTACCTCCCCCGCCCTGGGTTCATAGATGTGCACCATTTATGTATTTGATTTGATTTTTTTCAAGGTAGGGTCTCACTCTAGCTCATGCTGACCTGGAATTCACTATGTAGACTCAGGGTGACCTCAAACTCATGGCGATCCTCCTACCTCTGTCTCCCAAGTGCTGGGATTAAAGGCGTGCGCCACCATACCCGGCTATTTATTTGTTTTTTCTGAGGTAGGGTATCAGTGTAGCCCAGGCTGACCTGGAACTCACACTGTAGTCCCAGGCTAGCCTCAAACTCACAGCAGTCCTCCTACCTCTGCCTCCCGAGTGCTGGGATTAAAGGCGTGCGCCACCATGCCCGGCACCTCTCAGTTCTTTTTGAACCCTTCGAGGCCCCAGGGTCAGCTGATCTGCAGAACATCTGGATTTGCTTTGTGGTTTTCTCCTAATTAGTGTCAAGCCGCACACTTCCGGCAAGAGCTTTTCCTAGAGGCTACGGCAGAAGGTGCGGGCACTGCCTTCGCAGCCATGCACTGCCTTGCCAACTTGGCTGCCAGCCCTCTCCCTTACATAAGCACCTTTCCTCAGGATAATGAATTCAAAGGCTGAGAGTGCCACTTAAATCCATGTGAGTTTCCTGTGGTTACAGAACTTTTGAAAGTTAATCTAAATGTGACTCTTGACTGGGCATGGTGGCGCATACCTGTAGCACTCGGGCCCTGAAAATATTTGTATTTATTTATTCGCAAGCAGAAAAGGATAGAGAATGGAGAGAAAGAGGGGTTTGCTGAGGGAGGCAGAGATAGGAGGACCCCATCTCAAAATTTAAAATAAAATCACAGGCCCATTGGATCATTTGCGTGCAGTCCTCAGTGCAAAAGGTAGGGTCTTCTCCTTGGCCCCAGACTGTGTCCTTGAGCTGCTTGGCTGCTCATCCAGTATGGCTTGGGTCCTGTCCTTACCCGGGTGTCACCTTCCCTTGGCTGTGAGAATGATCTGGTTGGACTGTGAGCTCTGTGGCTTGATGTTTGGGGACAGTGGGAGTAGGGGTGGAGGAAGGTCCGACAGGAGCCCATTGCCTTCACTCCCAGTGTCCAGGAGACAACTGGAACCTCCTGGGTGTACGTGCAACCAGTGAGTCCTGCCTCACAATTCAGAGTGGAGTTCTTCCCTCTTCCCCGGAAGTGACCCTGGACCAATGTGGTCGTGAAAGGCAAATGGTTTCTGGCATCTGATTTAGGTCTTTTTTTTTTTTTTGGTGGTGGTGGTTATTGTTTTGTAAATATTTTTAAAATTTTTATTTATTTGCAATCAGAGAGACATAGAGATTAGAGAGAGGGAGAGAGAATGCACACACCAGGGTCTCCAGCCACTGCAAACAAACTCCAGACACATATGCCACCTTGTGCATCTGCCTTCACATGGGTCCTAGGGAATCGAGCCTGGATCACTAGGTTTTGCAGGCAAGCGCCTTAACTGCTGAGCCATCTCTCTGGCTCTTCAGGACAGGAATGCTGCATGATTACCAGAGAAGAAGTGGCTTTTATTGAGCACTTGCTGGATGCCTGGAATTTGGGCGTGCCATTTTGCCTCAAAGGCCTTGTGGTCCCTCAGTGATTGTAGCTTGTCGCCACTGACCACTTTCCATGTGGCTTCTGTGGTAAGAGTGTGGTCTGGAGGGGAACCACCAAGCTTTCTGTAAGCTTTTGGGACATCCTAATGCATTTGCTTCATGTGTGCAGACTGTGACGTTTGCTGTTGAGGTCACAGTTGATATGCACGTTGTTGGATCCTACCACCACGTCCTGCAAGAAGTTGGAGTATGGGCTGTTTTGCTCAGTGCCTAGTGCCACCAGGGAGAGCTTCCCATTGTTGGCTTCGTAGATGTTGAGAAAAGAAGAGAGGCCCTCATTGACAGGATGACCCAGGAAGGATTCCTGGGAGAGGAGGCCTCTTAAGTTTTTCTCTGCTCTTTGTAGACAAGAATGATCATGAACATGTGATCCTTCTGCTTTTCTGCTTCTCTCTCTGTGTTCCTTTTCAAAAATATTTTTAAATATATGTGTTTATTTATTTATTTGAGAGAGAGAGAGGATGGGCACACCAGGGTCTCCAGCCACTGCAAACGAACTCCAGATGCATGCGCCCCCTTGTGCATCTGGCTTACATGGGTCCTGGAGAGTCGAATCCAGATCCTTTGGCTTTGCAGGCCAACACCTTTACTCCTAAGCCATTTCTCCAGCCCCCCCCCCCTTTTTTTGAAGTAAGGTCTCACTGTAGCGTAGGCTGACCTGGAATTCACTCTGTAGTCCCAGGCTGTCCTGGAACTCACAGCAATCTTCCTACTTCTGTCTCCTGAGTGCTGGGATTAAAGGTGTGTGCCACCACGCCCAGCTTGCTTCCAGAAAGTGTGCCCTATGCCTAGTTTTATGTGGTGCTGAAGGTTGAATCCAGGGTCTCACATGACATAATTCAAGTCCAGTATGGGTTCTTGAAGAGTCTGCCTCAGAATTAGTCCATCGATCAAAATAAAGTCAGGAACCATGAAATGCTTATTGGGCTCTATTATTGGCTGAACTGTGTGAAGGCAACTCATATGTCATTAGGACAGGTGGCTCCTGGGAAACTGTGCTGGCTGCGAGGCCTCAGCTCTGCACCTGCCGGATGCATTTCCTTTATCTCTCTCTCTCTCTGTTGGTTTTCAAGGTAGGGTCTCACCCTAGCCCAGGCTGACCTGGAATTCACTCTGAAGTCTCAGGCTGGCCTCGAACTCACAGCGATCCTCCTACCTCTGCCTCCCAAGTGCCGGGTTGAAAGGCATAGTTGGCAGCCACCACTGCCCGTGGACCATGGAGACACCGCTTGGGAGGCAGGTACCGAGTCTTACCAAAGAGACAGCGGCTGGAGAGGGAGGGAAGAGGAATTAGGGGAGAAGCGTACTGGGTGGAGGTGATTTTGCTCTTGCCTCCCCTCACTCCCTTGGCCGTTTCCATGGTTTCCATAGTCAACATGAGTCACTCCTACCCTAAGCCTCCAGGGCTCTGTTCCAGAGTGGGGTCACCACTCCTTTTTCTTTGGGCTGAGAGGCGTCTGAAGGGGTGTCATTTCTACAACTCATTCCTTCACAGAGATGGGGGGCTGCTCCCTGGATACCTGGGGGCCCGGGACATGCTGTTAAACTCGGTGCCTTCAGCGGCCCCTCCCTGACCTCCCCAGAGGAAGAAATTGCTCTGTGGCTTGTCTCAGGGTCCTAGTCACTTCTTTGTGTAGGCGGACACACGAGTGTGTGCACGTGTTTGTGCGAGTGTGTGTGTATGGGGAGGGTGGGAACCAGAGGCCCACACTTGCTGTCTTCTTTAGTTGCTCTCCACCTTATGTATTTACTTATCATTATTATTATTGTTTATTAACAACTTCCATGACTGTAAACAATATCCCATGGTAATGCCCTCCCTCCCCCCACTTTCCCCTGTGAAGCTCCATTCTCCATCATATCCCCTCCCCCCGTCAATCAGTCTCTCTTTTGTTTTGATGTCATCATCTTTTCCTCCTATTATGATGGTCTTGTGTAGGTAGTGTCAGGCACTGTGAGGCCATGGATATCCAGGCCATTTTGTGTCTGGAGGGAGCACGTTGTATGGAGTCCTGCCCTTCCTTTGGCTCTTACATTCTTTCCGCCACCTCTTCCGCATTAGACCCTGAGCCTTGGAAGGTGTGATAGAGATATTGCAGTACTGAGCACTGTGGTCATTTCTTTCCATCACCATGATGCCTTCTGAGTCGTCCCAAGGTCATTGCCATCTGAAAAGAGAAGGTTCTCTAACCAAAAATGAGAGTAGCATTAATATATGGGTATGAACATTAAGAGAAATGCTTACTGGGCAGTTTGATATATTACTATTTTTTGAAACAGAGTCTCACTCTAGCCCAAGCTGTCCTGAAACTCACTCTAGTTCAGGCTGGCCTCGAACTCATGATAATCTCCTACTTCAGCCTTCCGAGTGCTGGGATTAAAGGTGTGCACCACCATTCCCTGCTTATTTTTATTTTTCTAATATATATACATATATATGTACATATAATTTTATTTACATATTAGAGAGAGAGAGAGGCAGATAGAGAGGGAGGGGGAGAGAGAGAGAGAGAGAGAGAGAGAGAGAGAGAGAATGGGTGTACCAGGGCCTCTAGCCACTGCAGATGAACTCCAGACACATGTGCCACCATGTGCACTGGTTTACATGGGTCCTGGGGAATTGAACCTGGGTCCTTTGACTTTGCAGGCAAGCACCTTAACGGCTAAGTCATCCCTCCAGCCCTTATTTTTATTTTTGAGAGTGAGTCTCTTGCTGATTGAGCTAAGCTAACTAGCCAGTGCCCCTTTGGGGGTCTTCCTTTCTCTGCCTTCCTGGTGCTGGGATTACAGACATGCCCCATCATGCGTGGAGTTTTTGGTTTGAAATATTTTTATTTATCTGTTTGCAAGCAGAGAGAGAGATAGAAAGAAGAGAGACACACAGAGAATGGACACACCAGGGCTTTCAGCCACTGCAAACAAACTCCAGTTGCATGTGCCACTTCGTACATCTGGCTTTATGTGGATCCTGGGAAATCGAGCTCTAGTCGTCAGGCTTTGCAGGCTAGCACCTTAACCACAGAGCCATCTCTCCAGCCCATGCCTGCGTTTTGCTCAGGCCCCATACTTGCATTGCAAGCATTTACTCACAGAATCATCTCCCAGCTCGTGGTCTCTTACTTGTTGAGTGACTCCCACCTGCCTGCCCAAGATGGGCCCTGGCCACTGAGCAGTTCCTATATGTGTTTGTGATGGTTCTTGATTAGAAATTCCACTCTGCCCTGGCTGGACTCAATGTCTGGGCTTGCAAACCTCCCCACACAGCTTGCTCCCTGCCTGGAATGTGCTGTGTGTGTGTGGGAGGCTTTTAAATCAAATTTGTGCCAACTGGAGGGGTAGAAAACAGTGAGTCTTCTGCTTCCTAGATAGGCTTGGTTTGCAAAGGCCATGGCTCCTGCCCATGGACCTTTTCAGGCTCTACAAAATGCCTCTGGAAGTTTTTCCCTAGCTCTGCCAGACCGCGTAGGAGAGCCCTGCTATTAAAGAAGACATATAGGATGAGACCATGCAAGCCAGGCCTGTTTGTCCATGCTGGAATCACAGCAGTGTGGAGGGTGAGGCAGGAGACTGTGAACTCAGGCAGGCTGAAAGGAGCGTAATGGGGGTGGTGGGGGACAGTAACAGACACAAGCCAGGCCTGTTTGTCCATCACAGCAGTGTGGAGGGTGAGGCAGGAGGACTGTGAACTCAGGCAGGCTGAAAGGAGCATTGTGGGAGTGGTGAGGGACGTTAGAGAGAGACTCTCAGCAGTATTGTCCAGTACAGTAGCCTCTGCTACATGTGGACAAATTGCAGTTGAAAGGGAACAATGTGAAATCCAGGCTGATGAGCATTGGCATGCGTCTGTGGCCCCAGGTAACGGGGAACCTGAAGTCAGGGAATTGCTTGAATCTAGGACTTTGGAGCCAGCCTGGGTCGCATAGAAAGACCTTGTTTGAATGGATGGATGGATCAGTTTATGTTTATTTTATTTGTTTATTTATTGTTTTGAGGCAGGGTCTCACTCTCACCCAGGCTGACCTGGAACTCACCCTGTAGCCCAGGCTGGCTTTGAACTCACAATGCTCTCTGGCTTTGAACTCACAATGATCCTTTTACTTTAGCCTCCTGATTGCTGGGATTAAAGGTGGGTACCACCACAGCTGGCTTGAATGAGTATATAAATAACCACACTGGATATCCACAACCTCGCAGCGCCTGACACGACCTACACAAGACCAGCATAATAGGAGGAAAAGATGAGGACATCAGAATAAAAGAGAGACTGGTTGGGAGGGGGTGTGATGGAGAGTGGAGTTTCCAAGGGGAAAGTTGGTGTGGGGGGGAATTACTATGGTTTATTGTCTATAATTATGGAAGTTGTGAAGCACGCAAGAACTGCAAAAGCAGCGAGGGCAGGCTAGTCCCTGTGTGGCTGTCACCCTCATCGACCAAAGTGCTGTCAGCTATTCCCCACCAGTTTCATCCATTGATTCATGACAGACCTGCCCGGTGGCCTTGATGGCAGGCAGGGGATGGCTTGTGTGCAGGATCCTGACGGCGTTCTCCGGTGTTCGGTGTTGCTTGGCCTTGTTGGGCCTGGTCTAGGAGATTGGTCATGTCTTTGCAGGGATTATGTGTTAAACTGGTTACTTAAAAAAATTATTTATTTGTTGGAGAGAGAGGGGGGGCAAGAGGGGCAGATAGAGAGGGAAGGAGAATGGGCATGCCATAGCCACTAGCCACTACAAACAATCTCCGGATGCATGTACCACCTTGGGCATCTGGCTTTCCATGGGTACTGGAGAATTGAACCTGGGTTCTTTGGCTTTGCTGGCAAGTGCCTTACCTGCTAAGCCATCTCTCTAGGCCTGAGCTGGTTACTTTATGTCACCATGACCAAGTACCTGACAGAAGCAACTTAAGAGGGTTGAGGAGATTTCTTTAGGCTCCTGTGACTCACAGTTTGGAGTCCTTCGTGGTGACTGGATTGGGTTGGCCCATGGCAGCAGGCTCTCACAGGATGGCGTCTCACATTCTGCTGACCAGGACACAGAGCTAGACCAGAGCCAGAGGCAGGATATACTTCAAGGCACATCCTTGGTAGCCTCCATCAGCTGGCTGGGTCTCATGTCCAGAAGGTACCATACCCTTCCCTAACAAGTGTTCAAACACACGAAGCAATCCGGGACATTTCAGATACACCATTATCCCCACAGATCAGGGGTGTCTTGCTTTTTGCACAAGAACCCTTTTGGCTCTCTGGGAAAGCTAAGCTGTCCTCAGAACACAATGTTTAAGTGCATAAAAGGAAATGCATGGGATTCCAAAGCCAATTATATAAAGAGAACATGATTAAAATATTGTCATACCTATTTGTTACACGGTAACGAAGTATTTCTCTGTTTCTCTCTCTTATTTTGGTATTTCAAGGTTGGGTCTTGCTCTAGTCCAGGCTGACCTGGAATTCACTATGTAGTCTCAGGCTGGCCTTAAACTCATGGTGATCCTCCTACCTCTGCCTACCAAGTGCTGGGATTAAAGGCATGCGCCACCATATCCGGCTCCTACAAAGTATTTATTTATCAGTGCATTAAATCCCTGGATCTAGCGGTGACTTTAGCATTTCTGTAATTTTGAAGTAATGAGGATTTTATTTGATATTTTAAGGTATTTATATGTGTGTGGTCATACATGTGTGTGTGGGTGCATGAGTGACTAAAGGTCAAAGGCCAATATTAAATTTTTTTTCCAATTATCTCCACCTTAGTTTTTTTTTTAATATTTTATTTTTGTTTTAGAGAGAGAGGTGCACCAGGGCCTCTAGCCATTGCAGACGAACTCCAGACATGTGTGCCACCATGTGAATCTGGCTTATGTGGGTACTGGGGACTCAAACTTGGGTCCATAGGCTTTGCAGGCAAACACCTTAACCGCTATGCCAGCCCTCCACTTTAGGTTTTTTTTTTTTTTTTTTTTTTTTTTTTGAGGTAGGGTCTCACTGTAGTCCAGGCTGACCTGGAACTTACGCTGTAGCTCCAGATTGGCCCCCAATGATCTGAAGACTTCTTACTGGGCACTACCTCCAAAAGCACGCCCTGCCGCCTACTAGCACCGCCTTGAGGAGCAAGCCCTGGCTACATGGGCCTCTGGGACACTTGAGGTTCAGATTAGAGCAGACGCTGGGAAAGATGTGCCATTTTCCTCTAGCCCCAGTTCCAAGATTCCCTGAATTCCATCCACAGGACAGGCGCTTCTCTCACACTCTCTTCCTCAGTCTAGTTCCGTATCTAACTTTAAAAACAATATTGTATGTATTTGAGAGAGAGAGAGAGAGACAGAGAGAATGGGCACTCCAGGGCGTCCAGCCACTGCAGACAAACTCCAGATCCATGTGCCACCTTGTGCATCTGGTTTATGTGGGAACTGGGGACTCAAACCTGAGTCCTTAGGCTTCATAGGCAAGTGCCTTAACTGCTGAGCCATTTCTCCAGCCCTCCATATCTAAATTTAACCCTTTGTGCCCTGTGCAGCTCACACAGAGCTTGGAATCCAATAGGAGCCCATTACATGCCTCAGGGTGAGAAGAGACTTTGCGGTTCCCATTGTCCCTGGCTGTGGGGAGGAGGGGACAGACATGTGCTGACCCAGTGCTTCCTGAGGAAAGCTGGCTGCTGGGATGCCACACAGGGTCTCCTGCTCCCCAGCGGGTACATGGAGTGGGGCCTGCCCTCCCCAGGAGGAGGCTGAGTTCCAGGCCACAGGGCTCAGACTATCTGCAGCCTGGTTACAAAGCCTGGGCTTTGGGACCTTGGCTTGTGGGCTGCCAACAGCATGCTCTGTTCCCTTATGTCCCCAAATGGGCATGGCCCGTGTCCCCACCCCAGGCCTGTTTAGCTGAAGCGTCCTGCTTGACAAATGGGCCATTTGCTCTCTGCGCTGGGGCTGGATGGCTGGCTGCCTAGGGCAGGGTTATAATTAGCAGGAGGAGCGGATGGGATCGCAGGCTGGCATTGACAGATAACTTCATACTCAGATGGATACGTTGATGTCAGCAGAGACGTAAATCTCAGGGGCAAACTTTGGAGTTCCTGGGAAGATTCATGCTGACCGGCGCTCCCTCTGCCCAGTGCTGCTGGGCATATCTGCATAAGGATCCTGGGTCAGACTTTGTGGGGTGAAGGGTCCTCGTAGGGTTTGCCTGGGGCTATGGGAAGGGCAGTGATAGTAACCTACAGTTGTCCAGGAGACACGAACCTGTGTTAGCTTGGTGCACAGTGGCGAGGGAATTGGGAGGACTGGGCTTGCATTTGCCATGGGACTTTCTTTGCCCGTGACGTTGGTGGTCTAGGACTGCCACAGTGCCATCTGACGGAGGGGATGAGATCAGAGCAGGGCTGTTCTGGGGTGGCCCCGGGGCTCTGGGGAGTCTGTGAGAAAATAGAAGCAACCTCCCACTGACCTGCAGAGGCTCACGGTCAGCTCTGTCCAGAGGGAGGCCCATGTCAGCACTGGGATCTGGGGGACAGCTTCTCTTCTTCGCTTGTGTGTGCACACGTGTGTGGCGTGTGAGTGCTGTGTGTGGTGTATGCACGTGTATGTGTCCTTGTGCCGTCCCACATGCTGGCCTGCAGTGGCTGGAGTGGAGCGTTGGGTGTCCCCCACTCCGTCGCTTTTCTGCCTGGGCTTGCTTTTGAGCTGCAGTCTCTTTAAAAAAGATCTTTATTGTTGGCCGTGGTGGCGCACGCCTTTAAACCCAGCAAGCACTCGGGAGGCAGAGGTAGGAGGATCGCCGTGAGTTCGAGGCCACCCTGAGACTCCATCGTGAATTCCAGGTCAGCCTGAGCTACAGTGAGACCCTACCTTGTAAAACCCACCCACACACAAACAAAGATATTTATCGCCGTGCATGGTAGCCCACGCCTTTAATCCCAGCATTTGGGTGGCAGAGGTAGGAGGATTGCCGAGAGTTTGAGGCCACCCTGAGACTACAGAGTGACTTCCAGGACAGCCTGGGCTAGAGTGAGACCCTACCTCAAAAAAAAAAAAAAAAAAAAAAGAAAGAAAGAAAAACCAATATAATTTGTTGCTTATTTTCAAGTAGAGAGATAGAGAATGGGCACACCAGGGCTTCCTGCCACTGCAAACGAACTCCAGACTCATGTGCCACTTTGTGCATCTGGCTTCACGTGGGTGCTGGGGAGTCCAACCGGGGCCAGCAGGCTTTGCAAACAAGCACCTTTAACCACTGAACCATCCCCCCAGCCCTGGAATCTTCTTGCTGTTCCCAGAGCCTTTAGGGCTGCATGGATTCTTGGGTCTCTGTTGCCCTGTGGTACTGGGGTTAGAGGTGTTCCGTCGCGGTGGTGTACACGGGACTGGGAATGTGGACTTGGGCAGTCTCGGGCACTCATGCTTACGTAGGAAGTGTACCCAGCTGTTGCAGTGAGCACCCGACCAGAAGCAGCTTGTGGGGGGAAAGGGTTTATTTCCGTTTACACACTGAGGGATGCTCCATAATGGCAGGGGAAACGAGGCACGAGCAGAGGGTGGACATCACCTTCTGGCCAACATCAGGTAGATACCAGTAGCAGGAGGGTGTGCCAAACACTGGCAAGGGAAAGCTGGCTAGAACACCCGTAAGCCTGCCTCCAACAATACACTGCCTCCAGGAGGCTCCAATTCCCAAACTGCCACCAGCTGGGGACCTAGCATTCAGAACACATAAGTTTATAGGGGACACCTATGCCAACCACCACACTATCCTAGAGATAGTGTCCAAAGACGCACAGTGCCAAGCAGGAAGGAGGTATGGGGCAGGACGGGGGGGGGGGTGTCCCCATCCTGATGTCATTCTGAAAGTACTAAGATGTAATAACTGTGGGTTCAGTGACAAGGTGAGAGTCTAGTTAACTGTTCTCTGTCAAAGGTAGATTTTATTTCCAGTGGGAGCCATTTTCTGCAGAGGTGTGTGCGTGCATGTGTGTGTGTGTGTGTGTGTGTGTGTGTGTGTGTGTGTTGCCCTATAAATTTGAGTTTTTTACTTGGGCTGGTGAAATGGCTTAGTGGTTAAGGTGTTTGCCTGTGAAGCCTAAGGGCCCCGGTTTGATTCCCCAGGACTCACATAAGCCAGATGCACAAGGGGGCACATGTATCTGGAGTTTGTTTGCAGTGGCGGGAGGCCCTGGCACACCCGTTCTCTCTTTCTCTTTATCTGCCTCTCTCTCTCAAATAAATTAATAAAATATTTTTTAAAAACTTTATTTTATTTTATTTTACTCAGATGGGTCATTTAACAACCTCTCCCTCCTTCACTCGGTTTTCCTGATATGTTCATACTTGTTCATAGAGGGTTGATGACTGGGCCTATCCAGGCTGTGAGCCCCTCCTGGCCTTCCTTCTGGACTGGGAGGTGGGTCTTTGCAAGCTGAGAGGACTCAGCTTTGAAATATAGCAGAACGCGGGGCCCAAGAGAGCTGGCTTCCTGGCAGTGGCGTCCAGGTCCTAAGTTCTGTTCATGTGACTCCTGTATCCCTGGCCCTTCTGGAAGCTCAGGAGGAAGCAGAGACTTCCTGTACATAGGGCAGCCTTAGCACTCTAGAAGGCCAGGGAGCTTTGCTGTGAGGGCATGATGGTCCATCAAGAGAGGCCTTATTTCTTGGAGACAGTCTCTAACCGAACCTGTAGCTCACTGGCTGACCAGTGAGCCCCAGTGATCTCCCTGTCTCTGCCCGCTCAGTACTGGGGTTACAGGCATGTGTGGCCATGCCGGGCTTTTTAGTCAGTGCTAGGGATCAGACTTTGGTCCTCCACTCTTATCCACTGAGCCATCTTCCCAGCCTCTCCTTGGCTCATATAGATGGACATCTTTCTGGGTATATCTTCATGTGGTCTTCCTTCTTCTCCACCTCTCCCTCCTTTTTTTCTTTTTCAGACAAGGTCTCATGTATCCTCAAACTTAGTATGTAACCACCGGGGATGACCTTGAACTGATCCTCCTGCCTCTACCTCCCGAGGGCTAGGATTACACGCCTGGCTTCCTGCAGTGCAGGGGCTGAGCTCAGGTCTTTATGAATGCTAGGCAAGCATTCTGCCCCTGAGCCTCCCTCCAGCCCCTTTCTCCTTGCTTTTGATGCAGCTGATCGGGGGCCTGGTCCTGTCCGTGGGGATCTACGCCGAGGCAGAGCGGCAAAAGTACAAGACCCTCGAGAGTGCCTTCCTGGCCCCGGCCGTCATCCTCATCCTCCTGGGGGTGGTCATGTTCATCGTCTCCTTCATCGGGGTTCTGGCTTCCCTCCGAGACAACCTGTGCCTCCTCCAAGCGGTGAGTCGGTCCTGCCCAGCCCATGGCACTGGGAGGGCTTGTGGTCCTTGGAGTCTCCAAAAAAAGCTGAGGAGAGCCAGGCACATGCCTTTAATGCCAGCACTGGGGAGGCAGAGGTGGGAGGATCGCCGTGGGTTCAAGGCCACCCTGAGACTACACAGTGAATTCCAGGTCAGCCTGGGCTAGAGTGAGACCCTTGAACCCTGCCCCCCCCCCCCAAAAAAAAGCTGAGGCATCGGCCGTTGGGCGCGAAGCAGCTTGGTTTATCCCGTCTTTGTCACAGTGTAGCTGTCCCAGAGTGTTTCCTGCCTCAGCCATTGGAACACGGTGGCTGAGGCCAGCTCTGCTGCGCCCTTTTGTGTACACAGCTGTCTTGAATAGTGTTGGAGCTTCGCCTCTGTGGTTGTATCATGGGAGGAGCCATGCTCAGATGAGATTGAGAGAGAGAGAGAGCGCAAGGGAAGATGGAGAAGCGGCAGAGGTCAAGAGTCATCGGCCCATGCAGCTCGCAAACCCACATGGGCCAAGGGGTTCAGATGGGCCACTGGGCAAGGTTGGCAGTCCCACCCACTAAGGGCCCCTCCTCAGGCCTACGGAGTCTTTATTGCTAGAGAGTCCAGTGGGGTCTGAATACTCTGGCCAGAGTCTGAGCACTCTGGTGGGCATGACTTGGGTCATGTGCCCGTCAGGTTGGTGGTGGTGGTGGGGGGAGATTGTGGTCAACCAGATTGCATCCCTGTTCCATAAGTGAGTGTATCAATTACTTTTGCATCGTTGGGGCAAAAGACTCGAACCAGAAACAGCTCAAGGAAGGAAAGGGGAATTCTATCATGGTAGAGAAAACATGGTCACATTAATGGGGAGAAAGTAGAAAGAGCAATAATAGCAAGGGAGACCTGGGCTGGAACACCTCAAGCCCCCCTCCCCCCCCCCCCCAGTGACATACCGTCTGTAGCAAGGCTCCACCACCTTCCCAAACAGCACCACCAACCGGCGATTACGTATTCCAAATCTGGGGGGATATTTTACATTCAAATCACCACAGTGAAAGATGGCACCCCAAAGTTGGGGCACCAGGAAGGCAGGTCCACTGCATTTATGTGTGTCTTGACCAAATCATTTTCCCCAGTCTAATGGGAAAGCCTCACGGTCCAGTATAAGCAGGGTCTGGATACTACGTGAGTCTGGAAGTTGCTGGAATCCGTTTGAATGGTGCTTGTTTTCTTCTGAGTTTCAGGCTTCTCTTGGGGTGGGAGGGGGCTGGAAATACTGCCTCGGCCTGCCCTTCAATCCTGTTCTCCCCCCTCCAGCTGTGCCCAAGTGAGGCTCGGTGTTATGATTGAAAGGGTGGGGGGTGGGCAGACTGGCCCTGCAGAAGCCCTGGGACAAACGTGGATAATACTCCTGGGACGGCTGAGTCACTCTCCAGCCACAGGCTTCCCGGGCATGACGCTGTGTTTTCAGAGAAGGGCAGGCAGGCCTGGAGCCAGGGACAGCTGCCACCTTACAGTGCTTGATCTTACAGAAGGTGCCAGGTCTCTTGGGGCCCCTTTGCCGTCCTCAGCCCCGTGCTGACGAGTCCCTGAATCTTGTTTTCCAGTTTATGTACATCCTGGGGCTCTGCCTCATCATGGAGCTCATCGGTGGTGTGGTGGCCCTGATCTTCCGGAACCAGGTGGGCTTGCGGACTTGTGTTCAGCCACGTGTGTGCCGAGAGCCCCCGCAGTGTGTGCCCTGAGCTGTGGGGGGCATGGCAGGGTGCTGGGTCCCCTAGACTTTCTCTTTGGAGGCCATGGGCCCTGAACGAGTGGACTGGCCACCAAGAACAGGAAGCAAGGTGTTAAGAGAGCCTGGGCACAGCAGCACGGGGTCATGACGGGGCAGCGGGCAGCGGGCAGCAGCTGTTAGGCAGGGCGGCAGGATGATGTGGAGGCTGCTTGGCTGGCAGAAGTGTGGGGAGGAGGATGGGAGGTAGTTGAAAGGACGATCCAGGGATCGTGTGCGTCCTCAGAGGTCCTGGGTTAGGAGCTTGGGGGTGTTTGCAAAAGGCAGTGGAAGCCACTGGAGAGTGTATATATATGTGTGTGTGTGTATGTGTATATATATACATGTACACACATATATACATATATATAAATTATATATATGTCATTTTTGAGAGGGGGATGATGGGGAGAGAGAGAGAGTAGGTGTACTAGAGCCGTCAGCTGCTGTGAACGAATTCCAGATGCGTGCGCCCCCTGGTGTGCATGTGTGACATTGCACGCTTGTGTCACTGCATCTGGCTACGTGGGACATGGAGATTTGAACATGAGTTCTTATGTTTCGCAGGCAAGCGCCTTAACTACCAAGCCATATTTCCAGCCCCATAGGAGAGTCTTATGCAGGGAAGGGATGTGACCTGACTTACATATCAATGTAGCTCCGGGGGGGGGATGGGCAGTAGAGGAGCGAGGGCCACCAGCTGGGAGGAGATGGTGGCTTGGACCCTGGTCTCTGAGCATGGCTGATGTTCTGCCTTATGTGGGAATAGGAATCAGTCACACAGTGGGACCCAACCTGGGCAAGTCTACACCCTTTGGGACCCCAGGGCCTGCTTCCTGGTGGATGAATCTCAGGAGGGGTGCAAGGTGATTCCCATCGTATTGGTGGAGAGTCACGAATGCGCAGAGAGGTTAAGAAATCTTTCCAAGAGGTCTGGAGAGATGGCTTAGCGGTTAAGGCACATGCCTGCGAAGCCTAAGGACCCCGGTTTGATTCTCCAGGTCCCACATAAGCCAGATGCACATGGTGGCGCATGCTTCTGGAGTTCGCTTGCAGTGGCTAGAGGCCCTGGTGCACCCATTCTCACACACACTCTCTCTCCTTCTCTCTGTCTGTAATAAATAAATAAATATAGTCTTAAAAAAAAAAGAAATCTTTCCAAGAACATAGAGCAAGACAGAGTCAGTCAGCTTCCACCCTTCTTACTACCTTTTTTTTTTTTCTTTGAGCCAGGGTCTCATGTAGCCCAGTAGCCAAGGAGGACCTTAAACTTCTGATCTCCTGTCTGCACCTCCCCAGTGCTAGAATTATAGACATGTGCCACCACGTTTGGTTTTATGTTGTGCTGGGGGGTTGAATCCAGGGCTTCATGCATGTTAGGTGAACACTCCACCAAGGCTGAACTATATCCCCAGTCTTTTGTTTAAAAATTTTTTATTTGAGCTAGGGAGATGCCTCAGCGGTTAAAAGCACCTGGTTGCAAAGCCTGGTGGCCTGGGTTTGATTCCCCAGTATCCACATAAAAACCAGATGCACAAAGTGGCACATGTATCTGGAGTTCATTTGCAGTGGCAAGAGACTCTTGGCATACCCATACTTTCTTTCATAAATTAAATAAATATTTATATATTTACCTGAGATATGAGAGAGAGAGAGAGAGAGAGAATGAACAGACACACGAGGGCTTCCTGCACAGCAAGCGAACTCCAGACACATGCTCTATCTTGTGCCTCTGGCTTTACATGGCTCCTGGGGAATTGAGCCTGAGCTGTCCGGCTTTGTGAGCGAGCGCCTCCAACCACTGAACCATCTCTCCAGCCCTGAGGGAAGTCTTCTAGAGCCCAGGCTGTCCTCAGACTCACTGTGTTGCTGAGGTCACCTTAAATTGCTGACCCTCCGGCCTCTTCCTCTCTAGTGCTGAGGTTCCAGGCGAGCCTCACCATGCCAGACTCCCTTTCCTCTTTTCTACTTTTCAACCTGTTTGCTCCAGCCTGCCAGGTACAGGCTCCTGGTTGATTTCTCAGCAGCCTCCAGAGGTGTTTCATGTGTGCTCTTCTGTGGTCAGCAGGGCTCTGGGACTGGCCAGCGGCCTTGCGGGTGGGTGGGATGAGTATGGGTTAGCGCTTTCCTGGCTGGCGCCTTGCCAGCCCTTGTGAGCATCACCCACGGCCTTCATAAGACCCGCCCCTTCCTAAATGGGCTCCAGGGCTGCTTCTAGCACATCTCGCCAAGGCCGGCTGACTCGTCATTCTCTGGCACCTCATAGGTCAGCCGGGGCCATGACGTCACTTCCTTCTTTCAAGGGAAGGAGCCCGGCTAAGAGAAGGGCCCTGGGAAGCCTCTGGGGACCTTCAGTCCTCACAGCTCAGGAAGCCCAGGCCGGAGTCAAGGGCAGTTTCCAGTTATCCCCACAGGAATGGCCTGCGAAGTGCGCCCCTCCCCTTGGATGGGATGTCCCCTCCTAGGGATCTCTGTGCACATTCTGGGCTCACAGCCACGTGGAGGCTCAAGGGTGGGTCATGGTAATTGTAGAAGAAAAGAAAACGCGGGTCACTTCTGTGACCCCCGAATGTGGTGTGGGAGGGTGTTCCCACATGAAAATGACCCGTTCTGGGGTGGGTCAGCTGGGTGTCCTCCCATTCAGTCCAGTTTTGTCACTGCCGCTGGAGATGGCATCAGGTCCCACAGCTGAGGACGCAGGCCCAGGAATGTCCCATCTCCTTCCGCTGCCAGTCGCAAACCCCTCCCAGGCGGTTCTTCCTGTGTGCGTGGCTCTACACGAAGGTCACCGCAGCTCAGTTGTTCCAGCTGCTCACGGAAACACTTGGCCCACAGGTCTGTTATAAATGCTATTCTAAAGGAGACCGAAGGGCTGGAGAGATGGTCTAGTGGTTAAGGCACTTGCCTGAGGACCCAGGTTTGATTCTCCAGTGCCTATGTAAACCAGATGCCCAAGGGGGCGCATGTGTCTGGAGTTTGTTTGCAGTGGCTGGAGGCCCTGGTGCGCCTGTTCTATATAAATAAATAAAAATTATAAAGGAGACAGAGGGGAGACACCTCTATGGTGCTCCACCCTCCTGCGTCCTCCTGGAGATTAGCTCCCTGAACCATCCCTTGCTTTTTTTTTTTTTTTTTGGTTTTTCGAGGTAGGGTCTCACTCTAGCCCAGGCTGACCTGGAATTCACTGCGTAGTCTCAGGGTGGCCTCGAACTCACAGTTTTCCTCCTACCTCTGCCTCCTGAGTGCTGGGATTAAAGGCGTGCGCCACCACGCCCAGCTCCCCTTGGGTTTTTATAGGCATTCATTGCAGACGTGATTGCTAAGAGGCTGGGTGGGTCGGCTCAGATAGCTCATCTTCAGATTCTTTGGGAACCCTCCCTTGTGGGTATGCACAAGACCCCCTGGAATGAGGGTGGTCCTATGACCTCATCGACAAGGGTGGGTCCGAGTCTACTCCTGTAGCCCCCAATGTGGAGGAACATCATCCCAGCTTCTATGGCCCCTTGGGCGAGGGAGGTTTTAGTTTTGTGGCCTGCTTTGGAGAGGGTTGTGAACCAGGAGCCGTGAAGGGGAGCCTACGAGTAAAATAGTTTCCCAAGCCATAGGTGTGCACTATGTCTGTAATCCCAGTATTTGGCAGGTTGAGGCAGGAGGATTGCTGTGAGTTTGAGGCCAGCCTAAGCTACATAAATAGCAAGGCCTGTCTCAAAAGTGGTGGGGGTGGGGGTGGGGTGGTGTGCTGGGGAGATGACTTAGTGGATAAAGTGCTTACTGTGCAGGCTTGAGGACCTCAGTTCTCATCTCTGGCACCAAGGCGAGGCTGTGGATGCTGGGCAGTGGGGCAGCTGTCTCTAACCCCGGTGCTCAGGAAGTGGAGGCAGGATCCCCAGGGCAAGCTGACTAGTTAGGCTGGCCCAATCTGTGAGCTCTGGCCTCAGCTGAGAGACCTTGTCTCAGTAAGTCAAGTGGAGAGCGATTAAGGAAGACACCCAACACCAACCTGTGGCTTTCACACACGTGTGCACACACATGCTCCCACATGCATACACGGTGCACACATCCAAATATCACAATGTCTTTTTTGTTTGTTTGTTTGTTTCTCGAGGTAGGGTCTCACTGTAGTCCAGGTTGACATGGAATTCACTATGGAGTCTCAGGCTGGCCTCAAACTCACGGTGATCCTCCTACTTCTGCCTCCCAAGTGCTGGGATTAAAGGCGTGCGCCACCACACCCGGCTTGAATGTCTTCTACTTACATATATACAATACCATCCTATCAAGTCCCCCTCCCTCCATTTCTCTTCCCTTTATATCTCCTTTCTAGCTTACTGGCCTCTGCTACTGAGTTTTCTTCCTACTCACACAGAAGTCCAATCATCTGTAGCTAGGATCCACATATGAGAGAAAACATGTGACGTTTGGCTTTCTGGGCCTGGGTTACCTCACTTAGTATAATCCTTTCCAGATCCATCCATTTTCCTGCAAATTTCATAACTTTATTTTTCTTTACCGCTGAATAGAACTCCGTTGTGTAAATGTGCCACATCTTCATTATCCACTCATCAGTTGAGGGACATCTAGGCTGGTTCCATTTCCCATAAACGTGGTTGAGCAAATATCTCTAAGGTAGTGAGACAAGTCCTTAGGATATATGCCTAGGAATGCTGTAGCTGGGTCATATGGTAGATCAATCTTTAGCTGTCTCAGGAACCTCCGCACTGATTTCCACAATGGCTGGACCAGATTGCATTCCCATCAATAGTGCAGAAGGGTTCCTCTTTTTCCACATCCCCGCCAGCATTTATGGTCATTTTTTTTCATGATGGTAACCAATCTGACAGGAGTGAGATGGAATCTCAACGTGGTTTTAATCCGCATTTCCCTGATGACTAGGGATGTGGAACTTTTTTTTTAGATGTTTATATGCCATCTGTATTTCTTCTTTTGAGAACTCTCTATTTAGTTCCATAGCCCATTTTTAATTGGGTTGTTTAATTTCTTATTATTTAATTTTTTGATTTCTTTGTATATCTTAGATATTAATCCTCTGTCAGATGTATAGCTGATTTTCTCCCGTTCTGTAGGTTGCCACTTTGCTCTATTCACAGTGTCTTTGCTGTACAAAAGCTTTGTAATTTCATGAGGTCCCAGTGGTTAATCTGTGGTTTTATTGCCTGAGCAACTGGGGTTATATTCAGAAAGTCTTTGCCAAGACCAATATGTTGAAGGGTTTCCCCTACTTTTTCCTCTAGCAGTTTCAAAGTTTCAGGTGTGATATTAAGGTCTTTGATCCATTTGGACTTAATTCTTGTGCATGGAGAGAGATAAGGATCCATTTTCATTCATTGTCTTCTGTTCATAACACACGGTTTAAAAAATACTAAAGCAGGGACAGCAGTTTAATGTGCTTTCCTGCAAAGCCTAAAGACCTGGGATTGATTCCCCAGTACCCACATAAAGCCAGATACACAGTGGTGCATACATATGAATTCATTTGTAGCAGCTGGAGGTTCTGACACACCCCCCATTCTCTCTCTCTCTCTCTCTGCATGCAAATAAATAAATATAAAATTCTAAAGCAGACCAGGTAATGTGGTACACATTTGTAACCATGGTGCTTGGGAAACTGAGGCAGGAGGATTGTGAGTTTGAGACCTACATTTGTTCCATAGTGAGTCACTATTTACAAGAAAAGGGCTGGAAAAAACACTACAGGAAACAGAAATGATAACATATTTACTGTGTTTTGGGGGAGGGCTGGGACCAAAGTGATTTATATTCTTTTATTTTTTTTCCCTTAGCTCCCAAGTTTCTCTTTTTTCTTGCTTTTATGGTCAAATGCCACATCGTTGTTTTTCTTTTTTAAATAGAAACCTCACAATGTCCCTTGTAGCTGAAATGAAATACAATTTTGTCATACAGGAGGCAGGCCAGTGCTGGGCGTGGGGAAGAAATGGCCCGGGGGAGAGGCTGGGATTGTGGAGGAAACGGTGAGGAGCCCAAAGGTCGCTCCCAAGTCCATTGTGTCTTCATTAAGAGAAGACAGGTTTTTTGTTTTTTTTTCCCCCAAGGTAAGGCCTCACTCTAGCTCAGGCTGACCTAGAATTCACTATGTAGTCTCAAGATGGCCTCAAACTCACAGTGATCCTCCTGCCTCTGCCTCCTGAGTGCTGAGATTTAAGGCGTGCGCCACCACACCTGCTTTTTGTTTTTTCAAATTTTAGAGAACGAGAGAATTGCATCCCAGGGCCTCAGCCACTGCAATCGAACTCCAGATGCTTATGCCACCTAGTGGGCATGTGAGACCTTGCGCTTGCCTCACTTTTGTGCATCTGGCTTATGTGGGATCTGGAGAGTTGAACATGGGTCCTTAGGCTTCACAGGCAGGCGCCTTAAATGACTAAGCCGTCTCTCCAGCCCCGTGTTTGTTTCTTGAGCCACCTTGGAACCAGTTGAGTTCCTAGCACTGCAGTCTGTTAATTGTTAACAATTAATTCTGTTACTCTGTTAATTCTGAAAGTTGGTCTTGCCGGTGGTGGTGGTGCATGCCAGTAGGAAATTGCTGAAGAGGCGGAGGCAGGAGGCTCAGGAGTTCGAGGCCAGCCTGAGAGTCCATCTTGTGGTGCTGTCTGAGCTAACATTCCTGTGCTGGCCTGTCAGACCAGGCAGTGAGAGGTGGGCAGACTCTTGGCTCTGAGGAGAAACCATGAGCTCCTAAGCCGTGCGAGGCTTCTGTGCACCCTGCAGCCAGGGTCTGGCGGCTTCTCCGCTTGGGTAGGTGTGTGGCCCATGGGGGGGGGGAGCGGGATGAGAGGGGTTCAGTGGAGGTATGTGTGACACCTTGACACCAGCCTTGGGAGAGAACTTGGCGACCCCTCAGCTGTCTGGGTCACACTGCTGGCATCCTGGCTCGTCCTGAGGCCTCTGTGAGGGCGTCAGGTATCGGCGGTGGCAGAGCAGAGCAGGAGCACTGGGGTCCTTTGCTGTGCAGCTGATAAACCTGTGCCCCGCCCCCAGCAGGGCAAGGGGGAGGGGAGCTCTCTCAAGTCTCCATCAGAGGGGGCCATGGTTTTTTTTTTTTTTTCCTTCCGAGGTAGGGTCTCACTCTAGCCCAGGCTGACCTGGAATTCACTACGTAGTCTCAGGGTGGCCTCGAACTCACCGCGATCCTCCTTCCTCTGCCTCCCAAGTGCTGGGATTAAAGGCGTGCACTACCACGCCCGGCAAGGGTGGAAGTTTTGATGCCACTTGTAGGGGCCGTTGTAGATCTGTCCCTAGGGGCCAGGGTCCCTATGCAGTCAGCTGTGGGAGACTCCGAGGACTCCCTTGTCCCCTGCACAGGTTGCTTAGCACTGCAAACAGTCCAGGTTCTCCCCAGGGAGGGGACACAGAGGCGGCAGAGCTAGAAGCCTAGCTCTGGAAGAAAGCTCTGGAAAGGACAGGTCTGCGTGGCTTTATCTGGTGGCTTCACCAGCATGCCTTGAAGGTGACACGGCCTTTGATGTTTGCTGGCTCTTGGCCCTGTGACCCCCTGCGCCATGCCAGCGCTGGTGAAAGGTGGTGTCTCGTGCTTGCTGCAACTGGTCCTGCCGGTGTGACTGGCCAGGAGCGCGGGGACAGGGGCGTGCTTGGCCTCTGGAGCAGCGGCAGGAGCCAGAGTTTCCTTCCCTGCCTCTGACTGGTGCTGCCAGCATTAGTGAACTCTTTACACTCAGCGACAACCTGTCACCTCACGGGCCTTGTCACTTGAGCTATCTTCAAAGGCCACCTCAGCACCCTGCTCCTCTCCTCGGGGAACACATGCACTTCGCATCTCTCAGGACATCATATCACATCACATGCATACTCCACACATACACACCAGGTACATACACTCCCCACACCACGCATGTGCATGTATAACACCACACACACTACACAGTCCCCACGTCACGCATGCCACATCCACGCATCACCTAGACATCCACACCGTCCACACTCACACACCATGAACATGCACACAGTGCCCAAAGCAGCCTGCGCTCCCAAGGAGCACCTCCGCCCCCTGCTGTGGGATCTGGGGCAGCTGCTGCCCTGGGGACCCAGGACCATGAGTTCCTCCTGCTAGTTCAGAAAGGCTCCCCAGGCTCCCAGCATGGCCTTCCTTCCTCAAGCCGTTGGCTTGCTTACCGGAGAGAGGGCTGATCCTCACCGCAGCCTCCCTTGGATGGGTCAGTGTGTTCTTCAGAGAGGGGAATGGAGCTGGGCTGCCCTTCCTCCTGCTCTGGCTCCCTCCCTCACCCACTGTATAACCAGTCCTGAGGAAGAGAACCCGGGGGGGGGGGGGGGAGGTTTGAAGAGATGGCATAGTGGTTAAGGCGCTTGCTGGCAAAGCCAAAGGACCAAGGTTTGATTCCCCAGGACCCACATAAGCCAGATGCACAAGGTGGTGCATATGTCTGGAGTTCATTTTTTGCAGTGGCTAGAGGCCTTGGGCACCCATTCACCCTCTCTCTCTCTCAAAATTAATAACTTTTTTTTAACCCTGTGGACTGGATGTGGTGGCACACGCCTTTAATCCCTTTAACTCGGGAGGTAGAGGTAGAAGGATCACTGTGAGTTCAAGGCCACCCTGAGACTATAGTGACTTTCAGGTCAGCCTGAGCTAGAGTGAGACCCTACCTCAATAAACAATAACAACAAAAAAGAATCCTGTGGGGGTCTGGGAGTGGGCCAGGGGTCCATGATAAGCCAACTGTATCCCCAGTTCCTAGAGGTGGAAGGAAGCCACCACATCACATTCCCACCCTTGTGGCCCAAGACATCACCCTGACCCTGCTGTCCCCCTCATGCCCAGCTCGGCCAAGGCCCCAGCAGCGAGGCATTCAGTGCTGTGAGCTAATTCCCTTGCCCCGCCTTGGGTGGCAGACAGACCCCACCCTGGTGTCGGGTTTTCCATCCACCTCCACCACACACCCTAGCTGGCTCGGGACCTCTGGGGAGGGTAGATGTAGGCCAGGGAAAGTCCTTGCTTTGCCCCAGCTGTGTGGCTGGCAGGCAGGGAGATGGCCCACCCAACTCCAGCCATGAAGGGCCGTGGGCCAGTGACCTCAGGCCTTCTCCTGGACTCCCAGGTCCCCCAGCCTAGGCCTGCCGCTGGTGGTGGGTCGGCAGAGAGGTTTCCCCCTGGCCCTCGCAGCCGGCCTCGGGCCTCGGGCCTCACTTCACTTGGAGCAGCGTGGGTCTGCGGGAGGAGCCATGTGTGTGTGCACTGAACCAACACCGGGACCTGGGGCTTTTAGCTCCGCCCCTTGAAGTTCGTCAGGCTGGAGTGTGACACCCTGGGCCCAGCGTCTTCACCAGCGTCAGCTGAGTGGCCTTGGACAAGGTCTCCAGGCTGCGGGAAGCCCCAGGACTCTGGCCCCAGGCGCTCCCTCCATGACAGTGGATCTTTCTGACCAAGAGGCGGGGTTTCCCTTGGGCTTGTCGCCCATTCTCAGCATGGTACGAAGTGGTACCACGAGACACTGGTTGCCTGGGAAAATAGCGAGATGTAGAACCACGCTCTTCTGTACGCGCTGACGTGTAGCTCTGTCTGAAACTCACGCCAGTGACTTGCTTCCCAATTTTACGGGTGAGAAGATGGAGGCTTAGAAGTTAAGATGTGCCTGATGGCCGGAGGCTTAACTGTGAGACTTGACAGCTGCTCTCAGCTCAGTCTCTGATCCGCAGGTCTGGAAGACACCTTGAAGAAAGGCCCCCTCAGGGTTGGCTCACCAATGGGAAGTTGAGCCATGAGGGGGCCTGGAACCTGCACCCTGCCGTCCCAGCACCCCACGGCGGCGCCTCCCCGGGGGAATTGTCTGGCTCCTCTGTAGGGCACCAGAGCCAAGAATGCCCCTTTGTCCGCAGTCTCTGCTGATACCCTGCCTCTGCTCTGAAAGCTTTGATTGTCGTAGTGATCTCCGGGCTGGGCTACCCACACTCCCGCCCCCAGCCCTGCCCGCTGTGGGGCCTTTTGTGTCCTCCTGTCTCAGCACAACAGCCGACTGTTGATTTCAGAAAGCCCAGCGTGACTGGGAGAGGGCACCGTGCCAGGGCTCTTGCCGACGGCGGGGATCAGCCGGGCCTGAACTGGGAGGGCCCTAGGGTCAGAGCAGTGAGTGATGAGGAGAGGCCCGTGCAGAATGTCAGAGACCTGGTTTCCAGCCCCGCCCGGCTCCCACCCGCCTGCGTGCTCTCTGTCCCAGAGCAAGTCAGCTCTCCTGACCCCTCTTCTCTCCCTGTCCCACTTTCCCCTTCCCCCAGGGCCTCAGTTTCCCTTTATCTTTGGAAAGCAAGAGTTAGGATAGTGAGAGCATGGAGTGAGGCCTGGAGGGGCCAGAGGGAGATTCAGTAAGCCTGTGTCCCTGAGTGGGGTGGGGGCCGGAAAGAACACAGGCCGGGAACCATGAGGGCCGAGGTCCAGCTCTAGTGGGCACTGTCAGAGTGGACCTCTCAGGGCCTGGGCACTGGAGGCCTGAGGAGTGGGCTGGGCAGTTGGTGGCGGGGAGCGGAAGGGACACCCCACGCGGGCGGGTGGGGGCTGCTGGGCACGTGGCGCTCTGTGGGGTCCTCCCCTGATGTGTGGTCCTTTCTCCTTGGGCTCTGCCCTCACCAGACCATTGACTTTCTGAATGACAACATTCGGAGGGGAATTGAGAACTACTACGATGACCTGGACTTCAAAAACATCATGGACTTTGTTCAGAAGAAGGTGAGCGTGGGGGGAGCAGGGGAGTCAGAGGTGTGACCCCAGGTCTCTAGGGGTGGAGGGTCAAGTGACCTGTCCATTCCCAAAGCAGGTGGCTGGCCAAGTTGGGAGGTAAGGGTGGGCCATGAATAGTCTGCCAAGCATGGGCAAACCACCCCACTACAACGAGGCCAGGTGTAGCTCCAGCCATTTTGCAGGGCCTCAGGGAGGCAACCCTCCTGTGGACAGGGAACCCCAGCCCCGGTACCCGGTATGCTTGCTCAGTTCCCCGTAGTGCCGGGAGCTTAGCTCATCAGGGGTGGAGAGAGAACTACCGGTCCCAGCTCCCCACCAGGATGAATTCATTTATTTTTACTTTTTAATATTTTATTTATTTATCTGAGAGAGGGAGAAGAGGTAGAGAGAGAGAGAATGAGAATGAATGTGCCAGGGCCTCTAGCCATTGCAAACAAACTCCAAGCATATGCGCCATCTTGTGCATCTGGCTTTACGTGGGTCCTGGGGTATCGAACCTGGATCCTTTGTCTCTGTAGGCAAGTGCCTTAAGTGCTAAGCTGTCTCTCCAGCCCCATGCATTTCTTGATTGATTGAGACAGGTCTCATGTAGTCCAGGCTGGCTTCAGATTTGGCTGTGTAGTCAGAGATAACCTTGAACTTCACCTCCACAGTGCTGGGATTACACGTGAGCCCGGGGAGCACACTGAGGACTTTGTGTGCGATAGGCAAGCGCTCTACCTACCAAGCCACATCCCCAGATCTCTGTGACACTTCTCGAATGTGAAGTGGTGGGACACTGTCCCTCTCCCCCAGGCCCCTCCCAGTCAGTGGTGGGTCAACCTGTCCTCGGTATTCCTCTTGGCCCCCTCTCCTTAGACCTAAGGCCCAGCTTCCTTTCCTGCACCCCGAGGACTGCACTACTCTCTCCTCTTGGCACAGCTAAGAGGATTCCCTTGACTTTCAGAAGCACTTAGGACGGGGCCGGGCACAACAACCTCACCCTCCGGGTAAGGGCCGTGGGGTTGTAGAGTCACATGACCTCGGTGTTGGGCAGGCCTGATCTGTGTTAGCCCTCAGCAAGGACCAGACAGCCTCTCACCACCCCCAGAGCCCTTGGCTCCAAGCTTCTCCCTAGGCAGAACAGGTGTAGCTTCTGGGAGGTTCTTTTCTGCCGGCAGTGGGCCTGTCAGGCCTGGCTGGGAGAGCCGAGTCATACTCCGGGCAGAGCAAGATGTCCACTGGACTTGCCTGAGGGTGGCGCGGAGGTTTCACGTCTGTCGGGGCGAGGGTAGGAGGTGACTCACGCTCGCTGGGCACTCGCCCGGTGCTGGGCTTCATCCGCAGCCTCTCTGAGAATCACAGCTCAGCCGGGCCAGGCTGGCATCGCTCTTCCTGCTTTAGAGGTGGGGCCCAGAGAGGCTGATCGTCTTACCTGTGGTCACACAGCTGGAGCGGTGGTGAGAGAATTTGAATATGTAGGTCCCGAGACCTGATGGCCCACAGGGCACTGTGGGGATTCCAGAAGGGTGACTGGCTTGTGTGTCTCCCGGGACCTCCTACGACACCACTCCTTGGCCAGCTTCCCACTACTGGAAAGGATCCCAGCGCCCAGTTTACTGTGGCCGTCGGGGCTTTGCGTGCCACGCCGCTGCTCTGTGGACCGTGCCCGCTCCACCCTGTCTCTCACTCACTGAGTTCCACACAGGCCTTTACGCCAGCCTCTGAAGTGGTGCTGTGTTTCTGTGCAGGGCCTTTGCACAGGCCGGCTGCCTTTTTCTTGTCCAGGTTTACAATACAGAGTCCTGTCCTCCAAGCAGCCATTCCTGCCTGCCCACCCCAGAGCCTCCCTCCTCTCCCTTCTTCCCCCCATGTCCAGGTACACAGAACCCTCTTCCTAACCTTTGGGTTATATTGGTTTATCTTTTTTAAAAAAATATTTTATTTATTTATTTGAGAGGCAGATAAAGAGAGAGAATGGGCACGCCAGGGCCTCTAGCCACTGTAAATGAACTCCAGACGCATATGCCACCTTGTGCATCTGGCTTATGTGGGTTCTGGGGAATTGAATCTGGGTCCTTTGGCTTTGCAGGCAAATGCCTCAACTACTAATCCATCTCTCCAGCTCAATATTTTTATTTTTATTTATTTATTTGAGAGAGAGAGAGAAGCAGATATAGAGAGAAAATGGGCACTCCAGGGCCTCCAGTCACTGCAGACGAACTCTAGATGCATGTGCCACCTTGTGCATCTTGCTTATGTGGGTCCTGAGGAATTGAACCTGGGTCCTTTGGCTTTTCATGCAAGTGCCTCAACCACTAAACAATCTCCCCAGCCCTGTCTCTTTTGAGACAAGGTCTCATATCTCTCAGGCTGGCCTTGAACTCCCTATGTAGTTGAGGATGACCTTGACTTCTGCCTCCACCTCCCTAGTGCTGGGGTTGCAAACTTGCAGCACCGCACTAGTTTATGCAGTGCTGGGGATGGAACCTAGAACTCTGCGTGCTGGGCAGACACTCTGCCACCACTGCCCTGTAGGCCATCAGGTCTCGGGACCTACAAGTGCCTATGTGCAGTGCAGTTCTAGGGACATTTGTTTTGCCACCAGACGGACACATATTCAGATGCTCACATGCCCAGCTCGACCCCACTTCCTTTAGCCTTTTGAGACAGGCCCTGACACTGTAACTCAGGCTGGTCTGCAACTCGCAGCAACCCTCCTGCCTCATCCTCTCCAGTGCTGGGATTCCAGGCACAGGCCTCCTCACCCATCTCTTGTTTTGTCAACTAGCTAATAGTCTGTCTCCTTCTACTGCTTTTACTCACCGTGTGTCCAGTGACCCCCGTAGGATAGGCCCAGGCCAGCCAGGGGCTCGGCAGCGGCTCTGCTGTCGGGAGCTGGCCCCGGCGAGGGTGGAGGGGCAGGAGGAGGAAGGTGAGAGGAGGACCTAGGGCTGGGCAGGTGGGCCTGTCCCCAAGGTCTACATGGAGCAGGGGCTTCCACAGAATCTGGCTTCTGGGCAGGGAGAGGGTCTTTTCTCCAGCCCAGCCCTGCCCCAGGGGCACGAAGATGGAGAAGATCCAGGCTGGTTGCCGGTGTCCTTGGCTCGCATGCCTCTCCGGGGGTATGCATGCCCATCTGGACCTCTGTGACCTGACAGCATATAGCCTTGTGTGTCCCCGGTACCCCCCCCACCCCAGCACCTGTCAGGTCCTTCCTGACATCGGCTTGGGCAGCGATGCCAGCTCCGACTTTGCTCTTGCTTTCTCTTTCAGTTCAAGTGCTGTGGCGGCGAGGACTACCGAGACTGGAGCAAAAACCAGTACCATGACTGCAGCGCCCCAGGACCCCTGGCCTGCGGGGTGCCCTACACCTGTTGCATCAGGAACACGGTAGCTCTGTTCACGGGTGGGCACACGGGGGGGGCGCTCACCTGGATAGCCAGGTGCTATTGTCACTTTACCCAAGTGGGATGCAGCTGGTGGACAGCCCCCAGGCTTTCTTGAGCCCAAGGGCAGTCGGTTGGGAGGCCTTCCTCTGTGAGCGTTCCAGTTCACATCCCCTGAGCACACGCATGTGCCGGTCTGGCCCAGGCTCTGTGGTGTTAACTCGGCCCTTACAACAGCCCCGTGTGTGGGTGGGGTCCTGTTACTTTACCCACTTTACAGATGAGGGTATGGAGGTACGGAAAAGGTAGGACTTGCTCAAGGCAGGGCCGGGCCGGGATGGAATTCAGGCCAATGAGGCAGCCACACTAAGCCAGAAGATGGCCGGCAAATGTTGTAGGGCAGCCAGCAGCTCCTCCCCAATCCGCTGCAGGCACAGTGGACCTTGTGCATTGGAAGTCTCCAGTGACCTTGGCCTTGATGTCCTGGTGGGTATCCGCAGCAGGGTAGAGGGAAGAAGGGGGTCTGTGGACGTAGATGCCCGCCTCGGGCTCTCCCCGGCACCTGCCTCTCAACGGTCGCCTCCCCAGTCACTTGGGACGCTGAGCTGTGTGGTCACCGCCTCGTCCATCCCAGTGTGTAACGAACGTGCCAGAAACTATCTGGTGTGTGGACTGGAGCAGAGCAGGAAGCTTGGCCTGTCGTGCCATGAGTGGTCATGGAAAGTCCCCTGTCGATGACTTCACCACGCTGCTGAGGGAGCCGGTAGCCTTGGAGACGGAGCAGCGGAGGGTGGCACTCCTCACTCAGCGTCCAGAGCAGCCCAAGTGCGTTCGCACCGCCAGAGTCTGGGCCAGAGGAACTTTGCAAACTCTGGCTGCTGTTTTAGGGGAGAGCTCTGGGCTAGGAGGGTGCTGTGGTGGGGTCCAGAGTTTTCAGAGAACCACTGCAGGTGGTCCTGGACGTCACCCACTTGAAATGTAGAAGGCCAATTTGCATTTCTTCACTCATTTGCTCAATGTTGGTTGCAGACCTACTAGGTTTCAGAAGTACTACACGCACAGTCTTCGCAATGGGAATGCCATCACAGTGGGGGAAACTGGCAAAATGAAAGAGAGTGTGTCGGGGCTGGAGAGATGGCTTAGCAGTTAAGGCGCTTGCCTGCAAAACCTAAGGACTCATGTTTGACCCTCCAGGTCCCATGTAAGCCAGATGCACAAAGTGATGCAAGCAAGTAGGGGTCACATGCATCTGGAGGTGGATTGCAGTGGCTGAGACCCTGGCGTGTCAGTTCTCTCTCTCTCTTGCATTAAAAAAAAAAAAAAAAGGCCAGTCTGTTGGGCTTGCCTAAACAAAACAAAATAAAAAAAGATAGTGTATTAGAATGTGAAAGATACTAAGTGGAAAGATGGGGGGAGGCTGTGATGTTACATGCGGAAAGTGAGGGAGTGAGCCGTGCGAGTGTTGAGGGTGAGGTGTTCGTGGTAGTGAGAATGGCAAGGACAAAGGTCCTGGGGTCAGAATTGCCCTGGTATGATTGAGGCGGTCAGAGACCCACGTGGCTGGAGTAGACTGAACTTGGGGGAAGAGGCGGGAGGCAGTCCTAGGTGCACCGAGGCTATAGGCATCCCCTTGAGTGATGGGGTAGTGTGCAATGATTTAGGGGCATAGGTCACCCTGTCTAGGAAATTGACTCTGAGATGTTGGTCAGTGATCAGGAGACACCTGCCAAAGGCCGGGGCTCAGAAGCGTCATGGTGTCAGCGACACAATGGCTGGCGTGGCTGTGTGGCACTAGTTCCGTTCCTGGCCTGCTACACGTGGAGAGGTGGTCCCTTCCCCACCAGAGCCCTAGGGTAAAGCCTTCCCCATGTGGGCGTTTATTTCTTGGGGTAGCTAAGATGCAGACTTGAAGCCACACTGCCTCGGGTTGGGGGAAAGGTGACCTCGGTTCCATTTACTTTAGACTGTGCACCTCAGCCCCTTCATCTGTAAAATGGGTGGAATGTCAGAGTAAGGTCCGCAGAAGTGCTAGCTATGATGCGTTTCTGTTTCAGACAGATGTCGTCAACACCATGTGCGGCTACAAAACCATCGACAAGGAGGTAACGGCTTTGCAGCCCCTTCCCCCTTAGCAATGGTTTCTTCTGGAGGGCTTCTAGAGGTGGAGCTCTACCAGCTCAGAATTCCCAGCACGCCCTGCTGTGAACCGTAGCTAGGGCTGCCAGATACAGAAGGACTCCGCGATTTAAGGCCCCCTGTCTGGGAGAAGCCACACGCATGACTGTCCTCGTGGGGCGTCATGCGCGCTGTGTACCCAGCCCCGTGGTATGTAGACAACACACACTGCTGCTCTCTGTGCCAGGGGCTCGGGCGTCCCTGGAGAACTTTCTGGGAGTTCAGCTTCCTGAGCACCTCCCCAGAATGAGGAAGGAAGTTGGGGTGGTGCTAAAGCCCATGGTGACCTGAGACGCTTGAGCAGTGGTTTTCAGAGTGGATTCCCTGGACCAGTGATAGTATCCTCCACTAAAAAAAGAAAAAAAATGAGAAAAAAAAATAAAGGGCTGGAGAGATGGCTTTGCAGTTAAGCCACACTTACCTACTAAAGCTTAAGGACCTGGGTTCAACTCCCTAGTACCCATGTAAAGCCAGATGTGCAAGGTGCCACATGAGTCTTGAGTTTGTTTGCGGTGGCTGTAGGCCCTGGCATGCCTATTTTCTCTCTCTCTCTCTTGTTTTTTCGAGGTAGGGTCTCACTCTAGCTCAGGCTGACCTGGAATTCACTATGTAGTCTCAGGGTGACCTCAAAATCACAGCAATCCTCCTACCTCTGCCTCCCAAAGTGCTGGGATTAAAGGCGTGCGCCACCACGCCCTGTGATATTTGAATATTTGCATATGGTTAATGAGTCATCTTGGGGGATAGAACCTAGGACTAAACATGAGATAAATTCATACTTCACATCTTTCACACACAGGCTGAAGTAACTAGATGATGTTTTCAAAATTTTGTATATGAAACTTTGTGTCATGGTGTGGAATTTCCCACTTGGGGACAATTGAATTCTTAATACAGTAGTTCTACAAGAAGTTGTAGTGTACATTAAAACCATGCCCAAACCATTTTTCACACATACTTGGAGTGTGGCTTTTGGCTTAGGTAATAGTGTAGATAGGTGAGATTTTTTTTTTTTCTCCCACACCAATGCTGGTGGCGTCCAAGAGGCTGGCGTGCAGGAAGGCGGTTGGGTCCTCAGCCATTCTGACAACCAAAGCGCCACCACAGGTCCCCAGTGTTCTCTCAGGACCTGTACTAGAGGACCAGTGATCTAGAGCCAGCTTCCCATGCTACATATGAGGAACTGGGCCCCGGAGCGATGGTGGGACCGGGAGTGGCCGGGCCGGGTGACCCGCTCAGCTCCTGGCCTCGTCCCTCCTGTGCAGCGGCTGAGCGCGCAGAGCATCATCCACGTGCGGGGCTGCACCAACGCCGTGCTCATCTGGTTCATGGACAACTACACCATCATGGCGGGCCTCCTGCTGGGCATCCTGCTTCCCCAGGTGGGCCAGCCGCGGGCGGGCGTGGTGAAAGTGGGGCTGAAGTTGGGGGGCAGAGGGGGGGAATGGCGGGGGAGCGTGGGGTGCCAAGTTCTTCCAAGCCCCTCCCTGACGTCTTGAGTCCTGTCTGTGAGGTCAGTGTGATCGCCACACCCGCTTGACGGAGGTGGAAACAGGCTTTGCACAGCAAAGTGATTTATTTACCCAGGGTCCCCCGATGAAGGGTGGAGGCCCAGCATCGGAGCCTCTGCTCGGGGGACCCAGAAGCTCCCTGGGGCTTCTGGGAGGAGAGGCAGTGCAAGCCCAGACTGAAGACACCTTGGCAGTGGGTCCTGGGAGGCTCTGTGTGTGTGTGTGGGGGGTCCTACATTCTGCTTGGGGTTTGGGGACTGCTAGGGAGGGCTGCCCCATGTCTGTCGGTTCTCACCCACTCCGAGCCCTTTCCTCAGTTCCTGGGCGTGCTGCTGACGCTCCTGTATATCACTCGCGTGGAGGACGTCATCACGGAGTACTCGGTCACCGACGGGCTCCTGGGGCCCGGTCCCAAGCCCAGCGTGGACGCGGCGGGCGCCGGCTGCTGCATGTGCTACCCCAGTTAGGCGCCCTGGCCTGGCACAGCGACGGACCGCCCACCGCAGCAGAATGGTTGGGCCCGCACAGACCCAAGGCCAGGTGCGGTGCGCCGTGGCCGCTGCCCCGAGGACGGCCTGAGCACCGCCAGGCGCGGGGGACAAGAGCGTCCCTGCTCCAGGCCTGGCTCCCGGGAAAGGGGAGCTCAGGGCTCAGCTTGGGCCTGTTTTGTTCCTGGCAGTGCCATGGCCAGTGGTCATTAGGCCACTTCAAGGGCAGTTTTGCAGTGAATTGTACTTGGGGAGAAAAGAGTGTGTTTGCCCCGTGGGGCAGGAAGGGCTGGTGTTAGCCTGGGCACCCATGCCACAGATGTGAGGTTGTGCCATCCTTCAGCGCGTGGGTGCCTTGAGCCCTCTGCAAGGCTCCTGCTTTGCTGACCCAACTTTCTTTTTTACACGGTTTTGTAATATTCATGTTTTATACACGATTAACAGGAGTTTCTGACTACTTAAAGCTAGACAGCCGCCCCAGTCCACTTGTCCCTCCAAGTCATTTCATTAATCAAACAATAAATATGTGATTTTTTTTTTGTCTCTCTCATTTGTATTGGTTTGGGTGGGAAAGAAGTGAACAAGCTCTGGACGTGAACTTGGAAGCCGCTTGGTGCTAGGACTGAAGGACAACCACCCTGGGGTTAGAGTTTGCGCTTTGGGACATGGAGGCCGGGGAGAAAACACCAGGTTTTTATAATATATATAGCATATTTATTATATATATTTTTATTATATGTTGTTATAAACACCGACAGAGCTAGAGACAAAGATGCCAACACCTACTGCACAGCCTGGGAAACCGAGGCCGAATGATCTATGCCGTGAGACTCCACCTCTGGAATGTAGACCACAGGAGAAGCCCAGTGCCCGCGAATCCACCTGTGACTCAAGCAAAGCTTGGTGCTGATCGCCCCCTGCTGGACGCAGCAGGATATGCAGTCATTCAAACTCGCGGGGGCTTGGCGCTTGGTCTTGACACACAAGCCTGAGTGTCCTGTGGTTTAAGAAAGGATACATCTTATTCGCTGTTTTTTTTTTTTTATTATTCATCACTAAATGGCAGAGGATAACCTTGAACTTCTGATCCTCCTAGATGACAGTCATATGTCACCATGCCTAGTTTATGCCTTGCTGGGAATCAAGCGCAGGACCTCATTCATTTAAATACGTATTCTACCAGCTGAGCCACACCCCAGCCTCAGCGGTGGCGTTTTAAAAGGGGCAGATAGTGCCTCGATAGCAAACACATCATAGAATCTACTTCGGGGCTGGAACTTGCCTAACAACTGATATATGTGGTAGCTCCTTTTTAAAAAATTTTTTTGGGATAGGGTCTCACTGTAGCCCAGGCTGACCTGGAATTCAGTATGTAGTCTCAGGGTGGCCTTGAATTCACTGTGATCCTCTTACCTCTGCCTCCCTCCGTAGTGCTGGGATTAAAGGTGTACTCCGCCATGGCCGGCTTCGTGCTAGCTCCTTTAATCCTCACAATAATTTGTGGTTATTCTTGTTACTTGTGTATCTTGAGAGGAAACTGAGGCACAGCCTGATTAAGTAACTTGCCAAGGCATGTAACTGGCCATACAGCCCCTTTCCTGGCCTTATGTGCGGTGCACACACACCCAGCCCAACTCACATTCTTTGAAAACATTTATTAGTGAGTGAGCAAAAAAGAAAGACAGGGGGGAAAAGAAAATACAGGTGCAACAGAGTCTCTTGCTGCCTCAAATGAACTCCAGATGCATGCACCACTTCATGCATCTGGCTTTCTGTGGGTTCTGGGGAATCGAACCCAGGTTGTTAGGCTTTGCAGGTAAGCATCTTAATCACTGAGCCATCTCTCCAGCCCTTCCCTTCTGTCCCCTGCAGCCACCCTGGCCTCTTGCTTTCCCCTGAAGCCCTCAGACTTTGGTAGCTGCTGTTCTGTGCTCTCAGCTTCATCTGGTCCGTGTCGCCTCACGGAGAGGGCATCCTTGCCACCGTCAAGAACACGACCTCCCTTCCTAATTCCTTGTGCCCCTTTCTGGCTTGACCGTCTACAGTGTGCTACGGGCCTCAGTACCCGTCTTCTGTCTTCACTCCTAGCATGATAGCGCTGTGAAGGTGGAGGTACTTGGGTGTTTTGCTCACCACGTCTCTGGGCTCAGGAATGTCTCCTGAAAGCTCGTTCCAGAAAAGTGCTTCAGTCAGGGTATCCCGATCCCACAGCCAGGGAGCGAGAGGTGAGGGGCAGTGGAACAGGAAGGAAGGCAAGCTCAGACAAACGTGCCCCATTGCCTTCTCCTGTTCAGTGGGGTGCTCACTCCCCTGGGCTCCCAAAAAGGCTTGGGAGGAGGGAATGAACTGCCCACCCCACAGCATGAAAGAGGGTAGACTTCTCTACCAGCTGCCGTGAGTCGATGTCACTCATGAGATGCATGCTCACATTCCCAGCTACCTGGGTCACTGAGGCATGAGGAGCACTTGAGCCTAGGTGTTTGGGGCCAACCTGGGTAACATAGTGAGGCTCGGCCTCTTTAAAAAAAAATTGTGCCTTGCCCTCAGCCATGAACTTCCCTATGCTTTACACTGAACAGGCAGGAGGGCCAGGATGCTTCCTGCAGCATTTCTAGCCTCGTAGGAGGGAAGAGGAGAGAGGCATGGGGCAGCTGAAGGAGACACGCCCAGGGCCTGCTTAAGGAGCTGAGTCCTGCAGCCCTGCATAGAATAAGACTCCACTGGAGAGGTTTTGGAAGGATTCCTGCTCCACGCCCACATCTAGCCCAGTGCCCCATACTAACAGATCAGAGGTGAGAGAAGGAACCCAATGAGTGAGATACACTTTGGAAATACTACCTTGGAGTTATAACTCCCAGGAGCCCAGGGGACAGCGGGGACAGCCACCAGCCTGAGTCTAGAATAGTGGGCGGAGCCATTGCTGACAGCCTGGCTTCCTTGTGCTGCTGGAGCTGTGTTGGCCCCTGCCCGTGAATGCTGGCCTTCCAGTATTTGCGATGACTGGCCCATCTTTGGGTGACCTCTTGCCTCCGTCCCATGGCCAGTCAAAGGCCATCTGCCCCCTTTCACATCTCACTGTGCACACACTGTATTTTGTCTTTTCACCCTTGGTGGTCTGTAATCACTGTGTTCTAGAAAGGGGGGCTGGGGCCCAGGAGCGTTAAGGAACGCATCCAGGGTCTCCCATTTGGCAGCTGGTACCAATCCAGATACACATCTGAGTCCAAGGCCTTTTTCTCCACATCATGTCTGCCTGGAATTCAAGATCTTATCTACCTGGAGTTTTGTCCTGAGCTCCACCCCAGTCTGATGGTTCCTGGACTCGCCTGGCTTGTTCTTAACACATGTGGTCATCTTACAGACAAGACCCAGCTCCCAACCCTTTTACATCCATCCTTCCTATCTCCTATAGTCCCTCCACATACATGTGTGGAAGGACTTAATGTTATAACAACCCATTTTGCAGATGAGGGAAGCTGAGGCCTGATCGGTCTAAGTTGTAAGCCAAAATGGGCTGGGGAAATAGCTCAGTTGGTAAAGTACTTACCCTACAGGCATGAGGACCTGTGTTCATTCCCCAGAACCCACATTAAAAAAATATGTTGGGGCCTGGAGAGATGGCTCAGCAGTTAAGGCACTTACCTACAAAGCCAAAAGATCCAGGTTCAATTTCCCAGTACCCACATAAAACCAGATGCACAAGGTGGTATGTGCATATTGAGTTCGTTTGCAGTGGCTAGAGGACCTGGTGTGCTCATTCTCTTTCTCAAAAAAAAAAAAATATTTTGGTGGGCTGGAGAGATGGCTCAACAGTTAAGGCACTTGCCTACAAAGCCTAAGGACCCGGGTTTGATTCCCCAGTACCCACGTAAAGCCAGATGTACTAGGTGGCGCCTGTGTCTGAAATTCATTTGCAGTGGCTGGAGGTCCTGGTGTGCCCACTCTCTCTATCTGCTTCTTTTTCTCTCTAATAAATATTTTATTTATTTACTTGCAAGCAGAAATAGATAGATAGATGATAGATAGATAGATAGATAGATAGATAGATAGATGAGAGATAGATAGATAGATAGATAGATAGATAGATAGATAGGGACAGAGTATGGGTGCGCCAGGCCTCTTGCTGCTACAAATGAACTCCAGACACATGTGCCACTTTGTGTATCTGCCTCTGTGTGGGTGCTGGGGAATCAAGCCTGGGCAGCAGGCTCAGCAGCAGCTTTAACTGTCATCTCCCAAGGTCCCACAAGCCCACATTAAAAAAAAAAAAAAAAGCTGGGCATAGTGGTGTGTGGCTGTAATGCCAGCATTGGGGAGGTGGAGACAGGAGGATCCCTGAGGCTTGCTGACCAGTTCAGCCTAATTGGTGAGCTCCAGGCCAATGAGAGACCCTGTGTCAAAAAAAAAAAAAAAAAGATTGAGCCGGGTGTGGTGGCGCATACCTTTAATCCCAGCACTTGGGAGGCAGAGGTAGGAGGACCACCATGAGTTCGATGCCACCCTGAGACCACATAGTGAATTCCAGGTCAGCCTGGAACTGTGTGAGACCCTACCTCGAAAAAACAAAACAAAAACAAACAAACAAAAGATAGAGTGGAGAGATGGCTCAGTGGTTAAAGGCTTGTAAAGCCTGACGGCCCAGGTTCGATTCCCCAGTGTTCACATAAAGCCAAGTACACTAAGTGACATGTGTGTCTGGAGTTCATTTGCAGTGGAAGGAAGCCCTGGAGCGCCCATACTCACTTTCTTGGCCTCTTTCTGGCTCTCTCAAATAAATAAATAAAATATTTTTTAGAAGGCGAATGGCGTTCCTGAGGAATGATACCCAAGGTTATTCTCTTGTCTCTATATGCATGCTCATACATGTACGTACGTATGTACGTATACGCGCGCGCGCACACACACACACACACACACACAAATAAAAGCACCTTGTATACTGAGGCTCTGCCAGTAATCCTAGAGCCTGAATACTTCCAATCCTTTGCCCTGTCACTTTCCTGGGTCTGGGAGGGCACCCAGAAACAGTCTCTAGTCCAGGCTGCTGGCCCTTGCCTGGGGTTCCTGGCTCCCCACAATCATAACCTGTGAGCACTTGCGTTGAGTCAACTGCTGGAGCTCAGAAACTAGAGCTGAAATAACAGCAGACAGACACCAGATGGCGCCAAACACCCACTTTTCATAGCTCAGTGTCTCCCGGGCCCCTCCCCCCTAAGCCTCACCTGGAGGGGCCTGGAATGGGTTCCACGCCCTCTAGCCCCAAAGAGCAGATCACGAGAGGCGAAAGGCCAAAAACATAGCCACCTGAAGGTCGTAGATCCTTAATTAAATAATTGAAGCCAGGTGTGGAGGTGCATACCAGCAGGAGGTGGAGACCAGAAGATCAGGAGTTCAAGGCGAGGCTTGATTACGCAGTAAGTTTGAGGCCTGCTGGGGCTACTTGAGACCTTGCAGAGCCTGCTGCCCCCGGGGTTCCATTCTCCAGCGCCACGTCAAGTGTGTCCGCAGTTCGTCTGCAGCCCTGGGGGCCCCATTCTCTCCTTCTCAAATGAGTAACTATTTCTTTCAAATTTATTTATTGATTTTAAATACAAAGGCTGTACTCTTTTATCCCTCCTCTCCCTCAAAATAAGTTTTTCAGTTTTTTCAAGGTAGAGTCTTGCTCTAGCCCAGGCTGACTTGGGGGGATTCTGTAGTCTCAGGATGGTCTCGAACTCACTTTGATCCTCTTACCTCTACCTCCACAGTGCTGGGATTAAAGGTGTGTGTTAACACTCCAGGGCGAAATAAGTATTTTTTTTTAACAACACAACAGGCCAGGCATAAGTTTGAGGGCACCCGGAGACTACAGAGTGAATTCCAGATCAGCCTAGGCTAGAGCAAGACTCTACCTCAAAAAAAACCAAAAAGAAAAAAAAAAAGAAAGAAAGAAAGAAAAAGGAAAAGGAAAACACCACCACTACAAAACAACATTGTTGAGTGAAGAGATGACCAGTCTATGAAACAGATATTGACCAGAACACTGAGGCTTAACAACAGAGGTAGTAACACGGTCACTAATCACCGAGCTTAGCACCTTTGTACATTCTATTTAGTCATCAGGACCATGAGGGCGGATGCTTTTTTTCCCATTTTGCAGATCAGAACGGGGGCTCAGGCCAGGCCACTCGCCGAAGCCACGTAGTTAGAATAAACAGCAGAAGCGGGATGGGCCGCACTCTGCCTGCGCCTGAAGGATCAAGGCCATCTGTTGGTCCCGTGTCCTCCCTTCCCTCACCCCAAGAGAACAGTGGGTGAAGCCCCCCTCAGCCAGGGCAGCCTTTGCGTTGGTCGTGACGTGGTCCTCAGACAGGGAGGCCCCATCTTTTAGGCAGCCACAGGGACCTGCAGGAATGTGGGGAGACTGAAGGGACAGCTATAATAGAAGGGTGTCCATCCTTCCTTAGCCATGTCCCTCTAAGGGTGACTGGACATCAAATTTGCAATATGCCCGGTCCTTGGGCTCAGTGCCTGCCCTTTCTCCATGCCCTTGCCTTTCACAGGGCACAGTGGTAATGCAGTGGCACTGGGCGCATGTGATAACTACTGCACATTGCTTGGGCGGCTCTCCCCCCCCCGCTGACAGCAGGATTCTTACCTGCTGTGTGTGTGGTGTGCTCTGCTGTCTCCTTGAGCTTAGATTGCGCCAGGAGCACAGTGGGCTCTGACAGGCCTGAAGCACATGGGTCTGGCCTCTGGGGCTCCTGGGACATGTGGGCTTGTTGTGCCCTACCTCTGATGGGCCGAGGACCTGGGTCCATGCAGAGCTATTTGCCTGGTCAAATCTTGTCCCTTCCGCCTCCTCCCTGGCCTCTTTCTTTCACTCCAAAGAGAACGTGAAAGGTTTTTTTCTTTTTAAATGTTATTTATTTATTTATTTATTTATTTATTTAAGAGAGAGGGAGATAAACAGGCAGAGAGAGAGAGAGAGAGAGAGAATGAGAACGCCTCTAGACACTGCAAACAAACTTCAGACACATGTGCTACCTTGTGCATCTGGCTGACATGGGTACTGGGGAATGGAACTTGGGTCCTTAGGCTTCACAGGCAAGTGCCTTAACCACTAAGCAATCTCTCTAGCCCTGTTTTTTGTTTTGTTTGTTTCAAGCTCTGGCTGACCTGGAACTCACTCTAACCCAAGGCTGGCTTTGAACTCACAGCGGTCCTTCTACTGCAGCCTCCTGAGTGCTGGGACTAAATAGAGACATGCCCCACCACACCCAGCTCACACGGGCTCTTTTTCATAGGAGTATTCAGTTTCTGCAGCACCATTTGTTGAAGAGGGTCCTTTCGTCACTGAGTGGTCTTGGCACCCTCATGGACAGTGAATGGGTCATGCACGTGAGGCCTGGTCACTATCCCGTCGGCTTATACGTTCCCCCTCGCGCTGCTCCCACGCTGTAGGCGCGCAGTAACGTGTGTGTGTGTGTGTGTGTGTGTGTGTGTGTGCCCGTGCACATATATGTGTGCTGTGGAGGCCAGAGGACAAGCTTGAGTGTCATTCCTCAGGCATGCTGCCTCCCTCCTTTGAGACAGGGTCTCTCACCGGCCTGAGCTCACCAAGTAGGCTGACCTGGCTACCAAATAGCCCCAAAGATATGCCTGTGTCTGCCTCCCCAGTGCTGAGCTTACAGGTGGGTTCCACAATGCCGGGCTTTTTTTTTTTTTAATTTGTTCTTTGTTTGTTTTTTTGTTTTTTTGTTTGTTTGTTTATTTTTTGAGGTAGAGTTTCACTCTAGTCCAGGCTGACCTGGAATTCACTATGTAATCTCAGGGTGGCCTCGAACTCACGGCGATCCTCCTACCTCTGCCTCCCAAGTGCTGGGATTAAAGGCCTGTGCCACCATGCCCAGCTTTTTTTTTTTTTTTTTTTTTTATAACATGGGTTCTGGGAATCCAATTTAGGTTCGCCAACTGAGCCATCTCCCCAGCCATTTGCAATAGCTTTTTTCTTTTCTTTTCTTTCCTTTTTTTTTTTTTTTTGAGGCAAGGTTTTACTCTTGCCTAGGCTGGCATCAAACTCCTGATGATTCTTTTTTTGTTGTTGTTGTTTATTTTATTTATTTAAGCAAGAGGGAGGGGGGAGAGGGAGAGAATGGGCACGCTAGGGCCTCTAGCCACTGCAAACGAACTCCAGACACATGCACCACCTTGTGCATCTGCCTTTATGTGGATACTGGGGGAACTGAACCTGGGTCACTTTATAGCCAGTGCTTCTTTTTATATTTTTAAAAATTTATTTGCAAGTGGGGGTGGGGGATGGGTACACTAGCAAACAAACTCCAGATGCGTGTGGCATTTGTGCATCTGGCTTTACGTGGGTACTAGAGAAATCAAACCTGGGTCATTAGGCTTTGCAGGCAAGCTCCTTAACCACTGTGCAATCTCTCCAGCCCCCTATAGCCAGTGCTTCTGACCTTTATCTACCTTTTGATTCTGCTATACTGATGACAATCTTTTTTAAAAATTTTATTTTGCTTAAATTTTCATTTTATTTTATTCATTTATTTGAGAGAGAGAGAAAGAGGGATGGAGAGAGAGGGAGAATAGGCGTGCCAGGGTCTCCAGCCACTGAAGGGAACTCCAGATGCATGTGCCACCTTGTGCATCTGGCTTATGTATATCCTGGGGAATTGAACCTGGGTCCTTTGGCTTTGTAGGCAAACACATTAACTGCTAAGCCATCCCTCCAGTGCTACAATTGTTTTTTATTGGCCACCCCATCCATCTCCTTTGGGGACCCCCTAACCATATATCTACCTATTTCAAGTTCTTCCATCTACTTCCTATATCAGAAAGCAAAGTGATTTCATCTACTTTGTATTATTAAGTCAACCTTCACCCTTCTCTTCAATCCATGGTGCAAAAGAAGTTTTATTTCTGATAATCACTTTCATGTGCATAAGAAACAACATCCCAATACCTTTGCTTGTCCCTAAAGCTAGTTGATCCTAAGGCAAATAAGGTGGCAGTGAATCCACAGGGAACTACTGGACGAGGGTCTTTCCCAGCGGTACTCATTTGAATCATTCCCGTGTCCACCCAAAGGAGAGCTAATGAGAAACTTGGGTGCAGTGTCTCAAGAGAAACAATGGGTGGATCCAACCGAGCGGTCTTTTCTATTTCCTACAGTGATGTGAGTCTAGTGTCTTGTATGCCACAGAGATCACAAGACTGGAGACACATGGCACCCGAGAAATTTCTGGTTTGAACCACAGGGGGACTTATAAACATGGCACTGAAGATTGAATTGGAGTCATGACAGCTTAGCTTATCAACAGAATGCAGTTCACCCTTTCTCCAGGTGCACAGGGCCGACCCCACCATGCAGAGCCAGTCATGGCCATAGAGACGGGAACCCAGCCACAGTCGCTTTAGTTCTTGGAGATTCTTAAACTTGCTAGTTAAGCAGAATGTCTTCATTTAAAATATATTTATTTATGAGACACAGAGAAAGAGGCAGATAGAGATAGAGAGAGAGCCATGGTGATGATGATGATTGTGATGATGATGATGGTGGTGGTGATGATGGTGATGATGGTAATGGTGGTGATGGTGGTGGTGATTGTGATGATGATTATGGTGATAATGATGGTGGTGATGATGATGATGGTGATGATGATGGTGATGATGATGATGGTGATGATGATGATGATGGTGATGATGATGGTGGTGGTGATGGTGATAATGATGGTGGTGATGATGATGAAGATGATGGTGATGATGATGGTGGTCATTATGATGATGGTGATGGTGGTGATGCTGCTGCTGCTGATGGTGGTTGTGGTGATGATGATGGTGATGATGGTGATGATGATGGTGGTGATGATGGTGATGATGATGATGATGGTGGTGATGGTGATAATGATGGTGGTGATGATGATGAAGATGATGGTGATGATGATGGTGGTCATTATGATGATGGTGATGCTGGTGATGCTGCTGCTGCTGATGGTGGTTGTGGTGATGATGATGGTGATGATGATGGTGGTGATGATGATGATGGTGGTGGTGATGATGATGATGGTGGTGGTGATGGTGAAGATAATGACTAGAGAGGCTCTATGATAAAAGGAATTCTGATTTGGTAGAGAATAAACAGCCTGAGCCTTTTTTCTAACTTCCCGTTCCTTCCTGTGTATTGTCAGTTTGAATGCACATGTGTGGGAGCCGCAGCCTGGGTGTCCAAGCTCTGTCCACAGCCTTTCCACACAGCAGATGAACTTCCCTGCAGGGAGTGCTCAGAAGGAGGAAAAGAAAGGCATCACAGTGGAGCATAGCACCAGGTTCTCTCGTTCTCCAAGTCCTCTCCTTTCCTCCTGGTCACATTTCTTTCCCCACCGCGTCCTGACCCCAGGGTTCACCACTTGAACAGTTTGAATCAAGTTATCTAGAGAAACCTCGCCCCAGAAAGCGCCACCTGCAGGTAGACGTACGCTCCTGCATGTGAAGGTGAGAGATGCATGATGCAAATGTGAATTCAGCAAGGAGCAGCTGAGGCTGGGCACGAGGAGCGGGCAAGAGATCTGCGGCATTTCTAGCTGCAGAGAGGAATGGCTTGGGGTGCTGCCAAACTCTCAGGTGTGACTGGCTGTCACTGATGGAAGGCCAATGTCTCTGGGAAGAGGAGCAGAGGTGCCAGGTGATTGTGTAAAGGATGTTGAAGCCCCCAGGGGAACAGCAGACCTTGAGGGGCAGGAGGCAGTGATCCAAGTGCTGCTGCTCATAAATAGGGGTCATCAGAATGTACATCACACGGAGACTGTGCTTGTAACAGAAAGGACGTGCAAGGAGGGCTGGAAGGGCTGTGGTGGAAGGACCATAGATTAGGGGTGCAGGGAATGTTGAGCAAGCAAAGGCCAAGTGAAGGGATAAGCCTGCAGTTGAAGTCTGGCCATGAGAGGCCCACGAGGCGGGGCTTCCTGCCTTTAGAGTTCCATTCAAGTGGCACCTTGAAAAAATATGTTTTGAGGGCTGGGGGGATGGCTTAGCGGTTAAGGTGTTTGTCTGCAAAGCCAAAAGTCCCAGGTTCTATTTCCCAGGACCCATGTTAGCCAGATGCACAAAGGGGGCGCATGTGTTTGGAGTTTGTTTGTAGTTGCTAGAGGCCTTGGCATGCCCATTCTCTCTCTCTCTCTCCCTCTTTCTCTGTCAAATAAATAAATAAACAAAAATATTTTTAAAAAGAATGTTTTGAAAATTATTTATTTTTAATTATATATATATATATATGTCTTTTTTTTGAGGTAGAGTTTTACTCTAGTCCAGGCTGACCTGGAATTCACTATGTAGTCTCAGGGTGGCCTTGAACTCCCAGTGATCCTCCTACCTCTGCCTCCCAAGTGCTGGGATTAAAGGCAGCAACACCACGCCCAGCTAAGTTTTAATATGTTTATCTATTCATTAGCAAAGAGAGAGGGGGAGGGAGAGAGAGAACAGGTACACCAGAGCCTCCTGGCACTGCAAACAAACTCTAGATGCATATGCCATGTTGTGCATCTGGCTTTGCATGGCTACTGGGGACTTCAGCCTAGGCTGTCAGGCTTTGCAAGCAAGTGCCTTTAACTGCTGAGCCATGTCTCCATCCCCCAATTGTTTATTTATTTAATTTGTCCATGGCATGCTACAGCCTCTTGCTGGTGTAAACAAACACTAGACACTTGTGCCATTTTGTGTCCAGCTTACGTGGGTACTGGGGAGTTGAACTTGTGCCATCAGGCTTTGCAAGCAAGAGCTTTAACCATGGAGTTATTTTTCCAGTCTGTGTGTGTGTTGAGTGTGGGAATGCCACTGCAAACAAACTCCAGACACATGCGCCACCTTGTGCGTGTGGCTTACATGAGTCCTGGGGAATCGAACCTAGGTTTTTACGCTTTGCAGGCAAGCATCTTAGCCATTGAGGAATCTCTCTAGCTGGGAAATGTAAAGTCAGATTCCTCCAGTGACCTGTCTGGCTACCAGGTATAGCTTTGCCAGGACTCTTGGGCTAGGCGTGCTGGCAGGCCAGAGGGGAAGATGGACGTTGTCCAGGAAGATGGTTCACAGCTGCCCCACTGGGAGGCCAAGAGGTCTGAACAGCTGCACAGCTCTGGGCTTTGCTGACTGACAGGGACTCTGCTCCTTCCCGGTGGTGGCCTGGACTAGATGACATTTTCATTGCAAGCTAACAAGGGGAGAAATCCAATTACCTCACAAAGGGGCTCCTGAAGGGGCCTGGCAGAAAAGAGACAAGGGGAGGGGGAGAAATAAGGAGGAAGGGAACTGCACATGCGTCTGTGTGCCCAGAGAAGGCCAAAGCCCCCAGGGGACTCGGTGGCCTGCATGCAGGCAGGAAGGTAGACCTGGGACATCAGGCCCCAGAGGTACCTGACTAGAGCAGGCCTCCCAGGCCCCGGCAAGCCTCGAGCAAGTCTTCATGCCTCTAGCTCTGTGCCGGATTCCTCAACTCCGTCACCCAGTAGCCACGCCACAGCCTCCGCTTTCAGCCTTTGCCACACACACCTAAACTACTCGTCCCCTTTCTCTGCATTCACTTAAAGTCTGTGACTCAAGCTTAGTATGTGAAAAGCTTATACACTAACTGAAACTAGAAAAACTAGAAGCTACCACTGGAGTGGTGGTTCACACCTACAACCCCAGCACTTGGGAGGCTAAGGTAGGAGGAACGTCATGAGTTTGAGACCAGCCTGAGGAAGAATAAGCTAATTCTAAAATAACTAAAATTTTACTTATCCATTCTTTTTTTTTTTTTTTCCTGCGGTGGGAGTTTGAGATAAGGTCTCACTCTAGCCCAGGCTGACCTGGAATTCACTATGTAGTCTCAGGGTGGCCTTGAACTCACAGAGATCCTCCTACCTCTGCCTCCCGAGTGCTGGGATTAAAGGTGTGCACCACCATGCTCGGCTAATTTATCCATCCTTGTGATGTCTCTGCCAGGTGTGGGATACAGCCAAGGGGCTTGGCTGGAAATCTAGGGTGACTAACAGTTGGTAAGCCTTTGCCACCCTAAGTGTCTCCTGGGCTTCATTCCTAGAGAATACCAAATAGGGAACAAACACCTCTATCCCCAGGGATTGAAACAATTGCACCAACTGGGCATGGTGATGTTCGCCTTTCATGTCAACACTCAGGGAGCTGAGATAGGGGGAGTGATTGCTGAGAATCAGAGGCCAGTCTGGGGCTACAGAGTGTGTTCCAGGTCAGTGTGGGCTGAAGTAAAACCCTGCCTCAAAAATATATAAGTAAATAGGAGCTGGAGGGATGGCTTAGCAGTTAAGGTGCTTGCCTGCAAAACCAAAGGACCCAGGTTCTATTCCCCAGGACCCACGTAAGCCAGATGCACAAAGGGGCACATGCGTCTGGAGTTCATTTGCAGTAGCTGGAAGCCTTGGCGTGCCCATTCTCTCTGTCTCCTCTCTCTCTCTCTATCAAATAAATAAATATATAATGTTTTTTTGAGGTAGGGTCTCACTCTAGCCCAGGCTGACCTGGAATTCACTATGTAGTCTCAGGGTGGCCTCGAACTCACAGCGATCTTCCTACCTCTGCATCCCGAGTGCTGGGATTAAAGGCGTGCGCCACCACACCCGGCTATAATTTTTAATAATATAAATAAGTAAATATCTAGGTGAAACAACTGTACCAGGCAAGTCTCATCTGGGGCTCTCCTTCCATTGCCCCCAGGGTGTGGGGTGTAGACGTCAAGGCCAGGCTACCCCTTAATCTTAGATGCCCAGTGCTTACTGATGTCCTCTTGTGGAAAATAAGCACGACTGGTGACTTGTGTTTAGGTGTACTTTTCTTTTTTTATGCTCTGTGGGACAGTCATGGACTCCCTGAAGGATGTGGGGGAGATGCTGGTGGGGAGGGGTGGGAGGAGGAAGGAAGCCCCAGGGGATAAGCAAACCAACCTTCAGCCCTCCATCCCCTGGCAAGGAAGGCTCTCAGACAGCCTCAGACCACACCCCTCGGGAGGAAATGAGCTGTGGTTTCCTCAGCCTGGCCAGAGCTAATCGCCTGCAAATGCTCCCTGGACCAGAGGCCACTCAGCGTGTCCCTTTGTGGCTCCCTCAGTGAAGCCCTCTCCCTCTCCCCTAACTCAGTGAACTCACCTGGAGGAGGCCAGATCCAATGGGACTCTCTGGGGCGAGGGGGCGGGCATAAGAACCCTGGGCTTTGGGAAGTGGGGGTTGTGTAGGAATTTTGAGCCTTTAGGCCAATGTCCTTTCCAAATGGACATATCATCTCTTCACCTGCCACATGGAGGCTTTAATTATTATTATTTTTTTTCGAGGCAAGTTCAACAAACTGGCCTTTTCTTTAAAAATATTTTTTTTTATTTATTTATTTATTTGACAGAGGAAGAGGGAAAGAGAGACAGAATGGGCGTACCAGGGCTTCCAGCCACTGCAAATGAACTCCAGACGCTTGCGCCCCCTTGTACATCTGGCTAACGTGGGTCCTGGGGAATCAAACCTGGGTCCTTTGGCTTTGCAGGTTAACCGCTAAACTATCCCTCCAGCCCCTGGCCCTTTTTTTTTTTAATGAGAGAGAGAGGGAGAGAGAGAATTGGCACGCCAGGGCCTCCAGCCACTGAAATCAAACTTCAGATGCACAAGGTGACCTCTCCAGGTGGCCACTGTCTCTACCTGGCAAATTGTTTTATACATGTCATTCTCTTGCCTTGTGGCCGTTGCACTTGGGCCTCTGAGCAGACAACGGGGCAATTGTGATGGGAATGAAGATCCCGGGGTTTTCAGGCAGAGTGACCTTCAGGCAGAAGGGGGGGAGGGGGGAGGTGTGACGATATTTCAGTTGCCTGAATTTACACCAAGGGCCCTTGACTTAGACTGGAGCGGAAAGCCACACTGGGCATTGTGGGCTTGGAGAGTTTCTGGCATTGTGAAGAAAACAGGGCAGACTCAGAAAGTCCTCCGGCCTCTGGCTGGGTCCACATCCTCCCATGCCCTGCTAGTGACTGAGCAGAGGACAAAGCCCCTCCCCTGACGACCGCTGAACAGACCCCTCCCCACCACCACCCCGCGGATAAATCATTGTCAGAGGCACAAGGTCAGGCGGCAGCTGGCTGCCCCACGCAGAGGCCGGTGGAGGGCCAAGGAGGTGGGGGCCTGGGAGTCCCTGCCTTTCATTTCCACAGCCCCGGCCCCAGTCCTCCCAAGCCCAGGAGACTGTTGTACCCTACGAGGGTCCCAGCTTGGGATCTCAGAGGTTATCTCCGCTCTGCTGACAACTTGCCCCCTCCCCCCGGGGAAGGTTCCAGGTCTTTTGGGCCAGACAGGCCTGGATTGAGTCTTTGCTACCCACTAGTAATATGTAGCTAAGTAAATTACTGGGTGCCCAGTCTGGTGTTTTTAATAACCCCACAGGTCATAGAGATGTTGCGAGGATTTGAGGACAGAAAGAGCACCCCGCAGTGCTCTTGGTCAGCTCTCAATGGTTGTCCATTTGCTGTTCCTCCTTCCTCTGGGTCCCGGGGTTCCAGCTTTGGGGTTGTCTGCTCACCTGCTCCCTTTCAGTAGTCTAGAGGCAGGCAAGGTTATCTAAGAAACGAGAGCATGCGCCAGGCGTGGTGCCGCACGGCTTTGATCCCAGCACTCGGGAGGCAGAGGTAGGAGGAGCGCTGTGAGTTCGAGGCCACCCTGAGACTACGTAGTGAATTCCAGGTCAGCCTGGGCTACAGTGAGACCCTACGTCAAACCACGATCCCCCTCAAAAAAAAAAAAAAAAAAAAAAAAGAGAATGAAATGAGAGCATGGAAATATGACATGGTTTTTCAGACAGTAATTAGAAAGTAACTTCTATTTGTGTGTGTGTGTGTGTGTGTGTGTGTGTGTATGACATCTGTGCACATGTGTATGCATGTTTTCATGTGTACAGGCACGCATGTGTGTGCACATGGAGGCCAGAGGTGAACATTAGGTGTCTTCCTTCCTTACTCTCAGCCTTATTTTTTTTTCTTTTTTTGTTGTTGTTGATGTGTGGGTTAGGGTTGGGGGCATGCCAGGGTCTCTTGCTGCTATAAACAAATAGCTGTCTAGCTTTATGTGGGTAACTGGAGAATTGAACCCAGGCCAGCAGACTTTGTAAGCAAGTGCCTTTAGCCATTGAGCTATTTCCATAGCCCCAATCCATCTGCCAACCCAGTTTTAAGTCCCCAATACCCATGTGAAACCAGATGCACACAGTGACACATGTATCTGGAGTTCATTTATAGTGGCACCAGGCCCTGATGTGCCCATACTCTCTTGCTCTTAAATAATTTTTTAAAAAAAGAAATAATAATAATAAAAGAAACAGTTGAGCTGGGCATGGTGGTGCACGCCTTTAATCCCAGCACTCAGAAGGCAGAAGTAGGAGGATTTCCATGAGTTTGAGGCCACCCTGAGACTACATAGTGAATTCTAGGTCAGCCTGAGTTAGAGCAAGACCCTACAAACAACAAACAAACAAATTAATAATAATAAATGATATAGTCAGCCCTCTATGTCTATAGGTTCCCCATCAGAGGATTCAACCGTCCTTAGATTGAGCAGATTTGAAAACATACATTGCATCCGTGATTATTTTCTATTTTAATTTAATTTATTTGAGAGAGGCAGGTGTACGTGCGAGAGAGAGAGGGAGAAAATGGGTGTGCCAGGGCCTTGAGCCACTGTAAACTAATTCCAGACGCATGCGCCACCTTGTGCATCTGGCTTACGTGGATTCTGAAGAATCAAGCCTGGGTCCTTTGGCTTTGCAGGCAAGTGCCTTAAGCGCTAAGCTATCTCTCCAGCCCTATTTTCTAATTTTTTTGTTGTTGAGAACTTTACTGTATGAACATATTGCATATTGGTTACATATATTCCCGTGGGGTTACACTCTTACCTTCCCTCTCCATCCCCATTCCACTGGGGGTCCTCCTCAGTTCGATTACTGGTATTCACTGTGGGGTCATGAATGTACCAGTCCATCTCTGTGATGGGGGGCACAGTGCCTCAGAGTACACCTCTCCCCCTGTGGCTCTTACATTCTTCCCACCCCCTCTTCTGCAATGTTCCCCGAGCCTTGGAGGGCGTGTTATAAGTTTTCTTTAGTGTTGAGCTCTCAACAGCTTCTGATTTTCTACTTTGATGATTTTTTTTTTTTTTTTTTTTTTTTTTTTTTGGTTCTTTGAGGTAGGGTTTCACTGTAGCTCAGGCTGATCTGGAATTTATTATGTAATCTCAGGGTGGCCTTGAACTCACGGCGATCTTCCAACCTCTGCCTCCCAAGTGCTGGGATTAAAGGTGTGCGCCACCACGCCCGGCTTACTTTGATGAATTTTGAGTCTCCTCAGTGTCTACTGCCATCTCCCTGGAGAAGGTTCTCTGGTGAGCAGTCACAGCTATATATATATATACATATATATTTTTTTTTCTTTTCAGAAAAAAAGACAAAGTCTCATCTGTATTGTAAAGGGCAAAAATTGAATCTGAGGAGATTGCTTGCCGTGCAAGCACTTGGGCCTAAGAGGGTCTAAGTCACCCTGAGTTTGATTCCACAGCACCTACGTAAAAACTCTGTATGTCTGGAGCCCCAGGCTGTGGGGAGCAGAGACTGAAGAATTGCCGGGGCGTGTTGGCTAGCCAGTCCGATGAAAGAAAGAATGGGAGCTTCAGGTTTAATGAGAGACTCCTTCCAGGAGACACACGGATGAGCAATGGAGAAGGACGCCTGACCTTCTCCTCTGGCCTTGCATGAATGTGTGCATGGGTCACCTGCGTACACACACACACACACACACACACACACACGCACACAAAAGGGCAAAGACTGGACACAACTAAATGACGATAGGGGATTTTTGCTCAAATGTATTTTGATACTGTATGCAGACTATAGACAGCAATTCAAATGATAACATAGACTTGTATTCATTAGCAGTAAAAGGTATTCATTAAGTTTAAAAAGATTATAAGATTAAAAAGTATACATATGTGTGTGAAGAGTTATGTACACAGGTAGGCAAGCACCTTACCCACCGAGCCATCTCCCCAGCCCAACAGATAGATCGTATCTGTTTAATATAACACTGATTTTCACTGGGTGGTAGAATTAGTAGGTGATTTAAAAGAATTTTGGGCCAGGAATGATGGCGCTCACCTTTAATCCCAGCACTCGGGAGGCGGAGGTAGGAGGATCTCTGTGAGTTCGAGGCCACCCTGAGACTACAGAATGAATTCCAGGTCAGCCTGGGCTAGAGCAAGATCCACCTCAAGAAAAACAAAGCCAAACAGAACAAAAGATTTTGCTGCACTGGGCATGGTGGCAAACACTTGTACTCCCAGTGCGAAGCTGAGATGGGATACTGGTGAGTTCCAGGGACCGGCCTGAGCTGCAGGAACCGTGTCTCAAAACAAAAACAAAAATAAGTAAAAAAAAAAAAAAAAAAAAAAAAAAAAAAAAAAAAAAAAAGCACCAGGCATGGTGGCACATGCCTTTAATCTCAGTACTCTGGAGGCAGAGGTAGGAGAATCACCATGAGTACAAGGCCACCCTGAGACTACATAGTGAATTTTAGGTTAGCCTGGGCTAGAGTGAGACCTTACCTTGAAAAGTAAAACAAACAAACAAACAACAACAACAACAAAAACCCCAAACCTATCCATTTGTTTTAAAGCTGGGTGCTACAGGTTTGGCTCCATACATAGCTTCTCTGTAGGCCTTGTGTGAGAGAGTGAATGAGGCCAGGTGAGCCAGGTGTGGCCAGGTGAGGCCAGGTGCAGCCAAGGGAGGGCAGGTGAGGGTAGGCAAAGATGAACTGCAGCGGCAGCTAGGCTGACTGCGTCCAGCCCCGGCCAAGTCCACCCCAGGCTGGATGGCAATCAGGCCAGGTTCTTGGCCTGGGTCAGGCACTCAATCTCTAGGAGGGACCTTGTCAGGCCAGGTGATTGTCCTGCCCCAGTCTGCACCTGCTCCATTAATCTTTTGGTCCCAATCTGGCTGACAGAGCCCCTTCTGTCTGTTGACCTAGGAGGAGGGTGCGGGGGCTCAGGGAGGGGTTTCTGTTCGGTACCTGCTGTCGCTCAGCAGCAAGCCCGGGCCCTCCCGGGGGGCCATGTTTGTCAGCTCTGATGGATGAAGGGCTGTGGGCAAGTGGCGGTCTTGCCACCAGCTCCCTACCTCCCTAGTCCAGGCCATTCCCTATAGCATTAATCTCTAGGCCATGACGGCTCACCAAAGGAGCCCAGTCCTTTATGCAAATGTCCCTGAACTCCACACAGACCCACGTGACCCCAACATACACCTGCAGTTCCACAATCTTCCTCTCTTTAACCTCCCCTCAGCCCAAGGCCAGAGCCAAACTAGATCCAGCCACTTCAGGACCCATGGGCGACCCATGCTCATATCACGGCCTGTCATTATCTCTTTGTCACTCAGTAGCCACAGGGGACAGGTTTCAGAACTCCCCAGAGACACCAAATCTGAAGATGTTCAAGTCCCTTATATTAAGTGGCATAATATGGGCTGGAGGGATGGCTTAGCAGTTAGAGTATTTGCCTGCAAAGTCAGAGGACCCAGGTTCAATTCCCCAGGACCCACGTAAACCAGATGCACAAGGGGGCGCACGCGTCTGGAGTTCGTTTGCAGTGGCTGGAGGCCCTGGCACGTCCATTCTCTCAATCTCTCTCTCTCCCTCTTTCTCTGTCAAATAAATAAATAAATAATATTTTGGGAGGCAGAGGTAGGAGGATTGCTGTGAGTTCGAGGCCACCCTGAGACTACATAGTGAGTTCCAGATCAGCCTGGGCTAGAGTGAGACCCTACATCGAAAAATCAGAAAAAGACAAAAAAAAATATTTAAAATGGCATAATATTTGTATATAATGTACATATATCCTCCCATGAACTCTAGTGCACTGCCAGCTCACTTCCAATGCCTCATACAATGTAGATGCTATGGAAATTGGTATCTTGTATTGTATCGGGAACAATGACCCCACCACATAATCCGTGTAGATACAATTTACTTTCCTGAATATTATTTTTATTTAAGACATTTACTTGTTTATATATGTGAGTGTGGAGTGTGTGAAAGAGAATGTGGGCACTCCAGAGTCCCCTTTTGTTGAAAACAAACTCCAGATGCATGTGCCACTTTGTGCAGCTTTATGTGGGTCCTGGGGAGTTGAACCTGGTTCATCAGACCTTGCAAGCAAATGCCTTTAGCCACTGAGCCATCTCTCCAGCCCTTTATTTATTTATTTTGTATTCTTTTAAAATATTTTATTTTTATTTATTTGAGAGAGAGAGAGAGAGAGAGAGAAAGGCATATAGATAGATAGAGAGAGAATGCACCAGGGCCTCCATCCGCTGCAAAGGAACTCCAGATACATGGACCACCTTGTGCATCTGGCTTATGTGGGTCCTGGGGAATTGAACCTGGCTCCTTTGGCTTTGCAGGCAAGTGCTTAACCACTAGGTCATCTCTCCAGCCTCTATTTTTAAATTTTTATTTATTTATTTTTGGTGGGGAAGTGTTTCAAGGTAGGGTCTCACTGTAGCCCAGGCTGACCTGGAATCCACTATGTAGTCTCAGGGTGTCCTCAAACTCATGGTGATCCTCTTACCTCTGCCTCCCGAGTACTGGAATTAAAGGCGTGCGCCACCACACCCGGTTTCCAGACCTATTTTACTGATTTATTTATTTGTATGTGTGTGCAGTTGTGCATGTGTGGGTGTGGGAAACAGAGGAGAGTCTTGGGTGTCATTCGTCAGGTGTGGTCCACTGTCCATTTGTTTTTCTATAAAGTTTTAATTTATTTGTGTGCATAGTATGGTCCCTTGCCTATGAAAACATATAATGTGTGGGTTTTTTTTTTTTTTTTTTTTGCATCTGGCTTTAGTAGGTGCTGGGGAAATGAACCCAGGCTAGTAAGTTTTGCAAGCAAGTGCCTTAAACCTCTGTGCCATCTCCCCAACCTTCCCCTCCCACTATTCATTTTTTATTTTTTTTAACTTTTGAAAAATATTTTTTTCTTTTCTTTTTATTTATTTGGGAGAGACAGAGCAAGAGGCAGATAGAGAGAGAGAGAGAATGGACGCGCCAGGGCCTCCAGCCACCGCAAACAAACTCCAGATTGAGTGCGCCCCCTTGTGCATCTGGCTTGCGTGGGTCCTGGGGAATCAAGCCTCAAACTGGGGTCCTTAGGCTTCATAGGCAAGCGCTCAACTGCTAAGCCATCTCTCTAGCCCCTATTTTTTTTTCATTTTTCTTTTTTTTTTTTTTTTTTTTTTTTTTTTTTTTTTACTTTTGAAGCAGGTCTCTCACTGGCCTGGACCCCATCCAGTAAACTAGACTGGCTGGTCAGTGAGCCCCGGGGACCGTCGTGTCTCTACCTCTCCAACGCTGGGATGGCAGGCGTACAACCACAATGCCCACCTTTATTTTTTTTAAACACCCCTCAAAACAAAGAAAACTTCCAAATGCAGTAATAATCGCAACTGCTACGCCAGCTGCTCGGCATTGCACGTGACGTGGTTGTGAGGTGAGCTTCAGTGTCCCCCTCCCTCCTTCACGACCACCAAGACCAGTGTCAAGGCTCCAGTGGGAAAGGGAACAGAAAGGCCCCAGCTGGCTGGGGGAGGACTCAAGGTCAGTGTCACTCAGGCCCAGCTGACCTGGATCTCACTCCGTAATCCCAGGCTGGCATCGAACTCACAGCGATTCTCCTACCCCTGCCTTCTGAGCGCTGGGATTGGATTAAAAGCGTGTGCCACCACGCCCTACCCAGCCTGTTTTTTTTTTGTTGTTGTTGTTTTGTTTTGTTTTTATGTGAGTTCCTTTCTGAGGACTGAATATAGGTTCTCATCCTTGAGGGTCAAGAACTTGGCTGACTGAGCTATTTTCCCAGCCCCCCTTTTTATGAATAATTTCAATCTATGGTTGGTTGAACTCTTACATGTGGAACTTGTGGATATAGAGGGCTGGCTGTACTTTTATATACATATATATATTTGGGGGGGGGACGTTGAGGTAGGGTCTCGCTCTAGCCCAGGGCTTAAAGGTGTGCACCACCATGTCCAGCTTTAAAAAAATATTTTATTTATTAACATAAAATAAAAAATAAAAAATTACAAAAAGAAGACTATGCTTTGTATGGACACATCATGTGTTGGTACAATCATTTCCCTCCTCCCTGCCCCCAATCTGCTGAGGGGCCACCTTGGTGGGGTTGCTGGTATTCCCCATGACGTGTTTTATGCATTGTGGAAGCAGCAGTCAGTTATTTCTGGGGGGAGGGAATGCCTCTGGGCATGATGTCTCAACCTATGGCTCTTACAATCTTTCACAGAATTCCCTGCGCCGTGGTGGGTGAGTTTTAAGTCCACTTCAGTGATGAGCTCTCAGGAGCCTCTGGATCTCTGCTTTGGTAGGTGTTGAGTGTCCTCAGGGTCTGTCTCCGTCACCCTGGTGCTGATTGTCAGGCTCACCATGGAAGCAGCGCTCTTGCCCGTCTCCCCACTTCCTCTGTGGTCTCACCTGGGCCTTGGCTGAAGTGTGAGGGGCGTTTGTCTTCCAGGGTCTGGCTACCCTCTGAAGAGGAAAAACACACTCTGCAACGGAGAACGGAGTCAGCACAGTTAAATGGGACAACCATCGTTAATTCAGAGAGGTTTTGATGGACATGGCCCCTCTTTTGGCCAGAGACAAGAGGGAACATGTCATTGGAGACCAGAGTCTTGGTCTCCACAGGACTCTCACCTGATTCCTAGTTCCAGCCATGGGTTCCTTTCCACTGAGCGGATCTCTTAGCCAATCAGAAAGCCATTGGTTACCACCAAGGCTGTGTGCCACCATTGCACAGGTACATAGGTCTTCAGACAGAGTCTCTCACTGAACCTGGAGCTCACCAGTTTGACTGAACAAGCTAGCTGACACGCCCTGGACATCTTCCTGTTTCCCCATCCCCAGTGCCACCTGGCTTTTAGGTAGTTCTGAACTCAGGTCCCCATATTGCACAGTAAGGGCTTTATGGACTAAGCCGTTGCCCCAGCCCATGGGCTAAACATTGTTTTTTAAAGCTCTAGTTTTTTTTGGGGGGGGGGGTTAAACATTTTTTTAAAAAATATTTTACTTATTTATGTATTTGGGAGAGAGAAAGAAAGAGAAAGAGGCAGATATATATAGAGAGAATGAACATGCCAGGGCCTCTAGCCGCTGCAAACAAATTCCACATGCATGTGCCACCATGTGCATCTGGCTTTTGTGGGTACTGGGGAATCAAACCTGGGTCTTTAGGCTTTGCAGGCAAACGCCTTAACCACTGAGCCATCTCTCCAGCCTGGGTAAAACTTTTAAAGGATATTTCACTCTAACTAAAACATAACACAAGCCTAGCACAGAAAGCTGACATTTCGACATGACAGTGCTATGATTTAAGTATGAAATGCTCCCTACAGGCTCCTGTGTTAGTGCTTGGTCCCCACTGGTGGCACCGTTTTGGGTGATTGTGAAAACTTTAGGAGGTGGGAGGTAACAGAAGGAAGGAAGATGCATGGAGTCCATTATACCCTCTGGCTTCACGTGGGTACTGGGGCATCGAACATGGGTCATTAGGCATTGCAGGTAAGCACCTTAGTCAACGAATCCTCTCTCCAGCTCTATAGTCAATCTTTAAAGCTGTTTTATGAGAATGCTACTGCATCCTTAGTTCACGATAACCTTAGGGCTTAAAGAGGTTGCCTAAGACCACCAGCTGGTAGGTGGCACATCTGTTAAGGGAACCCAAGCCTCCTGTTCTTGACCACTACGGTCTTCTAAAGCAAGCGAGTGGCCTCGCTGTCTGCCTGGGAAGCTCTGTGCAGAGGGAAGGCGTGAGCGGCCCTGGAGGGAGAGGCCACGGAGGGCTTTCAGTCAGGGGTCTCTGTAGCCAGAGGGCCATGTTGTCAAGAGTCAGTGGAGAGCCTGGGTGAACAAGGCAAAGGCAAGACCCACATGTGCCACAAAGGCAGGGTCCTGAGGGCCAGGTGAGGGCAATGCCGGCGTCTGGTTCAGGCAGGTGACTGACTCTCAAGGTACCGACTGTCACACAGGTCACAGAGGTCGGGCTGAGCCTCATGATGGTTTGCTTTATGGTCATCTACTTCTTTGAGACAGGGTCTTATTAAGTAGCCCAGGCTGGACTTGAACTCGTGACCCCCCCCCTCCTGTCTTCTGAGTGCTGAAATTATAGGTGTGTGCTGCCACACCAAGTGTAGCATCTTCTGTAGCAGTTCCCCTCTCGTGACTGGAACCAGACACCTGACCAGAAGCAGCGTATGGGAGGAAAGGTTTTGTTTGCTTGTTTTGTTGTTGGCTTAGTTTCCAGGGGAAGTTTCACCATGGCACAGAAAGCACGGCCTAAACAGCAGGGCAGCACATCTTACCACATCCGCTAGCGGGGAGCAGCGGGAGTGAGCTGGCTCGCACTGGCAAGGGAGGCTGGGTAATAAAACCCCAAGGCTGGTCCCCAGAGACACACCTCCTCCATCAAGCCTCCACCTCCCAGAGGTGCACTTCCCCCAGACTGCCACCCAGCTGGGGACCAAGTAGTCAAAATCTGTGAGCCAATAGGGGGCATTACATTCAAACCACCACACCTAGCTTGGGATGTGCTTCTCCACTTTGGTTTTAGGGTCTCACTCTGGCCCAGGCTGACCTGGAATTCACTATGGAGTCTCAGGGTGGCCTCGAACTCACAGTGATCCTCCTACCTGTGCCTCCCTAGTGCTGGGATTAAAGGCGTGCGCCACCGTGCACCTGGGATATGCTTTGAATTCGACCTGCGTCTCCTTCTGAGGTTGATGTAGCCCTGCACCCAGAAGCCACCTCTGTCCCAAGCCACCATTATTCCCCCATGGCCTGTGTGGTGGTTTGAATAGAATAGGTGGCCCCCAATATATTCAGTTGCTTATTTGTAGTTTGCATCTCTAGCCACCTGGCTGGAGGCAAGGTCACTGGGTGGATCTTAAGGTGTGGTGGTGGATTTCAGATTTCAATCTAAAGATATGCAAAGTGTGCCTAGCTGGAGTTCCTGAACTGTGCTGTGGCTTTTGGCTTTTAGGCTTGTGCTTCTCTCCCTCTCTCTGCTTGGGCCTGTGAAAGCAGGCCAGTTTCTTCTGCTTTTATGGAACTTCCCCTGGATCTGTAAGCTTCAATAAATCCCTTCCTCCATAACTGTGCCTGGTCTGGAAGTTCATCTCAGCGAACCTGAAGCTGACTAATACAGCCTGCTACACAGGAGTCACTCACTGTTGCTTCCTCTGGCATCTCTGTGTCCCTCCTGCTCCGGATGGCGTAACTGGGATGGATGTCTATGGCCACACCTGCCCAGCCTTAAGGGATGTCTGACAGGTTCAGACGCCCTCCCCTGTCCCCCTGCTCCCATGGGACTTATTCCCAGAAAGGAAATGGCTGAGCAAGGGTTTGGAAGCTAAATTCTCTCCCCACTTAGCCCTGCTTTGCTCTTCTCTGGGTCCAGAGTGCCTGCCACTGTCCCTCAAGACTAGCAACAAGACCGGGACCCCCAAAGGTGTTGGGATTGCTGATAAGCGACCCAAAGAGCAAGCAAGGAGGCAGCTTGGCCTCTGCATTCCTTCTGTTTAGTTTTGTTTTTTAAAACATCGAGGCTTCTTTCCAAAAAAAAAAAAAAAGTGCTGGAGAGATGACTTAGTGGTTAAGGTGCTTGCCTGCAAAGTCAAAGAACCCAGCTTTTAAAAAAAATTTTTTTTGTTCATGTTTATTTATTTATTTATTTGAGAGTGACAGACAGAGAGAGAAAGAGGCAGATGAGAGAGAGAGAGGGAGAGAATGGCACTCCAGGGCCTCTAGCCACCGCAAAGGAACTCCAGATGCGTGTGCCGCCTTGTGCATCTGGCTAACGTGGGTCCTGGGGAATCGAGCCTCAAACTGAGGTCCTTAGGCTTCACAGGCAAGCGCTTAACCGCTAAGCCATCTCTCCAGCACCCCCAGTTTGTTTTTAATTAATTTTTTTATTGAAAGCTTCCATAATTATAAAGAATATCCCATGGTAATTCCCACCCTCCCCACACTTTCCCCTTTGAAACTCTACTCTCCATCATATCCCCTCTCCATCTCAATCAGCCTCTCTTTCATTTTTATGTCATGATCTTTTCCTCCTATTATGATAGTCTTGTGTAGGTAGTGTCAGGCACTGTGAGGTCATGGATATCCAGGCCATTTTGTGTCTGGAGGAACACGTTGTAAGCAGTCTTACCCTTCCTTTTGCTCTTACATTCTTTCTACCACCTCTTCCACAATGGACCCTGAGCCTTGGAAGGTGTGATAGAGATATTTCAATGCTGAGCACTCCTCTGTCACTTCTTCTCAGCACTATGGTGACTTCTGAGTCATCCCAAGGTCACTGCCATCTAAAAAGAGAAGATTCTCTATCAAAAGTGAGTGTAGCATTAATTTATGGGTATGAACATTAAGAGAAGTGCTTACTGGGCAGTTTGGAGAGCATAGTATATACATTTAGCCAGACACCAGCAGACTACCCCTGTTGTAGGTTTTCAGTATCAGGGATGTATTCCCTCCCATGGAGCAGGCCTCCAGTCCAATTAGAGGACAGTTGGTTTCCACCATGACAGATGTGCCACTATTGCACCTGTTGGCTCATTTGGCCTGGTTGGCCAAATATAAGGCTTGCAGTGTCCACTGTTGAGTATCTTCACTGGTGATTTCTCTCTCTCCCATTGAACTGCATGCAATGTGGCTTCTTCAGCTTTCTGTCAGCTGGTCTACATGGAGGAGGTTTTCAGCTTAGCTCCAGCGGGATTTCTCAGTGGCCTTGCAGCCCAAGTATGTGGAGTCTTTAGAAATAGGGTCTTACCATCTATTCTTGGTGGGAAACCAAGGGCCTCGGCAATGGCCTGTAATGTTTTGGGGTCATCAGGGACCTCCCTGGCCAACAGCTCACTGGAAGGTATCCCATTCCTGGCACTGAAAATCTTCTAGCAACAATCTATGGCTCCTGAATGTTCCATTGTCCAAAAAAGTAGGTTTCCAAATGACTTATTTATACCCTCTAAGATTTTTTTTTTTTTGGTTTTCCGAGGTAGGGTCTCACTCTAGCTCAGGCTGACCTGGAATTCACTATGGAGTCTCAGGGTGGCCTTGAACTCACGGCCATCCTCCTACCTCTGCCTCCCGAGTGCTGGGATTAAAGGCGTGCGCCACCACGCCCGGCTCCCTCTAAGATTTTGATTAGCCCTCCCTCCAGCTTTCCTTTACACAATCTCTTCCTCTGACCTCACTTAGGCCTTTTCACCCCATTAATCTGCTCTTCTACTTACATATATACAATACCATCCTATTAAGTCCCCCTCCCTCCCTTTCTATTCCCTTTATATCTCCATTCTAACTCACTGGCCTCTGCTACTGAGTTTTCTTTCTACTCACATAGAAGTCCAATCATTTGTAGCTAGGATCCACATATGAGAAAGAACATGTGACCTTTGGCTTTCTGGGCCTGGGCAAAGAACCCAGTTTTGATTCTCCAGGACCAACATAAGCCAGATGGCACATATATGTGGAGTTCGTTTTTCTCTCTCTCTTTCTATCTGCCTCTTTCTTAAAAAAAGAAAAAAAAAAGGCTGGTGAGATGGCTCAGTGGTTAAAGGTGCTTGCTTGCAAAGCCTGCTGTCCCAGGTTCAAATCCCCAGCCATCCAGAAAAGCTGGCAAAAAGTGATGCAAACATCTCCTGCTCGTTTGCAGTGGCAACAGGCCCTGGCATGCCCATACACACACCCATGTGCAAATAATTAAGTTAAATTAATTAAATTAAATATAAAAAAAACACATACCACCAGCACTAGGAAGGCTGAGTCAGGAGGGTGTTCAAGGTCAGCCTGGGTTACATAGCTAGTCTTTGTCTCAAAACACCAAACCAAACCAACCTTCCTCTCCAACACCGCTGAGTGCTTTACCATGTGCTAAGCATTCACACAGGCGGCCCCGGCCTCCATCTTCAAGCTATAACTCTAGGCTCAGACAGTGCCTTAAGAGGGGAATGCAATCCGGACAGAGGAGTGGCCGTCAAGTCCCAGGGGCAGAGTCCACTAACTCTGTTGTCACCTTGGGCCAGTTTCTTCTCCTTCCTGACCTTCACTTTCCGTGGCCCTGAAGTCACAGGCGGGCACCCTGAGGTCCCCCGAAGTCACTTCAGGACAGGCCATGGAGCCATTTTATTGCTGGATCTAGAGTGCTTGTTGGCTGTGGCTGGCTTTTTTTTTTTTTGTTACCATTTTTTTTAAAGCAGGGGTGGGGGTGGGGAGCACTGGCCCTGCAAAGAAATTCCCAGGCTTTTTGTGTGCGCAGAGAGGGACCAGGAAGTCCCGGGGGTGGGCAGAGGAGAAGGGCAGGGATGGAGCCAGGAGGGCGTTCGCAGTAGTAGACAGAAGAATGAAATAAAGGCGGATCTAACAAAAGGACGCGAGCAGTGAGTGACAACTTTGAGGCTGCAGGCCCCGGGCCCGCCAGGCCTTTGGGGTGAAGAATGAGCACAAACGAGCTGGATTTTCATGCTTGGTGGCTGGTGAATGGACGAGCACCCTTTAAAATCCTATCAGTAACTCTTTGGACTGTCATTAGATTTGGAGAGGGGCAAAGGTACACGGAGGAGACGGCTCGCTGCGGGCTCCGGGCTGTGAAAAGATCGCCCAGGCGGCTGGGGGGCTTCGGGCTCTCTCCTTGCTGAGCTGGGCATGCCTGGGCCCCTCAAAGGTTTCGGTAAATTATTTATCATTTCAAGGGTCCTTGACATTCAATGGTGGGCTCCCCCTTCTCCCAGTGGAGCTAGGAAGAGGAAGGAAGGCTTGAGGTGGGCTGCAGGTTTCAGGCTCCTTGTGGGGTGGCCAACCATTTGGGTTTTCCTGTGACAGGGGACTCGCAGTGCCCCTGCCAGAGAAGTCCCAGAATGCCCAGTATGGTTGGTTGCTATAGTTGAGGGTGAGAGTTGGTGGGGGCAAGAGGGGACTTATTACAGATCTGTTTAGTAGGTATGACAAGGGCTTAGTGCCCGTATTTCCAAAAATGACCTGGCCAAGGGCTGGGGGGGGAGGCTCAGTGGGTAGAGCCCTAGAGTTGTGAGCGGCCAGAGTGTGATCCCCAGAATCCACATAAAAAGCTGGGTGTGCCACGCATGCTGGTGACCTCAGTCCTGTGGGGCGAGAGGCGGGGGTAGAGATAGGAGAATCGCTGGTCAGCTAGACTGGCTGGGGGGGAGGGAAGATCCAGGTTTAATGGGAGACTTTTCCTCAAGCAAACAATGCAGAGAGCAATAGCAGGACCCGACACAGGGTGCATGCATTTGCACACACATACATGCACTATATACACATGCCACACCATGCATACTATATATACACACATGCCAAAAAGAAGTGTCCTTATCGATTAAAAATGCACTAATGGGGCTGGAGAGATGGCTTAGCAGTTAAGGCCCTTGCCTGTGAAGCCTAACAATCCAGGTTCCGTTCCCTAGTACCCACATAAAGCCAGATGCACAAGGTGGCCCATGCATCTGTTCATTTGCAGTGGCTGGAAACCCTGGCACGCTCATTCTCTCTCTCTCTCTTTCTGATTGCAAATAAATTAAGTAGATAAATAAAGCGCTAATATACTGGTGGGGCGATGGGCATTGGGCTATCTGTACAGGGTGGAGATGGGGGCTGCAAACAGATGAATTAATGTTGCCTGCAGACTGAGTGATGTGCATGAAGATACGTTATTCCATTCTCTGTGTCTACTTTAAAGTGTCCAAACCCAAAATGTATTAAAAGGGGGAAGGGTGGGCTGGAGAGATTGCTTAGTGGTTAAGGCACTTGCCTGCAAAGCCAAAGTATGCCGGTTCGATTCTCCAGGTTCCACGTAAGCCAGATGCACAAGATGGCACATGCATCTGGAATTCATCTGCAGTAACTGAAGGCACGTAAGCCAGATGCACAAGATGGCACATGCGTCTGGAATTCATCTGCAGTAACTGAAGGCCCTGGCATGCCCTTTTTTTTTTTTCCGAGGTAGGGTCTCAATCTAGCTCAGGCTGACCTGGAATTCACTAGGTAGTCTCAGGGTGGCCTCGAACTCATGGCGATCCTGCTACCTCTGCCTCCCGAGTACTGGGATTAAAGGCGTGCACCACCACGCCCGGCTTCATTCTTTCTCTGTCTTTCTATCTGCTTCTTTCTCTCTCTTTCTCAAATAAGTAAATAAATAAGGGAGGAAGGAATGCATGTTAGCATATGTTAGCATATGTTAGCATAGAGAAGAATAGTGGTTCTGGGTCAAGAAAGCCTGGGTTCACATGGAATATTGTTTACAATTATGGAAGTTTTCAATAAAAAAAATCTTATAGAAAAGGAAAGCCTGGGTTCAAATCCAATGCCACCTCCCACTAGACAACCGACAGCAGCTACTTATTGTTCACTGCAAATATTTTTTGAGGGCTAGAGAGATGGTTTTACAGTTAAGGTGATTGCCTGTGAAGCCTAAGGGCCCATGTTTGACTCTCCAGTCCCACATAAGCCATAACACACAAGGTGACACAAGCACACAAGGTCGTACATGTGCACAAGATGGTGCACGCATCTGGAGTTCGATAGCAGTGGCTGGAGACCCTGGCTTGCCTATTCTCTCTCTCTGTGTCTCTTTCTTTCTCTCTCTCTGGAATAAATAAATAAGTAAATAAAAAATTTTAAATAGTAAAAAAAAAAAAGAGAGAGAGAGAGAAAGAGAGAGAATGGGTGCACCAGGGCCTGTAGTTACTCCAAACGAACTCCAGATGCATGCACCACTATGTGCATCTGGCTTACGTGGGACCTGGAGAATCAAACCTGGGTCTTCAGGCTTCGCAGCATGTGCCTAACCGTAAGACATCTCTCCAGCTGTCAATGAAAATATTTTTTGAGGGCTAGAGAGATGGTTTTACAGATTCCCCAGTACCCACATAAAGCCAGATACAGAAAGTGGTGCATGTGTCTGGAGTTTGTTGGCAGTGGTAGGAGGCCCTAGTGTGCCCATTTTTTTCTCTATCTCTCCTTGCAAATAAGTAATCAATAAAAATATTTTTAAAAGATTTATTTTATTTATTTATTTATTAACAGAGAGAGAGAGAGAGAGAAAGAGAGAGAATGGGTGCACCAGGGCCTGTAGTTACTCCAAACGAACTCCAGATGCATGCACCACTATGTGCATCTGGCTTACGTGGGACCTGGAGAATCAAACCTGGGTCTTCAGGCTTCGCAGGCATGTGCCTTAACCGGTAAGACATCTCTCCAGCTGTCAATGAAAATATTTTTTGAGGGCTAGAGAGATGGTTTTACAGTTAAGGTGATTGCCTGTGAAGCCTAAGGGCCCATGTTTGACTCTCCAGTCCCACATAAGCCAGACACACAAGGTGACACAAGCACACAAGGTCGTACATGTGCACAAGATGGTGCACGCATCTGGAGTTCGATAGCAGTGGCTGGAGACCCTGGCATACCAATTCTCTCTCTCTCTCTCATAAAAAATGTATATATATATTTTGGGCTGGAGAGATGGCTTAGTGGTTAAGGTATTTGCCTGCAAAGCCAAAGGATCCTGGTTTGACTCTCCAGGACCCACGTAAACCAGATGCACAAGGGGATGCACCGGAGTTCGTTTGCAGCGGCTGGAGGCCCTGGTGTGCCCATTCTCTCTCTCTCTCTTTGCCTCTTTCTCCTTCTCAAATAAATAAATAAATGTATATATATATACCTAGTTTTGTCCACTGGCGTGTGTGTCATATAGAGTTAAACATGACTGGGAGAGCCAAGGCTGGGGATGATATATCGCCACCTGGAGCCAGACTCACTGCTGTGAATCTGGTGTTAGGTAGAGTAGTGACAGGGCACGTGCTGCGATTCCAAGTGTACCAAGACACCTGGACAAGAAGCCAGGAGCTGGGCTGGAGAGGTGACTTAGCGGTTAAGATGCTTGCCTGCAAAGCCTAAGGACCCAGGTTCAAAGACTCAAGTTTGACTCCCCAGCACCCCTGTAAGCCAGATGTACAAGGTGGTTCATGCATCTGGAGTTTGTTTGCAGAAGCTAGAGTCCCTGGCATGCCCATTCTCTCTCTATCTGTGCCTCTCTCTCTCTCTTTCTCCTTTCAAAAAAATAAATAAAAATAAAAATTTTAAAAAGAGAAGCCAAGGGCTAGAGAGATGGCTTAGTGGTTAAGGCAAAGCCAAAATACCCTAGTTTGATTCCTCAGGAGCCATGTAAGTCAGACGTATAAGGGGGTGCATGCATCTGGAGTTCATTTGTGGTGGCTGGAGGCCCTGGTGCTCCCATTCTCTCTCTCCCTCTCTCTGCCTCTCTCTCTCAAATAAGTAAATAAAAATAAAAATGTAGGGCTGGAGAGATGGCTTAGCGGTTAAGCGCTTGCCTGTGAAGCCTGAGGACCCCCGTTCGAGGCTCGATTCCCCAGGACCCACGTTAGCCAGATGCACAAGGGGGCGCATGCATCTGGAGTTCGTTTGCAGTGGCTGGAAGCCCTGGCATGCCCATGCTCTCTCTCTCTCTCTATCTGCCTCTTTCTCTCTCTGTCTGTAGCTCTCAAATAATTAAATAAAAATAAAGAAAAAATTAAAAATAAATAAATAAATAAGTAAATAAATAAAAATGTAAAAAAGAGAAGCCAAGAGCTGTTCTCCTGGCAGGAAAACAACCACTGAGGGTGGAGCAGTGATCACCGGATGGAGCTCATGGAGAGCCCCGTGTGCTCTGTGCAGGCGTGTGCTGGGCACACGTGTGCTGGGCACGCCTGCTGCTCTTTTACGTATGGCAGTTGCTCTTTGAGAGAGGTGACATGGTATGGTGGTGGTGGTGGGGGTGCTTCACAACTGGGAAGAGGCAGAGCTCAGATTTGAACTTGGGAATTTGTCTTCACAGTAGAGATTTATCAGCTGCTAGAGTTTAGTATGAAATTTATTCTGAGCAGGGGGGGAGAGAGAGAGAGAGAGAGGGAACAATGATGGGGAAGAGTTTCGTGTTGCAGTCGTAGGATGCATGGGTTTTGCTTCAAAGTAGCCCACAGAGGACACACTGAGGGAAGTGGACAAGGATGTGGGTGAACTGTGATTAGCTCTGAGGTGATAACTCTTGCATCTGGGCAATGGCTACAGGGGAGCTTATTATACTCCTGTCTCTAGATATTGTCCGCAGTCAATTTGACTGGCTCTGGGCCTTGTCCTGGTCTCACCATCACTGGGTGATCGTGAACATGTTGTTGAACCTCTGCTTTTTCATTTCCACCTTGGTCCTTGTCCCATCTGTCTCCAACTCATGGAAGGCTGACTCAATCTATGTCTGGGGTATATTGTCCTAGATCTGCTAGGGTATAGATCCCCCTATTTCTTTTCTTTTCTTTTTCTTTCTTTCTTTCTTTTTTTTATTTCAAGGTAGGGCCTCACTCTAGCTCAGGCTGGCCTGGAATTCACTATGTAGTCTCAGGGTGGCCTCGAACTCACGGTGATCCTCCTACCTTTGCCTCCCGAGTGCTGGGATTAAAGGTGTGTGCCACCATGCCTGACTTCTTCTTTTTTTTAAAATAAATATTTCACTTATTTATTTGACAGAGAAAGAGGGAGAGAGAGAGGGGGAGAGAGAGAATGGGTGTGCCAGAGCCTCCAGCCACTGCAAACAAACTCCAGATGCCTGTGCCCCCTTGTGCATCTGGCTAATGTGGGTCCTGGAGAATCGGACCAGGGATTCTTTGGCTTTGCAGGCAAATGCCTTAACTACTAAGCAATCCCTCCAGCCCTAGACCCCCCTATTTCTACAAATCCTTTCCACCTGAAAAGCATGCTTTTGTCTTTTACTCCCAGAAAGAAAAAGTCTGGCAAACAGCCTATGTTTTGGGTGTGTGTGTGTGTGTGTGTGTGTGTGTGTACCCATGCATGCACGCACACACGTGTGCACTCAATCCACCTGTGTGGGTCTTCTCTCTTCTTCCAAGTCGCCACCTGTTCATTCCTGGCTCAGAAGGGGTCTGAGGGCCCCAGGCAGAAGGGCGGTGCCCAGACCCTGGACGAGGCAAAAGAGAATCTGGGCCTCCCAAGCACTGGGGATGATAAATGGGATCCAAGTCTTTCAGGCTTCATTATAGAGTCGCCATGGGTTTGCCCAAACCATGGCAACCGACTCAAGCAATGATTAACCTAATAAAGCGAAGGCAAAGGGGAAAAAGATGCATTCAAGACCCCAAGTCAGACCCCGGTTCTCCAGAGACAGTAAATTTCCTTTCGTGGGTACCGTGTCCAGGCCCCAGACGTCCTAAATCTCTGCCTCCAGAGTGGGGGCTGGGAGGCCTGTGAAAGCAGTAAATGGATGATAATGAGCCACTGGGGGAGCTCTGATGACACTGTTGAGGGGGAGGGTGGTCCTCCTGGAGAAAGCAACCCAAGCAACGGAGAAAAGGAGACACCTGCTTTAGCCTCAAGTAAACCTGAACTTCCTGGTATATTTAAGTGGTCGTGTGTGTGTGTATGTGTGTGTGTGTGCCTGTGTGCTCATATATCAATCTATTATCTATCTATCTATGTATCTCATTTTCCTGTCTCTGGGGTCTGGAGAGCAGGTAGAAGAGGTCCCTGTTACTGTGAATGTGATGGGCAGCCTGCAGGATGGCCTTGTGACCCGTCTGTGGATGGCCAGCTATTCTCTTTTATAATCCCCACCCCTGCGCTATGGTGACATCTAGTCATCTTTCCCCCCTCATGAAGAGAATGTGGCAAAGGTGATGGAATGTCAAAAAAAAATATTCAGCTCAGGCTAGCCTGGAACTCTTGATCCTCCTGCCTCAGCCTCCAGAGTGCTGAGGTTATAAGCGTGCGCTAGTATACCTAGTTGGGTTGTCACTTTTTAAATTTGATTTTTTTTTTTTTTTTTTTTTTGGTTTTTCAAGGTAGGGTCTCACTCTAGCTCAGGCTGACCTGGAATTCATTATATAGTCTCAGGGTGGCCTTGAACTCTTGGTGATCCTTCTACCTCTGCCTCCTGAGTGCTGGGATTAAAGGTGTGCGCCACCACACCCGGTTTTAAGTTTGATTTTTGAAAAGACTATAGCTTCTGTCTTGGGTGTTTCCTGCCTTCTGTCGCTCAAGCTGAGAGAACCATTTGCCATGTGGCCAAGGTCATGTGACAATTTAGAACCTAATAAAGAACCTGATCTCTATGGGCTAGCCATCTGGGATGGGCTAGAAATCCCTAAACAAACAGATCCAGCAACCCCACTTCTGGAACTAAAACTGCTATGTCAAAGAGACATCTACGCACCCAAGATAAGGAAACAAGGGTTGAAATACTACGCACCACCATGGATGGGGCCAGAGGGCACTGTGCTAAATGAAATAAGCCAGACGTAGACAAATACCACGTGGAGTCTTTCATGTGTAGAACTAAAAAATTCCATCTTATAGAAACAGAGAACAGAAAGGTAATTACGAGGAAGTGGGAAACGTGGAGGGATGGAGAATGAGAAGGAGGTGTTGATCAAAGGTACAAAGTTTTGGTTGGACAAGAATTCATTTCAGTGACCTGTGGCCTTGCATGGTGACCACAGTCAGAATGTCACTTTCTATTTCAGATGAGATCAGGAATGCTTGGGGGGTATAGCTGTAGACTGTGTTGAATATTTCAAAACAGATTTCTTGACCCCCCAAAAAATACATTGATAAGGTCCTTGGTATGATAATTAACTTCACTGAATCTTTTCATCATGTATACATAAATCACATATGCCCCATAAGTGTACAATATTTGTCAGCTAAAAGTAAGTGGAAATAAAGCCTGGTATGGTGACTCATTCCTATAATCCCAGCAGCTGGGAAGGTGGGGAAGGAGGATAGCTGTGAGTTCAAGGCCAGCCTGAGCTAAAGAGTGAGTTCCAGGTCATCTTGAACTAAAGTAAGACTCTGTCTCAAAAAAAGGGGGGGCTGGAATAAAATAAAATAAGGTGCTTGCCTGCAAAACCAAAGGACCCAGGTTCAATTCCCCAGTGCCCACATAAAGCCAGATGCACAAGATGGTGCATGCATCTGGAGTTCATTTACAGTGGCTGGAGGCTCTGGTGTGCTCATTCCCTCCCTCTCTCTCAAATAAATAAATATAATTTTTTAAACTTTTACAAGTTTTATTTAGTTAGAACAAATTACAGTAGCAATTTAATTAAGTCTTATTATGAAAATACTTTGACATTATGATATTGTATTGTAGCCTTATATATTTTTTCTTTTCCTTTTTTTGCTTTTTCGCGTTAGTCTAGACTGACCTGGAATTCACTATATCGTCTCAGGGTGGCCAAGAAAATTATGGTGATCCTTCTATCTGGGATTAAAGGTGTGCTCCACCACACCTGGCTTATTGTAGCCATTTTTAGGGACCTTAATGACCTCAGCTATCCTTAATGCTCATAAAATGGCATCAATATTGTCAGTTTTTTCTAAATTTCTACAGAAACACATTCAGATAAGAAGATTAATTGGCTGGCTTTTTTTTTTTTTTAAGGTAGGGTCTCACTCTAGCCTAGGCTGACCAGGAGCTCTGTAGTCTCAGTCTTGCCTCAAATTCACAGCAATCCTCCTACCTCTGCCTCCCAAGTACTAAGACTAAGGTCATGTGCCACTGTTGCAGTCCGGTTCACATTGCTGGTAGAAATCACCCAACTAAGAGCAGCTTGTGGGAAAAAGAGGCTTATTTTGGCTTACAGGCTTGAGGGGAATCTCCACGATAGCAGGGGGAAACAATGGCATGAACAGAGGGTGGACATCACCCCCTGGCCAACATAAGGTGGACCATAGCAACAGGAGAGTGTGCCAAACACTGGCTTGGGGAAACTGGCTATAACACCCATAAGCCCGCCCCCAACAATACACTGCCTCCATGAGGCGTTAATTCCCAAATCTCCATTAGCTGGGAATCTAGCATTCAGAACGCCTAAGTTTATGGGGACACCTGAATCCAACCACCACATTCCATCCCTGGCCCCCATAAACTGATATCCATACATGATATAAAATACAATGCATTCAGTCCAACTTTAAAAGTCCCCATAGTTTTTATCAATCCCAATGATGTTCAAACACCCCTATAGGCCAAGGTCTTTTAACTAATCCATAATACCAAAAAAAAAAAAAAAACATAATGACACAGAATAAACATTCACATTGCAAAAGATGACATTGGGCATAGCAAAGAAATATTCAACCAATATAAGATTTAAACAGGACAAACATCAAACTTTGTAGCTCCAAGTCTAACAACTCTAGTCAATGACAAATCTCCAAGTCTGATAATTCTAATGAACAACAAGTCTCTGGAGTTCCAATTCCACCCCTCCAGCTAGGCTACTCACAGTCCTGGAAAACTTCATCGGGGCTGGCAGCTTTCCTTAGCAGCCATTTTGGGGTCCCGGCATCTCCACTGGGTCTCCACTGAAATCCACGGTTCATCCTCATGGCTCCCTGGGGTCTCCATGCAGGCAACCAGCTTCACACTGCCCATGGCCATTTCCAAAACACAAGACCGTGTTGCAGACTCAATGACCCTCTCTTTCCTGCATTTTTTATACTCCACAATACCAGGCAGGGTGCCAATTTGTTAATCCGGGGCGGGGGATAAAGCAGACTTTGGAGAACAGGACACTCCTTGAGCACTCAGGCCCCTTCAAAAAAGTCTACATTCTTCCTGTTGCCCCAGTGCAGGGCAGCTGGCCCAATCTCAAAGGTTGTAATCTCTCAATTGCAGTTGAATGGACAGCAGTTGACCCAAAGATTTTTCTTTCTGTGCCATATCCCTCTGTTCACACCAGTTCATTTCTACATAAAGCAACCCTGCACAACTTCTCAGGACACGGGCATAACAGCAAGCTTTTCACAGAAACTGCTAGCCCAGTCCAAGCAAAGCTCTTTCTCACCCTCATAAGCCAAACCTCACAGTCCATAGTTCTTACTGCATTCAGGCCTTTCAACTGTGACCAGAATAGTCTATCAAGCTATACTTACAGCACTGCAAGGCATCTCTTAGGACAAGGTTTCAAATCCTTCCACATTCCTCTTGAAAATCAGCACCAAAAGGCCAAAGCCACACAGTCAGGGGTCTAGTAGCAATCCCACTCCTCGGTACCACTTTACTGTTGCAGTCAAGTTCGCATTGCTGGTAGAAATCACCCAACTAAGGGCAGCTTGTGGGAAAAGGTTTATTTTGGCTTACAGGCTCCAGGGGAAGCTCCACGATGGCAGGGGAAAATGATGGCATGAGCAGAGGGTGGACATCACCCCCCTGGCCAACATAAGGTGGACCATAGCAACAGGAGAGTGTGCCAATAAATATAATTTTTTTAAATCACATAGTTTATAATAAAATAAAACAATGAATAAATAAATAAATAAAAGTAAAAACAAATTTCTGAATGAATAATTGCAATGTCTTCCATTCATTTTATCAGTTCACACGTTCACTAATTTATCTTTAAAACACATGGCTTATGATTTGAGGATGTGGCTCAATTTGGGCAGTGCTTGCTAGGATACATGAAGCCCTGGGTTTAATGCCCAGTACTGTATAAACCAGGCATAGTGGCACATACCTATAATGCTAGCACTCAGGAGATGGAGGTAGGAAGACCAGAAGTTCAAAGTCATCCTCACCTACATACCAAGTTGGAAGCCAGCTTGAGTTACATGAGACCCTGTCTCAAAACCAACCCAATAAAAACCGAACCAAACCAAAATGAAAACAAAACAAAAACAACCAAAGCAAACCCCCGAAATTCCTGTAGCTTATGATTTGGAATGTGTTCTAAAGCTGTAATCTCAGCCCCAGGGAGGCTAAGGTAGGGGGATCTCTGTGAGTTCAAGGCTAGCCTACAGAATGAGTTCCACATCAGCCTGGGCTGGAGTGAGACCCTGCTTCAATAGTCCCCCCCACACACACAAAAAAAGAACCCCAAAGAACAACAACAAGGACCTTTCATTTTGAACTGCAGCGATGGTTCAGCAGTTAAAGGTGCCTGGTTGCAAAGCCTGAAGACCTGGGTTTGATTCCCCAGTACCCACATAAAGCCAGATGCATTTGGAGTTCGTCTGCAGCTGCAGGAGGTCCTGGCATGCTCAATCTCTCTCTCTCTCTCTCTCTCTCTCTCTCTCTCAATCTCTCTCCCTCTCTCTCAAATAAATATGTAAATGTTCTCTGGGGGAAAAAGAATGTGTTTGAAGGATTGGAGATACAAAGAGGGTCACAGTCCTGGCCCTTGATAACAGCTCACAGACCCGTGGAAGGAGTCAACATAGAAACCTGGAAAGTGCTAGGATCTTCACGTGCAAGAGGTGCTATGGCAGAAGGAGGAGAGGAGGGAAACGGTGAGGAGACAGCTTCCAGGATGAGGTGATGGAGGTTTGGGGAGGGAAAAAAGAAGGTGGGATTTGGACAGAAAGGTCAGTGTTAAGGGGGGAAAAAAGGCATAGAATGTGAGTCTGGGTGCACGTAAAGAGCAAACATCAACAGCTCAGCTTTGGGATGGTAGAAGTGAAGACAAGACACTGTGGAAAGAGCTGGTGTGTCAGGACTCTGGTCACAAAGCACACATGACTGGGATGATAAAAACAAGCCTATCATAGGGCTAGGAAGATGGCTCAGCAGTTAAAAGTGCTTGCTTGCAAAGGCTGCCAACCTGGGTTTAATTCCCAGTACCCACAGAGAGCCAGATGCACAACAGGGCACATGCGTCTGGAATCCATTTGCTGTAGCGAGGGGCCCTGGTGTGCCCCTTCACACACACTCTCTTTCTCCTCTTTCTCCCCTCTCCCTGTCTTTACTATCACATACATGTAAGTAAATAATGCAAGTCACAACGTACAATGCCATCCAATTTAGTCCTGACCTGAATCCAGTAGCAGAGACTGCTGCCACCAGAATCCAGCCTTCAGTTCTTCCCAGGCAGTTTCTTATCCAGTTAGGCGAAACCCTGTGGGCGTGTTCTCATCCTGGGATGAAAGAGGTGATGAGCATCACTACTGAGCTCAAAGGCTGGGTGAGCATGCCCGGTGCTTCATTTCCTCTCCCACTGGGTGGTGGAAGAAAAAGATGGAAGGAACTGGGGTCCCTGAATGGTGGCAAGGGGCGTAGTTACCCACCCACCCACCCACCAGGAATGTCCACCTCAGGTGGAATTGTTGGTGAGTCTCTAAGATAATTTTACATTAACCTGTACATTAAAAGGTGATGTGACTGGATGGGAGAGATGGCTCAGCACTTAAAGCATTGCTTTCACAGCCTGGATTCAATTGCACAGAACCCACATAAAGCCAGACGCATGAGTTCATTTGCAGTGGCAGGAGGTCCTGGCACACCCATACTCTGTCTGCCTCTCTCTCTCAAATATATATATATATATATATATATATATATATATATATATATATATATAATATATGTATATATTTTTTCAAAGGTAATGTTACTGTTCCCACTTTACAGATAAGGAAACTGAAAGAAAAGTTAGGAAACTTGTTCACATCAATTCACAATTCCCATCACTCCCCACCCTTCCCCGTGAGACTAAGCTTTACCTTACAGGTAATGGGGAACCTCACGATGGTCTAAACAGAACAGTGACAAGGTTACATTTGCATACTGGGTGGGAACTCTGGCTGGTGCTGTGGAGCACAGTGCAGGGTCTGCAGATGAGAGGCGGGTCATGTGGTCTCTCCCGTGCGTGACAAGAGCTAGGCGAGCACAGTTGTGCAGCAGGCGAGCACAGGGAATAGCTCAGCCGCCCAGAACACTGCTTGGCTTGAGCAGTAAACACACCCCCCTCTTACACAATGCACCTCGCAACCTGTTGGGACTCTGGGACCCTGACCTACACCAAGCTGCGTGTACACCTCACTCCACACAATGAGCTAGTTTTCTCCTCCCCATAGTGACTGTTATTCCTGACCGATACCTATTCATGTATGTTCTTAGAAGTTCCAGGATCAGAACACCAGGGAGCCATCCAGCCCGGACTGGTTTTGGGTCCACAGGTAGTAATGCAAACAGTGTCCTTTATCTGCCTCTTTCTTCTTTTCTTCCTTCCTTCTTTTCTTTCTCCCTTTCCTTGTTTCTTTCTCTCTCTCTCTCCCTTCCTTCCTTTCTCTCTCTCTCTCAAATAAATAACTAAAATATTTTAAAACAAAACAAACAAAAGGCAGAGGAGTCACATTCGGGGAAATGTGGGGAGGGTGACTCAGCTGGTCTTGAGGGCTGTCTGCACAGTGGCCCTGAACAGGCCAGATGAGCTCTAGATTTCTAGCATGGCTGACGCTACTTGGCAAGCAGGAGGCAACAGTAAACTGGGAATGGAGGGGAGGCATTCCATTTTAGATATTTCATACAGAATGTCCAAGGGACGTGGGGCCCCAAAGCTTAGGAAGGGCAGATCTAAGCTGGGGAGAGTTACTGAGACGCAAAGGGTGGGAGGCCTCTGGCTTCCGTGCCAGTTTATGATATTCAAGAGTGTGGGGCAAATTCAAACTCATGCAAAGTGCTCCTCATTCTCCTCCTCCTCCTCCCAGAAGGGGGAGAACAAGAGAAGAATGTGAGACACATTTAGGTGCTAATAAAAAGTACCGCTGGAGCAGGTTTGCAAAGGAAATCCAGCAAAGTTCATTAGTACGACAGTTCAAAGACTTGGATGTTACTTATTGCCCCAGTGTCACAAGTGAGGGACACGGGCTTTACAGAGATAAAGGGGCTTTCACCGAAAACCACCGGTGATTGGAAACATCCGATTTCAACTCACGTGCACGATTCTAACGCAGTTGCTGTTAACCACTCTGCTATTCCGTGTGTCCATTTGGAGGGCGTGCTTTTGCTCTTGTTCTTGGAAATACTGACTCTTCATTGTAACCTATGGAAGAAGTCTCCTGGTGAAGACAAACGCTCAAGTCAGGGCCGTCCCAGACCACACCTCCAATGCCCTTCCACTTCCAACCTCTTAGATGCTGTCGAATTTTCCTAAAAGTAAACTCAACATTACCTGTCATTTGCAAGGGAGGGTTCTAAGTTTAGAAAGAGAGAGAGAGAGAAGGGCTGGAGAGATGGCTTAGCAGTTAAGATGCTTGCCTGAATAGCCCAAGGACTCATGTTGGACTCTCCAGGTCCCACATAAGCCAGACATAGAAGGTGATGCAATTGTGAAAGGTTGCACATGAGCACAAGGGGGTGCACCCATCTGAAATTCTACTGCAGTGGCTAGAGGCCCTGCAGCACCAATCTCCCCTGTCTCTGTCTCTCACAAAAAAGTCCAGTGTGTTGGGCTTGCCGAGAGAGAGAGAGAGAGAGAGAGAGAGAGAGAGAGAGAGAAAGAGAGAGAGAGAGAGAGAGAGAGAGGCTGATTGCAAGGGTTATCCAGTAGTAACGAAACCCACCACACTTAAGGAAACTCGACCATCCCCTGCATTTTCACACCCACAGGGAGCATCTGTAGGATTCCATCCTGGAAATATACCTGAGAAGGCCTGGCACGAAGTTTTCCTTACTGGGCAGACCTCCTTCCCGGGCTGTTTCTTGAGCCAGGTCTAGGCAGCTATTTCAGCACCATGGTCAGGGGCACGCCCAACGCTCAGGGACTCGCCAGCTCGCCCGGCGGTGGCCAGCCATCTGTGGGCCTTGGGCTGTGGATCTAGAAGCAGAGTTAACATACAGGACCTGAAAGGTGTCCAGGAGCCCTTGGGGTGAGGGTGGGGGCACATAGCACAGGGGTCCTCTGGATCTTTCTAGAACTCTGGGGAACAGGCCAGAGGCCAACTCCAAACTGCTATCTATGGACACAGAGCAGGGTACACCAAGCTGCTAGCCTAGAGCCAGGACCAGTGGTCTCTAATAACTCACCAAATGACTCAGGACCTTGGGCAAGTCACTTCCAGGGCCACAGGTTTTACGAGTGTGGCCACACTGTCATCCCCTGCATGCTGGCATAAGTGACTGGAATAAGAAGTGACTAGCCTCCAGTCACACACTGTTGTGCACCTGGATCCTTGCAGGTGGGACAGGCAGGTAAGGTTAGCAAGGACAAACTCTTCTTTTTTCCCTGAGCACTGGTCTGCAGGGATACTACGGGGAGGGGGGGGAGGGTGACACAAAAGAGAAATCAATTATGGGAATATAAAAATATGATTACATTTACTGTTTATTTTGCACTCATTCTCAGTCAAATTCCTATTTCCATCCCCCCCCCCAACCTCCAGCCTTCCTACACTACCGTCCCCAGATGCCACAGAATTTTAAAGCATTCCCCACCATTTACTGTTGGAAGCACAACCTTCTTTTAGGCTCTTGAAAAATCCACTGAGAAGAAATGTGACTTTTTTGGGAATTAGCTGGGGCTCCAAGACTTGTCCAAGGTCACACAGCCTGGCTGTGCAGTGTGTGTGTATGTGGGGGGTGTGTGCCTGGCTCGGCCTGTCTTTGTGCCATGCAGTGTGTGTGTGTGGGGGGGTGTGCCTGGCCGGGCCTGCCTTTGTGCCATGCAGTGTGTGTGTGTGGGGTGTGCCTGGCCGGGCCTGCCTTTGTGCCAGCCCAGTGGCTTGGCTCCCAGGCATTAGCATTCCAATGGCTCTGGGAGGCTTTGTCCTCCGACCCTGGCTGGCTGCGGGGTGGGTTCTGATGGGGGGCAGGGAGCCATAAATCTACCTGCCTGTGTGTGTGTGTGTGTGTGTGTGTGTGTGTGTGTGTGTGTGTGTGTTGGGGCGGGAACACAGCACAAGATTCATGAGCTGCTTTTCTGGAAGGCAGGCTCGGATGCAGACAAAGGCAGAAGAAAGGGAAGAGTCGTTTAACACTGGGTTGGGATTCTGTCCCTGTTTGGAGATGTGGGTGCTGACAGCTCCCCAGTCTACAGACAATCCAAGGAAGCCCAGGCAAAGTGAGCAAGAGAGGGCGCCCAGCTGAGACCAGAAGCAGGCTGACTGATTTTAACAGCCACGGAACACCAAATGTCCAGGGAGCTGGGTAGGGGTCGGAGCGGTGGTGGTGGGCTAGTTGGATTCACCTCTCACACGTTTGCTGAGAAGGGCTCTTTGGACAGAGGCTCCGAGGACATTTCCTACCTAAGTGTATTTCCACACACATTGACAGTGGACATCCAAAACAAGCCTTGAATTTTGTGAGTAGATCCAACCTTAAACCTATATTGGCTTCCAGAGTCAACTCCACTCCTGGATCTATGGTAGCTGCCCAGCTGGGCTGGTTAAAATGGTGACGTGCTTTAATTCACGGGGCGGAGGTCCAGTCTATGTGCACTGAGTGACTGATGGCTCCTTAATGAGCGCCCTGGGAAGGGGAGAAGGGACTGGGCAGCGGGTGTGCCTCAGCCTCTGGAGTTGCCCAGTCACTCCTTGGGTTTTAGGCCATCCTTTGTGCCAAGGGAGTCCCTGCCTAGAGGAACACAACTTCCCACAGGAAAAAGGCTCTTTCTACTCTGGGAATTCCTCTCCAGATTTTTAGTTTTGGCTCAAAAGCCTCTCCTGCAATACCACCCCCAGCTGCTTTCTATTTCTGGCTGCCACCTTCACCCCTCTTAGTGACAATGAATTTTGGCCTTGAACTTTTTTTTTTTTGTTTGTTTGTTTTTTGTTTTTTTTGAAGCGAGGTCTCACTCTAGCCCAGGCTGACCTGGAATTCACTATATAGACTCAAGGTGGCCTTGAACTCATGGTAATCCTCCTACCTCTGCCTCCTGAGTGCTGGGATTAAAGACATGTTTATTTATTTATTTTTGTCTGCATCTATGCCATTGCACCTGGAAGACAGAGACCTTCTTGTTTTATATGTCTACCCACAACCCCTCCCCGCAATGCCCAACAAGTCTGTGAAGCATGGGGCTGTTTATGCCTCCTGCCTGGGCTTCAGGTGGAAAGTTGTTTGTGGCCGAGGGTTACCGATAACCCATTAATCTCCCCTTCTTAGATGAAAACCACCATTAAAACAACTCTGCTCAGTCACTTGTTTGTGGTGTCCCCCTTCCGGGCCCTCCCCCACCCACCCCTTGACCTTGATGACAAAACCTGGGAATAGAGAAGTTGTTCAATCTGAAAAGGGAAAGGTGTGAGACAGAGACTAGAGAAGCTGAGAAATTGTCACCTGTGCGAGCCAAAGCAGGAAAGTGACTCACCTACCGGCCAGGTCACTAGAACATCACCTCACCTGGGGTGTTGCACTTCCAGGGTCCAGGGACTGCCCCGAGGGAGGTCTCTGCACCCCTGCCCGTCATTTTTCTCATGGGACAAGCTACAAGGATTCTCATAGCTGAGCCCAGCTTCCCTGAGGCAACACTGCACCAGGGCACTTCACTAGCAAGTTTAGGACCTCCTTTCCTGCTGCAATGAGACAGTCCTATGCCGCCCGGGGAACAAGAGAGCGTGTGGAAGGGTGGGGGCTGGAAGCCACGAGCACTTTCTCTCTTGATGAATTGCCCTTGGAGTGTCAGCGGTGCGGGGATCCCAGCCCTTACCCACCCGCTGCGTGAATCAACACCACAGTTCAAGGCCTCCCGGGGAAAATGGATGTAGGGGGTGCACTGGGCCTCTAAGCACCTGGGGGGAGTCCGTGGGAGGGGCCCTGGGGGACTGAACTCTAGTCCTCACTGTCTTGTGGCAAGAGCTACATGAATGAGCTAGCTCTCCAGCCTCCTGGACCAAGGAATTCTTGAGAGATCTCTCAGGCTCTACAAACAATCTACTCGCTCCCAGCCCAGCATCGCAGGAAAGAAGTCACCTCTTGCTCAGGGCCAGCTCGTTCTTGGGCTGGGGGTGACCTCCCCGGCGAGCCCGGAGCTTCCTCGCCCTCCCCCCCCCCCGTGGCAGAAAGAGTCCGTCTCTCTCCAGAGGTGCCCTGCTCAGGAGCAGCTTCCACCCTCCCAATCTCACCACACAATCCAGTCACCTTGTTGAAGATTCTTGAGGGTCCAACTTTTATTGGTTAGCTCAGAATCTCATTCACCAATCCCTAATAATTTTATGTACAAAATATAATTTTTCCCCACCATGAAATATCATCAATAAATACAAACGTGTAAAACGGGAGAGGTATATATAATTTACCACAACAAATCTCATTTCAAAAGACATTATATAATTTACAAACTGATTTTTCTTTTCTTTTCTTTTCTAAAGAGAGGCACGGGGCTCCAGGTACCTGCCAGGCCAGCTCACATCTCAGGCGCAGGGCTTAGGCAAGCGGAGGAAATGCTGCCAGCCACAGGCAAGCGCTTTGCCAGTTCACAGCTTGGTGCCCCACCCCGGAAGGGCAACGGCTACGAAAAGTGCAGGAGGAGAAGGCAGAGGAGCGCCTTCGTGGGTTAAGGCAGAGTGGAGTGACCGAACCCCTGGACTTGACAACACGCAGAGGAGATCGGAGGCATCTTTGGAGCAGCAGGGTGAGAGAGGAGGCACCAGCTCCGAGAGAGGGCGCGCTGGATTAAATCACGTTGGGGAGGGGTGGTAAATCCCACACAGGAAAGCGGACAGACAGACAGACTTGAGTAAGAGCAAGGCAACCGAAGACCGCCGGTTGTATAGTGCTACCATTTCAGTTTACGTTGAAAGAGATCTCGCAGTGGCTACCCAGAGGAGGACCCCGCTTGGTCCCTGCAGCAGCTAGCGTGTGCGCAGCGCCCAGGGTCTGTAACCGCCCAGGGGACAGACAGACAGAGAGCCCTGGAGGAGAGAAGAAGGGCCACAGGCAGCCAGCCATCTCAGACGGTTCTGGCTCCCTCCCTGTCTTCCAGCATCCACCACTTAGATGAAGACCCACAGGCCTCTTCACAAGAAGTCTGAGAAGGCCAGTGCGCCCGGATGCAGGCAGGCCGGGGGACTAGGCACCTGCCGCCCGGGGCACTCCTCTAGGGAGGTGGTGGGGCTCAGGCTTCCAGCGTGAGAAACTGGAGAATAGAGGGAGCCCCAGTCCCCGGGGGAGCCACCCTCGAAGCTGCCCAGCGCCCCGCCGCGGGGTGGCACCGGGACCTCGGGTCCGTAGAAGCTGTGGTCGGCTATGCGCAGGGCCTGCGTCAGTGCCCAGATGTAGTTGTGGGCGAAGCGCAGCGTCTCGATCTTGGTGAGTTTCGCGTCGTCGGGGAAGGTGGGCAGGACCCCGCGCAGCGCGTCCAGCGCCGAGTTCAGGTTGTGCATGCGATTGCGCTCGCGGTCGTTGGCCTTCTTGCGCCGGCTTCGTCGCTGCTTGCTCAGGGCCAGCTCGCTCTTGGGCCGGTGGCGACCTCCCCGGCGCGCACGGAGCTTCCTCGGGGTCCCTCGGCAGCCGCCCGCCTCGGCCTCGGCGCCGTCCCGTGGCCTGCCGGTGGGGCTGGGCGGGGCAGACCGAGCGCCAACTGCGGGATGGTCCGAGGCTCCGGGGAAGGGATGCTGGGTCTCAGAGGTCACTTGGCAAGTGGCTGTCCCCAAGGGATGAGGCGCCATCCTGCGGCCGAGAGGGAGAGGGAAAGGGGAAGCAAGGCTCAGACTCCGGAGCCGGGGGCGGAGGGGAGGATCGGAGTACCCCATTTCCCCGGCCGACCCCCTCGGTGGGCTCCGAGTGTTACCTGGTTCTCCAGGAGCGAGGAAGCGCAGGAAGGCCAACCTAGCGTCGGGAAGCCGCGGGCAGAGGGCTGGGAAGCCTGCGCCCCGCGCCTGGGTGTCCCCGGCCCTGGAGGAGCAGAGGAGCACCGGGGTCTCGGGCGTCTTGGGCTCTCCGGGCGCAGCTCTGGGGACGGTGGGGACGTCCTGAGCTACGGGTCGTGTGCTCCTTGGCACGCTTTATCTGCTTGGCCCGGGCCAGGAGCGTGCCTGCCGGACGGCTGCCCGCGCCACCGGCCAATCAGCGGCGGGGCCCCAGGGGAGCGCCACGCGAGCCCGCTCCTCCCCCGCGGGGCACAGCTGGATTCCGGACAAAGGGCTGGGGTCGGGGGAGGGGAGCGTCGCTCTGTTTGCTCTCTCTCTCTCTCCCTCCCTCCGCCCTGGGCTCGGTCCCAGCAACTCTCAGTTCCTCAAAGAGCCTCACCCGGCCAAAGAAGTCTGGCTCGCCTCTGGCTGCCCCGGACCGCTCTGCCCTCCTGTTCCTCCTTTCTCTCCAGGGCCTCTGTCCCGAGGACTCCCTCTTTGTAGCCCGGAGAGGACTTCTGGGAGCCTCAAAAGAGACCATAGGGAATTTGGGCTCCTGGAAGGAGCGGCTTGAATCACATCAACCAGAGGGTGTGGAACCTCGTGTGCAGACCAGCAGCTCGGAGGAGCGCTCACCCCCTGCCTTTCAGTATCGCCTATCGCTCCTGCGCTATGGTGCAGGCTAGGAGCGCGGGTTGTGTTTCACTAGTTTTGTCCACTGGGGGAGGCTGGGGAGACCATGGAAAGAGACCCTACACACTCTGAGATCTTCGCCTGGGGGTGTCCTGTCCCCTCCTTTCAGATGCCACCTTCCTGATTCCCCAGACAGACGCTGAGAACCAACACCCCCTCCCACCGCACACGCACACTATGCCCAGCTCCGAGACCTGAACCTCATCCCAGAGTCCAGGATGGCTGTCCTGGCATTGAGCCCAGGCTTGGCCTAGAGATACAGGAGGTGTAAGGGGGTCCGGAGGAGGCCGGGTCACAGCCACCCCTGGTGCGCTGACACTGTGATAACCGCGGATCTCCTCTCTCCTCTCGCTTAGTTCTCCTGTCCAATCAGGGGCGGGAAAGGGCTGCCAGTTCACCTGGGCCAGCCCCTACCCCTCAGCATCCCTCAAGGAAGGTAGAGGAGCCCTGGGCAGGGACTCCCTAAGGACTCTGATTTGTCCCCCTTAGGTCTGCCTGGCATTCTTTCCCAAAATGAGTCTGAAGACGCGGTTCCTTCTTTCTTCTCCCGCCCCTCCCTCTTGTCCCCGCCTCGGACACCCCGTGGTCTTCTGCTTCCGGTCACTCAGGGTGAGGGGTTGTAGCTTCCGCTCCTCTCTGCTCTCTAGTCCGGGATGTGAGTGAGGGAAGAAGCCGAGGCCGAGAGCTCAGACTCTGGACAGCAAAGCTTCCCTCTCTAGCAGGCCTTGTTATCCCGACATCCCAGAAGCTGCAGCCGGGCAAACCCTAGCTGAGAGGCTAAGGGGGAAAGGGTTTGGGCAGAGGTAGGCGTGCCCTGGTGATGGCCTCTAGTTCCCTGGGTCGCTTGTGGGGCGAGGGGGAGTTCCCTAGGAAGGCAGAGTACGGTAGGCTTGGCAAGCATTAGAAGGGCAGCTAGGGCTAGGTGATGGGAGCTCAGCGCCTCCCACGGCTTCTAGAAGGCCCGCGTGAGCAAGGGGCTCCTTCCTGCCTGCACTGAAGTTGAGTCAAGGGCCAAGGTCAGAGCCAACAGCGACCTTCCTGTGCGCGGGATTCTCAGATGGGGGAACATGCATTTTGTTACAGGCCTCCCTTTAGCTCAGGACTTACTGTAAGCCTTCCCTCTCTAGTCCTAAGAATGGATGCTTGAGGCCCTCTTTACACGTGGAAAAGCCAAGGCCTTGAGAAGAAAAGTGTCTTGCCCACGGTCACGCAGAAAGTTCTGTCAGAACGACTCAGAATGCAGAGCCTAAGCTTTTTACACCTAGATTTTTCTCTAGTACTGGCTCCCTCGATTTGATTTTGGGGGAGGGGAACCCCCCCCCCCCCGAAATGAAGAGACTAGAAGGAGTGCTGTGTCTGTTAGGATCTGATTACCAAAGGAGTAATGGCCTGTCCCCTTAGCCAAGAGAAGCCAGTTCCACTCTCCTGTTTTTCTGTCCCATATTCCACTCTTGCTTTATTTATATGACTGAAAATTCGAAGCTGGGAGAGGATCCTCAAAACACACTTCCCTGAGGTCCCGGGGAACCCAGCCAGGCTCTGTGGAAGGATCCTTGGCCAAGAGGGACCCAACTGCCCCAGGGGTTTCCTGGGAACCTGAAGAGTAAGTAGTCCATAGCTGTGACTCTCATCTGGTGCTTGACCTCCAATGGGATTGGGACCCGTCCTGCCTAAGGTCTGCCCTGAGAGGCTAATGGATACTGGCTGGAGCGTGGAGCCAGCTTCCTGTGCCAGGGAAAATTCTGGGCTTTCTCGCCGAAATTTCTTGATGGGTAGAGAATTCGGAGACCCACTTGGAATTCTTGCACTGGTTCCTCGACAATCTTCCTAGCTCGGATCCCTTCCCAGTTTTCAGGGCGACCGCAGCTGCTTTGCTTTGCGTAAAAAAAAAAAAAAAAAAAGCAGTCACGCCAGGGAGCGCGCAGTGGCGCGGACCCCCAGCCGCGCTAGAGCGACGCCAAAGGTGTTCTTCCGGCGTGGAGGCCAGGCCAGTTGTCCTGGGGTCTCAGAGGTTTAGAGATCCGCTCTCCATCCTCTGTCTCTCAGCCGCAGAGGACACATAGGCACCTCTCCAAAGTTGGTTCCTGAGCTCTGGAGGTGGAGGCGCAGGAGGTGGCTGCGCCTTGCGCTCAGGTAGTTTGTAAAACTGCCCTTCCCCGCCCGGATCAGAGGGTCTTCCTACAGTCTCCGCTCATCCACCGCCTCTAAGGCCTCTGGGACTCCCCCGCAACCCTCAACCTTACAAAACCTAGGCTTGCCAGAAAGTTAAGGGGGGTCCAGGAAAGAGGAGACAGCTAGACGCCTGGAGACCGAGGGCAGATTGCAAAAGAAGGAAGGCAGCGGCTGGCCCTATAGCCTTCCCATCGGCGGGGGGAAATCCTAGCTTTGCCTGGGGGCTTTTTGAGGATCTAGCGAAGAGGGGGGAGCCATGGGATGCTGAATAGCTAATGGCTTGCTAGAGGAGGGGGGTTTCTTTCTCTCGCCTTCGCTTTGGCCCTGAAAGAAGGGAAGACAAAAATCTGGCGAGCGAGCTGCCCGGCCGAGACTGGCCACTTCAAACAGTCCTTCAAACAAAAGGAGACGACGAAAAGAAAGCCCCACCTGTCTCCAGTGTTTGCTAAAATAATAATAAATAGATTTCGTTTAATAAATAATTACAAGAGATTGTAAAGCCAGAGTGCTTTGGAAAATATCTACCCCGGGAGAACAGCCCAGCCAGTCACCTGCTCCTAAGGCCGACAACTTTATTGTTAAGCCACCCCCAACTAGTTCGCCTCTGATAAACTCTCCCTCGTTTTCACAATGACTGTTTACTCATAGTCAGCACAATATTACCTTTGCCGTGATAAACCTCGAGGGGGGGAAGACCTGGCCCCTGGCCCCTGGGCACACCTGTCTCAAAAGCTGACACACGTATTTGGCACCAGCGGAGCAGGCTCTCCCCCCCCGGGGGCCCTGTCCCCGTGTACATTGGCCCAATTGCCACTCATTTATAACAGGTTGGCTGCAAGGCCTATCTCGGTCCTATTTGTCTTCTTTTATTGAAAGCATATGGTCTCCAGGGGCTCTGCAACCCCATATTTCATCTGCCAGGAGCTGAGGCGCTTCCGCTGGCTGCTGCCGCCCAGCGCATGGCGTGCCACCCAACGGCTGCTGCCAACAGATGAGGGGACGGTGGAGGTTGGGGTGGGGAGAGATAAGGCGGGCTGCTCACCGGCTTCAGGAGAGGGGCCATTCCCACAGTGACGCCCCCTCCCGAGGCCGTGGGACCTCGCGCGCTCTTGAATGGGTGCTTGCTCCTTTTCTTGGGTAGGTGAGAGGGCGCCATATGTTACCCCCCAGAGCGCACGAGGGGAGCTTCGGCCCAGGGAGTCTTGGAACAAAGGGAGGAGAGGGCTGGGACACTCAGGAGGGCCCTGGGTCTTTATTTCCAGATCCCCCTCCCTGCCTGGGGCGGGGGGGAGGCGCCTCCTCTGGGCGCCCGCAGCTCGAGAGCGCAGCGCCTGGACACAAAGTGTCCGCTTCCTCGCTGTCGCCGGCGGGGACTGTGAAAGCTTGAAAAGGTGCCTTGCGCACCGAGACACCTGTTGACGGGACGCCTCTTCTCAGCGCCTCTCCGGGCTCTGCGCTGGGTCAGGAGCTGCGCGGGGAGTGTGGGCCCGGAGGGGGTGGGGTGGGGACAGAAACTGTGATTTGTGGCGACATATGTTGAGCAGATCGGTGTGTACTCTTCACAGGCGCACACGCACCCTCGCTCCCACACACACCCCAGGAGGAGCAGCAGCAGATGCTCGCCTCACCTTCTCCCCACATAATACCTGAGCCAGGCGCTTTGGCCTCGCCTTTTGAGACATGAGCGCTCCCCCCACCCTCTGTCTTCCGCCCCCGCCCATCTCCCCAATCTGGGCAGCTTCGTTCTAGGATTTTATTGTCAGATTTAACAGATGCACGTTTGTTCCCAGCGCCTGGCTCCAAGCGCGCGCGCGCGCGCGCGTGTGTGTACACACACACACACACACACACACACACAGCATTCACAGAAAACGCCACTGATGTCCCAGACGCGGAGCGCAAACTGTACGTACGTCCCACTGAGCTCCTGGCAGGGCTGGGGAAACAAACAGGGAGTGTGATTCTCCCTCCCCGGAAAGAAAGAAGCAAGGCAGCTAGGGCAGGCGGTGAGGGCCACCTCCAGCCTTGCCAATTTGGTACTTAGGTTTTGGTGCTGTGACGCACTAACCAAGCCCAGTGGCAACCAATTGAGCCCTTGAAAAGCATTAAAAAACAACAACAATAACAACAAAAAACAAACAAACAACAACAACAAAAAAAACAGACCTTAAGGCGATGGAGAGAGGGACCCGTGGGCAGAGTGGAGAGGGCTGCAATGTCTGAAGGGGCCCATTGGGTGTGCCTTGGGGCATTCCTACATTTACTCTGGGCTCCTAACCTTCAGAGTGATGGACCTCCTGGCATCCACCAATGATGCTCCCAGGGCCTCTAGTACTCTAGTAGCTCCTGGAATTTCTTTGGCACACACTTGGGTGTCTCTGAACATATTGGCTACAAATTTCCAAACGGGCTTCAGTGATAGAATATAATGGGAAGAGTACCAGATTTGATGCTGGAGAGATGGTTTCGCAGTTAAAACACTTGCTCACAAAGCCTATTGGCCCTGGGGTTCTAATCCCCAGTACCCAAATCAGGACAGGTGCAAAAGTAGCACATGTGTCTAGAGTACATTTGCAGTGACAGAAGGCCCTGGCATGCCCATATGAGCACGTGCAAATAAATAATAATAAAAGACCACCAGTGTGTGTGTGTGTGTGTGTGTGTACAGACAGCCTGGCTCTACCACTGTCCCTGTGCCACTATAAGCAAATTGTTTCACCTCTCTGGGATTCCCTTGCTTTCCCATTGGGTCAAGGTAAAAACCTGCAGGGGGGCATGGGCAGGATACTTTCATATTTATTTTTCAGATCTGCAGAAATTAAGACTACATAGTGAATTCCAGGTCAGCCTGGTCTATAGTGAGACCCTACCTCAAAAAAAAAAAAAAATCGAACTCTTAAACATCAGTGGCCATCCATTGTGAGTAAGGGCCCCTCTTCCCCAACACACAGGCTATTTTCTGGCATTGTGTTCTGGTCAATGAGTTTTTTTTTTTTCCTAATCAACAGTTGAAGGGCTAAGGTTATGATGGTTACTGAATAGGTTTGGCACTGAAGTTTGGAAAGCTACCCTGTGCCTCTTCCATCTTCCAGCCCTTGCACCAAACACAACCCTTGGATCACTGTGACACACTCCACAAGAGGTCTGACAAGTCCCCTGATAACAGACTTTTAGACCTCCATATCTCCCAGTGCTAGGATGGGATTGGGAAGCTGCGTGGTGGGTGTGGCTTTTGAGCCCTTTCATTTATAAGGATCCGTTTCTGGAGAAAAGGGTGCCCACCCACCTTCTGTGTGAGCATGGATCAGCTCTTCTGTCTCTGGGGAGTGGTCTTATTTTCTCTGTGCGAATCTATTTCATGGACCATGTACTTTACATTCTGAAGTCTACCGGCCCAGTGCATAAGTCATTGCCCTTTCATGTGGTTCTGTAGATGTCAGAATTGTGGTGACAGAAGAGCTTACTGACTGTCCAGTCCTTAGTTCCCCAGAGTCATTGCCACCAACCCAGGGACCCCTGCTCACCTGTGGATTCTGTTTAGCAGCAGTAACAAAAAGGACAAAAAGGGTCTGGAGAGATGGCTTAGCAGTTAAGGTGCTTGCCCATGAAGCCTAAGGACCCATGTTTGACTCTCCAGATCCCACTTAAAACAGATGCAGAAGATGGCACATGCACACAAGGTGGCACACATGTCTGGAGTTTGACTGCAGTGGCTAGAGGCCCTGGTGTGCCAATTCCCTCCCTCCATCTCTCTCTCTCTCATTAAAAAAAAAAAAAAAATTACAAAGAAAAAGAAAACAAAACAAAAGGAGTTTATTAAAACTTCTTGGATTTCCAGCCACCTGGCTAGAGGTGTCATTGGGCAGATCTTAGGGTCTAGCCCTAAGGTGTGGTGGTGGATTTGAAATTCCACTCTAAATATATGCAAAGTGCTTGAGTTCCTCCTGAAGTTCCTAAGTGTGCTTGTGTGTGGTGTGGCTTTTGGGTTTTTTGGGCTTAGGGCTTCTCTCTCTCCTCTCTCTCTCTCTCTCTCTCTCTCTCTCTCTCTCTGCTTGGACCTATGAAAACAGGCCAGCATCTTCTACCATTAAGGAACTTCCCCTGAATCTGTAAGCTTCAATAAATCCCTTCCTCTGTAACTGTGCCTGGTCTGAAAGTTCATCTCAGCAACCTGAAGCTGTCTGCTACAGAAGTTGGTACCAGGAGTGGGATTAAATAAATCTGGCCATGTGGATTTTGGTTTTTTACAACTTTTATTTTGGAGGAACTGACATAGACGGTACTTGCAACTAAAGATGCCTTATGAAGTGGTAATCCAAGCATTATGGACTATTCTGATGAGAGTTTAAAAATGCTGAGTACAAAGAAAACTGTGTTTAGAGGCTTGGCTTATAAACTTTCTAAGGGGAAGGAAAGACTATGAAGAATTATGTTGGACCTGGGTTATGGGCATAAGGGCTGGGTGTGTTCTGCTGCCCATGCCCAGAGAGTTTGATCAAGGTTAAATTTGTAATGGACTGCCAGGCATGGTGGTGCATGCCTTTAATCCCAGCACTCAGGAGGCAGAGTGCTGAGAGTTCAAGGCCACCCTGAGACTACATAGTGAATTCCAGGTCAGCATGAACTACAGTGAGACTCTACCTCAAAAAAAAAAATTGTAATGGACTGATGTGCTTGGCTAAAGATATTGAACTGAGAGGTTTAAGATTTTAAGTTGAGGGCTGTAGAGATGGCTTAGCGGTTAAGGCATTTACCTGCAAAGCCAAAGGACCTCAGTTTGATTCCCCAGGACCCACTTAAGTCAGATGCACAAGGGGGCGCACGTGTCTGGAGTTCATTTGCAGTAGCTGGAGGCCCTGGCATGCCCATTCTCTCTCTTTGCCTTTCTCTCTCTCTGTCGCAAACAAATAAATAAAATATTTTTTAAAATTTAGAAAAAAGATTTTAAGTTGAAAAAACTCAAGTTAAAATTATAGGCACAGACTGGTTTTAGGTTACCAAAGCTGCTAATGTCAAACACATTAACAATCTTAAGAAAAATGGCCCAACTGTTTTACATTGAAACAATGCAAAACATGCCTGAGGAAAGACTATGGATAAAAATACAAACTCTTTAAAAAAGAGTTGACTAAAACAAACAAACAACAAAAAATCCTCTGCTCTTCAAAGTTACTATTTATTTTGTCCCTGAATTAAAATATGGCTGTGTCCTGCACACCTGATATTGATTTTGGAAACATAAAGAAATGCATAGAGTGGGTCAAAAAGTACAAACATGGTTCCAGGAGCCACTGCTGAGATGTGACATGAGACAGCACATGATGACCCTGATAGGCTGACAAAGCCATTAAAAGATGGACCGTGGTTTACATGGAGACCCAAAGATGTTTTGGATGTACCAGGACTGTACAAGGGCTACCATGGAGGCTGTTGGCTAGAAATAAAAGTTTTCTCTGGCTAGTCAGCACAGCTGGAGGGGCAGAATTTCTGCTGTTGAAATACTGTGCCTTGGGAGTTAAAAAAAAGTTTTTTTGTTTTAAAGAATTTTTAAAAATAGAGTTAGTCATGAGACTTTTAAAATCTTTCCAGGGAACATATTGATTGGTCTTTAGAGACAATATAGTTAAGTAAATGGTGGCTAGAACATCTATTTTTCTACAAAACTGAACCCAGTTCTACATGAATGTACAACAAAATAAAACATATGAAGCAGTGTTAAAAAAAATTTGAAGGCTTTCAGTGACTTAAACTGCAAAAATTTGATGTTTGCTTGATGGTTGTTGTGTTTACATCGTTCTAGTCTCTCCTTGCTATGTCTTATAACAGTTACAAATGTTTACTCTGTTCCATTAGGTGTTAAAAGTATATAACCTGTTTGATTTTACAGGACTCACAATTGAGAGACAATTTTAAATCTCAGATGAGACTGGGGACTTTAGAACTATCTTAAGTTGGTAAAGACTATGGGGGACCTTTAACATGGGGCTGAGTACAACTTACAATGTGAGATGGTTTTAAGTCTACTGGGGGCCAGGGGCAAAATGTGGTAGTTTGAATAGCTGTCCCCAATAGAGTCAGGAGTTTATTAAAACTTCTTGGATTTCTAGCCACCTTGCTGGAGAGGGTGTCACTGGGCAGATCTTAGCTTCTAATCCTAAAGTGTGGTGGTAGATTTGAAATTCCAGTCTAAAGATACACAAAGTGCCTGTTTTCCTTGTGGAGTTTCTAAGTGTGCTTGTGCAGTCAGCACCACATTGCTGAAACAAACATCCAACAAGACACAGCTTCTGGGAGGAAGCGAGTTTATTTCAGGCTTCCAGCTTCCAGGGGAAGTCTCCTCAATGGCAGAAGAAGCTGGCTTCCTTTCATAGATCAAAGCAGAGAGAAATAACCAAACAGCCACCATCACTGGCAAGCACGAACCACCAGAACTCAAACTATTCTCAAGTAGGAAGTTTAAAAATAATAATAAAAAGACTGAGAGCCGGAGAGATGGCTTAGTGGTTAAGGTGCTTGCCAGCAAAGTCAGAGGACCCAGGTTCAATTCTCCGGTACCCACATAAGCTAGATGCAAAAGGTGTCATATGCATCTGGAGTTTGTTTGTTGTGGCTAGAGACCCTGGTGTGCCCATTTTCTCCTATCTGCCTCTCTCTCTTTCATAAATAAATAAATGCATAAATAAATAAATATTTTAAAAAATGACAGAGTCTATGGGGCCATATATTCAAACTACTATAGAGGCCAAGGTTGTAGGGATCAACGATGCCTTTGGCCTTGTACCAGACACGAAATTAGTTCACAAACATCAATGACTATGGGGGCCAGGTTACATAAAACAGCAGTGTAACATGAAAAATACATCATGTGTGGGAATGTGATGTGTGTGGCTTTTGTTCACATTTCATTGTCTAGTACCAGTCACGTGACCAGGCCCAATTCCAAAAGGATAATGGCGTGTAGTCCTATTACATGTCAAAGAGAAAAGAAAAAACATGGGGCTGGAGAGATGGCATAGCAGTTCAGGACCTTGCCTGCGAAGCCTGAGGACCCAGGTTCCATTCCCCAGTATCCATGCAGAGCCAGGTGTAGGTGGTGTCTCACGCATCTGGAATTTGTTTGCAGTGGCTAGAGGCCCTGGCATGCACATTCTCTCTACCTGCCTCTTCCTCTTTCTCTCCCTCCTTCTCTCAAATAAACAAATAAAATATTAAAAATAAAAGCATGGACATGACCATCTGCCCATCCCCCCTCAGTATTTCCCTTGACACACCAGAGGCTAGTAAGATCATCTGCACTTCTCTGCCCGGGAGCTTTCTCTTTGGTCATGGGTTCATACTTCACCCATAGACATGACAGGTTGGAAGCACAGGGGCTAATGCCCTTGCAAGCCTTCTGAACCACTGATGAAAGGGGGTTTGGTGGAGACCCCAACACTTTTCTCAGTGGGGATAACCTTGAGGCACAGTCCTCATTGTCTCTCACAGTTCCCGGGAGGCCTGAGCACTACTGCCCACAGTGGAAACTTCCTTTCCTTCCCCACTCCTCCACCTGTTTCCTGGGATTGCTTTTCAAGCGGGCTACTTGCACCAGAGCCCTCCTTGTCTCAGGACCTGCTTCTGGGTTTACTCACACCAAGTCATGGGTGAAAACTGGAGCCTTTGTGACCATGGTCACAGTTGTAGTTACCTTCTCATTGCTGGGACAAAGCACATGACCAAGAGCAGCCTACGGGAGGAAAGGTTTTGTTGTGGCTTCGTTTCAAGCGGAAGCTTCATGATGGCAGGGTTAAGCATGGCATGAGCAGACATCACCTCTGCCTACAGCAGGTGGGAAACAACAGCAATAGTAGAGAGAGCAAGAGGGAGCTGGCCATAACACCCCTAAACCCACCCCCAATAACACACCTCCTCCAGCAAGGCGCCTCCTCCCAAATTGCCACCAGCTGGGGACTAGACATTCAAAACACATGAGTCTATGGGGGCGGCATCTAACTTAAACTATCATAGCAATGAATGCTGCATGTTTTCTTTTTTATGAGAGAGAATGAGAGTTGACACCCCAGGGCCTCCAGCCACTGCAGTCAAACTCCAGACATGGGCTCCACTTTGTGTCCATGCACTTCTGTCACCTTGTGCGTCTGTTTTACGTGGGACCTGAACAGTCAGACAAGGGTCCTTAGGCTGCACAGGCAAGTGCCACATATATATTCTGCCACCGTTGTGTTTCACTAAAACCTCAGACCCACAACTCTAACTCTGACCACTGTTCTAATTTGAATGAATGTATCAGTCAAGAACTAGGAAACATTGTAAGTACTCCAGCGGAGACAATTTAATACAAAGCATTGATCAAGCAGGTGCTGGAAATCTGAAAATGAAAAACGTAACACCGGGGCTGGAGAGATGGCTTAGCAGCTTGCCTGCAAAGCCAAAGGACCCATGTTCGATTCCCCAGGATCCATGTAAGCCAGATGCATCAGGGGATGCATGCATCTGGAGTTCGTTTGCAGTGGCTGGAGGCCCTGGCATGCCCATTCTCTCTCTCTCCCCCTGCCTATTTCTCTCCCTCTCTCAAATAAATAAAATTAAAAAGAAAGAAAGAAAGAAAAAGGCAACACCAAGGAAACCCAGAATAATAATGATGAGAAGCAAGGGAGACCTCTAAGACCAGGAGACCAGAGGGAAGGTTTTGGGTATTAGAACCTAGGAGGCCCATGTAGGAGTTCAAGATGCCAGAGTTCAGCTCTTTACAACGAGCTCCTCTTCTATTTTTATAATTTATTTATTTGCAAGTAGAGAGAGAGATAGAAGAGGGACAGAGAGAATGGCAACACCAGGGTCTCCAGCCACTGCCACGAACTCCAGACGCTTGTGCCACTTTATGCATCTGAGCTCTACGTGGGAACTGGGGAATCAAATTCAGGTTGTTAGGCTTTGCAGGCAAGGGCCATAACTACTGAGCAATCTCTCCAGCGCCCCTTCTTCTATTTTGATACCATAAACTTTATTTTCTTTCTTCTATCACCCATCACATGTTGATGGGCCCAATATTCTGCAGGTCTCATGCAGGTAGTGACAGCTGCTGTGAGGTCATGCATGCACTGGACTTCTTGTGTCTGGAAGAGAGTATTTCAAAGCACTCCTTCCCTTCCTGTGACTCCTTCATTTTTTTCTGCCACCTCTCCTGCAACGGTCCCTGGGGCTTGGAGAGTATGATAGAGATGTCCCAATTAGTGCTGAGCCCTCGACAGTCACTTTTCCTCAACACTTTGACAAGTTTTGAGTGTCCCCATCTGCCATCTGAAAAGAGAAGTTTCTGTAATAAAAAATGAGGGCTGGAGAGATGGCTTAGCAGTGAAGGCATTTGCCTGCAAAGCCAAAGGACCCAGACTGAGTTCCCCGGGACCCACGTAAGTCAGATGCACAAGGTGGTGCATGCATTTGGAGTTTGTTTGCAGTGGCTGAAAGCCCAGGCACACCCGTTTTTTCTGTCTGTCTCTCTTTCTCTCTCTTTGCCTGCAAATAAATAAATTAAATTTAAAAAAAAAGGAAAAATGAAAGCAAGCCGGGTATGGTGGCACATGTCTTTAATCCCAGCACTCGGGAGGCAGAGGTAGGAGAATCGCCATGACTTGGAGGCCACCCTGAGGCTACAGAGTGAATTCCAGGTCAGCCTGAGCTAGAGTGAGACCCTACCTTGAAACTCATCCCCCCCAAAAAAAAAGAAAAGAAAAGAAAGAAAGAAGTACTAATATATGAACATGAAAATAAATATCTAGGGCTGGAGGGATGGCTTAGCAGTCAAGGCATTTGCCTGCAAAGCCAAAGGACCCAGGTTCTATTCCTCAGGACCCATGTTAGTCAGATGCACAAGGGGGCGCACACATCTGGAGTTCATTTGCAGTGGCTGGAGGGCGGGCCCATTCTCTCTCTCTCTCTCTCTCTCTCTCTCTGTCAAATAAATAAAAATAAAATATATAAAAAAAGATTTGCCTGAAAAAAAAGAACTTGTACTCAAGTTGTGCTGTTTCCTTAAAAAAAAAAATATCCAGAGCCGGGTGTGGTGGTGCACACCTTGAATCCCAGCACTCGAGAGGCAAAGGTAGGTGGATTGCATGAGTTTGAGACCACCCTGAGACTACATAGTTAATTACAGGTCAGCCTGGACTAGAGTGAGACCCCACCTCAAAAAAGAACTCCCCCCAAATATATTCAATTGTGTGTTGTAAGTGTCTCTTATTTCTGATTTGTCTGATTGGGGTACTGTGTCCATCTCTGAACCCCCCAGTAGAAAAAAGAATGAGATGCTCAGAGTGACTTGGTCTGGGTCTCATGTTCCCTCCCTGGAATACTGTGTGTGAGGCACCTGGTTTGTAGGACTCAGAATATAGAAGAAAGAGTTCCCCTAAAGTCAAATCACAGAAGTCCACCACCACAGGGAGATATTGGGGTCCTAATAACAGTGTGGACAGCATGTGGTGGGAACACAGAGGGGACCAGGCTGGGAAGACACAGGCCATCACACACTCTCCTGGCAAGCACGTGGATTAGAGCATGATTTTGTCAGAAAGTCCAGATGGGCCTGGCTGAGGCCCAAAGTTCAAACAGATTCATAATGGTAAAGTGGTCAGGTGAGAGGGTGGGGGGTGTGGAATAAGCTGCTAAGTATGTGTGCAGGGGAAAGAGAGAGAGAGAGAGGTGTCTAGAGCTGGGAATGGATGGAGTCTGGGGTAGAGGACTGGGCAGATAGGGTCCTAATTTGGGGGATGACTTTGTGGAAGGATAAAAGTCCTGCCTGGTTTAAGGATACAAGGAAGGGACACAAACCTGAGAGAGCAGATGTCAGACTTGGGAACACTGGTGACTCACATGATAACCACTGAAGGGGGATTATAGAGAAGAACGAGGAGCCAAGCCTCAGGGGGAGGTGCTTCAGATGCCTAGGAAGAGGAAACATGGCAGACCCACCTGAGCTGCCCTGTTGGTGCTGAGACAAGGTGCCTCTCCTGCCAGGAAGTATGGTGATGTCACAGTAGCTGAGAAGTCTTGGAACAATCTGGGCCTATTGTCTCTCTGTCCAGTCCTTTCCTTTCTCTGGCTCTGCTGTGAGTCGTAGGGGACTGATCCCACAGCTGTCTCCCAGCTTCTGGGAGGAATAGATCCTACCTGGAGTCAGCCAATGGGAGAAACTAGTGGGAGATTAAAGGATGGAAGGAGGGCCAGAGAGATGGCTAAGCAGTTAAAGGCACTTGCTTGCAAAGCCTGATGGCCCGGGGTTCAATTCTCCAATACCCAAGTGGAGCCAGGGGCACAAAGTGGCTCATGTATCTGGAGTTCCTTTGCAGTGTCAGGAGGCCCTGGCATACCCATATTCACACACACACGCACACACACACACACACACACACACACTCTCTCTCTCTCTGTTTGTCTCTCTCTCCTCAAATAAATTTAAAAAAAAAATTTAATTTTTTTTAAAAAAAAGGAGGCCTGAAGAGATGGCTTAATGGTTAAGGCTCTTGCCTGCAAAGCCAAAGGACCTTGGTTTGATGCCCCAGGACCCATGTAAGCCAGATGCACAAGGTGGCACATGCATCTGGAGTTTTCTTTTTGCAGTGGCTGGAGGCCCTGGTGTGCCTGTTCTCTCCCTCTCTCTCTCCCTCTCTCTCTCTCTCTCTCTCTCTCTCAAATAAATACATAAATAAATACATGAAAGGATGGAGGGAGAGTGCTCAGGTGATTTCCACCCCTCTTGTCTCCACATTGGTCTTCTCATTGCTGGGACAAAAAGACCTGACCTGAAGAAGGTAAGTGAAGGAAAGGGTTTACTTAGGGTTCTAGTTTCAAGGCAAAGTCCAGCATGGCAGAGAAAGTGTGGCAGGAGCAGGGAACCAAGGCTATATGTTCACAGCACCAGGGAGGGAGCAGAGCAGAGTTTTGAACGCTCAGCTAGCTTTCTCCTTTGTATACAGTCGGGGAACTCAGCCCATGAGGTGATGCCACCTGCAGCTAGGGGGGCTCCTTCCACTGAATCTAAAAATCCCTCACAGACATGACCAGAGGTTTGTTTCCATGGTGATTCTAAATCCATTCCAGTTGGTAACCAGAGATTAACCATCATACTATCTATCTAACATAGAATCACTTGCAGCAAATTTACCAACCAATTATTTTTTTGTTTCTTTTCTAACTGTTTTCTTAGATGGTTTTTGTCAGATCAGGAAGGTCTCTTCAAAATGTTTAAAAAATATTCATTTATGTGCAAGGAATGAGATGGGAGGGAAAGAGAGAGAGAGAGAGAGAATACCAGGGCCTCTTGCCACTGCAAATGAACTCTGAAAGTCAACACCTTTAACTCAATGGTGAAAGACTAAATTCTTTCCATTTAAGATTAGAAACTAGCCAATGTGTTGTTCTCACTCATGATTTTGTAATTTATTTGTTCTGCCTTCTTTTTTTAAAATGTTATTTTTATTTATTTATTAGAGATGGGGGGTGGAGAGAATGGGCACAATGTCAGGGACTCTAGCCACTGCAAACAAATTCCAGACTCATGTGCCACCTTCTGCATCTGACTTGTGTGGGACCTAGAAAATCGAACCTGGGTCCTTAGGCTTCATAGGCAAGTGCCTTAACTGCTAAGCCATCTCTCCAGCCCTGCACTGTCTTCTTTTGTTGAACATAGCCTTGGAAGTGTTAGCCACTGCAGTGTGGCAAGGAGAAAAACAGAACACAGATTGCAAAGGAAGAAATAAAACTGTCCAAATTTGCAGTGATGCACACCTGTGGTCTCAGCATGCCAGAGACTGAGGTAGGATAATCAGGAGTTTCAGGTTCAGTGCTGACTACATGAGATCTTTAAAAAATACACAAAAATAAAAAAAAACAAAAACAACCACTATCTTGAAAATTTACAGATGATATTGTCTATGTAGAAAAATCTACAAAACTCTATAGAAGCACATACACACAAAAAAAACAAAACAAAACAACCTAGAACCAATTAGGGGTGAGTAAAGTTGTAGGATGCAAGACAAATATACAAAAGTAATTTTATTTCTGTGCAAAATCAATGAGCATGTGCAGATTAAAATTAACAATGCAATACTGCTCACAGTTACTTCTAAAAAACCCCAATTAGCTATAAAACTAGTAGAACATACATAGGACCTGTGCATTAAAAGCTACACAATGCCTATAAACAGAACAAAAGAAGGGCCAGAGAGATGGCTTAGTGGTTAAGGCATTTGCTTACGAAGCCAAAGGACCCATGTTCAACTCTCCAGATCCCACGTAAGCCAGAAGCATAAGGTGACACATGTGTAAGGTTGCACATGTGCACAAGCTAGCACACACATCCGGAGTTTGATTACAGTGGCTGGAAGCCCTAGCATGCCAACTCTCTCTCTCTCTCTTGCTCTTATTAAAAAAAAAAAAAAAAAAAAAAAAAAAAAAAAAAAAAAAAAAAACTCAGTCTGTTGGGCTTGCCTCAAAGAAAAGGAGCAAAAGATCTAAATAAATGGAGAAGTATACTATGTTCATGGATTGGGAGAACCAACATAATAACAATATGATTTCTCTCCAAACTGATAAGAAGTTTAACACAACTTCTGTTAAAATCCAGCCGGGCATGATGGCACACACCTTTAATCCCAACACTTGGGAGGAAGAGGTAGGGGGATTGCCATGAGTTTAAGGCCACTTTGAGACTACATAGTGAATACCAGGTCAGCCTGGGCTACAGTGAGACCCTACCTCAAAACAACAACAACAACAACAAAATCAAATCTAGGGGCTGGAGAGACAGGTTGGCAGTGAAGGTGCCTACCTGCAAAGCCTAAGGACTGAGGCTCGATTCCCCAGTACCCACATAAAACCAGATGTACAAGATGGCACATGCATCTAGAGTTCATTCGCAGGGCCTAGAGACTCTGCTGTGCCCATTCCCTATCTGCCTCTCTCTTTCTCTTAAATCAATCAATCAATAAAATGTTTTTTTTTTTTTTTTAAGGAAAGAAACTCAGTCTAAGCTTCATGTGTCCTATAGAAATACATTCAATTAATTAATTCCAGACTTAAATGTATGCCTAGCATTACAAAACTTACACAGCACCCTAATAGTTTTCAGGGTCTAGGGGGAAAGAGCTTATAGAGGCAATTGTAAAAGCAAAACCCATAAGGGAAAAAAAATAGATGAATTGAATTTTATTAAGTTTAAAACAGTCTTTTGACTCTGTGAACTCCTGCTAAGAGCAAAGACAAGATATAAATGACGGAAAACATTTGTAACACATGGCTTCAACAAAATAGATATTCACAACTCTCAAAACTGTACAGTTGGGCTGGAGAGATAGCTTATTAGCTAAGGTGCTTCCTTGCAAAGCCGAAGGACCAGATTCTGTTCCCTAGTACCCACATAAGTCAGATGTTCAAGGTGGTGCATGTGTCTGAAGTTCTTTTGCAGTGGCTGGAGGCTCTGGTGTACCCATTCTCTCTCTCTATTTGCCCCTCTCTCACACATAAATAACCTCAATGAATTAAAAAAACAAAAAACCAAAACAACCTGAACAGTCAAAAGCTAAACGATCCAATTAGAAAACCAAGACTAGTGTTCACACAAAAACCTGTCTGTATCTTGTTCTTTTTTCCTGCAGACTATCGAGTAAACCTTGATTCAAATAGAAGCACAAATGTGTGTTCCTAAATCAAACGCGGAAATGTGATAGCAGTCAGCCTCTTTTCCCAGCCATTGCGGTCATTGCCCAACGGACCTATCAACAAAGTGGCCATTGTGGTCAGAATGGAGGTTATGCGTGGACTCAACAACATGAGCGTCCACTCACCAAGGCTGACCTGGCTACTACTGCTGCTGAGTGCCAAATCTGTCAGCAATAGAGACTAACACTGAGCCCCATTCCCAGCGGCAGCTTGACTGCGTTGGATCACGTCCATCCTGGCTGAGGCAGCGTTTTGTTCTTCCTGGAATGGATACTTATCCTGCGTGTGTATTTGCCGTTCTTGCATGTGGTGCCTCTGCCAAAGCCATCCTTTATGGTGGTCTCACAGAATGCCTCAGCCCCAGTCATGGAGACCAAGGATCTCGCTTCGCAGCACTGTGTTCAGACTTAACGAAATTCACCTGTCTCTCCATGTTCCCACCATCCCGAGGCAGCGGGCTTGACAGGACGGTGTGACGGACTTTTAAAGACACAGTTACAGTACCAACGAGGTGGCAATAGCCTGGGACAGGGTTCTCCAGAAGGCTGTATGTGTTCTGTGTTCGATACATAGGACTGTTTCTCCTATAGCCGGGATTCACCACCAGTCCAGGCCCCCAGGGGTGGAATTGGCATTGGTGGCCAGTCTCTATCACCCTGGGACCCACTCATGAAATTTTTGCTCCCTGTTCCCTCAACCTTATGATCTGCTGGCCTAGAGGTCTCCGTTCCAAAGGGAGGCAGAGTGCTTCTGACAAGAGACACAAAAACCGTTTCATTGAACTGGAAGCTGAGACTCTGAGTCAACAGGCTAAGAAAGGAGTTACAGTGTTAGCACGGGTGACTGATCCAGGCTACCAGGGTGGAATTGGATTGCTCCTCCACTAAGGACGTAAGGAAGAGCATGTCGTCAGCGCAGGAGATTCCTTGGGCTCTTAGTGTTACCATTTCCCGTGGTCAAGGTCAAATGGCCCAGACCCTTCAGGAATGAAGGTGTGGGTCACCCTCCGAGGTAAAGAACCAAGGTCTGCTGAGGTACTTGCTAAGGACAGAGGGGCACAGAGAAGTTGTTATGCTTTCTAGCTACAGCTGTGTGGTCAGTTGTAGAAACAAGTATGGTTGTCACGAGCTTTTGTTTCCTACTTTGTTAAACAGATGGTTATGGTGCTGGGGAGATGGCCTGCAGGCCTGGCGTTCGACCAACTCATCAGCGAAGTGGTGCAAGTGTCTGGCACTTGTTTTCAGTGGCATGCCCATACACACACACACACACACACACACACACTCTTGTGTGTGCAAATAAGTAAATTAATTAAAAATTTAAAAAGAATATTTTTATGCATACGTACAAGTGTATTAACCAAATATTCTTATTTTCTTCCCTTTTATTATTCCTTTATATGTTGTGTAACATTGGCTGAGTTAATATAACTACTTGAGTGTTGTTAAATCTACATTATTGCTTTTCCTGGTGGTGCACATTTTTATCCCAGCACTCAGGAGGCAGAGGTAGGAGGATCGCTGTGAGTTTGAGGCCAATCTGAGACTACATAGTGAATTTCAGGTCATCCTGGGCTAGAGTGAGACCTTATCTAAAAATACCAACACCTACAGAGGGACCTGACCTTAAAAAAACAAACAAGGGCTGGAGAGATGGCTTAGTGGTAAAAGTATTTGCCTGCAAAACCAAAGTACCCAGGTTCGATTCCCCAGGACCCACGTAAGCCAGATGCACAAGGTGGCGCATGCCTCTGGAGTTCTTTGCAGTGGCTGGAGGCCCTGGCATGCCCATTCTCTCCCTGCCCCCCTCTGCTTCTTTCTCTCAAATAAATAAATAAAAATAAAATATTAAAACAGACAAACAAGATATAAAAAATGTTTTACAAATAACTGCATTATTATACTTAAGTCATGGGGGCAGGAGAAGAATAAGAATCCCCCCAAAATACTCTTCCAGCTATTCTCAGGGAAGAAATCAGTAGCAGGATGGTCATACAGGTTGGGTAGAATTATGACCTCACTGTGTTGTCTTCCCTTGAAGAGTTGAGTGTGGGGAAATGGATGTATTGGGGTGTGAAACTGGCAAGGGATGAGCTCATAGCGATTAATCAGTTTGCCCTGTCAGCTTGGCTGGATTGAAAGACACCTCCGACATTAGTCAAGTCCTCTCCGGCGAGTGTCTGTGATGGGGTGATTGGCATGTGGGACAGACCTGCCCTGAATACGGTGGTGCTGTCCAGTAGGCTGGGGGCCTGGTTGGAATAAAAGTGGACGGAGAGCCAGGCACGGTGGCGCGTGCCTTTAATCCCAGCGCTCGGGAGGCAGAGGTAGGAGGATCGCCATGAGTCTGAGGCCACCCTGAGACTCCATGGTGAATTCCAGGTCAGCCTGGGCTAGAGTGAGACCCTACCTCAAAAAACAAAACAAAACAAAACAAAACAAACAAACAAAAAAAGTGGAAGGAGGAGGAAGCAGCGAGTGTGCAAGCTCTACTCTTCTTGAGTGAGTGTGTCAGTGGCTACTGCCACCGCCCGTGGACATGATTCCAACTTCTTCTTCTTCTTTTTTGAGGCACGCTCAACAGACTGGACTTTTTTTTTTTTTTTTTTCCCCCGAGGTAGGGTTTTGCTCTAACCCAGGCTGACCCAGAATTCACTATGTAGTCTCAGAGTAGCCTCAAACTCACAGTGATCCTCTTACCTTTCTTTGTCTCCCAAGTGCTGGGATTAAAGGCGTGCACCACCACACCCGGACCCTGTTTTTTTTTTTTTTTTTTTTTTTAATGCAAGAGAGTGTGTGAGAGAGAACTGGCACGCCAGGGCCTTAGCCACTGCAATCGAACTCCAGACGTGTGCGCCCCCTTGTACGCATGTGCAACCTTGTGTGCTAGCATCACTGTGCGTCTGGCTTGCGTGGGACCCGGAGAGTTGAACATGAGTCCTTGGGCTTCACAGACAAGCGTCTTAACTGCTCAGCCATCTCTCCAGCCTGACTCCAACTTCTTTAGCCTTTTAAAGGGCACTTGTGCCAGCCGCTCCCCGGGGAGCTTCCAGGCCTTCAGCCTTGGTCTGGGGCTGCGTCCTTGGTCCCTCTTGCTCTGAGGCTTCCTGTTTCTAGGACTGAGCAGCTCTTGTGTCCTATGGCTGTGCCGTGCTGGGTGGGCCTCTGCAGCCTCCAGTCACGGAAGCCAATCCAGTCAACCCGTTTACAACTGGTTCTGCTCCTCAGGAGAACCTACCGTTCATACATTTTGCTCTGTTTTTAGATAGCTCTCAATGTAGCTCAGTTAGTGGTACTCTGCCTAGCATTCCCCAGGACCCACGTGAGCCAGATGTACAAGGGGGTGCATGCGTCTGGAGTTCTTTGCAGTGGCTAGAGGCCCTGGTGTGCCCATTCTCTCCCTCTCTCTCTCCCTCTCTCTCTGCTTCTTTCTCTCAAATAAATAAATAAATAATAAAATATTAAAACAGACAAACAAGATTTAAAAAAATGTTTTACAAATAACTGCATTATTATACTTAACCAATGCCTACGAAGCATTGGGTTTGATCCCATAGGTGTCTCTTAGTAGGCTGTCATCAAGGCCAGTGGTAAACTACAACCACCCAATCCTGGGGGTAGGAAGACAAGTGTCACAGACTCAAGGGGCACCTGCCTGGCTCTCCTCTTCAGGCTCCCCCATCTGACCCCGTGGCCCCTATGTTCTGGACGGGCCAACTGTGTTCAGGGCACCTGCATCTCAAGTTCTTTCCTTGAGATCTCTCAGATGAGATTCACATTTCAGGAACTAAACTAGGCGTGGTGCAGCACACACTTTGAATCCCAGCACTTTGGGAGGCAGACGTAGGAGGATCGTTGTGAGTTCGAGTTCAGCCTGGGCTAGAGTGAGATCGTACCTCAAAACAAACAAACAACAACAACAATAACAAATTCAAGGAACATGTGTCATACCCTCTACATGGTCTCCCCCAAACCCCTAACCATGGCCATCTGACCATTTAGATGGTTTCTGCTCATGACGGCCCTGGAGACTATTTTCTTAGTCTCATCAGAGGCCCACTGAAGGCCACACTGCCTGCTAAGTGCAGACAGGGAGGTTATGGTGGCTCTGACCCACCTCATAGGTATACCCCACATTGGAGCGGGGACTCTGGCTGTTTATTACCTGCTCCAGTGGGAAACGACTCTGGCAAAGGCTGGTCTAAAGATGTCTGTCCTTCTGTGGCTTAGGGACAGTCTATTCTTACCCACCCACCCCTCCCCTACTAGGCCATAGGGCTAAACGCTATTGAAATTCCAGACCCAAACCTCAGCCAGGACCTGAACATATGTTTCACCCTGAAAGGAACAATGGAGCCTCTGAGCTTAATTAAGACCCCACAAAAAGCCCTTGGCTGGGCAGCCTCATTCTCTGCCGTTGGTTCCTTTCGCACTCACCCCATCCCCCCACTTCTGTTCGGGCTTCTTCCTCTGAGGGTGCGTGAAAGGCGTCCAGGGCTCACTGGAATCTCTACGCCCCCTGCTCCTCTCTTCTCACAATCTGATTTCTGTTGATGCGAACCAGAGCTCTTAACTCCAAGGGGGTTAGCTCAATGCGGTGACCATGGCTTGGGAACATGGGTCCAGGTTGCCCCAAGTTAGAGTTATAGGACAAAACAAGGTCACAGAGGGAACACATTCAAGTACACGGGGATGCCAAGTGGACGGGTTGGTTACACAGCACAGTGAGGACACCTCTGCTCCATGGGTCTCAGATGCGTTTTGGCTTTGGGGCTGGTGTAAGCTAATGGTGTGTGAGGTGCATGCATTCCAAAAGGACTTATCTGAGAGCCACAAGGATGGTAGATTGGACGCAGAGGTGGGTCAGGAATGGTAGGAGACTGAAAGATAGCCCAGTGGAGACCTCTTGCTGTGACGGTGTGTCTGACTCCAACATAGTCCAGGGTAATCTTGGAGCTGCAACGTTCTAACGCCACAGTCTTGGGGCTCCAATCAGTCAATCAGTTCTCCCAGGCTTCTTTTTTAAATAAAAATTTATTTTTTAAAAAAATTTTTTAAAATTTATTTGACAGAGAGAAAGAGGGAGGGAGAGAGAGAGAGACAGAGAGAGGGAGGGAGAGAGAGAGAGATTGAATGGGAGCACAGGGCCACCAGCTGCTGCAAATGAACTCCAGACACATGTGCCACCTTGTGCATCTGCCTAACATGGGTCCTGGGGAATCGAGTCTGGGTACTTTGGCTTTGCAGGCAAATGACTTAACCACCAAGCCAGCCCTCCAACCCCAAAATTATTTATCTATTTTATTTGAGAGAGATAAAAAGGCAGAGAGAGAGAGAGAGAGAAAGAGAGAGAGAGAGAGAGAATGGGTGCCTCAGGGCTTCTAGCTACTGCAGACTCCAGATGCGTGCACCACCCTGTGCATCTGGCTTATGTGGGTAGTGGGGAATCGAATCTAGGTCCTTAGGCTTCACAGGCACCTTAACTGCTAAACCATCTCTCCAGCTGTCTCCTAGTCTTTGACGAGCTTTTCTCTCTCTTCTGGGACCTTCAGTTCGCACCTTCCACTTTTCTTTGTGCTCCGGAGCAGAAGTGGTCGCCCTTTCTGGAACACAGGATCCCTGCTATCACATTTCAGCCATGCAGACCCAGGAATCTCCAAAAGGCCAGTTAAGCCTCGACTGTCCACAGTCACCACCCGGCTAGCCGTTTCCAGGCCTCATGGCCACCTGAGATTTAGCCAGTGATATCTGTCTCCTCATTTCCCTCTGTCTGTCCCCTTATCTCCTCTGAAGAGGCAGCAGAGCCCTGTCCATCGTGGGCACAGGAGACAAGGGCCATCGACGAGCCCCGTGGTCAGCTCTGCTCTGCTCATGCTGGCTTGAGGGGTGAGTGTGGGGCGGCAAAGAGAGAGGAACCCGCACTGGAAGAAAGAGGGGTTTTCAGATTTAAAAAATCTCATTGGTTTGGGCTGGAGAAATGGCTTAGTGGGTAAGGCATTTGCCTGCAAAGCCAAAGGACTCAGGTTCAATTCCCCAGGACCCACGTTAGCCAGATGCACAAGTGGGCACACGCGTCGAGTTCATTTGAAGTGGCTGGAGGTCCTAGTGTGCCCACTCTCTCTCTCTCTTTCCCTCTTTCTCTGTCAAATAAATAAATTAATTAAATTGAATATTTAAAAAATTTTAATTAGTTTATTTATTTATTACACAGAGAGAGAGAGAGAGAGAAAGAGAGAGAGAATGGGCATGCCAGGGCCTCCAACCACCACAGATAAACTCCAAACCCTTGCACCACCTTGTGCATCTGGCCTATGTGGGTACTGGGGAATCGAACCTAGGTTCTTAGGCTTTGCAGGCAAGTGCCTTAATTGCTAAGCCATCTCTCCAGTACCAGGTTTGCAGATTTTAAAAAATGTATTTATTTGACCGACAGAGAGAGAGAAAGGTATGAGTGGGCCAAAGCCTCTAGCCACCACTGCAACTAAACTCCAGATGCTCTTTGTAAAACTATTTATTAGAGAGACAGAGAGAAAGGTATGAGTGGAGCAGGGCCTCCAGCCACCACTGCAAATAAACTCCAGGTGCATGTGCCACTCTGCATCTGGTTTTACATGGGCTCTGGGGAATCGAACCATGGTGGTTAGGTTTTGCAGGCAAGTGCCTTAACTGCAGAGCCATCTCTTCAGCCTGGATTTTCAGATTGAAGTGATATTGCTGTGACCCTTGTCCTATCATTTTTACCTTAGCCGGCCCAGCACGGCCAGGATCTCTCGGTCACGCACTGATCAAGACATATGACTTCTGGTTGCTGGGGAACGGCTCCGCGGAGACAGCGCTTGCTATTACCAGTGTGAGGACCTGAGTTCAGATCCCACGGCCACGTGAAATGCCAGCTGTGGTGGCATATTTCAGTAACCCTACTGCTGGGGAGGCAGAAACAGGCTTGCTGACCAGCTTGTTTAGCCAAATCTGAATTCTAGGTTCAGCAAGAGACTATCTGAAAGAACAAGAGTGACTAAGGAAGACACTTGACATTGACATTGACCTCTGGCTTCCACATTCACACACACACACACACACACACACGTGCGCCACATACATATACCCATGCAAAACAAATAAAAGAAGTATGAACTCTGCAAAGAACAGAAAATGAAAAACATCTCTTTATAGAGCACCTTATGGGGTGAAGCCAAGACCCAGATCTGTACTGACAGTGTCAGAAAAGTGGGGGGCACTCAAAGTAAAGGGAACAATGGCACCCCTTTCTATTGTGGAATGCAAAAAGAATGAGGTGGTGTTTGAGGAGACACTGCGCTTTGTATTTATGGTGCTGGGAATTAAACCCAATGCCCCAGCAGTTGTACGGAAGCACTCTGCTATTGACCCATACCTCAAGTCCTGGGGACGCTTTAACAGTGGTAAGGAGTCTGCACACAGGGGTGATGGTTTTCATTCCATGGATTGGTGAAGTTTGGGAGTGAGGTCTCTGCCTGGGGAGGGGCCTCCCAGCAAGTAAAATAGAAAGAAGGTGTTTGGTGATTAACTTGAGTGGAGAAAGAGACTGGGTGATGCGAACATGCTGGGGCTAGATTTGGAGGGCGGTCAAAGCCCTGCCAGTAAGCTAGGTCTTGTAGCTGGACCCGACAGAGGAAACCATGCCTGCCTCTTGAGTAGGCGTGTGTGACGGCGAATCTCTGTCAACTTGACAGGATTTAGAATCACCATGGAAGCAAATGTCTGGTCATGTCTGGGAGGGACTTTTCTAGATCAAATTAGTTGAGATGGGAGGATCCACTTAACTGGTCAGCACCATCCCATGAACTGGAGTTATGGATTGAATAAATAGGGAGAGACTGGGCGTGGTGGCGCACACCTTTAATCCCAGCACTTGGGAGACAGAGGGAGGAGGATCACCGTGAGTTCAAGGCCAGCCTGGGACTACAGAGTGAGTTCCAGGTCAGCCTGGGCTAGAGTGAGACCCTGATTCAAAAATACTAAAAAAAAAAAAAAACGAGGGGGGGGGGGAGAGGGAGAGGGAGAGACTAGCTGAGCATTCAATATTCCTTGCTGATGTGCCACACGTCCTCTGCCATGAGAGGCCCTGTCCTCTGACACCGTAAGTCTTCCCCAAGCTACGTCTGGTAGGGTATTTTGTCTTATTAGCGAGGAGAAAGTAACTGATATGGGGGGGTGGTACTGAAGGAGGTGGAGAAGGTGACATAGGGATTCACAGCCCCCCCCCACCATGGCTGTTTTGCAGCTTTCCTAAATCCAACCAAACACCACCCCTCCCACCCTCATCCAGGCCACTCAGCCTCTCTGGAAGGCCTTGCTTCCTCCTCAGACTGTTTCTCTTTGGCACCAGTTGCATCAGCTCAGACCGTATTGGAAACATCTTTGGTTTTCAACTCGTATCTTCTGCTTCCCCAGACCACAGAGCTCGCTCCCCCCACCCTCTCTCTCTCTCTCTCTGCTTGAGGTTCCTAGTTTCTGTGTCCCATGGGACTTTGTTCATAGAAACAGTGGTTCTCAGTGATACCTGCTTGTTACATTGACCTAAAGAGGTGTGTGTGTGTGTGTGTGTGTGTGCATGTGTGTGTGTGTGTATGTGCACGTGCACACACATGCATATGCACACATGTGCCATGAAGCATGTGTGAAGGTCAGGGGACCCCCTCTGCACAGTTTATCAGTCTTCACCTTTCACTGTGTCTGAGACAAGATTTCTCTTGCTTTGCTGCTGCAGACGCTGAGCTAGCTGGCCCATAAGCACACTGCAAACATCACAAACCCTCGCTCTACCACACCAGGCTCTCTTGTGGGCTCTAGGGATCTAAACTGACCATTGGGCTTTGTGTGGCAAGTGCTTCTAACCAACAGCCTCGTGAGATTGGTTTTTAAAATCTCTCTTGGGCTGGAGAGATGGCTTAGCATTTAAGGTGCATGCCAGCGAAGCCTAAGGACCCAGGTTCGATTCTCCAGGTCCCATGTAAGCCAGATGCACATGGTGGCGCATGCATCTGGAGTTCATTTGCAATGGCTGGAGGCCCTGGCGTGCCCATTCTCTCTCTCACTCTCTCTCTTTTTCTCTCTCTGACTGTAATAAATAACTAAAAGTAAAATCTTAAAAAAAAATTAAAATGTCTCCATGCCCCTGTTGTGTTTCAGATCACTATCATTGTCACTGCTGGGGATGACTCAGGCATTTGGACGGCTTCTAGACAGAGCAGGTAGCCCTGGGGGGATGGCACAGTGGCTAAAGGCTCACAAAGTCTTCTGACTCAGGTTCGATTCCCCAGTATTAATGTAAAGCCAGATGCACAAAGTGACACATGGATCTGAAGTTCATCTACAGCAGCAAGAGGCCATGGTTGTGCCCAAATTCTCCCTTCCTCCCCCTTTCTCTCTCTGCCCACAAATAAATAAACAAATATATATATATTTTAGTTTGTGCTTTTTAAAAAAGTTTTTTTTTGTTCATTTTTATTTATTTATTTGAGAGCAACAGACAGAGAGAGGGAAAAAGGCAGAAAGAAATAGAGAGAGGATGCGGCGCGCCAGGGCTTCCAGCCACTGCAAAGGAACTCCAGATGCGTGCGCCCCCTTGTGCATCTGGCTAATGTGGGTCCTGGGGAATCAAGCGTCAAACCCGGGTCCTTAGGCTTCACAGGCAAGCGCTTAACTGCTTGCTTAACCACTAAGCCATCTCTCCAGCCCTTTACAAACTTTTTTATTGACAACTTCCATACTTACAGACAATAAACCATGTGGGCTGGGGAAGCAGAAGGCACTTTGTGCATCTGGCTTTATGTGGGTACTGAAGAATGGAACCCAGGCCATCAGATTTTGCAAGCAAGCGCCTTTAACTGCTGAGCCATCTTTCCAGCTCCACACTGGGCTCTGACACCCACAGCTTACCTGACTGCTAGGCCCCTTGCCTGTACCTTCTTCCAGGTGTCAGGGGCCAGAAGCAAGCAGAGGGACTTTAGCCTGTATTTATTTAAGATCCCATTCCTTTTATTTATTTATTTATTTATTTGTTTTTTTGAGGTAGGGTCTCACTCTAGCCCAGGCTGACCTGGAATTCATTATGTAGTCTCAGGCTGGCCTCAGACTCACGGCGATCCTCCTACCTCTGCCTCCCAAGTGCTGGGATTAAACGCGTGTGCCACCACGCCCAGCTCCCCATTCCTTTTTAACAAGCAATCGAAGTGACTTGTGGTAGTGTAACAGTCGTGACGATGACGACACTTGTCAGCTCTGGAGCTCTTTTCTATGGCCAGGTTCTTAACTAGACACTTTATAGAGTCCTTAGCACTTCCTGGAGAGTGGAGGGAGTGGGTGCTGGGTATGAACCCCACCTTATAGATGAAGGAGCTGAGGCCAGAGAGGGCACATAGCTGCCCAAGGTTATGTCTTCAGAAGGCAGTCATGCCAAGAGTCAAGGCAGACTGCCCCCGAGTGCCGCTCTTCACCCACAATGGCAATTGGTTCTCATCACATGTGTGCATGATTTAATAAAAATAGATAATTAATAAGACATAAGCCAGATTTCAGGTACCACTGGGACCTGCACAGCTTTGTTGTCATTGTTTCTTGAGGTAGGGTCTCACTCTGGCCCAGGCTGACCTGAAATTCACTATGGAGTCTCAGGCTGGCCTCGAACTCACAGCAATCCTCCTACCTCTATCTCCTGAGTGCTGGGATTAAAGGTGTGCACCACCACACCTGGCCAGCTTTTTTTTTTAGTCAATAAAGTTTCATAATCACAGAATTCAACTATGGTAGCAGATTATGGGTCCTTGAGGCAAGGTCCAATGGTCCAATGTCCTTTTTTGTTGTTGTTCCTTCCACCCAGCGGCCGGCAGGTCTGGGGGTGTTAGCGCATGATGAGACAGAATGGGGTGACTGTATGTGGAAACCGCAGCAGAGGGTCAGCGGTTGGTTGTCCACTCCTCCCGTGCACTTCCTTACCAGGAGGGGCCCTCCCTGTCTGTCTGACTGGCAAGCTCCTAACTCCTGCTTTACTGGCCCCAGCTCGAACACCTCCAAGAGACCCGCTGCAGTTCAGCATGTCTGCCCACTGTTCACTGGTTCGTGCCTCACCTTCCCCTCTGGACTTGAAGCTCCCGATGGGCATGTGAGCTGGCCAGACAGACTTGGGGGACTTGTGCCTATGGGCTCAGTCTACACTCACTTTTATTCCTGGGCTTCTGTATTGCCTTTCTTATAATTTTTTTTTAGTTTTATTATTATTTTTTATTTGACAGAGAGAAAGAGGGGAGAGAGAGAGAGAGAGAGAGAGAGAGAGGGAATGAATGGGCGCTCTAGGGCCTCCAGTCGCATGCACCACCTTGTGCATCTGGCTTGCGTCCTGGGTCCTTTGGCTTTGCAGGCAAGTGCCTTAACCGCTAAGCCATCCCTCCAACCCCCATTACTCTTTCTTCCTTTTCTCCCCCTCCTCCCTATGCATCCTCCTACTCATCACCTCCGTCCTCTCCTCCACGCCCTCCCTGCATCCTTCCCCCTTCCCCTCCCCCTCTCCTCCCTATTCCTACCTTCTCCCTCTCCTTTCCTCTCCTCCCTTCCACCTTGTTTTCCTCTGTCCTCTGCTTCCTCCCTCCTTTCCTTCTCTTCCATGTCCTCTTCCCTTATTCTCCTTCCACATCCTCTTCCTCCATGTCCTCATACCTCTGCCTCCTCCTCCCTTTACTTCCTCTCCTTTTCCCTCCCTCTGTCTTCCTCTTCCTCCTCTCCATCCTGCCTTCTGCCCCCTCCTCTAACCCTCCCTCCTCGAACCCTCCCTCCTCTAACCCTCCCTCCTCTAACCCTCCCTCCTCTAACCCTCCCTCCTCTAACCCTCCCCTTCTTTAACCCTCTCCTCTCCTCTCTTCCCTTTCTCCCTTCCCCTCCCTTTCTCTCCCTTCTCTCCCCTCTCCTCTTCTAACCCTATCCTCCCCTCCTTTCCAGAGCCCTCCCCTCCCCTTTTTTCTCCTCCCCTCCTCTCCTCCTCTCCTCCTCCCTCCCATTCCCTTGTCTCCTCTCCTCTCCCCTCCCTTCTCTTTCCCTCCCCTCCCCTCCTCTCCTCCTCCTCTCCCTTTCTCTTCTCTCCCCTACCGTTCCCCTGCCCTCCCCTCCCTCGCCTTGCCCTCCCCTTCCCTTTCTTCCCCTCCCCTCCCCTCCCCTCCCCTCCCCTCCCCTCCCCTCCCCTCCCCTCCCCTCCCCTCCCCTCCCCTCCCCTCCCCTCCCCTCCCCTCCCCTCCCCTCCCCTCCCCTCCCCTCCCCACATCCTCCCCATCGCAGCCCTCGAGCGGGCGCCTGCAGTTCCCCCGGCGGCCGGCAGAGGGCGCGCCGCGGCCCGGCCGCACCCCTTGGCGCGCGCTTCCTGTGAGGTCAGGTGGGCGGAGCCGCAGCCCGTGGACGCCGAGGCCCGTGGAGCGCGCCGGCAGGTGGGTGTCCGCGTCGGGGGACCGCATCCCTCCCTGCGCGGCGGGCCTGAGCTCCGAGCCCTTGTCTGCCCACGCGGGCCGTGCCCCTGAACGGCCAGCCCGCCCTGGGGGCGGGAGGAGCACGGACCACCGAGACCCGCGGGGCCTGCCCGGGGCCGCAGGCTGCACCCCGGGGGCCGCGCGCTGGGCTCAGCGGGGCTCCGCCCGGCCCCTCGGGCGCGGGGACCCCGATGCACCTCCGCGGGAAAGGCCTGGGGACGCGGAGCCACCGCAGCACCCCGCACCCGTATTTTTGACGAGGCTGGACCCTGTCCTCTAGTTAACCAAGGACAGACTGGGCTTTCCCGTGGGCGAGGGTCAGTGGGGAGGGGGCCGTGCCCTCTGCCGCAGATGCCTTCCGCCCGCCCTGCGCCCTTCTGGTGGCCAAAGTGTCTTGATCCCCTGGGGAGGGCCGATCCTTGGAAAGAGAAAGCCCAGGCCCTCCGGGGAGCAGCCATTCCCCACCCGCTGCAGCCCACAAACCAACACACACCTCCTTTTAAAATTGTTATTTTTTTTAGTCAGCATGCAACGTACTGGAAACGCCCTCCCCCTTTTGGTTTCGTTCATTTGTGTGAGACAGGGTCTCTGTAGCCCAGGCTGGCCTGGAACAACTCCTCAACCTCCTTCCTCAAGCCTCCAGAGGGCTGTGGTTACAAGTGTGCATCACCCTGCCAAGCGTCTGGGACGCCCCTCCCCCCCCCTTTTTTTTAATGGAAGGGGAATGGGGAAACTTGGAGATTCTGGTGCTATGGCTCCTGCCTAGTACCTAGACGGGATCCTGGAGCCAAGCCTCCATCCAGCTTCATGTGCTGCTGGGAGATGTCGGCGCCTCCCCTGTCTATGGGCTGCGCAGGGGCTGCCCACCGTGCCTGGGTGTCATGTGTGCTAGAGGTCACCCTCAGACTTGCCTGCGACTTCCTTCTCCGAGGTTCCTTTGGGTCCTTTCTTAATGGATACAGTGTCTGAAAGACTTTTACCCTCCAACAACATGCATTCTTGTTTTATTTATTTATTTATTAGAGAGAGAGAGAGAGAGAGAGAGAGAGAGAGAATGGGCGCGCCAGGGCCTCCAGCCACTGCAAACGAACTCCAGACACGTGCCCCCCCTTGTGCATCTGGCTTACCTGGGTCCTGGGGAATCGAGCCTCCAACCGGGGTCCTTAGGCTTCACAGGCAAGCGCTTAACCGCTAAGCCATCTCTCCAGCCCACAACATGCATTCTTGCTCCCTTTCTTTTTTCTTTCTTTCTTTCTTTCTTTCTTTCTTTCTTTCTTTCTTTCTTTCTTTCTTTCCTTTCCTTTCTTTCTTTTTCAAGGTAGGGTCTCACTCTAGCCCAGGCTGGCCTGGAATGCACTATGGAATCTCAGGGTGGCCTCGAACTCACGGAGATCCTCCTACCTCTACCTCCCGAGTGCTGGGATTAAAGGCGTGTGCCACCATGCCTGGCTTGTTTGCGCCCCTTTTCTTAATCATGCACCTGCTCAGGGCAGGTCACTGAGCACCATTGAAAATTGTCCCCTTGCAGTTACTTCCAGTGGACATTTTGAGGTCCCGGGAAGGATTGACTCTGAGTCCTCAGGATATAGACAGAGACTGTCAAAGGCTGTTGGAAGGGGGACCTCTGAGTCACCCGGCTTCTCCGTCAGCCCCCTCCCTATCCATGCATTGCAGGCACAGCCCATTAGGGACCTGCAGCTCCTGGGAGGATGGTGCGGATCCTGGCCAATGGAGAGATCGTTCAGGACGACGATCCTCGAGCGAGGACCACCACCTCACAGAGAGGTGGCACTCCTCGGCAGGTAGGCACCCATCGTGTGGGTAGGAGGAGCCAGCTTCAAGTCCCAGATGTCTTTCCCACTGGCCTTCCACTATCCGTGAGCTGTCCCTGCGTAGAGCTGAGCTACGGGATGAAGGTGGGCATGGGGCCAGAAAGCAGTGGACTCACTGCCTGGCTCTAATAAATAAATTAAAGAAATTAAAAATATGTATATTTTTATTTATTTATTTGGGAGAGAGAGAGGGAGGGAGAGAGAGAGAGAGAGGGAGAGAGAATGGGTGCACCAGGGCCTCCAGCCACTGCAAACAAACCCCAGACACTCCAGGCACATGTGCCCCTTGGTGCATCTGGCTTAACATGGGTCCTGGGGAGTCGAACCTGGGTCCTTAGGCTTCACAGGCAAATGCCTTAACCACTAAGCTGTCTCTCCAGCCCTCTCCTTTTCGTTCAGTCCAGGACCCTAGCCCATGGCATGGTGCTACCCACAGTTCAGGTGGGTCTTCCCTCAGTTAACCAACTCTTAGGAACTCCCTACAGACACTGTCCAGAAACGTGGCTTCTGGGTGATTCCCGATCCTGTCGTGTTGACGGTTGAGATTCACTGTCACCCCAAAGACGCCTCACTTGTCTCACCTGTCTTCCTCTTCCAGGGCTTTCTCAACAGGGGCCCCGGGCCCCGTCAGCCGCAGGCGGGAGCCAGGCTGGGTGCTGCTCAGTCCCCGTTCAGTGACCTCAACCGGCAGCTGGTGAACCTGGGCTTTCCTCAGTGGCACGTTGGCAACCACGCGGTGGAGCCCGTTACCTCCATCCTGCTGCTCTTCCTGCTCGCCATGCTGGGGGTTCGCGGCCTCCTGCTCGTGGGCCTGCTGTACCTGGTGTCCCACCTCGGCCAGCGGTGACCTGGGGGCGGGCTCGGGAGCGCGGGCCTGCGGAGAGGGGACTTGGTGTGAGAGGAAAGCACGGAGGCAGCGAGCTGGGGTCCTCGAAGGTGTGATCAGAGAAGGTGCTATGGGTGTGGGTCTCCCTGCTGGGTTAAGCCTGAGGCAAGAGGGCATCTTAAAAGCCAGCACCCCAGGGCTGGAAAGATGGCTTAGCTGTTAAGGTGCTTGCCTGCGAAGCCTAAGGACCCAGGTTCGATTCCCCAGGTCCCATGTAAGCCAGATGCACAAGGTGGCACATGTGTCTGGAGTTCACTTGCAGTGGTTGGAGGCCCTGGCTCTCTCTCTTTCTCTCTCTCTCTGCCTCTTTCTCTCTTGCAAATAAATAAAAGTTAAAAAAAAAAAAAAACAGCACCCTGAAGTACGGGGTGGGCAGCCCTGTTTCCCTATATGGGCCTTCATTAAGAGGCACAAGACCAGGGTAAGAGGCTCTTTGAGGTGCCATTGTATTGTAATACCCCCAGAACCTTAGCTGATTGCTCTGTACCAGGAGCGGGGTGGGGCTTAGAGCAGCTGAATTTCTTACACCCTTTTGTTTTACTCGTGTCTTTGTATTGGCTACTTTTTATTTATGACAAGGGGAGTTGGTGTTCTACTTATTGTGACTTTCAATAAATAGATTTAAGTAGGCACAAGTCTATTTCTTGTCCCCCCCACGTCCCCCCAAAGGTAGGGTCTCGCTCTAGCCCAGTCTGACTTGGAATTCAATATGTGGTCTCAGGTTGGCCTCGAACTCTCCATATCCTCCTGCCTCTGCCTCCCAAGTGCTGGGATTAAAGGTGTGCGCCACCACACCCGACCACAAGTCTTATTTCTAAAGCAGGTGAATGACCCAAAGCTGCAGACAGATCTGGAAGACCAGGGGAGAGGTGGGGAGAGGGGCTGCCATTGAACCTTGGTGGTTTGGTTCTAAGGTTTTTCTCAATAGGGTTGGGGCCCGGCGGGGGGGGGGAGTTGTTGGCCTGGACACTTTGCCCTGATGCCGGGAAGTGGTGTGGGCTCACTGATACGATTGGACTTGAAGGTCAGCTTTTGGCTGGGGAGGGGGAGCTGTCAGGGTTGGAGAGAGGGGTGCAGGTCTGGAGCCCCCCTTGCTTGGGGGCTCTGACCAGAGGGGACGAGGGAGCCTGCTTTGTATGAGAGGAGGCCTTGAGTTTGGGTTGTTTCAAAATATTTTATTTATTGGGTGGGGGGAGACAGAGAAAATGGGCTTACCGGAGCCTTCAGCCACTGCAAAACGAGCTCCAGACAGACGCATGCGCCACCTTGTGCATCTGGCTTACATGGGTACTGACTGGGGAATCGAACCTGGGTCCTTAAGCTTTACAGGCAAGTGCCTTAACTGCTAAGCCATCTCTCCAGCCCGAGTTTGGTTTTGGAACTCTGCACAGACAGCCCCTGGGAGAGGTAGCAGGTGGCTGCAGCTCTGGCCTGGGGGAACGAGAGTTGTTCTGAGAGGCTGGAAGCTGTGGACTTTAACTGCGTTGGCACTGGGCACCTTACCCTCACCCTTGGGGTGGCCCAGGGGGAGGATGGAGCAGAGATGGACATGGTCTCATCCCCTCCTCTTGGACCTGCCTCCCCACAGCCCGTGTCCACTGCTGACCTTTATCAGGGACATTGCTGGGGGACCGTTGTGCTGGGACAGGGCTCCTGTCACAAAGGTTCCTGTGTCTTCGTTTCTTGGTGGTGATTGGGGTACATTTTCCCTGTATGATGGTCATTGGGGGAGGGGGCACTGGGCTTTTTTTTTTTTTTTTTAGCAGAGGAGAGTCTGGCTCTCAGCTGCTCTGGGATCCAGGCGAGAGGAGGCTGGTACCCCCATGTGTTCACAGTGGCATCTCCTGCCCTGGCAGGTCTGTCCGCCAACCCGCCCAGCCACAGCAAGCTTCCTGCCCTGTATTCTACTTTCCTGAGAACCCTGGTCGCCCCTGTGGGTCTCTTTCTAGCTGGGCGTCCCCGTCCCCTTTCACCTCTCCTTCAAAGCTGTGGGACTCAATGTATGAAATAGCTTGGAGGTGAATCAGAGGCCTCAGATTTGGAGCTCAGAACTGACTCCAGAATTCAGTCCCCTTTCCCAGAGCCCACACCCTGTGAGGAGGGTCTGGTGACCTCAGAAAGGCCGGGACACTGGTGAGGGGGTTGAATGCAGAACGATTTCCCTTCACTCGGGAGGATGAGGAGCTGAGGGCAGGAGGCTGCCCTGGGGTCCAGGCCGGACGCTGGAGGCTGGAGGAGCGGGAAAACTGTGGCTGCTGACCCAGGGATAGAAGGCCGTGGGGAAGAGGGTGGAACTAGACGCACCTTAGCTCTGTGCCCCTGGGCTCCGGCCCCTGACCCCTGTTTCTGACTCGTTTCTTGCGCCCAGAAGGGAGAATCAAAGCGCTAGAGCTGACCCTGACTTCGACCTGGGCAGCGGTAGCAGAGGTTACCCCCTGGGGTTGTTTCCCAGTGAGCAGGCTGTGGGCCCCACCTGTGTCTGAAAACATCCCCCCCCCAGAGAGGCTTTTACTGGTACCAGAGACTATGGCTGGGCTGGGGGTGTAGCTCAGTGGGGAGGGCGCTCATCTACTGGGCACAACTGGTGACCCAGGCATGTAATGTCAGCACTTGGGAGGTGGAGGCAGGAGGATCAGGAGTTCAAGGGCATCCTTGGTTCCATAGGGAGTCTGAGGCCCACTTGGGCTACATGAGCTCCTGTGTCAAACAACCACCAGCGTCAGGTGTGGAGACACGTTCCACGGGTGGCTCTTGTTGCACTGGCCACGTGCAGATCCCCCCAGGGACAGCCGTAGCCTGGCCGGTGGCCGGCGTCTTCCTCCTCCCTCTACCCCCACAGTGTGACAAGACCTCCGCAGACTGGGTCACCTGCAAGTTATGAACCCCGCGAGGGGCGGACTCCTCCCAAAGGCCGACCCTGGAAGCCCCCTTTTCCTGGCAGTTACACTGCACGTGATACCCGGGGAGGACCACGTGATACCAGGGAAGATCACGTGATACCCAGGGGAGGACCACGTGATACCTGGGGAGGACCTCGGGCGCTGCCTCTGAGCCACCCGCGTGGTCCACCAGCTCCCACACTTGGTCTTCTGGGGCTGGAAAGGGCACCGGTGGTCCCTGGCTTGGCTTCCTAGTAAGGGGAGATGCTGGGGCCTGACGTCTCTCCCCGCACCCCTCAATCACAGAGACCACTTGGTTTCTGGGTTGTTCTCTGCACGAGTTCCAAACAATGGCTCTGTAAGATCTACCATTCAGCCCCCAGCTGGCCCTGGAGGTGAGGGCTGTTTGTCTCTCTAAAGGGAGACACCCACAGATCCCAGGCTCCAGCTTTTTAAAAAATATATATTTATTTGAGAGAGAGAGAAAGACAGAGAGAGAGAGAGAGAGAGAGAGAGAGAGAGAGAGGATGGGCACACCAGGGCCTCCAGTCACTGCAAACGAACCCTAGATGCATGCACCACCTTGTGCATCTGGCTTATGTGGGTCCTGGGGAATTGAACCTGGGTCCTTTGGCTTTGCAGGCAAGCGCCTTAACCGCTAATAACCGCTAAGGCATCTCTGGGGCCCAAGGCTCCAATTTTGCCCGTTCCGCAAAGAATCCTTAAGAGGGCTCTCCCCTGTGGGTCAGAGGGGTCAGAACCGTCACCGAAGGCTTTTTAGCTCGAAGGCAGAGGGCGAAGCCCTGGGGTGGTGTCCATTCTCTGCCCACTTGGATGCCCGACCTTCAAGATGACAGGTCCGCGCTGGTGGCCAGCTGGGTCCCCGAGGCAGCGCGTTTGCAGGCTCTGTTCTTCGTGGACCCATGACCTTGGGCGGTTCGCTTAGCCTCCAACCCTGCTTTCCTCATTGCTAAGAACTGGTGATGAGTCAGGCCCCGCCTACCTCTTAGGGGCATGGTGGATGAGAGGCAGACAGGGGTCCATGGGAAGGGGTGGCTGTCCCAACTTCGGATTCTCCTCTGTGGATGCTGCCCCTTGGGTGGCCGCTGCTGGGCTGTCCCCAGCCCCAGCCGCTGCTGTGCCCCAGGTACCCGGAGCTTGGGACGCAGTGCTGGGCTTTCGAGACCAGGGCTCCCTCTACTGAGGCAGCTAGGGAACTGCAGTTGTCTCTGAGCTCCTGGAAGCTGCTGGTGTCAAGACTGGGTGCCTGCCACGTGGCAGGTGTCCTGGCTGGCCCTGTGTAAGCCACTTGTACCGTTCTACCCATCGTCCCCGGGGTCTTGGGACTTAGGTCATCTTTATTTTGTGGCTGGGGACACCAGAGAAGGCTTGACTTGCTCTGGGACCCAAAGTGAGGCTCCAGACCCCACCTTCCGCACCTCTCCTGTGTCACCTCGGGCTGCACCCTCACCGGGAAGCCCAGTGGGCCCATACAGACTGCGAGACCTCACCAGCTGCCCCAGGAGGACGGCTCTGAGAGGGGGATGCGCAGGGGATGCGTGAGCGGGGCTGCGGTCTACTCCCACGCGCGGGCATGTCCATTCCAAGCCGTCTCTCTCGAGGAGGGATCCAGCCACTGCTCCCAGTGAGTCTGAGGATTGGGAACAGGGTGGTGGCCGAGGGCCGCGCTGCCTAAAGTGCATGGGGAGAGACCCTTGGGCCGCTCAGACAGGTGGGTGGTGGGACAGACAAGTGCTCCCCTCCTTGTGGTGCCATCTGGAACCCAAGGGAGTCATGGGAGAAAGTTCTAGAAGCAGATGGCAACAGCCTGGACTTCCAGAGGGAGGCCTGTGCGCGCCTCCGAGCCTGTGCTGTGTGGGCGGCGGGCGGAGTGTGGCTGACGCCAGCTGCTTTGGGCGGCCAGGCCTTGGAAGGAGGAGGAGGTTGGAGCTGCTGGGGATGGAGCCTGGGCCCACTTGAGAACACCCGCCTCTAGTGCGCACGCTCACCTGCCTTCTCTCTGCCACTAGCTCCAGCCCTTGGGGTGCAGGGGACCGAGTGCACGCCAGCAATTCCCCTCCCCGCACCTCCATGTTGTCCCCTGCCCTTGTGAGAGGGTGCGTCAGTGTGAGTTAGCCTTGCGTGATGTTGCCATGGTCACAAGGTGATGGGATCAGGATTAGGAATGACTTTTTAAAATAAAGTATTTTTATTGTCAAGCAGAGAAAGACAGACACACACACACACACACACACACACACACACACACAGAGAGAGAGAGAGAGAGAGAGAGAGAGAGAGAGAATGGGCACATCTGGGCCCCTAGCCACTGCAAAACGTACTCCAGATGCATGAGCCACTTTGTGCATCTGGCTTTATGTAGGTACTAGGGGCATTGAACCTGGGGTATTAGGCTTTGCAGGCAAGCGCCTTAACTGCTGAACCATCTCTTCAGCCCCAACTTCTTTTTTTGCATTTGTGTGTACGTGCGTGTGCATGTGTGTGTTTCTGTGTGTGTGAATGCACACATTCAGAGGCCTGGAGAGATGGCAGAAGGGACTCTGGTCTGCTCTGTACCATGCAGCGTGCTTTTGAGTTATTTTCAGTTATCTCACACCCCGACCCAAACAGTTCGCCCACAGGTAACAGCATCGTCGCGTAGCTCCGTGGGAACCCTGCATGATCGCAGGCAGCCTCTGACTCAGAGTTCGTCTTTGGGAGCTAATGCATTGGCATGGCTCCAAGATCAAGCAGCATGCTGAGGAGCCACACTTCCTGCCCGGTTCCCAGGCATCCTTGCTCCATCCCATAACACTCTTCATAGTATCTTGTTATTGAGATATATATATATATTGGACAAGGTCTCCCTGGATAGCTCATCCTGGCCTTGATTGTCTTCCTTCTCCACACTCAGGTTTGAACTCAGTACCACGCTAGGCAAGTGCTGTACCACTGAGCTACACCCTCGGTCCTCTTTACTTTGAGACAGGGTCTTGCTAAATTGTCCAGGCAGGCCTTGAGTTTGTAATTTTTCCCCTTCCTTCTTTCCTTTCTTCTTTCCTCCGCCCGCCCCTCTCTCTCTCCCTCCCTCCCTTCCTTTTGGTAGGGTCTCGCAGTAGCCCAGGCTGACCTGGAATTTACAGTGATTCTCCTACCTCTGCCTCCCCAGTGCTGGGATTAAAGGCGTGTGCCACCACGTCCAGCTGTGAATTTGAGATTTTTCTGTCTCAGCCTCCCGAGGAGGTGGATCCCACGGAAAAGTGCCATAGGTCCCCTCTTCCTAGACCAGAAGACACCAGAGGCTTGGCCAGTACACCTAGTTTTGAAAGTTGTCCCAGAGCACCACCTGGTGGACGGTGTGGGCTATCGCAAGGTTTCCCTTCCTGGACTGTCAGTCACCCAGCCTCCTGCCCAGGCTCACCTTGAAGTCCCAGGAGGATTCCGGCGTAAGGAGCCCACAAGTCTGTTCTCATTCCTCGCTTGCTGTGGTGTAATCCTGGACTGAGTCCTATGTAAGGATCACTCATAAGCCTCCTGCCATTTCTCTTCCAAAGAAAAATGGAGGCCTTTCCTTTCTCACTGGCGGGAAGGAGGCCGAGATGAACTGAACACGCAGACGCGGCTGCCCAGCGGGGAGGCAGTGGTATCTGTGGCCTGTGACCTCCTCTCTGGCCCTCAGCAAGGTGAATCTGGGATCCCAGTGCTGGGGGTGCATAAGGACCCCAGGAAGAGGATCTGCCAATGGCGTCCCTTGGTGTGACGTTCTGGCCCAGGGTTGCTGCTGTCGAGTCATGTGACTTAGTCCCTGGCCAGGCTTGCTGTGCTCTGCAGGTGGAGGGGTCATGCCTAATGTAGCCCACCCAGGGCAGCACCCACTGGCACCTCTCACACCCTTCCATCTTTACACAGGGGCCTCGTGCATGATGGGTGCCCCCCCCTCCGCCCAAGGTCACGTCTCTAGCCCAGGCTGACCTGGAACTCACTAAGTGATCTCCTACCACTGCCTCCCATGTGCAGCCTGGAACTCAGCTGGTCCTGGGGACCCCATGTCTTCTGAGCAAGTGGCTACAACCTGTCTGTCAGCCAGGGACCAGCCAGGGCACAGAGGACTGCATTCACATCATCCTTCCCGCTTTCATTATTCTGTGGATTAAGGTGCAGAGATGCCAGGCAACTTGCCTGGACCCTATCAGCTAGTAAGAGGTGGGCTTTCCACCCAGGTCTTCCGGCTGCCCACGCTGGGGGTCTACCTTTGGTATCACACTTACAGCCAAAGTCAGCTAGGAGCCAGCTCGGGGAGCCCCCACACCCACACTCGGTCTATGAATCGACTATGAAGATCCCCAAGTGTGTGTGTCCGTGGATCGCACACGAACTCTCCACGGTGAAGATGCGCAGCCAAGTCCAGAGGTGCCAAGTCTCTGCGGTCACGCGGCTGCCCAAGGTCACAGCCGGCTCTGGCGTCGCGGGTCTGTGTGGCAGCCTGGGCCCCGCCAAGTTTGGTCACTGTGGCCTTGCTTCCAGACTTCAACAGTAGGTGGCGCTAGATACCCGGTTGCCATTTAGCTTTCAGAGAAAAGAAAGGGGCGAACCTGGTCCCTGGAGTAATTAGGGCCGGAAGCTGACTTTGGGGACGAGCTTGCACCTTGCGCTTGGGGACCCAGGGACAAAGGCAGACCTGGAAGTCTCAAAAGTAGACCCTCTGGTTCTAAACACTGTGGAAGGTCACGGTCAGTGGCGTGACACCTGGGTACATTCCACTCACTTGTCTTAATGAGGGGCAGCTGGAGATTGAATAGAGTGACCAGGGCAAAATGTGGGGGAATTCAGCTACAACGGCCCAGAATCCTCCCGGGCTTCAGAGTGGACTTGTTTTTTTTTTCCTAGGTAGGGTCTCACTCTAGCCCAGGCTGACCTGGAATTCACTCTGTATTCTCAGGGTGGCCTCGAACTCAAGGTGATCCTTTTACCTCTGCCTCCCGAGTGCTGGGATTAAAGGCGTGCGCCACAACGCCCAGCAACTGGCTATTTTTTTTTCTTTTTATGAGTGAGAGCAGGAGGGAGGGGGGGCCCATGCCAAGGCCTCTGGACACTGTAATTGAACTCCAGATGTGTGTGTGTCTTGCGCACACGTGTGACCTTGTGCATGCGTCACCTCATGTGCCTGGCTTACATAGGATCTTGGGAGTCGAACATGGGTCCTTAGGCTTCACAGGCAAGTGCCTTAACTGCTAAGCTATCACTCCAGCCCAGAGTGGACTTCGTAACCGACTCAGCCCCAATTCCAGAACACTCTCTCATTCCCTGCACGGTAGTGCACTTCCGGAGAGTCTCCTTGGTTCTGGGACCTTCTTCCTCCCCCCTGTCTCCCTTCTTCTCTCCTATAGCTCAGGCGGCTTTCCTCACTCTGCCCCTCACTCCAGTGCCCCCAGACACCCTGCAGGTCTACCCCACCCCCAACACCTCATCTGCAATGGCAAACAGGGACCAATGCCAGTGGGTTTCTAGGACGTGGTTTCCATGGCGACCGAGCATCTCCTGCCTCCGCCGTGCTCAGCCTGGGGCAGGTTGCCTTGGAGACTCACCTCACTGAAGGGTGATTTGTGGCGCTGTTTTCTTCCTTTGCTTCGGGGGCCGCCTTCTTTTTAGAGGTGTGGAGTCCAAATGCTGCTCTCCACTCGCAGCAAACCTGGACGCCTCCGCCAAAGGGCTTCCCTCAGAGCATCCGCTGACCAGCTAGGCAAGGCCGCCGGCCCTAAACGCACCAATTAAAGAGACAAGAAACGGTGCAGACCAGAGAAAGGCAGTGAGGGGAAAGTCTACTGCCTCCCCCCCCCCAACCAAGTCCATTTTCAGGGTTCTAACATGAAGCCTTGGTTTGAATAGAAGGCAAGAGGAATTCATTCCTGATCTCCTTGCCTCAGCGCCAGTCTGTCTTGCAAGGAGGTCTGACGAGGGTCCCCCTTTAGGTGGCACCAGGCTTCATTCAGCCCCTTTCTTCCCTCAGCGTAAGGTACCTGGGGAAATTTCAATGTCTCGGGGTACGTTGTTTTAATATTCTGATCGCAAATGGGAGAGGCACAGTGTGTCTTAGACTCCCTGCAGTTCTGGACGGATGGTTACAATAGAATACATGACGCATCCTTTGTGGCCAGCGGGGCTGGGGAGCCACAGAGCTATGGGGTCAGACCTAACGGGGTCCCTCTTTTTCTACCCACAATGCCCTTTGAAGGCTCAATGCACTCAGCGAGGGTTGCCAGCCATTTTTGTCAGGCCTGGTGGCTTTGACAGGAAGAGCAGTGTCAGGGAAAGAGAGGTGCTGGGGAAGCGGGCGGCAAGGCAGAGAGACTGCCAGAGCTTAAAGGAGGCACGTGACGGCCACGTCAGGATCCCGGCAGGAGAATTCTCCAGTGCTAACGCCTTTATCAATCACCTCACAGCTCAAACCCAGGACAGGCCTCCTCGCTCCCTGCCAAGCAGACCGCGTGTTTGTCGACACTGGAACGTTACGCACATGGTGGCTGTCTATCGCCCTAGGTCGCAGACCGTCACCGTAATGGATCCAGGCAGGAGATTCGTGAAAGGGTCATTTCCCCTCATTCTCTGGGACCAGATCAGTCAGGGGGTCGGGAGGACATGTATCCCTGTCACGGGGGCCTAGGGAGCATTCGCAGGCACAGATGGACACAAAGACCCCAGTGGAAGGGCCTGGGCTCCCGGGGACCTGTGGTGGCTTCGTGTGCAGCTGTGCTCAGTGCGCTCTGCGTCACCAGGAGAACGCGCGCGCCGGCTGGAAGGGGCCATCGTTAGCTGCTGGCTCCCAGAGTCGAGTCCTCTGTGAACCGGCCAGTCTCCCTGGGGTTGTGACCCCACCAGGTTTGCAGGTAAACAAGGCCAAAGCCTCCTGAGGTCTTTCCATGGTGGGTGTGGAGTGAGGACTGCTGGCTGTCCACTCCGGTTTCCCAGCCTAAAACTAGTTTGCACATCCCTGACACCACCCCGGGGCACCGACCAGAAAGCCTGCTTCGAGAGGGGCGGGCGAGCCGGGCTCAGGCACAGTGCTCCAGGCGTCAGGCAACGTTCACTTGGTTACACTGAGATGGTGACGGATGTCTCCCTCTGTCCCTTTCTTCTTCTTCACCTTCCCCGCCCCCCTCCCGCCGCATTTTTTTATTTGGTTTTATGAGGTGGGGGGTCTCACTCTAAGTCAGGCTGACCTGGAATTCGCTCTGTAGTCCCAGGCTGGCCTTGAACTCACAGTGGTCCTCCTACCTCTGCCTCCGAGTGCTGGGATTAAAGGCGTGCGCCACCACTCCAGGCTCCTTCCCTCCCCTTCTTTCCCCATTCCCTCCCTCCCCTTCCTCCATTCTTTTTTTTTTAATAATGTTTAGTTTTAAAATTTTAAAATATTTTATTTATTTATTTGACAGAGAAAGAGGGAGAGGTAGGGAGAGAGAGAGAGAGAGAGAGAGAGAGAGAGAATGGGCGTGCCAGGGCCTCCAGCCACTGCAAAGGAACTCCAGACATTTGCGCCCCCTTGTGCATCTGGCTAACATGGGTCCTGGGGAATCAAACCAGGGTCCTTTGGCTTTGCAGGCAAAGGCCTTAACCACTAAGCCATCTCTCCAGTCCTATTTTTTTCAATTTTTAAAACTCTTTTAATTAAATAGAGAGAAAGAGAGACAGAATAGAGAATAGGCATGCCAGGGCCTACAGCCATTGCAAATGAACTCCAGACACATGTACCACCTTGTGCATCTGGCTTGCGTGGGTCCTGGGGAATCAAACCTGGGTCCTTTTGACTTTGCAGGCAAGCCCTTAACCGCTAAGCCATCTCTCCATTCTTCCCCTTTTCCTTCTCTTTTTCTTTCTTTTTTCCCTCTGGCCAATCTGCTTTTCATCTTTATTTCACATTTCTTTTTAGAAACAATTTTTATTTATTTATTTAAGTGAGCAAATGAGTGAGAGAGACAGAGAAATACACAGACAGAGAGCGAGAGCAAGAGCAAGAGAGAGAGAGAGAGGGGAGAGGATGGGCATGCCAGGGCCTCCAGCCACTGCAAACGAACTCCAGACATGTGTGCCCCCTTGTGCATCTGGCTAACGTGGGTCCTAGGGAACTATACTGAGGTCCTTTGGCTTTGCAGGCAAATGCCTTAATGGCTAAGCCATCCCTCCAGCCCCCGTGGGCAGATTTTCATACTGTGGAGTTCTTTGTCTTATAACTATGAACAATTAGGCACATAGCTGACAAGAAACGAGTAAGGCAGAGGAGATTGACTGAGGAAAAGATGCAAAAGCCCAACTGTTACAGCAAGCACACTCAAGATTTCCACGTGCATCTGAAGGAAATATTTCTGAGTTAGAGCTTGGAGAATGGGGCAGGCTCAGCAGTGAAGATCTCTGAGCAACTCCAAGGAGGAGGAGCTTCTGGAAGGCATAAGACATCATTAAGAGTATAATTGTTCCTCCCACCTCCTTAACACATCTTTAGGTGAGGGGGGGGTCTTTTGACCAAGTGAGTGATTGACAGACTCCACCCTCCTCCCTTTCATACCAGGGAGACAGACAGGAGGTAGAGTTTGATAGGGCTCAATAAAAACTTACAGGGCTGAAGAGATGGCTCAGCAGTTAAGGTGCTTGATTGCAAAGCCTAAGGACTCCAATTAGATTGCCCACGACCCACATAAGGCCAGATGCACAAGGGGGCACAAGCATTTGGAGTTCGTTTGCAGTGGCTAGAGACCCTGGTGTGCCCATTCTCTCTCTTCCCTCTCTCCCTCTGCCTCTTTCTCTCTCTAATAAATAAATAAATATTTTTAAAAAACCTTACACATCATTTACATGAATATGTAAAATGGTCCAAAAAGGAGTGTGGGTACACCATGGATGGAAGGAAATCCTTGGTGGGTCAAAGTGTGTGTGTGTGTGTGTTCTATGCACTTTATGAGTGTGTGGAGGAGTGAGTGTGTGTGGTGGGGGCACAGCTGTGAGCATAAATACAAATTAGTCTAAAGAATTTTCCAAGGAAAATTGAAAGCTGTAACAGGTCCCAGTGGTGACGGTGTCTAAAGGTGTGTCCCCCAACTCCTAAGGCTGCAGTGGGGGTGTCCTGGGACCCCAGAGATGCCCATCCTGAGGGCTGGTAACAGGTCCTTTGTTTGCTCCTGGACTCCTCGTTCAGAAACCCCGTGTAAGACACACAGGAGCTGTGATGCCTGGCCTAGGAAGGCTGTTGGGGGAGCAGGTGGCATGGAGTTGGCATGGGTCTGGAAGCTCACCCTCTGCTCTTCCACCTCCATCTGAGGCAGGACCAGAACACTCCTGCTCTCCTGGCCCTGCCCATAGCTTTCTGTGGCCGAGACAAAATACCTGTGGTAATCAACTTCCAAGGGGGAAAGGCTGACTTTGGCTCCTGGTTGCAGCCCCAGGGCTGCCCAGCCTGTAGCCTGTGGCCCATGGAAATAGATGAACATCACGGTGGGAGTGCGTGGTGCAGGAGTTTCCCTTCCTCTGGGTGTCTTGAAAGCACAATGGGAGACAGGGGGCTGGAGAGATGGCTTAGTGGTTAAGGCACTTGCCTGCAAAGCCTAAGGACCCAGGTTTGATTCCCCAGGACCCACATAAGCCAGATGCACAAGGTGGCGCACGTGTCTGGAGTTTGTTTGCAGTGGCTGGAGGCCCTGGCATAGCCATTCTCTATCTGCTTCTCTTTCTCTTTCTCAACTAAATAAAATATTTTAAAAAACAGATGGGGTGGGCTGGAGAGATGGCTTAGCAGTTAAGGCACTTGCCTGTGAAGCCTAAGAACTCATGTTCCAATCTCCAGGTCCCATGTAGCCCGAGGCACAGTGACGCATGCAATGTTGCACATGTGCCACAAGGGGGCGCATGCATAATGCATCTGGAGTTCTTTTGCAGCGGCTGAAGGCCCTGGCATTCCCATTCTCTCTTTGCCTCTCTCTCTCTCTCAAAAAAAAAAAAAAAAAAAAAAAAAAAAAAAAAAAGAAAAGAAAAGAAAAGAAAAGAAAAGAAACAAAAACAGCTGGGAGTGACCACACACACCTGTAACCCAAGCCTTAACCGCTGAGCCATCTCTCTGGCCCCCAGTTATTTTATATATGGTTCTGGAGATTCTAACTCAGGCAGACTCAGACCCTCATGCTTGCACAGGAAGTGTTCTTAACTACTGAGCCATCTCTCTAGCTCTATTCTTAAAAAAAAATATTTATTTGTTTATTTATTTATTTATTTATGAGAAAGAGGCAGATAGAGAGAGAATGGGCGCACCAGGGCCTCCAGCCGCTGCAAACAAACTCCAAACACATGCACTACCTTGTGCATCTGGCTTACGTGGATCCTGGGGAATCAAACTTGGGTCCTTAAGCTTTGCAGGCAAGGACCTTAACAGCTAACTCATCACTCCAGCCCTCCAGCTCAGTTCTTAACATTTTTTTGTGTTTTGGTTTGCTATGACCCAGTTTCTACTAGACCACCCTGGTGGGGGGCAGGGTGACAGATTTACACAGCTCGTTTGTCCGAACGAGCTCTGGGAAGTGGCCCCATCACAGGCTCGGGGTCCCTTCCCTCACACACGTGAGCCGAGTGCTTTATTGCATGTGTTTTTAGGTCTTGCTGGATGGGCAGGAGAGTCCTGAGAGCTGGTTTCTGGCATTTTCCACGCACATGGGTCTTAGGACAGGACTGATGAGGCTGTGGAGATGGGAGTGGGGAGGGGAGCTGCAGGCCTCCTGGCACTATTGGAACCCCAGGGATTAGACAGACAAGGACCAAAGAGAACTTGGGGTTTGGCCCAGTGGCTGCTCGGGAGCGCGGGGGAGGTGGCGGGTCTGCAGACTCCCGGAGCAGTGTGGATGCACTCTTGCTCCTCGGGGATTTCTCTGAGCAGGAAGAACCTTTGATGTTTGATGTTGCAACGCCCCCTCCTCCCCAATAAAAGTCCATTTTTAGCTCCATAGTACAGGCTCCTAGCGCGCAGACCTCCAGGTGCTGCCAGGTTTTCTGCGGCTTGTCCCTTCGTTTCCGGGGTATGGGTACTGTGACTGGGCCTGGAGTGACTACATTAATGCTCCCCACCCACCCCAGGGGACGCCGGTACCTGGAGGAACGGCGCTTGTCTCCGTCGACCTTGGCCCAGCTCGCAGGAAGCGAGGCACATAAAACCCACTTCCTAAGAGTCGGTGCCTCGCTGTCCCTTAGTCGGAGGGGAATTACCGTGCCCAGCTTCCCAAGCTGAGAAATGCCGGGAAAAGAACACACACGTAATTTGGGGCACACAGGAAGTCATCGTGGCCTCTTTGAGCAGAGAGCTGCTCATCTCATGATGCTCTGCTTTCTCCGGGGCTCCTCACAGGACAGTGATTGAAGGTCCCTAAAGACCAGGGGACCCTGGGGGAGACAAGATGTGATCCCTGCTCCCATCAAATTCACAGCCCTGTGTGGCAGACACGTCAACACCCACATGGCAATCTAGTGACCACCGTGGAGATGACTCAGGGAACCGGGCTCTTGGGAGCCCAGAACCGGCATGAGCAGCCCACGTCAGGGCGAAGAGTCAGGGTGGGTGAGGCGGCCTTTCCTAAAAATACTCTGTCTCCCAACGTCACCCACCTCTCCTGCACAGAGCCCCTGTGCTGGTGATGCACTGGCTCTACCTTGGCTTCGGGGACCCTTAGGGACATGAGGGTTTTGTTCAGCTTCCTGACAGCACACTTCATGCTTGTCCTCCGCCACTCGTTCTGGGGTCCATGCAGTCCAGGTAGGACCGCTTTGATCGTGGATCTCTCTCTCTCCTTCTTCTTCCTCCTCCTCTTCCTCCTCCTTCTTCTCTCCCTGATAAGTATACAACCAGGGGAGATTCTGGAAGTCACCTTGAGGCCTCTCAGGAAGTCAACTGTTAAGATAAAGATAATATCAGGTAGGCTGGGCGAGGTGGCATACGCCTTTAGTCCCAGCACTTGGGAGGCAGAGGTAGGAGGATCGCCGCGAGTTCAAGGCCACCCTGAGACTACATAGTGAATTCCACGTCAGCCTGGGCTAGAGTGAGACCCTACCTTGGAAAACAAAACAAAACAAGCAAAAAAAGAAGATAACATCAGGAAAGACAGATGACAGAAGAAGGAAGCTAGGCTAGGTCCTTGGGGAATGTTTCCCTGGGTCAAGCTAGTCCTGAACTCCATTCATCCTCCCACCAGACTCACACCTGGTGTGAATAGTGAGCGATATACTCCTTTCCACTTAACCCGGCTGGAAAGAGCTTTGTTGTTACTTCTTTTTTTAAAAATTATATATATATATATATATATATATATATATATATATATATATATATAATTTTATTTCTTTGCAAGCAGAGAGAGAGGGGGAGAGAGAGAGGGAGAAGAAAGACAGGCCAAGAGAATGAGCACAGCAAGGCCTCCAGCTGCTGTGGGTCCTAGGGAATCAAACCTGGGTCCTGTGGCTTTGTAGGCAAGCGCCTTAACCATTGAGCCATCTCTCCAACCCCTTGTTGTTACTTCTGACAGTCCTAAATTAAGCAAGCTCATACTCCTCAAAGAAGCCAACACTTGAGTTCTCTCTCTCTCTGAAATAGTGTTTCAAGTAGCCCAGACTGGCCTTAAACTTGTTGTGTAGCTGAAGATGACCTTGAACCTCGTGATCCTCCTCCTGCCCCCCCCCCCCAAGGAATGCACCACCTGGGTTAGGAGATGCTTGGAAGTGAACCCAGGACTTCATGTATACTAGATGAGCACTCTACCAACTGAGCTACTTCCCCTATTCCGAGACCAATTTTTGAAACACATTCTCTAGCATGTTCCAAAGCCTTTTCTGAGTCCCCTGATTTAAGCCCTGATCCAGCAAATGTGTGACAATATGCCAGGTCTCTTTAGGGGCATACAGATGAGTGAGATTGGTCATAAGTCAGAGAGTGGACTGGAGAGATAGCTCAGTGGTTAAGGTGCTTGCCTGCAAAGCTTAACCACCTGGGTTTGACTTCCCAGTACCTTGTAAAGCCACATGCACAGTGGCGCGTGCATCTGGAGTTCATTTGCAGTGGCTAGAGGCCCTGGTGTGCCCATTCCCACCCCCCTCTCTGCTTGCAAATAAGTAAACAAAAATATATTTTTTTGAAACTTTGGAAGACTTAAATTGAAACCAAAATGTCAGAAAGTGCCCGGGGAGGAACCAGCAGCTTTAAAAGGTTGGACGTTTGTGTGTGTGTGTGCCTTGGGGATGCTGTCCACAGGTGACTGAAGCCTCCATCCCTAGACAGCGCCATGTGCAGCAGCGAGGCTGGTGGGGGGGTGAGGGAGAGGCAGTGCTCCCCAGTATCTTCCACCACCCCTAGGCAGCACCATGGAGTGCTGGGAGAGAGGCTGAGGGCCAAAGAAGGCCCAGTGGGTGGTCTTTCCAGCCCTCTCCAGGCCAGCCCTTTGTGGTGAGGAGATGGAGTGTTCAACCCACTTGGGAAACCCCAAGCCCTGGATTCTGGCCCGGGATCTGCACTAGCCAATCCCAACTCTGTCTCAGCCATGGCTCTGGGCAGAGATGTCAGTTTTAGAGCATGAGGGGGAGGAGAGGAGGGAGGAAAAGAAGGGGAGAGAGGGTTAGGAAGAAGAGGAAGAGGAGAGGAACGGGGGAGGAGGAAGAGACCCAGGAAAGCTGGGACTAGGCATGTGGATATGTGCATTCCAGCGTGGGTATTTCTCTCCTCCTGCGGTACACTGCTCCAGGAGGCCAAGCTTTGGACCCACAGCCTAGATGTAGTAGTGCTTACGGTCCCAGCCCCTCAGTGGCCTGGCCTAGGGACCAGGCGGACCACACTGAAAGTCTGTCTCCCTGTGTCCGGGCTTAGCACTGGACATATCACCTGAGTCTGTCGTCTAAGCCTTTCTTGGTCGTTAGCAAGCCGTCGAGGGTTGGGACAGCCAGAATGGCCAAATGTGTGCCTGGGTCTGTGCCCCGGCCATCTTCCTGAGGATGGCCCTCGGCTGACCCTTGCCTCTGGGACCCCATACTCAGGCACCTTGCAGAAGAACAGCAAACACGCCTGGATTCCGGGAGGCTCAGGGCCAATGTATGACCTTGGAGTGTTTGCTTTTTTAAACATAAAAATATACAATTTTAATGTTCATCATGGAAACAATTGTATTCCTAGAACTTCCAGGCGCCCCCGTCTTGGCCAGTTCCTTCTTCAGGCCGTCTCTCAAGAGGCAAAACACAATTACTCGAAGAAACAATGGCCTGGGGTTATATTTAAGGCTCAGAGTGTCCACCCCCTTCCATCTGAGCCCTCGCCTTCCTGAACGTAGGCCTAGGCTCCCCCCTGGGGCTCCCTACGTCTCCTAACAGCGAGGACCTCATGGTCTCTAGTTGTCAGCACCAATGGAAAATTGGACAAGCCCCTTCCAAGAGAAGAGCAGCCCCTCTCCCCCACCCTTCCTGAACCTTCCGAGAGCATCCTCATACTCTGAATAGATAGGCTCTTCCAAATCCGAGATGGAGAAGTCTGAGTCACTGTGCTGGCATCCCTGGGGACACAGACACCCGAAAGAAAACCGGCGCACCTCTGTCCACAGCCGTCGGCTTTCAGGACCGCTCTGCCCCATTGCGCCCAGCTCGCCCAGCGCCATTCCTGCCCTGTCTTGGCTAATCGCCACCCTCATCATTTGAAGCAGGGTCATTTTACGGACAATAAATAGAGGCCGAGAGAAGTTGTGTGGGTGAATTACAGTGTCGGGAGATTGGGCTTTTTGTTTAAGCTGTCCCGGGGGTCCACGTTGGGCTGGGTATCAAAGCAGGTGGCCTCTGAGGTCCTCGTCACGGGGTCTAATGGACGATGGTCAGGTGCTGGGCAAACACATCTCAGCCCTACTTGAAGTGACCACCAAGCAGAAGAGCAGCCACGGCAACAAGACTATATGGTGAAGGAGGTGGTTTGGGGCCAGGTGTTCACACTCCTCAGAGAAGCCCTGGGGACACCCAGTAAGGGAAGTTCTTTCTTTTCTGGCCCTCATGGCTCTCTCTTCCCACCCTTTTCCTACGTTCAATTTTATCCATGTTCCTGGGTTTTGCTTTTTGTTGTTTATTTTTATTTATTTATTTGAGAGCAACAGAGAGAGAGAGAGAGAATGGACACACCAGGGCCTCCAGCCACTGCAAACGAACTCCAGACATGTGCCCCCTTGTGCCGCCTGAGCACCTTCCTCAGATCGAGGCTGGTGCGTGTTTGAACTGCAGTGTTTCTGTTGTGCGTACAAGGTTTGCTGCTCTTCTAGAAAGATAATGGCATAATTACAGACAGCAAAGACTTTTAGTATTTTCCTGCCATCATTTCTCAGCATGGGAATATCAAATTAGTGTATCTTTGGATTGGATGGCGTTAAGACCGTTCAGTGTTACAAGTGGCCGCTTTCAGCTGGGGTGCACCCAGTGAGCGGAGTGTTTGTTCCCCTAGCGCGCGTCACATAGACCGGGACATGGTGGTGCATGCATGTCATCCTTGGCTACATAAGAAATTTGAGGCCAGCCTGGGCTGTAGGAGATGCTGTCTCAAAAAAAAAAAAATGATTTACTTGAGGGCCAGAGAGATGGCTTGGCAGTTAAGGCACTTGCCCATGAAGACTAAGAACCCAGGTTCTTACTCCCCAGGACCCATGTAAGCCAGATGCACAAGGTGGTGCATGTGTCTGGAGTTCGTTTGCCATGGCTGGCATGCCCATTCCCTCTCTATCAAATAAAAATTAAAAAAATATATATATTGACTTGAGTTTCACAAGAAACATCACTCAATGAATTTTGGCTTGGGATCAGGACAGAATTTCCACCAGTTTCTGAAATGTTCCTAAGCGTACTTCTGGCATCTTATGCTACATATTTATATAAAGCTGTTTTTAATGATTATAAAATGAAAATGTTAATCAACTCTGAAAAACCTTGAAGATGCTCTATGTCGTATAGTATCAAATATTTGGCCAAGATTTAATGCTTTAATGAAAAATGAACAAGCACATCCATCTCGTTAGTGTGCGAGTTTTGTTTAATCTTTAATAAATGGTAAAATTATATGTGTACCAAAGAACTGTTTTAAAATAAATTCCTTTACGATTTATTATCAGTAAACATTTGATTTGTATATGCCCAAGGTTACATAAAAATTTCTTGGGTGTAAAGGGGAACAAGTTTTAGAAGCCCGGGTAGAGGGCGTTGGTGGTGGAGAAAGTGATGGGGTTGTGGGGGAGGGGTGGGCGACCTGTGGCTACCCCAGTGAGATCAGCTAGTCATGGATTGATCAGGAGATCCACCAGGCCAGAATGGGATCTCCTGGCTTGCTCTTCCACCAAAGACAAAGGTAGATGGTAATGTTCACCCTCCATCCTGGTCCCAGGTGCTCCATGCCCAAGTGGGGGCAGACCAGAGGAAGGAAAAAAAAATTCCACAGTGGAGTTCCATGGCTAGTGGAGGAAGAGAAGAAGGATGAGGCCTAAGAAGGAAGGGAGCCCGCGGAGAGCATGCAGTGACCCCGCGCAGCCCAACCTGGAACTCTGGGTCCAACTGGCAGAGCCTGATCCATTTCAGCCCCCCCCCCCCTTTCACAGATAGCAGCAGGGGTCTCTGAGAACAAACCGCCCACGCCCGTCTGTTCACATGGGGTGCAAAGGAAATTTTAAGTGTGACCCAGAGGCCTGCACCTGTAATCCCCGCAGCTCACGAGGTCGGGGCTGGAGGACTGTGAGATCAGGGCCACTGTGCCTCGCCAAAATAAAGTCCAGGTTCACTGAACGCGCCCTGGGCTGACTCCAGCCGCAAACACCCAAGCGAGCCAATCCAGGTTCTCAGGGGCCAAACCTCGGCCAGCGTCCCTCTCCCTGGTTACCGGGAGGAGTGTTGGGCCTTCAGCCCCCCCCCCCCCCCCACGGTCCTGCCCACACCACACCCCGGGCTTGGGCCCAAGCTGGCCCTCATGCCTAATGCCACAGCTACTCATTTCCAGGTGTCTTTTTGACTTCCACGGGGCGCTGGTTCCTGTCTTTCATTGTCACTGGGTTTGGGCCTCCAGGAGCTGTGGGCAGGCAGGGTGCTCTGGAGGCCATGTGGTCCCAAAGGAGCTAAAGTTTGCTGTCGAACACCAGAGGGGATCGGAGAGTAAAATTCAAACTCAGCCAGAGCTCTTCTCCTGAGATTTAAAACAACAACAACAACAACAACAACAACAACAACAACAACAACAAAAAAGGCAGAGGATTGGACCAGAATGGTGAGAAACAGTATTCTAACAAAGGCCCTTCCTGGCTGGGGTGTAGCTTAGTTGGTAGTGTGTTTGCCTAGAATATGCAAAGCCATGGGTTCCCTCCACAACACCATAAAAAATAGAAGTTCAAGGTCATCTTTGGTGACATAGTGAGTTCAAGGCCACTTTAGGATACAGTGGACCCTGTCTCAACAAACAAGGACTGGCTAATTGTGAAGTTTCACTCTTACATTTCCAGCTGGTCTTCCTGGCTCTGTTGTATATCTCAAAAACTGAGGATAGGGCTGGAGAGATGGCTTAGTGGTTAAGCACTTGCCTATGAAGCCTAAGGACCCCGGTTCGAGGCTCTATTCCCCAGGACCCATGTTAGCCAGATGCACAAGGGGGCGCATGCATCTGGAGTTTGCTTGCAGTAGCTGGAGGCCCTGGTGTGCCCATCCTCTCTCTCTCTCTCTCTCTCTCTCCCTCTTTCTCTGTCAGTCACTCTCAAATAAATAAAAAAATAAAATAAAACAAACAAACAACAACAAAAAAACCCTGAAGGTAATATGAGTAGCTTCCATGTATTAACTCTTTTCTGTGTGTGTGTACTTTCCAAACCACTTTTCTGATTGAATCTTCATGGATGTTCTTGGAGTTAGCTTCTCTCTCTTTTTTGGAATAAAGCACCCGACCAGAAGTAGCTGATGGGAGGAAAGTTTTGATTTTGGCTTACAGCGTCCAGGGGAAGCTCCGTGGTGGCAGGGGAAAGCCTGGCATGAGCAGAGGGTGGACATCACCTCTGCCACAGCAGGTGGGAAGCAGCGGCAGGAGAGTGAGGAAAACTCTAGCAAAGGGAGCTGGTTATAACACTCCTGAGCCCACCCCCAACAACACACCTCCTCCAGCAAGGCTCCACCTCCCAAATTGCCACCAACCAGGAACATTCACAACCCAAGACTTTATGGGGGACACCTCATTCAAACCACCACAGTTTTCTAAGGCGGGAGGATCAGAGAGGGTCGGCAGATTCCCTAAGATCCCCAGCTGGACACTGCTGGCCGCCATTTTCAGGCCGTCCTCCCGAGGACAGATCTCTGTTGAAAGCCCCTGCCTTCGAGCAGCTGCTTAAACCAATTTTGTACACGCAGAAATTGAACACAAGTGGGTGTGGAAGGATGGATGTTGAGAGGGTCCCGGGCAACCACAAGATCTCTGGGCTGGGGTCTGTGTGTGTGTGGGGGGGGCACATAGCAAATGCAGGTGGGGAGTGGGGAGGGTTTGGCTCTGAGGAGACATGGGGTCAAGCTGGTGACCTCTGGCTGGTGGTTGATATTGCCAAGAATTTGGACAGGAGGGCTCACAGGGAGCCATTGTGGGCTCCGGAGTGAGGGCAGGTGGGAGTGGTGTCAGACATTGAATCAAGCATTGGAGAGGACAGGGAAGACACTAGAGAAAGAGAGGCCGAGAAGAGGTTAAGCCAGGAAAAAAAAACAACTAAAATAAACTAGGAAGAGAATGAGCAGGAGGCCGGTGAGGCCCAGAGAGGACAGTCCGGTAAGTGGTAATTGCTACCATCCGCGCACTGTATCTCACCAACTGCTGCTCGCATTATCTCATTCGACTTAGTCCCCTGAGCAGGTCTCTGCAGGAATAGTGATCACTCCTGATTGCTGAGCCCTCTCCTGAGCCAAGTAGCTCATGCGCACATCCCACGGCCCTGTCAGCACCCTCTTCCTCCTGCCTGTGATGTGACTGTGGTTCACAGCGGGCAAGGAATTCACCCAGCACCGCAGAGCAGACCCTCGTGGGTTCTGTCACCTGGGTCCGACCCGCTGTTGCAGATGTTTACAGATCCGATGCCCAGGGATGCCCGGACACCTGCAGGGGACCCAGCGAACATCTTGGTAGCTTCTAGCCCATCCCGAGTCCACACGGATTCCTTGTCTTGTCTCCAAGACTCGTTGCACCCGTGATCCCTGGGGGCTTGGATGGCATGTGGCCTCCTCACTCCACCTGGGACCGTGAGCCCATCCCTGCTGGTCCCTGGATTCCTCCTCCACAGCTGTGTCCTGTTTGAGGCAGCTGAAGTCTGCAGACAAGACTGTCGAGAGGAGACTCCAGACCTCCCAAGAGCAGCACCAGAGCTGCAAATGCAAGGTGCTGGCGCTCTTTATTGGGTTTGGCCCCAGACGGGAAGAAGGCCCCAGAGACATAAGACACGTGAGAGGCAGGGACCAGGCCTGTGGTCAGAAGTGGGGCTGGTCTGGGCTGGAGAGATGGCTTAGTGGTTAAGCGCTTGCCTGTGAAGCCTAAGGACCCCAGTTCAAGAATTGATTCCCCAGGACCCACATAAGCCAGATGCACAAGGTGGTGCATGCATCTGGAGTTCGTTTGCAGTGGCTAGAGGCCCTGGTGTATCCATTCTCTCTCTCTCTGTCTCTTTCTCTCTCTGTCTGTCTGTCGCCCTCAAATAAATAAATTAAAATAAATAAATAAAAAAAAAAGTGGGGCTGCTGGACGAGGGGCTGGCAAAGGAGGCAGCCTGGGCCTCATTGTGGATCAAGGAGGAGTTTCAGTGTCACTTGAGTCTCTCCCAGGTGTTCCCCACCCCAAGCTATCAGGTTCCAAAAGCCAAACTACTGCCCCCCCACCAAGTGCCTCTCTTGGCTGCAGTATGGGGATCCTGAAACCTTCTGGGATCTGCAGAAGGCAGGTGACAGATGTCTTCTCAGATCTTGGGGTGGTGGCCAAGTGGACAGGCTTCCCCGGCCGGCTGGAGGGCCCCCCAAACATCTGCTCACTGCCTTACAGGGAGGAGGCAGCTTGAGCTGGAGGAGGCACGTCAGAGGCAACGCTCTGAATGATGTCTTCAACAGCCGCTCGACGACCCAGGCTCATGACCGCCCCCAGGGACTGGAGAAGAAGGGCTGCCATTAGTGTCGTCAAACTGTCCTGGAGGCAAACCGTGTTTCTTTAGTGGACTCAAGTGATTGAAAAAAAAAAAAGAAAAAAAGAAACCAGTCATTTCGCCCTCCTGTCTCATAGCCTTCTGGCCTTGAGCCTGCCTGTAGGAATTTGGAAGGTGCAGAAAGCCCTGCTTATTGGAGGGAGGCCGCTCTCTCCGCAGAGGCCAGCTTCAGGCTCGCGCTCTCTACGACAGTTCCAACCCTGTGGTCAGTTTGAGGCCCTGTTATGTGTTTGTGTAACAGGGACTTAGAAACTGGTTAAGCTAAAGACTCTGATCTTTGCTAGGGCTCGCAGATGGCTGGTGGACATCCCGAAGCTGCATACACTTCGTCATTGCTGCCTTCATTTCATACTTGACTTCTTTAAAAAAAATTAATTAATTAATTTGGCAGAGAGAGGAAGGGGGGCGGGGAGAGAATGGGCACGCCAGCGCCTTTAGCCACTGCAAATGGACGCCAGGTGCGTGCTCCACTTTGTGCTTATGTACTTTGGCTTATGAGGGTCCTGGGGAGTTGAATCTGGACCCTTTGGCTTTGGAGGCAAGCGCCTTAACGGCTAAGTTGGCTTCTTTACTGGGCTAAAGCTTTGGGTCAGATCCTTGCTCAGTTCTGCACGTGGACATATTGATCATTTATAGAATGCTCGTCTAAGGCTAGTAAGCCTCCCTTTTATGTCTGGAGGCACCAACAGAAGCAAACTAAAGACCGGGCACGTCTGTAATCAATTGTGGCACTGGGGAGGCAGATGCAGGACCATGAGTTTGAGGCCAGTCTGAGGTACCTGAAGAGACCCTGTCAAAATAAAGCAAAGCACAACAGAAATAAACAAAGAGAGTGGCTGAGGTACGATTGATAGATGCATCACTGCCAGGCTGGCCGTCTTATTCCACACTCCGGGGGCAGCTCCCTGCAGTCTCCAGTCATGAGCCCAAACCTTCCAGGAATACAGTCTCGCAGACAGATCACCCCACAATGAGGCTGTGCCCCTGCATGCAGGAATGGTCACCTCACATGCAACTCCTCACGTTGTCTCCTCAAGCGATTCACAAGTGCGCTGGTACATCTGGGATCATGATGACCACAGCTGACCACTCCTTTTGATCATGTGTTCTTCTAGTCCCCTTCCTTACGTAACCTCAGAGCTCTGTTAAGTGTCCTGACATAGCCACGTTGAATGCATTTTCGTCTTCCATATTGGCATTTACATTTGATTTCTGGAGTAAGGACTGATTTTGGTTCGTTGGGACTTCCGGAAGTCAAGTCTTCTATGGCCTGGACTCCACTAGCATATGACATGACACCCCCAAGCTGCGTTTGTTTCAGGGCCCTGTCCTCTGCCTAGGTGTCTCCTGAGGCTTCAGATGAGCTTGGCCAGTGAGCATGGCGCTTGAATCTCATGCCTGCTGCACCAAGAAACCCACGTGGCACACGCTGGCTAGGCACGATGATGGTCAGCTTGGGGGCCCTGGCAGCAAGGGTGGCCATCTGGCCCGTGCTCGGTTGCTGGGTAGACAGTGTTCTGTGAGTTGAGGAGTGACTGTGTGGTGTGACTGATCTGAGAGAAGGCCTCCCAGGTGTGTGGTCAGGCGGAGACCATGTATCCTGGTGGCCTTGGGTTCCCTGTGGGAAGATGGACACACCCAAAAGCCCTGGCTGTGGATCCCAATCCAGCCCCAGAATCCAAGGAGGGGCAGGGACAGTGCTTGGACATCAATAGTGTGTGGCCTGAGAGGGACAAAGTCTTTTGTTATATATTTTCTTTTTATTTATTCATTTGAGAGAGAGAGAGAAAGAGAGAGAGGCAGATATAGAGAATGGGAACACCAGGGCCTCCAGCCACTACAAACAAACTCCAGACACATGCGCCACCTTGTGCATTTGGTTTACATGGGTCCTGGGGAATGGAATCTGGGTTCTTAGGCTTTGCAGGCAAGCACCTTAACCTCTAAGCCATCTCTCCAGCCCACAACTCTTTTTTTTTTAATTGTATTTATTTATTTATTTGAGAGAGACAGAGAGGCAGATAGAGAGAGAGAATGGATGCACCAGGACATCTAGCCACTGCAAATGAAGTCCAGACGTATGCACCACCTTGTGCATCCTGGGGAATCAAACCTGGGTCTTTAGGCTTCGTAGGCAAGTGCCTTAACCACTAAGCCATCTCTCCGCCCTGAAACAATGTCTTTTCTTTTTTTTTGTGGGAGAGACACCTATCCCCAAAGCACTAACTCAACTCTAACTGGAGTCCTCCTCAGGTGCCCAAGGCCAGAAGACTCCAGGCCTGAGGTGGGGAAGGAGCCCTGCCAGGATCCCATGTGATGGTTTCTGGGAGCCGCAGTGAGGAAGGCCTTGTCGGGCACAGAGCTGTGTTATTCCGTGTGTCATGTGCCACTGGGAACAGCTTTGAGTGAGAAGAGAATTCTGACAAGGCTCTCCTCTGGGCACCCTCCTGCCTGGGAATCCAGGCAGAGCACCCTAATCATTTTTTTCTAGGCTGCCGTGAGGCAACCTAGACGACCCATGGTAGCCAATATTTGCTTTATTGATTACTGGCCACGAACCAGGCAGGAAGTCCTTGTCAGATTAATATCTGCTCCTGAAGAAAAACAGCTTGTTGGTGCTGGAGGCCGAGTCGGGGGGTGACCCTGGGGCCCCCAGAGACCCTGCCCCGGAGCGTCGGAAGGTCTCAGCAAGCATGGGAGTGACCAGGAGCCCTGAGGATCCACACTTACTGCCCGTACTTTGCCTGGAAGGCATTTAAAGAAGGCAGGAGAGAGACAACTCGAGTCAGGGTGCTTATGGGCAAGATGCCAGGGTTCAAAAGCCAGCGGCTCCCCTTTCACACTTTGGCCACGCTGTTTGCTGTTTCGGAGCCTCGTTTAAGCCTCATTTCTTCATGTCTAAAATGGGCATCACACACACGAGCATTCCGGTGCCCGGTGCGTTCTGCAGAACCTTCCGGCATTGTCCCGGTGTGTGGGCCCTTCCTTCCCCAGCCTTTTTCCTTTCCTGCGGCCCGGCTCCTTGGTGCTCCTGTCCTGTCCCAGCAACAGGATGTGACAGAGCAAGGCAATAGGAGGAACCTCTTCCGGACGCTTATTTTGGGTGCAAAGCTTCGATCTTAGGGGAGGCTATAAAGGCGGCAGATTTAGAAGTTAAAAAAAAAAAAAATCCTGAGTAAGGAGAGCCCCACCCCCACTGACTAGAGAACTCCTCCCTGGTGGGGTAGGGGAAGGAGCAGGGAAGGCCAAGATCCCATGATCCCACCAGGGTTTGGGTCTGGGGAGCAGAGGGGTGACTTGTGCCTCTCACAGGGAGGCAGGGAGGCCTAGAGGAAGGAAAGGGTTGTTATGCATTGTGACAAGGTCAGGGGTTAAACAGCCTGGTCGTGGCCTTCCTGCCCCCAGCAAAGTGTGGAATCAGCAGATGGGCCCAGAAGGAACCATGACCTAGAAGTGTCATACTGCCCCTTCCCTCCCAGTCTGAAGGGGCCACGCGCCCGGATTCCAGAGCACCCCTCTGGTGCCTCAGTGGACACGTGACATGAACGTCCTATTTCACATCTGGTCACTGTCCCACTCCCTCCCATGGGCCCTCCATCTAGTTCCCTGCAGAAAAGGAGGTGACACCTGAGTGGCCTGAGGCTGACGTGTGCCCATCCTCACTGGCATGGGGAGGCAAGGTGAAGAAGATAAGGCACACTCAAGGAAATGAGCTCACTTCTGTCTGGCCCACAGAATTTGGGATGGAGATAGATTTGTGTTGGCTACAAACAGATCCGCGGGGGAGAGATTCGCACCATGCCTGAGCCTGGGCAGGCGCCTGCTCCCCGGGGGCCAATGTGGAGAGGGCAGGATTCTGTGCAGGGCCTGGGGTTGGCTATTGGATCTCAGCTGTCTTCTCTACTCAGGTGGGTGCTGTCTTCCAGGAAGTGCCCACTTAGCCCCTGGTGTGATAGTGTCCCCACACTATGCCTGTCTCTCCATCTCCTCTCCATCCCCCCCACCCCCGACCCTCTGAAAGCTTTTGGGTACCAGCCTCACCCTGTGGCTGCCAGGCTCTGCCTTCCCATCCGCTCTCTGCAGCTGATGTCACAGCACCCTGCTGGCTGGCGGAGCCTGACCCAGCAGGAGGGATGGCACAAGGCCCACTGACTGCTGCGTGGGTTTCTAGGCCACAGGAAGACACCCAGTTGTGTGGTGAGTGAGAACTTGGCCCCGAGCAGGAACCCAGCACACACCCGCCGTGGTCGTCGCTGTCAAGGCTGTTTCCGCCATTGTCTGGTTCTAAGTGATCTCTGTCACTTAGTCATTTGGGCCTGGACGTTCTCATCTCCTCCTAGCCCGTCACAGGATGACCATGCTACCCACTGGGGGCTATTTTGAGAACCAAACAAAAAAAAAAATGAACCTGAAACTCCTTTGAAAAAATATGAGTAAGCCTGCCTTATTGTTGCTTGAAATTTCTTCCAATTACGTAGTAAGCCAGACACAAGTCACCCGTGAGGATGTGAGTGTCATCGTCCTTAGTGAGAACTTGTGTGGGAGTTTTATAGCTAACACGTTAGTTTAAGGAAAGCCTTTTATTAATTCTCACAAGCTAGTACCTCTGGCCAAGGCCAAAAAAGAAAAGAGAAAAAAGAAAAAAAAAAAAAAGGGAATTCCAAGGAAATGAAGCTGAAATTTGGAAGTTGGGACAGCAGTTGGAGAATTACTGAACTTGTAGTTGTCAAAAGAACAAGAAGGCACATGCCCAGAATCCTGGCACTCCAGAGGCAGGGCCGGGAGGATTTTCACAAGTTTGAGGCCAACTTGGTTTACACAGTGAGTTCCAGCTTAGGCTACAGTGTAAGACACTTTAAAAAAAAGTGTTGATATATTTATTTATTTGCAAGTAGAGAAAGAGAGAATGCGAATGGGTCCACCAGGGCTTCCAGACACTGCAAATGAACTCCAGATGCATGAGCCACTTTGTACATCTGGCTTTACACAGGGAATTGAACCCACGTCATCAGGCCTTGTAAGCAAGTACCTTAACCACTGAGCCATCTCTCCAGCCCAATTTACTTATTTTGACACTTTAAAAGTTATTTTTAGTTATTTATGAGAGAGAGAGAGAGAGAGAGAGTGCGCGCCAGGGCCTCCAGCCACTGCAAATGAACTCCAGATGCATGTGCCACCATGTGCATCTGGTTTATGTGGGTCCTGGAAAATCGAACCTGGGTTTGGAGTTTGCAGTGGCAGGAGGTCCTGGCGTGCCCGCTCTCTTTCTCTTTCTCTTTCTCTCTCTCTCTGTGTACTTGCAAATAATCAACAAAAAAGCTGAGAAACTGGAGTTCTAGTTTCCTTTAGCCACCATGCCTGGCCTTTTCGGTCCTGGCCGATGCTTGTGTGTGGTGGTAATCCTGGTGGAGACGATGGGCGGGTTTGGTGAGGCAGGATGGTGATGGCAAGGAGCTGGCCAGGTGGGCATTGGCATAAGTTTGGGAAGGTGTTGGAGGTGGTGGTGTGGGGTGTGCTGGGTGAATGTGGTGCTTATGGCGTGATGGAGGGAGGTGTGGGCGTGATGGAGGGAGGTGTGGGCATGATGTGGACCTTCATAAAGAGGGTAGAGAAGGAGAGGGTGGAGGCAGAAGTTAGAGGTCGCCTGCAGGATGGCTTGGTCTATATGCCCTCCGGGTGCCCGGCTCTTGGGTTTTCTGCTGCCATTTGTGTGCGTGGTGGCTGCCCACTGAGGCACCCAGGGTCGGGGACCACGAAGAAGGGGACGCAGTTCTGGAATTGTCGAAGCTGAAGATCTCCGCTGACTTTTTGGAGCACGCTCTGTATTTGAGGCATGCGGGGCTCTGTCACAGTGGGTCCAGCAGAGAGCCGTGGCTTGGAGGGTCGGCCAGACTTTCCACTTGGGCTCCTGGTGCAATCAAGACGCTCGCAAATGGGCTGTTCTGCCGCTCGGTGGTAGATGATGTGCTTAGCATGTGAGAGGCCCTGCGCTCAATCCTGGCACCAGTAAATGAATGAGTTTCGAATAAAATGACGTGGTGAACATGAAATGCGTGCTGCCAGAGTACCACTGGGTGACAGCCATTTGTTTTTAGTAAGGAGAAGAACTACGCTCTAAAATAACGGTAAGCCGAGCCTCTTGGTAGAGTCCTGTAATCTCAACCACTCGAGAGCTGAGGCAGGAGGATTTCAAGTTGATGGTCAGCCTAGGAAACTTAGTGAAGCACTGTCTCAACACGAAAAGTGAAAAGTCTCAGCCAAAAGTTGTGGTAGAACACTCGTCTAGCAGGTGGGAAGGCCCGGTTCACTCCCCAGTCACATCAGTCATCACCAAATCATCAATCAATCAAAAGTTAAAAGATGGGACTGGAGAGATGGCTCAGTGGTTAAAGCACTGGCCTGCAAAGCCTACCTGACATAGATTCCCCAGTGCCCACGGAAAGCCAAATGCACAAAGTGACACATGCATCTGGAATTCATTTGCAGTGGCTAGAGGCCCTGGCATACTCATTCTTCCTTACACACACACACACACACACACTCTCTCTCTCTCTCTCTCTCTCCTCCCCCTCTGTCTCTCTGCTTGCAAATAAATAAACAAATAAGTAAAATATTTTAAAAAGTTGAAAGATATTGTACAATGTCACATAAACCAGTGACAGTCATTTATTATCAAACATTGACACTGTACCTCACTGCATGTGCTATGCTTCCCACTCCCCACCCCCAAGATTGTTTCTTGTATCCAAGGCTGGCCTTGAGCTCGTTATGCAGGTAAGGATGACCTTGAGCTCCTGATTCTTCTGCCTCTGCCTCCAAAGTGCTGGGGTTACAGGTATACGGCACCACGCCTGGTTTTATGCAGTGCTTGAGTTTGTACGCAGGGTTTTGTGCATGCTAGGCAGGCACTCCGCCAACTGACCAATATCCATAGCCTGTGTTATGCTTTTCCAAAAAAAATTATGTGTGTGTATATGAATGCATGCATATATGCATTTGTGTGTGTGTGTGTGTGTGTGTGTGTGTGAGAGAGAGAGAGAGAGAGAGTTTGTGGATGCGCACATGCCATGGTGCACGTGTGGAGATCAGAGAACTTTCCAGCCCACCCTCACTGTTCCACCCCATTAGAGGAAGAGCTTCTCTCCATGTCATTCTGCTGTTTGCTGTGTGTGCTGATGGCTTCTGGGAGACCCTCCTGTCTCTGCCTAACAAAGTCCTCTCTTACTATACCAATGCAGCCAAGCTATTTCAAAAAATAAGGTGGAGGGCTGGAGGGATGGCTTAGCGGTTAAGGCATTTGCCTGCAAAGTCAAAGGACCCAGATTTGATTCCCCAGAGGCCATGTAAGCCAGATGCACAAGGTGGCGCATGCATCTGGAGTTTGTTTGCAGTGGCTGGAGGCCCTGGCACACTGATTCTCTCTCTCTCTTCTTTCTCTCTGTCAAATAAATAAATAAATAAAAATAAAATATTCAAAAAATAAGGTGGACATCTGAGGAGATATCTTAGTGGTTAAAAGTGCTTGCTTACAAAGTCTATCAGCCCAGGTTCAAATCCCCAGTACCCAAGTATCCCCTGATGCAAAAAGTAGTAAAGGCACCAGGTGTTCATTTGTAGTGGCAAGAGCCCTAGTGTGCTTATACACCACATGCACATGCACACAGATATTTTGAAAAACATCTGAGGTGGAGGGCTGGAGAGATGACTTAGTGGTTAAGGCGCTTGCCTGTGAAGCCTAAGGACCCATGTTCAACTCTCCAGGCCCCACATTAGCCAGACACACAAGGTGACACAAGCGCACAAGGCAAGGAGGTGCACACATCTAGATTTGGATTGCAGTGGCTGGAGGCCCTAGCGTGCCTATTCTCTCTCCCTCCCTCCCTCCCCCACCTTTCATAAAAAAATGAGGTGGAGAATGATTGAAGAAGACATTCAGGGTTGACCTCTGGCCCCCACACAAGTGTGCACACATGCACACATGCATACACACCTGCACACACACATATTGATGTGCATGCGCAACACACACACACACACGAAAAGAAAAAAAGTCCCAAAGGTCAGACCACCGATGTCCAAGCTCAAGCAGGCAGCTGGAAGGGAAAGACAAGAGGCAAAGCTCCTTCCTTTTGGTCCCTCTGCCCCTCCGTAGATTGGATGGGGTCACACACTGGGGAGGAACATTCACTTTGCTGAGCCCATTATGTCACATGCCTAACTCACCTGCAAATGTCTGGGAAGCTCTTGGACCGTTCGTTGTCACAGAGAGGCTACCAGTACTCAGGAGAGGCTGCCCCCCAGAGGAATCATCTACGGAGGGACCCAGCAGGAAAGATCTGCTGGAAGGGAGCTGGGCCCCTCCGTCTCGCTGCCTTCCTTCCTTCAGTCTTTGCCTGGGCTCATGACTGTCTCAACCCAAGCCTAGCCAGAGGGCATGGTGCCCACTGAGTTGACTTGACTCATGCCCATTAGCCTCCAAAGTGGAGAGTGAGTGAAGGGGTCCAGCCTGGACATGATTCAGTCTTCACCCATTCATCCATCAGGCACCCACTGTTTTGAGCCCATGGCATGCCACTAACATCGTAACATAGCAAGCCCAGGTCTGGCCCTCGCAGATCTCTTCAACCTGTGGGTTATTGTCGAATGTGCAGGAATGGTCACCACTCAGTTTGTATTGTCTGCTCAGCCTGACTTCCCTCCGTCTCTAGCACACATTCTTGTCACCTATTGGACAAGGTCAAAAGGTCGCCCTGTGTGTTAGCTCCTTTTCTTGTTGCTGTAACAAAGTGCACAGCCGAAGAACTTGAGGAAGACAAAGGTTACCGCGGCCCACGGTGCGGGGGTAGAAGGTGCGGCAGCGACAGCGGCCCCAGCTGCGGTGGCAGAAGCGTGGGAGGCTATTCACATTGTAGTCGCAGTCAGGAAGCAGAGGGAGATGCGTGCTGGGGCTCAGCTCACTCTCCCCTTTTGCTCCGGTCCAGGACCCCAGCCTCTTAGATGGAACCACTCACATTCAGGGGACATCTTCACTCTCTGGTCAAGCCTCTCTGGCAATGCCCTCAAAAGACACCCCTCCCGGGCGCTTCTAAATCCCATCAAGCTGACGATGAATATTGACCGTCACATTCCGGCTCTGACCTTGACTCTAACGCATCATGCCTCCGAAGCCTTCCGCGTAGAGGTGACTGTACTGTGATTTTCTTTGTTATGGTGGTGAGGCAGTGCACTGGGAACTAGGCCATGTTGGAGCGGTGTGTCCGTGACTTGAAAGCTGCCTGGTACTTCCTAAGTAACGCGAGTAACAGTGGGTGCTTGGCAGGCATTTGAGGAATGGATAGGAATGGCTTCATGTGCTCATAGGAACATCATGCACTTCCTTTTTTGCTTTTCTTTCTTTCTTTTTTTTTTTTTTTTTTTTTTTGGTTTTTCGAGGTAGGGTTTCACTCTAGTCTAGGCTGACCTGGAATTCACTCTGTATTCTCAGGCTGGCCTTGAACTCACGGCGATCCTCCTATCTCTGCCTCCCGAGTGCTGAGTTAAAGGCATGCACTCCCATGCCTGGCTGCACTTTCTGTTTTTAAAATATTTTATATTTATTTATTTATTTATTTGACCGAGAAAGAGGGACACAGAGAGAGAGAGACAGAGAGAGAGGTGGGGGGGAGGCATGCAAGGGCCTCCAGCCACTGCAAATGAACTCCAGACGCGTGTGCCCCCTTGTGCATCTGGCTAATGTAGGTCCTGGGGAATCGAACTGGGGTCCTTTGGCTTTGCAGGCAAATGCCTTAACTGCTAAGCCATCCCTCCAGTCCCACTTTCTTTTTTCAAGGCAAGCCCAACATACTGCCTTTTGTTCTATGAGAAAGAGAGAGAGAATTGGTGTGCTGGAGCCTCCAGCCTGCAATTGAACTCCCGAAGCATGCACATGTGTGACTTTATGTGCTTGTGTCACTGTGCGTCTGGCTTATGTGGGACCTGGAGAGTCAAACGTGGGTGCTCAGGCTTCGCAGGCAAGCGCCTCAACCGCGGAGCCATCTCTCCAGCCCACGTCATGCTCTTTCTGATGATAGTTCTTCTTTCCGCTCACTGTTTTCCCACATCTTGCTGTGCCTTCTGCCTGAGTCCTGTATCCCCCAAGGGAGCCCTAGGGAGCTCTAGCCCACAGTACCTTCTCCTTCCGTATTGGCCACAGGAGATTCCTGCCTGGTGCCAGGTTGTTTCCTGTGTCCCCTGGGAGAACAACTCACCTCGTGAGCTGACTATGAACTGGGTTTGAGATCCACAGGACGGTGAGTCCAGAGACGTCATTGGCTCCTCTGAATTCATAACCTGTGACTTCCCGCTCCCATAGTGGATGAGGCAAGAAGAGACACAATTCTATCAACAACCACAAGAAGCCATCTGGGGGCCACACGGAGCCCCTTTACATAGAGCGTCTCAGATGGTCCTGACAATCCCATAAGGGAGGTCATCCTTGTCACCCTTACTTTATGGATGTGTAAAACGAGATTCAAAGCCATCCTCAGTGATGTCCCACAGCTGGTGAATAGTGAAGCTTGGCCTTGAGCCCAGGCAGCCTGTCCCCACACCCACTCCCATGATCACACCATGGACTTCCTCTGCACGGATACCCTGTCAGAGCCCCCGACTGTCCATCCCTCCCCATATTGGCATCTAGAACAGGCCTGGACACACAAAAGGCACCAAGGAAATGCTCATAGGTTGGTCATTAAGCTAAGAACTCCACAGCGGACCCATGCTCCTATTTTCTGTGAACCTTCTGCCTGGCCTCTTTTCCCACACCAGTAGCACCCTGAGCTGACTCAGTTGGGGCCCTGGGTGCATTTGCAAGCGTCTCAGGACACAGCTCCTGACAAGGCTCTCGGCTTTCTGGCGGAGACAGCGTGCATAAAGCCCTTGACTCAGAGCGACGGGGGCCCATAAAATCCAGGTTATGAAGTGTCACCATGTCTGCAACAACTGCTTTTTGATTGTGTAAGCACACTCTAGAAATCTCTTCCTTTCTGGGCAGTGGCTGATGGAAAAAGAGAGAGATTTTCCATGTATTTATTATGTGAAATGTAACATATGGAGGACATACACAGTGATATGTAATTAGACATGAAACAAGCCAGACTTGAGGAATTGCCAAAAGCCTGTGATGGGATAACGAAGTTATTTTTGAATGGTATCATTTATTTTCTAATCCTTCATTGCAACGGACTGCCCCCTAACCTGCTGAATGAGAACAGGCCATGTAAACTCGGAACCGGGAGCTCATCTGGGGTGTGCCTGGTGAGGCACCATCTTTGATTAGTTCCTGTGTCTTTTCCAAGGCAAGCATGTATTGACGGCGGGGTACTAGCTGTAAAGGAGCTAGGAAGAATGTGGCAGGGAAGATGCCCATCTAGTCTCATGGAAGGTGACAGAACATCCCTTGGCCTCCCAGCTAGACTGGGCAAGACTCTTGTTTGTCCTAACAACCCAGCTGGGGAGACGTGGGACGGCTTCCAGTTTCAGCTCCGTGACAATCTTGCTTTGTGATCTCCTGAGACTGCTGGAATTCCCTGCCCTTCAGGTTCTCCAGGTTTTCAGGATGGGGAGGACCCACGTACTCGGGAAGTGTATGCCAGGGTTGGGGAGAGAGCCTGACCCTGATTTTGATCCCCAGAACCCAGGCAAAAACAATGCCAGGCATGATGGCACACTTTTACAATCCCAGTACTAGGGAGGTGGAGATTGGCAGATCCCTAGGGCTCCTTGGCGAACTCGTCTAACCTACAAGGCAAGTCGCAGACCAGTAAGAGACCGTGTCTCAAGGAGTAGGGGATGGCGCCTGAGAAATGACACCCGAGGTTGCCCTTTGGGCCTCCACAGGTATGCGTGCACACACCACTGCTCACCAGCCTGCGCGCGCACACACACACACACACACACACACACACATACACATGGTGTGCTGGTTTGATTCAGGTGTCCCCTATAAACTTAGGTGTTCTGAATGCTAGGTCCCCAGCTGATGGAGATTTGGGAATTAATGCCTTCTGGAGGGAGTGTGTTGTTGGGGGCAGGGCTTATGGGTATTATAGCCAGTGTCCCCTTGCCAGTGTTTGGCACACTCTTCTGTTGCTATTGTCCACCTTATGTTGGCCAGGGGGTGATGTCCACCCTCTGCTCATGCCATCGTTTTCCCTGCCATCATAGAGCTTCCCCTCGAGTCTGTAAGCAAAATAAGCCCCCTTTCCCCAAAAGCTGCTCTTGGTTGGGTGATTTCTGCCAGCACTGTAAATCTGACTGCAACAGTATAGTTGGTACCAAGAGTGGTGTTGCTGCTAGACACCTGACTATGTGACTTTGGCCTTTTGGAGCTGATCTTCAAGAGAAATGTAAAAGGATATGAAACCTTGGACTAAGAGATGCCTTGCTGTGCTGTAAGTATGGCTTGATGGACTATTCTGGTCAGAGTTGAAAGTCCTGAATGCAGCAAGAACTATGGACTGTGAGGTTGGCTTATGAGGGTGAGAAAGAGCTTTGCTTGGACTGGGCTAGAAGTAGTTTGTATGAGAGGCTTGGTGTTATGCCCGTGTCCTGAGAACTTGTGCAGGGTTGCTTTGCATAGTAATGAACTGGTGTGAGCAGAGGGATATGGCGCAGAAATGAAATCTTTGGGCTGAAACTTCTGCCCATTCAGCTGCAATTATATGAGAAATTACAACCTTTGAGATTGGGCCAGCTGACCTGCACTGGGGCAACAGGGAGAATGTAGACTCTTTTGAAGGGGCCAGAGTGCTCAAGGAGTGTCCTGTTCTTCAAAGTCTGCTTTATTCCCAAGTAGATTAACAAATTGGCCCCCTGCCTGGTATTGTGGAGTATAAGAAATGCAGGAAAGAGAGGATCATTGAGTTTGCAACACAGTTTTGTGTCTTGGAAACGGCCATGGACAGTGTGAAGCAGGTTTGCTGGATGCCTGCATGGAGACCCCATGGGGCCATGAGGATGAACCGTGGATTGCAGCGGAGATGCCGGGACCACAAGATGGTTGCTAAGGAGAGCTGCCGGCCTGGATGAAGTTTTCCAGGACTGTGAGTAGCCTAACTGGAGGGGCGGAATTGGAACTCCAGAGACTTGTTGCTGGTTAGAATTATCGGACTTAGGGACTTGTCACTGGCTAGAGTTGTTGGATTTGGAGCTAGAGTTTAATGTTTGCCCTGTTTAAATCTTGTATTGGCTGAATATTTCTTTGTTTTGCCCAGTGCCATCTTTTGCAGTGTGAGTGTTCATCCTGTGCCATTATGGGTTTTGGGGAGATTTTTTTGGTATTATGATTCAGTTAAAAGACCTTGGACTATGGGGGTGCTTGAACATCATTAGGATTGTTTAAAAAATATGGGGACTTTTTTGTTGTTGTTTTTGAGGTAGGGTTTCACTCTAGCTCAGGCTGACCTGGAATTCACTATGTAGTCTCAGGGTGGCCTTGAACTCATGGTGATCCTCCTACCTCTGCCTCCTGAGTGCTGGGATTAAAGGGGCTGTGCCACCACTCCTGGCTAAAAAATATGGGGACTTTTAAAGTTGGACTGAATGCATTGCATTTTACATCATGGATGGTTATTAGTTTATGGGGGCCAGGGGTGGAATGTGGTGGCTTGATTCAGGTGTCCCCCGTAAACTCAGGTGTTCTAAATGCTAGGTCCTCAGCTGATGGCAATTTGGAAATTAACACCTCCTGGAGGCAGTGTATTATTGGGGGCGGGCTTATGGCTATCATAGCCAGTGTCCCCTTGCCAGTGTTTGGCACACTTTGCTGTTGCTATTGTCCACCTTATGTTGGCCAGGGGGTGATGTCCACCCTCTGCTCATGCCATCATTTTCCCTGCCACCAAGGAGCTTCCCCTCGAATCTGTAAGAAAAATAGACCCCTTTATCCTAAAAGCTGCTTTTGGTCGGGTGATTTCTGCCAGCAATGCGAACCTGACTGCAACACATAAAGAGAGAACTTGCTGTCCTGGCCCATCCCATGATGACCCTGTGCCAAAGGTTCACACAGCAAAAGGAGAAAGGATTTCCCAAGATGAATGATCAACCTAGGAACTGCAGAACATCACACCAAGAGCACACGCATGGCAAGCGATGGGCATAGCCAAGGAGACTGAGGCTGCCGGGGGCATGGCTCAGTTGGCACCGTGATTGCCTCGCAGGCATGAGGACCTGAGTTTTGCACGTGGGTCCTAGGAACCCACAGGTGTGCTGCTACATGCCTGTGACCCCAGCGCTGGGGAGGCAGAGATAGGATAATCCTTGGGGCTCACTGGTCATCTAGTCTAGCCTAATCAGTGAGCTCCAGGCCAATGAGAGACCTTTTCTTAAAAAAAAAAAAAAGGTGGATGACATTTCTGAGGAATGACATTAAAGGTTGTCCTCTGGCCTCCACATGCACACATGTATTAAAAGAAAACCCAAAAATAAAAGAGACTAAGACAAGGGGAAGATATTTGTTTATTTATTTATTATTTGCAAGGACAGAGAAAGAGGGAGAGGGAGGGAGGGAGAGAGGGAGAGAAAGAGAGAATGGGATCACCAGAGCCTCTAGCCACTGCAAACAAACTCCAGATGCGTGCGCCACCTTGTGCATCTGGCTTTAGGTGTGTACTGGGGAATTGAACCCATGTTGTTAGGCTTTGCAGGCAAGTGCCTTAACAGTTGGGCCATCTCTCCAGCCCAAAGAGGACACTTTTAAGGGCAAAATAATGTGAGCTATTTGAGTCAACTGTCCTTGTGTGGCATCAATTGTTTTATTTATTAATTAGATACAGAGGGACAGAGGGAGTGAGAGAGAAAGAAAGAGAGAGAATGGGCGCACCAGGGCCTCTAGCCACTGCAATGAACTCCAGATGCATGTGCCATGATGTGCATCTGGCTAACGTGGGACCTGGAGAATTGAACCTGGGTCCTTAGGCTTTGCAGGCAAGCGTCTTAACCACTAAAGCCATCTCTCCAGCCCCTTGTGTGGCATCAGTTGTCATAGGGTGGCATCAGACCAAGGCTGGACAGGCAAATGTTGATCAAATGCCCTTGCAGAAGTATTTTCTTTCCGCACCAGGTTGCAGTGGCCTTTGTGCAAGGCTGTGGTCTGGCAGACTCTTGGGGACAGATCTTGCTGTCAGGCTTCTGTGTATGCGATTACCTCTTACAGCTTTATTTATTTATTTATGTTTTTAACTAGGGCTTGACACAAGTGACTTCGAGCTCATGCTGATAATTTCTCCACCTGTCTCACTCGTCATTCGTCACCACGGGTGCATTTCAAGCCTTTCAGATTAAAAACATGCCAGGGCCAATCCTTGTGGCAGTCTATTTTTAAAGTAACTTTGAAGGTCCGCTACATGCACACCTGGCCCCTGCTAGTCACCCCGGTTCGTCATTGTCCTTACAGATCTCCATTCACCACATTCTGTCAGTCTTACTGCCTGTTCTCCACATGTGTCCCTAGCGTCCCACTTTCCTCTGAGACTCGACTGGATTTTTCTCAAAACATCCTTTATTAAATTTTTTAAAAATATATATTTATTTTTATTTATTTATTTGAGAAAGAGGCAGAGAGAGGAAGAGAGAGAGAATGGGCACGCCAGGGCATCCAGCCACTGCAAATGAACTCTAGACGCATGTACCATCTTGTGCATCTGGCTAACGTGGGTCCTGGGGAATCGAACCGGTATCCTTTGGCTTTGCAGGCAAATGCCTTAACCGCTAAGCCATCACTCCAGTCCCTGAAAACATTCTGACTCCTCTAGTTTGGGTGGGCAGTGAGTGTCCTTTGCTTATCTTGACCGTTCTCTGCTCCGTGTCCCAGATCCTGAGCCCAGCATGCCCACAGCCCACAGCCAGGCGCCTGCCTGTGTGGGTCACAGAAGGTAGACCTGAGGACTGGGTCTTCCCCCGTTCCTAGTGCACGTCACGTGTCTAGTGGTGGTCGAATTCCCAGAGGTCTATAGCTCCTGCTGGTGACGTCTCCTGCTCTCCTGGGGTCCAGCAATTTCCTGCCCTCATACATTACTGTGGGTCTCTGGAGGCCTTTCCATCCCTCCTAGGCCCCTCTCGCCCCTCCGTAGCACTGGGTTTATATGTCTATCAATTGAGCCCCACGTCAGACTTTGTCCTGCCAGAACCGAGCATGCTCACACTCATGCTGCCCCTGCTGCTGGCTCCATACAGGGCTCCTGAGGCGTGTCCTGACTTTGCTTCTCCCATAGCCTTGCCCACCCACTGTTTGTTTGGTTTTTAAAAAATACATATTTTTAAATATTTTATTTTTATTTATACATTTGAGAGAGATATGCAGAAATAGGCAGGGAGAGAGAGAGAGAGAGAGAGAGGGAAAGAGAGAGAGAGAATGGGTACACCAGGGCCTCCAGCCACTGCAAATGAGCTCCAGATGTATGCACCCCCTTGTGCATCTGGCTTATGTGGGTCCTGGGGAATCAAACCTGGGTTCTTTGGCTTTGCAGGTAAATGCCTTAACCACTAAGCCATCTCTCCAGCCCTTAAAAACATTTTATTTATTTATTTACTTAAAAAATCTTTCTCTACATATTTTATTTATGAGAGAGGGAGAATGGGTGTGCCAGAGCCTCCAGCCACTGCAAATGAACTCCGGACACATGTGCTGCCTTGTGCATCTGGCTTCTGTGGGTACTGGAGAATCGAACCTGGGTTCAAGTGCCTTAACCACTAAGCTGTCTTTCCAGCCCCTTATTTATTTATTAGAGAGAGAGAGGGAAATGGGCACCCCAAAGCCTCCAGCCTCTGCAAATGAGCTCTAGACACATGCGCCATCTTGTGTATCTGATTTTACGTGGGTACTGGAGAATCAAACCCAGGTCTTTAGGCTTTTCAGGTAAGCACCTTAACTTCTGAGCCATCTCTCCAGCTCCACAGTGGTTATTTATTTGAGAGCAACAGACAGAGAGAGAAAGAGGCATATAGATAGAGAATGAGCACGTCAGGGCTCCAGCCACTGCAAACAAACTCCAGATGCATGTGCCCCCTTGTGTATCTGACTTATGTGGGTCCCGGGGAGTCGAGCCCTGAACCTGAGTGCTTAGGCTTCATAGGCAAGCGCTTAACAGCTAAGCCATCTCTCCAGCCCCAGTGTTTGGCTTTTTAAGACAAGGTCTTACCATGTCACCCTGGCTTGCCTGAAACCCACTATATAACCCAAGCTGTCCTTAAATTTGTGGCGACACTCTCTCCTCAGTCTCCTACCTCAGCCTCCCAAGTGCTGGGGTTAAAGGTGTATGTCACCACACCTGGATTGCAATTTCTTATGTTAATGTTTTACTTATTTATTTATATGAGAGAGAGAGAGAAAGAGAAAGGGCATGCCAGGGCCTCTAGCCACTGCAAACAAATGCCAGACAATGGGCCCCCTTGTGCATCTGCGTTATGTGGGTACTGAGGAATTGAACCTGGGTCCTTAGACTTGCAGGCAAATGACTTAACCACTAAGCCATCTCTCCAGCCACAAGTGTTTCTCTCTCATGCTGCACCGTTCCAAATTTCTGAATAAAGTTCCATATTTCCACACCCCAAGAGAAGGTGGCATTTCTGACACCAACCTGTAAGAGGAATCCAATGGACACAGGAAAGGACCTGTCACCTTGAGAGTTCCTTGGGACTTGCCAAATCTCCTCACACCTTGAGGGTGGAATTCCAAGGTCAGGAACTTCAGCCTCAACTTTTCTTCCTTTAACTGCTCTGGGAACAGTTTAACCTTCTGAGTAGCTCTTAAAGCAATGGAGAGAACTAGACGGATGGCTTAGCAGTTGAGACACTTGCCTGAAAAGCCAAAGGACCCAGGTTCAATTCCCCAGGCCCCATGTAAGCCAGATGTACAAGGTGGCACATGTATCTGGATTTCGTTTGCAGTGGGTGGAGGCCCTGGCATACCCATTCTCTCTCTCTCTCTCTCTCTGTCTCAAATAATTAAATAAATAAAATTAAAAAAGAACACAAGACCAGGCAAAAGTGCTATAGAGAGGGACACCCCACCTTGCACTCTAGTTGCTGCAGAAGAGCAGCTCCTGCCGCAGGCATGCATGTGGGGAGCTGCAAGGACACATACGTGTGCACACGTTGCACACCACACTGCACACACATGCAATAAAAAACAGATGGGACCGTGTATTAGTCATTTTCTCATTGGTTGTGACAAACACTGACAAGAAGCAGCTGAGGGAGAGAAGGGTTTTCTTTGGCTCACAGTTTGAAGACAGCCCTTCACGGCAGAGACAGCATGGCGGCAGATGCGGGAGCTGGTTGACCACATTGCATGCACCGTCAGGAAGCAGAGAGGAATGCATGCTGGTACTCCTTTGCTTTCTCTGTTTCTTATCCAGCCCAGGCACCCCAGCCCGTGGGTTGATGCAGCCCACAGTTGGGGGGGGGGGGTCTTTCTACCTCAGTTAGCCTAATCTAGAAAATCCCTCACAAACATGCCCAAAGGCTTGTCTCCTAGGTGATTCTAGATCGAGTTGATAGCTCTAACCATCACAGTGGAAAGAGATGGAAGAGAAACAAGCCGGCTTGGTGTTGCTCAGCCTGAAAACAGAGCTGTCACTTGGCCTGATGACATCTGGACAATTGCAGACCTTGCCATGGAGCCTAATGGTATTAGTCAGGTGGGCAGGGATTAGGAGAGAACATTCCAGAAAAGATGCTCATGGAATGCAACAGGGGGACAGCCGAGGGAGGAGCGGGTCATTGTGAGTGGCAGTAGGGAAGGGGTTGGCTTTCCAGAAGCATGAGAGCTGAAGTCCTACGCCGTACTCCGCCTAGCCCCTCTCAGATCTCTGGAGAGTCTCCCTAACCCACCAGAGGGCATCCCCCACATGTGAAGATGGGATGCTGCACTCTTGCCTCAGCTTTTTCTGAGTTATCGGGAGAGAGGTGCAGAGATGGGGGACCGTGGTATCTGAGCCACCTGGCAGAGGAGAATTTTGATCCTGGCTCTCCCGGCGGCTGCTGGGTGTCCTCAGAGAGAAAATGAACTCTGGGTCTCACTGTGGTCATAGTACCAGGGTGCCACCGTGAGTGCCAAACAGGACAAGGCCTACGCCCCCCCCCCGCCCCCCGGTGGTAAAGCTCCCATCCACACAAAGAGAGGAGAAATCCCAACAAATAAAATAATGATTTTTTTAAAAAATGACTCCCCTTCCCCACACTCTCAGCTCTTCCACACAGACACTTGACAAAAATACCTGTAGATGGGCTGGAGAGATGGCTTAAGGACCCATGTTCAACTCTCCAGGTCCCATGTACACAAAGATGCACAAAGGTGAGGCAAGCACAAGGCCGCACGTGCCCGCTGGGTGGCGCAAGTGACTGGAATTATGTTTCAGTGGCGGAGGCCCTGGTGTGTCAATTCTCGCTCCCCCCTCTCTCTTTTGCTCTCTCTAAAATAAAGTAAAATAAAATATTGTTTTAAAAATACGTGTAGACAACAGACTTACTCTGAGAAAACCTTTATTAAACTTCCAAAGTGTCCTGCACTTTAAAATCATATATAATTCTACCAGTTGGAAGTCTGTTGTCTGGGATAGGAAAGGGGTAAAAAAAGAGACTTACAATAATATGGTGGTCGGTGTTCCTTCTTCTACGTGCAAAGCCAAGGGAGTTCTATAGAAAGAGAGAAACATACATTCTGCTGTGGGATCCTGGGAGTGCTTTGCGGAACATATGCTACCTGAGCTGGATACTGGAAGATGAGTTAATAGTTCTCCGTGAAATACGATATCTCAAAAGTGTTTTCTGGCTCTTTTTCCAGTCCTGTTTTGGCTTAGGAGTCCTTGGCTTATGACCTCTTGGACAGGCCTATGTCTTAGGACCTCTAGCTCCTGAGTCCTGCCTGACAATAAATAAATTCATACTGGAGAAGGGAAACGCATATGCAGAGAATAGAACGTGTGAGTGCAAGGAAGAAAGGCAATGAATGGGGTGAAGGCGTTTGTGTGGACAGGACACAAATCAACACACGTAGGACCACAAGATAAGGACTGATGAAGACGGCAGCCCACAGCTCTCTTACCAGTCCTCCATTTATGGAAGAGAGGCTATGAGTGGTCACTGTTCACACATCCTCCAAGGGCCTGCCATCCCTGGCATCCTGGAGAACTCCAGCCAAGCCTGGGGTTGCCGCAGGAATGCCTCAAGGTCAGGGTGAGGGTCTAGTTCTTTCAACACTATTGTCCTTGAGACCAGTCTACAAACTGGTGGATGACAGTGAATGAACTTGAAAATGCTTTTGCCAAAGTAGTTCTCTTTATGGGGTCAGAAAGAGACCCAAGAGGTTCACATGGTAAATGCGGATGAGATGTGGGCACACTGACCAAGGTCCCCGGCCTCCTGCTTCTGGTGGGCCTGGAGGGTCTGAATGTGCATGGTGGTTCTCTTCCATGTTGGAGTTGGGTTAGAGACATACTGGTGTTTCTAAAAGGAATGTAGAGTCATGCTACCAATTAAGAAACCTCTCACCAAAATGTGACTTAAAGAGCCACTTAATTCCTCCAGGGATAGATAGAGGCCACTCAAAGATGAGATGGTAGCCACACTCCGTGGAAATCATGACCCAAGGGCAAGATGGCTCTGCTTTTGCTCGGGGCGGGACCTCTGCCATGTTGGAACTTCTGTTCAGCCACCTGCTAGCCTTCTGAACTTGCTTTGGTGAGGATCCCGTGAGGAGCTGAGACCGTGTGGGGTCTGCAGTACCCTACTGGCTCAGAGAGCCTCCTCATCCTCTGTAAATGTGAAAAACAACCAGGCAAGTGCGAGATTAAGCCCATGTCGGAGGTAAGTTGAGGTTCGGGAAAGTCTGTTAGCCTGTCTCAGCATCAGGCCAAGCTGAGCCCCGAGGTCTGGTAGGCCGGCCAGGGAGTCCTCACTGCGGAAGCAAATGAACTCGAGAGTCAGGATTCCCAGCTCTCCTGATGTCCCATGCTGGAAGCAAGGAGGAGGAAGGTGAGGGGCAGTGGGTGGAAGTGCCCACCGGGAGAAAGGTGCTAGAATGTTAGAAGATTCCAGAAGGGGTGGAGGCATTAGTAGCTCCTCTCCCATTTTCTCTATAGGTGAGGTTTTCGTGCAGACGTGAGGAGTCCATCCTGGTTCACCTTTTCGTGCCCCTCACAGAGCCGTTTCCTGTTACTGAGTCTGGGATATAGGAACACCCCAGCACCCGACCAGCTCAGGTCAAAAAGCTTTAGTCAAACACTCACAGAGTTTAGTTTTTAAAATAACATCCCGAAAAATCAGTTAGAACTTCTCCGTTGACTCAGGGAGAAAGCCAGTCAGGTGGGATGAAAAAGTTGGGAAAGTCAGGCCATGTTACTTTGAGTCAAATTTTGTGAAAACTTCTGCAAAATCAATCAGAAACTCAGTCAGTTCATTTCAAAGTCCTGGGAGTCTAGACAGAAGTTCAGGCTTCACTTGGACTGCGGTGGTTGGTTAGAAATGTGTCAAGGTCGGTCCAAAACCAAACAGGGTCAATCCAAAATCTGGTCGGTCCAGAGTTTAGTGTGGTGAGCCTAACCAGTGGAGTCAAATCTTCAGAGGGATCCAGGTGACATCACATAGGCGCAACATCCGGGTGTGAGCCTGGGGTTGTGTCAGGCATATGATTGGCTGAATTCACAGGCCGAAGCGGAAGCTGAGTGGTATTACCCGAGAGTTTCTAGAACAATTTTCACCAATAGCAGAGAAAATAGCGAGGCAGATTAGAGTGTCAATCCCAGACAAGGCCCTACCACTGCCTTGAGGAGTCCCCAAATGCCACTCCTGGCTCCCCGCGTGTGTCTGAGCCATCCGCTCTTCTAAAAACCAGCTCCGGATCCAGCCACTGGACGGCCAGCCAGCGTGCCCTGTGCTAAAGGACGAGTGGCTGGGTGCACACTCGGAGCACACACTTGGCCCCGCGTGGCCTGCCTGTCTGTTCTCCCACGCTCCTTCCCCTCGGTGGCCAGAGCCAAGCAGTCAAAGCCCGGAGCTGGCTGGCACCCAGCACGTGGAGGCGTAGCTGGGCTCTGACCCAGTGCCTTAGACAGGTTCCATATGGCCCTCCTGGGCCGCCCCTCACCGCCCTTCCCCACCTGGGCTGTTTCTGAGATTAAGATCTTTTCCTGGTTGTCAGCAAGCAGCCACAGGGAGGGCCTACTGCCTGCCGGGGGGGGGGGCTGGACCGAGTGGTGTTTTCACCACCAAACCGGCTGCAAGGGGGACCCATTTTCTGGGCGGTTGGGGGAGGAGGTGTGCAGGGGACACGTGGTCGGAGCATGGGAGAGAGGCTATGGAGCCGCATTACAGCCCAGTCTGGGTGTGTAGTCTGTGACTTCAGGAGGGAGCAGGGTGTGATCTAGGGCTCCCCGATTCTCTCTGGGATCCAGAATTCCTTCTGCAGCTAAGGTGGGTGTGGTGAGAGCAAAGGAGCCCACACCTGGGTTGGGAGGGCACGGGGAGGAGGCTCATGTATGCAATCACTGGTAACAGGGCGGTCCTGGCTAGTCACTAGGGATGCTGGAGTGGCCCTGGAGTAGGGTTTCAGAACCGTTACTTGGACTGAGCCTGGTACCCACCCTGGTGGCAGAACCCTAGAGAAGTCTTGGGACCCCCCGCCACCCCCGGCCCCAACTGAAGGACTAACGTGGAATGGGCACGGGGACACTGCTGGAGCTTGGGGTGGCATCTACTTCCCCTTAGTATTGAAGTATTTTAGTAATTTCACACCAGCCCACGGTCCTGGCCTGGTCTTGGCTGAACCTTGGCCTTGCTTTAGAGCAGTCTCTGCCCTGGCTCAGCCTTCTTCCCTGGAAAGGCTTCTGTCGATGGGGAGCTTGAAAACATGTGTGCTGAGACACGCTGTGTGTGCGTGTGCACGTGTGTGTGTGTGTGTGTGTGTGTGTGTGTATCTTTCTGTCCTGAGACCTCTCTGGGCACCCAGAAAACGCCCCCATAATGCCCTGCCGCTGCTGGACTTTCCCACCCTCTCCTGGCCTCAGTCCCCTCGAGTCTGGCCCAGAGACAGGTTCAGGTGCAACTGATCCCCTTTTGAGCCCCTGGCTGAGCCGTGTCCTGGGCTTCTGAACTCTCATCCCTCCTCCATCCTGTCACTAGCCTGTGTCCAGCAGCTGGCCCCATGTCTGGGGCCCTGGTAATTGGAAGGCTCCCATGTGACTAGCCTCCCACCGCCACGCTGCTGGCCCAGCTCTAGCCTGGGAAGATCAAAGCGGATTCCATGTCAGTTTTGGCCCTGGCAGGTGGCGATTGAGAATCTCAGCACTGGACTGCCTTCAGGGATCTCCATTCCGGCCATCTCTTTCCTCCCTTGTGGAGACTGAGACTGGAATCCGGGGCTCTGTGGCAATGGAATCCCGCCAGCAGGGCCCTCGTGGGCTGAGGAGACAGGGATGTAGGGGAGCACGTCTACCTTCCTCGGTCCTCGTGGTCCCCTGCTCGTGGTCCAGGCTCCGTCTCCTAATGAAGCCTTTCCTACCATCCATTTGCCTATGTCCCAGCTGTTGGCACAGTGAGCAGCTGACTCTGGCTTCTGCTTCTCCTTCCATTCACCTGCCTCCAGACCCTACTCATTAGTGTCTTCTCTTAAGATGCCTTTTCAGGGCTGGAGAGCTGGTTTAGCAGTTAAGGCATTTGCCTGTGAAGCCTAAGGACCCAGGTTCGATTCCCCAGTACCCACATAAGCCAGACACACAAGGTGGCGCATGTGTCTGGAGTTCATTTGCAGTGGAGAGAGGCCCTGGCATGCCTGTTCTCTCTATATATCTGGTGCTTTCTCTCTAAATAAATGAATAAATAAGTGTATTTTCAGGGCCTTCTTTGCCCTTCCAGCCCTGCTCAACATCTTCTGGGGTGGGACTTTGGTTTTCTAACCTTCATGTCATTTCCTTACCAAAGGCTGATCCTGACAGCCAGGTGGAATGCAGCTGCTGGAGACGTTCACAGCTGGTTTTCTCTGGGGATAGGTCCTATGTCCCCACGCAGTCCCCGAGCCTGGACTGAGGAGACGGACGGTGGAGAGAGCCAGCAGAAACAAAGCATATATGCACTTAGCAAGGCCTGCACAGCGAGCGGGCTTTCAGCCCTCGGAGGAGCTCCAGGAAGCAGCGTGACCCTGGCCTTCAGCTCCGTGAGGCCCAGACCTGAGACGCAGCTCCCGGACTCTCCTGTCCTGAAGGGAGAAGCAAGAGTGAGAGGCGCTCTGTCCGTGAGCTTCGGGGTGTGTCCAGCGAGGCACATTCCTGATGCACCATGGGGGCAAATGCTGAGGGAGATGCTGACATCCGCTAGTACCTGGGGCCAGCCAAGCCTCATAAGCTCCTGGGGAAGACTGGGAGTTGCCTCAAGTTCACTGAGAGAGTTATTTCCTCCACAGAGGAGTGGGGGTGCCGGCTACAGGTCACAGGGCTCTGAGAGCAGACTGCACTGTCTCACAGCCCTGTTGGCAGCCTCAGTACAACGTACCTGTCACTCTGACACACGTGGGCAGACACTGGACAGCGTCTTGTCTCCATTCCTCCCGTGTTATATGAGGAAACTAAGGCACAGGGGCGACTTGCCCGGGTCACAGCACTGGGATATGAAAGCGTCCAGATGTGAAGTCGCGTTTGATTGCAAGCCCAAGTGCCCACAGGTCCCTCCCAGCATCGCTTCAAGGTCAGGGGCATCTCTTCTCAGAGGACTCCAGTGTGTATTCAGTGGGCCCAAGCTTGCTTTGGTCAAAACCTCCTGCCCCACCCCATGTTTCTTCTATCCTGATGTCTGGATTCTCCAGAAGCCCGAGCCCAAGGTGCCCCTCCCCACCTATCTTTGTACCCTGTTCGGGCACATGCCGGGCCCCGTGGAACACGGCCACGTGGAGTTCACTAAAGTCTCTTACATTGTGCGGCGCAGCACCGCCTCACACCCAATGCGATGAGGAGGGGGCAGGGCAGGTGATAGGCAAAGAAACTGAGGCTCCCTAAGGACAGGGGGAGCTGACATGGAGCCCAAAGGCCAGCGTCTCTTTATTTGTCTGCAGGTGTGTTTATTCAGCACCGAGTGCTGGATTGCAGTCAGAACTTTACATCAGAATTGCAGAGGAGAGAGGCAAGTCTCTTCAATCCAAGCTCTCTTGCCAAAGATCTGCAAATTTGTTCAAAGACTTGGAATGCTTATTCCAAAAATCCTCCCCCCCCTCTCTCTCCTCTCTCTCTCTCTCTCTCTGTGTGTGTGTGTGTGTGTGTGTGTGTGTGCGCGCGCGCATGCACGTGGAGGCCAGAGGATAACCTCGGGTATCTTTGCTCAAGAATTCTTCCCATCATCTCATTTTTTCCCTTTTTGCTTTTTGAGAGTCTATCACTGGTGTGGAAACAGGGATCTGTCTGTATCCACCTTGCCAGCACTGGGATTTCAAGTATGTATCACACATCCTGTTTTTTAAAAAATATTTATTTATTTATTTGACAGAGAGAGAGAGAGGGAGAGAATGGGCACGCTAGGGCCTCTAGCCACTGAAAATGAACTCCAAATAGATGCACCACCTTGTGCAGCTGGCTTATGTGGGTACTGGGGAATCGAACCTGGGTCCTTGGGCTTCACAGGCAAGCACCTTAACGGCTAAACCATCTCTCTAGCCCCACCTTGCCTTTTATTATTTTTCTTAATGTGAGCTCAGGGGATCAAATTCAGGTCTGTCTGTTTACAAGGGAAACACTTTAGTGACTGAGCTCCATCTCCCCAGTCCTGGAAGTAATCTTTATTTATTTATTTGCAAGGGGAGAGAGAGAGAGAGAGAGAGCGAGAGCGAGAGAGAGAGAAAGAGAGAGAGAGAGAATGGGTGTGCCAGGGCCACCAGCCCCTGCAAACGAACTCCAGATACATGTGCCACCTTGTGCATCTGGCTTATGTGGGTCCTGTGGAATCGAACCTGGGTCCTTTGGCTTTGCAGGCAAACGCATTAACCTCTAAGCCATCTCTCCAGCCCCTGAAAGTAAATTTTTTTGAAAAAAGAGGTCTCTCTATATAAATCAGGCTGGTTCAAACCTGTGATCCTCCTACCTTAGCCACTCAAATATGGAGAGTACAATATTCAAGCTTGAGAGCCAGACCTGAAGCCTCCTTTGATGAAAGGAGCGAGATGGTCACCCTACACATTGCTCTGAACCCCGAACAGTGCCTCTGGGCCTGGGTGAATCACTACGAACAAACTCCCACTCAAATCCCTGCTCTGCCACCTACCAACCGTGACCCTAAGAATATGCATCAACATGTGCATGCCTCAGTTTCCCCATCTGTCATGCCATCGTCTTGGCTGAGTGTTTTTAAGGTCTGAGTCCTTGAATCGCCTCATTGCAATGGCTGCCTCTGTTTAAGGAATGATCAAATGCCATCAAGCTAACGAGTCAGGAAGGAAAGCACCAGGGGATTTGATGGGATCGGTTGGGGTGTTCTCAAACAGCCCTGATCCAAAGGAGGCAGAGTCACTTGGAGGCTGGGGTGCAAGCAGTTCTCCGTCAGAACCCCAGCCTGGCTTCCCGGAGGCCATTCCACGGTGGCAGCAGACAATGGAAGAGGGCTGCCGCCAGCATTTCCCAGTCGATCTGGGGTCAGGTCCTGGAAAACCCTGAGCGATTTCCTGGATGAGATCTCGGCTCTGCACAGTCACACTTCCCGAGCTGAGCTCTTCCGCCCCAGTTGGTCTGCATGGGACAGGAAGCCGAGATGTAGATAGACAGGGTGATCCTTCCTTTCCCGGCTTGGTTTTCTTCTCTCCAGGTTTGTATAGGGGCGGTGCACATCTAGGATTGGGGTGGTCCCCAGCTACCAGAGAAACCCTGGGGTTGGCACACGGGGGACATTGGGGTACCTGTGTTTGCCTCCAGGTGAGAGGTGCTAAGCTGAGGTCCAAGAGAGGAAGTGAAAGATCTGATCTTGTTACCAACCTCCTTGTTCAGGGCCTTCTGGTGCCTCGAGATTAGGTGCTCAGTCCTCCTCTTAGCCCCACCCTGACTCACTCACCCAAGCTTCACACCAGCCTTGACTTGTGGTGGGTCGTGCGCCCCAAGCTCAGCTATGGACTGACTGCTTTGCGCAGCTGTCCATGACTGCTCTTTCCCAACTCTATTTGGAAGAGTCCTTCAGAAGTGTAAAGCCTCCATCTGAATGTCACCTCCCAAGGCTTCCGGAACATTCCCTATCTCTCTAGACTAGGTTAAGAAGTATGCTTTCTCTCCTTACGATGCACACACTCCTTAGATTTCCAGAATTTCAGAGGAGAGAAGCAAGTCTCTTTGCAGGCCAAGCTGTCTTGATAATAGCCTTGGCATAGTTATACTCAGCATTTATTTATATATTTGGTTTTCCAAGGTAGGGTCTCACTCTAGCCCAGGGTCAGTATTTATTTATTTGCAAAAGAGTATTTTAAATATTTTATTTGAAAGGGAAAGAGGGAGAAAGAGAGAGAGAGAGAAAATGGGTACACTAGAGCCTGCAGCCACTGCAAACAAACTCCAGATATATGCACTACCTTGTGCATCTGGCTTATGTGGGTACTGGGGAATCAAACCTGGGTCCTCAGGCTTGGCAGGCAAGTGCCTTAACCCCTAAGCTATCTCTCCAGTATTTATTTTTATAAAATATTTTTATTATTTATTTGCAAGAAGAGAAAGAGAAAGAGAGATGGCACACCAGGGCCTCTTGCCACTGCAAACAAACTCCAGATACATGTGCCACTTTGTGCATCTGGCTTTACATGGGGACTGGGGAATTGAACCAGGGCCACCAGACTTTGCAAGCAAGCGCCTTTAACAGCTGAGCCATCTCCCCAGCCCTACAGTATTTTTACTTACATGTTTCATATCTGTCATTTTAGAATTTAATTTTTAAATTAATTTTAATTAATTAAAACTAAGAAACTTTAATGTTCACTAATCCATTTAAAATCACAATAATATGCCCATTATTTATCAACATAAATTAACTCTAACATTGTTTCATTAATCTGTTTAAAGTGATAATAAGCCAATTACTTGCTTGTTAACATAAATAATGTAGCTTGTGAAAAATCTCTATAGTTTTAAAACACAAGCATTCAGTGGGAAGCATGGTACTGGTTTATGTTTTTGGCAAATCTCTTTTCTGTCTGGCTTAATGAAATACAGCTGGATTCTCCTATTCTTTCTTCTGCACCCAAATTTCCCATAGGTTGTTTCAGTTAAAATTTATGAGGACAGTCTCGGCCCATAGAGACATGCAGCTGGACCCGCGAAATACTCTGTGGCGTCCCAGGGGATCTTTGGGGATCTTTGTCTTTCCAAGATGGCTTTAAGCAGGGCAAGCTTGTGTCACCATCGCGTAGTAAGCGAGGAAGCTGAAAGTTCTCACTGGGGCATGCCGTTGTAAAAACCTTACCGCGCCTTAGCAAACTGGACCCTCTGATTAAAGACACACATCCGCAATATACAGAGACCAACATGTACCCAACAGGATGGCTGAAAAGAAATCAACACTAGGCCGGGCGTGGTGGCGCACGCCTTTAATCACAGCACTCGGGAGGCAGAGGTAAGAGGATCACCGTGAGTTCGAGGCCACCCAGAGACTACATAGTCAATTTCAGGTCAGCCTGGGCTAGAGTGAGACCCTACTTGGGGCAATAAATAAATAAGTAAATAAATAAATAAATAACATAACATAACATAACATAACATAAAAATAAAAAATAAAAAAATTCTACACTAGGTCACATGAAGGAAGGATTTAGGCTGCCAAGAGATAAAGAAAAGCTCTGTTTTGCTGCTATATTCCTGGAGGGTAAGAGATCTGTGCTGAAGGGGGGAGCGGGGGTGTCTGGGGAGATGGCTCAGTGGTTGAAGGCACTTGCTTACAAAGCTTATGGACTGGGGTTCTTTTCCTCGTTACCCACATAAAGCCCGATGCAGGTTGGCACATGAATCTGGAGATCATTTGCAACACCAAGAGATCCTGGCATACCCATACGCAGACATGTGCAAATAAAAACATAATTTTTTATCTGTATACAAGAGGAGAGAGAGAGAGAAAATGAATGTATGTATGGGTGCACCAGGACCTCTTGAAGCTACAAATAAGCTCCAGATGGCTGTGGAACTTCGTGTGTCTGACTCCATGTGGCTGGGGAATCAAGTCCGGGCTGGTAACTTTGCAAACAACAGCCTTTACTCACTGAGCTATCTCCCAAGCTCCCTTCCCCTGAAAAAATTCTTTTAAGAGAGGACTGTACTGATGCTGAAATACAGCCTCATAAGGAGCTCCTCCAGCAAAGACCTGCTAGGGAAAAAAATCTTTCTATTTTTATTTACCTGCAATTTTTTTTTTTTCTTGAGTCTTTGCTCTTGAAAGATAGTTTTGCTGCAGGTAAAGCTTTGATTGATGGCTCATTTTATCTTAGCACTTTGAAGGGATTTTTGCCCATCTTTTAAAATTTTTTTAAAAATTATTTTATTTATTTGAGAGAGAGAGAGGCAGATAGAGAAACAGAGAAACTGAACACACCAGGGCCTCTAGCCACTGCAAATGAACTCCAGACGCATGCGCCACCTTGTGCATCTGGCTTACATGGATAATGGGTGATTGAAACTGGGTCTTTTGGCTTCACAGGCAAGCACCTTAGCGCTAAGTCATCTCTCCAGCCCTCTGCCCATCTTTTAGGACCCATCATGGCTGATGTTCAGCTAGCAATGTACTTGTGAGTTTGCTGTAGGTCTGCAGTCTTTTTGGTCTGTGCTTGGAAGATCTGTACCTTTAGGCTGCCCTTGTGTTTTCCCTGACCAGACATAGACTTAGTCCTCTCATCTAGGAACCTGGTTCCTTTCATTGCACAAAGGTATTCAGAAGCCAAAATCCAGGTACCAAGTGTGATCATTGCTTCTGGCTATTACTGCTTCTAAATCCTTTCAGTGGACAGAACTAAGTCAATGGTATTACATTTACTTTTGAGTTAAGACCATTTAGGGGTGACAGGTACCCCCCAAAGTAAACTAAAAATGGCTATAGATGAGAAATGTTCTTGATCCTGTAGTGAGACAAGCTGGGTCTTCCTTATGTCTTTCTGGCTAGAGGAGTCCTGGAAGCGTCCACTTTGCCAGGGGCCAGGTGGGATCTAGCTAGCAGAAGGAGGTCTCTAGGAGTGGGACTTTGAAGGTTAAAGCTGCCGTCTCCTGCTGGCTCTCTGCTTCCTCGTCTGCTGTGATGTGAACAGGCCCTGCCACATGCTCCCAACCACCGTGAACTGAGTAGCTCCATCATGACGGACGGAAATCCTCTGAAACTGTGAGCGTAAATAAATACTTCCTCCCTTACATCCTTTTTGTCGGGCCCAGGGGTCACAGTGACTCTGATATGGGGATGTGTGTTGTCTTTGAGGGCAACGGAGCTTTTCTTAGCTCTTGAGTGGGTGATGACTCAGTAGCTAAGGTGCTGGAGACTCAGGCTCTAACCATAAAGGACAAATCTTCGTGGGGGAATGTTTCATTTCTCTTCTGTAAATATCTGGGAGTGGGATGCCTGGGGCGGCAGAGTGTACGTGTTTAACATTTTTTTTGAATGTGTGCATTTAGAGTGTGTGGCGCATGCAGGTATGTGTGTGTGTGTGTGTGTGTGTGTGTGTAGATGGACTCATGCCTTGTGTATGCAAAGTTAAGATAAACCTCAGCGGTCCTTCTCTATTGCTCATCCGCATCTCTCCCTCAACTTGGAGTTGTAGGCTTTTGGTTGTTTTGCAGTCAGGCAGCCTCAGCAATTCTCTGGTCTCTGTCACTACTGACTGGGGTTACGGATATGCATGGCCACACCCAGCTTTTTCTTTTTTAAGATTATACAGCAAGTATCTCTTTTTAAATTATTTATTTATTTACTTGCAAGAAGAGAGGGAGAGAATGGGTACACCAGGGCAAATGAACTCCAGATGCACGCGCCACTTTGTGCATCTGGCTTTACATGGGTACTGGAGAATTAAACCTGGGTCCTTAGGCTTGGTAGGCAAGTGCCTTAACTGCTGAGCAATCTCTCTAGCTCTCACAACCAGGTTTTTAAAAAAATATTTTGTTTGTTTCTTTGAGAAAGAGAGAGGGCCTCCAGTCACTGCAAATGAACTCCAGACGCATGCACCACTTTGTTCATCTGGTTTACAGGGGTCCCGGGGAATCAAACCTAGGTCCTTAGATTTTTCAAGCAGGCGCCTTAACCACTAAACCTTCTCTCCAGCCCATATACAGGTTTTAAAATATATTATTTATTTATTTATTTATTTATTGGAGAGAGAGAGAGAGACAGAATGGGTACGAAAGGGCCTCCAGCCACTGCAAATGAACTCCAGACTCATGCACCACTTTGTGCATCTTGCTTATGTGGGTCCTGGGGAATCGAACTTGGGTCCTCAGGCTTCGCAGGCAAACACCTTAACTGCTAAGCCATCTTTCCAGCCATGTTTTTAATGTAAGTTCTGGGAGTCAAACTCGGGCCATCATGCTTCCGCAGCAAGCACTCTTAACTGCTGAGCCATCCCCCCCGGGGCCCATGTTTAACTCTCAGAAACTGGCACACATTTTTTTTTATATTTTTTCTCAATTTTTATTAACATTTTCCATGATTATAAAAAATATCCCATGATAATACCCTCCCTCCCCCATGTTTCCCCTTCGAAATTCCATTCTCCATCATATCCCCTCCCCATCTCAATCAGTCTCTCTTTTATTTTGATATCATGATCTTTTCCTCCTCTTCTGATGGTCTTGTGTAGGTAGTGTCAGGCACTGTGAGGTCATGGATATCCAGGCCATTTTATGTCTGGAGGGAGCACGTTGTAAGGAGTCCTACCCTTCCTTTGGCTCTTACATTCTTTCTGCCACCTCTTCTGCATTACACCCTGAGCCTTGGAAGGTGTGATTGAGATGTTACTCAGTACTCCAGTCATTTTTTTCCAGCACTATGATACCTTCTGAGTCGTCCCAAGGTCACTGCCATCTGAAAAGAGAAGATCCTGTACCCAGAGCAAGAGTAGCGTTAATATAAGGGTATGAACATTAAGAGAAGTACTTACTGGGCAGTTTGATAAGCATAGTATAAAAAAATGTAAAGAGAAATTATGGTAGGAGACACCTTTTTCAATGAGAAATGCTAAAAGAACTGCAGAATTGGGTGAGAACGGGTAAGTAAATAACTCACACTGGGGTCTTTCAGCTTCTCTTTCCCGGGCAATTGTCCTTCCCTGGAATGTTGTTCTTCACTCAGCCGGGTTTCTGTCTATGTCACACGGGTGGATTTGGAAAAAGTTTCCAGAAGGACCCATGAAGGGTTTGGAGTTCTTTCCCTGCATGACTTTATTTCATTTTCTCTCTAAATTGCAGACACCATACCTCTTTAAACACCAGTTGCTTTCTTTCTTTTTTTTTTTTTTTTTTTTAAGGCAGGCTATCACTTTCATCCAGGCTGGATTTGAACTCACAGTAATCCTCCTCCTTTAGCTGGAGTGCTAGGGTTAAAGATGTGAGCTACCATGCCTGGCTACTTTGTTTGTTCGTTTATTTATTTATTTATTTATTTATTTATTTATTTATGAGAGAGAGAAACAGAGAGTTAGTATCAAATGAACTCCAGACAGACACAAGCACCATTTTGTGTATTTGGATTTATGTGGATACTGGGGAATCGAACCCAGGCCATCAGGCTTTGCAAGCGAGTGCCTTTAACCACTGAGCAATCTCTCTAGCACCTCCTTTTTGGAGGCAGGGTCTCACTCTGTAGTGTAGGGTGGCCTAATACTCAAGGTGATCCTTCTATTTCAGTCTCTCGAGTGCTGGGATTAAAGGAGCAATCCACCACAACCAGCTCTCAAGCTCCAGTTTCTGTCTCTTCAACTTGTGGAACCCCAAGGGTTCAGTTTGAGTCTCTTTACTCTGGCATGCATTCCAGAAACCACCCCGATGCAGAGAACTGGGTAAAGTTGATACCATCATTTTCTCTTTACTCAACACAGAGTTATTATCCCATATCTGAAAACATTTCATCTTCTCTCTCCTTCCTCCTTCCTCAGTTTTGTTTACAATCTGGGCCTTGAAATTTCCTTGTGGAAGAAAAACCAGTTCTAGTTATTTTTGAAGTCTCCTATTCTTTACTCATTTTGTGGGGAGGGGGTGTCCCATCTTCGAACATCTCAGGCATAGGTATCTGCAGAGATATCTATGTAGTCAGTAGCTGACAAGGTCACTTTCTACATGTGAAGATCCCAACATTGGTAGTTGTTGCAGGGGCTTGTAAACAAATACCTTGTAGCACCATTGACAGTCCAAGACACGATTCCACCCAAAGGGAGCCTGCTGAACCAAGGAGTTTATTAGGGTTGCTCCTGGGGGCAGTGAGTGACTTAAGGGCAGTCAGTCACATCATGGGAAAGCCTTGCCCAGCGTGGGTGGTCACTTAAGAAATCTGGGTCCCTGGAGAATCCTGCCTAATTTGTAGACAGCAGCTCAGGAGAAAATCTCCCTTCGAGTAACTGCTTATTGCTTATATAACCTTGGGAAGAGGCCTGTTGTACTTTTTTCAAAATATTTTATTTATTTATTTGAAAGCAGAGACAGACAGACACAACATGGGCACACCAGGGCCTCAAGCCACTGCAAATGAACTCCAGATGCATGCATCTGCCTTTATGTGGGTACTAGGGTATCAAACCCAGGTACTTAGGCTTTGCAGACAAGCACCTTAATTGCTGAGCCATTTCCCTAGCCCAAATCTTTCTACATTTCCTTCTTTCTTTCTTTTTTAAAAATATATTTTACTTTTATTTATTTATTTATGTGTGTGAGAGAGAGAGGGACAGGGAGGTGGGAAGAGAGAGAGAGAGAGAGAGAGAGAGAGAGAATGGCTCTCTCTCAAATAAATAAATAATTTTTTTTTTGTTTTTTTGAGGTAGGGTCTCGCTCTAGCTCAGGCTGACCTGGAGTTCACTATGTAGTCTCAGGGTGGCCTTGAACTCATGGCGATCCTCCTACCTCTGCCTCCTGAGTGCTGGGATTAAAGGCGTGCACCACCACTCCCGGTTTTTTTCAAATAAATAAAAAAAATTTTTTTTAAAGATGAATAATATTCCTGAGGATAACACCCAAGGTCACCCTCCAGCCTCCAGACCCACGAGTACACGTGTGCACCTGAACACATATGAGTGTCTACGCACACACATATGGCATGCTGCAAAGTATGCACACGCAAACATACACAATATACAAAGTGTGTACGCACACACAAACACGCACATACATTGCACAAATGTTTCCCCTTGGGGACTGGAGAGACAGCTTAGTGGTTAAGGCACTTGCCTGCTAAGCCTAAGGTCCCAGGTTTGATTCCCCAGTACTCATGTAAGCCAGATGCACAAGGTGGCGCATGTGTCCAGAGTTCGTTTGCAGTGGCCGGAGGCCCTGGCACGACCATTCTCTCTCTATCTGCCTCTTTCTCTCTCTCTCAAAAAAAAAAAAAAAAATAGATAAAAATAAAATTAGAACAAAAGTTTCCTCTTGGGCCAGTGTCATCTTTGGGTTTCAGCTCCCTGTGTGCCCTTCCTCTATGATTCTGCAAGCTCAGAAATGTGTCTGAAAGCTGTCTGTAACTTATCCAAGATCTAGTCTTTTAGCCAGAGGGCCTTGCAAATATCCACTTTGTTACAATGTTGGAGACAGAAGCCCTAGTAATTCACTCTCTACCCTTCCTTTCAGCTCTCCACCAACCCATGTGTTCTTGTCTTTCTTTTCTTTCTTTCTTTTTGTTTTGTTTTGTTTTTTGAGGTAAGGTCTTGCTCTTGCTCTTGCTCTCGTCCAGGCTGACCTGGGATTCACCATGTAATCTCAGGGTGGCCTCGAACTCACAGCGATCCTCCTCCTACCTCGTCCTCCCAAGTGCTAGAATTAAAGGCACATGTGCCACCACACCCGGCTCCTTCATTCTCAGTTATCCTTCCCTGTTCGCTATGCAGTTTCCAGCCCCCTGCACTCTACTTCAGAGATAACAAGAGAGGGACCTTTTCTTTTACAAATGGGTCTTTTAAGAATAAGGCTGGGGAGATGGCTCAGTGGTTAAAAGCTCTTGCTGGCACAGCCTGCCAGCCCAGGTTCAAGTCCCCAGCACCCACATAAAAGCCAGATGCACACACAAAGTGGTGCATGAATCTGGCAGCAAGAGACCCTGGCACCCCTCTGTGCATGCCCATGAACATGTGTGCACACACACGCACACACACACACACACACACACACACACACACACAGTTGCAAATAAACAAAAAACCAGAAACTTGTGATGGTTTATACTGATCGTTGATGTGACAGGTCCTAGAATGAGCAGAGAAGGGTTGTCTAGACTGGGTTAGCTTCTAGGATCACTTGTGAGGGGGTCTCTTGGTTAGGTTAACTGAAGTGGGAGGACTCACTTCACTGTGGGGTGCACTGTTCCATGGATTAGGCTTTTGTACTATAAAGAAAAGAAAGGACTGAACCAGGTGTGGTGGCGCACTCCTTTAATCCCAGCTCTCGGGAGGCAGAGGTAGGAGGATCACCGTGTGTTTGAGGCCACCCTGAGACTACATAGTGAATTCAAGGTCAGCCTGGGCTAGAGGGAGACCCTACCTCGAAAAAAAAAGTACACATTGAGCCATGGGTGGCACACACCTCTAATACCAGGACTTGAGATGCTGAGGCAGGAGGATGGCTGTGATTTTGAAACTATGGGCTACATAGGAAGATTCTATCTCACACAACAAAACTTAATGACTACTTTTTTTTTCGAGGAAGGGTCTCACTCTAGCCCAGGCTGACCTGGAATTCACTGTGGAGTCTCAGGGTGGCCTCAAACTCACGGCGATCCTCCTACCTCTGCCTCCCGAGTGCTGGGATTAAAGGCGTGCACCACCACGCCCGCCTTATTAACGACTACTTTTATCTGCATGTTAAAAGTCCTGACCTGAGCCAGCCCGTGGTGGCTCATGCCTTTAATCCCAGCACTCGGGAGTCAGAGGTAGGAGGATCACCATGAGTTCAAGGCCACCCTGAGACTGCATAGTGAATTCCAGGTCAGCCTGGGCTAGAGCGAGACCTAACCTCAAAAAAATACTTTAAAATTTTTTTGAAGTTCCTTCTTCCACCTTTCAGCCATCTTTTCCCTCCTGGCTGTGTTTAATCCTGGCATCTCGGGACGAGTCACCCACTGTTCGAGGAAAATCTCTGTTGGCTTCGTCCTTTGGTCTGAACCTCGGAGCCCAGGGCCACTCTGGCCCGTCGCTCATGAGATCTTGGGAAAGAAGACCGAGGACACAGGGTGGGAGAGGTTGGCTGAGGGCATCCTGGGATATTTGGGTCTTGAAACAAAGTGAGCAGGTGCAGCTGGGGCCTGAGCCACCCTGGTGACATATGCTATCTGTCCCCGGAACAAGCCACGCTTGTTAAAGGAGAAAAACAAAACAGCCCATCCTTCTTGGGCCCGCGGTTTAATGCTTCTTTGAAGCAGTGGGACTGCTGGAGGGTCTAGGCGACCACTGACACTTGGTGTGTTTGGTCAGGCCGCCTGCCAGCCACGCCTGTCTGCCATGAGCCCCTGTCCTCGCGCCTGCAGCCGTAAATCACCCACACTGTGGCCAGGGTGGGGGCCGCGGGGGCTGGAGAAGAGTTCGGAGACGTTAGCAAACTGCCCAGTGAATGTCCCCTGCTCCTTCCCACAGCCTGTGAGGCTGAACGGGACTGGGGGAGGGGGACAAGAGGGTGGCTGTCACCCCCTTCCCTCAGGTGGTTTGGAGGCACAGCCACGGTAAGGGTCCTGCAAGATTACTCCTCACCTGTAAATGAAGGGGGGGGGGGTCTGTGACCAGCTAATTTGCACCCCTGGGGAATGGCTTCATATCTTCCCGAGTGCTCCCTTTCCACAGCGGCCCAGGTGGGGGCTGTGCTTCGCCACAAAGGAGTGACAGTGGCCGGACGCCAAGCAGGGAAAATGAAGGTCACACTTCGTCCAAGCGCAATGCTATGTGATCTCGTTTCAGCAATTTCATGCCTCCGGCCTCTGCGTTTTGGCCGAGAGCTGCTGAACTCCGGTGTTGGTCTGTCTGCTCAGCCCAGAATTCCCAGAGGGCTTGGAGTTTCCACTGCTCTGGATGGTTCTCTTTCCCTCTCATCTCATCCGAGTAGAAGAGGCAGCTGGGAGTCCCCTACCCCAGCCCCTTCAGGGACCCCAAGCCCAGGCCGAGGACATTGGGAATGAGGTGCTAATGCCCAGCCCTTGACTAGACCCCCCCCCCCAAGGCCCACACATCTGGTTCCCATTTCCCTGTAGCAGGCCCAGCTAAGCAGAGCTTTGCCTTGTAGTTTTAGGAAAACTGAGTCCAAAGCCCAGGCTGGACCCTGTGTCCTAAGTCCATCAGAGCTTTTCCCCCCGAGACCTGCTCTTTCCCAAGGGAGTCTCTGGGAAGCAGGTGGGTGCTATGTCCTGGGCAGGGGTAAGGGGGGGCATGTAGGGTCTTTGGAGGTGGGAAGGCGGGGTCCGCTTAAGAAGGAAAGGAATTCACGAGCATAAGGGAAGCAGTTATGAGAAAGAGAGGAAAGATGGAGAGAAGGAAGGGTGTATAGAAAGAAGAAAAGAGAGAGTAAGGTAAAAAAAAAAAAAGAAGAAAGAAAGAGGCCTGGAGAGATGGCTCAGTGGTTAAAGCGCTTGCCTGCAAAGCCTAATGCCCAGGGTTTGATTCCCCTGTACCCATGTCAAGCCAGATGCACAAAGTGATGCATGCCTCTGGAGTCCATTTGCAGCAGCTAGAGGCCCTGATGCACCCATTTTCTCTCTCTCTTCTCTCTATCTCTCTGTGCTTGCAAATAAATAAAGTAAAAAAAATATTTTAAAAAAGAAAAGAATGGGCTGGAGAGATGGCTTAGGGGTTAAGGCACTTGCCTGCGAAGCCTAAGGACCCAGGTTCAACTCCCCAATACCCGCGTAAGCCAGATGCCCCAGGTGGCGCATGTGTCTGGAGTTCATTAGTGGTGGCTAGAAGCCCTGGTGCGCCCACTTTCTCTCTCTCTCTATCTGCCTCTTACTGTCTCTCTTAAATTAATTAATTAGTAAAATAAAATTTAAAAAAAGAAAAGAAAGAAAGGAAGAAATTGGTAAAGGAAAGGAAGAATAGGTGCTCAGCTTCATCTCAGAGGCAGGCTGGTGGGGGGCAAACGCCCCATTTCCTGTCGCTCTGGCCCTTGAGCCCAGAGCGAGCATAGGGCCCTGTTGGGATGGGTGGTGGCTTTAAGGGTCAGATGTTACTTTAAGAAGTGTCAAGGTCATAGACACAAACTTGTGACGGTCACTGGCGGGGAGGGGGGGGGGTTGGATTCCTCTATTGTACTGGGAACCGCTGTGGTGGTCAGGGGTCCGTTCTGGAAACTTTAGGCCTGGCCCTCTATCATGCTATAGCTCATGGAACCTTTGAGCCAGTTTATTATGTAATGTGGGGGCGGAGGGGGGAAGAAAGGGGTAGTCACACTGAAACACAAAGCAAAGCGTTCAGCCAGGTGCAGAGGAAACCATTAACAAGCGGTGGCGGACAGCTAGCGCCCACTTATTACGCCTTTCTGCTTTCCACCATCCGCCCATGCAGCTTCCACCCTCCCTCCCTCCCTCCCTCCCTCCCTCCTTCCCTCCCTCCCTCCTTCGCTCTCTTCTCCTTCCCTTCCATCTTTCTTCCCCTTGACTTCTCTCTCTCCCTCCTTCTTCTCTTCTCTTCTCTTCTCTTTCTTTCTTTCTTTCTTTCTTTCTTTCTTTCTTTCTTTCCTTCCTTCCTTCCTTCCTTCCTTCTCTCCTTTCTTTCTTCCTTCCTTCCTTTCTTTTTCTTTCCTTCCTTCCTTCTTCTCTTCTTTCTTTCTTTCCTCCCTCCCTCCCTCCCTTCCTACCTTCTTCCTTCCTACCTACCATCCAAGCTGTGTGAAGGAAGGCCTCCCACAGTCAGTCACTGGCCACGCTGGTTTCACACATTGGCCAGCTATGTTGACCCCAGAACCCTCCCTCAGAAGCCCTGGAGTCTGTGACGGCCCAGGGCCCAGCAGTTAGACAAGAGTCCCAGGTCATAACGGTGCAGACTCCCTCCCCAGAAACATTACCAAGCGCCATTCCCCATTTTACCAAAGAGGAGAAACTGAGGCAGAATACGTTGTGTGACCTGGTCATGTGATCATGACTAGGGTCCCTGCCCTGACTTCGTCCCCTCCTCTTCCCTCCACCTCTGGGTGATGTTTGGAGTGAATGTGACTTAAGAGACCACAGAGAGCCGCTGGCAGCCCCCCACCCTTTCCCGTGCTCAACACCACCACGCTGACTCCCACATTGAGCCTGTCGGGACCCTGGATTTATTCCTCTGCACCAGTGTTCTGCCCTTTCTTTTCTGCTTTATTTATGCCCCTTGCCTTTTATCCCCCGCCCGGCTGGCCCACAAGGACCATTAAGAGGCCTTGGCTGCGTCCACATTAATCTCGCCCCAGCCCGTCCTCATCACTGATTCTCCAGGTCTCGTTGAGGCCCCGCACAGCTGTCCTGGTGCGTGAATGGCCTGGCTGGCGGTCACCTCAGACACCACCATTGTGAGGGGGCCTTGGGATCATCAGGTCAGACAGGCCACTGGCAGCTTGTCTGGGGCCCAGGCGTGAGGCGACCTTACAGGAATTTGCTCAGCAGGAGGGGATAGTGGACTGGCTCTCAGGACATCACCTTCCTGGCCTGGCATGGTCCAGCAACTTCTGACTGACTGAACTCCCAGGCTACAGTCTCTTTCCCTGTGAGACAGCATGGGGCGGGGCAGAATGGTCCAGGGCCCTTGGGGGGTGCTGTGTCTCCAAAGTCATTATAGATGCTTGTGAGGAAGGTGGGGCACAGCTTCGTGGCTAAAGCTGGGGGAATTCTGGGTGGATTACGAGGCACTATATGTTACATGGATGTTCCTGAAAGATAGGCCACGTCCTCACTGCTAAACCCATGACTGTCACAGACAGGAGTTAAGGGCCTCACAGTGACAGTATACCAATTTTGGGCAGGTCCTAAACCCTAGGGACGGGTATGAGGCAGAGGAAATCTCACAGGGGAGAGAAAGCAAGTGAGGACAGATGCCAGGAGGACTGAAGTACGAGGTAGAGAGGTGACCTGAAGCTTGGACTGGGGCACACCTCTCGGGAGCTGGGCTTCAGAAAGCACGTGTTGGGGGAAGTTGAGCTATAACTTCATGCGATGGAAGTAAGGGGGGCTCCTCAGTGTGACCGGTCGCAGAATGAGGTGACGTGTTGGAGGGGGTCACTCTACCCAGGGTGCTGTGGCAAGAGAGGTCAGCATGCAGTGTAACCCATTCACAGAGGGGCTGCGGCTAGGGGGCTACAGAGGTGGGGCTCCAAAAGGACTCTGGGAAGGCAGAGGCCCGGCTCTAGAGGCAAGGGCAGGGCCAGGCTGGAAAGCAGAAATGACTCGCGTTTTTGTGGGGGGTTACGCTCACTGTCAGGCACTTTGCGCATCAAGAACGAACCTTCCAAGCCCAGCCCACACCTCTCTAAGCCCATCAGCGCCTCCCACGCCTAAGCACAGACAGATCGTGACTCAGGAAGGTCTGGAGGGCGGCCCACGAGCCGTTTTCCCACAGGCTCCAGCCTCCCACCGGCCAGCCCAGCTCACTGCAGAGGACTCCAGCCCTGGCACCCAGGAAACGCGAGCAGAGTTAGAAGGCCCAAGGCGCCCTCTGCTGGCATGTGGGGTCTATTTTCCTCCCTTGGATTCCCTAGAGAGAGAGAGACCAGGATTCAGAGGCTGTGCGTTAGGGTTAGGGTTAGAAATGCTCTATCTGGTGCTTCTAAACCTCCCAGAAGACGGGAGTGTTGGTAGACAGAAGGTGGCCCATGTCTGTTTTCTGTATCCTAATTCTGGGGTACATAGAGCCCGACAAAGAGTCACAGGTTGGCACTTTGGAGAGCAGGACATATTAACTGACACAGGTCAACTAAAGAGAAGCTTGTCTTCCCTTGCCCTCCCCCTTTTCCTTCTCTTCAACATCATCCTGCAGTGTCTCTGCTTACAGGCGACAGAGCTGAAGCCTGGCTTCTATAGTGTCCTTTGGCTTTGCAGGCAAACGCCTTAACCGCTAAGCCATCCCTCCAGCCCAGGCTTTTTTGTGTTGTTTTTTTTTTTTTTTTTTTTTTTTTTTTTTTTTTTTTCCCTAGGTAGGGTCTCACTCTAGCTCAGACTGACCTGTGTGTGTGTTTGTGTGTGTGGGTGTGTATGGGCACACCAGGGTCTCTTGCCACTGCAAATTTACACCAGATACTTGATCCCCTTTTTACATCTGGGTTACATTCTGGGGAATTGAACCAGCACTGGCAGCCTTGCAAGCAAGTGCCTTTAGCTGCTGAGCCATCTCCCGGCCTCTTCTAGTTTCTTTTCATTTTTCCTCCTTCCTCCCTCTCTCCCTGAATTCCCACTTCCCTCCTTTCTTCTCTCTTCCCTCCCTCTCTCCCTTTCTCTCTTGCCCTCTTGCACATGGCATCATACTGTGCCAGCACCATTTGTTAAAAAGATTATTTCCTCATTGCCTGGCACATCTGTCAAAAATCAATTGACCATGTGAGTGTAGATCAGCTTCTGGACTTTTATTACTTTCCATTGATCTATGTGCGACTTTATTACAATACCATACTGCTTCATTACAGCTTAAATATATATATATATATATATATATATATATATATATATATATATCTTCTTTTTTCAAGGTAGGGTTTCACTCTAGCCCAGGCTGACCTGGAATTCACTCTGTATTCTCAGGGTGGCCTCAAACTCATGGTGATCCACCCACCTCTGCCTCCCAAGTGCTGGGGTTAAAGGCATGCTCCACCATGCCCGCCACAAAAATAAGTATTTTTAATATTTATTTATTTATTTGAGAGCAGAGAGAGAAGAAAGAATATGGGAGCACCAGGGCCTGGAGCCACTGCAAACAAACTCCAGATGTCCCACCTTGTGTATTTGGCTTTATATGGGTACTGGGGAATCCAACCAGGGTTGTTAGGCTTTGCAGGCAAGCACCTTAACCACCCAGACATTTCTCCAGCCCTAAAGAATATTTTAGTTACTTATTTATTTGCAAGGAGAGAGAGAGAGAGAGAGAGAGAGAGAGAGAGAGAGAGAGAGCATGGGCACATCAGGGCCTCCTGCTGCTACATATGAGCTTCAGATGCATGAGCCGTTTCGTGCATCTGGCTTCATGTGGATAGCAGGGACTCAAACTTGGGCCTGTCAGCTTTGCAAGAAAGTGTCTTTAACCACTGAGACATCTGTCCAGCTTTTCATTCTGGCTTTTTTGTGGGGGTCTTTTTGTATTTTGTTTCTAGTGCTGAGGACTAACCCAGGGCTTTGTGCTAGGCAAGCACTCACCTACTGAGCTACATCCTCCATCTCTCATTATAGCTTTTCAATAAGTCATAAAATTGCATAGAATAAGTCTTCTAATTTTGAATCTTTTCAAAATTTCCCTGGCTAGTCTAGTCTTTTGTACTTCCATAAAATTTTAGAATCTATTTGTAATTTTCTATCCCAGACCCCAAGATTTTTTTTTTTAATGAGAGAAAGAGTGAGAAAGAGAGAGAAATTGGCACTCCAGGGCCTCTAGCCATTGCAACTGAACTCCAGATGCATGTGCCACATTGTATGTATATGTGACCTTGTGTTCACGTGTGACCTTGTGCATCTGTTTTACATGGGTTCTGGGGGAGTCAAATTTGGGTCCTTAGGCTTTACAGGCAAGTGCCTTAACTGCTAAGCTATCTCTCCAGCCCCCAAACTACAAGATTTTTGATGGAGATTTCTTTGAATCTATACATCAGTTTGGGGAAAAGTTGGTATCTTTACAATATTGAGTCTTCTAACTTATGAACACAATACATCTTTGTTTCTTTAATATATATATATATATATATATATATATATATATATATATATATATAACTTCTATACTTACAGACAACAAACCATGGTATTTCCCTGCCCCACTTTCCCATTCATAACTGTTCTCCATCATATCCCCTCTCTCTATATATTAGTCTCTCTTTTAATTTGAAGTCATCATCTTTTTCTCTTATTAGGAGGGTTTTATGTAGGTACTGCTAGGCACTGTGAGGTCTTGAATATTGAGGCCAATTTCTGTCTGGACAGTTGTATGTAAGGAGTGGTACCCTTCCTTTGGATCTTACATTCTTTCTGCCACCTCTTCCACAATGGACCCTGAGCCTTGGAGGGTGTGAGATGTTTCAGTGCTGGACACTCCTCAGTCACTTCTTCTCAGCACTATGGTGCCTTTTGAGTCATCCCAGAGGTTACTGCCATTTGAAAAGAGAATCTTCTCTAACCAAAAGTGAGAGTAGCATTAATATATGAGTATGAACATTAAGAGAACTGCTTTCTTTCACCAATGTTTTATAGCTTTCAGTGTTCAAGTCTTACCTGTCTTTTGTCAGAGTTATCCCGAAATATTTCACACTTTCCTCCCCATGTTTTTAAAATATATTTTATTTTTTATTTATTTATGAGAGAGAGAGAGGGAGAGAATGGGCGCGCCAGGGCCTCTATCCACTGAAAACAAACTCCAGACATGCGCCATCATGTGCATCTGGCTTTACATGGGTTCTGGGGAATCGAACCTGGGTCCTTAGGCTTCTCAGGCAAGCACTTTAACTGCTAAACCATCTCTCCAGCTCCCCATGGGGTTTTTTTGGGGGGGGCATGGAGTATGTGTGATATGACCTATGATGTGATATATGCATGCATATGCATGTATATGTGTGCACACGTGTGCATCCTCTGTGTCCATGTGGGGGCCAGAGGAGAACAGCGGATGTCTCCTCTATTGTCCATCCACACGTTTCCTTGAGATGAGTCTCTTACTCAGCCCGGAGCTGCCGAACCCCCCATCACTCAGTGAGCCCCAGCGATTCCAATCTCCCTTCCCTGCAGATGTGTGTGGCCACGCTCAGCTATTTACATGGGTGCTGGGGACCGGAGCTCAGGATGGATCAGGCCCTCGTGCTTGTGTGGGCAGCACTCTTATGCACTGAGCCATCTTCCCAGCTCGGTAGTTCACGCTTTCTCATGCTATTGTAAGTATCGAGGTTTTCAACTTCAATTTCTAAAGTTACTCCTAGTGTACAGAAATATGATTATTTTTTGATTGGTTATGAATTCTAGCACCTTCTAACCCACTTAGTAATTCTAGCAGCTCACTGGAGATTCTATAGGATTGTCTACGTAGACTATCATGCTACCTGCAAATAAAGACAGTGTTGGTCTCTTCCATTCCAACCTGGATGCTTTTAATTTCATTTTCTTGTCTTATTGCTCTGGCCCCAACCAACCTGGAGCAATGTCAGATAGAACCGGGAAGACTGGGCCTTCTTGCCTGGTTTCCAGACACGGGCTATGGGGCTGGTTTTCCATCTCTCTGCCATGCTTGGCTTTTATTCTCTGGGGTAATGGCGAAGAGATGTTCCTGTGGGAGTGCTTGGAGGATGTGGCTTGTGCCCTGGGCACTGTGTTCTTTCCGGGGTTTTGCAAGAGAGCGTGCCACCACGTGGAGGGCTGGGATGGCCAGCTCCACACTCAGGGCCCACACGGTCCCTCTCTGCCTCCTTCTCGGTGCTTCCCTCTGGGACCAGAGGCAACCAAGCTTTCTCATTTCCTTCCCTCCCTCTCCAAAACCTGAATGGAGGGAGACATGAAAGAAGAGGGCTCAGGTTTCCTCAAGCGGGGCCCGCAGGTTACTTCGGCACAGAGTCCTCATTCAAAAATAAACCTGAGGGAAGAGGAGAGGGGGTGACAGGGACAGCGGGAGGGAGCTGTTAGCACAGCTCTGCTTCCAGGCTATATTTTTAGGGCTGGTATTTAGGCTTGGCTTGGGGACAAGGGGCTGGAAAATTCCAGGCATTTCCTCTTCCTGTCAGCTGAGACACTGTGTGTGTGTGTGTGTGTGTGTGCCCTGTCACCTTCCCATTTAGCACCTCCAGAATAGCAAACTACACATTCATCCTCAGCCTGTTCCATGCCGCTCCAGCCCTGCTGGCTTGGCCACAGCCTCACCAGGCCTGTCTCATCTTAGAACACTCCGTTTCCTCCTCAGACATGAGCACGCTGGTTCTGCAAAGACAGGAGTTTCCTTGCTCCCTGAGACCAAGGAGCTACTGCCCCAGGGCTGGGCAGGTCAACAGTCATTTGGGGCTGGGCTCCACAACCTCTAAGTAGGACTTTTTTTTTTTTTAAATTAAACTCCAGATGCATGCACCACCATGTGCATCTGGCTTACGTGGGTACTGGGGAATTGAACCTAGGTCCTTTGGTTTCGCAGGCAAGTGTTTTAACTGCTAAGCCATCTCCCTAGCCCAGGAGTTTAATTTTTTTTTCTATTTTACTTTCTTTATTTGAGAGGGGGGCGGATACCAGGGCCTCCATCCACTGCAAATGAACTCCAGAAGCATGCGCCACCTTGTGCATCTGGCTTGCATGGGTCCTGGGGAATCGAACCTGGATCCTTAGGTTTCGCAGGTAAGCACCTTAACTGCTAAGCCATCTCTCCAGCCCTGAGTAGGACTTTTTTTTTTGGTTTTTCGAGGTAGGGTCTCACTCTAGCTGACCTGGAAGCCACTATGGAGTCTCAGGGTGGCCTTGAACTCACAGCTATCCTCCTACCTCTGCCTCCCGAGTGCTGGGATTAAAGGCGTGCGCCACCACGCCCCGCTCCTGAGTAGGACATTTTAAGAGGATCCAGTGAGAATCTAATGGGCTCACTCGTGTTTCCATGACCGCCTGTGTTGTTCTTGTGTGGGAGCTAGTAAGCCCTGCTGTGTCCCGGCTTCTGCTTGACGGTGACAATAACACCTGTTCATTAATGCTGTTGGATTCCTTCAGCTCCTGCACGTACAGTGTTTGCTTCACACAGTACTCCATAGGAGGAAGGACAGTGTGCCCACTGACTGTTTCTGCCTTCAGGTCTGCTCCGTATCAGCCCTTCTGGGAGGGACTGCCATGGTGTCTTATTTGTCGCCTGCTCAGTCGGAGAGCCGAGTTTTGCCCTTAAGACCTAAATTCTCCACGTTGCCTGGGTTGGTCCCAGCCCAGGTTCTCATCTAACCATCCAGTCTCGAAGGAAGGCAGTTCTGCCGTGTCACGACATGGACTGACCTTGGGGACGTTGTATTAACTGAAACAAGCCAGTCACAGAAAATGCACAGGGTCCCACAGAATGCTATTCAAGACCACTTATAAGAGATCTAGAGGAGTCAGAAAATTCGGGGTGGGGGAGGGGTGCCAGTGGCTAGGGGAGGGGCGTGGGAAGTTATTTAACAGGCACAGACAGAGCTTCAGTTTTGCCAGCGGAAAAGACTGTGTAGATGGATGGTGGCAAGACAGACATATTATAAAGGTGTCCTCTACCACGTAAAAATGGTTAAGCTGGTCAATTCTATGGCATTTCACTATAATAAAAAAAATTAGAGGGGGGGCTGGAGGAATGGTTTAGCAGTTAAGGCACTTGCCTGAAAAGCCAAAGGACCCAGGTTCAATTCCCCAGGACCCACGTAAGCTAGATGCACAAAGTGGCGCATGTGTCTGGAGTTCATTTGCAGCGGCTGGAGACCCTGGCACACCCATTTTCTGTCTCTTTCTCTCTCTCTCAAATAAGTAAAAAAGTTTTAAAAATTGGGGGGCTGAAGAGATGGCTTAGCAGTTAAGGTGCTTGTCTGTGAAACCTAAGGACTCAGGTTCGATTACCCAGGACCCACATAAGCCAGATGCACAAGGTGGTGCATGTATCTGGAGTTTGTTTGCAGGGGCTAGAGGTTCTGGTGCACCCATTCTCTCTCTATTAAATAAATAAACAAATATATTTTTTTCAACAGGGAAAAACCCAAGGATAGCAATTCAAGCAGATGAGTATTTAGGTCTAAACAAACATTTCTTCCAAAACTGACTCTTTTTTTTTGGTCTCCCTTCCTACTGTCTTCCCCTCTCTCCACAGAGCAGCCCCAGCTGCCCGCTCAGCAGTACGGGTTCTGCACTGCATGACTCCACAACTCCAGTGTGGAGGGTGACGCACGTGTCCATCTGCCCCCTGGCCTGCTTCTGATCTACCTGAGCAGACGGTGCTCCCTGGTGCTCCATATCCCGAGTCGATGCTTCCTCGTGAGCCAGCTTCCTGCCAGCCATCCTGACCTCCTTCCCAACTCAGCAAGTACAGTGTGTTTCGTTCACAGGAAGCTTGGCTATCCTAGGACTGTGCAGGGCTACCACGGAGCACTGCTGGCTCAGATGGAAGTTTTCCCTGGCTCCTCAGCCCAGCCAAGGGGGGAGGATTGGAAAATCTGGAGGCGTTCAGTCACTGGTTATGATATTGGACTTGAACGGCAGATGTGCGATGTTTGCTTGATGGTTATTGAGTTTGCATTGGTCCAGTCTCTCCTTGCTGTGCTTTAAAGAGTTGAGAATACTTACTCTGTGCCTTTGTACATTGAAAGTATATAACTTGCTTGGATTTTACAGGACTCACAGCTAAGAGAACTAAACACAGGGCATGGGTAGTGTCTGAGTATAAGTTCTTAGCATGTGGGAGGAGACAGCAGTAGCTTGATTGAGGCGGGGTCTCCCTGGTTATGAGTCGGTGTGATCAAGTTGAATGTGTGGGAATTTGTGTTTGTGTCTCCAGTCAGGAGTTTCCTGTCGTCAAAGCCTCTCATCAGTCCATCCATCCAATATCCATCAGTCTACCCACCCACCCATCCATCTTCCACCCATCTATTAATCATCTGCCCATCATCCATCCATCCATCCATACAACCATCCACCCATCATACATATATCCATCCATTCAACCATCTATCCATTATCCATCTATCCATCCACACAGCAATCCATCATCCGTCCATTCAACCATTTATCCATTATCTCTCCATCCATCCATCCAACAAGCATCCACTAGGAAAAGGGTGTCCTTTGGCATTGCAACATGATGTTGTCATCTGCAAATGTGTTGGGCCACATTCATAGCTATCCCGAGATTCATGTGTTGTGGGAGTTTGAATGTGTGTCCCCCATAGACTCAGGTATTTATATTAAGCTTGTAACTTGGGCCTCTGGCTGCCTGTCTGGAGGAGGTGTCACTGGGGGTGGCTCCTGTGGTCCAGGTGTGTTTGGAGGTAGATCTGATTTCTAGCCCAAAAGTGTAAGAGAGCAGTCTGAGCACTGGTGGGGGCCCCTGCTGCTTGCTGCCTGTTTTGGGCTTGTTGGCTTTGGTTTTCACAGGCTATTTGGTTCTCTCTCTCTCTCTTTCTGTTTGCATGTATGGAAGCAGCTTCTTTGCCATTGATGGAACATCCCCCTGGATCTGTAAACCGAAATAAACCCCTTCCTCCCATAAACTGTGTGTGTGTGGATGTTCATCCCAGCAGCGTGGCGTTGACTACAGCATGTGCCATGGGCCGCAGGTTGGACACATCTGTTCTGCAATGAGGCCCAGGCGTGTGACAGAGGTTCCCATGTCATTAGGTGTTTACATATCATCTGGGCCAGGGGCTCCCAAGCTGTTGGTACATCCCGGAAACCTGCATAAAAAGTCTCAGAACAAGCCAGACCCAGTGGCAGACACCTGCAAGCCCAGCTACTTGGGAGGCTGAGATAGGAGGATCCCAAGTTTGAGGCCAGCTTAGACAATGTCACAAAACCTTGTCTCAAAAAAAAAAAAAAAATGGGGCTGTAAAAATGGTTAAGCGTAGAGGTTAAGTGCACTTCCTGAACTAACACCAGAGGCCTGAGACCACCAGAGTTCAAATCTGCAGATCCCACGTAAATAGTTGGGTGTGGCCACACATGCCTGTAACCCCAGTCCTACAAGGGAGCAAGAGACCTGAGAATCTCACTGGAGTCCCACAAGCTCTGAAATTTATAAAAGGAGAGATTCTAGCTCAAAAACAAGACCAGGTGGAAGTGATGGGGTAAACCACCCAACATTCCACCCCAGTCACCTCAGGCAAATGACCCTCACTGCAGGCCAGTGTAGGGGGTTCCATCATGAAGGAGAGAGAGGGAAAGAGGGAGGGAGGGAGAAGAAGAGAGAAAACCTTCCATGGGGGAACATGAACAGGCCTAAGTTTGAGGGTATCTTGTGGGTACTCACAGCTCCTCTGATGATGATGGTAATAACTGTTAAATGATGCTCAGAGGACATAATTCCACAACACACACGCACGCTCGCACACATGCACGCACACACACACACACACACACACACACACACACATCCAGACCCAGTTCTCAGCGCAGACCTAGAGAATGGGTAGATGTTATCTGGTGGCGGTGGTGAGTGGGCAGGAGGGCTGGGATCTAACCAGCCTTCAGGGACTTCTGCCACTAGACAGGGTTGGGAACATCAGCTAGGCCAGCCCCTGGCAGTTCAGATACAGGAGTCAGGGCTGCTAGAGGGACAGTGGCCTGCCCAAGATCACACAGCAATGGCGTGGAAGAGTCAGGACCCCAAATCAGGTCTCCTCACGCCCTGTACCTGTGCTATAGTTCTGGGGAGATTCCCTTACTGCCTCCCCACCACTCCTGAGGGTCCCCAAATGCTTTCCAAGGAATCCACTGGCTTTCAATCTTGCAGGGGCCACAGGGCAGCCCATGGGGCAGGGGCAGAGGGTTAGGGTAACGATCTCCACCCCTTCCCCATGTGGAGGGCCTCTGGTCCCGAGGACAGCCTCGGAGAAGACAGGGCTAGGCTCCCGGTGATCACAGATGTTCACAGCAACATCCAAGCCCCCTCCTCTCTCCCAGGGAGGCCGGAAAGGGGCGTCCACATGCTGCCCAAACATCTGGACAGCGTGGAGAGCCAAGATGCACCATGTCGATGTTCTCAAAGCTCAGCAGTGTGTGTCGGCAGAGATCAGACATCTGGGTGGAGGGTGGGTGTGTGCTCGTGTCAGAGCGTGATCCCGTGATGCGGACTAGTGTGGGCACAGAGCCGAGGGCGGGATGTCCCAGGGACTGTGCCTGCCATTTGTTGAGCCCTCACCACATGCCAGGCCCTGCTGTGCGTTTTGCATTCAGAGTCTCATCGAATACTGACAACAGCCCCATGGGGCAGGTATTATGACCTCCTGTTCTGTGGCCTAGGGAGGCCCTGTCATTGGCCCAGGCTCACTCAGTGAATGCACTGCAACAGTATTAGACCCACAGAGGAGCCTGCTGCAGGCCATGCTTGTATAGCCCTACCCTAACCTGTGACCTCCTCCCAAGGATCTCTGGAGACCAACTCTAGGACCTCTCCCTCCAGTATCATGTGCACAGAGAAAACGGGCTTCTGGAAACCAGCTGTTTCTTGTGTTGGATCTTGGGGAGGAGGATAAGGGGAGGGGGAACCAGACTCGGTCCTCATCCTCCCCCGCTGATGGGCAACTGGCCAGATGCCAATCTTCCTAGCAGTTCTGAGACCGCAGCCTTTGCTTCCCAAAGGAAAAGAGAGCTCCCTGTGGCAGGCCCGACTATGGCCAGCAGGGCTATTTATTTTTCTGGCCCTAAGGCTTTAAGTCATCTGTTTACACAGGGGGGACAAGAAGCTAGGCTCCGTGTCCCCAGGCCCTGGGCACTCCCTACCTCAGCCTGGTTTTCACAGGGACCCTTAAAAGCCAGTGGTGGTCGTGGGCTGGGTGACAGCTCTGAGACCTGGATTCACAGGGTTGGAGATGCTGGCCAGGCTTGGCCACAGTCTCTCCAAGCCTGGGGTTGTTCTCAGGCCTGGGCAAAATGGGACCATGCTTGGAGTGACACGTGGCACTAAGCCTTGCTTTCTGTGGCCCCAGCCCCCCAGCGTATGCATGTGGTGTCCAGTCCTTGACCAGGCCCTCTCCCCATCCCAAATCCAGAACAGTCCTGAATAGCATGGGGAGAATGCTTGCCAGCAGAGCTCTGCCCCCTCCCAGGACACTGAGCGGTACCAATGCTGCAGAGCAGGCTGAGGGTGTGGCTCAGCTGGTAGACAGCTTACTTACCTGATGTGCACAAAGCCTTGGGTTCAATCCCCAGCACTGCATAAACCAAGCATGGTGGTACATCCCATCATGCAGGAGAAAGGGGCAGGAGGATCACAAGTTCAAGTTGATCTTTGGCTACCTCTTGAGTTCGGAGCCAGTCTTGGCTGCATGACACTCTGTCTCATAAACAAAATTTCAAAAACGCTACAGGGGGCTGGAGAGATGGCTTGGCAGTTAAGACAGCTTGCCTGCAAAGCATAAGGACCCACCTTTGACTCTCCAGATCCCAGGTAAGCCACACACACAAAGGTGAGGCAAGCTCAAGGTCGCACATGCCCACTAGGTGGTGCAAGCATCTGGAGTTCAACTTCAGTGGCTGAGGCCCTGGCACGCCAATTCTCTCCCTTCTTTCTCTCTCTCAAAACACAAATGCTACAGAGCAGACAGGAGTCCAAAGCCCCCTGGAGCTAAAATATACACGCATGCACCTGTGAATGCCTGCTACCTATGCCCACCCCACATAGGCAGACATAGTGCATACATCACACACACAACATGTGCACACATGTTCAAGACTGTCTATTTATATTTTTGTGGTTTCTCAAGGTAGGGTCTCATTCTGGTCCAGGCTGACCTGGAATTAACTATGTAGTCTCAGGGTGGCCTCAAACTCATGGTAATCCTTATTTTATTTTTTTATGTTTATTTTTAAGAAGGGAGAGACACACACACAGAGAATGGATGCACCAGAGCTTCCAGCCACTGCAAACGAACTCCAGTTGCATGTTCTATTTTGTGCATCTGGCTTTTACATGGGTACTGGGGAATCGAACCTTAGTCATTAGGCTTTGTAGGCAAGTGCATTAACCACTTTGCCATCTCTCCAGCTATTTATTATTATTATTATTATCATTAACTATTATTATTATTTTGGTTTTTTGTGGTAGGGTCTCACTCTAGCCCAGGCTGACCAGGAATTCAGAATGCAATCTCAGGCTGACTTCAAACTCACAGTGATTCTCCTACCTCAGCTTCCTGAGTGAGTGCTAAGATTAAAGGTGTGAGCCACCACACCCCACCTATTTTATTATTCTTTTTTTTATAGTCCAGGCTGGCTGTCCTTGAATTTCTGAGTCTCTCACTGCAACCACCGTAGTGCTGGGATTACAGGTGTGAGCCACCACATCTGGCTCTAAATTCACCTTTTTTTTTTTGCATATGAGTGTGCGTGTATGTTTCTCCGTGGTGTGGTCCTAGCTGTGTGTGCATGTGTGTACAGAGGCCAGAGGTCAACATCAGGTGTCTTCCTCAGTGGCTCTGCCTTATTTATTGAGACAGGATGTCTCACTGAACCCAGAGCTCACCGCTTCCGCTAGTCTGGTTAACCAGCTTGCCTAGGGGTCCTCCTGTCTCCACCTCCCAAGTACTAGGATCACAGCATGCCCCCACCCCTGGCATCTACGTGAGAGCCTGGGATCTGAACTCAGGCCCTTACACGTGGGCGGCCAGCACTTTACTGACTGGGCCTCTGTCCCACTTTTAAGGACGTACCAGGATTTTCTCCCAGCTCATCCCTTCTAACAACAGCAACAACGAAAACCCCTTCATCTTATCAGAACTAAGGCAGGCAGGTGTGGAACGGCATAGGGAGGGGACCAAGCCACTAGTGCCCCTTCCCAGGTCAGCTTCTCTGTCACTAGGTGCCTCTACTGAGAAGGCCGATGCCAAGCTGGGGACAAGCAAGAGGCCGAGACGGGGAGCAGGAAGTGGCCAGAAGCAGAAGCGTCCCCAGGGCGAGCAGCTGGAGTGATTGTGTCCTGGGGACAGGCCAGTGGAGCAGCTGAGGCCCAAGAGCCGGCTTGGGCCTCGGCCCTGGACCTCAGGCCGGCTGGCATGCTCTAGGCTTCCTCTCTGGCGGCCAGCCCCTGCCATGGAAGCCACTCTTAGCAGGACAGCTGATGCCAGGCCTTTGCAGGGTCAGAGGACCTGGCCCGGAGGCTGTCCAACTGGCCCTCTGCTCACCCCGCGGTCAGCCCACGGCGGCTGCAGTCGCCACACCCGGCCCGTGGCATGCCTGGGGACAGAGGCCTGGCGGGAGCCTCCACTCCTCCCCAGCACCCCCTCAGGCAGGAAGAACTCTCTTCCTGGTTTGGGGTGACTACTGGGGACAAAGGGACAGTCCCCGATGCACAGGAGGGTCCAGATCACCCCACAGTCAGCTCATTTTTGTTGTAGTCAAAGATTTATGGTCCGAACAAAGCTGTCCCTAACCCCAGACCCCCCAACACACACTTTTAATGAGAACGTGACAGGGCCAGGGGACAAGTTCAGGGAGGCAGCTGGGTCATGGGCAAGACTGGAGAGTCTCTGGTATGAACAACAGAGTCGCAGTAAATGACAGCTAATTCCTACACCACTCTCCACTGCCAGCTGCTCAATGCAGCTAATCCTTAGCCCCCTGTGCGGTGGACATGGCCATCCTCCCATAGTGGATAAGGGAGGAGGAAAACACGCCCAGAGAGGCTAAGGGCCCTGCCTGAGGTTCCACAGCCCAGTAGAACCCCGCAGCCCCACCTCTCCAAACCGTTCCACGTACCCACGTGATTCTGCGGCCCTGCTAGGATCCTGCTGAGTTCCGAGTCAACTCCACAATGCCTCCTGGATGGTACAGAACCCCATGCCAGTCTAGGCTGGCATCTGAGCTGTTTGGCACAGGACTGACTCGAGTGGCTCTACTTAGGCCCTTTCTGGCCTCCTCTGTGACCTGCTCCTAGCCCCACCTGCTGCTTCACCCGGCTCCACACTTCCTTTGCAGGAGCCTGGGCGGGTGGGGGGGGGTTCCTGAGGGCCACCATGGCACCCTCCCTGGGAAAGCCACCCACTCTGGTCTCCAGGCTCCTCATACTCCCCAAATAGCTGAGCCTGTGCAATGTGAGAGGGGAGGGCACTTGCCAGAGGTTTCTGGAAAACAGCCAGAGGTCGCTCTGAGCTGGCTCCCGGGCAGGCTCCCGCCAGGTCAGCGCTGGCCCTGGCCACAGCTCTGAACAGCCACTGTCCCGCCCTGGGCCAGCTCCTTCTGAATAGCAGGAGACGAACTGGTAGGGGGGAAGTGAGGAGTCTGGGAGTGGCTAGCCCCTTCAGGAGGGAACAAGAGATACAGCTCAACACCAAAAGCAGATGGTATGGAGCCCCCAGACTCCAGCCTCTGCCAGTCTTCCCATCACCTCTCCAGTCCTCAAATTATTTTCCTACTGGTATGCTTTTGTGTACATACATGTCTATGTGCAAGTGTCTGCTGCTGCACGTGTGTGGAGAGGACAACCTCAGCTTGTTTCTCTCCTTCTACCTTTTTTTTTTTTTTTTTTTTGCTTGTGTGTGTGTGTGCGCCCACATGTGTAAGGTGTATGTGGTTTATGCATGTGTATGTACCCTTGCAGTGCCCCCTGTAGCAGGATGGGGAGTACCACTCGAGGGTTCCTCTTCTAAGATCTGTTCTTTTTTGTTTAAATTTATTTATTTATTTGCAAGCAGAGACAGACAGAGAGAACGGGTGCACCAAGTCCTCCGGCCACTGCAAATGAATTCCAGATGCATCTGGCTTTATATGGGTGCTGAACCCAGGTCATCAGGCCTTGCAGGCAAGTGCCTTAACTGCTGAGCCATCTCTCCAGCCTGTCAGATCTGTTCATATTTGTTAACAGAGCTTGCTGCTCTTTGCAAGCCAGAGCTCTGGTCCTATCTGTTGAGTTGGGGTTTCAGGCATGTGTGGCTATGCTTAGTTAGTTACATGGGAGCTGGACGTTGGAACTAAGGGGTTCCAGGCCCCCTCAGGCCTTCATTGCCTGTGTAGGAGGCACATTTAACTTCCTGGCCATCTGCCCAGCCCCCTCCCTCTTTTTTGAGACAAAAATCTCTCTGAATGCCACTGCTTGTGAGTTTCAGATCACCGGGCCCTGCCTCCCATTGCCCTGGATACTCTGGAATCACAGACGTGTGCGCCACTTGGTGTCTGGCTTCCCACGGGTGCCGAGGAAGCTCAAACTCAGGTCCCTAGTTTGCAAGCATCATTAACCACTGAGTAAACTCCCCAGTCCCTGCGCCTGGTTCTTCATAGCAGTCTTCTCTCCGCCGTTTCGTAGGAACTTAACAAGAAAGGCAGGCTATGCTGGGACCTCATGCTTACTGGGAAATAGCACCCTTCTTGAGGTTAGCAAGACAGTGACAGGGTGCTCACCTGCAGATCTAGTCAATAGGTGACACTGCCAGGTGGCGGAGATGCTGAGGGGCTTGGCCCATCGTGGATCCCTTTTCCTTCTTTATGCTTTCCTTTTTCTTCAATTATTAGTTTTTTTTTTTTTTTACCATGAAAAATGTATGCTCCACAGGCTGAGCTTGGATCCAATCATCCATTATTCATTCATCATTACTCCTTTCCCCTCACCTCCCTTCCTCCCTCCTTCCCTCCCTTCTTCCTTCCCTTTTTCTCTTCTTCCTTCCCTTCCTCCCTTCTTCCCTCCTTCCATCCTTTCTTCCCTTCCTTCCTGTCTCTCTTTTGTGTGCACTCATGGTCCCCATTCACCCCACCCACCCACACTCTGCCAAGGCTGTCTCTGCGAGCCCCTCTCATCTAAGCCAGAGAGGAACTTAAGCTAGAAGGTCTTAGAGAACAAAGAAGCCATGACTAGAGTCTGGCCTATCAGACCTCGCGGTGTGGGTGTGGCCCCAGACAAGCCACACCCCCTCTGTAGCCTGGACCTGGCGAACTGGAGGGACAAGCCAGATACTTCCCAGGCATGTCCCTGGGAACCCTGATCTGTGCCCATACCTGAGGGAGGAGCATGGAGCTGGTTGGGGCTGTGGGGAAACCCAGGCCAGCCTGCAGGCCAAGCTCAAGTCCCTGCTGCGTTACGTCCTAACGTTAGCCTGCCCACCCTTCTTCAGTGCCCAGCGGCTTGACTCCTTACACTCCACCTTGTTCCCCACCTCTGCAGCCATCTCATCTCAGGAGGCCCCTTAGACCAAGGAGGAAGAATGGGAGCTGCCTGGGGTTGAGTCCAGATCCCTGTGGGGCTCACGGACTGTTCGTCCATTTCTGGCCATGTGGTCTGGTAGAAGAGTTTCCTCATGGCACAGTGGAGGTCCTGGGCGCTTCTGGGGGTGAGGGGGTGCGGTGGGAATCGCAGGACTGCTTGCTTGTCCTGTCCTCGCATTCAGCCAAACAATGTGGCCAGATGGGGAAGGGGAGGGCCAGAGCAAAGACCCATTTCCCAAAAATACTGGCTTTGGCCTTGAACCCAAGCAGCTGGTCAGGGCCGGTGGCCTTTCTCTGGGATTGTTTATATCATTTTTCTTGTAAACACAAAGGGTGGAAAACAAACCAGAAAGTATTAAAAATAAATGAAGTTGGAGGGGGGAGGATTTGTGGGTGGCATAGATAGGGGCCTGATGCAGATGGGTGGCTGAGGGCCTTATCCCAGGGATTAAGAGTTTGAGGGGAGTACTCTCCAGCCCTCCTCCCCCCCCCCCAAACACTTCTTGTTAGGACTCCCACTTGTTCCGAGGCTTAGTCTTAGTCCTGTCACTGGCTGCCACCATGAGGAAAACTCCAGGGCGCCCATGTGGGACTCAACCCAGCTCTGCCCTCCAAGTCTGCGTCGCTGCTCGCTGCAGACATCACTAATCAATCACAGTTCTTTCCCTCTCTGGGATCCGCTTCTGGGGATCTCTAAGACTTCCTGACATCCTTTGCTCCTCTCTTTCTCAGGGTGATTATGGCCCTTGAGAAGAATAGAGTCCCACAGAGAGATCCCCTTACTACAGCGTGGAGGATGGGCCTGGCTCCACCCCTTTGCCTGCCGGGAAGGGTTCTCATAAAAAAAAATTATGAACTTTCTACTTGGGGATTATTTGGGCTAGATCTGACCCTGGACATACCCTGATAACTTTTTGTGATCTCTGCAAAGAAGAGATGATGCCTTCCTTCTGCCCAGGGCCAGGTAACATCCCAAGATAGCCCCTCCTCCACCCCCGGCAGAATGGCCCTGCCTTTTCACATGGAGACCCCAGTGCCTAGGGAAACCTCCCTGTGGTCTCTGGTCTCTATGTGGCCTGCTGCCAATCTACTGCACGGTCCCAGTGTCCTTACCATGAAACTGGAGGATGCAGTGACGAGCCTCTTCCTTAATAGGACACCTACCTGTGGCTTTGGGGGTAAACCTCCACCCTTGGGTGGACATCCAGACACAGTCGCTGGGCGGAGGAGAGACTACAGAGGGGTAGTACCTGGAGAGCCGGATTCGACAAGCCCCACCCCTTCCTGCTGGGGTTCCATTGTTTTCCACCTCACTTTGTGCTTTGGTATTGTTTTTCTTCGTTTGTGTGGTGTGCATGTGTGTGTGTTAGCTTGTGCATGTGTATGCATGGGAGTGTAGAGACCTTAGATCAACATCAGATATGATCCTCAATCTCTCTTCACCTTATTTTTATTGTATGTGTGTATGTGTGCGCACGCGCGTGCTCTTGACAGCGCAAATTAACGTCCATCTGGCTTTATGTGGGTTCAATTGAACTTGGACTGGCAGGCTTTGCAAGCAAGCACCTTTAACTGCTGAACCATCTCCCCACCTTATGCCCATCTTATTGTTTGAAACAGTCTCTCACTGAACCCCAAGCTCACCAATTTGGCAAGACTGACTAACCAGCACATCCGAAGGGTCCTCCTGCTTTTACCTCCCCAGTGCTGGGAACACAGGTATATCTCCCACTCCTGCACCCACTGCAGACATCACTAATCGAGCACCACACTTTTTTTTTTTTTTCAAGGTAGGGTCTCGCTCCAGCCCAGACTGATCTGGAATTCACTATGTAGTCTCAGGCTGGCCTCAAATTCACAGCAATCTTCCTACCTCTGCCTCACAAGTGCTGGGATCAAAGGTGTGCCCCACCATGCCCAGCTCATCACATTTTTTTTTTTTTTTGAGGCAAGCCCAACAGACTGGTTTTCTGTTTAAATGCAAGAGAGAGAGAATTGGCACACCAGGGCCTCAGCCACTGCAATCGAACTCCGGATGCATGTGCCACTTTCTGCGCATGTGCGACCTTGTGTAGTTGCATCGCTTCGTGCCTCTGGCTTACGTGGGTCCTGGAGAGTCAAACATAGGTCCTTAGGCTTCACAGGCAAGCACCTTAACTGCTAAGCTATCTCTCCAGTCCTCACCACAATTTTTTTTTTTTTTTTTTGAGGTAGGGTCTCACTCTAGCTCAGGCTGACCTGGAATTCACTATGTAGTCTCAGGGTGGCCTCGAACTCACGGTGATCCTCCTACCTCTGCCTCCCGAGTGCTGGGATTAAAGGCTTGTGCCACCACTCCCAGCTCTCACCACACTTTTAACACTGACCCTGGCCAGAACCTCGGGATCTGTTTGAACCCCAGCACTCCAGTGTTTCTAATCAACTGCTACGGGCAGGGATTGTCCCCTGCCATGCATTCCTCGCAGGGTGAGGGACACCTGTCCTCTACCAAGTTCAAGCTCCTAAGCTGGCTAAGCATGCAGGGCTGCTGATAGCGAAGGAAACCAAAGAGCCAGGAGTAGTTTAAGTGCAGACTTCATCCCTCAGAATGGGACACATGGCCTGGCGTCCACCATATCTGTTCCATGAACACGCGTCCCGTCAGGGAACACACCTTCTTGTCTCTGCCTGCTGCGCAGTCCCCTGCCCAGGCAGGAAGCCAGGTTTCCTCCCTCCTGTTTTCTGGAGTCTGAGTGCAGTCAGCACTTCAGATTACAGATGGGGGTTGGGGGAGGGCTTCTGATGCAGGTCAGAGCCATCAACCCCTTCCGGGCCTTGTCCATACTGTTTCCTTCCTGCCTTGGCCACAGTCTCCTGGTGTCAAGTTGGCTTGAGCAGGTAGGCAGGGCAGCCTGTCTCCTCCTCCCTCCAGCTCACCAGGCTAGCTCACCAGGACTCAGGCCCACTGACGGTAGGAAGCCCGGGGCTTCTGGGACCTGAGTCTGCTCCCAGAATGTGACAACACCTATGTGGTGATGGAAAGAAAAACTGGCCAGAGAGGCGGCTGTGGCCTGCCTCCCCACTGGCTGGGTTCCCTGGACTGCTTGTCCCCAAAGCAGACAGGTGAGGATCAAGGAGGGGGCATCCCCAGAGGGGAAACAGAGTCTGGGCTTGGCGGGGCCTTGCCGTGTGTTTATGAACTGGAATGTCACGCGGGAGTCTGGCCGAGCACAATTGTGAGCACCGTCTTCATCCTGGAACTCACAGGAACCCTATCAGGCCCTGGGAGAAAACCTGGCCCGGAGAGGTTAGGCACTTAGCCTTTCAAGAATGGACGCATGCCCATAGTTTCTGCAGAGGTGTCATGGGCCTGAGGTTCAAGGGAGGGCCATCTTGGGGAGCAATGGAGTCTCCCAATAAGTGTTCAGACCCACCTTTGGCCCCGCCGAGGTCATCTTCCTGAGCCTCAAACTCCTCATTTGAAAACAAGGAAATGAAAGCAAGGTTGGAAATCAGGGCTTTGAAGGGTGAGTAGGAGTTTGCCAGGTAGACACCGTGCACCGGAAGGGCACCAGGAAGTGGGCAGCCTCGGAGCAACACGGAGCCGTGAAAGGACACAGTGTGTCAGACAGTGGGTGGTGGTGAGGTTCTGCGATGGGGCAGCCGTGTCACTACAGGGCTGAGGTCGAAGGGACTGCAGACAGAAGCACGAAGGACTCCGCCAGTGGCCAGGCCCAGTAGCAGAAGGGGACTATGGGAGGCCGTAATGAAGGTTTGGGTGCGTTCGCGCGTGTTTGTGTGAAAGTGTGTGCATGTCTGTGGTGCTCTGCCTGCACGCACGTGTGTGCACACGCATGTGTGCGTGCACACTCAGCGTGAATATGCGTGGTACCTATGACTTCGACTGCTCCTTCTGATGTCAAGACCTAGGTGAGTGGCCCCCGCAGAGACCCCAGCCTCCTCGAGGCCATACGGAAGGGAACAGGTAGGAGAGAGACCGAGAGCCACGTCCTATAGAGGAGCAGAGGAGGACACTCAGAATAGGAGTGCAGAGGAGAGGGGCAGCTGGTCACCCAGGGATGGGCCACAAGGATGAAAACCTTCCTTTGCAGAGCAGAATTCAGAGACCCCCCAAGCCGCCCACTGGTGGCAGGAACACTGCAGACTGGGGCGAGAGAGGCAGACTGGAGCGTCTCCAGGGTCTGTCTCCACGTAGGAGGACGCGCACAGGCCAAGGAGGAAAGGGCATTTAGGGTAGACCTGGGCGATAGCACCGGGTGTCGGACAACCCTGTGACAAGCGGGGTACCCAAAGAAAGGGCTTGAGAACATCCACTGGGGTGTAGCTTAGTGGGAAAGCACTTGCTTAGAGTACGGAAAGCTCGTGGGATCTATCCCCAGCTCCTCAGCACACAGATGAATAAATACACAAATAAACTAATACCAAAAGAATACTAAATACACACTAACAGGAAAAGGACCCACGGCCCAGTAGAAACGTAAACAAATGCCCTCAATATACAATTGCTAACAGAAAAATAAATCGCACATCCTTGCAGTAAGCTCACCCTCAGGAGGGGGTCGGGGGTTATGCTACCCCCCAGCTCGGCAAGCTTTCCGACCTTCCGATGGCCAAGGAAAATGAGAAGAAGGTGTGGGGCGGGGAGGCCATCACCCCTGAGTGGAAGAGGAAGTTGGTGCCGATGTGACCAGCTCATGATGGGCCCACGTGGAAAATGTGCGGAGCCCACACTGGGCATGCTCGGGACCTGGCCTGCAGAAACAGTAGCATATGGGCAGGGGCTTCACTGCGATGAAGGAGAAATGAACTATTCCCAGTGGCAAACAGCTAGCCAGAATATGATGGATTAGCTAGCAAGTAGGAGCCCAACTAGCTAGTTAAAAGACAATCCCCGTGTGAGTATAGGGCCATTTCTCAAAGTCACTGTTGGTTGAAAAAACAAATCAGTATGGGGGCTTAGTAGTTAAGGTGCTTGCCTGCAATGCCTAAGGACCCAGGTTCGACTCCCGAGAACCCACGTAAGCCAATGCACATGGTGGTGCATGTGTGTGGAGCTGATGTTCCATGGCTAGAGGCACTGGTGCACCCGTTCTCGCTCTCTCTCTTTCATAAATAAAGAAACATTTCAAAATGCAATATAGATAAACAGTCCAATCCTCACTCAATACTCCTTTTCATTGCAGACGAAAACGCTCAACCTGCGATAGCTTCAACAAAGAGGAGCTCACTTCTCTCAAACAACAAGGAGCCCAGAAGTGTGCGATTGGCAAAGTGCCTTGCTCATACATCTCTGATTCTCTCGGGCTTTCTCTCTTTTTGAAAAGTATTTTTTTATTATTATTATTAACAACATATTTCGTGTGGATACGTCATATGTTGGCACCCTCTTTTCCCTCGTCCCTGCCCCCGTTCTGCTGGCACCCTCCTCAGTGGTTGCAGGTGTTCCCTGTGGGGGTGTGGTTGATGCATTGTGGGAGCAGCAGTCAGTTATTTCTGGGGGGAGGGAATGCCTCTGGGAATGATGTCTCAACCTGTGGCTCTTACAATCTTTCCGCCCCCTCTTCCGCAAAATTCCCTGTGCCGGGATGAGTGAGTTTTAAGTCTACTTCAGTGATGAGTACTACTTCAGTGAGAAGCCTCTGGATCTCTGCTTTGGTAGGTGTTGATTATCCTCAGGGTCTGTCTTCTACACCCTGGTGCTGATTATCAAGGTTCATCGTGGAAGCAGCACTCTTGCTCGTCTCCCCGATTCCTCTGTGGTTTCAGCTGTGGCTTGGCTGAAGTGTGAGGGGTTGTTAATCTCCTTGGGTCTCGCTACCTTCTGAAAAAGAAGAACAGATTTTGCAATGTAGAGTGAAGTCAGCATAGGTTAAATCAGATAAGCGTTGTTAATTTAGGGAGAATTTGATGATATAATCCCTCTTTTAGCCAAAGACTAGCGAGAGCTTGGCACCAAACAGCATAATCTTTGTCTCCATAGGATTCTGATCTGGTTCCCAATTCCAGATATGGGGTCCTTTACACTGAGCAGATCTCTTAGCCAATTAAAAAGCTGTTGGTTACCCACCAGGGCTGTGAGCCACTATTGCACTGGCGTGTACATTCTGTCAGGGTGTTTGCTTTTGAGGAGCTTAGACCTCTGGTTGCTCAGACATTGTTGGCCACTTTCCCCCAGTAGCTCATGTAGTGATTTCCAGCACTAGACAGGCTAAGTGTCTGGGGACTGGCTTTCTTCCAGATTCCAGCCAGGTCTCGCTATGCTCTGTGCATACAGTGCTTTCGGCAATAGGTCTTACCTTTTGCTTGTGAGCCACGCCGCTGGGCTGCCAAGCTGGTACCCAGAACACTGTGGGAGTCACGCCACTGGGCTATCAAGCTGGTACCCAGAACACTGTGGGAGTCACGGCACTGGGCTGCCAAGCTGGTACCCAGAACACTGTGGAAGTCACGGCACTGGGCTGCCAAGCTGGTACCCAGAACACTGTGGGAGTCACGCCACTGGGCTGCCAAGCTGGTACCCAGAACACTGTGGGAGTCACGCCACTGGGCTGCCAAGCTGGTACCCAGAACACTGTGGGAGTCACACCACTGGGCTGCCAAGCTGGTACCCAGAACACTGTGGGAGTCACGCCACTGGGCTATCAAGCTGGTACCCAGAACACTGTGGGAGTCACGCCACTGGGCTATCAAGCTGGTACCCAGAACACTGTGGGAGTCACGGCACTGGGCTATCAAGCTGCTCCAACCTCAGGAACTTCCGGGATCCAGAGCCAGGAAAATGGAGAGAGTGAGAAATGCTTATTGACATCACGTAGACCTGTAGGTCCAGACAGACCAGAACACGCTCTTGTAGCCCCTCCAACCTGTCCGTCTAAATGCACACTTCTGGCTTCTTCCACATAGACTGGAGTTCCTCTCCCTCCTCCCCACCAGCAGCTGTGAATCCTGAGCACAGCCAAAATGTATAATGTAACCAATAAAAAGGCCCATTCTCCCTCTGGACCCTGTCCAGCCTCTCCTCCTGCCTATTTTAGAAGGCATCCCCGTGTTCAGTCCTTCCTTAGACATTTTATGTTCACTGGCTGGGAAAGGACCAGGCTTAGCTCTCCTAGGAGTGTATCTGGGGCAGACCAGAAAGGAGCAGGGTCATGAAGTGGCTATTGCTGGTCTGGGCATTGATTTCCTAAGTGCAGGGCCCCATCCTGTCACGTCTATCTTGTGCCTCCTCTGGGAAGCCCACAAGGCTGTAGCATCTGCACTCTGCCTCGGACCTTCATCCCCACTGTCCAGGTTGCCCACATGTGGGCTCTGCAGCAGCCTGGCCCTGCCCTCCACCGGTTTCCTGTTCCTCCTCCATACTTGTAGTCTGTGCTTGGGCTCTTGCTTCCCACCTGATGCCATGTTCGGAGCCTCTGCTCTGACTCTCGAAGGCCCGTCACCGCATCCCATGTGACATTTCATCAACTCCCTCTGGCTGCTGGGGCACCTGCTCTCACCCCTTCGTGACAGGCGCCAGCCATTAGCCAGCACATGTCGTCTTTCCCATCACATTCCAGCCTTGTTCTCTTTGTGAACTCGCTCCAGCGAGGGACATAGCCTCACCGCCTCCTTCCTAAGGGACAGGGCAGACCCGGCACTTACAGAGGGCAGTCAGGGCTTCAAAGCCGATCTGAGATGGACATGGGGTATGCGTCCTGTCTGGGCTGAGCATCACCGTGTGATGCCCTCATGGCTCTGCAGTCACTTTCTTGTCCTGGGGAAAAACCACCTGACCAGAAGCAGCATATGGTGGCAACAGCATATGGAAGAACAGATGACAGGGCATCACATCTTGCCGCACTAGCTGGGAGGATGCAGCAAGAGTGAGCTAGTTTGAGCACTCACGGCCCTCCCCCGGTGACAAGCCTCCTCCAACAAGGTTCCTCCAACTGAGGATCAACTATGAGGCTTAACGAAGCTGTGAGGGACACTTTATATTCAAACCACCACAGATGGTCAATGAAAATAAGGACACCTGGTTGAATTTGAATTACAGAAGATAATTTTATTAAAATTATTTATGTATTTCAGAGAGAAAATATGGACACACCAAGGCCTCTTGCTACTGCATGCAAACTCCAGGCACATGTGCCACCTGGCGCATCTGGCTTTATGTGGGTACTAGGGAATTGAACCAGGGCCAACAGACTTTGCAAGAAAGCACTTTTTTTTTTTTTTTTTGGAGGCAGGGTTTCACTCTAGCCCAGGCTGACCTGGAGTTCACTATGTAGTCTCAGGGTGGCCTCGAACTGATGGCGATCCTCCTACCTCAGCCTCCTGAGTGCTGGGATTAAAGGTGTAAGCCACCACGCCCGGCTCAGTAAGCACCTTTTAACCACTGAGCCATCTCCCTAGGCACAACAGATTATTTTTTTAATTTGTTTTTTGTTTATTTTTATTTATTTATTTGAGAGCGACAGAGAGAAAGAGGCAGATAGAGACAGAGAGAATGGGTGCACCAGGGCGTCCAGCCACTGCAAATGAACTCCAGATGTGTGCGCCCCCTTGTGCATCTGGCTAATGTGGGTAGGATCGAGCCTCGAACTGGGGTCCTTAGGCTTCCCAGGCAAGCACTTAACCGCTAAGCCATCTCTCCAGCCCACAACAGATTATTTTCAGGGCTAAGTCTATCCCATGCAGCAGTATGGATATACTTATACTAAAGATTGGTTGTCATCAATCTGAAATTAAAACCTAACTGGCTGTCTTATTTTGCTTTGAGTGAATCTGGAAACCCTAGTCATGAGGATGAAGCTGGTGACATTGAATACATTGTAGGAAATGACATTGAATACATTGTAGAAAGTTCTAGAACAGGTGCTGGTGGCATTTCTGCCCCTGTAAAGCCTAGTGGAGAACAGAGAGGCTGTGATGTTCTAGAAACCAGACCACTGTCTGTGCAGAGGTGAGCTCCAGTTCTCTTGCAGCTCCGAGTTGGCAACTCCAGGCTACCCTGAGCGCACACTCGGGGATCTGGCTTTGTTGAACATGTCACAAAGCCAAACATGGTGGCATCTACCTCTACTTCCATTTAGGCAGGAGGCTGAGGAAGGAGCATGGAAATTTCAAGGCCAGTCTGGGTTGCTCAGTGAGACTTTGTCTCAAAATAAAGCAAAGGGTGAGGAGGGGCTGGAGATGATGTGGGGCGGTACCAGCACTTGCCTGGCATGCATGAGGTCCTGGGTTCTGCAGCATGATTGCTGCAAAAATAAGTAAATACAATAATAAATACGTAACCGCTCAAAGCCTCCCAGACCATTTTTCTCTCCCGAGGTAAGCTTGGATTTCACGGCTGTCTGTCCGAGTTCCAGACGACAACTGGCAGTGGCCCTAGGTGCCCAAGGGTCTGGCGCATGGAGGGGGTGGGGGATGGGAGCAGATGTGAGCAGGGCAGGGAAATCAGCTTTCAACTTCGTTTCCGCATATTGAATTCTAATTCCTCGTTGACTTTTAATTGTTCTATTAGTGATGGATTCCTCTGGAGGGAAAACTTTGATTCCAGGATGTCATGAAATGACATTTATTTTCCCTCCCCTAAAGCGGAGTTGTATATTTTAAAGCAAAAGTATTTTCCAGCGTCATAATGACAATAGTCAAAATAAGTCTGCAAGAGTAACATGCAGTCACTGTGAGCGTGTTTCTGTGTTTGTCCCCCCAGTGACTTCTTCACTGAGCAGAACACAACTGAACTGCTGCCATTGCAAACGTGGCTGCCTGTCTTGGGGGGCATGAGTGACGTTTCAGGCACACAGGTAGCTCGGCGATTAAGAGGTGAAATCCTCATTTCTCCAGGCAAAATTGGAAATGGCTGTCTCCCCTGGCAAGCTGTGGCTCCAACAGAGACACAGGTGTGCAGCGGGGACCGGACACATCGCCAACGAGGAGCATTTTTGGAATGTGAGGTTGCTAGAAGCAAGCAGAGAGAAGGCCCCCATGGAATATTCTAGAAGGTCTATCTCTAGGTGGTTTTACTTAGAGCCAGCCTCTAGGAGGACAATAAAAGCGCAGTTCTGTTCAGTGTCTATAAGTTGGTGTTATCTATAAACAGGAAGTGAGGGGCAGGAAGCTGCAGCCTCTGGAAAAGAACCTTCTGGAACCTAACAGCCCCGATTTGGAGGAAGAGGGATTCCCCTCCCGGGACTCACGGTGCAGAGGAAGGCGGAGTGAAGACAGGAGTTTTGGCTGTGGGTTTTAAAATCTGCAAGTTTGGAGCACAATGAGTTTCTCAGATTCTCTCGCAGCTCACCCTACCTGGCCCTGTCACCCCCAATTTCCCTCTTCGTTTCCCCTTCACCGGCTTCCAGAAGCAGAGGCGGAGAGGCATCCTGGGCGGGGTCATCCCCTTGGTTCCCCCCACCCCGCGCTGGGTGCGCAGTGGGGGCGGGGCGGGGGGAGGTCGTGAGGATGGAAATGGTTTTCCCACTTGGGGATGTTGGACTTGTGTGGAAGGCTGTTAAGGTTTTCTCCCCGAAACCCTGGACCTTAGTATGTCCAGGAGCTCTGGGGTCTTGACTGGATGAAAGAGGAGAGAGTAGGTGAGGCCTTGGGGAGGTCTTGAGACCTGTCTTCTCCGTACAAAGGCTTAGGAACAAGTGCTCTGCCCCCAAGAAAGAGGGCAGCAGGAGGCTCTGCATCTGAGCCAGGCGCGCACAGAGGAAACTTAATGCACGGATTATTTCTGAGGAATATTTTAAGGGGAAAGTGAGGGAGACTTCAGATTAGAAATCAAGGGCATGAAACTTAAGGGAGATTGCCTCCCTGTCCCCCACTTCTCTAGGGCCACTTAACTCCTCTAAGGTTTACATGGGACTGTGTGCCCGAGATGCACAGGTTCAAGAATATGTCTGGCTGGGTCAGGACTGCAAATACCCAGCTGGTTGGCAGCAAGGTCAAAGGCCTGAGGTGGGGTGGAGCGTAGATGCCCCTGTCCCTGTCTCTTTCTATCCTGATTATTCCGAATGCAATTCTGGCTTGAAACCACAGCCACACTTGGGCTTGTAGCTCCATGCTCGGAGTGGGCACCTGTGACAATGTTCCTGGATGTTTCCTAAGGGGTTACACTGGTTATCATCCACCTATCCACTCACCTATCCATTCATCCATCATCCATCTAGACGTCCACTACTCTACCCATCCACTCTCACCCATGCGTCTTCTGTGGTTGACTGTGTCCCCTAGAGGCCCAAGTATTAAAGGCTTGGTCCCCAGCCTAAGTGCTATTGAGGTTTGCCTACCCATCTATTTATCAATATATCTCATCTCCCTACTTCTGTCTGTCTGTCCATCCATCTATCTATCTATCATCAAGTACCTATCATCTTTTACCCATCCATCCAAAAAAGTTGGCACATGCAGGTTGACAGATTCCTTATAACAGAAGAACTTGCAGTGGAACCAGTTCTTTGGAATTTAGCTTCCTTCTTCACTTTTTTCAGTCTTCTTTAAGACAGGGACTCATGTAGCCCAGATTGGCCTGGAATTTGATATGCAGTCAAGGATGACCTTGAATTCCTGATTCTCTTCTCACCTCCTGAGAGCTGAGTTATTGGATTGTTGCCACCACATCCAGCTAGAATTATTGTTCTTTCTTTTTTTAAAAAAATTTTATTTATTTATTTATTTGAGAGAGAGAGAGAGAGAGAGAATGGGCATGCCAGGGCCTCCAGCCACTGGAGATGAACTCCAGACATATGCGCCCCCTTGTGCATCTGGCTTACGTGGGTCCCGGGGAACTGAACTGGGGTCCTTAGGCTTCACAGGCAAACGCCTTAACCGCCAAGCCATTTCTCCAGCCTGATTGTTCTTTCTTTTTTAATGTTTATTTACTTATTTAAGAGAGAAAGAGGTAGATAGAGAGAGAGAGGGGGGGAGAGAGAGAGAATGGGTGCACCAGGGCCTCTAGCCACTGCACAGAAACTCCAGACACATGTGCCACTTTGTGCATCTGGCTTTATGTGGGCCCTGAGGAATCAAGCCCAGGTCCTTGAGCTTTGCAGGTAAGCGCCTCAACTGCTAAGCCATCTCCCCAGCCCTGCCCTCCTTTCTGACTAGATGTTTCACTGTGTGTACACAGACTTATCTAATCTGTCCTTTTTCTCTCTCCTGGGGTGTCATTTTTCCCCCAGAAATGCTTGTTTACTCCCTTACTTTCATTTAATGGTAGGTCACCAGAGCTTTGTGGATTTGCTGGGGAACCAAACCTGTGACAGACTCAAGCCAAGGGTTGAGCAGAGACATCCAGGCAGGCCGGTAGGAGCCAGTGTGAGACCCACTGGGCGCCCCAGGCACTGCCTCACTGTCGGCTCTCAGGAATCGCCTTCGGGATGGGGGAGCAGTCCCACTGACTTCAGGGGCTCCCCTCTGGCTTCTCTGCTAATAGCTCCTCTTTGTGGAGAACTTACTGTCACTTAGCCATTTAACAATACAAGATTATGAGTAGACATAATTGCCACTCTCCTTTTTTTCTTCTTTTTTTTTTTTGAGGCAGGGTCTCAGTCTAGTTCAGGGTAACCTGGAATTCACTATGTAGTCTCAGGGTGGCCTCAAACTCATGGCGATCCTCCTACTAACTCTCCTTTTAAAAAATATTTTATTTATTTATTTAAGAAAGAGAGAGGCAGACAGACAGAGAGAATGGGCATGCCAGGGCCTCCAGCCACTGCAAACGAACTCCAGATGTATGCGCCCCCTTGTGCATCTGGCTTACGTGGGTCCTGGGGAATCGAACCGGGGTTGTTAGGCTTCACAGGCAAACACCTTAACCACTAAGCCATTTCTCCAGCCCTGTCAGTTCTCCTTTTGAAATCCAGTCACAGTGAATGGAGTGGCGCCGAGGTCACTCGGCAGCGTGTGATTCACCAAGACTGGAACTTGGATCTGAATAATGGAGCATCTGCATATAGCCACCTCCCCATCTGCCACTCAGTGTCTGTTGGCCCTGAAAGGGCACGTTCCAGGATGGAGAGGGCAAAATGCATGTGACTAGTGAGGCTCTTGTCCCAAAGCCACCAGTCCACAGCTTATATAGAAAAGCAAGACAGACATGTCCTCTCAGCTCATGGCTTAGTGACAAGAGCTGAGGAATTGGGGCAGCTTCCTGTGGTGGGGAGAGGTCTCAGACACCCACCTTCTTGGGGCATGACAGGGCATTCAGTACAAACTCGGGGCTCCCAGAGTCCTGCAGGGGGGAGTTTAGATCAGCTGAGCCCAGCCGCTTAGACGGCAGATAGATCCAAACACAGCGCAGCTGACGCCCAAAAGGCTCCGAGGTAGGGAGGTGGCTTTGTTGCCAAGATGATTCTATCTACTGAGGGGGACTCCAGGCAGGATCCAGTGGCCTCCACTGACAGCCACTCCTCCCCTGAGACACCATCCTTCACAGACCACCAGGACCTCCTTAATTTGCTGTCTCCTACTCTGTCCATTCAATTAGTTAGTTACACTCCACCACCCCGGTTATCTGCTCCATCTGGCCGGCCACATTCTTCCAAGTCTCCTTCCTCCAGGTCTTGGCTGCAATGAGCAGAGAGGGAAATGGCATGTCATAGCCCCGGGGCACCTCGTGGTGGAACTAGGAAACCGAGCCTTTCGATGATTTCTGTCCTCTTCCTCCCCTCCACTGCCACCAGCAAACACCCCCGCCCCCGCCCCGTTCGACTGCAATTAAACCCAGATGCCAGAAACTATCTCGGTTGTACGACTAACATGGAAACACATGGGTAGGGTGAGAAGTGTTCAGTTATGGTTCCATTACTGTCATCCCCAGACACTGGCAGATGGAGAGGGAGGCCTCGGGGCCCAGAGTCCGAGCTCGGTGTGCAGCGGTCTGTAGAGAGCACCCACGGGGGGCACACACGCGTGCCTGAAGGCTGCTGGGCATGGGCCAAGGAGTTTACATACCGCCTGCCTAGGGGCTCCACAGAGGCAAGAGACCGGAGTTCCTCTGCTTCTCCCTCCTTCCCTCCTTCCTTCCTGAGAAGCATAGATTCCAGACCTCAGCCTGGGCTCTGTTACTCACTGGCCATGTGACTTTACGCATGTCACGTCACTTCTCTGAGTATCAGTCATTCATAAAACGCCTTCTAGCCGGGCGTGGTGGCGCACGCCTTTAATCCCAGCACTGGGGAGGCAGAGGTAGGAGGATGGCTGTGAGTTCAAGGCCACCCTGAGACTACATAGTGAGTCTCAGGTCAGCCTGGGCTAGAGTGAGACCCTACCTCGAAAAAAACAAAAACAAAACAACAACAACAACAAAAATGCCTTCTAAGCCAGGCATAGTGGCGCACACCTTTAATCTCAGCACTTGAGAGGCTGAGGTAGCAGGATCGCTGGGAGTTCGAGGCCAGCCTGAGACTAAGTCCAGGTCAGCCTGGGCTTGCTCTAGAAAGACCGTACCTCGAAAAAAACAACAGAAGAAGGTGGAAGGAGAGGATGGGTATCTTGAGGCTGTCTTCTGACCCCCATGCCCACACATAGCATGACACGTGTGTGTCCATCTACACACGTCAGTCCTCTTACAGGTCGCTCAGTGAAACAGAAGGTACTTTGGAGAGTGGAAAAATCATCCCAGTACATAAGGAATGTACAAAACAGGCCAGTAGTTCCAAGTCCACTTCAACTTTCCCCTTTAAATTTCCTCTCCCCCCTCCCTCCGTGTGTGTGTGTGTGTGTGTGTGTGTGTGTGTATGTACCACTTTTTGCATCTGGCTTACTTGGTTGGCTTGGCAATTGAACCTGGGCTGACAGGCTTTGCAAGCAAGTGTCTTTAACTACTGAGCCCTCTTCCCAGCCCTCCTCCCCTTTTTCTTTTTTTAAATTTATTTTTATTTTATTTATTTGAGAGTGACAGAGAAAGAGGCAGAGAGAGAGAGAGAGAAAATGGGAACTCCAGACGCATGCGCCCCCTTGTGCATCTGGCTAATGTGGATCCTGGAGAATCGAGCCTCAAACTGGAGTCCTTAGGCTTCACAGGCAAGTGCTTAACCACTAAGCCATCTCTCCAGCCCCTCCCTTTTTTCTTGAGACAGGGTCTCAGGTAGTTCAGCCTGACCTCAAACTTGCTATGTAGTAGAGGATGACCTGAAACTTCTGACCGTTCTGCCCCGAGTGTTGGGATTACAGGTTTGTGCCACCACCCTTGGCTTATGCAGTGCTGGGAATTGAACCCAGGACTTTGTGTAAGCTAGGCAAGCTTTCTACTGACTGAACCACATCCCTACCTACAAAATGTAGATTTATACAAACCTCAAAGCTCTGAGAAGCAAACCTCTGTATGTTTTTTTAAAAAAATATTTGTTATTTTTATTTACTTGAGAGTGAGAGCGCACGAGTGGGCGTGCCGGGCCTGCAGCCACCGCAAACGAACTCCAGACGCATGCTCCACCTTGTGCATCTGGCTGACCTGGGTCCTAGGGAATCGAGCCTGGGTCCTTTGGCTTTGCAGGCATGCACCGTAACCACTAAGCCATCTCTCCAGCCCTCTGTCACTCATTTGACATTACTGACACGAGGCCGTTTATCATATCGATGCGTGTCTGGTGTGAATATTGGTATGTTTTGCTGAGAATGTCTCAGCATGAGGAGCACACACGGTGCCACCTCAGACCTGACTGGGGACGCAGGGATTTCTATGTACACCTTCGTCTGAGGTTTCGGTTCTGAAACACACCCAACCACAAAGGAGTTGGGGAGCTGAAGAACGTATTACATAAATGAAGGGGAGATTTGTGTATTGTTCTAGAAGATCTAAGAGGCCGATGTCTGGGGTTGTGGGGGAGAGGAGGCCATTATGAACTTTGGCCTCGCTGTCAGACATGACCCGGGAGCTGCCCAGACGCATGCCCCATCCAGAGCGCCCTATACATTGGGCACTATAAGCGTGGGACATACACACTTGTCACCTTGTAACCTCACAGCAGCCCCTAGACAGGCACAGACATGGCTGACTGGCCCGGGGCTCAGTGCTCACTAAGTCCAGTGAGCCTGTGGAGCCAGGAAGGGGCTGTCTTGGACAGGGGACCCTGCCCGGAATCCCAGTGGAAGGTGGCTTCTGCTGCCTACAACCCAGGAACACCATCAGCACCACTGAAGGACTCCTCTCTCCCCACACTCCTTTCTGCATGGGACGTGTCTTTCCAGCCTTTTCCCCCCAGCTCCCAAGACCCCCCCCTCTTTCCCTTCCCTGGGGTCCCATGCTCCGGATCCTACTCTGCTGGTTGTGAGTCCCTGGTCAACCACTCATCCACCAAATGGGCTGCAATTTCCACAAGGCTCATTTAGACAATCCAAACGGAAGTCCTGGTGTCCATGGACCAGCTAGGCAGGAGGTGCCAACGGGCCCCACAGAAGCAGCTACCTGGGAGCAGCAGGTGGATGCTTGCCTAGGGAGGAGACCTGGGCTTCCCAAGGGGTTCCGGCTGACAGCTGGGTCATCCCCTCAGCCACTGTGGCCACTTCTGCCTCTGATCTTTAGACATCCATGTTCCCTGCAGCCTGCCTGAGTTCCCCTATCCCCCCCCCCCCCCGCAGGGGTTTGGTTTTAATCACACATGATTCATGAATGAATTCTCATTAAAAAGAAACACGAATACTCAGTGAACAGCGAAAATGATTCCACTCCCCACCTCCGTTCTCGGAAACCGCGTCTCTCCCCAGGGAAAGCGTGTTTACAGTGGGGTCCGCATCGTGAGAATCTGTTTTCTTGACGTTTGTTTACACATGTGTGTCATCCGGGTTGGTTGGGGGCGGTTTGTGTACGCACCTCACACCGTGTTCTGCAGCTTGCCTTTTCCTGCACACCATATGTCTTGGAGACCTTCCCACGTCAGTTTGGGTAACTGTGTCTCATTCATTTTAACTGCTGCCTCTAACCACCCCTGGGTGCTTGAGGGCTTACGGAACCGCGCCCTGCTGATGAGCACATGGGTTCCCCTCCCCCATGTGCACTCAAGTGACACTAGTACCCTGCAGGGGAGTGACCGGGCGGGGCCGTGGCTGTACACAAGGCTGTGACATTTGGGCCCCGGGGAGATGGCTCAGTGTGTAAAATGCTTGCCGCACAAGCATGAGGACCTGAGCTTGGATCCCCAGAACCCACTTAAAAATACTGGGCCTGGCGGTGCGTGCTCATAATCCCAGAACTGGGTAGGTAGAGACAGGAAATCTTTGGGGCTCACTGGCCAGCTAGTCTAGCTGAACGGGTGAGCTCTTGGTTCAGTGTGAAACCGAACCCCGTGTCAAAGAAAGACTAAGGTGGAGGGAGAAGACAGATACCCAACATCAACCTCGGGCCTCCACATGCATGAACACACGTGTGCACCTCCCCACATGGGTCTGCATACATGTAAACAAACGTGCAACATACACACAGACTGACATTTAAAAAAAATATTTTATTTATTTATTTGAGGGGTGGCACGCCAGGGCCTGCAGCCACTGCAAACAACTCCAGATGCATGTGCCCCCTTGTGCATCTGGCTTATGTGGGTCCTAGAGAATCGAACCGGGATCCTGTGGCTTTGCAGGCAGACGCCTTAACCGCTAAGCCATCTCTCCAGCCCAACTGACTTTTTTTTTTTTTTTGCTAGCTTCAGTCAAATTGCCCTGTGAATTGATTGAGAGCTCATCAGAATTTGCTCAGCAGTTCTTCCAGCTAGGGACCCTAAGACTTCTTGGCAGGGGTGTTCTGGGGTACCAGGGGTCCATCCTCCATGGAGAAGCTGGCTGGGCCATGGCAGGGAGTCGTGGGCAGTCTGGGGTCGAGCAGGCTGGGTGCGCACGGGCAGAGGTGCAGGGCGTCTGCAGTCCTGGCTCCACCACTCCAGTGTTCTCTCACCTGGAAAACCTATGTGGTCACGAGCCTCCTCACCCCCCCCCCCACCACCCAGAGGTGTCCTGAAGCTCAAGCAAGAGGACATCTGTAAAGGCCTTCTTCAGACCATCCTTGTGCACGGTGAGTAGGAGGACATGGAAACTGACTCTCTTATTAGGATTATGGTTGAGTCATAGGACGATGTGGTGAATGTTAATATCCTGTCTGGAGGTACTGTGCTGTGTCCCTTGGGGTCCCCTCAACTCTTTGAAGCCCTTGCCAGCCCTCCGCCTTGCGATCTTGGGCACTGTGTCGGCAGACTGGGCCATCACAGCGCAGGTTGGATTTGGATGTAGAGATCAATCGCCCCCAGCTGGTACCAGGAAGCAGTTTCCTGGCTGCAAAGGCCAGAGAGAGGGACCCAGGCAGATACACACCAGTAAACAGAGGCGGGGAGTCTTACAAAGAGGGGCTCAGCTTTTGGGGTGAGAAAGACACATAGAGCCTAGACAGGCATGTGGGATGCTTAGAGGTGCTGCTGACAGCCACTGTGGGGAGAGGAGGGACCTTAATCGAGCTGGTGTGGAGCCCTCGGGCAAGGCAGACCCTACTTTGCCCCTTGATAGCCGCTGGCCATGGGAGGCTCTGCCTTTGCTGAGCATCTGTAACCTGGGTCGTGTGTGAGGGCTGCACCAGACAGAGGCCTGGCATAGACTTCTGCCAGCCTGTAGTCATTTCTGCCCCGTAATAAAATCTCTGTCAAATCTCATCTTGAACTTGAGTCACTGTGGCCAGAGAGCCATCCTAATCTGTTCAAAGTGCGGGCACTTAACAGTTTATAAACTATATTACATCCCGTCTGCTTCCTGGTATGGTTGTGCCCTTGTGCCTTGGAGGCCCGGAGGGGGCTGAGATCCCACTTCACAGCGAGAGGACTGGGGCTCCCAGAGGCCACATGACTTCCTGGCTCCGGGGCCATGCCAGGGCAGCTCTGGAGCTGCAGATATCCGCGAGTCCTGCTGCATCATGTCGGAGGCCCCCCACTCGACACACAGCAGTTGTGGGGCCTGCTGTCACCGCACAGTGCCCACATGGGCGTGGTTAGTCCTCTGAGGCTGATGGACACTGTGATGGGAGAGGCTCAGAGGGGCTGTGTCCCCCCACAAGTGATGGCTGAGACTCCCAGGACCCCAAAGACACATGTCCCCACTCCTTTGCTTTTGGAAAGGAAACCTCATGCTCCATTGGCACGTGACGGTCCCACCCACCATCCATCTTATTCCAGTGCACCCTCAAGACCTGCTCCAGTGCCCCCTCCTCCAGGAAGCCCTCTCTGGCCCTCATAGCCTCCACCTGGCACTCGCTCTTCTGTCTTGCAGGACCTGCCACCCTGGGCCTCCTGGGGAATCGTTGTCATACTCCACTTGCAGCTGGGTTTGCCTTTTCCACGTGGCTCTGTGTTTTCTAAGTATATAGTTTAATACAATGTGGACGGAGCGCGTGTTTATGTTATCGGAGGGAAACCGGAGCACTCCGTGAAGATTGGGCTTGTCTTGCTGTCGCCCCACAGGGCAGGGCAGGACCTGTGAGCACTCAGACACGAAGCTCTGCTGCAGTTGGTCTCTCCCCATCAGCAGACTTACAGCAGGGTTTGAGACCAAGTTGTCTGAAGGTAAGGTTTCTTCCCTTCCCTCCCCTCCCCTCCCCTCTCCCGCCCTCTCCCCTCTCCTCTCCTCTCCTCCTCCCTCCCCTTCCTCTCTCCTCCTCTCCCCTTCCTTTCCCTTCCCTCCCCTCTCCTCCCTCCATTTTTCCTTCCCTTTCCACCCCTCCCCTTCCTTTTCCTTCCCCTCCCCTCCTTTCCCCTCCCCTCCTCTTCCCTCCCCTCTCCCCATTCTCCTCTCCTTTTCCCTCTCTTCTCCTCCCCTCCCCTCCCCCTTTCTCCTCTCACCTCCTCCCCTTCTCCTCTCCCTTCCCTTCCCCTCCCCTTCCCTACCTTTCCCTTCTCTTTTCTCCTCTCTTTTCTTTTCTTTTGAGATGGGATCTCATGTGTCCCAAACTGACCTTGAACTTACTATGTACTTGAGAGTGACCCTGAAGTTCTGATCCACGTGCCTCCACCTCCCTGAGTGCTGGGCGTGTACCACCATGACCAGTCTATTCTGTGGTGCTGGGACTTGAACTCAAGACTTCATGCATGCTAGGCAAGTTCTCTACCAGCTGAGCTACATTCTCCCCACCCTGTGTAAGGTTTCTTTGGGAAGAGTTATTGGTAGTTGAGTGGCAAAGGGAGACAGGGAGGTGAGGACTAGCATGCAGCTAGACAAGGTGTGCTTCCTGTGGGTGGGTCCCCTGGGCAATGGTGACTCCAGCTAGCGCTGTTTAGGTTACAGGCCACTGAGAAATCAAGCTGGAACTGAGCTTGGAGGCTTCCTTCCTGAGAGCTAGCTGTCTCAGTGACAGAAAGTGCTATGCAGGCTGATGAGGGAGAAAAGTCACCCACAGTCTTACCCAGCAGTGGATTTTTCAGGCTAGACTGCCCACTAGCCAGGCATTATCTGCCTATTGGTGCAATCGTGGTATGACTTACGGTAGTAACCAGCTGCTCTCTGTTTGGATCTGAGGCCCGTTCCATGGAAGAGAACTCATACCTGACACTGACAACCTAGTCAAAAGCTGATTAGCTCAGGGAGGCTAGGAAGCAGAGGGGAGACACAGAGGAGCTGGGAACAAGGCGTATATTTTCATGGCACACTCCCATTACCTACTTCCTCCCATGAGGCCCTGCCTCCTTTCCACCGGCTCCCAATAATCTCCTTTGGGAGATCCATCAACGGATGGAGTCCATGGATGGGGACTGAAGCCTCTTATCCAGCCACCTCTCAATGACAGGCTCCACCAGATAGAGATCAAGTTTTCAACACAAGGCAGGGGGGACCCTTTATACATAGGCCATAACTCCTTCTGACACCAGATTTGGGGGGAAGTTTGCCCATACCATCTACCTTTCCGATGTTCAGGATACCAAATGCTTTACAACTCAACACAAAAATGCCACCAGTCCAGGCACCCAGCACTCATAATGAGCCCCATGTTACCCTCACTCTGTCCCACCTGGCTACAGATTGGGTGTCCCCAGGACCCCCTTCCGAGGTCCAGCCATTGCTATAGCAGCTACAAAGCCCCCATTTCTCACAGCGCCCAGGAAACACTTACAGCACCAGGCCTTGGTAAAGTCTGCAGCCAGCATACGGGAAGCTTTGTGAGATCCCAGCACACGGGCTGAGCACCCGAGGCATGGGCCGCAGTTATCCTTAGTTTCCATGCAGACCCCTTCTGACCCTTGTGAACCCAAGAGACTGGGAGACACATGAGAAGGTCCCAGATGGTCACTTGATACCTGCACCATTTCTCAACCCCTTTGTCATGGGGTCTGTTGCAGTCAGGTCCACATTGCTGGCAGAAATCACCCAACCAAGAGCAGCTTGTGGGGAGAAAAGAGTTTTATTTTGACTTACCGGCTCAAGAGGGAGGCTCCATGATGGCAGGGAAAATGATGGCATGAGCAGTGGGTGGACATCACCCCCTGGGCAACATCAGGTGGACAACAGCAACAGGAGAGTGTGCCAAACACTGGCATGGGGAAACTGGCTATAACACCCATAAGCTCACCCCCAACAATACACTGCCTCCAGGAGGCATTAATTCCCAAATTTCCATCGGCTGGGAACCTAGCATTCAGAACGCCTAAGTTTATGGGGGACACCTGACTCAAACCACCACAGGGTCCTTCTGTTTAGCATGTGGGACAAGGACCCTGGGGGAGTAATCTTTGTCTACCCTTCCTTTTAGCCCCTTGTAAGTCAAAACTTCAGCTCCAAACCGTGGCTCGTTAGATCGTCACTGGTTGCACTAGGTAGGCCTCAGCCACCCTTGTCCTGGGCTTGCCACCAGAAAAGCAGGGGCTTGATGGTGAGACCCCCCCCACCCAGGGTGGACAGCAGCAGAGGGAAGTCCGGAGGCAGCAGGGCAAACAAGAGTCACTGCTTGTCCAGCCCTGTGCTCACTGGGCCCTCGCATAACCCTTGGAGGCGGGCTTTTGCTCCAGAAGTTGACGTGACTAACCTGACGAGGGTGATCAATGTCCCCAAAGCCGCACAGCTCACCAGCGGCCACGCTCTGGGTTGGCAGCTGCATCGGAGCACTGGGTTACTGCCGGGAGGAGGGGTGTGGAGGGGCTCTAGGCCTCATGGCCTGAGCTGACCCTGCTGGGGAGTGGGAGTGGACCGATGTGTCCCGAGTATCCCCCTGGCCCTTCAGTAGACCCTTTTCTACCGGTCTGTGGGGAGGGAAGGAGGGAGTTGGGCTCTGGCCTCTGTGGCCACACAACCGTGCTTTCTGCGTACCTGGCTGGCTAGAGAACTTGGGGGAGGGAAGAGGGAGCTGCCCTCCCCTGGCCCACGGTGACCCAGGTTGTGGTCACTGGGTTCCTTGATGCCTGGGCTTATTGCCGACAAGCAGCTCACACAGCTGCTGTGTGCGACAGTCAGACTCCCCCGGCAGCTCCCCAGGGTGGAGAGAACGTTCCAGAACAGCTTGGAGTCATTAGGCGCTCTCTGCTCAGCTTTCGTGGTGACAGCCGGGTTTCAGACCCGGGGGCCTCTTCTCCTGGACACTCTTCTCTCATTCCTCCTCCTAGCTGGTGGCCACCAGCCCTGTGGGGAGGAGGGACAGGAATGTGGCTCAGTCCTCCAGCCTTGCTTTCATTGTCTCGTTTGGATCGTTGTCGTCCCCCCCCCCCCCGCCATCCCCACCCCACAGTCGCTTCCCCACTTACTATTGGAAACTAGGCCCTTGGAAGGCAATGAAAGAAAATCTGGGTTCTGGTGTCATGGCTGCTGTGTGATTTCGGGGGGAGGGGGTCACTAACCTCTCTGGGCATCTGTGTGTTTTGCTTGTCATCGGGAACTCCCGGTCCCTCTAGCCCTCCTGCTTTGGGGAGATGAACAATGTGTGTCTGGGAAACTTTGACGTGGGAAACAGATGCTCAGAGGGGCTGGAACGCATGTGAGCTGGGCAGGGGTCAGGCTGTGGTCAGCTCTGAGGACAGTGGAGCAGAGAACTGAGCAGGGGTTCAGGAAGGCACAGGAACCCATCTCCCTTTAAACAAGGGGAAACGGAGCCCCATCAGCCACTGAGGAAGCTAGGGCTGGGAGCTGCACTTCTTCCTGCTAAAATGACTTACTCTTTGGTGCTAGTTATTGGGGTGCTGACTTATAGAGCATTCGTGTCCAGATACTGTCCTGGGTGCTGTCCAGGGACCATGTCCCTTTGTCCTTAGGAAGCGGGTCTTGGTGACTTCCAGGCTGGAGTGGGTCTGGAATAGCGTCTGGAGGTGCCTGGGTGTGCTAGCAAAAACAGCAGACGTTTCTGGTCCCAGAAAAAGTCAGAATAGAACTGAGGAGTTAGCTCAGATGGTAAAGTGCTTGCCCACATAAAAGAAAGAGCTGGAGGCTGGAGAGGTACGCTTGCCTGCAAAGCCAAAGGACTCAGGTTCAATTCCCTAGAACTGATGTAATCCAGATGCACGAGGAGGCCCTGACATGCCCATATTCATTCTCTCTCTCTCTCTCATAAATAAAAATTTAAAAATAATAATAAAAAGAGCTGTGTGCTGGGGAGATGGGGACAGGTAGATCCCTGGAGCTCCCGGGCCAGTAGTCTAATCTACTTGGAAAGTTCCAGGCCAGTGAGAGATCCTGTCTTTGAAAGGAGGACGGGGGCTGGAGAGATGGCTTAGCAGTTAAGACGCTTGCATGCAAATCCTAAGGACTCATGTTTGACTCTCCAGGTCCCATGTAAGCCAGATGGACTTTGCGTGCAAATGTGCAAGGTCACACATGAGCACAGGGGGGGCGCATGCATCTGGAGTTCAATTGCAGTGGCTGGAAGCCCTAGAGAGCCAATCTCTCTCTCTCTCTCTCTCTCTCTTGCATAAAAAGAAGGGGGGGTCAGTCTGTTGGGCTTGCCCTCAAACAAAAAGAAAAAGAAGGGTGTTCTTGAGGAACAACACCTCTGATCTACACACACACACACACACACACACACACACACACACACACGGAGTAATCAGACATAAAAGGAAATACAATTGTATTAGGTACTTTTGTCATTGTTGTGGCCAAAATACCTGACAGAACAAGGGCGGAGGGCCTTGTCTTGGGCTCAGGAGTTCAGAGCAATCCAGGCCCTCATGCCGGACAAGTCACGGCAGCAGAAGTGTGGCAAAATCTTGCTCCCTTGGCAGCTGAGAGGTAGAGATTGGGATTGGAACCAAGATGAGTGTAACCTTCAAAGCCCTTTTAGTGACCTATTTCCACCACCCAGGCCCTATCTCCTAAAGCTTCAAAATAGCAGCACAGCAGGCCTGAGAGATGGCTCAGTGGTTAAGGCACTTACCTGTAAAGCCTAACGACCTGAGTTCAGTTCCCCAGTACCCACATAAACCAGATGCACAAAGTGGCACATTCATCTGGGGTTCATTTGCAGTGGTCAGAGGCCCTAGCGCGCCCATACTCTCTCTCTCTCTCTCTCTCTGTGTGTGTGTCTGTATCTCTCTGCTTGCAAATAAATAAATAAAGTATCTTGCAAAAAATAAAAATTAAAAAAAGAAATAAAAAAGCATCACAAATTGGGGACCAAACGCTGTGAACAGGACCTTGGAGGGGGGTGCATGTTAGATTCACAGCACAAGGATGATCTCATAGGACTTTCTGGGCAGTTGGATGAGAGACAAGATAAGGATGCTCTCTGGACCGCACAAAGCAGTCCGGGATCAGGGTGGCTGGGATGGGGAGCGGGCAGGGAACAGTTCTCCCATGCTCCCTGAGATGTGCTGGGAGCAGGGTAGAAGGAATAGGTTCCAAGTTAGGTGGTGAAGTCTTGGGTCTGCCAAGCATGAGCAGCCTGGCCTGGGTGCAGCACTGGGTGAGACAGAGGTAGGGTGAGTTCGAGGCCACCCTGAGACCACATCCAGGAGGCGCTCAGCTATGGTGCGTGTGTGCCCGCGCTCTGGGACAGGCTGCTGACTACAGCAAGTGAGCGTCCTCCACCCGATCCTGCTGCCCACTGAGCTCCAGAGTCCTCCGGAACCGGGGCAGCGTGAGGAGAAAGACCCCTTGCCTCACCGGTCTTATTCTGGTGAGGGGGCCTGCACAAGAGTCGACCAACAGCACCCGGGAAGCGGTGGGGCAGGATCTGGGCGGCGGTGGGTGTCGGTCCTCTGCTCCTTCCTCCTCTCTGTGCTGTCTGGAGGCAGCCGGTTATGACGGCGCAGAAATGGGAGTACGGATGGGCCAGTCTTGTCCGCGCCTGTCGGCCTCTGTCTTGGTCCTGGTAGCCCGGTCATTTTCACACTGAGAAGCGGGGCTCCTGCGCTCCCTTACACCGTCTGGTGCGCTCGCTGCTTGGGGAACACAGAAGAAAGAGAAGGAAATCTCATTTTAACTTTTTGGAAAAAACATTCTTTTCTTCTCCCCACCCCCCTTTTATTTCCTCTTACTTTCACTTTTTAAAACAATTTTGTTTTATTTTTATTTATTTATTTGAAAGTAACAGACAGAGAGAGAAAGAGGCAGAGAGAGAGAGAGAGAGAATGGGTGCACCAGGGTCTCCAGCCACTGCAGACGAACTCCAGACGCGTGCGCCCCCTTGTGCATCTGGCTGACGTGGGTCCTGGGAAATCGAGCCTGGAAGCGGGGTCCTTAGGCTTCACAGGCAAGCGCTTAACTGCTAAGCCATCTCTCCAGACCCCCTATTTTTAAAAATATTTTTTTTGGTTTATTTTATTTATTTGAGAGTGACAGAGAGAGAAAGAGGCAGATAGAGAGAGAGAGAATGGGCACACCAGGTCCTCCAGCCACTGCAGACGAACTCCAGACGTGTGCGCCCCCTTGTGCATCTGGCTAACGTGGGTCCTGGGGAATCGAGCCTCGAACCAGGGTCCTTAGGCTTCACAGGCAAGCGCTTAACCGCTGAGCCATCTCTCCACCCCCCCCCACACTTTTGTAAGAGTAGGAAGACTCACTAATATAAACAGAATGAATTCCTAGAATGAATTAGGTCGTCTTGTTCCAAACACAGGATAATCGTGTTGCCTGGACGCTGGGAGCTCAGCAGAGGGACTGAGCTACAAGGCCAGCTGGGAGGGAGCTGGACTAGAGTCCATGTTGGTCTAAGGGGGGTCCTGGGAGCCCCTGGAGCAGCTTGCTTTGGGGATCCAGACAGCACCTGAAGAAAGGGCCAAGAGAGGCGGGCGGGCGGGGTGGGGAGGGTGGGGGCGGGTGAGTCACTGCGCCGGGCACCCCGCGGAGCTGCCTTGCTCACAGACAGGCGGCACAGAACACTGACACTGCGCATGAGCAGTAGCACACACCTGTGGCCCCCGCACTTGGGAGGTGGAGGCAGGAATTTAAGGTTATTCTTTTTTATGGAGCCAGTTTGAGGCCCACCTGAGCTACATGTCTCAAAAACGAACAGTGGGACTGGGAAGATGGCTCCGTGGTTAGAAGCATTTGCTGCACAAGCCAATGACCAGAGTCCAGAGCCCCGGGACCCAGCACGTAAAGCCCGACGCAAGTAGTACATGCGCGTGTAACCCACCGCGGGGGAGGCAGAGTCAGGACAGTCTTGAAACGAGGGGTCCAGCAACTCGGGCGTTCACATCAGCAAAATCAAGAGATACCCTGCCCCCAACAAAGTGGAAGATAAAGAATGACCCCTCCACATGTGTGTGTGCCACTGCCCCTCACATCACACACACGCACACACACACACACACACAACAAAGAGCAGTAAGAGCCCTTTGTCCTTCAGGCACGACCCTTGGAGCCACAAAATTAATTCTCTTATATGCACATTGATGGTGCCCAAAGGTCCCAGTAGTCACCCAGCCCTCTGGTGAGTTTCTTTCTTTTTTTTTTTAATTTTTATTTTTTTTGGTTTTTGGAGGTAGGGTCTCACTCTAGCTCAGTCTGACCTGGAATTCACTATGGAGTCTCAGGGTGGCCTCGAGCTCATGGTGATCCTCCTCCCTCTGCCTCCCAAATGCTGAGATTAAAGGCATGTGCCACCACGCCTGGCTCTGGTAATTTTTTACAAATATATTTTTTTTATTTATTTGAGAGAGAGGGAGAGAATGGGTGCGCCAGGGCCTCCAGCCATTGCAAACGAACTCCAGATGTGTGTGCCCCCTTGTGCATCTGGCTTACATGGGTCATGTAGAATCGAACTGGGATCCTTTGGCTTTGCAGGCAAATGCCTTAACCGTTAAGCCAGCTCTCCACACACACACCCCTTTTGGTAACTTTTGTTTCTTTCCCAACCTTGACCCATACAAGGAAAAAGCCACGCCGTAGTGGTCACATACACTTTCATATGCACAAGCCCTCCAGCGTGTTTCCAAGGGTCGGTGTGGATAGGAAGAGGGAGGGAGGGAGAAGGGTTCAAAGAGGAAGGACGTGGCCTCAGAGAGGCTTGGGACTCAGCAGAGAGAAGAATCCAGGCCAACGTCAGAAGGCCCTGGGGACCGGTTCTCGGACATCAGCTGCAGCGTGGACTTGTGGGTGGTGGGGGACAGCCACACCCGTTCACCTGCAGAAAGCCTGGTGGTCACCTATGTCCTCAGTGAGTCTGGGCAGTCTGCAGCCCAGGTGGGCCCAGTGCAGGCATCACTGTCTCCGCCAGGCTGGAGCTATACGGTGGGAAATGCCATCAGCTGGCAGCCCCAGCCGGACGCCAGCCTCCTCTTTGGCCAGTCACCAATAACTTGTGAATGAATGAATGAATCAATGGGTGAATAAATGGTTGGGAATTGAGACCCAGCAAGGCTTCACAGCTCACTCAAGGACACGAGCTTGGATGTTCAGAGCAACCTCCTGAGAATTGGGCTACCCCAGCCCCCGAGCCTTTGGGCAGCCCTGATGCCACCAAGCATCGCTCCGGATTGTGCCACACTGAAACTCCCAGCCTCCTGCGGGCGACGTGGGCTTCCGATCTGTATGTCAGGTTGTCTGTGTTATCAGCGATGGTATTAGTGCTGTGACACACCACCCTCTTCCCTTCCTAGTCACCCTACAGTGAGTGAGCTCCCTGCTTGTCCTCACGCCACGTGGTCTGTGTAATCACAGGGGATTCTAGTAGCCGAGACGGATTCAGGACGCAGGCACTGGGCAGACCCAGCTCTAGAGGGGCATGCCGCTGCCTCCTGCCCACTTGGCACTCCACATTCCTGGTGGGCTCCTTAAGGGACCACAGGTGGGAGGGACTGGTGGCCTCAATGAAGGGCCACCTGGAGGGTCTTCCCTCTCCATTGAAGTGACCTTCAGGGAGCTGGACATCTGAACACTTCCTCTCAGGGTCGTTGGCGCTCCTGAAATCTGGTGGCTAAAAGACCCGAGGATGTGAGGTAAGCGATGCCTCTTGCTGCTTCTCCATCTCCCCACAGGTGACAGGCAAACCGTCCTCTGCTTTCCAGGCTCGGCCACTCCCCATCTTTCCCTCACTCGTGAACACCCCCCCCCACTCCTGTGATGGGGAGTTCGAATGTGTCGGCCGCACGGACAGGATTCCTCCCGGGCAGCCTGCGAGGGCCCAGCTTGCAGCTTGGAGGGTCTTGACAGTGGACCTGGACGCGGAGAGGAGGAGCTCTGTCAGACGGGTCAGCCCAGACACCCCAGTTCAGACCACGGCTCCGTGCTGGCAACTGCGTGACCACAGGTTGAGCTTTGCTGAGCCTCAAATGGACAGAATGTGAAGGGCCAGTCTAGAGACTATCCGCAAGCCGGAGCCACGCTGATATGCGCAGGTGCTCACTCCAGAGCCTTGCACGTGTCCAGGGCTGGGACAGTATGGCCCAAGTCATTTTTTCCCATAGGAAGGAGGGGACACTCCAACCCACACCTCTACCAGAGAGATCAGTCCTTGAAGTCTAACTAAAGCATTCCAACGTGGCCATTTTTCAGAATGGAAGGAAGCATGAGATCTCATGCCCGGATAAGGGAAGAAAATTGTCAAGATCATACGGGTTGCTAGGGGTGTGCTAAGACAAAGTCCAAGGTCAAAATCCACCCCCTCCCCGCTGCTCCCTGCCCCGCTCTTGCGCTCTGATTTCTGGTGTCTTTCCCTCTCCGCTTCCTGACATGTGGAGAGATTGATGGGCTGTCTCCCAGCAAGTCCCAGAAGTTGGTTCCACAGCGAGCAAGGCTGTCTGGAGTGTTGGAGGTGTGTCTCCTGCCCCCCCCCCCGCCACCCCAAGGCTTGGGAGTGCCCCAGCCTCCCTCTGTCTGCACGGTGTCCACTATGCACCCGGGGTCTGGAGGTAGTCAGAAACTCATGCTGACACCTGAGGCAGCCGTGGCCCCCAGCACCTGAGAGCAAGTTTCCCTTCCCAAGATCAGGCTGCGGAAGCTGGCCCGCTGCCTGGGGTCGGGGCCGGGGGCTCCATCACAGGACATCTGGCACCAAGGGAGCTGTGGGGACAGACAAAACATCCTCGCTCGTGTCTGGAGTCTTGTTTAGCTGAGACTTCTTCCTGCCTGGTCTTTTTGCTGCCACTGCGTTCTTACCTCCTCCTCAGCCCCAGCAGCGTGACAAGCAACCCGCACGTGTGGCTGAGGAGGAAGCAGAGGGCACCACGGTAACATCAGGCTGATGGAGGGGACTGCGGAAGGCAGTGCAGAGGGGAGAGGAGCCTTCAGCTCTGCGGGCTGCTCTAAGGCCTGTCACAGATCCCCCTGTGGCCTGGGCTTAGTCGCAGCTCCGTCCTGAGATGGTTTCCCCACCTGCCATTCCTGCTGCGGCTCTTGAAGGTCTGACACTCTAGTATTTATTTTTTTATTCTTTAACTTTTTTTTATGAGAGAGAGAATTGGCACACCAGGGCCTCCAGCCACTGTAATTGAACTCCAGACACGTGTGCCACCTTGTGTGTGAGCACGTGCTTGTGTCATCGTGTGTGTCTGGCTTACCTGGGACCTGGGGGTCGAACATTGAACATGTGTCCTTAGGCTTCACAGGTAAGTGCCTTAACTGCTAAGCCATCTCTCTAGCCTTCTAGCATTCGTTTATGGTGCCTATTACGAAGGCGCCAATGATGACCAAGTGCTAAGGACTCATCGAGTACTGTGCATCTACTCAGTGCGTCACCCTGGTCTTCAGGCACGGTGGGTACATCAGTTAGCTATTGCCACATACTGCTTCACGGCAAACCCAAACTCAATGGCCTATCATGGCAGTTGTTGAGGCTCAGCTGGACCTAGATTGGGCTGGGCTGAGTGGCTCTGCCTCTACCTACTTCTTTTTTTAAAAAAAATATTTATTTATTTGCAAGCAGAGAGGAGAGAGACAGACAAGAAGAATGGGCATGCCAGGGCCTCCAGCAGCTACAAACAAACTCCAGATGCATCTGCTACTTTGTGCATCTGGTTTTAGGTGGGTACTTGGGAATCAAACCCAGGTCATCAGGTTTTGCAGGCAAGTGCCTTAACATCTGAGCCATCTCTCCTGTCCTCAGTCTACTTCTTACTGAAACTCTGTGGATCAGCTGAGGATGCTATGTTCCCAGAGCCATCATGCCCCTCACCCTTCCAGGAGTAACTGGGACTTGTTCCCTCACTGCAGTGACTAAGTTATAAGAGGGGTGTAAAAGCCCTGGCCTGGGCCATTGACCGAGCAAGTCATGTGGCCAGGTCAAGTACAAAGGCAGAGAAACACAGGCCAACTATGGTGGCTTGACTATATGGCCCCCAGAGACTCAGGTATTTTTTTAACATCGAGCTTGCAATTTGAGTCTCTAGTGGGCAGAGCCCTGCTGGGGAAGAGTTATGTCAATGGGGGGACGGATCTTGTAGCCCAGCCCTAAGGTGTGTAGAAAGCAGTTGGGGCTCTGGCTGTTCTTGTTTGTTGGCTGTTGGTGGTGTCTTGCTGCTTGGATCTGTGGAAGTGAGCCTGCTTCTTTTACCACTTGTGGAGTTCTAGCATCTGCACGCCTGAAAGAAACCCTTCCTCCTGTAAGGTAACTGCAACACCAACTCAATGAGGTCATCATGGGGTGTGGCTATGGGAGGAGCCAAGAATAGAGAATCCTCTTATGCAGGAAATTTGGCTTACAAAAGTTCCACAGGGGCTGGGCATGGTGGCACGCTCCTTTGATCCCAGCACTCTGGAGGCAGACATAATTGGACCACTGTGAGTTTGAGGCCAGCCTGAGACTACATAGTGAATTCCAGGTCAGCCTGGGCTTGAGCAAGACCCTGCCTCAACTAACAAACAAACAAAAAGAGTTCCACAGGAGAGGGGAAGGGACTCTCAAAGGAGTGACTCTCTAACAGTGGAATTCTGATAAGAATAGCAACTGGCCAGACACAAAGGCACCCATGTCCACACTCACCCCTTCACGGCTGCCATGACCCATCCCAATGATCATGGCCTGGGCAAGGTTTCCAGAAGCTTCTTGGAGGCATGTCATGTTCTTTTCACGTTCTGTCTTCCTCAGCCATGACTCCTCACTTTTGGAAACGTGATCTGCCTTCCAAGAGAAGAGCTGTGGAAACCTCACCCCAACTACACAGCCATCCCTCATTGTACTAATTAAAGAAACAGGAGAAAGGGGACTTTAAAGAGCCAGGCTTCTATTATTTTCACGCTAATCCACCTCCCAGGGAGAGCCACTGATCAGGCTGTATTGATTAATCTTGTCTGTGTGGCCTTGGTACCAGGGGTTTATGTGGTAATTCATGCAGTCATTCACCACTGGTGGAGGAACAAGATAAGTCAGTCCCAGTCTCTTGGGGTATAGATACAGGCCATGTTGACCAAGGCTTCAGAGGAGGACAGTTGAAAGTCTCAGGTCTGGAGGCCATCGGGGAGCTCATACACTTGGAGGAATAATAGGTACTTGTGAGAGCTAAGCTGGGGTGGCTCAGGCTAGGGCGCAGCATGCCAGCAGCCCAGGGGAAAGGAGGCATGAAGAACGGACCAGAAGTCCATGAAGCTGGGGTGGACAAGAAGGCAGGCAACAGCAAGAGGGAGTCAGTTAGAACAAGCCGAGGTGAGCTGGGAACTTTGGGAAGAGTTTAGACTTCATCACATCCACGATGGGTTGCTGGAAGGTCCTAAGACACTGACACGTCGAGGTTTCAGACAGTGCATTTGCACCACCATGTGGGAGGTTTCACGGGAAGCTGAGGATTACAGGACAGAGACATGGAAAAGGATGTCGGGGTCCTGGCCTGGGGCAGTGGTAGGGTGAGTACAGAGGTAGGGTGGTGCTCTGGTAAATGCCTGGGTGGCTTATGAGTATAAAGAGAAGAGGGAGAATTCTAGAATGGCTGCCAGACTTGCAGCTTGCTTACAAAGTAAATGGTGTCCCCCCACCCCCAAGCTGAGACTAAGAATTTGAACAGAGGCATTTAACATGGACTGAGAGGAACTTCCGGGTGTGAGCATGTGTGGGACTGACTTCTGTAGTGAAGACTGAGTGAGAGGAACCTGTGGGTGTGAGGATCGTGGGGCTGACTTCTGTAGTGAAGACTGAGTGAGAGGAACCTGTGGGTGTGAGGATCGTGGGGCTGACTTCTGTAGTGAAGACTGAGTGAGAGGAACCTGCGGAGATTGTGGCCTGTGGGTGTGAGGATCGTGGGACTGACTTCTGTAGTGAAGACTGAGTGAGAGGAACCTGCGGGTGTGAGGATCGTGGGACTGACTTCTGTAGTGAAGACTGAGTGAGAGGAACCTGCGGGTGTGAGGATTGTGGGACTGACTTCTGGTGTGAAGACTGAGTGAGAGGAACCTGCGGGTGTGAGGATTGTGGGACTGACTTCTGTAGTGAGGACTGAGTGAGAGGAACCTGTGGGTGTAAGGATTGTGGGACTGACTTCTGTAGTGAGGACTGAGTGAGAGGAACCTGCGAGTGTGAGCATGTTTGTGACTGACTTCCAGTGGACCTGGCCAGTGTGCAGGTGGCCTGCAGAAGGATCAAAATCAGAGACCAAAGTTGGAACGTGTGATTCTTAGAAGTCACAAAGGGGATGGGGCAGCTCATGTGGTCACCAGAATGCTTTAGTCTGCCAGGGACAAAACACACTTAACAGTGACTTTAGGGTCTGGGATGAGGCTCTTAGTGCAGTGACTGCTGATATGCATCCCCAGCTCTGCTCAAACTGGGCGTGGTGTTGCACACCTGTAGTCCCAACACTCAGGAGGTGGAGGCAGGAGGATCACACGTTCAATGTCATCCTTGGTTATACAGTGAGTTGAGGCCAGCTTGGGCTACATGAGACTTTGTCATAAAATAATAAAATAAAATAAAAGTGACTCCAACAAGAATGGGATGTATTGGCTGTGGAGTTAACTTAGTAAACTACTTGCTTATAAGCTTGCAGACCAGTGTTCGACTTCCAGAACCCATGTAAAAAAGAATCCTGCTGTGGTATGTGTAAGGTACATGATCAACCAATACCACAGAAGACCACTCTGAGGCAGGAAAGGGAGCTTTTAATCGGGGCATGAGCAGCCAGACTGTCTCACGGGAGGAGAGAGCAGCCTGCCTGAGTCTGGATGGTTTGGGTTTTTATAGAGTTTATTTTTGGGGGGTGGGGGAGGGAGGTACAGGGGACAAAATGACTGAGGAATTCAGGGAACAGGGACCAATTGATCGGGGGGTAGGGGGACAGGGACCAAGCTGAGGAGTTCATCCATCAGAGCATGGATTGCCATCAGAAGAGGAGCCAGGTGGTCTGTAAGTTAAGATTGGCAGGAAACTGCGGCCGAGTGCGTTGGTTAGGTCAGGGGAGTAAGGGTGAGAAAATGTAGACATCTAAAGTTGCATCAAACAAGCTGCTGCCATTCTCTTCGCTCGTCCCAACTCCCTTTCGGGTCTCTGGTCCTACCTAACGGTGTGTGCTTGTAGTCCTGGCAGTGAAGAGTCGCAACAAGTACAGTCCTGGGGCTGCTCTCTGGCCGGCCAGCCTACTTGAGGTCCAGGCCAGTGACAGATCCTGTTCCCCCTTCCCCCCTCCCAAATAAAAGGATTGTACATGAGAAACAAATACCTAAGATAGTCCTCTGGTCTCTACAGACACACCCGTACACATGTGTGCTTACATATGCACTCCCACATACATGAGCACACACACAATTATTCTGTTGGGAGGTGTTAGGTTTCTTCATTATCTCAATATGTTTTCAGGGATTTAGATCTCAGTTGTTGAGTTTGTCTGGGGCTGTACTGAGGCTGGAACCAAGGGCTTCATGCATTCTAGACATCACTGTACCACAGGCTGGTTCCCCAGCCTGCATCCAGATCGGCAGAGGTTTCACATCTGTCCCCTCAGTTCATCTGTAAGGATATGGCCCATAGCAACACAGAAGCGCATGAGGTACCTGGAGAATGTGCAGCCCCGTGGGAGGAGGTTAGGAAACAAGTTGTTAATAGATGTAATGCCTTCCTGTGGCTGTGTTTGGCAAGGCACACAGAGAAGGATTAGCTTATAAAAGAATTGGCTGGTTAACAAGCAGGAATGGAAGGAAATTAAATATCTACTAATTAGTACTTGTGGGCTTGGAGGAGGCAACAGATGCTTAACCCTAAGTGGTACCAGGCAAAGCTCAGCGACGTTTGCAGGAAGGACGGCTGGCCGGCCCCTCTCTGTGTCAGCCTGTGTGTGGAGGTCCAATGGGGTAACGGATCCCGGAGCAGCCTCCAGCCACCATCAACAAGAAGAAAACTCGATTAAACATAAGAAGCACGTTTTCAGACACAACTGGAGGCCATGTTCCCCGAGAAAAGGAAAACAAGGAAGACAAATCCTGTGACCAGCCGGGCTCTCTGCTGGGAGGCTGGGAGTGGGCTGTGCTCCAGGGCCGGAGGCTCAGGGGGTCTCGCCACGCTGGGAGAGCTAGACTGAGCTCAGAGAAGCAATGTGGCTGGCAGTTGCAGAGCTGAAGGTCTAAGCAAAGGAAACGACGTAGGCCCAGAGCCTTGGCAACTGCACAAGAGTCATTTTTAACTCTAAGGTGGATATGTGTGGGATGAGGGACACTAAGGACAAATCATTAGTAGACAGTTGTAAGCTGAACACTGCTCCCAGCTCAAACGCTGGGGTATGTATTCAAGCTTAAAGCAGCCTGACCTGCTCACTGAGCCCAACCTTACAAGACCTTTGCAGAGCTAAACCAGGAATCCCTAGAGCAGAGCCTATCCTAGACCTATCTAAACGTGGGTTAAAGACAAGGCTTCAAAGGGTCAAGCTCATCTCTAAAGAAACTGCTGCAGGGCTGGGGAGATGGCTTAGCAGTTAAGGCACTTGCCTGTGAAGCCTACGGACTCAGGTTTGATCCCCTGGGACCCACGTAAGCCATATGTACCAGGGGGCACATGCATCTGGAGTTTGTTTGCAGTGGCTGGAGGCCCTGGCATGCCCATTCTCTCTATCTGCCTGTTCCTCTCTCTGTGTTTCTTTCTCTCCCTCTCTCAAATAAATAAATAAATAAATAACATTTTAAAAAGAAATGGCTGGAGAGATAGCTGGGGAGATGGCTCAGTTGCTAGTATTTGCTTCACAAGCAAGGATCATCGTTATGATAGTTTGATTCCCACAAACCTGTGTAAATATGTCAGGCATGGTGACACATACTTGAAATCCCAGCGCTGGGAAGGTGGAGACAGGAGGATCCCGGTGGCTTGCTGGCCAGCCAGCCTGGTCTAATTGGGAAGCTCCAGGCCAATGAGAGACCCTGTCTCCAAAACAAATATGGATGGCATTTCTGTGCAATGACACCCAAGGTTGTACTCCACACACAGCCACACGTGTGTGTGCGCACCTACGTGTACCCACACACCCTTATACCCACACAGTTGCATATGCATTTAAAAATTCTCAACACGCTTGGGCCTGGGAGGTGGCTCAGTGGGTAAGAATGCTTGCTGTGCAAGTATGAGGGCCTGAGTTCAACTTAGAAAACGTAAAACGCTGGCATGGTCATGCACACCTGTAATCCCAGTCTTGTAGGGGGAAGAGGCGGAGACTCGCGAGAGCTCATGGGTCGCCACTCTGGCTGATCACTGAAGCTCCTGGATTAGCAAAATGTTTGATCTCAAGGAAGCAATGCAGAAGGACAATAGAGAAAGACGTCTGACGTCTCCTCTGGCCTCCCCTGTGTGTGTGCAAAGTGCTCACATCTGCAGACATATGTGAATACACTATATGTACACACACAATACACATACATACCACACACACACACACTCCAACAAAAATACCCTCACGGAGGACTGTCCAGCACTGAAACGTCACCCACCCTCCCAGGCTCTGGGTCCATTGCAGAAGAGGTGGCGGAAAGAATGTAAGACCCAAAGTAAAGGTACCACTCCTTACATACAACTGTCCAGACAGAAATTGGCCTCGATATCCATGACCTCGCAGTGCCTAGCAATATCTTCACAAGACCCGCATAATAGGAGAAAAAGATGATGACATCAAGTTAAAAGAGAGACTAATGGAGAGAGGAAGGGGATGTGATGAGAAGCAGAGTTATGAAGGGAAAAGTGGGGGAGGGAAGGGAAATATGGTTTATTGTCTGTAAGTATAGAAGTTGTCAATAAAAATTAAAAATTAAAAAAATTCTTTTTAAAAAATATATATATATTTATGAGAGAGAGAGAATGGGTATGCCAGGGCCTCTTGCCACTGTGAACAGACTCTAGACACATGGGCCACCTTGTGCATCCGGTTTAAGTGGGTCCTGGGGAATCAAACCTGGGTCCTTTGGCTTTGCAGGCAAGCACCTCTCCAGCTCCCAACATTCTTTAATGGTAGCTAAACTAATACTCAGAATGTCTACATTCTGATCAACAGTGAATAAATAAGAGAAAGAAAACAACAAAAAACAAAGAAAACTCATTCCATAGAAGCAGACCCAGAGATGGCAGATAGATGGACTTGTAGACAAGAACCATAAAACAGCTGGTCTAAAAAGATTCAAACATTTAAGGAAAATATGAGCTGGGCATGTGGGATGTGACCATCATCCCAGCACTTAGGAAGCTCAGGCAGGAGGATTGCCACAAGTTTGAGACCATCCAGGCTACATAGAAAATTGCGGCTCCATAACCAAATGAGTAAATAGAGGGGAAAAAACATGATAACGATGAAAAGAAATACTTTAAAAGAACCGCATGAAATCATTGAGAACTGAAAAAATACAGCACATGAAAGACAATCTCACGGGTAAGCTAGGTAACAAAGTAGACCCAGCAGAAGAGGATCAGTGAACTTTGGGGCAAGCTGAAACACAGAATAAAACTACTGGAGCCTCAGTGAGGGGTTGCACAAATGATCACAAATGCATGTGATCAGAGTCTCAGACAAACGGGGGTGGCAAATTGAAAAATAATGGCCAAGCATCTTCAAGAGAGTTGTTTATAAGAAAAAAAAAAACACAACTCTGTCTTTAAAAGGCTTTGGTTTGAGCTGGAGAGATTGCTTAGTGGTTAAGGCTTTTGCCTGCAAAGCCTAAGGACCCTGGTTTAATTCTCCCGTACCCACGTAAGCCAGATGCACAAGATGGTGCACGCATCTTGAGATTGTTTGCAGTGGATGGAGACCCTGGTGTGCCCACTCCCTCTCTCTCTCTCTCTCTCTTCCTCATCTCAAAATGAATAAATAAATACTTTTTGTTTTTTGTTTCTTGAGGTAGGGTCTCACACTAGTCCAGGCTGACCTGGAACTCACTATATAGTCTCAGGGTGGCCTCAAACTCACTGCGGTCCACCTACTTCTGCCTCCCAAGTGCTGGGATTAAAGGTGTGCACCACCACGCCCGGCTTAATAAATACTTTTTTAAAAGGGCTTTGGTTCAAGGTTTAACTGTTGGGCTTTCAAATTTCTATAAGTTAAAAACAGGCTGAACAAAATGCTAAGCATTCAAGGAGCGTGTATTGTCCAGTGTTCTCTTGAGATGGGGCCAAAGGGGGTCATGGGGAGGGTGGACAGTGAATTGCCTAGAATGGCCAGTGCCATACCTCTGAGTGTGATGCTGTGCATGGTGACATTTAAGAGCTAAACGGGGGCTGGAGGGATGGCTTAGCAGTTAAGGCATTTGCCTGCAAAGCCAAAGGACCCAGATTCGATTCCCCAGGACCCATGTTAACCAGATGCACGAGGGGGCTCACGCATCTGGAGTTTGTTTGCAGTGGCTGGAGGCCCTGGCATGCCCATTCTCTCTCTCTCTGTCTCCCTCTTTCTCTGTCAAATAAATAAATAAGTAAAATATATTTTTTTAAAAGAGCTAAAAGGCACAAAGAGAGTCTCTCTCCTTAATCTTCCTCATTTATATCTCTGAACATGCAGCAGGCTACTCCTGGGCTGCATGGTCTGAGACCGGATTGTGTGCTATACTCTAGCTGCAAGGGAGGAGGGGAAAGCATTGAACCTGGTGTTTTCAGTCTCAGTTATGAGGGAGGGATTGCCACTCAAGAGAAAAGCAGAGTCAGGTAAAGATGTCTTTCGGATAGGCAACCCTGCAGTGCTTGACCTACCCCAGGAACCCCAAGGGTGAGAGCTGGGATGATCCAAACAGGTGTACCGGCAAGTGCCATGCATTAGGTCAAGATCCTAACCAGTTTCTGAGCAGCAGGCTGACCCAAAACTTAACAGTTTAAAGAAACAAACTTTTTTTTACTCACAATTTCTTTTGTTAAATTAATTAATTTACGTGAGAGAGGCAGAGAATGGGTATACTAGGACCTCCTCCTGCTGCTGCTGCTGCTGCTTTAGACTCCAGAGAGATGCACCACTTTGGGCATCTGGCTTTATGTGGGTTCTGGGAAACAGAACTTGAGTCGTCAGGCTCAAGTGGTCCATGTGTCCCCCATAGACTCAGTTGTTTTATTAAGCTTGTAACTTGGACCTCTAGCTGCCTGGCTGAAAAAGGTGTCACTGAAGGCAGACCCTAGGGTCCAGCCCGAACATGTGTTTGGGAGCGGGTCTGATTTCCAGCTCGAAGGTGCAGAGAGGTTTCGGGCTGTGGCTGCGCTGGCTCGTGGGGCTGGCTTTTGGTGGTGTCTCTCGGCTTGGATTTATGAATGGGAGCCAGCTTCCGCCATCAGTGGACCTTCCCCTGGGCCTGTAATAAATCTTGAAATAAATCCTTTCTGTTCGGATGTTCCTCCCAGCAACATGGATCTGACTACCGCAGCAAACAAGCACCATTAACTGCTGAGCCACCTCTCTCGCCCTTCACTCATAATTTCTCAGGGTCAGGAATCTGGAAACATCTTAGACGGATGGTTCTGTCTCAATCTGTCTCATGAGATGTCAGCCAACTAATGGGTGGGGTTGCAGTTCTCTCCTCTGGGGAATGATCGGCCCCCAGGATGGCTCAGTCATGTAGCTAGTGGCTGGAGTCCTCAGTTCCTCACTGGCTACTAGCTCCATTCCTCACCAAGTAGGTCCCTGCACAGGCCACCCGGAGGTCCTTCGTATTTGACAGTTGGCTTCTCCCTGAATGACCAACCTATGAGGTAGAATGAGAGAAAGATCAAGATGGATACCTACATTTTGTAAAAGTTGAGAACTTTAATATATGAACATATTGCAAATTGGTCCTATTTCCATCAGGTACCAGGTTATAGTCTTTTTAAATATATATATATATATATATATATATATACATATATATATATATATATATATATATATATATATTTTTTTTTTTTTTTTCGAAGTAAGGTTTCACTCTAGCTCAGGCTGACCTGGAATTCATGATGTAGTCTCAGGGTAGCCTCGAAGTCACCACGATCCTCCTACCCCTGCCTCCCAAGTGCTGGGATTAAAGGCGTGCACCACCACGCCCGGCTAAGTTATATTCTTATGTCCCCTTCTCCACCCCCTTCCAGTGAGGACCCTCTTCAATGGGATCATCAGCAATCACTGTGAGGTCAAAAATGTACCAGTCAGTCTCTGTGGAGGGGGGACAGTGCTTGACAGTACATGGTCCCATCCTGTGTCTCTTACGTTCTGTCCTCCTCCTCTTCCTCAGTGTTTCCTGGCCTTGCAGGGTGGGTTTTAAGTCTTTAGTGTTGCGCTCTTGGCTGCCTCTAACTTCCTGCTTTGATGAGTCTTGAGTCTCCGCAGTGTCTCCCTCCCTACCCCTTCCAGCACTTGTATTTGTCACTTCCTGGGCCCTGGGGGGTGTGGCAGGCATGACTCGTCTCTTGCTGGGCATCCGGCTTTCCTCTCTTGTCATTCTGATGGGTCTTGGGTCTCCATGGTATTTGCCACCATCTGTAAAAAGCAGATTCTCAGGCTGGAGAGATGGCTTAGCAGTTAAGGCGCTTACCCTCAAAGCCAAAGGTCCCAGGTTCAATTTCCCAGGACCCACATAAGCCAGATGCACAAGGTGGTGCATGCGTCTGGAGTTGTTTTAAGTGAGTGAAAACCCTGGCACACCCATCCTCTCTCTCTATATATCTATCTACCATATATACCTGCCTCTTTCCATCTCTCTTTCACATAAATAAAATAAAATATTTTTTAAAAAGCAGGGGCTGGAGACATGGCTTAGTGGTTAAGGTTCTTGCCTGTGAAGCCTAAGGACTCGTATTCAACTGTCCATGTTCCACATAAGTCAGACGCACAAAGTGATGCACACGGCTGCGCATAAGCACAAGGTGACACACGTGTCTAGAGTCTGATCGCAGTGGCTGGAGACCCTGGCGTGCCAATTCTCTCTCTCTCTCTCTCTCTCTCTCTCACATGCTCTTGCTTTGTTGTATAAAAAAGGGCCAGTCTGTTGGGCCTGCCTAAAAAAACAAAACCAGGCAGATTCTCTAGCCAAGAGTGCAAGCAGTATGGATCAAAGGGGATAAACACAGACTTTTTCATGGCGTAATTTCTCCTCTGAGCCAAAGAAAGTGGGAGGTCCCCTTCATGGTCTGTGACATTCCAAGACATAGGCTTCTGTCTTGTTCTCGGTACCAGGTGTGAGTTCCCTTACCCCGCACCCCCACAATAACCTAGGTGCCACCATTGTACCAGTACAGTGTGCCTGGCTCGTTGCTGTTTTAGCCTGCAGGATCCACTGCTTGTCACGCCATTGGTGGCTTCTATCTCCTAGCACTAGGGAGGGCTAGCGGACACGGATCTGACTCCATCTCAGTTCCAGCAGACCTCACAGTCTCCTATCATGCAGTCTCAGAGGTGACATGTCATTACGTCCATCATTCTAATTCCCCAACACTGGCACAGTGTGTGACTGTGCCAGGGGAGTGCCAGGAGGTGGGCAACATGAGGAGCCATTGAGGAAACTCACCACCACAGAGCCCTTCAAAGAGACAGGACGATTCAATCTGATGTGAGTTTACAGAAGCTGTTATTATGGGGCCAAGGAAAAGAATTGTTCAGTACTTTTTGGGCAAACCCCCAACCACTGAGCCATCTCTCCAGCTCTTCTTCAGTGCTTTTCAATACAACAGTGAGATCAGTAACTCAGAATTGAGAAATGCCCATTGGACTTGCCAGCCAGGGTCATTAAGACAAGGCTGAGGAGATGGCTCAGTAGGTAAAGCGCTTCCTTTCCAAGCATGAGGAGTTGAATTCAGGTCTCCAGAACCCATATAAATTGCTGGGCATAGTGATGTGTATCTGCTGGGGAGACAGAGATGGGCAGGTCCCTGGATTTCACTGGCCAGTCAATTTAGCCTCGTTAGTGACCTCCAGGCCAATGAGAGATTCTGTCTCAGAAGAGGTAGCTGGCATTCCTGAGAATAATGCCTGAAGTTGTCTTCTGGCTTCTATATACATGTACTGATATGCACACATATGTGCAGAAAAAAAAAAAAAAGATCATTTAGACAAACTCCCAGGGATCAGTTTGCAGTGTAGTTGAGGTGTGAATGGCTAGGGAGCCAGAGGAAGCGAGATGAATGGACCTTCTTTTTGAGAGGACGTCACCAGAGTGAAGAAGGGATGTTTGAACAGAAGATGGAAGAGGTTTTACATGGGATGGGATGGAAAGGAGTGAGCGTATTTTTAGGCAGTGGAGAAGCAGCCAGTGGGCTGAGGAAAGGGAAGATGAAGGGGAGGGAGGGATGACGGATGAGTTCATCTCTTGGAGGAGGCAGGAGGACTGGAGGTCAAGGACACAGGTGGGATCGTTGGCTTTGAACACACAGACATGTCATCCTCTGAGGCTGCTGTGGGGGAGGCAGGGTGAGTAGGGCTGGGGAGGGCCTGAGGGTGAGGACACCTGGGGACTGGGAACTATACCTGATGGCCTCAGTTTTCTTGGGAAGAGGGGGAGGTGAGGTCACGGGAGCTGTGTGCACCATGATGTCAGTTAACATAGTGATTGTTCACATGTGAAGGGAGGCTTACAGACAGCCTGTTCCCTCTCATGAGTCCTCCCTTTTGTGAGTTCATGTGCTCTTCTATCTCTCTATGAACACTCATTTTTCATAGTTGCTGATGTCTCCAGACAGCACCTGTCTGAGCTGCCACAAGGTATGAGTTACTGGAATTGAAATGAACTAGGTGTAAGGTACCAGAGCTCTCAGTGTGTGTAAAGAATCACAAACAGTAGGACAGGGACCTCCAAGACCTGTCTCACCATCAAGGGTTTCATCCACCCTCTACTTCAGCGTCCCTCTGATGGGGAACTCACCACCCCTGAGGGGGGCCTTTTCATTTTCAAACACATCCTCAAGACTTTCCTTCACGTCCTATAGGAAATCCCAGAGCAAGTATTCCTTTAGCAACGAGCCTCTCTCCCAAAAGAGATGTTCTGGGGGCTGGAGAGATGGCTTAGCGATTACGGCACTTGCCTGAGAAGCCAAAGGACCCACGTTCAATTCCCCAGGACCCACATATGCCAGATACTCAAGGTGGCACATGCATCTGGAGTTCATTTGCCATGGCTAGAGGCTCTGCATGCTCATATTCTCTCTCTCTCTCTCTCCCTCTCTCCCTGCATCTTTCTCTCAAATAAATAATTTCTTAAAAGAAAGCTGTTCTGTTTCTCCCATTGGAAGGGCTTCTGACTCCTCACATTCTCTCCCCAGATTTTCTCCCTGGCAATGGTGGTACCAAAGATTCAGCCTTCACCTGTCTCCTTCTGAACTTCCCATAGTGCTTGGGAGGATGTTTCACGAGGCACCACCTCCCAGCATCCATCTCTAAGTGATGGAAACTTGGGGTTTAAATGCAAAATGTTCCCCCAATTGGCTCATGTGTTTGAATTCTCAGCTCCCATCTGGTGTAGCTACTTTTGAATAGGAGGTGGAGCCCTGCTGGAGGAATGGGTCATTATGGGTGGGCCTTGATGTTCTACAGCCTAACCCTACTTCCTGTCTACTCTCTGCTTCCTAACTGAGGTCTCACAATGTGACCAGATGCCCCACACTCCTGTTGTCATGCCCCCATGGTAGACTGCATCCCTTCTTAAATCATGATCCTAAATAAACACTTCTCCCCTGAGTTACTACTTCTCAGGTATTGAGCACAGCAACGAGGAGTTACTACAGAACTCTTTCTTTCTTCCTCAGTGTTATTCACGACTTACGTCTAGATAAGTGATTCCATACTCTCTGGAATGTTCTGGCCCTTTCTGCTACTGCCTGGGCTCCAAAATGCTTCCTCACAAGTATCTGAGCTCACTGGACTGCCTTAATGAAACACTAGGAGTTGTTTTTGTTCTGAAAGCCCCAGGTAGCATGTGTGGATGGCCTTTTGCAGAACGCATCTGACTGTACAAATCTTCAGGCACTTGGGCCCAGGGCAGATTTTAATACCATGGAGTAATATCACTCTGTCATTCAACGGCTTTGGTTACTGTCTTGTTTTTCTCTTTCTCTCAGAAAGGACTTGATGTAAAATGTGAGTGAATTAAAAGGTCTATTTGGAAAACGTTGGGCATGGCAGTGCATGTCTGGTATCCCAGTACTTAGAAAAGTGAAGGCAGGAGGTTTGAGCATTCAAGATCAGAGGGCTGTAGAGATGGCTTAGCATTTAAGGAGCTTGCCTGCGAAGCCTAAGGACTCATGTTTGACTCTCCAGATCCCACATAAGCCAGATGCATAAAGGTGAGGCAAGTGCAAGATCACACATACACACTAGGTGGCGCACACCTTTGGCGTTAGATTGCAGTGGCTGAGGCCCTGACATACTAAGTCCCTCTCTCTCTCCTCTCTCTAAAATAAATAAAAACAAATTTAAAAGAAGTTGGAATACTTTCAAACATAAGAGTTCAAGGTCAGCTTGGGCTACATAGTGAGTTTGAGGCCTGCCTGGGCTACATGAGATCAGGTCTCAAAGAAAGAAAAGTGGCTGAGTATGGTGGTGCATGCCTTTAACCCTAGCACTCAGGAGGCAGAGGTAGGAGGATCACTGTGAATTCAAGGCCAGCCTGGGACTACAGAGTGAATTCTGGGTCAGCCTGGGCTAGAGTGAGACCCAACCTTGATAAAACAAAAAAAAAAAAAAAAAAGAGAAAGGAAAGGAGAAGGAACGGGAGAGGAGGGGAAAGGAGTAGAGAGGAGAGGTCGATGCATTTGGAGATACGAGGTGGGTTTCCTGTGTCCTGTGACTGGGTTGACAGGCTCTGGGGATGTCTGAAGCACTGGATGGAGACTCCCCATCAAAGTCAGGCATGGAGTGTGAGTTCCTCTGCTGGCCACTCTGCAAGACGACAATCCCTGGTCTTGTTCCGCCTCACCACGCTCCAGATGTCTGGCTCCTCTCACTCCTCCAACATCAACCACACCCCCAGAGCCTCGTCCCTATGGGTGCCTGCGGCACATGGAAAGATTCTTCACACAAGATACTCAACAGCGGACACCGCAAGCCTTGTATTTGGCCAGCCAAGCCAAATGAGCCAACCGGTGTGATAGTGGCACGTCTGTCATGGTGGAAACCATCGGCCCTCTAATTGGACTGGAGGCCCACTCCATGGGAGGGAATACCTCCCTGATACTACAATCCTAAAATGGGGGTAGTCATAAGCCCTAAAGGTGTAATGTCTGCTGCTGTCTGGCTAAATGTATATACTATGCTTATCAAACTGCCCAGTAAGCACTTCTCTTAATGTTCACACCCTTATATTAATGCTACTCTCACTTTTGGTAGAGAATCTTCTCTTTTCAGATGGCAGTGACCTTGGGACAACTCAGAAGGCATCATGGTGCTGGAAAGAAGTGACAGGAGTGCTCAGTACTGCAATATCTCTATCACACCTTCCAAGGCTCAGGGTCCATTGTGGAAGAGGTGGCAGAAAGAATGTAACAGCCAAAGGAAGGGTAGGACTCCTTACAACGTGCTCCCCCCAGACACAAAATGGCCTGGATATTCATGACCTCACAGTGCCTGACACTACCTACACAAGACCATCATAATAGCAGGAAAAGATCATGACATCAAAATAAAAGAGAAACTGATTGAGATGGGAAGGGATATGATGGAGAATGGAGTTTCAAAGGGGAAAGTGGGGGGAGGGAGGGTAATGCCATGGGATATTGTTTATAATCATGGAAGTTGTTAATAAAAAATTTAAAAAAAGATTCTTCACACAAAGATTCTGCTGTAATAGGGGAGGCTTGGGTGGCTAAGGAAGGGTGGGTTTCCCATCTCTGTACTGTCAGGGGGTCAGCGAGCATTGGGGGAGGGCTTCCATGATGGTGCCTGGTGGCCTTAAGTCTGATGGAGACACCTCTGGAGGACCCTCACACATGGACTCAGAACTGACACGTGTCACCAGCCTTGTAGGGACACCGGCATGGGGAGGTGCTGGGTCCTGCCACCAGAGGCCACTGAGCCACCTTGGAAGTGGATCCTCTGGTCCATCAAGCCCTCTAATGAGTGTGGTCCCCACGGACATCTGACTGCCACCTCCCAAGAGGCTCCCAACAAGAGTTCCAGTCACTCTGCCACTCCTGACGCACGGAAATGGTAAAAGAATGAAGTGAAGTTGGAACCGCTGGGCTTTGGTTGCTTTGTGAGGAGGCACTCACTCACTGATGTGCTGATGTGCTGTCACCACTCTCAGAGGTCCCAACGCACGGTCCCTCGCAAGGGACGCACAGGGAGGTTGCGCAGTAGTTCCCTGTCACACGGCAAAGCTGCTAAACTTCAGTACCGCCCTCAGCTTCTGGGGTCCTGAGTAAGCTCCCACACGTCTGTCCCCTCTCCACCAACCTCCTTCCTTTCTGGACCACATCTTCGTTTAGCCCTCAACGTTCCAACAGTGTCTGTTTTACAAACAGGCTCATTCTTTTCTGCTCCAGCCCCAGCTCCCTCCAGGGAGAGATGGTGGCATGGTTGCCCGTGAGCTAATGACATCCGTCGTGGCCAGCGGGGACAGTTGGGAGCTGTCGCTGATGCTTTCCAGTAAGTTCTCACAACAAGCCTAGAAGACTTGGGCTTCCTGAGACATAGTTTTTATTGGATTTGATGTAAGCTTGTGAGATTGGTTCAAAGAAAAGAGGGCCCTCGCCAGAAAAACAGAAACTTAATTAAGGTTAAGGGCTGTCTTCTGCCCGCAAAGACCGTTTCCACAGTTAACCGCTGGGGGTCTGATGTCTTCATAAACCCCTTTGAATTTCCCAGGCAGAAACTCAGCAACGAAACACGCCGCAAGGAAGAGACGAGAATGGACACGTGGCTTTATACCTTCTGGGTCTCCAACCACGTCTATTTCCTCGGCTCAGCGAACCTTCCAGCATCAATCCAGAGTAAAGCTCTCAACACCAGAAAGTGAACCTGAGGTGAGACCCCGGGGGGGACCTGGCCCAACCTGCTTCTGCGCCCAACGTCCTCACCACGTGGACTTGCAGTTTCACTTCTCTTGCTTCTCCCCGCCTTGTCTTCTGCGCCCAGGCCTCCCTCCGCCTCTCTGAGGAGCCAGGGCTGCACCTACAAATGCCAGTACTCACAGAGGGGCCAGCCAAACTCGGGTGGGGTGGGGGGGCTAGCTGGAAAAGATGCTCAGAGACCTCTGCTGATGGGCACCACCAGAGCTGCCCGCTGGTGCAGTTGACACGCCCCTTGAGAGCTGAGATTCCCACCATTCGAACTCCGCAGGAAGAATGTCTTTGTCGGGTTGAACTTGGCCGCAGGGACAGGGGGGCAGAACGAATGGCATGTGGAATGAAAACGACAGGGCTGGGCGCTTCGGATGGTTTGGCCATTTGAGGAAGCACTTGGGTGGGAGGGGCAGCCTGTCTGCCCGTTGGGAAACATTTCCAGAAGCCTGACTTCATCTCCCCAGGGAGCCACTTAGGAGTACACTCCCCACACCATGACCAATGCCTTCGTAAGGGGGTGACCCTGCCTGCCTTTCTCTCCCACCTCCCACTGGCATGCCCTCTGCTCCCACACTTTTGCAGGAAAGACCTTGTTCTTCCCTAGCTGAGAGAGTCCACTATGGTGCTGGACACACTACAGACACCTGCTTTCATCCTTCCCGGACCCCGGGGTCAGTACTCCAGAGCAGAAGCCCTGATGGGGAAACAGGCTCCCTGCTGAAAGTCGGGCCTCCACACAAGACCGGTTGGGAGTTTTAGGCCCAGGCATGGTGGGGTGGGGGAAGTCAAGCACCCACTGTCCCATTCAGGCCTCTTTGGTTTGCCAAGGACTGCAAACCCCGTTCATGGGGCTTGGGAACCAGGGACTCCATTGCCACTTTAGATCAGGCGTCACCTGAAGTCACACTTGCCTCTGGATTTCTTTTTTCCAGTTATAAAATATCTCTCTTAATCCCAGCACTCGGGAGGCAGAGGTAGGAGGATCGCCGTGAGTTCAAGGCCACCCTGAGACTCCATAGTGAATTCCAGGTCAGCCTGGGCTAGAGTAAGACCCTACCTCGAAAAACCAAAAAAAATAAAATAAAATAAAAATAAAATAAAATATCTCTCTGTGGTCCCAAGATACTGCCCACAATTCACAGAGCCACGTGCTACCGTCACATCCTGGGCGTCTTCTTAGCGTTATGGGCAGAAGTCCTGCGGCTCATTCTGATGGGACTAGCCGGGGTCATGTGATCACCTGTAGGCCAATCAGGATGGGCGGGAGGAGAGACCCCATGGACTTGCGGTGGAGTGATGCCATCTGAATGTGGAAGTCGCTGTCGCCAGATGGAAAACAGAGCTAATAGGAAGACCAGGAGGGTCCTGCGGCCACCAACAAATGCCTGTGTGAACCCAACAGCCTCTGTCAGTAAAACATGCATGATTAAGAACAGCGCAGACATTGTACGTTAAAAAATGTTTTCATTTTATGATTCCAACCAGCTCTGGCCAGGATTTTTGGTGCTTGTAACCTAAAGCGTCCTAAGCAGTTCACTCAAAACGCGTTTAATCCCAGCACTCGGGAGGCAGAGGTAGGAGGACCGCCGTGAATTCGAGTCCACCCTGAGACTACGTGGTGAATTCCAGGCCAGCCTAGGCGAGAGCAAGACTCTACCTTGGAAAACAAAACAAACGAACAAAATAAAACATGCTTGCGTGCTTGAGGATTGGAGAGAGGGTTCAGTGCACTTCCTGTGCAAGAATGAGGGCCTGAGCACCAGAATTTGAACATCTGCAACCCTTGTAAATAGCTGGGCGTGGCCACACATGTGTGTAATCGAGGAGGATCGGGACTTCAAGGCTGTCCTCCTCAATGAGACAACTTGGAAGCCAGCCTGGACTACTGGAGGTGCTGCCACAGGGATGGGGAGATGGCTCTGTAGCTGAACAGCATGGGGACCTGAGTTCAAACCCCCGGCGCCTATGTAAAAAACTGGGCTGTGACCATGCACGCCTGTAAGCCGGCACTGAGGAAAGGGGGTGGAGACAGGAGGATCAATGGGGCTTGCTGGTCAGCCAGTTTTAGCTCTCAGGCCCACCCAAGCCCATGGTCGCTTCCTGGGGGAAGCCGCACCCCATGACGGCTGCTAGGGTGGAGGTGTAGAGACAGCAAGAATGCCTTATGTCCACTCACTGGCTCTGAAGGGGATAGAACTCTCCCAGGCACCCCCCTCACACACACCCCCCCACACATCCCCTCTCCCACTCCTTCAGAACTGCCTGAAATCTCTCTTGCTACTGCATTGCAGCCAAACTTGAGCCTCTCCCCAGTCCTGCTCACGTTCCCCATCAGGAGCCCCCTGCCCCAGTCTTTCTACTGGAGAACCCCCAGCCACAGTCCCAGGAAAGCAGGCGGTTGCCAGCATGGCATGATATCAGAGGCCTGTCGCCCAACCCCCAAGTTCAGTCACTCCTCACTTAACGATGGGACACTCTCTGGAAACTGTGACATTAGGGACATCATCATTCTACAAATGTCATCGAGCTGGAAGGTCACAAGGCAGTGCAATCCCAGGGGCTCCCTGTCATACACATGGTCCGTCGTGGGTGGCAATGTCCTCCTGCAGGGCATCAAAGTAGTGCTGAGAAAGGAAACATGGCCGAGAAGCACACACATCTTGTTTGGGTTTTATGTAAAAGTAAAAGGAATAGTTTCAATTAGAGAAGCCATGCATGCTCATTATAGAAAAACCAGAGAATTCTAATCAAGGCAATGAATCAATTGCTTAAGAGTCCCACACGTTTTGTGTGAACAGAATGTGAAAATATGTAAGGCTTACTCAAGGGCTTGTGTGCTCCCCACATCCTGATGAGGTCGGCCCCGGGGGTGGGGGTTGACAAGGGGTTAGAGAGAGGAGAAAGAGGCCGGCAGATAGAGCCTCTGTCCTCTGACTCCCATCTTCAGCGCTCTCGGGCTGAGGTCAGACTTTCCAGAGCACGGTACTCTGATGGACAGAGGGAAGAAGTTTCCCAGCTCCTCTCTAGTCCTAGTAGGTTCACCAGTAGGTTCACTTGAGACAAGCATCCTCACCTGATGTGGGCACTGTGGAGTCGATGCGCAACATCACGGAAGCTACAGATCTCTGCTTCCTTCTCTCTCTCTCTCTCAAACATAAAATAAAGTGGGTGTTTAAAAAATATTTATTTATTTATTTACTTATTTGAGAGAGAGAGAATGAGAATGGGTGTGCCAGGGACTCCAGCCACTGCAAACAAACACCAGACACATGAACTGCTTTGGATATCTGGTTTATGTGGGTACTGGGGAATTGAACCTAGGTCCTTGGGCTTCGCAGGCAAATGCCTTAATGGCTAAGTCATCTTTCCAGGCCCCCAATTTTTTTTTTTTTTTTTTTGGTTTGTTTGGTTTTTTTAAAAGCAGGATTTAGAAGTGCAGCACCTCTGATTGCCTGCAGGGGACACTACCAAGAAAAATAAACCCATAAAATGAGGAAATGGGTCATCCCTCTCTGGGCAAAAAAATGAGTCTCCCCACACTCAACCCCCCCCCCTAGTTCTCTTAGGGACACTGGAGAGTGGGGGCACCTGGGGCCACAGGAGTCTTCAATAAAGTTGGAGCCATGGCGGGGGTGGGGGAATGGGGACCAGAGCCAGAGCCCGGCGTGTCTAAGCAAAAGGTTTAATTTATCTTTTCCAGTTCTCTTTGGCTAAGGGAGACGGCAGGAGAATGTTTTACTTCTTTTTTTTTTTCTTTAAAGAAAACTTTCCGTTGTGGAAATGGCATGTGTTTATTTTTCAGAAATCCAGTCGCGGGGCTATGTCACTTCTGGGGGTGGGAGAAAGCTCAGGGGCCAATAGTGACCCTCCTGCCATTAAAGGCAGGTCTGGGTTGCTTTAGCCCTTGATTCCTTTCCCCCTGGGCCTCTCTCCTAGCAGAAGGGAAAGCTGCTCATAGCTGGGAAGAATGACACAGAAGGGACCTGAGGTCGGGAAGGAAAATACGACGACAGTAACTGGGGGTGACGTTTATGGGGTGCTTGCTGTGCGCCAGGCGCAGGGAAAGACACGCTGTGTGTTCATTATTCTAGATAACCTTGGGAAATAGCTATGTAAATAGTTGTGTGTGCGCATGTATGTGTATGGTGAGTGTGTGAGCGTGTGTGGGTGCACACATGCCCCTGGTGGAGGTCAGAGAACAACCTCATCGTGCTGATCTTCCACATTGTTTCACGCAGGGTGTCTCTTGTGGGGTTTTTTTGTTTGTTTGTTTGTTTGGTTGGTTGGTTGGTTGGTTGGTTGGTTGGTTGGTTTGGTTTGGTTTCAAGGTAGGGTCTCCCTCTAGCCCAGGCTGACCTGGAATTCACTATGTAGTCTCCGGGTGGCCTCGACCTCACGGTGATCCTCCTACCTCTGCCTCCCGATTTTTTTGTGTGTTTTTTCTCCTACTGGGAAGGCCCAACTGGCTGCCCCACCCCAACCTTAGGGGTTCTCTGGACTCTGCCTGCCGCGGTTGTAGGCTTCTTCAGATTAGAGACACATGCTCCATTTTTCCGTGCCTTTACCTGGATGCTGGAGAAGCCTCTGGCTGGCAAGCTTACTGAGCAAGCACCTTTAATCACTGAGCCATCTCCTCACCCAGGGAAATAGTAATTATGAGCTACACTTCAAAATCTAGTCTCAGGGCTGGAGAGATGGTTCAGTGGTTAAAAGTGCTTGCTTGCAAAGCCTGCCATCTGGCTTCAATTTCCCAGTATCCACATAAAGCCAGATATGCAAAGTGGTACATGCATCTGGAGTTCGTTTGCAAGTGACAAGAGGCCCCAGGGTACCCATTCTCTCTCTCTCTCTCTCTCTGCAAATAAATAATAAATTAACAACTTGTTTTTTTTAAGATAGGGTCTCACTCTAGCCCGGTCTGACCTGAAATTCCCTATGTATTCTCAGGGTGGCCTTGAACTAACAGCGATCCTCTTACCTCTGCCTCCCAAATGCTGGGATTAAAGGCGTGCACCACCACACCCAGTTTAAATAAAATATTTTTAAAACTCCAGTGTAAAGCAAGAATTACACACAGTTTCAAGGGAGCCCCCCCCCCCAAAGCTGCAGCTTTTTCTTTGGTTGAGGCAGAGTTTTGGAGCTCTGTGCATACACGGTGGGCTGCAGCCTCCTATTAAGGAGGAGGGACCAAACTCCAAGGAAACGAGGACCCTTCCCCAAAAATCTGATAATCCGGAGCTCCCCGAATGCCTGGGCTAGTCAGCTCTATAAAGCTCCCCTCCTGGTCTTAGGAGTCCTCTGGGAATTCTTCTGGGTTGTAGAGGATACAGAAGGAGCGGGGTGGGAAAGAAGCTGGGTCAGGAGCAGTGCTTGCTGAGTGGGAGAGACGCGGCCCTGACCGATGAGTTGCGCGTGGGAGCCAGAGTCCAGACCCTGTGGCTTGGCACCCTCCCCTTCTCAGCAGTGTGACCGAGGGCGAGTCGCATAGCCTTTCTGTGCCTGGGCCTCCTCATCTGTTAAGTGTGGGGAGGAGACACACCCACCGTCGTGAGGACTTCAGCACGCGCTATGATGTGTGTCATGTGCTCAGAGCTGTGCCTGGCACGTAGTCAATACTTCACAAAAATTAGCTGTTGCTATTCTCCAGGGATGACTCATTTTCACCAAGTTGAGCAAACAGTCACGGGTCTGCACAGCTGAAGAACGAAGAGTCAGACACGGGAGACGATATGGCTCATGACCACCACTACCTACGCCACCCCAGCACCACATTCCCATCACCACCGCCACGCCACTACCATCATCTACCACGTCATCACCACCACTACTACCACCACCAGTGTCCACCATCACCACCATCACCTTCATCATCTCCACTGTCCCCACCTCCACTACCATAACCACCATTACCTCCCACCTCCCCCACCTTCATCACTCTTCCACCATCACCACCATCATCACCACCATCACCACCATCATCACCACCATCCCCACCACCACTACCATAACCACCATCACCTCCCACCTCCCCACCTTCATCGCTCTTCCACCATCACCACCACCATCACCACCATCACCACCATCCCCACCACCACTATGACTATCACGTTTCCACCGTCCCCACCCCCACCGTCACCGCCATTCTCACCATCATCATTGCCTCTCCTACTTCATCCACCCCTGTTGCCACCTTCACCTCTGTCACTGTCACTACGACCACCATTGATCATGTTCACCACTCCTTTACCACCGCTATCCCCATCACCACCTTCGCCGCCCCCATGTGGCCATCCCCAGTGTCCCCACTCTCTTGCTGAGGATTACAGGGTAGTTGGCTCTGAGTTGCATATGCGCAGTTGTAACGGGTTTGAGTTGGATGGGTCCTCAAGGATGTCAGTGGGAAGAGAGCAAAAACAGGAGCTTCGGGTCCAAGGCCTGCACGTTTGCACTGATGGGCCTAAGTCCTGGGCTGTGCTCCTGGGGTGACAAACAGCCACCTTGCCGTGGCCCATAGCAGGAGCCTGTCCTTTCGTTTGCCCAGCTCCATCTCCAGCTCCAACCCAAGCCCATTGCTCTGGGCCTCTCTGACCGCCCCCCTAGACAGAGAGGAGGGGATTCTTTTTCTTTTTGGCTCCATCTCTCCTGGTACTGCTCTGAGTACACATCTGTTTCCAGATGTTGTCCCAGAGCCACTACAGATGAGGAGAAAAACCCAGGCTAATATATCTCCAGCCAGTGTCAGGAAGAGACCCCACACTTAGGAGAGCAAGACCCTCATTTCCAAATGAAGTGGGAGGGCACAGCAAAGATTGACAGGGCCTCCCTCCTCAGGTCGAAAATGACCTTAGGGAGCTCAGGAAAAAGGGTGCTTGTGGGCGAGGGAGGGGCTCCGCTACGCTTCCACAGAGGACAGCAGATCTGAGACAAGATTCAAAAACTGAGTCCACCGTCAAGACAAAGGGTTCTGCGGTGGCAAGGTGGGCACAGGCAGTGGGAGAACAAGCAGAGACACGATGCCCTAGTGCTCCCATGCCAAGCGCTGGTAAACAGGTGTCTGCTCCAGTAAAGGAGTCCGGCACTTGTGATCTGTCTGCCGTCAAGCAGAAACATCTGTCTGTTGAACCACAGTTGCCCGTCTTTCCGACAGACAGCTCTCCCCTGTCAGGTAGCACTGCTTCCTGGGGCTGCTTCTCTGAGCACATTTGGGGAGCCCTCCCTCCGGCTCTGCAGAGAGGCTCCCATCCCGAGCCCTTCCAGCTTTGTAGACTGACAGCTCCGGGGATCTGCGGTTCAGTCTCACTCCACAAGCGATTGTTCTGAATCCAAAAAGCAGCAAATGGGACCCAAGTAGATGCACTTGCTTGCGGCTCCCGACGTCTGGCTATAGCGTGACCATCACCACCTTTTCTTCTGGACTTTGTGCTGCACATGCATGATCTCACTGGAGTGTTTCAGCACGCCCCCAGTAACAATGAAGAGTCTCCGGGCCCTGCCAGGAGGCTGAGTTCCAGAATCAGACATTGATTGAAAGGTACGGCAGCACACAGAGGCAGAAGCCAGGACTCAGAGCTCCTGGGGGCTGGGTTTTAAACTCATTCTGAGTCAGCTAAATGGTTTCATCTCCAGTGCTGATCTCAATAGATTGATGATAACTTTCTGTTTGCAGAGGCCTAGGTGGTGTGTGTGTGTGTTTGTGTGTTTATGTGTTTGTATGTTAGTGCATGTGCTCACACATGCATGTATGTAATACATATGTATGTATAGTACATGTGTGCTTCTGTATATGGAGGTACACATTTGGGTAGAGGTCAGAGGACACCTCAGGTGTCACTCCCCAGGAACACCATTCCCCTCTTTTTTTTTTTTTTTGAAATTTTTTTCTGAGACAGAGTGAGAGAGAGAATTGACACACCAGAGGAAGTGGCTTGCATGCTTGTATTGAGAGTGATGCTCTATGGATGATTAGCAATGTCTGCCGATGGTGGGACTAGAAGTGTTGATTATTTGTGTCAAACATGTCCAGGTCATTTCCCCTGAGAAGGGAGAAGTGGAAGGCACGAACATTTGAGCCACTGGGTATTAGGAAATCGTGTGATGGCATCATGACCCGGATGGACCAGAAAATCCTAGAACTTCTGCTCTATCTCCTAGTGTTCATTTTCCACTGGGATCCTGCCATGCTCCAAGGCCCAGCTCAGGACCCCTCTTCCAAAAAGTCTTTTAAAACATGTGTGTGGGCATATGAGCATACACATGTGGGTGGAGACCTCAGGTGTCACTCCTCAGGAACACCATCCATGTCTCGTTTTTGTAATTTTTTTTTTTTTTTTTTTTGGTTTTTTGAGGTAGGGTCTCATTCTAGCTCAGGCTGACCTGGAATCCACTATGTAGTCTCAGGGTGGCCTTGAACTCACTGCCATCCTCCTACCTCTGCCTCCCGAGTGCTGGGATTAAAGGCGTGCGCCACCATGCCCAGCTTGTAATTTTTTTTTTTTTATGAGAGAGAGAGAATTGGCTTGCCAGGACCTCCAGCCACTGCAACTGAACTCCAGACACATGTGTCACCTTGTGTGTCTGGCTTATGTGGGACCCAGAGAGTCAAACATGGGTCCTTAGGCTTTGCAGGCAAGTGCCTTAACCACTAAGCCATCTCTCCAGTGCCCATCCACCTCTTCTTGAGAAAGTTTATTTCATTGGCCTGAAGCTTCACAATTAGGCTAGTCTGGCTGGCCAATGAGCCCCGGGGATCGACCTGTCTCTTCTGCCTCGGTGCTGGAGTTACTCTGCAGCCCACCATCCTGCCGTTTTTCTGTGGGCTTGGGGCATCACAAGCAGGTGCTCATGGTTACAAAGCTAGCACTTTACTCGCTGAGACACCTCTCAGCTGCCAGGAAGCCTGTCTGTACTTTGTCTCCAATTCCACATTTTCACGAAGTCCCCTTCTCCAGGTCCCAAGGCACCATCGTCTGCCTGTTAGGCTGTCTGCTCACGCTGCTGGGAGAGGCTGCCAGGGCCCTGTGGGGTTCTGGCTCTGGGTTTTGGTTCACCAACGCAGTAACAAGTGTGGACTGATAGACGAGTCAGCGAGATTGGCCTAAACAGAGGCATGCAGTGGACCTCCTCTCAGCTGCAGGATCGCATTGTCTTGTGTGAGCTTCGCCTCAGGTGTCCTGTCTGCAGTTGTCATGGAGACCCGCCCTGAGTGCTGACTTGGTACTTTTCCTGCACCATCAAGCCCCATCCTCACAATGACCGTAAGAGATAGGAATTGTTCTCCTTGCAGCTCAGATTTGAAAATCGGTCGTAGCCAGACACGGTGGCGTAGGCCTGTAATCCCAGCACTTGGGTGGGGAAGGCAGGAAGATCAGGAGTTCAGGGTCATTCTTGGCTACATAGAAGGTTTGAGGCCAGCCTATGATATGTGAGGCCCCATCAAGTGAAGAAGCTGCACAATCTGTCCCCAAGTCACACAAGGAATAAATAGCAGAACTGGTACCTACAGCTGAACTACCTCCAAGCGAACAGGAAATAGCTCCTGACAGGCTGGGGCGATGGCTTAGTGATTAAGGCACTTGCTTGCAAAGCTTCAGGACCCAGGTTTGATTCCCCAGTATCCATGTAAGTCAGATGCACAAGGTGGTGCATGTGTCTGGAGTTTGTTTGCAGTCGCTAGAGGCCCTGGTGTTCCCATTCTCTCTCTCTCTCTTTCTAATTATTAAGTAATTTTTTTTAAAAAAAAAAAGGAAGTCCTGGGGGAGGGGGCTGGGAAATGACCCAGTGGGTAAAGTGCTCGCTCCCCAAAGCATGAAGACTTTAGTTTGGATCCCCAGCATTAAGGTCAAATGTTGGATGTAGTGGTGTACGCCTGTAATCCCAGAGCTGGGGGTGGAAACAGGCGGTCCCCAAGGCTTGCTGGCTTCCTAGTATGGCTGAATCAATGAGTTCCAGGTTTAGCAAGAGTAAGGTGGAAAGGAATTGAAGAAGACTTCCAGTGTAGACCTCTGGCCTTCACATGTGTATGCATATATGTGCATGCCCACACACAACACACACATACGTACATAAAAAAGAAAGAAAAGGAGTCGAGAGTTATCCATGCCTGATCTTGGAAGAAGCTAAGTAGGGATTGACTTTCCTGGCTGAATTCGTGTCAATCCAGCTGAGCCCAGAGGGGTGGAGGCCATCTGGAAGAAGTCAGTGAACAAGAGCTAGTCCAGGAAGGCTCTGGGATCAGCCTCAGGCTGGCAGTTGAGTGTGGCCTTGGCTAACCACCTTTCCAAATCCAACAGTTTCAGGGTGAAAAATCCTCTAGAAAGACCCCCAGACCACCCTATCTTCCTGAGATATATACATTTGTGGCCCCCATTAGACCACACATCCTGGTATGGGAAACCCTAGGCTAGCTCTGGGCTTGACCATGTGACTTGGAAATGCCATCCATGCAGAAGCCTGATGCTGAACATCTTGAAACCCTGCTGATGGAAATTAGCCCTCATGTTGTAGAGAAGGTCAGGAGGGACTCTAGAATGTTCACTGTCATTTTCATGGCTCCTGGGAGATGAGCGCCTACCCTACCAGGCCCCCTCAGCGCAGCCACACAAGTAACCACAGTTACACTTTTCAGAGTAGATGAACCATTCAGCTGAGCCCTGTCAGGTAACAGAAAATTTTTTTTTTAATCATTATTTAAACCTCTAGGTTTTCAAGCTGTTTGCTATGCAGTTTTAGAAGACTGAACTGTCCCTCCTCTCTGCTGCTATCATGGCTAGACAGAGCTGATTCTGACCCCTAGGAAGCATGTATATGTCCGTGTGTATACATCTAGGTTGTGGCAGAGCACATGCCCCTTTCTAGATACATACTTGAGCATACTCCCAACACACACACACACACACAGTCACTCATGGTCTGGAAATACAAGCACCCAAACACCTCCAAGCCCCTGGGCCTGCAGAAGATGGTCCCCAAGGTGTTTCAATCAGCGTGGCCTTTGCACTGGACTCTCTTCTTAACTTAGAGAGTTGAAGCAGTCAGCCTCAGTCAACAAGGCTGCGAGGGCCTCTTGGGAAGCAGCACCCCCCCCCCACGCCCCACCCTGCAGCCTCTGGCCCTCGACCCCTCCATGCTCTGCAGGGTCATAGCCAGTGACCTGCTCCATGTGGCTGCATGGGAAGAGAGTGGGGACTTCAGGAAAGGCATTTCCAGATGTCTGACCCACGGCTCCAAGGCCCCAAGGTGCTTTCCCCAGAGATGCTGCGCAGTACTATCCCCAGGCCTGGGATAAGCATTTAATCTTACAGCCTGCACCAAAGCAATTTTGAGCATCCAGGGTGCAAAGCGTGTGTGTGCCTGTCCCATCCTCACTCTGGTTGGGGTGGGCCTCACCTCATGCTCTTGCATGACACCTCTGCCCTGAGGGTAAAGCCTGCATGCTGCATTCCAGCCACAGTGAGTTATCCAGCTTCCTCAGAGCACTGCGGATTTCCTCACTCCTGGGCCTGTGCACAGGAGGGCCCCTCTGCATGGCATCGCCTTGCAGCACCCTCCACCTGGCAACTCCACTCACTCCTCAGCTCTTATGTCAGAAGCCCAGCAGAGCCTCCTCTTCTATGGTCTCCGTGCATCCACTGTGTTCTGCGTTGTACTTAAAAGCGTCATCCTGCTTGTCCACAACTGTGTCCCCAGCCCCAGTACACAGCCTGGCCCCTATGTGTTTGCTGAGTGAATGGTTTCTTTCAGCTGGGAAGACCCTTATCCACTCCACTTTTTTTAAACCTTTGTAATGGTTTGAATGTAAAACATCCCCCCCCCCATAGACTCATATGTTTGAATATTTAATCCTCAGTTGGTTGGTATTGCTGTTTGGGAAAGCTACGGAAGCTTTAGGAGGTGGGTCACTGGGGGCAGGCCTTGAGGTATTCTAACAGCCGGCCCTGCTCACCACTCTCCTCACACTTACTCCCTCCCCGCTGTTGTAATGATGTGATGCCAGCTTCCTGCTCCTGCCCCACTTTCTCTACCCTCCAGAGCTAGAAGCTGAATCAAACCCCTTCCTTCCACACATTCCTTCTGGTCCCAGCAACGAGGAAGTAAGTGATACAATCATCCCTGCCAGCCCATCTCTTACCTGATTCACAGTTAGGAAGCAGAATGCACCAGCTAACTAACAGAGCTGGGAGAGAGCCCAGGTTCCAACCCACCCACATGTTCACCATTTGCTCGTCCTGTGCTTGCTGAAGTAGACCTAGCCAGCTGACTCTCTGGGGACTACTAGCCTTGGTTGGGACAAACACAGGTTGGGTTAGGACAGTGTTTAGGCCACAGAAGACGGACATGGACAACAGTGATTTCTCACACACATGAGGGTTTAGTTTTGGTTGGTGACTGGACTCCATGAAGCCACCAGGGTCGGCTCCTTTCCGTCTTGTTCTCACCCCACACAGGAGTCAGAAGTAGAGCTGGAAACCCGGCTGTCATGCCAGGAATCATAAGGCCTGGGAAAGAAACACAGAGTGAGGAGGTTCACATGGTCCCCAGTCTGGACCAGCTTAGCATGGGTTTGCCAGTCATGGCTGCTGTGGTGGTTTGCTTCAGGTGTCCTCCATAAATTTATATGTTCTGCATGTTAGTCCCCAGCTGGTGTCAGTTTAGGAACTGGAGCCTCCTGGGGGTGATGCATTGTTGTGGGTGAGCTTATGGGTGTTATAGCCAGCTTTCCCTTGCCAGTGTTTGGCACGCTCTCCTGTTGCTGTCGTCCACCTGACGTTGGCCAGGAGGTGATGTCCACGCTCTGCTCATGCCATTGTTTTCCGCTACCGTCATGGAGTTTTCCCTCGAGTCTGTAAGCTGACATAAACCCTTTCCTCCAATAAGCTGCTCTTGGTCGGGTGTTTTCTGCCAGCAATGTGAATGAAGGGCAGGCTTGGGCCAGGCAGCAGGAGAGAGAAGGTAGAGAGAAGAAACGTTCTACATTCCTTCTGAAAGGAATTCAGGAGGTGAAAGCCCTCAGGCCAGGGCCAGCTGGACAAAGGAAGTCCTCTGAGAGAGGGCAGCCGTCCAGCCTGAACCGCAGGGTGCCGCCAATGGCTTCCTTGAAGGGAACAAAAGGTGACAGGAAAAGTCGGGGAGGCTGAGTGGAGGTGGGATGGACAGGAGTTCTCAGAGCCCCTGGGGAGGAGGAGGCAGCTGGAGATGTGGATGAGAAGTGTGGGGATGAAGGTTGAGAGGAGGAAACCAGCCCAGGAGGGCAGATAAGCCAGAGCTTGTGTGAGGTCTGTCCAGAGCAGTGACTCCAGCCTGAATGCCTCTCCAAGCCCTCTAGGAGCATTGTGGGAACTTGTGCTTCCCTAAGGCCCCGCCCACCAAACACCAAGAGATTCCCAGGCCGAGGTGAGCAGAGGCATCTATGCCACCCGACTCAAACTGGTGTCAGCAAAACTGGTGCATGAGGACTGGAGGTTAAGCCTGGATAAGCTTCCGGCCCAGGGGAATCCAAGGGCCCAAAGACCTCCTCAGGCCTCGGCCTCCCATGGTTAACTGCCTCTTCCTCCTCACCTTCATTCTCCCACTCCATCTTATTTAACAATGGTGGCAAGATGAACCCACAGCTTCAGCAGCTGCGCTTTTAGAAAAAGCCCTTCCGGTCCAAAAACCAAAAAAAAAAAAAAAAAAAAAAAAAAAAAAAAGCCGGGCGTGGTGGCGCACGCCTTTAATCCCAGCACTCGGGAGGCAGAGGTAGGAGGATCGCCGTGAGTTCAAGGCCACCCTGAGACTCCATAGTGAATTCCAGATCAGCCTGGGCTAGAGTGAGACCTTACCTCCAAAAACCAAAAAAAAAAAAAAAAGAAGAAGAAAGAAAAAGCCCTTCCGGGACTAGAGAGATGGCTTAGGGGCACTTGCCTGCAAAGCTAAAGGACCCAGGTTCAATTCCCCAGGACCCACGTAAGCCAGATGCATAGGGTGGCACATGAGTCTGGAGTTCATTTGCAATGGCTGGAGGCCCTGGTGCACCAATTCTCTCTCTCTTTCTCTCTCTCTCTCATCTTTCTATCTGCCTCTTTCTCTCTCTTTCGAATAAATAAATAATAAATTTTTAAAAATTGAAAAAGAAGGAAAAAGGAAAAGCCCTTCCAAAAGACAATCTATCCCTCCCTTCATGCTGGCCTGATTCTCATAGGCCTGGTCTAGGCCAGTGTCCATTTCTGATCCCCCCCCAACCCCCTGTATCCAGGGGAGACGGAGAGGCGCACTGCTCAAGTTACTTCATCTACCTGAGGGTCAGTGGTGGGGATCACCGCACCAGAGTCACAAGGAATGAGAGCAAAGAGGATGCCCCCAAAAGGAAACCAAGACAGAGCTAGTGGAAGCATAGGGAACAGGCTGGGGTCAAATGAAGAACAGCTGGTCTACTCCTCCACCCTCCGCATGGGACTCTGAAGACAGCTGTGTGCTGATCTGGCCAGCAGGGGCGCTGCAGAGCCTCCCCAGCAGGCCTGGCCACCTCTGACCAGGGACAGCAGCACTCAGGGGGCTGCAGGTAAGGGGGATGGCTCATGGGAGTCAGGGAAGCCACACAGGGAGGAAGAGGAGCGGGGTTCATTCAATAAAACTGGGCTGGGGGCAAAAGGCAGGATCCAAAGTTGCAGAGAGCAGTCAAGTGCAGAAGCATGTGTGTGCAGACCAAAAAAAAAAAAAAAAAAACCCAGAAAATTCCCAGTTCAGACGGTATGCATACCATAGCTTTCCAGAACCCAAGTGTCTGTTCTTTCCTAGGACTGAGGCTGTAGCCACAAGTCAAAGTTAACTCTGTTGGGTTAGCATTAAAGACACTCTATCTTACTGCAAACCCGAAAGTCTCTTTCCTAGTGACCCCTCCTGGTCCACTACTCCCTGTCGTTCTTGCTGAGGACCCCTGAAGCTCCTTCCGCGGTCTTACCCTGTCCTGTGACTCTCCACTGTCCTGCCTTGTGTGGCGGCTGCCTGTGCACTCGAGTGACTTTTCTCACTGTGTCCAGGCCACCATCTCTGAAGAGAGGGGTTCAAGCTAAGCCCAGCTATGCTGTGACATTATTCCAAGGTAGACGTCCTACCGGAGGAGGCAAAAACGTCACTCAGGGAGGAAAAGGGGTTAAGATATCTGGGGGCAGGTAGGTCCCTTCAGCTCAGGCGAAGGCTCACTTGCCACAAGTGCCAAGCCCCATTCCCATCACCCATCGCTATCTGTGAAGGCTAACGACGACCACCTTTTTGCTTCTCTTGGATGGAACTGATCCTGTTTCCCAGCTGGGAAGCCAGAAGAATTGCAGCATTAATTCCGAGTATGCTCGCTGCGTGTCATCTAGTCATGAGATCTTCCCATACAGGCAGGTACTTTTATTGTAAAACCATTTTATTTTATTTGTATGTGGTGGAGGTGTGTGTGTGTGTGTGCGTGTGTCATTTCTCAGGCGCTGTCCATCTTTTCTTGTCAGTTTGTTTTGAAACGATCTCTCATGGGCATAGAGCTCACCAAGCCCACTAGACTGGCTGCCCAGAGAGCTCCAGGGGTCCACGTTTCTCCACCTCCCCAGTGATTACAAGTGGGTGCCATCACACCTGGCATTTTTTTCCCATGGGTACTAGGGATCAAACTCCCGGTCCTCACGCTTGTGAAGCAAGCACTTTACCTCTGAGCCACCTCCCCAGCGCTATAAACCCATTGTAATTGAGAAAATAGGCTCAGAGATAGGAACACACTCCAACATAGCCGGCACATAGCTGAGTTTCTCTCAGTGCAGGGTCCCTCAGGGCCCTGGGTTTGGACATGTTTCCATTGCTGGCGGTGCGGGGGCTGGGGGGGGGGGAACGAGCTACGGTTACCATAGCAACCTGGTTCTTCAACCCCCCCCAATCTCAAAAATACTACAGTCCCAACCTTTTTCACTTCCACTGCTTTAGCATTCCCGAGGGCCCCTGACAAACATCCTGGACGGGAAAGATAAGCCTGCGGAATAAGGAAAGACTGACCCTCACTTCCCAGTTCAAGGGTCCCGTTCAGACTGGCTCCAGGCAGCACGTGGGGAAACCCCAAACCCTCCATTTCCTGCCCCAAACCTCCCAGCCGAGAAACTCCCCAGCGCCCCCTCGTGGCCATTGCTGTGTTCCCAAGGATTAGCCCCGAACGGGGAGACCAAGGGTCTCAGGGGCCAGGATGGGGGACACAGGCGTGTCCTAGAGCGGGGACTGGACCCCAGACTTCCTGATGGCCAGTCTTTCCCGGCTGCAATACCTTCTAGCTCTGTAGCTCATGGCCGCTGGCTAGTCAGCAGTCAAAGTGAACAGCATCATCCACCCTATGTGGGGAGCTCTGTTACAAATCCAGTACATCCTATTAAATGACCTACCACGGTTATTAGATGTGCATTATACATTAATACAAGTATTATATATCAGGGCCCCTCTCACGGGTCAGCATGCAAAATATGACCACTGCAAGGGCACACCCTGTTACTAGGAGGGGAAACCCAACACCCCCCCTCTGTCACCCCTATTTCCACCTCAGAGGTCAGGAGCCGCCCCCTCCCTCAACCCTTTCTTCTTCCCCTGCCTGGAACCGGTGGAACTTTCTCGAAAAGTTCAATCCCACCACCTCGTTTTCAGGGATGTCAAGAGGCACAAGGAAATGAAGTCGCCTGTGACAAATTTCACTTGAAATGTAGGTGTGGGGGGGGGGGGTGAAAAGAGAGAAGGAATGATAAAATGTAAAACGCTCCCAGACCACCAGCTTGAGGCCAGCCTAGGAGTGGGAAGCGCCAGCAGGAGGAGCGATGGGGTGTGGGTGTGTGAGGGAATTGCTGCCCTTTGATGGCCAGGCGAAGGAGGGCCCAGGGAATGGAGCTGAGATCAATGTGGCGAGGGAGGGGAACGAGCCCCCTCCGTGTTTCTCGTATACCCTGGAATAAACCCGGGCACGCGTGAGACTTACTCTGTGGCTCTAAAAGAGAAAAGAAGGCGCTGGCCGAGCGCAGGGGCCCCTGCATGTGGGTGTCGGTGGGGAAGGGGTGGAGCGGGACACTGGCAGGGGAGAGATCGCCCGGCTCAGGACGTGGGGGACCCTGCAGACACCCTGACAGTGACTCGGCCGGGTGCCAGGAGGACCCCTAAAGCTTTAGGGAAGGGGGTGCAAATGATGACTGTCCATCTGAGGAACAGGAGAGAAGCGCAGCCCCAGCTCCACTCCACACCCCTCTTCCTGCCTATAAATAACCCCAAGTGTCACTTCAAAGAGCCCAGGGAGCTCGGGACAGGGGCTCCTGCTCACCACGCGCCCCCCCCCCCAACCACCACCCCGGGCGACTTTGCATAAATAAACACATCCCAGGAGCGGCGGGCCCGGCGGGAGGGGAGGCGGAGGCGGAGCGGGAGGGGGCGAGGCCGGGAGGGAGGGAGGGAGGAGGCCAGGCCGCGGGCGGGGCGGGCGGGATCCGTTTGGGAAGCCGCGCCGTGCGCCCATCCGATCCTCCGCGCGGCCGCCTCGGCTGTGTCAAGTTACACCGGCGCCGGAGTCGGCCCCTGCGCTCGTCGGCGGCGGCCGCGACCCCGCTCTGCCCATGGGGCCTTCCACGTGCGCCCCTCCGCCCGGGGACTGACACCCCGCTCGCCCACCGCCCGCCAGACACCCAGAAGGTTCCCGGAGCGCGCCACCAGCCCCAGAATCCCGCAGAGGCGACCCGAGAGCGGGATAGATCATTCCCCACCCCAACTTTCCTGGACTTGGGGAAGCTCTTGGAAATAACTTTTCTTTTTCTCACTCTGGTGTACCCTGATCGTTGCTGCCGCTGGTCCCTTTCTGATCGCTCGCTTTTTTTTTTTTAAACCTCCCATCCGATTCGGGGAGCGCCAGGAAAGGACGTTTCCCAGTCTCACCAACTTTTTTTTTCCCTCTCCGCCTCCATCCTCGGAAGTTTTTGAATCGCGCCCTTTGGCCGCGGCTCTTGCCTTTATTTATTCTATTTATTTTATTTATTTGGATCTCAAGACGCGAGGGGGATGGTGGCGGAGCGCGCACGCAAAGCAGCAGCCGCTGCCGGCACCCGGGATCTCGGGGATCCCTGCGCGCCCGGGACGGTGACGGGGCCGGGGACGGGGCCGGTGGCGCTGACCCCCGAGCGCTGCGCGCGGCTGCCCGGCCCCGGCTCGTGCGCGCTGCTGGCGCTGGCGCTGTGCTCGCTGGCCCTCAGCTGGCTCACTCACTGTCGCACGGCCGAGCTGCAGGCCCGGGTGCTGCGCCTGGAAGCCGAGCGCGGGGAGCAGCAGATGGAGACGGCTATTTTGGGACGAGTCAACCAACTGCTGGACCAGGTCGGTGCCCTTTGTTGCTTGGTTTTTGTCCCCCCCCCTCCTTTTCCTCCTCTCTGCGGCGCCCCCGCGCGCAGCCTGGGACTATCTGGCCACCAGCCGCTGGCCCCCGCGCTCGCGCCGGTGCTCACTAGCCGCGCTCAGGATGTCCCGCGCACGGGGGCGGAGGGGAAACCTCTGCGGCTGTCCTGCTAGAGATCCCGTGGACATGCACAGTGAGGGCCAGGACCTCCAGGCTCTCTGCCTCAGGAGACCAGCGCTGGGAGCGCTTGGCAGGTGGAGGCCGCCTGGGATGCGCAGGGGCGGATCGGGCTGATGAGGGGGCTGCCCGCGCCCACGAGGCGGGAAACGTGCCCGGTAGGGTTGTGGAAGCTGCCTGACTTTTATTTCTGGCCACACCGGGAAGCAGGGTGAGGGAGTGAGCTAGCCAATAGCCAACAGGAGAGGACTGTCCTTGCAGGGGGTGGCCGGTCCCTGCTGGGATCCCTAGGGACCTCAAGTGTAGGTTGCCTGGCTCTGATATCCTTGGATCCCGGTTAGCCTATGCCTTCCTATTTCTGAGCTGGGTTTCTTCTGTAGCCGGTTCCGCAATGGTCTCAACACGCTTTTCTGGGAAAAGGATTTTGGGCTTTCTCCTGGTCCCCCGAGTAGACTGACAGAAAGCTACTCATGTGTCTCTTGGCCATGCTATCTTGGAAGTGCATGGAAAGATGGCACTCTCCCCAGGAAGCAGGGACATGTAGACTCCGGGTGCCCCCAGGGACAGTCTGTAACTCAAGAGGGAGAGGCCTGATGACTTATTGAATCTGGACTGTACAAAGGACTCAGGGCCCACAGGGAGGGGAGGACAGGCAGATGAGGTTGGCAGTCCTGTGGGTGGTCGTGGTCCTGGCTCAGACTGGTACTTGGATGCTGTGGTGGTTTGATTCAGGTGTCCCTCATAAACTTAGGCGTTCTGAATGCTAGGTTCCCATCTGATGGAGAGTTGGGAATTAACACCTCCTGGAGGCAGTGTATGGTTGGGAGGCGGGCTTATGGGTGTTGTAGCCAGTTTCCCTATGCCAGTCTTTAGCATACCCTCCTGCTGCTATTGTCCACCTTATGTTGGCCAGGGGGTGATGTTCACCCTCTGTTCATGCCATCATTCCCCCCTGCCATCATGGAGCTTTCCCCTTTCCCCAAAAGCTGCTCTCGGTTGGGTGATTTCTGCCAGCAAGGCGAATCTGACTGCAACAGATGCTGTGCAGCTTGGGGGGAAACACTGCAATCTCCCTGAGCTTCCAGAACAACCGTGATGATGTCCAAGCCCAGAGGTCAGGGTGTGGACGCTATGGCCAGGTCCCTCTGGGATGCTTCTTCCAGAGCTGTTCCCTAAAATGGGGGGGGGGGGGGCGGATCACAGGCTAGAGCACCCAGGGTGGCCACAGGGCAAGTCCCCCGGTGAGAGTTATCTCCCACTCCACGCCTGCTGCTGTGTGCTCATGCCCACCCCCTCCCAACAGGCCCCAGAGGGCTTAGGCCACCCACAGTCCCCTGGGCCTCTGAGCACTCTCTGGGTTCTTCGTTGGCTGGCTGAGTGCGGAGGACATGACTGGGTGACGAAGAGGGTGGCAGAGTCCTCCACAGCCTCTTGCTGAGGCCAGAGCTTCAGAGCTCCCAGGAGCTTGGGCCTAACTGCTTGATCTGATGTGACAAGACCCGCTGTCTACCCCAAGCAGTAGCCAACGCCCCCCCCCCCCGTGTACCCTACTTACCTCAGCTGCCAGGGCTGAGAGGCGCCCCATAGATTATCCAAAGAGACACCCATTTTAAAAAATATTTTATTTATTTGTTTATTTGCGAGAGAGAGGATGGACATGCCAGGACCTCCAGCCACTGCAGGCAAACTCCAGGCACATGTGCCACCTTGTGCATCTGGCTTACGTAGGTCCTGGGGAATCAAACCTGGGTCCTTAGGCTTCACAGGCAAGTGCTTTAACCCCTAAGCCATCTCACCAGCCTGATACTCCCATTTTACAGAGGGGGAACACTGAGGTCTGGAAAAGGGTGCTAGGCTGCAAGGGTTATGTGAGATTCAGGACTAGAATGAACCTTCCTGTCTTTGTGCAACCCTGCCACCGTGTCCTGACAGCCATGTCCTGCCACGGTGTCCTGAGAGCCAACTGGGAGCCAGACGCTGTGCAACCACTTATACCCTCCTGAACTTAGTGACAAGAAAGTCCCCAAAAGAAAAAGGGCATGACCAAGTGGAGTGAAACACACTAACAAAATGCGATAGAGGGGCCAGGAAATGTGTCACACCTACCCTTCATCTGATGGTGGTGGCAGTCACACTGGCCTTCCTGATGGAGTGATTGAAAATATTATCTTTATAGGTTTTATGGGGGCTGCAAAGGGTTATGTGAGATTCAGGACTAGAATGAACCTTCCTGGCGGGGGTGGGGGGGGGGCTACCCTGCCACCTGGCTGACAGAGCCCCTGACCTGCCACAGTTGTCTGAGAGCCAACTGGAGCCCCAGACGCTGTGCAACCACTTATACCCTCCTGAACTTAGTGACAAGAAAGTCCCCAAAAGAAAAAGGGCATGACCAAGTGGAGTGAAACACACTAACATAATGCGATAGAGGGGCCAGGAAATGTGTCACACCTACCTTCATCTGATGGTGGTGGCAGTCACACTGGCCTTCCTGATGGAGTGATTGAAAATATTATCTTTATAGGTTTTATTTGCATGTGTGTGATATGTGTTTTTAATGACTTATTTATTTGCAAGAGAGAGAGAGAGAGAGAGAGAGGAGAGACAGAGAATGAGCATGCCAGGGCCTCCAGCACTGCAAACGAACTCCAGATACATGTGCCACTTTGTGCATCTGGCTTTTATGTGGGTCCTGGAGAATCAAACCCTGGTCAAGCACCTTAACCACTGTCCAGTGAGAGCCAGCTGCCCAGCCAGTGGGTGTGTTTTTATGTGTGTACGTGCGTGGACACGTGTGGAGGGCAGACTTCAATGTCAGATGTCCTCCCTCACTACTCTGCACCTCATTATTACTTTTTGCATGTGTGTATTTGTGTTTCCGTAGGGTTTTCACCTCTTTTTCATTCATCCACAAGTTTCCTTGAGGAGTCTCTCACGGAACACAGAGCTGTTGGTTTTTCCGTCAGAGTGGCTGACTCGGGAGCTGCTCCACTCTTCAGTCACTGCTCCCACAGGAATGAGGTTACAGGCTTAGCTATTTTATGTGGGTGCTGGGGATTAAACTCAGGGCGAATCAGGCCCTCATGTTTGCGTGGCAAGCACTGTTACCTACTGAGCCATCGCCCCGGCCCTCCGCTTCAGTCCTTAAGACAGCATCTCTGAATCTACAGCGCTAGGCTCGCTAGCCACGGAGCTCCAGGTATTCCCTGACTCAGGTTCCCCAGTGCTGACATCACAGGCAGGCACCACCATGCCCAGGGTTTCTGGGACTCTGAATTCAGGTCTTCATGCTTGGGAAGCAAGCCCTTTTACTTGCCCAGCCATCTCCCCAGCCTGGAAGTGATTTTTATTCTGCTTCTTTGTGTGTGTGTGTTTTATTTATTTGTTTGCTTGTTTATTTGAGAGAGAGAAAGAGTGCATGCAAGGCCTTCGTCGGCTGCAAATGTGCCACTTTGTGCATCTGGCTTTACATGGATACTGGGGAATCGAACCTGGGATGTTAGACTTTGCCATCTAGTACCTTTAACCGCTGAACCAACTCTCTGGCCTTATTGATTGATTGATTTTGGTGTTTTTGAGGCAGGGTCTCACTCTAGCCCACAGTGACCAGAAACTCACTCTGCAGCCTCAGGCTGGCCTCAAATTCTTGGTGGTTCTCCTACCGCAACCTCCCAAGGACTAAAGGTGTGGACACTATGGCCAGGTCCCTCTGGGATGCTTCTTCCAGAGCTGTTCCCTAAGATGGGGGGGGGGGCGATCACAGGCTAGAGCACCCAGGGTGGCTACAGGGCAAGTCCCCCGGTGAGAGTTATCTCCCACTCCACGACTGCTGCTGTGTGCTCATGCCCACCCCCTCCCAACAGGCCCCAGAGGGCTTAGGCCACCCACAGTCCCCTGGGCCTCTGAGCACTCTCTGGGTTCTTCGTTGGCTGGCTGAGTGCGGAGGACATGACTGGGTGACGAAGAGGGTGGCAGAGTCCTCCACAGCCTCTTGCTGAGGCCAGAGCTTCAGCTCCCAGGAGCTTGGGCCTAACTGCTTGATCTGATGTGACAAGACCCGCTGTCTACCCCAAGCAGTAGCCAACGCCCCTCCCCCCCGTGTACCCTACTTACCTCAGCTGCCAGGGCTGAGAGGCGCCCCATAGATTATCCAAAGAGACACCCACTTTTAAAAATATTTTATTTATTTGTTTATTTGCGAGAGAGAGGATGGACATGCCAGGACCTCCAGCCACTGCAGACAAACTCCAGGCACATGTGCCACCTTGTGCATCTGGCTTACGTAGGTCCTGGGGAATCAAACCTGGGTCCTTAGGCTTCACAGGCAAGTGCTTTAACCCCTAAGCCATCTCACCAGCCTGATACTCCCATTTTACAGAGGGGGAACACTGAGGTCTGGAAAAGGGTGCTAGGCTGCAAGGGTTATGTGAGATTCAGGACTAGAATGAACCTTCCTGTCTTTGTGCAACCCTGCCACCGTGTCCTGACAGCCATGTCCTGCCACGGTGTCCTGAGAGCCAACTGGGAGCCAGACGCTGTGCAACCACTTATACCCTCCTGAACTTAGTGACAAGAAAGTCCCCAAAAGAAAAAGGGCATGACCAAGTGGAGTGAAACACACTAACATAATGCGATAGAGGGGCCAGGAAATGTGTCACACCTACCCTCATCTGATGGTGGTGGCAGTCACACTGGCCTTCCTGATGGAGTGATTGAAAATATTATCTTTATAGGTTTTATTTGCATGTGTGTGATATGTGTTTTTAATGACTTATTTATTTGCAAGGAGAGAGAGAGAGAGGAGAGACAGAGAATGAGCATGCCAGGGCCTCCAGCCACTGCAAACGAACTCCAGATACATGTGCCACTTTGTGCATCTGGCTTTTATGTGGGTCCTGGAGAATCAAACCCTGGTCAAGCACCTTAACCACTGTCCAGTGAGAGCCAGCTGCCCAGCCAGTGGGTGTGTTTTTATGTGTGTACGTGCGTGGACACGTGTGGAGGGCAGACTTCAATGTCAGATGTCCTCCCTCACGACTCTGCACCTCATTATTACTTTTTGCATGTGTGTATTTGTATTGCCGTTGGGTTTTCACCTCTTTTTCATTCATCCACAAGTTTCCTTGAAGAGTCTCTCACGGAACACAGAGCTGTTGGTTTTTCCGTCAGAGTGGCTGACTCGGGAGCTGCTTCACTCTTCAGTCACTGCTCCCACAGGAATGAGGTTACAGGCTCAGCTATTTTATGTGGGTGCTGGGGATTAAACTCAGGGCGAATCAGGCCCTCGTAGGCCCTCATGTTTGCGTGGCAAGCACTGTTACCTACTGAGCCATCGCCCCGGCCCTCCGCTTCAGTCCTTAAGACGGCGTCTCTGAATCTAGAGCGCTAGGCTCAATAGCCACGGAGCTCCAGGTATTCCCTGACTCAGGTTCCCCAGTGCTGACATCACAGGCAGGCACCACCATGCCCAGGGTTTTCTGGGACTCTGAATTCAGGTCTTCATGCTTGGGAAGCAAGCCCTTTTACTTGCCCAGCCATCTCCCCAGCCTGGAAGTGATTTTTATTCTGCTTCTTTGTGTGTGTGTGTTTTATTTATTTGTTTGCTTGTTTATTTGAGAGAGAGAAAGAGTGCATGCAAGGCCTTCGTCGGCTGCAAATGTGCCACTTTGTGCATCTGGCTTTACATGGATACTGGGGAATCGAACCTGGGATGTTAGACTTTGCCATCTAGTACCTTTAACCGCTGAACCAACTCTCTGGCCTTATTGATTGATTGATTTTGGTGTTTTTGAGGCAGGGTCTCACTCTAGCCCACAGTGACCAGAAACTCACTCTGCAGCCTCAGGCTGGCCTCAAATTCTTGGTGGTTCTCCTACCGCAACCTCCCAAGGACTAAAGGTGTGCCCCACCACTCCCGTCCCATGCAGTAACTAGCAGTCACATAGGACTCATTCTATTGAAATTGCGTGTGAATTAAGACACAGTCCTACTTCAAGCAGCCAGTAGCTGGTGACTAGGCTACTGGGCAGTGTGGTAGATACAGAGATGTCTTCTGTCTTCCCACAAAGCCCTCTGGGAAGCGCTGAGGAGGGGGTGTTAGTCACAATTCTTGTTGCTGTGACAAACATCTGACAGAAACAGCTTACAGAAGGAAGATTGATGTTGGTTCACCATGTCATGGTGGGGAGGTGTGGCGGGCCAAGAAGTGCATGTCCTGGCTGCCATGAAGGAGAGAGGGAGAGGAGAGGAGAGAGAGAGAGAGAATATATGCATATGTTACCTTCTTGTTCCTACTGAACAGAACACCAGACCAGAAGCAGCTTATGTGAGGAAAAGGTTTACTTCAGGCTTACAGTTTTCTAAAAAAAATATTTTATTTATATTTATTTATTTGATAGAAAGAGAGAGAGAGAAAGAGAGAGAGAGAATGGGCTCCACAGGGCCTCCAGCTGCTGCAAATGCACTCCAGACGCGTGCACCCCCTTGTGCATCTGGCTTACGTGGGTCCTGGGGAATCTAACCTGGGTCCTTAGGCTTCACAGGCAAGATCCTTAACCGCTAAGCCATCTCTCCAGGCTTATAGTTTCCAGGGGGAAGCTTCATCATGGCAGAGAGAGCAAGCTTTGAACAAGAAGCTCTCTCCTTTTTTTCCCTTCAGTTCCGTGTGGACCTCCAGCCTACGGGTGATACTGTCTGTGGTCAGAGCACGTCATTTCCTCTCAGTTAATCCTCTTCGGACACACTGTCACAGACACACCCAGAGCCCTGCTTTGCGTGTCAGGGGCTTCTCCATCCAATCAAGAGGGCTACCAAGACAAAACCACTACCAGGGGCAACTTCTAGACCTGCAAAGGTGTCCCCAGAGCCACTGAAAGGGACCCACAGCTTCCTTCTGTCTTTTCCCAGGGTGCTTTTTTCCAGGTACAGCAAAGCATAAGAGGACTGTCTGAGGTGAGACCAGGGCCAGGTGGAAACTGCAGTGAGAGAGGAGGAGGGCCCAGCGGCTCTGTGAGAGAACAATGCTGTGACATAGCTATGCAGTAGGTGGCCATGTTCCTGGGCCCCCAAGGAGCTGATGAGCTTGGGGGAATGAGACCAGCTTCCTACCTACACGCCTTAGGCAGGCGAAGCATGTCCTGCAATTTGAGCTTCTGCTGTGCGAAATCCAAGGCTCCCTGAATGAAAAGAGGCCGATTTGGGGTGAGATTCCCTTTGGAAGTGGAGAGAGGAGAACGGGAGAAAGAAGTGACATTGCCAAGGGCCAGACTCGGGGCCGCTTTTAGGAATGCCTCCAGGGTCTTGGGAGAGCATTTGGTAGGTCAGGGGAGCCTGGGCTGCTACTCCCTACTGAAGGGACGGACGAGGGCCTCGGGAAGCCAGAGCAGGAACGGAGGCTCACGGGAGCACCTGAGAGGCAGAGAGCCCGTGAACAGAGAGCGGGGGAGCTAAGAGGGCCAGCCCAGAGGCCAACCATGGGCAGACGGAGCAGATCTGAGGGGCCCAGCTGCCGGCTGGTGGGTCAGTACTGGGACAGGAGGACTTGGGAGCTGGGAGTGAGCTTTCCAGACCTCCGTTGACTCCCTCCCTCCCTCCTCCGTTCCGTCAGCACCTCTCTGGTCTGGGACCCTTAATGAGCACTCCAGCTGCCTGCTGTTTGATTTTCCTTGTGTGAAGAAAGAAGCTGGAATGTCCCAAATGGAGAAAATCAGATGACACCTAGAACTGGGGCAGTGGCGAAGGAGAGAGAGACAGAGAAAGACTGGCAGAGATAGATAGATAGATAGATAGATAGATAGATAGATAGATAGATAGATAGATAGAAACAAAGAAAGAAAATAGCCAAATTTATTCACTTTTGGAGCCCTGGGCTTGTGGAGGTGGGTCCTGGCAGCCCCCTCCACTGAATCCAGGCAGTTTCCCATATTCGTGACAATAATTGTAACTGCACTGGGAACAACTCACATTTGTTTATACAGTGTGCCAAGGCCATGGATATGACCAAAGATGGCACTTTCAATCCTCCCCACGCCCCCCTCCCACGGCTGGCCCTCTCCTCACCCCAATTTACAGATAAGAAGCCCCCCAGTCACTGAGCCTCTGTCCCACCGTCTTTGACTCATTCCTTACACCTTGAAGAACCCCTGGGAAAGGAAGTGGTGGAAACCTCCAGGCTAAGATGTTGACGGACCCTAGGCAGATCCCCATACAGCTTAAAAAGAAACGTCATGCTAGGAATGTCTCACATCTGTAGGCTGTGGACCACATTTCACATCTATAGGCTGTGGACCACATCTCACATCTATAGGCTGTGGACCACATCTCACATCTATAGGCTGTGGGCCACATCTCACATCTATAGGCTGTGGGCCACATCTCACATCTATAGGCTGTGGACCACATCTCACATCTATAGGCTGTGGACCACATCTCACATCTATAGGCTGTGGACCACATCTCACATCTATAGGCTGTGGACCACATCCCACATCTATAGGCTGTGGACCACATCCCACATCTATAGGCTGTGGACCACATCTCACATCTATAGGCTGTGGACCACATCTCACATCTATAGGCTGTGGACCACATCTCACATCTATAGGCTGTGGATCACATCTCACATCTGTAGGATGTGGACCACATCTCACATCTATAGGCTGTGGATCACATCTCACATCTATAGGGTGTGTACAGGTGCCTTTTATGGGGCCATTGTGGAGATCAAAGGAATGGAGGACAGACTGGAAAGTTGAGGTGTGGATGGACACAGACTCTGAAAGGAACAGGGGTCACCTGCGCAGCTGCCTGGGCCTCAGGAAGAAACCCTAGGCATTCTCAAGTGCAGCCCAGCCAGCCACTGCGTTCATCCCAAATCTATGCCTCCTTTCATGTAGCGAGGCTGCCAGGCCTATCCCTCTATGACAGAGATGCATGTGCTGGCCCCAGGAGCCAGGTCCAGCGTCCTGCTGAAGAAATGCAGGAGGCAGGCTCCTCCACAGAGCCCCTGCCGCCTTCTAGTCAAGGAGCCCACCTACGACCTGTGTGCTCTGCTCCCATTCCAAGGTCCTCAGCAGACATGACTAATCAATTATAGCACACTTTTCCAATGAGCTTAGCACAGCCTCAGACTTCTTCGCAAACGGTTGTGCAGGATGCTAGTGGAAACTGGTGTTCAAGGTGGAGGGCCATCTCATGACTTGAAGCATTTTTAAAACTATTTTTCTGTGTGTGGTGTATGTGCCCTTGTAGTGCCCCATGCCTGCCTGCCACGGTGTGGCTGGCCTGTGGTGGCGGGCGTAGAAGGAGAGGAACGCTTGGTGACCTGATCTGTCGCTTCCACCTGGTCTTGTTTTGAGCCAGGGTCTCTTTTACTGTCCCCAGAGCTTGCGGGGCTCTGCTGTCCCCTGCAGGATAGCTGTTTTCCCTGGAGGTTTGAACTTGCGCAGTTTCAGGCTCCCTTGTACCCTCATGCTTGTGCAGGAAACACACCTAACCATCTCTCCAGGCCTTGAAGCATTTTTTAATTTAGTTTTATTTATTTATGAGAGAGAAAGAGAGGTAGATTGGGGGGGGAGAGAGAGAATGGGCACGCCAGGACCTCCAGCCACTGCAGACGAACTCTAGATACATGCGCCTCCTTGTGCATCTGGCTTATATGGGTCCTGAGGAATGAAACCTAGGACCTTTGGCTTTGCAGGCAAGTGCCTTAACCACTAAGCCATCTCTCCAGCCCCATTTTTGTTTATTTATTTATTTGAGAAAGAGATACAGAAATAGGCAGGTAGAGAGATAGAGAATGGGTGCACCAGGGCCTTCAGCCCTGTGAAAGAACTCCAGATGCATGTGCCCCTTGTGCATCTGGCTTACGTGGGCTCTGGGGAATCAAACCAAGGTCCTCTGGCTTTGTAGGCAAGCGCTTTAACCGCTAAGCCATCTCTCCAGCCCCCCCCCCCATTTTTGTTTTTTAAAATGACAAGCATACTTAGGATGGAGAAAGTTGGGGAGAATTGTGGCACAGACCTTCAAGCCAGCAGGTATCTCTGAACCACGCAGAGGAGCTCGCTGGGTAGCTAGCCCTCAGCAGAGGGTAGCAGGGAAGGTGAGTGCTGAGACAATGTTTTATCTGCTCCAAACTCTTTGCACAGTTTAGTCCACGCCCAGAAATGAATAGACAGCGCACACATCTCCCTCCCCAGCCCAGAACCATGGCAGACATTCCTCACCACTCAGTGATTCCTCACTGAGCCTGGGCAGACCTCGGAATCCTTCACTCAAGGATCCAGGTTGTATGCCCTGTCCACAGAAGTCAACACCCAAGGTAAAATTATATCTGTTGGCCATATGTGGCTCAGCCTCAGCCGTGTGGGGCAGGTGTCCTCCTCTGAATGGCCTCTAAGCATCTTATCTCTACCATTTGCTCATATAACCTGATCACAGGGAAATGGGCTCGCTAGTCCCTGAGTTCTTGTTAAGTGTAGCTGGGCACTTTGCACGTGGTCCGCAGACCTCTCCAGTTAGATTTAAGACCCTCCTATGGGAGTCTAGGGAAGATGTCTCAGCCAGCTGAGTCCCCCACACCGCTAGTCCCAGCCCCAGCTATGGTTGAGCATTTGCTTCAGGGTGTGTTGGGGGAGGAGTTCCAAGAGTGACGCATTTTCACCCAGATATCCAAGCTGAGCACCTCGCCCTCCTGCCCCAATGCCAACATCAAGAGCTCCAGGAGACTGTAAACCAGTGAAACGGGCAGGTTCGCGCCACTCACGTCACACAAACCTCTGCCAGGGGTTGTGTGACCTGAGCCTCCACATCCTGATGAGAACCGAGATGACAGTGTTCTATGCACAGACGATGGTGACTGTAACCACGACCACCTCCCTCGTCCAGGAGATGAGACCAGAACACGTTTGTCCTCGTCATCTATTCAGCGATATTCATTGAACACTCACTGTGCCTAGCACCATTCAAAAAGCCTTCCCTTATCCGGGCCTGGTGGTGCACGCCTTTAATTCCAGCTTTCGGAAGGTAGAGGTAGGAGGATCAGTGTGAGTTAGAGGCCACCCTGACACTACATAGTGAATTCCAGGTCAGCCTGAGCTAGAGTGAGAATCTACCTTGAAAAACAAACAAATAAACAAAAACTAAATAAATAAAATAAAATAAAAAAACATCACTCTACTGGCCTAACAAGTCCTTACCACAGTCCTATGATGTGACTTCTATTTCCACTGTCCCGTTCTTACAGAAAAGCAAATGGTGGCTGGGAGAGGTTACATCACCTTCCCAAGGTTACACAGCTAGTGAGTAGCTACGTGGGCCCAGACCTGGCATAGGGAGCCACTAACATGTATTTACCTGTACCTCCAAACTCTGAAAGTGGGGGCTCCTCAGCTGGGCTGTCTCCCTCTGAGGTGGCACTCACTGAACTGATCACGCCAGGCCTTCATCACTGCCTTGGTGGTCAGAATGGCTCTGAAGATGTTTGTTTCGCCTGACTTTGGGGAGGTGGGTCCTCAGGTGAGCCCTCGCCCAAGCCAGGATTCTGGAAAGGGAAGGTGCTCCTGCTGCTTGGCCTCTGGGAGGCTCAGTACCTGTCTGGGGCTCACCAGACTCCCTGGTGTGGTCCTGTGGACAGGGGCTTTGAAGAAGCCCCCATCCTGATTCAATTTGCTCATGCAACCTTGTTTTTGCTTCTTCCTCCCTTACAGTACTGCACCTTACTGCCTGAAATCTGTCTGTCTGTCTGTCCAGACCTGCAGCTGGGAGTGCCCTTCAGGAGCAAGGGGCGGTTTAGGGCTCTGAAGAGACACTCAACCTTGTCAATTCCTCTTCCTTCTCACTGGGAAATGCTATGTCAGGGAGCTTTGGAAACACAGCATCTGTGCTGTGGGTTGGCAGGGCACTTAACACATGGTGTCCGTGCTCTGCCCAGGCTGGAGGGAAGGAGGAAGGGTGGGGGAGGGAGGGAGAGAGAGAGACAGAGGCTAGGTGTGGCATCATGTGTAATAGACCTGAGCCGCTTCTTAAGGGTCTCGCAGTGCTAAGGGACTGTGAGTGGCAGTCGTGGGCAAGGGGTTGACGGTGACATGTCAGGGCTCCTACTGTGCATCTGGAGGTTGTAAAGCCTGGGATGTAAGGAAGAGTCAGCAGCTGGGGCTTTGCTCCTGTATTTTCCACAAATAAATAAATAAAGCAGCTGAGGCTGTATTGCCCAGGAGAACACCCAGCCCTGCTTTTTTTTTTAAAAAAAATGTATTTATTATTGGTATTCTTTTGGTTTTATGAGGTAGGGTCTTACTTCTAGGCTGACCTGGAATTCACTATGTAGTCTCAGGCTGGCCTTGAGCTTACGGCGATGCTCCTGCCTCTACCTCCCGAGTGCTGGGATTAAAGGCGTGCGCCAGCTCTCCAAAGCATAGGATGTCTGACCTTGAGCAAGTGGTTAGACCTCTTAGTACCTCTGTCAAATATGGGTGATGATCAGAACATTGACTCCAGCTTTGAGGGCTGTTTACAGAATTGAATAAAAAAAAAAGCTCGGGGCTGCAGAGATTGCCTAGCACTTAAGACACTTGCCTGCAAAGCTTAAGGACCCAAGTTCGCTTCCCCAGTACCCACATAAGCCAGGTGCAGAAGGTGGTATATGTGTCTGGAGTTCATTTGCAGTGGCTAGAGGCCCCGGCATGCTCATTCTCTCTCCATCTCTCTCTCTTTCTCATAAATAAATAAGTAACAATTTAAAAAGTTAGAAATGAATGTGCTTTCAACAGCACCTGGTACTCGGCTAATAGATACGTTAATCTTCTTGAAAGAGACCCGCACCACCTGTCACAGACATGCAAGGAGGCCGTGGGTCTAAACCAGGCTTCTGGGTTTCAAATCCTGCCTTTGCCCTCCTGCTGGATGCCCTCTGGCAGTTTGCTTCCCCTCTCTGTGCCTCAGTTTCCTTGCTCATGAACGAGGCTGCTGCGAACACTGCGTGAGTGTAGATGAGACACTTGCCCGGTTCACTGTGCAGTCGTGCAGACCCCCCTCACCTGGCCCCTCACCTGGCCCCTCACCTGGTTGCCTGCCATGCGTCTTCAGCTCAGCTGTCACCTCCCTGTGATTAGCCAAAGCGGTCAGTGCCCACGACTGCCTGGCTCTTGGCCACTCACTCCTCTCGGTCACAGCTCAGCTGACAGTGGGTTTGCAGACAGTCGTGTGTGACTCCTACCGACCTAGCTCCCCGTGGTCAGCTGGCGTGCGGGCTCTGTCCCGACTGCCCCCCCACCCCGGCACTCTCTGACCGCTGGGCACACAGCCGTGCTCCGTCTCTGGGGAGAAGCAACTTTGGCTCCTACCCAGGACTTTGGCTCATAGTCCTCCCCCTATATGGTCAGCCCCTGCCACATCCTCTAAAGCCAGATTCAAAGATGAGTTCTGGCCCCCTAGGGCCCCTGAGGCTCTGAACCCCATGCCAGACCACTCCTGGTGACAGGGTCCTACACTCTGACTTCTCACAGAGCAGCAGCCGGGCCTCGGGGTGGCTGGAAGGAAGGGGTTCCCTTGCGGAAGCCTGGGACACTTACATGGGTTAAGAAGCTTTTTCTCTGAGCAGCAGAGCTTAGGCAATGTCTGTCTGTGGTTCTGATGCGCTTTCAAGATCCAGGCTGTGCAGAGCCCCTGTTTCACAGTCCTGAGCCTGCCTGGGAGCGAGAGCCAAGTCTGTTGCACAAAGAGCCGAGGCGGGTGTGTGTGTGGGGGGGGGGTAGATGGTTCCTTGACACCGTGCCCCCACCCTCCACGGTTCCCAGCATTCTGGCCGGGAGCGGTCTGGCCGAGCCCAGCTCGGGTGGGTGTGGGTGGGGTGTCTGGGCTTCCTCCGCTTTGATTAATTTCACCCGGCCGAGCAGCCTGGAGCATGTGGCCACATATGGCCCAGCCCCTTTCTGTGGGGCCACCGGCCTGTGCCATCCTGAGGTCTGGCCAGAGACCTAGCCCTGGGAGGTCGGTCTGAAGCTCTCTTCTCTACTGAAGGCCCTGCGTGAGCCCAGCCCAAGGCTATGAGGCCCAGGCCCAGGCCCAGAAAGCAGGCCCATCAATGTGCTTTCAGTGTGGACCGGAGGTGCCAGACTTCTCCCCTCGCAGGGCCGGCTCAGTCTACAACCCAGGAAGGTTTGATAATGAGACCCCGGGACGCTGTGCACCGGGAGTGGGCTCAGCGGCCAGAGCATCGCCTGCTGCGGGGACAGGGGGACATTTTAGGTCTCTTCCTCCTCTGGCAGCTTCGTACCCCCAGAGTCCGTGACAAGCAGGCTGCCCTCATCTTCCTCCCTCAGTTTCCCAGAACGCCTGTGTACTTGCCCTGGTGGCCAGTGTGCTTCCGGTCACGCTGGCCTCTCCACAGCAGGTGCAGGAGGCAGGCCCGGCTGCAGCTCGGGACAGAGGTGGCCTTCGCACCGCGCCAGCCAAGCAGGTGCTCACCCCCCACTCGTGGCCAGTGCCTCTTCTTGTGTCCCACCCCTCTGTCCCCTTCAGCTGGCCAGCAGATAGATTTGGGCACCCCATAGCATGGCTGAGGACGTCGGGGGCCCAGACATTCTCTCTCTTGCTTAGAACAGTGAGTGGGAGACTTGTGGTAAGATCACATGACCTGGCATTTCTCTGTCAGTCTAATCTCCTATGCACACTGTGATGCCCTACATCGAATAGACGCTTCCTTGAAGTTCGGGGTCCTCCTATGCTAGAGCCCCAAATCGAGTCCCAAGGGCAGGTGGAGTCACATTGAACATACCAAAATTAATCGTTACATGACATTTTTTTCCTAGAAAGTTTAGCACAGGGACTGGTGAGATGGAGCAGTGGATAAAGTACTTACCATGCAAGTCTGAAGACCTGAGTTCAGGTCCCCAGCACCCGTGTGAAAAGCCAGGCATGGGCTGGAGAGACAGCTTAGCAGTTAAGGCGCTTGCCAGCAAAGCTGAAGGACCCAGGTTCGATTGCCCAGTACGCACACAAAGCCAGATATACAAGGGAGCGCATGCGTCTGGAGTTTGTTTGCAGTGGCTAGAGGCCCTGACATGCCCATTCTCTCTCTCTCTCTCTCTGCCTCTTTCTCTCTCTCTCTTAAATAAATAAATAAAAATTTAAAAGCCAGGCATGATGGCATGCGCCTCTAATCCCGGCTTTGGGAGGCGGAGGCAAGGAATCCGGGGGGGCTCACTGGTTAGTTCCGGGGGTGGGGGGTCACTGGCTAGTTAGTCTAGCTGATCGGGTGAGCTCCAGGTTCAGTGAGAGACCTCTTCTAAAAGAGCAGCCAAGGAAGACACCCGATGTTGACGTCCGCACACACCTTCCGCTTCGCTTCCTCAGGCCACACTTTGAATCCGCGTAACAGGTGTGAGAGCCAGGTCCCTTTAAGAGCACCAAGGCTGGAGAATGGGGAACGAGTGGCCCCTAAGCCCAGGCTGGGCTGAACCTCGCTCACTGGGGGAGTGAGTGGCTGCCTGGCATCTTCCCTTTGATACTGACACCGGCATTTTAATAGCTGAGACCCATCAGTGGAGTGATGTTTCAGCTCAGCCACACAGGGCATTCCAGGAGGCCCTGGCTGCCAGCTGGGGGAGCAGGAAGACCTCTCTGCCCAGAGCAGCAGGGGTTCCCCCCAACCCCGAAGGGCTTCAGAAGTCGCCCCACCCACTCCTATCCTCAGCCTGGGGTCTCTTACCTGAGTCACCAACCCAGATGCCCATGGGGGCAGAGCTGGTGGCTTGCCTGGTGAAGCTGAGCTTGAGGAAGGAGTATTTATTACATTGGCCTGGGTCAGTCATGCCCATGGAGTGGGGGGGAGTACCTGACTGAACCTCAACTTGCAGCTGTCAGACCTTCTCGCTGCACAAGAGGGAAGCTTACCACCACTTACTGCACCGTCTGATTTGTAAGTACCCGGGGTTTACCGAGTACCTGCCACGTAGCAGGCTCCCTTCTAGGCACTGGGAACGCGGTAATGGAGAAACCAGAACACGGGATCTGTGTCCCAGTGGACTTTACCTTCTAGTGGTAGAGGGAGGCAATAAGCAAAATAAAAATAATAAAAAAAAAATGAAGACCATCCTAAAGAGAAAATGAAATAGGGAGGAAATGAAAAAGGAAGTACATCAGGGGAGGGGAACAGGCAGGAAGCATGGAGGACCCAGTTAAGACCATGACAGGCAGGCTGGAGTAATGGCATAGAGGTTAAGGCACTTGCCTGGGAAGCCTAAGGACCCAGGTTCGATTCCCCAGGACCCACGTAAGCCAGATGCACAAGATGGTGTATGCGTCTGGAGTTTGTTCACAGAGGCTGGAGGCCCTGATGTGCCCATCCTCCCTCCCTCCCTCTCTCTCTCTCAAATAAATTTTAAAAATTTATAAAAGAACATGACAGGGCACAGCTAAGTAAAGACCATGCCAGGAAGAGAGAGGCCGTCAGTGCAAAGGCCCTGAGGCAGGGCAAAGTCTGGCATATGTAGATGAGAAGGACTTATGATAGCCCTGGCTACTGTGGTTTGAATGGGCTGCAGACGCCAGGGTGGATGTGGGACAGGGGACATTAGGAGTTTACGGCATCGCTGGACAAGACATGTGCTTGGAGCAGGTCGTTATGGTAGAGGTGGGAGAAGGGGCAGGTGCTGGGTGTGTCTGGGACCGCATTGTCAGAAGCTCAGACTCAGGGCCCAGTTCTGAGGTGGCAAAGAGTGACCCATCAGGCAGGTAGCTGGCTGTGAGATGGGGACATCATCCCACGTAGATGTCTCTAGTCCAGGCGAGGCCCCCAAGGATCCAGTGTGTGGAGGGCACAGAGCGGGCCCTGTACGGGGGTCCTGTGGCCTGTAGTAGTTAGGCGGCAAGCAGATAAGAGGGAGCCACCAGGGAGACAGAGAGGATGCAGCCAGAACGGCAGGGGGAAAACTGAGAGAGCACCGCGTCCTGGCAGCCAAGTGTGGGGGAGGGGAGTGAGCAAAAGCTACTGCAGGCTGAGGCCGAGGTGAGGAGGCCCAGCCGTGAGACTCGGCAACACCAAATGCTCCTGGGGTCTCCTGCTGGCTCACTCTATCAAGAGGGGACTTCAGTGCCCTGGAGGTAGCATGCCACTGACATCCCAGGACAAGTCCCATGTGGCCAGAACTTCCTCAAGAGAAAGTAGAAATACACAGTTGCATAGAAAAAAGCCTCTCTCCAAATATTAATAATGCATCCCAAAATATTTTTTTGCTTTTTTAAATTTTTAAAAATATATTCCATTTATTTATTTGCAAGGGGACAGGAGGGGGAATGGATGGGTGCACCAGGGTCTCCAGCCACTGCAAAAGAACTCCAGACGCATGCACCGCTCTGTCCATCTGGCTTTACCTGGGTACTGGGGAATCGAACCCAGGTTCTTTCCCCCTTTTTTTTTTTTTTTTTTTTTTTTTTTTGGTTTTCTGTGGTAGGGTCTCACTCTAGCTCAGGCTGACCTGGAATTCACTATGTAGTCTCAGGGTGGCCTCGAACTCTCAGCGATCCTCGTACCTCTGCCTCCCAAGTGCTGGGATTAAAGGTGTGTGCCACTACGCCCGGCCTTAAAATTTTTTATTTATTTGTAAGCAGAGAGAGAAAGAGAGAGACAGAGAGAGAGAGAGAGAGAGAGAAGAGAGACAGAGAATGGATGCTCCAGGACCTCCAGCCTCTGCAAAGGAACTCCAGATGCATGTGCCACTTTGTGCATCTGGCTTATGTGGGTGCTAGGGAATCACATGCAGGTCATGAAGCTTTGCTGGCAAGTTCCTTAACCACTGAACAGTCCCTCCACCCCCCCAATAATATTTTTCAAAATCTTTGTGGTGATAAATGAAATACATTAAAGGTGAATTTGACCCTGATGCCACCAGCTTCAGTGTCTTTATAAAAAATATTTTTGCTTTTATTTATTTATTTGAGAGAGAGAGAGAAAAAGAGACAGAGACATGCCTCGTGGTCAGGGGCATGGGAGAATGGGCACTCAGGGCCTCCAGCCGCTGCAAACGAACTCCAGACGCATGCGCCCCCTTGTGCATCTGGCTGACTTGGGTCCTGGGGAGTTGAACCTTGGTCCTTTGGCTTTGCAGGCAAGTGCCTTAGCGCCTTAATGGCTAAGCCATCTCTCCAGCCCCAGCTTCAATGTCTTAAGAGTGTGGCTTTGAATCTCAGACAGGCCCTTTACTTCCCATGACCCTGGCCAGCCGCGGTGACCGCTCTGGGTCACAGGGTCCTAGCTGTGACACAGTTGCCTCTGTGCTTGCAGGAGTCAGGCACCTTCTGTGGGTACAGTCCTCCTCTCATACCGGGTGGTAACCTGCGAGGTGAGGCTGTGATCAGCTGGGACACGCACCATGTGCGAGCCCAGTCTTCCCGCGACCCCTGTGGGACGCAGACCCGCCTCGTGGTCAGGGGCATGGGAGACCTACAGCGCACCATCTTCTGCCGAGGGGGCGCATGGGATGCTGGCAGCTGTGGGCAACCTGCCAGGCAAAGCCGCCTTGTGAGACTTCTTCTTACCTCCTCCATTCTTACCTCCTCCATTCTTACCTCCTCCATTCTTACCTCCTCCATTCTTACCTCCTCCATGCGCGTGGCAGCTTCTGTGGATGAGGGCATGTCCTGCCTCTTCGTAACCCCATGTCTCTCTGGGGCCTTCCAGATGGGTGCCATATTACTTTTAAAAAATATATTGGGGCTCAAGAGATGGCTTAGCGGTTAAGGTGCTTGTCTGTGAAGCCTCAGGACCCAGGTTCAATTCCCCAGTACCCAAGTAAACTAGATGCACAAGGTGGTGCATGCATCTGGAGTTTGTTTGCAGTGGCCAGAGGCCCTGGCATGTCCTCTCTCTCTCTCCCTCAAATAAATATATAAAATAAAACTTAAACACCATATATATAGATATAGATATAGATATATATAGATATAGATATAGATAGATAGATAATCTCTATACATATACACAATGCACCCAGATCATAATCTCCTCCCACTACCTTCCATTTCTCCCCCTTCCCTGTCCTCCTCCACTGAACCCTCTCTTCTTCCAACTAGTTCCTCTTCTACTTTGATGTCATTTTCTTCTTTTGCCCTGTCCATCATCCGTGATGAGTGAGTGGGCCTATATTATGCAGATAATGACATAATGAGGTTATGAATGCAACGACCGCTTTGTGTCTGGACCACAGCATTCAAAGCACTCTCTCCTCCCGCATCCCCATCTTTGGCCCTTACATGCTTTCTGCCACCTCGTCCTCAGTGGTCCCTGAGCCTCGGAGGGTGTCATGGAGTTGTCTCATGGTTTTAAACTGTGGACAGAGGCTTGGTAGAGGAGAGTCCAGGGCTTCCCCAGTCTTCAGCTCTGCCATCTCTGCCCACGTGCCCATGCTGGCTTTGTCAGGGCCGGCAGAACAGCAGGCTCTGTTCCTGCCGAGAAAGGAAACAATTAGCAGAGACCAGAGAAACACATGCCATTGTGTACTTGACTGGAGTGCAGGAAGACGGCCACCGCTTCATAGGACCCTGGGTGGCACTTAATGTCTTTAAAAGCTTGCTGAAGACATCAGACACGGAGATTACTAGGCTAGGTCATCTCTGCTTCCTGTTACCCACGCAGCTGGTGGGCAGTGGAGGGCCATGAACTGCCAGTCTTTGGTCCGTGTCCCTCGCAAGGCTCCTACCCCTCCTCCACACTCCTGGGGCTTGGGGTTTATGAGCCCCGGGTGACTTTTGTCTGTTTTTCTGTGCAGAAATGGAAACTCCACTCGCGCAGGCGCCGGGAGGCCCTGAAGATGTCTCCAGGATGTAACTGCCCGCCAGGTAAGGAGCACTGGGAACAACGGATGAGACCAGGTCGGTGTTTCATGCCTGGACACCACACCTCACAGGTCCGTCCTGCATCTCTACGTGGCTCAGGCCATCACGTCTCATTTGAAAGATGGGAAGGATAATGGCTGCTTAGACTTCCATCTCCCCGCTGATGGGTTTGTCTGTCCTCCATCCACCCACCCATCATTCATTCATTTACTCATTCAAGCACACACCCATTCATAATCCTCCTACGTAGCTGGCCCTCTCTGAACTAGACTGAGCAAAATCAGATGGTTGATGGATGTGGCCCTGCTTTGAACATGACATGCTATTCAGAGCCTGAGGAACGTCAGCCTATGGTGTCACTGATTGTGCCTCCAGTCCCTGATGTGCACTGTGCCCAAGAATATCTGAATGAATGAATGAATGAATGGCCCTGTGGTGCCATAAATGTAACGAGTCGAATCTGGATTCAGATTCTGCTTTGGCCTTGTGCCGGGGCGAGATGCCGCGGAGCCTGGCCTCACACGGCCGGCTCTTCAACTGTTGTCGTCTGCATTCAAAGCTGAGTGCGGGGCCCCTGCTCAGTGCCGCGCGCCGTGTCAGATGTTGGATTCAAGCATGCTGCCCACCGTTTTCACACGCATATGTGAGCAAGCATGAGGACTCCTCCAAGTTCATGACTGTGTTGGTTAAGAGAAAGTTTCACTGTTCCCTTGAGTAACTGGGATGCGCCGTAAGCCTTTGGGGGCAGGGAAAGAAAAGAGGGTAGCTTAAAGTGACACACTTGAGGAGTCACGGGAGGTTCTGGCCTGCTTGGGGCCGCTCAGTGCAGACCCAGGACCCCTTCCGTATCTTCTGGTGGCAGGTAGCCTTGAAAAGGCTCACCATGAGGTCCCACACTAACTTCACAGCCCTCCAGGAACATGCTGCAAGGTCCCCAGGCTAGGGAAGACAGGCTGACATGTACCAAGGGGATTAGCTGCTTTTGTTGTTGCTGTGACCCAGTATGTGACCAGAAGCAATGTAAGGGAAGTTATTTTGGCTCATGGTTTGAGGGGATGCCATCTATCATGGTGGGGGAGGCATGGTGGCAGGACTGACTTGTGTCTGTGGTGGCAGGAAGCTCACATCTCAGCAGATCAAGCAACACAGAGAAGGGAATAGGGGTGCTGAGCTGGCATGCTTTTTTCCCTTTTTATTTCAGTCCCAGACCTCAGCCCCCAGGGGATGGTGCTGGTCACATTCAGTGTGTGTCGTCCATCCTCAGTTAAACATCTCTGGAAATACCATCCTGGACACGCTCAGAGGTGTGCCTCCTAGGTGATTTCAAATCCAGTCAGACTGACAAGGTTAACCGTCACACGAAGCATGCAGGCCCTGGAGGGCTTTGGTGGCCGTGGCAGGGTGTGACTGGGCTGGGGCAAGAGACACGGTTCAGATGCGCAGCTCTGGGAGACATGAGGCTGCGAAGAGAGACAGCTGGTCCCATCATTAGCAGGTCACTTGGGTTAATTAAAAGGTTGTCCAGTGCTCTGGGAAACTGGCTCCTCCCTCTGAGCCCAGGGGGCAGTGGGTCTTTGAGTCTGGGAAAGCCTTCTGCCAGATTCACAAGATACCAAGATTAATGAACTGAGGTGAAGATGAGGGTGGTGTGACAGGGCCTGGCAGGGTGAACGCATGCGTGCATCCGGGTTTCCGATGCCCGCGTTCCGTACCACTGTGTCTGCTCTCCCTAAAAGTCGTGGGCAACCGCAACCGACTTTTTGCTCAAAGTATAGACTGTTGGTTAAAGGCAATAGATGTAGAACCTTGGAAGACATAGGCTTGGATCCCATCTGTGACATTTACCAGCTGTGTGACTTTGAGAGAGTCTCTTAACCTCTGTGTGCCTCGGCCGTCTTATCTGGAAACCAGGGATCGGAGCGCCTGGCACGTGTGTGGTGGAGATGCAGCGAGCTTGTCTTGCGTGCTGAGAAGCAGTAGTATGATTCCTAGCATTTGCTCAATTGCTCGGGTCTGTCAGTACGCTTTTCTCAAACACCACCTCCTGGCCTTGGGGACAGTGTGGGCCATGCGTTCAAGGCCATGGCTCACTTCTCCTTCCCTGCTGATGGAAGACGCTGCAGCTGGCTGAGATGTCCAGAGCACTGTGTGACCAAGAGGGCTCAGGTTTGGCTTCAGAATGTCTGGCTCAGGTGACGGCGTGGTGGGGACAAAACTACAGAGGAACAGGGTCGGAAGGAGGGAGGTTTGGAAGGGTGCCTTCTTGCCTGGGAAGCCACAGGGGACCCAGGCTAGGCGAGGGCGGTGGGAGGAGAAAGAAGCTACGAACAGGAAGGGTTAGAGTAGGTGCTGAGCTGGGCAGGAGCTGAAGGAGAGAGAGAGAGAGAGAGAGGGCAGCGGGGATGGGATGCAGGGGCTCGAGTTTCCCAGAGAGCACTTGGACCCACCATGTGGACCAGGACAGCAGAGAAGGAAGTGATGGGGTCCTCGGCTTTTGGGGGAGCCAGACCGAGGAAGGGACAGGCTATACAGGGTATCTTAGGTCAGGGAATCTCAGGGCAATGCAACTCTCCCAGGATGGGCTGAGTTCTACTCTGTACTGGACCTGTCTCTCCTTTGGGCTGACTTGGGCCATGTCACCCTGTAGTGAAGGGACTTCACTACAGATCCACTACTCTAACTACAGTCTTTTATGTCACTGTCCCCACCTGAGCACCTACTGTGTGTAGGCACTGAGCACTTCACGTTAGTGGGTGACCTCCCTCCAAATGCTGACAAAGAGTAGAGCACTTGCCTAGCATGCTTGAAGCCCCGGATCTGACCCCTAGCACCACTGCAGTGATGGGCGCCTGCAGCGCCAGCACCTGGGGAGGCGGAGGCAGGAGGGTCAGAATCCACAGTCATCCTTGCCTACATAGTCAGTGTGGAGCCAGCTGATGCTAGAAACTCTTCTCTAAAAGCAAAACAAGAAAACCACATGAGCCCGGGAGGTGGCTCAGCAGTTAAGAGAATGCTCGAGTTCAGTTCCCCCAGCGCCCACATAAAGGGGCATGGCCAGGCACGCCTGTCATCCCTGTTCTGCAAGGGACACAGACTGTCGAGCTGCCGGGGCTCCTGCAAACGGAAAAAGGATGAAAACAGCAGCTCTGGGTTGGGCGAGAGACTCTGTCTTAAGGAGACTTACAGAGACGTGAGAAGGGGAGGAGATCTGACATGCTCCTTGGGCTTTCACACACATGTGCACAGGGTGTATGCTTCTGTACACACGTGCATACACTACACACACACCATACCACCCATACTCCACACATACACACACACACACACACACAATTAAAACAAAACACAACCAACACCAAAAACCACCAAAAGAGTAAGGGGAGTTCTAACATTCCGAACGCTTGCAATGTGTGTGTCTTTGATCACTACCTCAGGGTCAGCGCTGACTAACTCCTCCGTGGCTCCCAATCCCACTACCAAGTGTACAAACACAAAGCCTTGCTCCTCTTGGTCTGGCCAGCCCTCCATACGGCCCCTGCATACAGCAGGTGATCGGTGAGCATTAGTAAGTTGATGATTGGGGAGGGCAGGAATGAAGAGATGGATCAGCAGTTAAGGCTCTTGCCTGCAATGCCTAAGGACCCGGGTTTGATTCCCCAGTACCCAAGTAAAGCCACATACACAAAGTGGCACATGCACCTTGAGTTCCGTTGCAGTGGCTGGAGGCCCTGGCATGTCCGCTCTCTCCTTTATCTCCCTGTCTCTCTTTTTCTGCTTGCAAATTTAAAAAAATTAAAAATAAATAAATTGATGTCGGGTAATTCCTCATAGATTCCACCCACCACAGGCTCTGCTTCACTTGTATTGCTATCCTTCCACACCCTGAGTCTTGTCTGGGGCTGAGATCAGCACCTTTGACCGGGGACACAGAAAATTCACGTATTTCTCCTGCTCGCAGTGGCCATTGAGAGGGGAGCCTGCTGCCCCAAGCCCATACCTGGCTCCTGTGTTACTGCAGCCAAGAGACTCTGGCTGAAGCTCTTTCCCATGGCAGCCCCGAGTCCCTGGGCGGCATCCAGAAGTCTTGGCTCAGCATAATTGTGTGCAGAAAACCTGTCTCCTTCCCTTCCTACTCTGACCTCTCCAGCATCCTTCTGAGACCCTCCCTCTCCCAAAATAGCCCTTTCCTGGCATCCTGCCTCATGTGCAGCTCGCCACGGGAGTGATGGGTTTGCAGATACGAAAGGTCAGGCCCCAGGGAGGAGGGTCATGGTGGCCAGAAGTTCAGAGGAATAGGTGTGGGCTGTTTGCGAAGCATATGGGACAGGAGAAGGGCCCTGGGAACTGATAGATATACCGTGGGATTTCCTTGAGCGCTTGAGACCAGCACAGAGATGAGGGAAACCCGGCCTTTCTCTGCCCCTGTTCTTGTTAACAAGTGGAAAGCGGGACAATATAGGCTTCAGCTGGCAAGGAAATAGCTCCTTCAGGCCCGCCACGCTGGGGCTGGGTGGGGCTGGCAGCGAGAGGGGTGGTTTGTGACTGCGCACACAGCTGACATGGCCCGCTGCGTCATGGGGGCCAATGGCTTCCCCGTCTGGGTCCCTTCTTTATGGGGAAGGGTGGGCTGGGACCTTGACTACCAGGCTGCAGGAGCTACACCAACGGGAGCAAGGAGTGGTGGGGTGCCAGCCGTGGCGCCGGCAGAGAGGATGGATGGAGGGGAGAGGAGAAGTTGTCTCAGTCAGGCCAATGGAGCCATGGCCACCTTCTACCTCAAGTGTTGGTGAGAGGCACTGGGATATACTGGAGACCCCCCCCCCCCGAAGAGACTGTGGACAGTAGCCAGACGTCACCGAGGAGGTGGCACTGGAGGTTGACCATACAGAATAAGAGTGAGGCGTGGTGTTGCTTGCCTTTAGTCCCAGCACTCAGGAAGCTGAGGTCTCCATGAGTTCGAATACAGCCTAGGGGTGTAGAGTGAGTTCCAAGTCAGCCTGGGCTAGAGTGAGCCCCTGCCTGGAATAAAATAAAATGAAACAAAGAGTGTAAGCGGGAGGGTCCACAGTGAGGGTACAGTGAGGGTACAGTGAGGGTACAGGCTCAACCGCCACCATAAGAAAATCCCACACTTCACTTCTGCTCACACCCGCTGGTCAGAACCTAGTTACGTGATGATCCGTGGGAAGCCAGAAAGAAATTTTGTTGCGGAATCGAATGCCCAGATAGAACTTTATTACCATAGCAGGTGGATGAGCCGACACCAGAAGTGTCACCCAGCACCCAGGGCCTCCCAGGGAACACCCAGGACAAAGGCTTTGAGGGGTGAGAAGGAGGCAGGCGGGTCTGGTGATGGCAGCCATCTAAGGGACTCAAGCAGAGAGGACGACGGAAGGAGATGGCGTGACTGCAGCGTGCCCGGCTGGGGCCATTCGGCTCTCTGTTCAGATGGGTTTCACGCTCAGAGTGACCCACGAATGTGTTGCTTTCCTCATTGCTGTGCCCAGATGTCTGGCAGAAGCAAGGGTGGAGACGTTTGGCTCATGCTTCAAGGGTTGTAATCCATCATGGGGAACAGGGAGCTGAAGAGGCCTGGGGGCAGCAGGAACATGGGCAGAAGCAGAGAGCTTGGGTAGGAAGTGGACGCGAGCTATAAGCCTCAAGGCCTGCTCCTCAGTGAACCACTTCCTTTAGCCACGACCCACCTCCTGAAGATCCCACAGTCTCCCCCACACAGTGCCACCATCTGGGATCAAGTGTGCAAACACAGGAGCCCATGGGGAACACTGACCATGCAAACCACAGCGATTGGTACTGGCTGCCCCCAGGGGCAGTGGGGAGTCAGTTTCCAGATTCCGCTGATGCGGTTATCGCTTGGTGATGTCTGCCATGGGTGCAGGGATGGTGGGTAGCAGCGTCTGCGCTCTGGCTGGGTTTCCTCACAAGGCCTGATGTGGCATCAGGGAAGGTTTGGGAGCAGGGGTGCTCCCAATCCAGGACAGTAAGTGGTAGTGGTGTGGCACACGCCTGAGGGGCAGGAACAACCCCTTCCAACAACAAAAGCTCTGATCCTAGAAATGGGACTTTGTTTTCTCGTGAGCTCTTACTAACGTCTAGGTTGAAATGGCCTCTCCAGCCCTGATTATTTTCCAAACAAGTGCCTTTAACCACTAAGCCATCTCCCTAGCCCCAAGCCTTGGTTATTTTCCATAGATGGTGTCAGCGACTGTGTAAGCATCCCAAACCCTTTTCTTTGGCCAACCATACCATGTTTCCCCTAGAACCTCGTGACATTTACATGGGCAGAGCCTGTGGCCAGGGATTTGGTCCCAACTAGGCTCCTGTCACCTTCCTTGAGCTGCAGCTGAACAAACCCACAGCCATGTTCCTTTCTTTGAGATCCTCATTGCAGCCTCAGCTAACCCAGAGAAGAGTGGCCATAGCAAAGGCAGCCGGGCTGGAGAGATGGCTTGCCTGAGAAGCCTAAGGACCCAGGTTCAATTCCACAGCACCCAGGTAAGCCAGGTGCACAAGGTGGCACATGCGTCTGGAGTTCATTTGCAGTGACCGGAGGCCATGGTGCAAATAAACTGCAGAAATGCTGTCTTTGGGGTTGGGAAGATGGCTCAGTGCTAAGGTGCTTACCGCACAAGGATGAGGACCTGAGTTTGGATCCCCAGAACCCACATAGAAGCCAAACGTGGTGGCACTTGCATCTGTAACCCCAGAGCGTGCCTAGGACAAGAATGGCTGAGGAGACAGTAGTATGCCGTCCAAGCTTGTGGGCCAGCTGTGCAGCATGATTAAAACAAGAGGCCTCAGGCAAGTTGGCCTCTGACCTGCACACATGTGCCGTGGCATGTAAGTGTCCACACAACACGTGCACGTGCACGCACACACACACACACACACATACACACAAAGAAATAGTGCTTCAGCAACCCTGCGGTATGACTAGGGGTGTGGCTTAGTGGTAGAGTGTTTGCTTAGCATACATGAGGCCCTGACTTTAATCCCCAGTACTGCAAAAACAAAACAAAACCCTCAGAAACCCTGCTGTTCATGTAAACAGCTGGTGAGTTACTTGTGGGGGGGCTATTCCTCAGGCCAGTTCCCCAGGGTCAGCTGGTAAGGGAGCCTGTAAATGTGTCCTGCCTGAGGGTCCTCCTTCCTCTCCTCCCTGTTCCCTCCTCCCGACTTCCTTACAGCCAGGGTCGGTGCCTCCCTGCTCCCGGGACTCAGCCACTGGGCCCCGACCTTCCACTCCTCTGCTCCAAGGCCATCTGTGGGGGCTGGGGAGGTAGCTCAGTGGATAAGAGCACTTGCTGTGAAAACACGAGTTTGCCAAAACAGCTTGAGTCAACTCCCCAGCACCCACGTAAACATTTGGGCACGGCCACACGTGTCTGTAACCCCAGTCCTGTGGGGATCAGAGACTGGGGAATGACTAGGACTCCCTGGTCAACCATTCAGACAGAAAACAGTAGCTCCAGATTCAGTGAGAGATTCTGTCTCAAGGAAACGTGTGGATGAACAATAGACGCCACCTGACGTTCTCCTCTGGTCTCACGTGCAAGCACACGGGGTGTGTACATTTGCACACAGCATGCATAACCACACCACACACGACACACACACAAAATAGAGCTTTTTAAAAAATATTTTATTTATTTATTTGAGAGAGAGAGAGAGAAAGACGCAGATAGAGAATAGGTGCGCCAGGGCCTCCAGCCACTGCAAACGAACTTTAGATGCATGCACCACCTTGTGCAGCTGGCTTACATGGGTCCTGGGGAATCGAACCTGGGTCCTTTGGCTTTTTGCAGGCGAGTGCTTTAACTGCTAAGGCATGTCTCTAGCCAAGAGATTGTTTGTTAAATCTATGACTCCCATCCACTTTTTCCCTTTAGTCTGTTTTCTGGCCAACCTCCTGCTATGCCCCTCTTTTCTTTCAGTAAAACTTCTGTGCACCTGCTGGCCCAGGCAGTGTCCCACCTTCCCCCTTTCTGCTGCTCTTCCCACATCTTTTCACTCACCCCACCCCCCGCTGAACTCTTAACCCCTCCGAACCTGTTGTGCCTTCCATCCATCTCCGTCCTCTCCGGCCTCAGTGCTGCTGGGTGACTGTGTTGGCCATGCGCCTGGTGCATGCTTAATGCGTAATCCAGGCTGAACCTCCTACAGGGACAAGTCACACGGCTCAGATGAGAAGTGCAAACAGACTCGGATGCACGCACCTGCAAGGTCTCTTCCCAGCTGAGACCATTAGACATCTGATGGTTCCACAGGCACGTGAGAACAATGTCCCCTGGAGACCGTTGCAGTGGGAACAACCTCGGCACGTTTCTAGCGAGGCCCAGACCTTCCACCTGCAAAACCGCGGGCAGCCTCCTTCCTGCCTCACAGGCTGTCACCCCTCCCCAAAGGGCATGTGACTAGAATCAGTATCTTCCCCCCTCTCACAGCCATACCCGGCCCTTCCCAACATTCTCCAGGTCACCCAGCACCTAACCAGGATCCAGGGACACCATCTTTACCCCCATGGTCCATTGGTCACAAGTGTCATCGAAGCTGGGTGTGGGAGCTCAGGCCCGGAAGCCCAGCGCTCTGGGTGCTCAGGCAGGAAGACTACGAGGTTGAGGCCTGGGGCTGCATAGCGAGTTCTAGGTAGCCTGGGCTATAGATTGAGAGACCCCTGTGTTGAATAAAGACATCAAAGACCTCATTGGTCCGACTCTGTCATATTTCCCCCATCTCCATAAGCTGTCGCCATCTTTTGCCTTATGCACTGCAGGAGACCCCCTATCTGGCCTCACACAAGCCAGAATGGTCGCTCTCTCTCTCTCTCTCTCTCTCCCTCTGTGTGTGTGTGTGTTCGTGGGTGAATATGGACTCATGTGTGACACAGCAAGCACGTGATGGTCAGAGGACAGCTTCGGACATCAGCTGTCACCTTGCATCTTGTTTGAGGAAGGCTCTCTAGTTGTTCACTCTGCATTCGCCAGGGAAGCGGGCCTGGCCCACACGCTGTGAGCAATTCTCTTGTCTCCACCTCCTGTCTTGCCCTAGATGTGCTGGGATTACAGAAGCTAGTACTGTATCTTAACACATTACAGGGTTTCTGGGGATCTGAACTCGGGTACCAGGGCTCGCATGACAAGCAGTTTATCCGCGCAGCCATCTTCTCAACCCCAGAATGGTGTTTTATTTTTTAAATATGTATTCATTTGAGACAGAGAGAGGAAGATAGAGAGAGAATGGGCATGCCAGGGCCTCCAGCCACTGCAAACAAATTTCCAGACGCATGCACCACCTTGTGCACCTGGCTTTCTTGGGTTCTGGGGAATCAAACCTGAGTCCTTAGGCTTTGCAGACAAACACCTTAACGACCAAGCCATCCCTCCAGCCCCAGAATGGTGTTTTTAAAGTTAATGCACAACTGTCACTAAAACCAGCACTTCAACACCCTGCATCTTTAGAACAGAGGCAGATGTCCCAGCATTACTCTTGGGGTATCCTCAGCGGACTCCCGAGGACACTGGCGTTGTGTGATCACACTGGGGGTGTCTGACTGTATAGCCCTGGCCATTGCTAGCAGGGCAGCCCACGATGCTGTGTTTCAGAGATTAGCAACCATCAATACAGCCCAGACAGCAGCTGGGAATGAGGAGGCTCCCTTGCCCATCCCAGGCCCTTGGGAAACTCTTCTTTGCCAGGAGGGAAGGCTGGCTGTTACCATGGAGTGGACTGGCCCCTGTAGGTGGGGAAACCCCTCAGCACAGCTTTGCCCCCCCCCCACCGGCAGGAGGGGTGATCAGCACGGAAGTCCAGCTGTGCGCCGCTGGGAGACCAGGTGCAGCCAGACTTGGAGAAGGCTTCCAGAGTGCTCCCAGCGGCCCCTGGAAGCCAGCCTTCCCCGCGCTGGCCCCACCCTGGGCCTGCTTTTTAGAGCTCCCAGGGGAATCCTGCGAGGGTAATTTCTCCCCCATTTCCTCCCCAGAGCAGTTCCAGATCCCCAGCCCTCCCGAAACGCTACCGCTGATTGTGTTTCTCCAAGATCAGTTCTGATAACGCCCACCCGGGTGGTCACAAATTTGTGGGGAAATAAAAAGAAAGAAAACAGGAAGGTTCCAGAAAAGTCCTGGGCTGGGAGTCAGCTCCCACACCCCAAGGGATGCTGATGCATTCTCTCTCTCTCTCTGGACCCCTGGGCATCCTCGCCCATATAACCGGTAGGCGACTTTGAAGCCAGCTTTGGCATTACCTGCAGACCCCACAGAGTGGCTCTGCCTAGGCCCAGCAGAGAGAAACGCGCATGCGCCTGACAGAAGAGCGGCTGTGCAGTGCGGCTGCGCATGCTGCTCGGGGCAGAACCCGAGCGCCTAATCCGCCCGTCGGGAGAGTGGCCAGAGATGCCAGGGGGCATTACACTGAGGCGCTCACATCAAAGAGATCCCATCCCCGGGGGACCTAGAGAGGCCCATGCCGTGGATGGATGGCGTGCTTTGGAAGGAGAAAAAGTAGATGACAGGATAGTTACGATAAGGTATATTTATATAGAGTTTTAAAAGCATTTAAAACAGCTCGGCGCTTTATTCAAAGGATATATGTATGCACACACACGTATACGCGCAAGGCAATATATATGACGTATTGTGAAGAGAGGGGTGGGAGCTGGGCAATCTACGCAGTAGTAGCGGAAGCGAGAGGACCACAGATTCCAGGCCAGCCTGGGCCGCTGTGCGAGTTCAAGGCGCGTCTGGGCAACTTGGTGAGACCCTGTCTCAAGAGTAAAATAATGAAGCCGGGCGTGGTGGCGCAGGCCTTTTATCCCATCTCTCCAGAGGCAGAGGTAGGAGGATCGAGTTCGAGGCCACCCTGAAACTACATAGTGAATTCCAGGTCAGCCTGGGCTAGAGTGAGACCCTACCTCGAAAAAAAAAAAAAAAAAAGAAATTCAAAATAAACATCAAAATCAGTGGGGAGGAGGGACAAGGTGGAGATTGAAGTCCCCAGGGAGCGCTGATGTATCTATTTAGCTAAGTGATGAAGAGACCAGATCTGCTACGTATTTTTTCTTTCTTTTTCTTTTTTTCTTTCTTTTTTTTTTTTTTGGCGTGGCACCTTTATTGTTATTGCGATATCCACGTTACATACAAAGCATCCTTCTAAATTGTTTAATGGTGTTTTTTTTTTTTCACAACCACAGAGTTGTACCACAGTTAGTTTTAGGGCGTCCTCATTACCCCCGAAAGAAAACTTGTACCTTTTAGCAGTCTGCCCTCACTTCTCCTTATCTGCAGCCCTAAGTCACCCCAACCTCCTTTCTTTCTCTGTGGATTAAGTGTAACGTTCCCAAAGCTTATCCATGCTGTGCCATATGCTGATACTTCGTTTTATTGTCAAATAATACATGATTTTTATGCTTATTTATCTGTCTGAAATATTTAAAGATAGACAAAGAGGTTAAAAGAAATCCACATAGCCAGGGGTGGTGGCACACACCTTTAGTCCCAGCACTCAGGAGGCAGAAGTAGGAGGATCACCGTAAGGCCACCCTGAGACTATATAGTAAATTCCAGGTCAACCTGGGCTAGAGTGAGACTCTACCATGAAAAACAAAAATTAATAATAATAATAACAGCCACAAAGATTGGCCTTAGATTAGATCTCTAGTACCATACATATAGAAACAAAGTGAGTTGTGGAGAAATAAACTGTGGAAGAAACTGGACATCATCCTGGAAGATGACATTCTTTTGGTGGGCAGTGGGATCCAGGGAAGTTGTCTCAGCAGGGATGGGTGGGAATGGCCCAGAGGAGTGTAACTAACGTCGAGGAAGAGTGAGAGGCAGGAGAGTAGCCCGCAAGGGAAGCCAGGTGTGGTGGTGTACACCTGTGTTCTCAGCATTCGGGAGGTGGAGGCAGGAGGATCAGGAGTCCAAGGAACATAGTGAGCTGGAGGCCACTCTGGCCTCCAAAACAAAACAAAACAACTAACTAAATAAATAAAAAGACCACAGGGGTTCTGTCAGGAGAGGACATGCAGAATCATGGGGGGGGGGGGCTCAGGGGAGTGACAAGAAGAACACCACAGAAGGAAAATTGGCAAGTGCTGGTCACTTAGGTGTGGGCAAGAGAGGTGTTCCCCTGACCCAGGTAGCCAGTAATGATCATGGCATGTATTTCATTATGAAATGAGGGCTGATCATGGCATGTATTTAGTTATGAAATGAGGGCTGAGGCTGGAGAGATGGCTTAGCAGTTAAGGCTCTTGCCTGCAAAGCCAAAGGACCCAGGTTCGATTCCCCAGGACCCAAGTAAAGCCAGATGCACAAGGTGGCGCATGTGTCTAGAGTTGTTTGCAGTGGCTAGAAGCCCTAGCACACCCATTCTCTCTCTCTCTCTCTCTCTCTCCCTCTCTCACCCCCCCCTCTCTCTTGTAAGTAAATAAAAGTAAAAATATTTTTAAAAAGAAATGGGGGGGGGGCTGGAAGCTGGGTATGGTGGTGCACACCTTTAACCCCAGCACTCGGGAGGCAAAGGTAGGAGGATCACCATGAGTTCGAGGCCACCCTGAGACTACATAGTGAATTCCAGGTCAGCCTGGGCTAGAATGAGACCCTACCTTGGAAAACCAAAAACAAAAGCAAAAACAAAAGGCAGAGAGAGAGAGAGAAATGGGGGCTGGAGAGATTGCTCAGCAGTAAAAGGTGCTTTCTCGCAAAGCCTGACAGCCAGGGTTCAATTCCCCAGCACCCACGTAAAGCCAGATGCACAAAGTGGTGCATGCAGCACAAAGTGGTTCATTTGCAGTGGCAAGAGGCCCTGGTGTGCCCATACTCACTCTTTCTTTCTCTGTTTCTCTCAAATACAAGAAAAATGCATTAAAAATGACTTCCTATCTCCCTGCTTTAAATACAGTATTGCCTTGATTTCCGTCTTGCACCCTATGATACGTTCTATGGTTCAATACGTTCTATGGTTATCCCCATTGCAAATGAAGATACCGAGGCCCAGAGGAGCATGCTAAGGGATGAACCAAAACCCATGGCTGTGAACCAGGGGCACGCTGAGGGCTACAGCATAGCAAGGCAGTGCCTCTTCCCCGGTAAAGCAAGCTGAGCAAAGAGGGCGGCTCGAGAGGAAGACCGTGGAGCTGGATTTTGGACAGGCTGATGATGGAGGCCGAGGAAGTGCCTGGGGCCCTGGAAGGGCTGGTCCCAGGAAAGGGTGAGAGGTCAGCTCTGTTCTGGTGGACTTAGAAAAGAAAGAGTCTTCCAGAAGCCATGAGCTGGCCAGCTCCCAGCTTCATTCACTGTTCGGGACAGGGAGAGATGGGGCCCATGATGCTGGAGAGCCGGAGGCTCGGAGGACCTTCTGTTCTCCGAGACGAATAGGGCCCAGAGCAAAGATTCCTCTGCACCCAGGATTCACGGCCTTGCCCACTGTGGGCTACTTCACCCACTCACTCACCTACCCACTCAATCACCCACTCACTCACCCAGTCACCCACCCACCCACCCACCTACCCACTCACTCACTCACCCAGTCACCCACCCACCCACCCACCTACCCACTCACTCACTCACCCACCCACCGAGTCATCCACCAACTCACCCACCCACCCACTCACTCACCAACCAGAAGGGCACGAACACTGGCCGGGGGCTGCACCTGCCCTCAGAGGCAGGATCAAGCCTGCCCTGACTCAGTGAAGGGAACCTTGGTCTGGCCAAGACTAGCTTTGCCCTGAAGGGTCCCCAGAGGAAGTCACACTAAAGGATCACCAAATGTTACTTTAGAAAAACAGGAAGAGCCGGGGGTCTATGCTCAGGAAGTTTTAAGGGAATGGAGGGCGAGTCTCACCTCACATACGGAGCCCTCAGCCCTTCTCCAGAGTCACATTAGCCAACCCTCTTCTTGGTCCTAACCCTGTCTATCTCTCATCCCTGTCGCCCCAGCCCCCTTCAGCCATCGGGGTGGCCCCATGGCTTCTGCTGGCAGCAGGTGTGATCACCCTGTGCACCTGTGCCCCCACTGAACCCTCCTGTCATTTCTCTGGGGTCATGTCTCACGCTTCTCACTTCCACTGCCATCCCCATGAGGGCCCTGAAGGTGGCTGGAAGCACAGGGATGGCACGGGACGCCAGCTCTGAGACATTGTCCCTGCAGCAACTGGAGCGTGGCTTTGGGCCACAGCAGAAAACCTTCCATCCATTGTCTTTTTGTTTTTGTTTTCCAGGAAGAGTAGCCTCAGACAAGGCCAGAGGACATCAGTTAAGAATGATGCTAGGGAGCCGGGCGTGGTGGCGTACGCCTTTAATCCCAGCACTCGGGAGGCAGAGGTAGGAGGATTGCCATGAGTTCGAGGCCACCCTGAGACTACATAGTTAATTCTAGGTCAGCCTGGGGCAGAGTGACACCCTACCTCAAAAAAAAAAAAATGATGTTAGGGGTCTAGAGAAATGGCTTAGGGGCTAAGGCGCTATTAAGACACGCTTGCCTGCAAAGAAAGGGTAATGACTCAAGTTCCATTCCCCAGTAAAACCAGATGCACAAAGTGGCGCATGCATATGGAGTTCATTTGCATCAGCTGGGGGCCCTGGTATACCCATTCTCTCTGTCTCTCTTCTATCTGTCTGTCTCTCTGCTTACAAATAAATAAATAAAAATATTTCTCTTTAAAAAAAAAAAGAGCCCAGCTAGCTCAGTCAGGAGAGCATGAGACTCTTAATCTCAGGGTTGTGGGTTTGAGCCCCACGTTGGATGATCTGGTGTTTGCTGGGCATGGTGGTGCACGCCTTTAATCCCAGCACTCACTCGAGAGGCAGAGGTAGGAGGATCGCCGTGAGTTCGAGGCCTCCTTGAGACTACATAGTGAATTCCAGGTCAGCCTGGGCTAGAGTGAGACCCTACCTTGAGAAAACAAAAATACATACAAAAAAGAAAGAATGATACTGGTCTGGGGCAGTAGCTCAGTCAGTAATGACAGGTTTGCAATCTCTGTGCTGGGAAGAAAAGACAGATGGCCCCCTGGGACTCACTGACCAACCAGTGTAACCTAATCGGTGAGTTCCAGGCCAATAAGCGACCCTGTTTCAAAAAAAAGATGGATGGTATCTGAGAGAAATGACACCAGAGGCTGTCTTCTGGCGCGTGTGCATATACACGCATACGCACACACACCGGCACCCCCACACACATAAATGGAAAAACTAATGACGCGATGATGGTGACATGTAGTAAATGCTCACTGTGTGCTAGGCATTGTGGTGAGCACTTCACAGCATGATCTCGTGACCTCCTTGCGGCTGCTTTGTAAGGCAGGCTACTGTTGTTTGTTATCTGCCCTGAATAGTCAAGAAGATCGAGGCCTTAAGGAGGCTGTGAACCATCTCCCAGGATGTGGAGCTAGTGCGCTCTGGAGCCAGAACATAAACCCAGGGTGCCTGGCTCAGGCACATCAGAGCAGCCTCGTAACGGGCAGGCACCGTCTCTTCTCCGTCCACTTCTCTCTTGCACTCGGTCGCTCACAGATCAGGTTTTGAGCACTGGCCCTGGGCCACACCTGTCCTCTGGAGACAGGGAGGAGCTCCCAGGCCAGGGAAAGGGACGCACAGGGGTCGAATGCCGCCGTCACTGCCGCAGAACGTATGGCTACCCAACCCAGACTGCCGTCCCGAAGTCCGTCGTCCAGGATCCCAGTCCCCAGGAGCTTAGCCAAAAGGAATTTGGGACCCAGGGTCATTGATGGTAGTTTTGGTGACTGTCCTTTAAATATTTATTTATTTATTTATTTATTTGCAAACAGAGAGAGAGAGATAGAAGAGACAGAGACAGAGAGAATGGGCATGCCAGGGCCTCCAGCCACTGCAAACAGACTCCAGATGCATGTGCCACTTTGTGCATCTGGCTTTATGTGAGTACTAGGGAATCAAACTCTGATCCTTAGACTATGCAAGTAAGTGCCTTAACCACTGAGCAATCTCTCCATCCATTAGCCCTAAGCCCCTGATACCTCGGAAGGGATTCATCTGCTTAGCCTGCTGGAGCAGAAGGAGCCAGGAGACTCCAGGGCAGGGGAAGGATTCTGTGTGTGTGTGTGTGTGTGTGTGTTGGGGGAGAGATGATGATTGGGGGCAGGGATCCGCCCATTCATTCTTTCCCGCTCACTTCCCACTCTCCTGGGCCATTTCCTTCTATCTCCTCCAGCCCCCATCACCTGTCAGCGTGTGCCAGGCACGCCAGGTGAGGCACTACAGGAATGTCCCCGGCGGGTGGGGGACTGGAAGCTCAAAGGGAACTCTGCAGATCCTGTGGGTGCAGAGCCACAGCCCTTGGCACCCTGGCTCCTCAGCCCGGCACAGATTTGGGGAACCTATAATGGGCATAAAGCCCAACCAGGGGCTCCGGCATTGCCTGCCCGTCACTTTAAACCCCAAGTGGGGGAGGAGGAAATGCGGGAGCAGGCCTGGCATGGAGCCACGTGGTCAAAAGCGGGTGCCAGCTCCCCCACATAGTTATGTGCATGGTCACAGAGTGGCCTGGCACACCGCGACAGAACAGCAGGGAGGGAGGCCCCAGATCTCCTGGGAGCAGTGCGCACAGAGTGGCCACGTGTACGCCAGCCCCCCACATTCTGGTGCAGAGGGACCTCCTCGTGAGACCTCTGGGTGGCATCTGGACAGCAGTCCTTCCTGGCCCATTACAGTCACACGAGTCCTGTGCTTTGCGTGCCTAATATTTTTGGAAAGGACAGTTATTTCATCCCCTTTGTTTCTTCTTTATCGATGTAGAATAAAAGAGAGAATTTGACTTTGGAGATCCATTCAACTCTAGAAGAATCCAGCTCCCAGGCCTAGCTATCTTAATAACCTGCCAGCAGCTCCCCAGCTTAGCAGGGAGCTCCCCAAGACGTGCATTAGGAGAGCCAGGACAGGTGAACCTTTGAGTCATGGGACAATGCCTGCTTCATTCTGGCTCCAAACGACTCCTTTAATCAAGCCTGCGAGGCAGTTTAGGGTGACTGGGCCCTGAAAGTGAAAAGCAGGAATGTCTTTAGACTTGTCTTTGCCGGGTCCCCTTTGCCAGAGACCAGAGAGGAATCTGGCTTCGTCTTCTCCCCTGCTTAAAGAAGCTACATAGATCTATTTTTCCATAAACAACCTGAACCCCTCGCTGGGAAGGTTTAAATCTGATCCTGGCATTGTAGTTGGTTAAACTCAGCTCCAAAATTTGATATCATGCCTGGTTAGCTTGGCCTCCATTCAGAATCTATAAATGACCCCAGTTTGGGTCACAGGGGGACTTTACCCCCTCTCGCCTCCCTCATGGTTGGAGCTCTCTGTTCTTCCTCCTCTTTCCTTCTCTCTCTCTCTTTTGGTTTTTTGAGGTAGGGTTTCACTCTAGCCCAGGCTGACCTGGAATTCACTATGGAGTCTCAGGGTGGCCTCGAACTCATGGCGATCCTCCTACCTCTGCCTCCCGAGTGCTGGGATTAAAGGCGTGCACCACTCGTCCGGACCATCCTTCTCTTAATCTAATAAAGTCTCTCTAAACCTTACCCTCTTGTCTATGCATTTTAATTCTTTAAATTCATAAGACAAGAATCCAGGGTACCCTAAATTTATTGGCACATTGGCATATTGGTGTATTGGCAAGGCACTCCAAATTCCTGTTTTACCTGGAGGAGGGGGCTCCCCTTCCCTAGTCCTGCAGGGTCCCATGGGGCACAGGCGTCCTTATCCATGCAGAGTTTAGACAAGGCGCCCAAAGGATGCCAGAGGTCAGCCCAGGCAGGGCCGGGCAGCAATGAGAAGAAACTCTCAGATGAAACCCAAGACTTGTACCAGGTACGAGGAAGAGCAGAGCCCTGAGACCGGGGTGGGGAGAAAGGGCACAGGGTGGGTCTCCCTGGTGGCTCCTCTGGAGACCCTCTGTGATCGCAATGCAAAACCCACCGACATCATTCACCTCTGCTTTTCACGTTCGAGGAAAGTGAAGCTGAGAGGGGAAAGGGGGGCCCGCTCCTCCCCGGTATGGAATCAGGTGCTAATCTGGCCAGGCCCTTCCCACCGTGATGTCTTGTCTCATAAACAGGCCACCAGCGGCACTACAAGGGTCCCAGAGAAGTGGGAGTTTAGAGGAGCTGAGGCCAGGTGGAGCGCTGTGGACAACTCGGCGGCTGGGCACAGCTGGCACCCTGGCCTCTGGTGTCTGTCAGGAGCAAGGGCTCCAGCCACGCCAGGCACGTGGTTCCAGGTCCTGTCCTTCCTGACAGGTGACACCTCTGGTGAAACACAGCCAAAGACGCCACTCCATCCCTGAAGCCTATTGGCCTCTGAAGCCACCACCCACCCACAGCTATTTCTACGGGTGACACCGTAGCTGCCTGCTGCCGCCCCCACAGCTGGCAGACTCCAGTGTTGTCATGAGCCGGAAGCTGGATGTTCCTAGAGTTGGTGAATTCTCCTAAGTCAAGTTCTCTCTCTCTTTCTCTTCCTCCCTTCCTCCCTCTCTCTTTATCCTAGGCTGGCGAAGAACAAGCAGAGATAGGGTAGAAAATACGCTCCTCCCGGGGGCGTCTCCCAATGTCACACCTGGGGAGAACAGCAGGTCCTCTGGAGAGTCCATGTGTGGCCTTGACTCTGACCCTCTCCACCCTCCAATCCCATCCCCTGTAGGTGGCCCCAGGGTGCTAGGATGTAGTGTCCTTAGAAATGACGAAGTGCGCCGGGCGTGGTGGAGCACACCTTTAATCCCAGCACTCAGGAGGTAGAGGGAGGAGGATCACTGTGAGTTGCCTGAGACTACATAGTGAATTCTAGGTCAACCTGGGCTAGAGTGAGACCCTACCTCCTACCTCAAAAAAAAAAAAAAAAAAAAAAGAAAGAAAGAAAGAAAGAAAGAAAGAAAGAAAGAAAGAAAAAGAAATGGCAAAGTGAATAAAGTACGTGCCAAGCTTGGCTCCCAAGAACACGCATAAACACAGATGCTATCGTGCTGGAATCTGGAATCCTAGCATACCTAGAGGAGGAGGAGATAGGAGGGTCACAGGACACTCACGGGCCAGCTAGCCTGCAGAACACAGCAGCAAACAAGAGATTCTGCCTCAAAATGGTAGAAGGTAAGGACTGATACCCTAAGTTGCCCTCTGAGGTCTACACACACCCATGTATGTATGCATGCACCCATGCTCACATACATGAACATACACACGCACACGCCCCCCCCCCAAGAAAGGTTCAAAGAGTCTGCCTACAAGCAGAGGACGGGGCTGGAGAGATGGCTTAGTGGTTAAGGCAGTTGCCTGCAAAGCCTAAGGACCTAGGTTTGATTCCCCAGTACCCACGTAAGCCAAATGTACCGGGTGGCGTATGCGTCTGAAGTTCGTTTGCAGTGGCTGGAGGCCTTGGTGTGCCCATTTTCTCTCTTTCTCTGCCTCCTGTTCTCAAATAAATAAATAAAAAGTAGGGGACAGACACCTGGAGAAGGAAGCAGATTGTGTGGTTGTAAGGCAGCCTGGGCTGGGCTAGTTTCTGGTGCTCATCTCGCAGCCATCTCAGAGCATCTGTTGATGCCTTAAAACACCCCTTATGAAGAGTTACTTTGTTGTCTTGGAACACTCCAGGATCTCCCCAGCCCTTCTCCATTATGACTTGGCTTGTCATCCAGCCAGCACAGAAAGCTGGAGCCCTAAGGGTTGGTTCCCCCCCCCCATGGAACCCTCCACCCACGGTGGCCTGGCCAGGGATGGGCTGCCACACTCCCAGGCACAGAAAGAAGTAGCACTTTGCTTGCATTGCAAGCACCTCCAGAGCCAGCAGTCTGCGGCCCCCCATCCTCCGGAACCCTCAGCGCCAGAGCTGAGCGGAGCTGCATGGAGTCTAGCAGGAGCTCCACCCTAGGCAGGGGCGAAGGGACTGTATCAAGGTCACCTGCTGCACCTGGAACTCCTGGGGCCATCAAGTGGCAGGCGTGTTGTGTCGGGGATCCACTTGAGTTAACCTCTCCGAGCCTGGGCTAAAAACTGGGGGCAGGGACAGCTGCCCAGCACACAGGATGAACCTAATGAAGCGATACGGAGTTGTTGATGCCCAGCTCCCCCAAACCCCAGCTCACTGCTCTCTTGAGTACCTCCATTGCCACTCTTCCTTGACACCATGCCAGTACTCTGGGGACCAGCCTTCTGGAACAGTCTGTTTGGGACAAAAAAGCCTCTAAGCTACCTATTGGTTGAAACAAAGGCAGCTAGGTCCATGGAGCCTAGCTAAGTACAGAGCTCCGGGTGCAGGTGGATACGACCCATTGCGTCGGCTTCAGATCCACAGAGCAAGACCAGCAAGACGGAGCCAGGCCCGGCTCCTGTGCGCCCTGTGTCGTCCAGCTCTGGAAAGCGGGCCTCCGTCTGCTTCACGCAGCCGCTGCGAGAGCCCAGCAAGTTCACGCGGATGAAGTGCCTTGGAAACATTGGAGACGAGTGGCTGTTTGCTGCAAATGGGCCAGTTGTTGTTTACATGATGCCGGACAAGACCTGACCCTGCTTTCTACAAACCCATCCCAACTGGGCCTCTGAACAGTGCCCACAGGAAATAGCTCACCAATTAGATCCTGCAGTCTGCGCGTGGCAGCTGTGGCATTTCAGGAGTGCTGGTCACAGCAGCGTCCCCGGGGCAAGTGACCCTTCATTCACTCGCTCAAATATCTCTCTGCACCAGCCATGAGTAGGATCTGAGCTCCAGAGATGCACTTTGATGGGAAGATCTTTCTCTCTTAGGAACTCTAAGGACAAAAAGAAGCAAAGAAACAAGGATGGGCGGCTGGGGATGTAGCTCAGTAGGTAGAGTGCTTGACTGTCATGCTCAAAGTCCTGGGTTCAATCCCCAGCACCACAAACCAGACAGTGGAGGTAGGTAGGCTTTCTTTTTTCTTTTTCTTTTTCTTTTTTTTTTTTTTTTGTTTTTTGTTTTGTTTTGTTTTGTTTTTGTTTTTCTGAGGTAGGATCTCACTCTAGCCCAGGCTGACCTGGAATTCACTATGTAGCCTCAGGCTGCCCTCGAACTCACAGTGATCCTCCTACTTTGGCCTCCTGAATGCTGAGGCGTGCAAGGTGGTGGTTTCAATGTAAAAAATGTCCCCCATACACTTATGGATTTGAATACTTAATCCCCTGCTGGTGAAGCTATTCTGGAAGGTTGTGGAAGGTGGAGGAGGCGGAGCCTTGCTGGAAGAAACCACAGTGTGCTTAGGGGGCTGCTTGAGCCCAGCTCTACATGTGATTCTCTCTGGATGCTCCCTCCCTGCTGGTGTGAGATATGTTAATGTGACTTGGGTTTCAAGTTCCTGCCATGTTTTCCCCAGCAGGATGGACTCTGGAGCTGTGAGCCAAAACAGACCCTTGCTTCCCTAAGCTGCTTCTGGTCAGGTATTTTGTCCCAGGAAGGAGAAGGTAACGGACACAGTGGCATACTCCTGTAATCCTAGCACTCGGGGTAGAAGCAGAAGGATCAGGAGTTCAAGGTCATCCTCAGCTACATAGCCAATTGGAGGCCAGCCTGGGCAAGAAAGAAAGGGAGGAAGGGAGGGGGAAATGTCACTGTTATGGAGAACATCACCCAGAGGTGGGAGGATCTCTGTGAGTTCAAGGCCAGCCTGAGACTAACATAGTGAGTTCCAGGTCAGCCTGGCCTACAGTGAGACCCTACCTTGAAAAGAAACATTGTATATATTTAAGTTTTGGCAACTCGATCAAGGGGATGGTCCTAGCTGGGCTCGTCGACGAGTAGCGCTATCCGTGTTGGACTGTGTTCGGGGAAGCCCTCCATGGGAAGGGCAACATTTGGATTGGCAGATGGAGCCAAGGACGCCAAAGGTTGGCAAGTGATTGAAACCCTGCAGAGCGCCTGAGCCGAACACTGTGGAAGTGGCTATCACGCGAAGCAGACCGTCCAACCCACGGCCGGGGTCTGAGCACTGTCAGCAGGAGCAGCTCAGGCAAAGGTCCTGAGGCGGGGATGAGTTCAGTGTGTGTGAAGCGGAGAACGAAGGTCAGAATGGTCTGGTGAAATGAATCGCAGAGGGTCTGGAGAGTTCCCGGAGGTGGCTGGGACAGGCCTGTGGTGACTTGTGGGGGGGACCTGGTCTGTAGAGTCTGGAAATTTCTCCCTGGGTGAACCAGGAAGGCCCTAGAGTGTTTGGAGGGAGCCACGGGCTCTGGATTGGGATTTGCCATTGGCAGAGGCAGAATGGAGGATAAGCCGAGTGGAGAAGCAGGGAGAGAGAAGTCTGTGGTTGGTGTCCAGGTGAGAGGCGAGGGAGATGGAGATGCAGGGAGTGGGGAGGTGATCAGTGGCGTCAGGTGGCATTGGCAGGCCTTATAGATGATCTGCTATGGGGTTAGGAAGAGCCCATCTATAGGAGCCGGTTTCCTGGGGGCATGGGACAGGCTGAAAGAAGAGGGTACAGGATCAGTCAGGGGCATGGAAGGAGCTGGTAACTTAGGAGTCTGTAGGTTGCATCCCCTCACTCTTGAGTCCCTTGTTAGAGGAAGAAGTCAGTGGATTGAATGTCTGGGTTCACTTCCAGGTCATCAAGGCATGCTGGCTTGGGAGCAGAGCGGGGCCTGGCATGGGAGAGCGCCCTGGCTGCCTGTCTGTGGTCCCAGTCAAATGCAGCTTGTTGTTGGGGGGGGGGTCGGGATGGAAGGGCCTTGGAGCCGGCTGGCCTGAGATCCCCTTCCCACTGTGGCACTCCTTCATCCAATACTGGGACTAGGATGAGGTCTTTGAAACTTGAGTGAGGTGAGTTTAGGACAACTTAAAGGAAGCTCTGCTTCTCTCCCAGTAATTCAGAACCTCAGGGGACTCATCACCCTGAGAGGTGGTCCTGGCTGGGAATGTCATGCAGCCCCCAAGGGATCTGGGTGAAGGAGCAGAAAGAGGGGCCCTGAATGGCCCCTGGGAGGAAAGCTGGGACTTGTGTAACCTTTAGGTTGACGTCAGGGAGGAAAACCAGTCTCCTGAGGCCTCAGCTGGCAGCGAGGCGGGGACCTTCCTATCCTAGCTCTGCACGGCCTCCCAGAAGCCGGGCGCCAGGGCTGGAAGGGACCCAGACTGCCCCGCTTAGCATTCTCCTTTTACCAGAACAACACTCCTCCCTGGCCCCTCTGCCTGAGACCCCACAGTGGCGCCAGTGTCTTCCTGATCCCAGCCAGTATGGCTCTGTCTGTCCCCACATAGCTGGCCTAACTATAGCCTAGACATTGTAATGCTGAGGGAGGTGGACTCATACCTGGGCCTCTGCACCTGTTCTCCACTGGGCACACCCTCTTTTCTCTACCCTCCTTGAATCTCCTGGGGGATGGCTCCTCTTTAGTCCTAGTCTTATCCTGCCTCCCCAAAGCATCCTTAGAGCCTGCGGTATAGCCTTACCCAGCTGGGCCTCAGTCGTCTGTTTCTGTTCTGCCTCCCTGTCTTCCCCAGCACCTGGCATGAAGTAGACACTCTTTATTTGCACATGTGAGTGTGTGTGTGTGTGTGTGTGTGTGTGCGTGCATGAGCACACTAGGGTCTCTTGCCACTTCAAACGAATACCACTCCAACTTTTACGTAAGTGGCTGGAGAATTGAACCCAGGCCAGCAGACTTTGTAGGCAAGTGCCTTTGACCACTGAGCCATCTCCCCAGTCCCCTGAAGCAGACACTCTTCAAATCCCAGTTCAAGGTTACGTGACCTAGAGAATGACTTGCCTTGCACAGAACCTGAGCGGGAACGTGTTCATTTGTCGGTGTGCGCGCTCAAGGTGACTCACCAAGCACCCACTTCAGACACTAAGGCTTGGCTTGGTGTCTGGGACCCCAGGGGGAACAAAAAATGGAGGAGCCTCTGTTTATGGCACCGTCAAATGTGAATTGCATGAGAGGATATGGGGTTTTATGAGAAACTACAAAATTCCTCAGGGTGAGGTCCAGGATGGCTTCCCCGAGAAAATGGCTCTTGAACAGAGTCCGGGTGGGGACAGGAGTTGACCAGGCGAAGGGAGGAGCGAGGGCAGCCATGCCAGGCAGGGGAGGCAGCATATGTGGAGACTGAAAAGTGGGCAGGGGGCGTGGAGAAAGCGATGAACGGAAGGATAAGCAAGGTGGCGGGAATAGGGAACTTGGGGACAGAGAGTGGCATGAGATGAGGTTTCCAAAGTCACCAGGAGCCGGACGGATGGATTTGATGGACTGGGTTACAATTTTGGTTTTGACCCTAAGCGTAATGGGGAGCCACTGAGGGGTGTTGAGCAGGGCTGTGGCTCTGCTACATTGGGGTCATGAAAACCCAGACTGCAAGCACCAGAACTCAGGTGTCCTGAAGGACAGCCCCTAGAGGGTGTCGACGTCTTCTTCTTCTATTATTATTATTATTATTATTATTTTGGTTTTTCAAGGTAGGGTCTCACTCTGGCTTAGGCTGACCTGGAATTCACTATGTAGTCTCAGGGTGGCCTCGAACTCTCGGTGATCCTCCTACCTCTGCCTCCCGAGTGCTGGGATTAAAGGCGTGCGCTACCACGCCCGGCTTGTTTTTTTTTTTTTTAAGTCATTTGCTAGCAGAGAGAGAAGAAATAGAGAGAGAGAGAGAGAATGAATGAATGAATGAATGAATGAGAATGGGTACAGCAGGGCTTCCAGCCACTGCAAACCAACTCCAGATGCGTGCACCACTTTGTACATCTGGCTTTACATGGGTCCTAGGGAATCAAACCTGGGTCAGTAGGCTTTGTCGGCAAGTGCCTTAACCGCTGAGCCACCTCTCCAGTCCAGGAGGCCATATTCTGTAACCTCTCTGCTATGTCAGATCAACGCACCTCTAAGGACCTCCCCCACCCCAAGCACTGATCTGCTCGCTGAACTGGCACTAATATTGTCCCCACCAAGAGTCAAGAGCAGAACCCAAATGCTGTCTTTGCTGGGACCCATGAGCCTGATAGCCTTTCTTCACCCAGGACAGGCTGTGGGTGCCCAGAGACTGACCCAGGGCCAGCAGCAGCTCCTTTAAAAAAAAAAAAATCATTTATTTTTTCAAGAGAGAGAGGATGGGCAATTCAGGGCCTCCAGCCACTGCAAATGAACTCCAGACACATGCACCACCTTGTGCATCTGTCTTATGTGGGTCCTGGGGAATTGAACCTGGGTTCTTAGGCTTTGTAGGCAAGTGCCTTAACCACTAAGCCATCTCTCCATCCCAGCAGCACCTTTTGGGTGAGCTCTGCTTCATTCAGGGTCTGCTCCTCAAGGAGGAGGGAGCTAGGCCTCCCACTATGCCTTCTGTATGAGGGGTTCCGACGGGTCCAGCTAGGACTCTACAAGCAGTATTTTGGGGGGACAGTGGCCCTGATGGGACTTGGGTCTGTATTCATGGAAGTTGGTGCCAGGACGTAGGAAAGGTAAATTCTTGCAGACATGCAGTGAGTCAACTGTTTTTGCAGTGTAGATGCTAAGCCTGGGATCCCACATTCTTGTAAATAGTGACTGACTCCTGGGAGGTCCACACCGGAAGTGTGGATCATCTCTTCCAGTTTCCGCAGCACGGCTAGACAGTGGGTCCAGGGAGCTCGAGGGCCAAGCCATTTCACATTGCTCACAAGTTCAGAGCCCGTAGCCACAAGCCCACACTGCTGCTGACTCCCTCCCTGCTCCATGTCTAATCTCTAGGCCAGGAAAGTCGATGGAGCTCAAAGAGGGTGACCCAGACATCCCTGAGTTCAAGTCTCATATCTATTGCTTACTAGCCACAGGCTCTTAGGTATCTTCCTTCCTTCCTTCCTTCCTTCCTTTTCTTTCTTAGAGAGTGAGAGAGACAGACAGGGAGAAAGAATTGGTGCACCAGGACCTCGGCCACTGAAATCTACCTCCAGATGTTTGCACCACCTAGTGGGCATGTGCCACCTTGCTCCTGCCTCACCTTTGTGCATCTGGTTTATGTGGGATCTGGAGAGTTGAACATGGATCCTTCAAGCGCTTTAACCACTACGTCATGTCTCCAGTCCCTCTTTGTGTGTTTTAATATTCTGCATGTGTGTGTAAGCATGATCGTGTGTGTGTGTGTGCGCGCACATATGCATGTGTAGGCCACGGGTTGATATCTGGTGCTTTTAAAAAAATATATTATTTATTTATTTGCAATGAGAGAGTGAGTGAATGGGAATCTTTTGCCGCTGCAAATGCACTCCAGCTGCATGTACCAGCTTTTGGTGGCTTTATGTGGGTGCTAGGGAACCAAACCCGGGCCATCAGGTTTTGCAGGTGGCTGCCTTTAACCACTGAGCCATCTCTCCAGCCTGATACCTGGTATCTGTCTCAGTTGCTCTCCACCATAGTCTTTGAGACAGGGTCCCTAGCTCACCCATTCAGCCAGACTAGCTAGCCTGTGACCTCAGGGAGTCCCTGTCTTGGCAAAGCTGGGATTGCAGGCGCACACACCACCACTCCCAGCACTTTACATGAGCGCTGGGGATTCAAACTCAAGTCCTCTTGCACTTCACCCACCGAGCCGCCTCCCCAAGCCCATGGGCACATTTCTTGACATGTTGTCTGCATCTATGTCACAGTGTCCGTCCACTATGACTGCCACTCGCCACCCATCACATGTGGCTTTTGGGGTTTTTAATTAATTAATTATTTATTTATTTATTTATTTATTTGGGGGGGGCCTGCCAGGGCCTCTAGCCACTGCAAACGAACTCCAGACTCAGGTTTGACCCCCTAGTACCCACATAAACCAGATGCACATGGTGGCACATGCATCTGGAGTTCATTGGCAGTGGCTACAGACCCTGGTGTGCTCATTCTCTCTCTTTTTCTGTTTGGCCCCCCCCTCCAATAAATAAAAAAAAATATATATATATATTTTTAAAAATCACCCAAGGAGGATCAGAAGCAGAAATGAAAGGAGGAGCCACCCCAAGGGCTTCCTGGAAGAGGCAGTGTCTGCTCCAGGCCTCATGGGCATGGATTCGAGTTGGAAAGGGCAGCAGAACCCCCTAGACAGAGGGAGCAGCCTGTGCTGGCGTGTGAGGCCAGACAAACCTCCGTCTGGAAATGATGGCCTGCTGGGTGTGGCTAATGCATAGAGTTCGCTCGTAAGCAGCAAAGCCCACATGTTCAGCAGCGGGTGGGGGGGGGGGACTGTGAGCAGAGGACCCCTCCACTGAGATTCTCCAAGTGAGCCTCCGTTCTGGAGCCTTGTTTGGTGCCTGCGCCCCTCCCCCCAGCCCCCTAGACCCTTCTCCACCTCATGTCCCAGCCAGCCTGTGGGGACAGAGACGGGACAAGAACCTGCACCCACTGCAAATCCTAGGTGGGTGGTCGCCTCTGTGCTTCAGCCCCCATGTGGAAAACAGAAGAGTGTTCCAAGCCGCTTGCTTGGATGGCGGTGAGAATTAAGCCAGCTAATCTGATAATGTGTTTAGAAATGGAGCAAGACCACGAAAGTGCTAAGCCATTCGGGTTGTATCAGAGGACCAGATTGTAAGGTTCCTACGTTAGGTTGACCGGCCGCACCTCCCCTGCCTCTAGGACATTGGGTGCAGTGAAGTCCTCCTTCTAGGTGCATGTGGTCTGGTGAGAGAGGTGCCCAGACTGCTAACTACAGCAGCTGTGACGGCATGGGGGAACAGACCCGGGTCCTGAGCCACTCACAGCCCGTAGTGGGCTTGCTCTAGAGACCCTGGGCTATGTCTCCTGGGGACGGCCCAGGGAGGCGAGTCTTCCTCTGGGTTTTGAGATGTGAATAGGAGCTCACTGTTCCTACTCCTGACTGGTTATGGGTCTCTGTCCCTCAGTTTCTCTAGCTGCAGAAATGGGAATTCCGGTGGGTGATGTCCATGGTCCTTTCTAGGAGCACCCAGGACTTCCTGGAGCTCCTTTCTTAAAAAAAAAAAAAACCGTTTATTTTTATTTATTTGACAGAAAGAGAAGAGAATGGGTGCACCAGGGCTTCCATCCATGCATGCGCCCCCTTGGGCATCTGGCTTACATGGGTCCTGGGGAATTGAACCTGGGTCCTTTGGCTTTGCAGGCCAGCGCTTTAACCGTTAAGCCATCTCTCCAGCCCTGGGCTACTTTCTTGAAGTGTCACACACGCCAGACTTCATGTGCTCTGTGAAGTCCCCATAACGTCTACAGCTAGCGGTCTCCAGGGGTAGGTTTCCTGGGAGGATGGAGATGTCTCACTTCTAAGTTGGAAGGAGCCATTGTCCGGGTCTTTGGGTTTCTGGCAGCCTCTAAGTCACTGTATACCTCCTGTGTCCAGGTCCTCACACGCTCCCAGCATTTGGAGCCCAGAGATTTTGTGGGGACTTCAGTGAGGTGGGGGGGGGGGCAGATCTACCATCACAGCGTCCTGATGCAGTGTCTCATCTCCTGCCACACTCTACTCTGCTTGTCAGGCATAACAACACATCCCCCATCCAAGAGGTGCCACCACTAATCCCCACTCACTCCCAATTAAGTTAGGTCCCCTGGATTCTAAGCCCAGTTCTGTGCCTGGTCCACAGCTGTCTCCATGTGGACTGAGTGACTCTATGAAGTGACCCTTGATCCCCAGCACATGTCCTGCTTAGCTTACGTAGCATGAGTGGGAGAGAGGAGCACATTGTCCCCTCCCAGGTTCCCAGAGGCCACCTGTGCTTTGAGGAGATGGGATTGGCTGACATCATCTCAAAGGCTAAGGGGTAAAGGGGACAGAGTCAGGGTAAGACAGAGCCCCAGTTCTCCTTGAGTGAAATCCTGCACCCCTGTGGGACTCAGTTTCCTCACAGCACAGCCTAAGGAGGCCTCTGCTGGTCTTGACCTTTCCCAGGTTAGATCCACGGTGAGGACACTGAGTGTCCCTGACAGCTGGGTCGCACTCTGCTGGCTCCAGGGTCTTCTGTGAGCCTGAGCTCCACCTCAAAGATGTCCTTCTTTCCCCTATCTGCTCTTTTCTTTTCAGAGATCGCCTCTGCTGGGTTCTTGTACCCTTAACGAATGGAATAAAGAAAAATGAAGTATCAAATATCATGTACATTGTGTGTGGTGAGGAAACAGCTGTTGGTCTCTGGGGTGTGCCTCGGGTAGTACTATTTTTTTTAATTTTTATTTATTTATCTTTGTTTCTTTCGAGGTAGGGTCTCGCTCTAGCCCAGGCTGACCTGGAATTCACTATGTAGTCACAGGCTAACCTCAAACTCATGGCGATCCTCCTACCTCTGCCTCTGTGCTGGGATTAAAGGCGTGCGCCACCACGCCCAACAGGTTGTACCATTCTTAAACAAGGCCAGTCAAACATCAGGAAGTCACGGACTTGGGTCGCAATCTCCCAAACCTGTGGGGTTTTACCCATTTTCCTTCCCTGAATGCCAGATCTGTGCCACCCATCTCCACCAGGTTGGCCTCACTGGGGCTTCAAGTACTGCTGTCAAAGAAAATGCGCCATGTTTCTCCGGAACCAGGCATTTTCCTGTGTCCCCAGCCTCGGGGACAAGCAGTGACCAGCCAGTTACCAGCATAGAATCCTGAAAAGTATCCAACAGCTTCCTCCCTCTCTCTCCATCATCACCGCCCCTCCCCCCACCCAGGGGCTCTGCTCCCAGATTTCTCCTCCTCGCCACCTCCACGTCTGTCCACATCTGTCCCGGCAGCTACGGCCTCTCCCCTGATGTCTTCCTGCTCAGCCTGGTCTGTGTTCACGCTGCCGAGGGGCTCTGCTCCCACTGTGGCAGCCCTCCATCTCGCTGCCTTCCTCCCTCCCTCCTCCTCCTCCTCCACCACAGTAGGAATCAGCTTCAAGGGCCTCAGCTCCTCTGGGGAACAGTTCCTGCCTCCACAAACCAGCCCTGCACCCAGGCTCTTCAGATAGTTCAGGTCTTTTATTTTCCAGATCGAATCCAACACCCTCCAATGGCAGCAGCGGAATCGCTCGCTGTGCTTCCATGCGGTCAGGCCTGCACATCCCACTTCCCAGAGCCGGACTAGGAGCTCTGCGCTTAGAGCAGCGATGCAGGGCATATGTCCATCATGCTCCCAAAGCCGCTGCTGCTGCTGCTGCTGCTGCTGGTGGTGGTGGTGTGTGTGTGTGTGTGTGTGTGTGTGTGTGTGTGTGTGTGTGTTCTGTTTGGCTGGTGTGTGTGTGGGTGTGTGTGTGTGTGTATGTGTGTGTGTGTTCTGTTTGGGCATCTCTCCCCCTCTACACAGGGATGTGGCTTCTTTTTGTTTCCCCGGGGCCCAGGGCAGGGCCTGGCATAGAGCCCATGCCCGGGTAATTCAGGTAATTCTCAATGAACCCTTCCTGGACCTGACACAGCCTCCCACATCCTCTCTCCTTCCAGCCCGTGTCGGAAATAACCTTGTAGAAAAGCCTTTGGCACGGTTTTGTGATGGTTTTGCAGTCTCTCTCTAGGTAGCTGTGTGGGCCTCCCCTCGTTAGTTACCGAGGAATCTGCATGCATATCTGCCCAGCCTTGGGTGACTAGGGACCGGGTGGCCCCAGGACAGGAGCCTGGGTGAGGAGGGGATCTGGTGGACCCGGAGGGGGGCCAGGGGAGAGCGTCCTGATTCCTAATCAACAGGAAAGACCTTCTTCCTCCAAGATCACTTTTCAGCCAGCTGCTTGCGCAGAACCTGAGCTGGGGCTGGGGCTGTGGGGGAGGGGCGGTGACAGACTGACCCGGCTGATTGGGGAGGCGCGTGCTGGGATGGACAGCACCCGCCCTGGCATTCTTGTACCCCGTTTGAGCACCCCCCAATTCCTGGAGAAGCCTGCTCAGAGTGAGTTTGGCTGGTCAGCCCTGAGCGCCCTCCTGCTCCCCGTCCCCCAGCCCTTCCTCCCCTCTGCTCTCTCCAAACTCAGGGACATTCAATCCTTCCTTTGATGGACAGCCAAGAAAAGACTTCTTCCACATCCTAAAGTTGTTAGCACCCGCTAATCGCCTTAACCTTCCTCCCTCCTGCCTCCCAACAGGGGCCTCCTTAAAGACACAGGGAGCCTCTCTGCTTCTCAGAAGAGAATCCCTAGAGGGACCCCAATTCCCACAGAGCCTGAGGGTTCCCTCTGGAGGTGCGTCTTCTGTGAAATGAGTCCCGGGGAACCCCAATGTGCAGGCATTTGTGGGGTGGCAGCAGAAACTGCATTCTGTTCACCACCCCACTTGAGAACCGTGATCCTCCCTGGGGCCACCTCGAGCCAGTCAGTATCCAGGCGAAGTAAGCAGAGGAATTCTCCAACTCAGGGGATCCTTCCTTCTTGCTATTTCCCCATTTTCTCTATTAAACAAAAGTATTAGAGAGAGCCGGGCATGGTGGCACATGCCTTTAATCCCAGAACTACCTGAATTACCTGGGTGGCAGAGGTAGGAGGATTGTGGTGAGTTCGAGGCCACCCTGAGACTACATAGTGAATTCCAGGTCAGCCTGGGCTAGAGTGAGACCCTACCTCGGAAAAACAACAACAAAAAAAAAAAGTATTAGAGAGACAGAAAGAGAGAGAGGCGCTCCAGGGCCTCCTGGCCACTGCAGACAAACTCCAGACACATGGGCCACCTTGTGCATCTGACTTACATGGGTCCTGGGGAATCGAACCTGGGTCCTTGGGCTTTACAGGCAAGTGCCTTAATAGCTAAGCCATCTCTCCAGCCCTCTCCTTGCCTCCAGCCTCCTCCTCTTCCATCTCCTCTTCCTTCTCTTCTGTCTCCTCTTCCTTCTCATCTTCTCACTCCCTTTCCCTCTCTTCTCCCCTTCTTAAACTACCATCTACTACTAAACACTTCACAGTGTGCCAAGCCCCATGCTTAGGCTAGACCCCGGGACTGGGGTCCCCTTGAAGTCCCAAGAGAAAGGAAATTCTTGGCCCCATTGCGCTCAGAAGAGAGCCAAGGCCCAGGAGGGGAGGAACTATCTGTATACATAAGCTTAGCCCAAAGAGTCAGGTGGGGTTGGGCTTGCAGTTCCATCCTATTTCCAAACCACAGCCCTTCAGTGCTCACACAGGCTGTGGCTGTTATCTGTTAAGTGATGGTTCTCTTCCCCTCCACAAGCATCTTGTTTGGAAACATACAGATGGCAGGCTCTCAGGGTGGGTGTGTAGCCTTCCTTCATCCTTTCTCTTTTTTTAATATATTTTATTTATTTATTTGAGAGAAAGAGGTAGAAAGAGTGTGTGTGTGTGAGAGAGAGAGAATGGGCATACCAGGGCCTCCAGCCACTGCGAATGAACTCGAGATGTGTGGCCTCCTTGTGCATCTGGCCTACTTGGGTCCTGGGGAATCGAACCGGGGTCCTTTGGCTTTGCAGGTAAATGCCTTAACCACTAAGCCATCTTCTCTAGCCCCATCCTTTCTCTTTCTATCTGTCCCTCTCTCCTCTGTCCTGCCCTGCCTCCTCTCTCGCTCACAGCCCAGGACAGACAGCCGAGGATGCTCTGTGGCCTCCAGCGCTTGTCCTGGCCCTAAGTCTTTCAATAAATAACAGATCTGTATCAAGGGCCAGGCTCTGCAGCATGTCAGCTTGGGAGACAGGCGCTTTCCTGCTGCAGGGGTGGGGGAGCCCTGGGAGGCAGGGACAGAGCTCCTAGCCCAAGCAGCAGGGGAGGGGGTCTTTAATCACTCTCCCTTTCTCCTCTCCATCTGTGACCCATAAAAGCATGGCAAGCTTCACAAAACCAGCCCAGAAACCTAAAGAAAGTTCAAGAGGTTCCCAGCATCAAGGTCCTTGGGCGGGGTGTGGGGGGGGGGAGTGTAAGGTTGGTCCCCCAGTCTGCGAAGGGCTGGATTCAGGCCCAGAGGAACTCTGGACCTGGTGTGCTTAGAGCCCAAGCAGGAAGCAGACCTTTTGCCCCCTGGCTCCGCCCTCCTTCCTCTTCCCAGGCGTGCCTGAGCTCTACGGTAGGGTGATGTGGCCAGCTGGGGACTTGGTCATTTGTGCAAATCCCTAAGTCATAGAGATAAGGAAAGCACCAAATCCGCTCAAACAGAAGAGTTCCGGGGAAGAAGGCAGGGCAGACACAGAGGGTTCCCAGAAGAGGCGAGGCACAGCCAGCTGTGGGCCTGAAAGAAATCACAGTGACCCAGCCTCAAATGTCCCCAGTGCCCGCGGGCCGGCGGATGAGGGCTCGGCAAAGAACTAGCCGCCTCTCCCTGCGGGAGGGCAGTGCAGGGCCTTGCGCCTCAGGGGATCCCTGCAAACTGGGGCTACAGGGCCATCGTGGTAACCTAAGGAAGCTGCGTGTGAGGCTCCGGGAGATTAGGAGCCACCTGCCTGGGTTGCACAGCTGGTGAGCACAGAGCGGCCAGGGTCCCTGGGTGGATCAATCTGGCTCCAAACTGATGCCTGAGGATTCTTCAGCGGAACCTCAGCTGCTGTCCCAGGAGCCGTGTGGCCCCTCAGCGGTAAAGTCCCCGGCCAGATGGGCTGCTGCTGTGTCCTCAGCTGTCACCTGACTCCCTGGTCTCCCCAGCAAATGGACCAGAATGTTGTTGTTGTTTTCTTTAATATTTTATTTGTTCATTTGAGAGACACAGAGAGAGGCAGAAAGAGAGAGAAAGAGAGAGAGAGAGAGAGAGAGAGAGAACGGGTGTGCCAGGGCCTCTAGCCACTGTAAATGAACTCCAGAGGCATGCGCCCCCTTGTGCATCTGGCTTATGTGGGTCCTGGGGAATCGAACCTGGGTCTGTACGCTCCGCAGGCAAGTGCCTTAACTGCTAAGCCATTTCTCCAGCCCAACCAGGATGTTTTATTGGACCAGAAGGGGAGCATCCCCATCCCCCTTATGAGAAGGAAGCAGATAGTCCACACCAAGAGAGGCAGTTTGGAGACAAGTTGGGGGGGGGCACATCATCTTCCTCACCTGTTCCCCTCTAATAGCTCACCTTTACCTTGAGACCAGGTCCTGGGTGCTGTGGACAGTTGTACAGCCCCCAGGCTGGCACCTCCAGGCACCGTTTATTCCTGTGTCTGTCTATCCTTCCGAGAGAGATCTCTGCACCCATACATGCCCCGGCCCCTCAACACCCCCTCCTCTAATCATCTCCACATTCCCCTCCCGCTTTTGCTTTCCACTTTGCTATTTATTAAGGGAGGGGTTCTCATTAAACCAGTGCTCACTAACTCAGCCAACTTACCCTGGTGTTGCAGTCAGGTTCACACTGCTGGCAGAAATCACCCAACCAAGAGCAGATTTTGGGCAAAAGAGGTTTATTTTGGTTTTCAGGCTCAAGGGGGAAGCTCCATGATGTCAGGGAAAACGATGGCATGAGCAGAGGGTGGACATCACCCCCTGGCCAACATCAGGTGGACAACAGGGACAGTAGAGTGTGCCAAACACTGGCATGGGGAAACTGGCTATAACACCCATGAGCCCGCCCCCAACAATACACTGCCTCTAAGAAGCATTAATTTCCAATTGCCATCAGCTGGGGAACCTAGCATCTAGAACCCCTAAGTTTATGGGGGACACCTGGCTCAAACCACCACACCTGGGGAGCCCCTATCTCTGCCTCCTGGGATTACTGGCTGGCTGCTATACCTGCCCAACATTTACGTGGGTGGTTGCTGGGGATTCGAACCCAGGTCCTCATGCTTGAGTGGAAAGCATGTTACACACTAAGCCATCTCCCCAGGCCATAATACAGGGGTTTTGTTCTTTACTTTGAGTACACGGAGAATATATTCTTTCTCTTTGTTCCCACCTTTGGATCTTGACCCAATGTCCCCACCCTGTCCCCAAGCTCTTCAGGGCTTGTTGACACTAGTGGCCTCGGGAGCCTGTTCTGCTGAAGCCGACTGGGTAGTCGTCTTTATTCTATTGTAACGAGGCTGATGGTGTTACCTAAACCTGACTCTGCGAAGGGGCCATCTGCTGGAGTCTCGATGTTTCTGACCTGCTTCTGGATTTCTTGTCCCGGCGAGCTGCCTGACTGACTTTTCAGCTCCCCAGACCTCCTGACCCTACTCCTGGGACAGCAGGGATCCTACACTCAGCTCCTGGGTGAGGTCAGAGGTCAGGAGAATAGAATAGAATAGAATCTGCTTAATGATTGAATTCACCACTGTTCCCATGAGGGGCTGTTAGCCTGCAGAGGTGGCGACTTTGGCGTGCATGAGCATCAGCTGGTAGCCAACAGCTGGTCCATGCAGCCACCGAGTGGGGTGGAGGGGGAGGAGTGAGCCCTTTGGTCCTTGACTCTCACCATGACAGAATCTGCACTAACCCATGACCTCGAGTCTGGAGTTCCATTTATGTAGCCCAGTGTAGTGCCAGTGCTGGGCAGAAGTAGTAGCATCTGGAGAGATGGCCCAGTGGGTGAAGAGCCTGAGACCTGAGTTGGGTTCCCCAGCACTCATCGAGATGGCCGGCGTGGTAGTGCATGCACCTGTAATTCCAGTGCTTGGGAGGAGGAGACTGGCAGATCCCTAGGGCGAGCTGCCTAGCTAGACCGGCTAAATCCACGAGCTCCGGATTCAGCGAGAGACCCTTTCTTTCTTTCTTTCTTTCTTTCTTTCTTTCTTCTTTCTTTCTTTCTTTCTTTCTTTCTTTCTTTCTTTCTTTCTTTATTAACAACTTCCATGATTATAAAAAATATCCCATGGTAATACCTTCCCTCCCCCCACTTTCTCTTTTGAAACTCCATTCTCCCCATCTCAGTCAGTCTCTCTTTTATTTTTCTGGAGAGACCCTTTCCCAATAAGTAAGAGGAAAAGGGCTGGAGAGATGGCTTAGCAGTTAAGGTGTTTGCCTGCAAAGCCAAAGGACTCCGGTCGGATTCCCCAGGACCCACGTAAGCCAGATGCACAGGGGGGTGCATGCGTCTGGAGTTCATTTGCAGTGGCTGGAGGCCCTTGGCACACCCATTCTCTCTATCCCTCTCTCTGCCTCTTTCTCTCTCTCTCTCAAATAAATAAATAAAGTTTAAACAAGTAAAGTGGAGAATGACATCGCTTCCAGACACACACACACACACGCGCGCACACACATGCACATGCCTGGGAAGTTAGGCTCTGTCAGCCTCACTGTGTCTCTAGCGGGAGGAGTGAGATACTGATGGATACCTCTCTGTTAGGGCAGCGTGACAGTCCTGGGGACGCTTATGCAAAGTGCTCAGCATGGGGATGTCGCCCCATGGGCCATGTCTCTCACTCCATGGGACAGGTCCAATATAGCTCTCTTTAGGGCTCCTCTGGTGGTGACCCCCATTTGAAGAAAGCGCTAACAAAGGGCCCCTGCCAGTGTGGCCAGGGAAGTGCTTGACATAATGCCATTCTTGGACTGTTGGAGGACAGGCTCTGATCCTTGTCCCGCCAGGCACTCGGCTACTGGCTGTCTAGAGCAACACCTCTACGAAGGAAGGGAGTGAAAGAGACGGAATCCAGGGCCACCAGAGAAGCCGAGCTGAGACACCATCTCAGTGCGGGCCTCAGCCTGGCTTGGCATGCAGCCCCGCTCTCAGACTCTCCATTCTAGAAGCTCCAGGGGCAGGGAGGGGAGGGGAAGAGAGCCGACCTGCCTTCCCAAATCTGGGATAGCGAGTGAGGCTAGGACCAAAGTGGACACCGCCAGTGGCCACGGTCACCATCCTGATGCCGTGGCAGGGTTGGGGCTGCCCAGTGTGTGTTGATTGTGTTTCCCCAGTGCCTGGGGCAGAAAGAGAGCAAGACAGACCACCCACCCACTCCCTCCAAGTAGGGCCCTCATGCCCGCCCGCCCCGCCCCTGCCTCGGACTATCCAGCTGCAGAGGTGGAAGGGCCAGTGGCCCGAGGGGGCCAGGGTGAGGTGCTGTGAGAGCCCCTTCATGGGCAACCGACACGTGATACCACAGCCTGCCACCCTGGGGTGCCTGCCCCCTCCAGACCACATCTTCTCATAATTACAAAGTCAGACTGGGAAGGGACTGGGGAGGAAGGGAAGCCACCAGAGACGCTTCGTCTCCTCTTGACGTCGTGATGGCTGGGGTCCCCACGTTCTGTGCACGCGTTCAACACCCAGGTCCCCCTGGCATCCCAGGCTTCCAGGTCAGCGTGAGAGCCGCATACATGTGGGAGTGCGTTCCCCTGCTCCATACATCTGCTCTGGGAACACAGGCATGTGTTTGGACGAGGATCCGAGGGGACGGGAGAAAATGGAAACAGTTGTACCCAAGCAGGGGGTGGAGGGAGGGTCAGGGTAAGGCTTTTTTTTTTTTTTTCTTTCACAAAATGTGTTTCAAGTCCTTGAAGAGTCACTTAAACAATAATTTAATGTCGGAAAACAAACCAATTTTTAAATATTTATTTATTTATTTATTTGAGGGAGAGAAACAGAGGTGGGGGAGGAGGACAGAATGGGCACACCAGGGCCTCCAGCCGCTGCAAATGCACTCCAGACGCATGCAGTACCTTGTGCATCTGGCTTACGTGGGTAGTGGGGGAACTGAACCTGGGTCCTTAGGGTTCGCAGGCAAGCACCTTAACCACTAAGCCATCTCTCCAGCTCTAACCCCCCCTTTTTTTTTAAAAGCAGAAGCCTATGTAAGATCCCAAGTTTCTGCTCTCTCAGCTCAGGTGGATCTGGGTTCTCCGGTGCTCCAACATTTGCTCCTTAGAGGATCACCCAGCTTGTTCGACCAGAGTCCATCCCCATCCCTCTGGGCTGGTGTGTGCCACTGTGAAGCCTGACCTGATCCATTCCCTCAGCCCCTTCTCCTCCCACGGGCAGAAGTCAGTCTGTGTCTACTGCCCACCAGACCCTGGGCAGAGCTTCCACCCCTTCAGTTGTGAAAGATCTTTTACTTATAGTTATGCTGAGACCCTGCCAAGGATGGCACAAATGTGTTTCTCACAGGAGCCATCCCTGCTTGACTAGTTGTGGCCGCCTAAAGTACAAGCAACAGCACTGTGATTGATTAGTCATGTCTGCCACGGCCCTGGATGAAGGCTGATGGGCTGTGTCTCAGGATTTGCTGCGCCACAGTAGGCTGGTATGGAAGGTAGGGCTCCTTGCAACTCTACTGGTGCTTTCTGGAGAGTTCTGGCTATTGCATAGCTCTGTCCTGGGCATGAGGCCTCGAGGAGAGGGTCCCATTTTCCAGGTACAGTACTGGTCACCTTGGCCCACTGTAAATCTTAGCCCCACCACTTACTTGATATTTGACCATGGACACGCTACTTAGCTTATGGGGTCTGGGTTTTCCACCTGCCAGTTAGAACACTTGCTGATAAGTTGAGTTCTCAAGATCAGAATAGTGAATAGAGAGGGCTCCATCCCCTGTGGGGACAAAGAGATGGTATCTGGAGGAGCTGGTCCCCTGCCCCATGAAATGCCAAGGGTTTGCTGGGGTCAGCCATTGGGGCAGGTGGTGTGCGAAAGCTAGGCTGTGTCCCTGGAGGCCGCGTTGTCTTCACGCCTCCCTGAGCATAGCCACCCCCTCACCACAGCCGCACAGGCGCACTGCCCGGCTGCTTTGGGATGCGATTACCTGAGAGGCCAAGTCGAGACTGATGCTTCTCCTGATTATTCGATTAGAAGTTAAAATATTCTCTTTTTTTTTACTATACTTTTTTAAAAATTAATTAGTTTTGTATTCAGCAAATACAGTCAGTTTGGTACCATTATTAGGCTCATCCGTGTCCTACCCCCTCCCCTTGGCCCCTCTTTGTTGAGGTATATGGGTCATGCATTGTGGAGTTAGCCCACAGTTATGGGTAAGATAAATGTCTCTGCATATCATGATCCAACATGTGGCTCTGACATTCTTTCCGCCCCCTCTTCTGCAAAATTTCCCTGAGCCATGTTGGGTTCATTTTTGGTCTGCTTCAGTGATGAGGTGTTGGGGGCCTCTGAGGCTCTGGCTCTCTGATTTGGTAGGAGTTGATTTTTCTCTGTGTTGATCTCCTTCTCCCTTGTGCTAGTACCCGGTTCACCAGGAAGACAGCACCCTTGCTTGTTTCACCAATTTTTCTTAGTTTCAGCTGGGGCCCTTTAGAGGTATGATGGGGTGGCTCTCTCCTTTTCACCAAGTGTTAGCATTTATTTACGACCACCCACTCTCTGTTTTTGAGTTGTATCAACTGAAAGGAAGGTTTAAGAAAAATGGATACTTTTCAGAGGCACTTCTCATTATATAAGTATTTTACAATTTTTTTTAAAAAAAATTATTTACAAGCAGAGAGAAATATAGAGAAGAGGGACAGGCAGAGAGAATGGACATGTTAGGGCCTCCAACCTCTGCAAACAAACTACAGATGCATGTGCCACTTTGTGCATCTGGCTTTACATGGGTACTGGGGAATTGGACTTGGGTGGCTAGGCTTTGCAGGCAAATGCCTTAACCACTGAGCAATTCTTCAGTCCTCGTTATATATTTTTAATATTTTATACATGCCTATATTTGTTTATTTCCGTTAATATTGAATATATATATACATAGGTTTTAAAATAATGAAAATCCGTTTAAGGCAGAGAAAGAAAGGATGGATGGATGGAAGGATGGAAGAGGAAGGAAGAAGGAAAGAAAGAAGGAGGGAGGAAAAATAGTGACTGCCAGGCTTGAATCCCAGCTCCTAGGGAGGCCTTGGTAAGAGATCCAAAGTGCCAGGCCTTGGGCTGGCGCTATAGCTCAGTGGTACAGTGTCTGTTCAGAATGGACGTAGGTTCCCGCTGCCTGCTCAGCCCTAGGTTCCATCCCCAGGATGATGTGGAGTGGGGAGGATCTAGTTAGGCTCAGTGGTCACTAATCCTGAGGAGTTCAAGGTCATCCTTAATGATATAGCAGATAGAGGCGACGCTGGGCTCACGTGAGACCTTGAATGAATACACAGAAAAAGAAAAATTAAGAAAGTCCAAGGCTAGGCTGGGCTACAGAGGGAGTTCAAGATCAACGTGGGCAATTTAGTAAGACCCTGTCTTACAATAAAAAGATAAAAGAAGGCGGAGTGGGGGGGAGGCGTGGGGAGGAAGGAAGGGCGAGAGGGAGGAAAGAAAGAAGAAAGGAAGGAAGGGAGGAGGGAGGGACTCCTTAGAGGGAAGGGAGGAAGGGTGGGTTTTGCAGCTCAGCGGTGGGGCAGAGCACGTGTCTTGCATGTGAGTTCTAAAACCACGATGCAAAGAAACAACAACAAAGGACCCACGGGCAATACAGTCCCTCGCCAATCACTAATTATTTCCTGTCCCAGCTCCACATAGCCCTGCTTTACACCCGTGCCTGAGCAAAATTCAGCCTTTACGTTCCCTGGGCCTAGGACGTGCTCCACGGCCCCCATGCTGGCCGGAAGGAGGGAGGCCCGGTGCTAATGTGTCCAAAGAGGCAGTGGGTACGTCTGAACCCCCTCACCGCCTCATTCCTCCTCAGATCTGTAGTTCAGGGGCCCCGCATGCCTGACCTTTTGCCTCACTCGTCACTCACATAGTCAGGACACATTAACCGTGCAAGGGCGCTCTGGGCCAGAAGTTCTGGGCTTTGGGATTGGAACCAGGTCAGGCTAGAAATTAACACCTCAAAGATCCACTGCTCCTCTCTTACAGGCTTTGCTGGGCTCATAGGGTGGTTTCTGAAGATTGCGGAGTGAGCGTTGACGTCTAGAAATCAGAAGACTTTGCATATAAGATCCGGTTTGGGGGGTTCTGGAGAGATGGCTCAGTCAGTAAAGCGCTTACCCTGCAAACATGAGAGCTCTGATTTGCTGCTCTGAGCCTACTTCAAAACGCTGGGTTTGGGAACCCCAGTGCTAGGGAGACAGAGACAAGAGGATCCTTGGGCTCAGTGGCCAGCCAATCTAGCCTAATTGGTGACTTCCACATCAATGAAAAGACCCTGTCTTTAGAAAGATGGAAAGTCACCCAAGAAACGTCACCTGAAGTTGTCCTTTAGTTTCCACACATATGTACATGCAGGTACACTTGTGTACACACATGCACCCACATGAGCGTGCACACACACACACACACACACAGATCTAAGTCTTCTGTTTCCTTGGATAATTTTAAAGTGTGACACACACAGGTCTGCAGGCCTACCTGGTATTCCTTGGCTGCGGCTAAGAGGTGATCACTGTCTTTGGCACCCTGGCAAGCCCTTGGCATTTTGCCCCAGGCTCCATCACACCTGGGCTGCTGCCAACCTGCCTCCAGGGTATAGCTTTTAATCCCTCACAACTCCTCTAAATTGGTGACCAAGGACTGTCCCCTGCACACCACGCATCTTACAGCTTAGCAAAGAAGTCGAGATGGAGAAAATGTGCTGCTGACGCTCACACAGGAAAACAAGATCAATAAGGAGTGGGTCCTTCTGGTCTCCCGGGTTGTGGTAAACAGAGGCCGCCATCCTAGAGAAGGTGGTGTGTGTGCTATTGTGTGCATGTGGTCACCTTCCCTGGAGAAGTGGCTGTCCCTTCAGAATGTGCCCATCACTTGCACACTGCTCATTTCCTGAGAAGGATGGGAGGGGAGGCGGGGGATGGGGCAGGAAGTCACCCTCCTTGGGAAGCCTCTGTGTGGGGAGGATCCCGCTGCTCCTGAGAGGTTCAGTCAAGGGTGACAGGTTCAAGTTCAGAGACCCTGGGACACCAGATACTTATCAAAATAGAGCAGGAAAAAAAAAAAAATAGAGCAGGGGGCAGGCTGGAGAGATGGCTCAGCTGTTAAGGTGCTTGCCTGCAAAGCCAAAGGACCCAGGTTTGATTCCCTAGGACCCACGTAAAGCCAGATGCACAAGGTAGCGCATGCGTCTGGAGTTCTTTTTGCAGTGGCCAGAGTCCCTTGTGTGCTCTCTCTCTCTCGCTCTCTCTCTCTCTCTCTCTCTCATGCACACACACAAATAAATAGATACAATAAAATAAAAATAGAGCAGAGGGGTTGGAGCTGGCAGCATTCACTGAGTCAGCCTCAGCACTAATTGATTTCCATCTCCAGCACACAGCTCATCCCCCATCCCAGGCCCGTGGTCCTGTCCCCATCTGTGTGTGGCCGGCCACCAGCCCCTCTCCCCTGTGCTCGGAAACTGCTCAGCCTGACAACAATGCCTTCTCTCGGCCTGTGTCTGCAGAACCTGGTCCGCAACCTCTGCCGGCAGAGACCTGGCCAAGATCCCCTTGCTCAGGGCTTTTGACTCTGACCCCAGCCTAGAAGCCTCGTCCAGAGCTGGTGACACTGACCAGTACTGTGTGGGCCAAGGCTCACCCAGTTCCCGCTTGCTTATCTCGCTGCATCCGGAGCCCTGCCTGTGCTCGTGGTACCAGGGTCCCGGGGGTGGCGGGGGGAGCTCCTCTAAGAGTTAGTTCACAAAGCGATCAGCAGTCCGGGCCCTCCATCAGCCTGTGCCAGCAAGCAGGAGACACCTCCCCTTTGTGCCTCAGCTTCCTCGCGGGTGAAATGAGGCTAACCTGGTCGTCCATCTGATGAGACTCCAAGGGACTGTTATGACAGAATCTGCAAAGCGTGAAGCATGGCGGCCCACACGCGGGAGGGACTCGCTAAGCATGATCCATTCTCCTGTTAGACCGCAGAGGAGGGTGCCACACGCTTCTGGGATTGGATATCATTTCTTCCTGCTCCTGCGAACACAGTAGCTGCCTTAGCAGTATTCACTGCAGGCTTCCTCGCAGCCGGGGATGGCACAAACACGTCACCCACATTCTCTCATTTACTCCTCCAAATCCGGAAACTTAGATGCTAATCCTGGGCCTCAGAAAGGTTAAGCAACTTGGGCTGGAGAGATGATTTAGCGGTTAAGGCACTTGCCTGCGAAGCCTAAGGACCCATGTTCCATTCTCCAGATCCCATGTAAGCCAGACGCACAAAGGTGAGGCAAGCGCAAGGTTGCACATGCCCACTAGGTGGCGCTGGCGTCTGGAGTTTGAGTGCAGTGGCTGAGGCCCTAGAGCACCAATTTTCTCTCTCTTTCTGTCTGTCAAGGTTCTGACGGTGGCTCCAAGGCTCTTGACTCTACACAGAAGTCAGATTGCACTGCTTCTCAGTAAAGGGGGGGGGGGGGGCAATGGAGGCTCAAGACTGCATGAGCTTATGGCCCGTTGGAGTTTTTCTTTAAGCAACCAAGTCTGGATGGCTTCACATTCAGTCTTCAGCCGGGGGCCAGTTACAGGACAGTCAGGGATGATGCCACGTGATCCTCAAAGGGACTTGAAGGGGCTTACTGCAGATTGTCCTTCTGGGCCATCCAACGCCCCTCAGTTCGGTCTTGGGGGCTCTTAATGTGCCGTCACAGCTGCAGCAGTGCACACGCTGGCCAGAGGAGAGGCTTCAGAAGTTTCTAGAAGAGCTGACTCAGACACCAGTGGTGCCAAGCCGTCTGCATCCCTCTGTAGCACCCCACGCTAGCCGTACCAGCGCTGTGCAGCTGATTCTCGGTCACCTGCCGGCTGTGTGTCCTTGGACAGGTGACTTGACTTCTCTGTGCTGCAGTAACCCCATCTGCAGAACAAAGCAGTAAGAACACCCCTCCTGTTGTCGGGGCAGTGAGGTCCTGCCATCCTTGGGGGCTCTGGGCATTCCTGGGTTCCAGCTGCCTGACTGGGCTGGAGACCCGGACCCTGGGGCCTCAGTGCCCTCTTTGCCCCATGTGGACCATAGTGGCATTTCCGATATCTCTACTGTGGGGAGTGAAGAAGGGGGTGCAGAGTGCTTGGTTCTGCTCGTGCGGGGTGCAGAGTGCTCAGTAGTGCCACGCAGACTACTCGGTACCACCGGTACGTGACGCGCAAAATGTATGTGGGCAGATGGAGCAGGCACAACTCGGGCCCTGGGCACCCTGGCAGGAGTTCCGTCACCTGTTTGCTTGGGAGTGAGGGCCCACGTGGTGGAGGGGTGTGATCGCCGTCACCAACTGCAAAGCCCGCGCCAACCTAGACAGAAGGCAAGGTCAGGAGCTGACCCTAGCGGAGGCCGCGTGGGGCCGCAGAGACACCAGGCTTCCTGGCCTCGGTCGGGGAGATTTTCTGGAAGCAGGAGGTGGGAGACCCCAGGAGAGTTCTGCTCAAGGGAGGAGCTGCCAGAGCCTTCCACCTAAGTGTGACGGCCAGCTCAGCTGAGGGAGAGTGAATCCTGGCCTTGAGGGAGGAGAGCCACACACAGCATTTGTTGAGCTGACGTTTACAATGACCCAACAGACCTGCTTCCTGGTTGGGACAATGCTTCCAAGACCCTCAGGGGATGCCTGAACCCTCAGACAGGACTGAAGCCTATGTATACCATACTGCATTTGTTTTTTTCTGTGCATACCTGTGGTAAGTTTTAACTTGTAAATTTAAGCATAGTAAGAGATTAACGATAATAACCACTAATAAAATAGGTCAGCTATAAGTAACTTCTAGTAAAAAACCACCAGCATCACCCCTCTTGAACTTTGGGGCTAGAATAAACTAATTAAGGGTCAGTTGAACACAAGCACCAAGATACGGTGACAGTTGATGGGCCACCAACAGGCGAGTGGCATGTAGTGTGTGGATGCCCTGGGCTTTTGAAAGGATGATTTAGGTGCCAGGCGGGACTGAGAGAGATGGCATGAGATGTCATCATGCTCTTCAGAATGGCATGATGATTGCAGATTGTTTATTTTCTGGAATTTTCCATTTCATCTTTTGAGGCTGTGGCTGATTGCCGGTAACAAATATCAGAGAGGCCAAGGGTGGGGAGGGGGCAGTTGGCAGTGAATACTTGTGATGCGGGCATGCAGAGAACACCTCCAGCTTGAAAAGAAGTGACTTTCTTTACTCCGCCACTACTGTGTTCGGCTTCCCTGTCCTGCCCTTACCACGGCTAACGACAACGATTCTGAGGTCTTCACCACTTCCGGCTTCCAGATCTCTGCGACACCGTCCTCCTCCTCTTCCTCGCTCTGTCTCTCTTTACTCGCCGCCCTTCCCCTCTTTCCCTCTTCCTCCAGGATTACCGCTGGATGTCACGGGGTTGGGAGGTGTACCCTTTGGCCACCTCAAATCCTGCCAGGGACTTGGCTTGGCCTCTGTCCCCTGGGGCCCTGCAGCAGGGTCTCTCCCACACTGAAATGTCCCCCACCCCTGCCAAGGGCCTCCTCCAGCCACTTCCCAGACTGCTTCTCCTGGTTGCAGGGGGACCTGGGGTAGATGACACTGCACTCATGGTAATGGGGTCCTCAGTCCTTCAGTGTTCCTGATGTGGGTTCCCCCCATCCCCCAAACCCTGCTCAGCAGACTCCCCAGCACCATCTTTACCAGGCCACTCGGCCCCAGGCATTCTCCCTCACTCCTTCCTAGCCAGGCCTGTGTGTTCAGTGGGTCGAGGCTGGCAGAAAGCTGGCATTGTATTGAGAAAGGGAAGAGGAGAATGGCCGTGAGAGAGGTGGAGGCGAGAGCAAAGAGTCTGTGGTCTTGGCAAGCCATGCATCTGCTCACTCCCACTCCCCGTGGCCTGTCCCCAAGCACTCCTCGATAAGATAGGGAAACAAGAGGGGACAGGGCAGTGACGGCTTCCAGACTGAAGGGGAGAGCCAGTAGTCACAGACACAGTGTCCAGAGGGACTTCCTTAGGATCTACAGGACAGTAGCCAATGGACTTGTCCTCCAGGGACTCTGAGGCTGGCAGTGTTTCAGGAGGGCCCTTAGGAGAGCTGCTGTCACCCGAGAGGTCTTCTATGGCCCGGCAGGACCGAGCTGGAGGGCTCTCTCTGGTTCTCAGCCCTTCCCTGCCCACACCTCCTACTCTGCCAACTTTTTTTGTTGTTTATTTTTATTTATTTATTTGAGAGTGACAGACAGAGAAAGAGGCAGAGAGAGAGAGAGAGAGAGAGAGAGAGAGAGAGAGAATGGGCGCACCAGGGCTTCCAGCCACTGCAAACGAACTTCAGATGTGTGTGCCCCCTTGTGCATCTGGCTAACGTGGGTCCTGGGGAACCGAGCCTCAAACCAGGGTCCTTAGGCTTCACAGGCAAGCACTTAACTGCTAAGCCATCTCTCCAGCCCCCAATTGTTTTAGTATTTTATTTTTATTTATTTATTTGACAGAGAAAGAGGGAGAGAGAGAGAGAGGGAGGGAGAATGGGTGGGTCAGGGCCTCCAGCCACTGCAAACGAACTCCAGATGCGTGCACCCCCTTGTGCATCTGGCTAATGTGGGTCCTGGAGAATCAAACCTGGGTCCTTTGGCTTTGTAGGCAACTACCTTAACTGCTAAGCTATTCCTCCAGCCCTCTTTTTTTTTTTTTGTAGGGTCTCACGCTAGCCTAGGCTGACCTGGAATTCACTCTGTATTCTCATGGTGGCCTCCAACTCACAGCGATCCTCCTAACTCTGCCTCCCGAGTGCTGGGATTAAAGGCGTGCACCACCACACCTGGCCATCTGCTAATTTTTTATTGCTGTTGTTTTCAGACCTGATCTCAAGTAGCCCAAGCTGGCCCCAAACTCACTACGTAGCTGCCAATGACCTTGAACTCCTGATCTCCCTTTCTGTCTGCATCTCTTGAGTGCTGGGATTACAGGCATGTGCCGTGTTGAGGATCGATCCCACAGCCTTGGGCATGCTAGGCAGACACCCTACCAACTGAGTTACACCCACAGGCAGCCCCCTCTCTGCCCATATTAACATGTGTGATCATCTCACACTTGGGATGGGGTGTGTCTGGGAAGCCCAGGCAGGGTACCCAGCCTGGACACGTCCATCTCCACTGCCCACCGAGGCTACACAACCCTTCCTGAGAGGTGGCAAGTGAACTCTCGCCTTACCAACCTGGGCTCCTGTCTCAGCCCCAGATGGTTCTCGTCCCGCCTTCCGTCTCACATGCCAGTCCCTGTGATTGATACTGGAAAGAACAGGGGAGCTTTGTTTAGGCTCATGGAGGAAAAGCAGCTGTGATTGATTGGTAATGTCTGCTGCCGGTGCAGGAATGGAGGGTGTGGGGCGGTGGGCCGTGATTTAAAGTGCCGACCGCTTCTCCTGGGACCTGTTGCTTTCTTGCAACCTGAATTGAGTTGGAAATGTCTGTGGCTAAAAGAAAGCACGATAGTTCAGACGTGAGCTACGGTGACCTGCAGTGTTTTAACAACTGGCCCTTGGGGTGAAGTTTCTCTTTGCCAGTCACTGTTGGGGGGAAACCACCATAGCTGGTCCTCTGCTGCCACTGTAGACTCACCAAACGCCAAGTTAGGAAGAGACAGGGCACAGCCGGCTCCCGTAAGCTTGCACCCGCTTTCTGAGCAGTCAGTGTGTTCTTCTCGAAAGCTTCGTCACCACCCCTACCCTACCAGCTCTGCCAACGTTGGGCTGTTCTTGGAAGGGCCCTGGACTAGGGCTCAGGATCCCTTACCAGCCATGCCTACTGGCAAGCTAGGCAAGCCCTGCTCTGGGCTTCACTTCCCTCACCCATAGTTCGTTGTGCCAGTCACAAAGCTTGATTTGTCCAACATGTTCCTGGGTCATCCAATCCAGACGCTGCCCCCCCAGCCCCCCGCCCACCATCCCACAGAGCCAGCCGCAGCGAGCCCCTGTGCAGCCAGGGTTTGGCCATGTGAGACAAGGCGTTGCTGGCATTGCTGCTGCTTTTAACATCCACCTCAGAGGTGAGACTGCCTCGAAGCTCCTACCACTTCCCTGAACAGCCGTGGTGCCTGCCAGACAATGTTTTCTAGAAGGTTCTCGGATCTACTCCAGTTTCCCTTCTCTGCGGCTCTTTGAAGCAGTGGCCAATCCTTTGATGCCTCCTTTAGTCTTCTAGGGCCCCACAGTCCCAGAGGCTGGGCTCCTTGAGCCAAGCTGGGCGGAGCTATGGTGGCATCAGCCCTGGGCATGAGTACCAGCTCAGATATGCCAGAGCTTTGGGACTTTAAACTCCCTGGGCCTCAGCTTTCATGTCTGTAAAGTGGGATGAGGGCTGAAGAGACGGTTTAGTGGTTAAGGCGTTTGCCTGCAAAGCCTAAGAACCCAGGTTCGATTCTCCAGGACCCACATAAGCTAGATGCACAAGGGAGCGCATGCATCTGGAGTTCATTTGCAGTGACTGGAAGCCCTGGCGCGCCCATTCTCTCTCTCCCTCTCTCTGTCTCTTTCTCTCTGTCTTTCTCTCAAATAAATAGATAAAAATAAAGTGAGATGAATAATTATGTAGCAGTCAGCAAGTCACTTCACTGGACTGTGAAATCACACACACAGAGCCTCTTTGCATAGTATCAGGCCCAAATTAAAGAGACCATTACTTGTCCCAACAAGGCCCTGAGTGGAGGAAGAACAAGTTTTAAAAGGACGGGGTCCCAAACACTGGAGAACCATAAATCAGGTGAAAGTCAGGCAGAGACAGGCAGATCCCCGGGGCTCACTGACCAGCCAGTTTAACCTGCTTGGTGAGCTCCAGGCCAGTGAGAGAAAAAGATGTACAGTGCCTGAAGGACACCTAAGGTCGTCCTCTGGCCTACACACTCACACACACACACACTCAGACACATACATGCTCACACACACTCACACACACACATACTCACATTCACACACATACACATGTACACTCACACACACATACACACTCACACACATATACTCACACACATTCACACTCACACACATACACACTAACACACACATACACACTCACACACAAGCGCTCATGAAAAAGAATTCAAGACACAAGGGATGCTCAGTGTGAGTCGTCACTCTGAATCTCAGCTTCCGCATGTGAGAGGTGGGGTGGTCCTGCCATCCCCCGCAAGGCTGTCCCTAGAGCGAATGGCATGTTCCAGGCGCTTCCGTAGCAGTGTGCCTGGCATGTCCTGAGTACGTGGCAAATGGTGATTGAGCGGATGGGTGGGTGGATGGGTGGCCTTTACCACAGCAGGCCTTCCTTTCAAAGTCCTCACACTACGCTGGTTCTCTTAGGACACTCTCCAGCTTTCTCACGCAGGACACTAACTTCTCCGTGGGAGGAAATGAACGATTTACCTCTGTGTCACTCAGCATCAGCCCTGTGGTAACTGGTGCTTGAAGCACCTGGGTTTCCTTCCTCAAAAGGCCATGCCTGTGTGTTCTTCATCTATATATTTTAATTTTTAAAATATTCTTATTAGCTGGGCATGGTGGCACACGCCTTTAATCCCAGCACTCAGGAGGCAAAGGTAGGAGGATTGCCGTGAGTTCGAGGCCACCCTGAGACTACAGAGTGAATTCCAGGTCGGCCTGGGCTACAGCAAGACCCTGCCTTGAAAGACATATATATTTGCAAGGAGAGGGGAGGGGAGATAATGAGCATGCCAGGGGCCTCTTGCAAACGAACTCCAGATGCATGTGTCACTTTGCGCGTCTGGCTTTACATGGGTCCTGGGGAATCGAACTTGGAACGCTCTTTGTCTTTATAGCTATAATGACTGATGCCCAGTGGGAACTCCTTAAATGTTTGCTGAATGAATGAATAAATGAATGAACACACAGAAAGTTATGGAAGAAAGACTGCGTGGGATGTTAGCCACCTCCAGGATTCATTATCGGGTTTACTTCTGCGTGTCCGTGGGCGGCAGGGCTGACTGCTCAGTACGAGGGGGAAGCAGAGATTGACAGGTGGAAGATGACTAGCTTCAGACAAAAGGGTGTCTGCTATGGATCAAAGCCTAACGCGAGCCACTCCATCTGCCCCCGGTGGCTAGGACAGTCTGCGTCATTGCCCGCTCTACCCCCAAGGCCAGCGGCAGGCGTAGGGTGACACTGAGGTGGCTTCCTTTTGCCTCCAGATGTGGCAGTGTGGGCTGCAGCTATGAGAGCTGGCATGCCTTGTTAAGAAAAGGCCCCTGAGCTGGGCGGGGTGGCGCACGCCTTTAATCCCAGCACTCGGGAGGCGGAGGTAGGAGGATCGCCGTGAGTTCAAGGCCACCCTGAGACTACAGAGTTAATTCCAGGTCAGCCTAGACCAGAGTGAGACTCTACCTTAAAAAAAAAGAAAGAAAGAAAGAAAGAAAGAAAGAAAAGGCCCCTGGGGCTGGAAAGATGGCTTAATGGTTAATGTGATTGCCCACAAAGCCAAAGGACTCAGGTTTGATTCCCCAGGACCCATGTAAGCCAGATAGAGGCACAAGGTCAGGAGTTCGGCTGCAGTGGCTGGAGGCCCTGGCACGTCCTTTCTCTATCTGCCCCCCCCCACTCTCTCTCAAATAACTAAGTTAGCCGGGCGTGGGGGCTCATGCCTTTAATCCCAGCACTGGGGAGGCAGAGGTAGGAGGATCCGCCGTGAGTTTGAGGCCACCCTGAGACGACATAGTGAATTCCAGGTCAGCCTGGGTCTGGACCTGTCCTTGTCCCCACCCACGCCATTAGCAGTCGTCAGCCTCCTTGGCTTCTCAGTTCCCTTCTGTGCCAAGGAGACTTGATGATGCCTTGGAGTGACTCTGCCTCTTGGATGCCCGGCCAGAGGGTTGCAGCCATCATAATGCAGGTTACGGAGCATGACCAGGTGACATGAGGGCACTGCCAGAGTCTGATAAGCGGTCAGTTGCCCAGCCACTGAACACAGCACCGGGTGAGGCCCCGAGGATGCAATTCTGGGAGCCCTAATGCAGGCCTGTGCCTTGAGAGTGGGGGCTGGGTAGCAGCTGGGTTTTCTGAAGATCGTCCTGGAGGAGCCAGGGGAACATTGGCACTCTTCCTCACCCTTGGGGAAGTGTTTGTGATGGGGAAACCTTTTATATATATATATATATATATATATATATATATATATATATATATATATATATATAATTCCCTCGAGTCTCCTCCCTGTCCCACTGCACAGCGTCAACGCGTAGGGACATCCGCCTTGCTAAAGACCCCGTAAGTGAAAGGTGGGGAGATGGCGAGAGGTTGGTAAAGCCAACAGCTATGTGAGCCATCAAGAAAAGTTCTACAGGGCTGCAGAGATGGCTTATCGGTTAAGGCGCTTGCCTGCGAAGCTTAAGGGCCCAGGTTCGACTCCCCAGCACCCATGTAAGCCAGATGCACAAGGTGGCGCATGCATCTGGAATTCGTTTGCAGTGGCTGGAGGCCCTGGTGTGCCCATTTTCTATCTGCCTTCTTCTCTCTCTCTCTCTTTAATAATAGATAAATAAACTAAGAGACGGTCTACAGAGCAGCGGGCAGCTTGAGGGAGTGGTGTGATGTGTCTGGAACACTCGCAGTTTATTAACTGCTTGGCTGTGGGTTCATCGCTCAACTCTTCTGTGACTCAGTTTTCTTGAGTTGCGAGGTGGGGACAATAAAACCACTGTATAATGCAAAAGACTTACATACCCGGCCGGCCCCGAAGAAGGACTTAGAGGGACGTACAGTGACCCTGTAGTAGTGTCACTAAAGCGTGAGGGCTTATCCTCCTGGATGGACCCAGCAAGCTGCCCCCGTGGGGCCTGCCTCGGTGCTTTCTCCTGCGTTAGCTACCTGTGCGGCCCAGACTGCTGACAACAGGCCACCAGCCTGCATCACTGGGAATGTCCCCCAGACTTGCTGCTCTGGGGACCAGAGTTCTGTCGGACCCGTCAGGTTCCAGGCATCTGCCCTCCATGTGGCTACAGCATCTAAAGATTGCCATGGGCTAGATTTTGTCACTGTTTCTCATGTCAAAGACTTGTCCCCAGCCAGGCGGGTCAGACTTCCCAGCTGGGCTGGCCCCTCTGGCAGCCTGAGATATTTTCAGATTCGGGGTGACATTCTCCTGTCCCTCAGCTTAATAGGTCCCAGATGCTCCACTCCCCGCCACACGCTGTTCCTGGACTGTTCTGGAATCCTGTGTGCTGTCCTGCCCACTGGCCTGGGCTTCCCAGCCAGTCACCGCACCTCCTGACATTTGTTTGTTTTTAATTGAAACCATTTTGTTCGCCCTAACATGACGGCTTAGCAGAGGCCAGCGTGAGACGGGCTAACAGGAGCGGGCAGATGAGGAAGGGGAGAAGGAAGAAGGGAACAGAAGGGAAAATTAGGAGTCCGAGCTGGACACACATGAGAGGCATGCAGGGGTAGCGTGTGAGCTGACGTTCCGAGTCATCACGGGAGGGACCGGGGAGGGGGAGACACAGGCTTAGCTGGGATCCTCAGGGTCCGTGGGGTCCCTTTGGAGCTGCCATGCTACAAACGCAACCCAGTTCCCTGTCCTTAGGTCATTTCGTGTCTCTAACCTTCCCCTGCCCCCCGCCCTCCTTGCCCCCATCCGCCCACCTCGGAACGCTTGAATTTGTAATTCTTGGCCAGTAATGAGATAGGGCTCGCGGCTGAGGTCCAGTGTGAGAGGAGAGAGAGAGAGAGAGAGAGAGAGAGGATCTGAGGAGGAAAGAAGAGAGGGAGGGCCACGGGGAGGGAGGGCCAGGCTGGAAGCCAAGAGGTGGGCATTGGGACAGCAGCAGTGGGCGGCAGACCCAGGAGGGCAAGACGCCTGACTCACAGCCTCACAGAAACCAGGCCAGACAGATAGACATCAGACGGGGAGGGGAAGGAGGGAGACCCTCCCACCCTCCTCCTTCCTGCAAGCTTTCCACTGCATGTCATGGGAAGCCCACGGGGGCAGCACACATGCCAATAGAGCTGATCCCTTACTGTGACCCTCCGTGCATGTGCTGGGGCTGTCTGCATTGTGTGTGTCCCAGAGAGCAATCTGAAACCCAAGAGTGAGCTGGTCCCCAAACCCATTTTTTAAAGGTTTTCATTTATTTATTTTTATTTATTTTATTTATTTTTTATTTATTTGAGAGTGACAGACAGAGAAAGAGGGAGAGAGGGGGGGAGAGGGAGAGAGAGAGAGAGAGAGAGAATGGGCGTGCCAGGGCTTCCAGCCACTGCATATGAACTCCAGACGCTCACACCCCCTTGTGCATCTGGCTAACGTGGGTCCTGGGGAACTGAGCCTCAAACCGGGGTCCTTAGGCTTCACAGGCAAGCACTTAACCGCTAAGCCATCTCTCCAGCCCCCCAAATCCATTTTAATATATTTTTATTTATTATTAGAGAGAGAGAGAGAGAATTGGCACACTAGGGCCTCCAGCCACTGCAAAAGAACTCCGGATGCATGTGTCACCGTGTGCATCTGGCTTATGTGGATTCTGGGGAACTGAACCTGGGTCCTTAGGCTTCACAGGCAAGCACCTTAACCGCTAAGCCATCTCTCCAGCCCTCCAAAGCCCATTTTGCAAGGTGGGATGCTGAGGCTCGGGACTGGGGTCCCCACCTCTGCACTTCTCATCCAATAATGAAAATATGGACGTGAAATAAAGGAGAAAGTGATTAGAGCGGCGAGAGTGGGGCAGAAAGAGAAACTCTGAAGACCAGATGGAAACTCCTTTGCCAAAGAAGAGTTCTTGGATGCTGACTCAAACGTGGCCTCCCCTCTGTCCCCCACCAGCGGCCGTGACACTGATAAGCCCTTTTCTCTCTCTTTTAGGACCTCCTGTAAGTACACGGCGCAGCCAGTCTCCTGTGCATCTGAAAGGCTTGTGTCCGCTATGGTAACGGGGCCCTGGGTGGGGCACCGACAGCCAGTCCCCCGCTATCTTCCAGGGGTTTACTGTACACAGTGGGCTTCTGTGGGAGCCCCTCCCCATGTCTGTCCCACGGGGACTACAACCACTCGTTGTCTTCGTGTATATCTGTACACTCCCACAGGGCAAGACAATGGCTGTGCCAGGCCCTCAGTTCATTCTGGAAGGCTGGATTAACCCTGGTGGACTGGCTCTTTTGACCAGCTCCCATTCCAAAAAAAAAAAAAAGCCTCCTGAGCTAGAGTGAGACGCTACCTCGAAAAAACAAAAACAAACAAACCCACTGCTCTCAAAGAAGTGACAGATATTATAAAGAAGAAAGATGATCTCTGCGTAGTTCTGCCCCTTAAAAGTCTCTGTCCAGCGCAGAAAACAGGTCAGGGCCCAGCTCCAAGTGCGGGCAGCCCAGGAGTGCCATCCACGCCCCTGCGTGGGCAGCTGTACCGTGGCCAGGCCCCACGGGACAGGTGGAGTTGGTGATGGTAGTGGAGACAGCATGTCGCTGTTCTTCCCGGCCTCAGCCCCAGGGTGGGCGGAGAGCCAGGCCATTTCCAAAGGACTCGACAAGAATCCATAGAGCCTCCTGTCCCAGGTAAAGGACTGAAAGCACATTATCCTTGAGGGACGGCATTTGATATCCCCACAAACGACCCGAGGGGACCTGGGGAGAAATGGAGACTGGCGTGGAAAGGGACGGCCTCGCAGAGGATCTTTCTCAAGCCTGCAGGACTCCTCCCTACCATCTTCCCCCCTGCACCTCCCTCAGGACTCAGTTCCTCACCATGGGCATCTGCTTGAGAGGTGTACCCAGTTCTTAAAGAGACCATTACTTAGTACTCCATGGGTGCCCTGAAATCCTGGAACACCCCTGGCTGGTAGGACACAGTGAAAGAGGCACAGCCTGTCAGAGGGAGAGGGGGGTTTGTCATAGCAGGTCCAGGTGTTAGATGGCCACTCCTGTCATGCATCTTCCAAAATATGCAGTCATCAGGAACTTCAGGTGACCCAGAATGAGACTGCAGGTCACCTGTCTTTTGTTTTGTTTTGCTCTTTTTCTTGTTTCCCTTCCTTCCTTCCTTCCTTCCTCCCCCTCCCTCCCTCTTACCTTTCCTTCCTTCCCTCCCTCCCTCATTCCTTCCTTCTTTTTTCCCTTCCTTCCTTTTTCCCTTCCTTCCTTTTTCCCTTCCTTCCTTTCTCCCTACTTCTCTCCTTTCCTCCCTCCCTCCCTTCCTTCCTTTCTTCCTTCCTTTCTCTAAGTTAAATTAGGCTTGCTTGCCTGAACATGAACTTGGATGGGGGGGTTACTTACCACAGCACATGTGGCTACGCCACTGAAAGGAAAATTTCCTCCTCATGCAAATATTAATAGCCAAGAGCTCTTCAGGGAAGGGTGGGACCTCATGAGTGTCACCCTCATCCCTGATGGAATGTTGACAGGCCAGATCTCATGTAGGAATTCCTGAATGCAATAACCACGTAACATCTGGAGGACTGGGCTCCACAGCACTCCGCCCCATCCTCCGGCTCTTACATTCTTTCCATCCCCTCTTCTGCAACGTTCCTGAGCCTTATGCTTTGTTCATTTAATTGATTGACTGATTTGTTGGTTTTACTTTTTGGTGGTTTCTTTTTTTGTAATTTTTTTTTCTATGTGTGTGTGTGAGAGAGAGAGGGAGAGAATTGGTGCGCCAGGGTCCCCAGCCACTGCAATCAAACTCCAGATGCATGTGCCACCTTGTGTACATGTGCCACCTTGTGTACATGTGCCACCTTGTGCACTTGCGTCACCTTGTGCACCTGGCTTAGTGGGACCCGGAACATCAAACATGGGTCCTTAGGTTTCATAGGCAAGCGCCTTAACCACTAAGCCACCTCTCCAGCCCTGCTTTTTTTTTTTATGAAGGCACAGAGTTCCTACCTATTCCCTCCTGTAGCTTCACCCACACGCAATGTCCCCAGAGCCAAAGCCAGTCTTCTGGAGTCACCCCAATGGTGGCGTCAGCTCCACGGTTCTAAGCAGAAACGCAGCGTCCTGAGATCGACGCCAGTTCGCGGCTGGGGCAGACACTGCCACTCCCGGAAGAGGGAGTGTGACTTCCTGACCACAGCCTCTGCCACCTCAGCTGCTGAGCCAGGGGCAGGGCCCAGGTCGCTTTTCCCCAGCTGAGCCTGACACCAAGAGGAGCCCTGAGTCTTTGCCCGTTACCAGCTGAGACGCGGAGCCAGCGGGAGGAGGGCACGTGGCCTCCTCGGCTCTGCTCTCTCTGCTTCCTAGCAAAGAAGGATGTTGGCGACCGAAAGAGAGAGCTGGATCTGTGCATGTCTGCTGACCCCTGGGGAACCTCTCAGGGGCTCTCTCTGTCCTCCCATGGGAAGATCCAGGATCCCGAGGGTTCAAGGTTGGCACTCACCGTAGAGGATGTGTTGCTATGGCAGCGAGAACCAGCAAAGAGCAGCGACCTCCACTGAGCCCACTCTATTGCCCACGGCGGGCATTGCTGATCAATTTAACATAACCCTTCCGCCAGTCATTCCCAATCCTTTAGACCTTAGGAGACCTTCTCCTCCTCTTCTTCCTCCTCCACCTGGGTTTTTGTGTTTTGTTTTTTGGGTTTTTTTTTGGTCCGCTACAGTAGGGATTGAACCTAGGACCTCACATATGAGCATGCTACCACTGAGCTATACCCTGGGCCTTTGAAACTTTTTTTTTTTTTTAATTTCCAGACACGGTCTCCCTAAATTGCCCAGGCTTGCCTTAAACTCAAAATCCTACTGCCCCAGCCTCCCAAGTAGCTACGATTATAATCCCTGTCTTGGAAGTGAACTCTGGGAACATTCATCGTGTGTGTGTGTGTGTGTGTGTGTGTGTGTGTGTGTGTGTGTGTGTATGCAGGCATGTGTGTGCCTGGGGCTTGATATCATTGTCTCTCTTGATAGCTCTCCACCTTTCTCAACAAGACAGAGTCTCTCATTGAACCCAGGGCTCACCAGTACAGCTGGTCTGGTGAGACCACCTTTCCCTGGTGACCCTGTCTCCATTTCCTGGAGCCCGGGGATGGCAGGCGCACATCACCATGCCCAGCACTTACATGGGTTCTGAGGATCCGAACTTAGGTCTTCATGCTTGCACACCGAGCCCTTTACCCACAGAGCCATCTCTGCAGCCCCTGGGAATCTGTGAACTTCCTTAATACGGAGAACAGTGAGACTGAAACCGATGAGAGGGAAGTCTGGGTGTCTTGTTCTTTGGAGAAATATACGGAAACGCTGGCTGTTTCTGTCCTTGAGCCTGGCATGCAGATGACCCCAGCTACCTGGTTTTATGAATGAGTGAATGAATGAATACTAGAATAAAAAGGGAAGCCCCTGTATAAAAATAACAAGCTCTGGGGACACAGGGGACTCCCGAGCTGGCTGGGGCGGTGTTAAATGGTTGATCAGCTATTTGAAATCCTGACCTGTGTAAACTTCATTCTCCGCCCTTTGTTTCAGGGGCCCACTGGAAGACCTGGGCTTCCGGTAAGTAACTGATTTTCTCCTTTCCTTCGCCTCTTTCCCATGGGTGCTGGGGTGGACTTCAGGGCACCGTCATGCTGCAAGAGCTCTCCCGCTGAGCCGTGCCCTCAGCCCGTCTCTCTCAGTCAAAGCCGCAGCCGGATTGGTTGCCAGTTCCCCTCGTGTCTCTGTGGACTCTGGTCTGTGGCTGACGGTGGAAGTCGCTCACCGGCCCCTCACCTTGGAGTCCTGGAGAATACCTGGGGGCGGTGACTCTTGGTACCCTTCCTGGGGCTTAAGGCAAGCAGACCGCCTCAGCAACAAGGGAGCTGATGTGCAAAAGGGTGGTTATATAATGGGGGAACTGGAGGGGCTGGCCAGCTCTTGGGTATTCAGCAGCTCCTGCCTAACAGGTGATATTCAAGCCATTGTTTCCCTTCGCATTTTGCCCTCGGGTGAGGTTGGGGGGCTCAAAAACCTTTGTCCTCCCCCGTTTCCATTTCCGAATCTTAGATAAACAGCACCAGGTAGCCACAGGGCAAAGTAGAAATCACGCAGGTAAGCCCGAGGAGATGCTGGGCACTCTGCCAACCCCTGTCCACCTTGTGTGCCCAACAGCTCAGGGAGGCGGATGTTCCTAAGCCCATGTAGAGATGAGAAAACTGAGGCTCTGAGAGGTTCAATACATTGTCCAACCTGTCCACGCTTCAGTGGGAGAGAGCTGTCGTTGTCCTGGGTTAACACATGCTGCTCCACACTGCGATTGCCTGTGGCCCATGCTAGACATATGAAAGCCACATTTGTGTGTTAAAAAATTATTTATTTATTTATTTGAGAGAGAAAGAGGCAGATATAGATAGATAGATAGATAGATAGATAGATAGATAGACAGACAAACAGACGGATGAGAGAGAACAAATGGGCATGTCAAGGCCTCCAGCCACTGCAAATGAACTCCAGACACATGTGCCACTTTATGCATCTGCCTTTACAACTGTACTGGGAAATTGAACCCAGGGCCATCAGGCTTTTCAAAAAGGTGCCTTTAACCACTGAGCCATCTCCCCAGCCTGAGAGCCATCTAGGATATTGTTCTGTGGACTCCCGCCTGGACAGATGAGATGAGCACTGGGTAGGGGGAGTGTGGCCTACGGACAGGCAAGATGCTGTACGTAGCCAGCAGTGGTGGATCATAGAGACCCAGGGCATGGCACGGAGAGACCGGAAGCAGCACCTGTCTGCCCTATCTATCATTGCTCAAGGCCACATCCACTGGATTCCAGACCGTTCTATGCATCTGTCTTCCCCATTTACCACCCCCCTTTCTGGATATGAATTAGCCTATAGCCTTTTGGCGAATCCAGCAGCTTCTAGAATCATGTCCAGAATGCATGTGGGGGAAAACTCACCCTGGAAAGCGGGGACTCTCCCATTACGAATGAACCCCGCAGCATGGGAGGACGGGTGACTTGGTCCATGAAATCCAAGGAGGAGAAACAGTCAGATGACTGTGAGGAGCGTGGGCAGACTTTTGGATTATTATTTTTTTTTTCCCCTTAACAACATCCACCTTTAAAAAGCATTTGGGGACAATTCACGGAGCGGGGGCTGCCGCAGAGATCCCAGCCGCTGGCCTGCCCGTGCCCCTCCTCGACCCAGGCGTTTTATAGCCAGGTCTGCAAAGGACATTAGTTTCTCAAAACGCGATGAGAAAGAATCAAGACCGCACTCCTGGAATACCGTTCAAAAGCCCGAGCGTGAGCGAGTGGACTAGGAGACTGTCACAGCTGACAAGCGGCCCTGGTCCCGGTGTTCTCTGCAGGAAGTACGCAGGTCTCAGATCTACTGGCCCAGAGATTGTTTAAGCTTCCGCGTAACGGGGCCTGGGGGTGACTGAAGGAGTATCTCGCAGAAGCCCTTCAGCCACCCTAGACCACGACGCTCTTACGTCCCTGAGTCAGCGAAGCTGATGTTCAGGAAGATCAAGGAAACAGCACGTGTAACCAGCCCCGTGACCTCGCCGTTCTTGACAGAGGTAGACCGCTCTGCTCAAACACGCCACCTTGACCTCGCCAGTGTCTGTGTTGCAGTAACTGACAGCTTTGGCCCACGCAGCCCACATATGTTTTGGGACATAGCTTGTCCCTTGGGGTTCAGAAGATGCAGAGTCACCCCAGAAACACCCACACGTTCCAGGATTCCAGGGCAGGCTGCTCCTTGCCCCAGCAGGCTGGACAGAGGCCATCTTCTTTTCTGCACCCTATCGCTTTCTGTACCTCCAGGCCCCACCCCAGATTTTTTATGATGTCTACATGGGTATGATTGCAAAAAAATATTCTCTGTGAAAAGGGGGAGAGATGAAACTTCCTAAGCAGATTTCCAGAGACAGACAGAGAGAGAGAGAGAGAGAGAGGATGTAACCACTGGCTACAAAGCAAACAGTCCCCTCTGAGCATCGGAAATGCGTGATGTGACCAAGTCCACGTGCGAGAGGTGGCTGAGAGGAGGGAGGAAGGGACAGGACTCCGGAGGGCTGAGGGGGCCCGTTGTGGGGAGCGAGGGCACCGGTCCTCAGCTCTGGCAAACAGACCCAGGAAAGTGAATCACACATCCGCCACATGCAGGCTGCCGGACACCTTGCCCTGTGCCTTCAAGTTGAGAGTGATGAAAACAAGGTACCCGCTGGCCATCACCAGGAGGGGTCATGCCAGCAGCAGGCTACGGAAGGAAGGGTCTCAGAGACACATAAAGCATGTGTTGCAGTCAGGCTTGCATTGCTGGTAGAAATCACCCAACCAAGAGCAGCTTGTGGGGAAAAAGAGGTTTGTTTTTGGTTTACAGGCTCGAGGGGAAGCTTCACGATGGCAGGGGAAAACGATGGCTTGAGCAGAGGGTGGACATCGCCCCCTGGCCAACATAAGGTGGACAATAGCAACAGGAGAGTGTGCCAAACACTGGCACGAGGAAACTGGCTATAACACCCATAAACCCGCCCCCAACAATACACTGCCTCCAGGAGGCGTTAATTTCCAGTTGCCATCAGCTGGGGAGACTAGCATTCAGAATACCTAAGTTTATGGGGCACACCACCACAGCATCTGAGGTCCAGTCTCCCGCTGTAGCACTCATTCTCCAATGTCACCTTGAAGTGCACGAAACCATAGGGGTGGCCACTTATCGAAGAGCCCTTAGGGCATCCTAGGAAGTTCATCCAACGTGACACTTGCTGCCGTGTAGGATGCTGTTTCTGCCGCCTGCACCAAACTGGCCAGCTGTGTCCTAAACCAGGTGCCCAGCGAGAGGATGCGACCCACTGGCTCACTGCAGCCATATCTGATTATTTTTGCCTCCTTCGTCAGGGGGACAAGGGCGCCATTGGGATGCCTGGCCGTGTGGTGAGTTGGCCCCTGTGTACCTGCTTGGTGAGGTGGGGGCATTGCTTGATGATCCATGCTAGCCTGTCATCTGCGCATGGCAAAGGGCCGCCCAAACCCATCCCCAAGAAGGGAACAGTTTCAGGAAGGGTCAGGTGGAGGAGGGAAGAAATTTCCTTCCAGTCTCCAGACCTCATGATGTGTCTTCACCTTTATGCACTGTTTTAGTTTCTGTAGTACACAGTAGCCTGGAAATATTATGATACATTAAGATATTTTGAAGGCTGGAGAGATTGCTTAGTGGTTAAGGCGCTTGCCTGCAAAGCCAGAGGACCCTGATTCAATTCCCCAGGACCCACATAAGCCAGATGCACTAAGTGGCACATGCATCTGGAGTCCATTTGCAGAGACTGGAGACTCTGGGGTGCCCATTCCCTCTCTCTCTCTCTAGTAAGTAAATAAAATATTTTAAAAATATATTTTGAAAGAGCAACCCTATATTAAGTTCAACTTTAAAAAAATGTTAAAATTGTTCTACATTATTATTGTTTCTAGTTTCTTCCTATACCTTACTTATAAATTGAAGGTTATCGTAGGTTCATATAGCTAGGAAAAGACATCTTATACATAGGACCCGGAACAAAACGTAATTTTCAGCATCCACTAGGGACTTGGAACGGGTCCTCTGTGCCTAAGCGGGGCTGGATGCACGACAGAGCTCTGCCAAGCAGAGGCAAAAGACCAGGAAAGTCCCATGAACCGAACTCTTTAGCGACGACCTGAGAGGCCTGAGCCACCAGCCTGCCCTGGGGATTAGAGCTGCCCCCCCCAGTCACCTCTAGTACAGCCACTGCTGCTTAGGTCTCTTGGGGACATGCTCAATGACAGTGAAGACAGGCCTTGGCTGCAGGCAGCACCTCCAGGTCCTTGCCAGGAGGCTGAGTAGGAAAACATTTAATGCTTCCTACTGAAAAATCATGGAGCCAGGCGTAGTGGTGCGCGCCGTTAATCCCAGCGTTCAGGAGGCCTAGAAGATGGAGGATCGCCATGAGTTCGAGGCCAGGCTTAGACTACGTAGTGAATTCCAGGTCAGCCTGGGCTACAGTAAGACCCTACCTCAAAAAAAAAAAAAAAAAGTGATGATGGAGAAAGGGAGATGGGAGTGGTCAGTAGGGAGGAATGAGAAGGCTGGCTTCGGGCACCGAGGACATGCCACTGGGTTGTCCTCACTGCCCTCCTGGTGAAGGTCTCTAGGGACTAGAAAGACCGAGGCAGCAGTGGGCAGGCCTGGGACACAGCCTGGGCCGCCCTCCCCGCTCTGACCGCTGACTTCTCACCAGCATGGGCCCTTGTCTGCGGTGTGCTCCCCCCGCCCCCCCCCCCGCGTGTCACTGCCGGCTTTGCCCGTGAATCTCACCTCCCGCGGCTGGCGTTGGCCTCAAGCGTGGCTGTGGTGTCGTGTGTGGGTCTGCATGCGGGGTGTGAGCATGCGGCAGAGCATCCGAGGCTTGGCAACCCTTGCTGGCGCTGAGGTGAGGCTTTCATGCAGGACTCACTGAGCTCTCTCAAGCCCTCAGCAATCCCTCCCCATGGCGCACATGAGAAAACCCCAGACTGAGAAGTGAGTCTTTCTCTCCGGGACTTGGATGAATGACACACACTTTAACGCAGGCAGCTAGACTCCACGTGTGCCCTGGACACTGTCAAAAGCAGCCACGGACCCGGGCGTGGTGGTGCACGCCTTTAATGCCAGCACTCGGGAGGCAGAGGTAGGAGGATCGCCATGAGTTCGAGGCCACACTGAGACTACAGAGTGAAAGCACCCATGGCCTCACAGCTAAAAGAAGAGTCAGATTTCAGGCTGATGAACCAGAGGTCTGGAACATCCCACAATTCACCCATAGATGCTTCATACCACAAAGTTGTGGGCCCACCAAAATCCTGTCCATCAAGGCCCCGGGAGCTGTGGGCCACCTCTGTGAAGCCCTCCCACCAGTCCCCCAGACCAGGACACTGTGGGAGTCCTGCCCACCCTGTCGTTCCGCCCCAGCTCTCTCCCCTGCTAGACCCGGGATCCTCAAACACTATCTCTGGGCCCTGCAGACTGGAGACATTATCCTGCCAGTCTTCCTCAAGGGCTTTCGGCACATGTGCCCGAGCCAGGCGGTTTCCACCACAGCTCTTGAGACTCTATTTAATGGGCAAAGATGTTGACATGCAATTTACTCAAGAAGGAGGGAGGAATTGGTTTTGTATCTAAGCCAGCTGTCCAGAAGTCCTTGCTCCTGTTACGTAAGCAGGACCTCTTTCTAAAATTTTATTTTATTTTATTTAGAGATAGAGAGAGAGAAAATGGGCACACCAGGGCCTCCAGCTACTGCAAACGAACTCCAGTTGCATGCACCACCTTGTGCACCTGGCTTATGTGGGGACTGGAGAATCGAACCAGGATCCTTAGGCTTTGCAGGCCAAGTTCCAGACCTCTCCCTTAGGTACAGGAACTGATCTGCTGGAAGTACAAAGAGACACTTCCAGATCCTCCTTCCTGCCTCCCTCCTGGGGCCTTGGGGCCATCAGTCCATCAAGCCCCTCCCACAGGAAGTACCCATCCAAGCTTCCTAGGTAGAGGAGCCAAAGGAAAGCTCCCACCTCCTGGCCACTTTGAGGCTTCACACTGCTGGTGTCATTTTAAATGTGGCAATGACCCATTTGGCTGCCCACTGGGGGTCTTGGCATGAGCCACTTGATAACAACTGGGGTGGCTGGTGGGTGTGAAATTCCTGGATCACTCCCCTGCTTCACCAGAGGTGGCGCCACTGGTCTGTTGGAAGCGGGGTAGGTTGGGGCTGTCCATCCGCTATACTATACTATAGTGACAAGTCACCCTGGCCCGGGTACCCAAGCTTCCTGTGCACCCTGATGCTATTTTTTCATCCATGCAGATGTGTGCCCCCTTTTATTTTCTGTAGTTGTGGGGATAAAACGTATGTCCTTGAGCATGTTAGGCAAGCACTGTACCACTGAGCTATACCCCTGCTCCTGTTTTCTTTTTTTCTTTCTTTTTTTTTTTTTTTTTGGTGGGGGGTAGGTAGGGTCTCGATCTAGCCCAGGCTGGGCTAGAATTCACTGGAATTCACTAAGTAGTCTCAGGCTGGCCTCAAACTCATGACAATCCTCCTACCTCTGCCTCCCAAGTGCTGGGATTAAAGGTGTGTGCCGCCACGCCCGGCTGGCTCTGTTCTTATTTTGTATTTTGAGACAAGGTCTCACTAAGTTGTGAAGGCTGGCCTTGAACTTTGTAGCTCAGGCAGGCCTTGAACTTGCAATCTTACTGCCTCAGCCTCCTGAGTAGCTGGGATTCCAAGTCTACTCCTTTAAGCAGGAAACATGACAGTCACTTTCTGCTCCCCCGTATCTTTCCGTTCCTCCCCGTACCTGGCCTGGCCTGGCCTGAATGGGGCCAGTCTTACCTGGTTTGGCAAAGCTTTGAACACAGTGCTCAGCGGGGCCTTCAAAGCTCCTAGAGTCCAAGTCTTCTAGCACAGCACAAGCCTTAAGGAGCTTTCCCTGGCCCCCTGAGCCCCCTCATGCGTGCACACACTTGGACAGGGGCCCCCATTTCTCTCCTAGCTGGCTGCACTTGCTGGCCTGAGGGCTGCCACGTCGGCATCTGTGTTGCGCTGTGATTTTTATTTCACGGTGATTTCTTTTTTCAGTTGCTGTGCCCTTAACACGGCCTCTGATGTCAGTTCTTTTCTCTCATCCTCTCTCTCTCTCTCTTTTTCTCTCCCTCCCTCTCTCTCTTCCCTGCACCCTGTGTGGGGCCGCCCAGGGCATCAAAGGTCAACCAGGCGAGAAGGTGAGTCCTCGCAGCCCCCGCCACTTTTTGCCTGACTTCCATGTGTACCAAGCCCTAACCCCTAAAAGCTCTCATCTCAGACCTCCGCCGCCACATGGGCCCCGGCTGAGCAGGTGACAGTCCACTCTGCCCTCGTGGCCTCTGGTGACCACTTCCTAATGTCTTCCATGCCATGGAGCAGGGCTCCCGGGATTCCTGGACATGGCACCCTGGCTGTCCAGCTCAGTGACTCTGCCCTGCCTTGCCCTGACCGCGTGGGATGGATCCCATCTGTCTGATCCTGAGTGGTACCCTGTCACTTCCCCCTGAGCGAGGAGAGCAGCCCACCACTGCTGAGTGGCTGGAAACGCCCAGGAAGACCTTAGAGTCACAGAGAAGAGCCACCCATGAAGCCAGAGATCAGGGACCCATCCTGAAACAGCACCTCAGTGGGCTCTAGAGACATTTCAAGGCCTAGCCTGTCTAATCAGAGGAGAAAGTGAGGTCCAGAGAAGGGCTGGGGCTAGCTGCAGGTCTTCAGCCGTAGGCGTGAGTAGGAGTCAGAGGTCAGGCTTGCTGGTGTCCAACTTTCCCTTCCTCGCTTGCATGCGCAGACAGTGTTTTATTTTTGGAGGGAAGAGGGGGTTGAGACAGGGTCCATATATATAGCCTAGGCTGGCTCCTAACTTGGAGCGATCCTCTTGCCTGGATCTCCAGAGAGCCACCACACCAGCTCAAAGGGTTACTTCTGAAGAGTGTCCCATCTCCAAGTGACACCAAATGGCAATGGTTATAAGGGCAGCATCATACATTGTGTAAGGCACAGTTTTAAGTATTCTTTTTTATTTTATTTTTTAATATAGATTTTATTTTTTTATTTGAGAGAGAGAAAGAGGCAGAGAGAGAGAGAGAGAGAATGGGCACGCCAGGACCTCCAACCACTGCAAACAAACTGCAGATGCGTGCACCCACTTGTGTATCTGGCTTACGTGGGTCCTGGAGAATCGAGCTGGGATCCTTTGGCTTTACAGGCAAATGCCTTAACAGCTAAGCCATCTCTCCAACCCCCTTGATTTTATTTTTATTTATGTATTATAGCAAGAGAAAGAGGCAGATAGAAAAAGAGAGAAAGAGAGAGAAAGGAACTCCAGAAACGTGTGCCACCTTTTGTATCTGCCTTTACATAGGTACTGTAGAATTGAACCTGGGTCCTTAGGCTTCATAGGCAAGTGCCTTTACCATCAAACCATCTCTGCAGTCCATTTTTAATTTTTTTTTGTTTTATTTATTAGAGAGAGAGGGATAGGGAGAGAGAATGGGTGTGCCAGGGCCTCTAGCCACTGCAAACAAACTCTAGATGCATGCATCACCTTGTGCATCTGGCTTATGTGGATACTGGGGAATCAAACCAGGATCCTTAGGGTTTGCAGGGAAGCAGCTTGACTGCTGAGTCATCTCTCAAGCACTTAAGTATTCTTGATTGTAGCCTAGTGAATTCTGACAATGCTTCTAGGCTATCTTTAATATCCCCACGTACTTGAGGTGCCAGAGAGGCAAAGTCATATGCCCAAGGTCACAAAGTTGGAGAAAACTCTCCTGCACCAGACACCAAGCCTGAAGTGACTGGTCACCACACTGGCCTGTCCAGGCACGGTATGAAACTGCCCAGGGGAGGGACGTATGACCCCCTCCTAGGACCTGGCAGTGTTTTGAAACACTTCCCAGCATTATCTCATGGAATTTCCACATCCACTCTGCGGGACAAATGGAGTCTCCCTGCCACAGATAAGGAATCAGGAGCAGAGGTATAGCTTACCCAACGTCACACAGCTGGCTAGGGAGCAGGGCCTGCTTTAAAACCAAGCATTCTGGCTCTCAACCATGGCACTACATGATCTCACATAAAAATCGTAGTGTTAGCTGGGCGTGGTGGCGCACGCCTTTAATTCCAGCACTCGGGAGGCAGAGGTAGGAGGATCGCCATGAGTTCGAGGGCACCCTGAGACTCCATAGTGAATTCCAGGTCAGCCTGAGCTGGAGTGAAGCCCTACCTCAAAAAACCAAAAAAAAAAAAAAAAAAAAATCGTAGTGTTCTTGAAATGACATAAACAGTGACTAACTCAAAATCACTCCTGCCTGTGAGGAAGACAGAGAGCATTTTACAAAACGCGTTCCTTCCATCTGCATAGGGCCTGCAGGGCATTGCAGGTTCTCGGTTCACAGTGGGGACAAATGAGAGCTCAGAGAACTGCCATGACTTGAACTCAGGACTCTGGGAATTTTTTATTATCCTGCCTCTATTGAGAGGGATAGATTCCTGTTGGGCCTAGGACTCCTGCCTCCCACCCCATTCCCTGTATTTATCTAACTTGCTCAGTCACCTGTGACAACACTTGGGGGCTCCCAGCTGAGCAGCATCTGGCCATGTGCTTGAGGCCCAGAGAGGCAAAATCATGTGCACACACAGGTTCCAGCCTTCACCTCTCTGCGATCTTCTCTAGGACGTTTAAAGTGGCTCAGCCTCTGCATTTGGAGCTGCTGGACCCACAGAGGGTGCGGTGCATCCCAACCTTCCATTGTCACAACTCCTGCACTCACAGAGCTGCAGGCCATTGCTCACCAGCTGTAGGGTGTGCAGGCAGATGGGTGTTTGGGAAGGGAAATGAGGAAGAATGGGGTGGGGGGGGCTTTGATAGCTGGGTGAGGTACAGGGACCTGGAACATCATTGCTGAGCCATATCCTTCCCTATGTCTACCCCCACCCCTCACCACCCCTACCCCTCACCACCCCTACCCCTCACCTCCTCTACCCCTCACCTCCTCTATCCCTCACCTCCTCTACCCCTCACCTCCTCTACCCCTCACCACCCCTACCTCTCACCTCCTCTACCCCTCACCTCCTCTACTCCTCACCTCCTCTACCTCTCACCTCCTCTACCTCTCACCTCCTCTATCTCTCACCTCCTCTACCCCTCACCTCCTCTACCCCTCACCTCCTCTACCCCTCACCTCCTCTACCCCTCACCACCCCTACCCCTCACCTCCTCTACCCCTCACCACCTCTACCCCTCACCACCTCTACCCCTCACCTCCTCTACTCCTCACCTCCTCTACCTCTCACTTCCTCTACCCCTCACCTCCTCTACCTCTCACCTCCTCTACCCCTCACCTCCTCTACCCCTCACCTCCTCTATCTCTCACCTCCTCTACCCCTCACCACCCCTACCCCTCACTACCTCTACCCCTCACCTCCTCTACTCCTCACCTCCTCTACCTCTCACCTCCTCTACCCCTCACCTCCTCTACCCCTAACCACCCCTATCCCTCATTGCCTCTACCCCTCACCTCCTCTACCCCTCACCACCCCTACCCCTCACCTCCTCTACCCCTCACCGCCTCTACCCCTCACCACCTCTACCCCTCACCACCCCTACCCCTCACCTCCTCTACCCCTCACCTCCTCTACCCCTAACCACCCCTATCCCTCATTGCCTCTACCCCTCACCTCCTCTACCCCTCACCACCCCTGCCCCTCACTCCTCTACCCCTCACCGCCTCTACCCCTCACCACCTCTACCCCTCACCTCCTCTACCCCTCACCGCCTCTACCCCTCACAACCTGCATCTTACTCTCGGCGCTTCCCAGGCCTCTCCTCCAACCTCTTCCCTCTGGACCCTGTGTTGACTCCCTTGCCTACAACCCTTCACGCCCTGACCTTCCCAATCCTGCCTGGTTGTTCTGATCACGGCCCTCGTCCTCCCAGCCCCACCCTGTACTGAGCTCTGCATCTCTGGCCTCCCTTTGGTTGGAGGGTTGACATCCTTTCCCTCGCCGACGCCTCTAGTCTCCTTTCCCTCATCCCTGTGCCCCTGCCATCAACTACCTGGCACCCTTGCCACCCTCCTTCTCTCTCCCCACAGGGTGCCCCTGGAGATGCCGGGATGTCCATCATAGGTCCTCGAGGGCCCCCTGTAAGTTGCTCATGCTCTTTGTTTTTGGGGGTTGGAAGGGATGGGACAGTCCACCCCATGTGGGCCTTTAGAGCGGAGGAGGCTTGGTCTTGGCTGGGCCTCTCTGGGGGTGGAAAGCACTGTTGGCCTCTGTGCTGCAGTGGTGGATGTTAAAGAAAGTGGCCTGACTAAACAGACCTAAATTACAGTCTCTGGGGGGCGGACTCCTGTCCTAGCCTCTAGCCGCAGAACTCCAGCAGCTGGGAGGAGGCCGGCGAGCAGCCGCTGTCTGCAAGGGGAAAGTGCCGGCTGCCCCAGTGGGCGCCTTTGCTTTCCCGGGAACTAGCCTCCGCTTCCCGAAAGCAGGAACAGATGGTGGAGATAAGGTTCGATGACCCGTCCACTCTTGGTCTTGCTGGAGCCTCGGCTCACCCCTCACCCTCTAACCCTCCTCTCTGTGGAGCCCCCTGTATTCCTTTGTATCTCCCACCTGCCTTCCTCTCCATCATGCTTCCTTAGGGACTACTGGGGATGTGGGTGATAGACCCCGCAAGAAAGCCCAGCTATGGGGAAAGGATGGGTGGGGTTCCCAAGGTGCCTGCCCACCGGCTTCAGTAAAATCACCCAGTGTCAAGGAGTGACCAGGCCCCAGCATCGTCTAGTACAGCTGTCTCGGGAGACTGAGGCCCACCCAGGGGAAGGGGCTTGACCAGTGTCCTTGCCTAGAGGTGGGGGCAGCAGGCTGTAGGCAGTGTCCTGCTGTGTATTATCTCTGACCTGCCACATGGTGAGGGAGTTGGGGACCAAAGGAGCCAAGGCTAGCAATGAGTCAGGGGTCCACACCCAAAGGAGTGTTTTGGGCTGAGGAGCCTCGGCCTCGCAAGCGAGCTTTCCGCTCCGATTTCAGTTACCACTGACGGCTGACACAGCCTCCTGAGACCTTTCTTAATCCTGAAGGAATTCCGCAAAGTAAGAGATGAAGAAACCAGGGCACACAGAGATGGAGCGACTCGCCCAGAGTCACACAGCTAGGCTATGGCCCCGGTGGGAGGAGCGACCCCCACGTGACTCACAATCTGTGTGCTCTGCGTATGTGACCAGTCCCAAGCCAGGCAGTGGTGCGGCTGTCACCTGCATGCACATGGCTACTGCCCAACTCCATCCTAGGAGAGCCACAGTGTGGATGCTCCGAGCCTGGCTGTTCCCAGACAAGGTGGGAAAGGAGAAAGAGGAGGGGTCCTACGTTCTAACACTGAAGATAGACACGAGCCTATCGGAGAATGAAGGGAGAATGCAGAATGGAGACCACCTTGAGGCCCCCATTGCTGTGGTCTCCTGCTCTTAGTTCCACGGGTAGGGGCTGAGTTCACTGTCTCGCGACTGGGAAGAATGACGAATGAGGACTGCAGACGAGCGAGCCAAGTCTCACTGAGAAGCAAAGTAAAGTGACAGCTCCTTACAGCAGGGAGGGGGTCCTGGAAGGGGTTGCCAGTTAGCACTGTGGATCAGAGGTTTCCACATCTTAAGAATGAGCCTGATTGGTCCTTGTCCGTAAGTCAGTTAGGCAGTAAGTTGGGATGAGCCTGGTTGGCTAATATGAATGTGTATGGGGATCCTAATTGGTCCAGGCATTGGGAGGAAGATCCAGAAAAAGTCTGGCCAAGGTCCCCACGAGGAGGAAGAACCGGGAGGTAAAAACAGAACAAAGGCTGGTGGTCGGCTGACATGACATGACACCTGTTGGCATTTCAGCTCCTGGAATGTCCTTTGGACCTTTCACTGATTGTGCATGCCTGGTGTTCTCTGAGTTGGTTCCATCAGGACGTGTGATATTTTGTCCTTTCTGGGCCTGTACCCTAACTAGCTGCATTTAAAAAAATGGGGGCTGGGCTGGAGAGATTGCTTAGCAGTTAAGGCACATGCCTGCAAAGCCTAAGGACCCATGTTCAACTCTCCAGATCCCACGTAAGCCAGACACACAGAGGAGAGGCAAGTGCAAGGTCACACATGCCCACTAGGTGGCGCAAGTATCTGGAGTTTGATTGTGGCAACTGGGAGGCCCTGGCACACCAATTCTCGCTCTCTCTCTCTCATAAAAAAACGGGGGCTGTCTTGCTTCTAATCCCTGTCAGTGTAAGCACAGTGGTCCTAAGCAGCTCACGGCAGTGTTCCGACCCTCTTTAAGCAAACAGATTGCTGACAGACTGCCCATTCGTCGTTGCAAAGTCCCTACATCTGAGGCACGTGCACGGCACCTTCCTGTCCCAGTGCCCTGGGTGCATGAGGCTGAACAGGAGCGTAGCTCGCACGCTGGGCTTAGATCCGGAGGTGAGAGGAACGCATTCAGGTGGCAGCTGTCCCATCTGTCTCCCAGTCACTCACACAGGCAGGAGGTGGCCCCACCGGCTCATGTCACAGAAGGAAACTGGCAGTCTCAGGCTTGTGACCTAACTTGTAAGTGCTGGAGCGGGGCTTTGACCAGCTCAGCCCCATTCCTAAGCATTCCTGTCCCAGCAGCCCCTTCCGAGTGGAAGCTGCACTGTTTTATCAAAGGCAAGCACTAGCGACGGTTCTAGACACTAGGCATCCCGACCAGGCCCAGGGTCCTCTGACTTTGGCCTTATGCTGGCAGACCAAAGGCTTGGCCACCTTAGTCAAGTCCTCACAGACTGAGAGTCACTCGCTTAGCTCCCCCTGCTGCTCTAGGCTGGTGGGAGCAGGGCGACCAGCCACCAGAGGGTCTGCTTATCATTAAGAGCAGAGGTCAAATAGACAAGCCCTAGGCGGCAACTGGGCATGAGAGGAACATGTGACCTTCCGCTTAGCCAGGAAGGACCCAGAATAAATGCTGCTAATCAAAGCCAGCCTTAGAGCACTCCAGGGTCACCTGCCTCTGTTCCTCTAGTCCCATCAGGCTGGACCCCGAGATTCTTACTGGCCCAGCGGCCACTGGGCAAGACATGGCCAGGCTAGGGAATGCCCTCATGTCAAGTGACCATCCCCTCCCCGAAACTGCCCAGCTTCTCCTCAAAGCCCAATAGGAACTACCCAAACTTGCCACCCTTCCCCACAAGGTGCTGCCCGTACCAGGCACACAAACCTGCTGAGTGTTCCCATCCAGAACCTAGAATGTGCCAGGTGCAGGGTAGGCAGAGGGAGGCTTGCTCTCCAGGCCCATGACAGAAATCACTTTGGCCATAACAGTACAGACAGCAGGTGCTGAGATGGGGAGCTGTGGGAACACGGGGTAAGGGAGGCCCTGGGCCTGGGCTACAGTCCGGTAGGAAAGGCTGGGAGGAATGGTCACCCAGGGAGCGCGGCTCTGACTGAGCCCCTGGGCCAGGACTGGCACCTAGAGAGTCCTGGAGAATGGGGAAGCAGGGCAAGGCTGGCACACTCAGCAACTTCCTGGGCACAGAGGACCCAAAGGGACATTCAGGAGCTGGGCTGTCCCCCGAGGGCTATGAGTAAGTAAGGGGATGAGGGGTATACTCACAAGCACATGCAGTTTACAGAGATGGGCTGTTGCCCTGCGCTCCAGCAGTAAGCACACTGAATATTTAATAATTCCTAGCTGGGGAAAACCATTTTGGAACATGGAATAAAGACATAAAGCCAGCCGGGTGTGGTAGCGCACACCTTTCTTTAATCCTGACGCTTGGGAGGCAGAGGTAGGAGGATCGCCGTGAGTTCGAGGCCACCCTGAGACTATATAGTGAATTCCAGGTCAGACTGGTCTAGAGCGAGACCCTGCCTGCCTTGGAAAAAAAAAAAAGAAAGAAAACAAAACAAATCAAAAAAAAAAAAAAAAAAAAAAAAAACATTGAACCCAGGTTAGGCTTACCCATTAAAGGGACTTGCCTATAGTCTATGACACTCAGGAGGCTGAGGTAGGAAGATTGCTTGAGCTTAGAAGTTCAGGGCCAGCGTGGGCAACATAATGAGACCCTGTCTCAAACATATATATGTCTGCTTATCCCCTTTACACACACACATATATATATAATTACATAAATAATATACATTAGTAGCTTAATATATTCGAGCATACAACATAATAACATTTGGGGCCGATTATTAGTATTATCCATATATTTAGAGCCCAGACAGGCAGCTCACCAGCCTGACCAGAAACTCAGCATACACTGAGGCCATGTGAGTTACAATCCCATCCCACATCTCCCCAAGTTCCTTCCTCATGCCCAAACCTCTCCAGAAGGCAAAGTCCTAATTTCCATGTGGTCGGTGACAACAGTCCTCCCCAAATCCTTGAAAAAGCCCTGGTTAACCTAGCACTTGGCTGGTAGGTCGGATGGCCGCACGCTGCTACCGGGGCGGGCTCTGTAATTAGCAGAGTGTGTCATTATCCCCGCCGTGTGCATCTGAGCCGGGCCGGCCATGAGCGCGTTTCTTGGAATCCTCTCGTCCTGACCTCTTCCTCGGGCCCGCCGTGTGCAGAGCGGTTTACAGAAAGTTTACACTGGGAGGTTTCGGAGATCGCGTTGCTGTTTCCGGGCTTCTCCTTCGGGCTATTCTTAGCATCACTGATCCTTGAGAGGAGAGAAGCTGGGGGCCCTTCTGACACACAAGTGGTTTCTCCACCCTCTTGCTTTGGAACCCCGCCACAGGCCCGTCCCCAGCCTGCGACAGACTTCAGCTGGCTCTCTGCGGACCAGAACCCCCACTTGACATGGCAGGGTCCCCGTGCCACCTGGCCAGAAAGGCGACCTACTCCCATGTGCAAAGGCCTCTGGATGCTCCTGTCCGTGGCCCGAGGAGGATCCAGGCAGCCTGGCAATGTCTCAGGGGGACAGCAAATGAATCCAGAGATGGCATGTGGTTCTGAGACTATCTGACTAAGGCAGACCTCTTCAAATCCTAGTACATACTGAGCTTAACTTCAGCAGCCTCGCTCCGTTCCGGTACCACTCTAATTCAACAGAAGTCGACACAGGCCCAGTGGTGCCAGCTACCAGCCATTTCTGCAGGCATCACAAGCACTTTTGGAGGCAGTTCAGTGACCTCCGTGGGGTTACCCAGTGATCCCTATTCTCTAATGTGGAAACTGAGGCTCGGGAAGGTTAGACAGGTGGGTCCTCAGGGAATCAAACCTCAGGCTTTGCAGGCAAGCACCTTAATCTCTAATCCATCTCTCCAGCCCACTTTTGACTTTCTGATTAGCCTCTGGGGCCTGAAGCCACAACATTGTGCCGTTTCTGACCTCAGACCCTCTCCTTTGTCCTGAATCTTGACTACAAACCACTGCATTCTGACCAGAGACCCCACTTCTAGTCTCCAGCCCTATGTTATGATCTGTACTGACTGAGGAAGTAAGCCTGTACCAGTCTCACCCCACAAAAGCCGGGGACACCCAGGGATTGCCCAACTGCTGGGGGAAAGCCTGTTGGCCGGGACCAGGCCCAGAGGGGTACGGACAATCTGACCCAATGTAGCCTTAATATATACATTTTTTTAATTCTTTTTAAAATTTTTTTTTATTTTTTGGTTTTTTGAGGTAGGGTCTCAGTCTCGTCCAGGCTGACCTGAAATTCACTATGTAGTCTCAGGGTGGCCTCAAAGTCATGGCAATCCTCCTAACCTCTGCCTCCCAAGTGCTGGGATTAAAGGCGTGCACCACTATGCCTGACGAAAAATATACATTTTTGAAGACCAACTGCTATTTGCTAAGTTCCAGAGCCTCCTTAGATAAGTGGCAGTGAGCGCCACCACTAGAGAGGACTTGTTGGATCTTGGCCTAGGACTTGTGCGTGCTGTGGGCTCAGTCCTGATGTCCTGGCTCTGTCGCCAGTCTGTTGTCTGTTGACGTGTCTGGGCTCAGAGTGCCCACAGCAATGAGGGGCGCTCCAGGCCTCTTCTACGAGCAGGTCCAGTGGATGCCGTTGACTGCCTCCCTCTTTTTCCCCAGCCCCAGGCCCCGAAGGAGTTCCCTGTCCATCTTCTCCTCCTCCCCACGGTCAGCTCGCACCCTGAACGTGCCTCGTGGCGCATCACGCCGACTCAGTGGTGGGCACAGAGATGCCCGGCTCCACCCTCCCTTGCTCATCCTCACTGCCTCATCTTTTTTTTTTTTTTTCCTTTTTTTCAGGGTCAGCCAGGCACTCGAGGCTTCCCTGGATTTCCAGTAAGTGCGGGAGGCTGAGGTCAGCCACGCGAGATCGGTCCTGGGTCTGGTTGGGCTAAAGTCCGTTGACTGGGTCAGCCCTGTGGCCGCTCTTCCCTTGGGACCCCTGGTCACTACAGTGCCACGCCGCGGCCTTTGTCGGGAGAACAGCTTGTGCTGGACTTCTGGCACAAGCGGGACAGGACAGTCGTGCACACACAGATGGTGGCAGGGCAGGAGGGCGGCGAGTGGAATTGCAGGCTGATACGCCCAGTGTGATTCCAGAACGTGGACAGGTGGAGGGACAGGGAAGCAACTTAGTGGTGACCTCTGGCCCAGCCCCAAGGGGACGTCCACCAGGGACGTGGCATCAGGGTGGCTAGTGATGTGTCTTTTCTTTTTTCTTCGAGGTAGGGTCTCACCATAGCCCAGGCTGACCTGGAATTCACTACAAAGTCTCGGGGTGGCCTGGAACTCAAGGCGATCCTCCTACCTCTGCCTCCCGAGAGCTGGGATTAAACGCGTGCGCCAGCACGCCCGGCTAATGTCTTTTGATCACTGCCTGTGGGGCTTAGATAGACTCTAAGAGGCAGGACCAGGGAAGCAGGTGCCTCACTTTTGACCAACCGTGTCTAGCTTACTAGTTGAACACTAACCCCTTTCTGTCTGGGGTAAAGAGGACGTCTCTGATAGCAATGACAGGGACACCCATTGGTTCTGACCTGAACTGCTCACCTGGTTTGTGACATTTATTTCCTGCCTAGTACCCCTCAAGGAAGGTTCTAGTGTTCAGTCCCCATTTTAAGCTGGGAACTGAGCTCAGGCTCAGGTCACCACAGTCACCTAACAGGTGGGTAGTGAAGAGGGGCCCGGGTTCCGCTAACATGGCACCAGAACCCGGGTTCCTCCCCCAAGGCCCAGGCCACCCTTGGGCAGGAAGCCTGGGAAGGTAGGGTTTTGCATCTGGCCTTTCTCCTTACAGGGTCCCATTGGCCTGGACGGCAAGCCGGTAAGTGGGCGCTTGGGGTAAGTGGACCTTTCGGCTGGGGCTCCTGGTCTTCCCACACCCCAGCTCTCTGGAAGAGACCTTACACAGAGAGAAAACTCCTAGGCAGAAAGGGGTCGCTCTCGTGGGAGGGGTGAGGGGCTGTTTGAATGAGTCACACCGACCCCAGGGGGCTTGCACAGGGCATAAGCCTGCAGTGGGCAGACTGGATGCTCAGCGCCTGGTGCAACACGGTGGTGACTCGGCTGCTCCCCGAGGGGCCTGAGCTTGGGAGCAGAGGAAGTGGTGGAAAGCAGAGATGACGGGGAGACGGAGACCCATGACAAAGCTCTCCGCTCCTCACACCTGGCCCTGGTCCCCAGCACCACCAAGGTGCTACCTACGTCCCCCGACTTTTCTCAGGGATGGGGTCCCCAACCCCAACTGAGGCTTCACACACACATACACTCAGGTCCACATGGGACAGACTGATTCCCCTCCACGACCCGACCATCCTCTGATTCCCTTAGCCCTTTGGCCTCGGTCTCCTGACCCAGCTGTTCATAGGAGCCGGACAGCCGACCCTCCCAAGTGCTCTAGACCCTCAAATTAAAGGCACTGGGCATGTGATGTACCCCCTTAACCTCTCCCCAAAGAGGCGTGTCCTCAAGCTATACGCAGCCCAGGGGTTTTGGTGGTCATGTCCACTCGTCTCACAGAACCTGGTATCCCTTGAGGCCATGCTGGTTGTGTAAAGTGGGGTGAGGGTTGGGGCTTGGGGGAGATGTTCACCCCCCTTCTGCTCTCCTCTGAAGGTCAAGCAGCTGCAATAAGGCCTGAGAAAGCTCAGAAAGTTGGGGGGGAGAGGAAAATGGTCTAGTGAGCCAGCAAATTAAATACTGGGCAAATGAGAAAGTGATTGAGTGAGAAAGAAAGAGAGAGAAAGAGAGAAAGAGAAGAAAGAAAGAAAGAAAGAAAGAAAGAAAGAAAGAAGAGGAGGAGGGAAGGAAGGAAGGAAGGAAAGAGAGAGGAGGGGAGGGGAGGGGAGGGGGAAGGAAGGGAATGTGGAAGGAGAGAGGAAGGAAGAAGAAAGGAGAGGAAGGAAGAAGGGAGGGTGGAGGGAGGGGGAAGAAGGAAGGGAGGGAAGGAGGGAGGGTAGAAGGGAAGGAGGGAAGGAAAGGAGGAGAAAGAGATGGTGTGTTGAGGAGGAGGAACTGCACAGGCAGGGCTTGGGCTTAGATGTTGTAAACAGTGTCCTTGAAATTTACTCTCTCCTTCCAGGGCCACCCTGGACCAAAAGGGGACATGGTAAGACCCCTGCTTTCCTACCTTTCAGAGATAAGTAACAACCCTGTCTCACTGCCCACAACGGGACACTGGCTTCCTGTCACCGTCCCTCCCAGCTGGGCCCATCCCTGGGTTAGATTCTCATGTCATGCGAGGAGGAGAGGCAGCAGGTCCCGTTCCATCCAAACAGGAAAGACTCAGAGTCCCTTCTGGCTGGTGACGTAGCCAGTGACTAGCTTGTGCTCCCGACTGCACTAGAGGAGAGGCGGGCTTTATGGATGTGCTGACATCAGCACTGGCTGGGAAATGGAAGCTCGTCCTGTCCCGAGGACATTTTCCGACTTGAGCTTCCCCCACCCCTAGCCGTGAGCCTGCTTGGAGCTTCCCAGTTGGGCCGACTTGCAAGTTGGAAGCAGGAGGAAGTTAAGATGTTCTTCTCCCGTATCTCATCACCCTAAGGTCTCCCAGCCCGATGCCCCAAACTCAAAGCTCCCACGACTTGCCCCTCGGGTGGTCCTCACAGGTCCAGGGGAACCTCAGGGGCCCAGGCAGGGGACACTGCTTATAGCTCCAGCCCTACCTAGGAGCCCCGCTTCCAGAAGTCAGGGTCAGAGCATGGAAGCAACCGGACCTGCGTGATCAGACACCACGGGCCACACCTCAGTCAGTCAGTCACTGAGCCCTGGGCCCCAGGTTCCTCTGGCTGTGTGACAGGAGCTCCACACACACCTGCCAAGCCCGGCTGCGAGGTGACGCCCATACGTGCCTTCGTCCCGTCCCCTTGCCTGCATGTAGGCCCGGGGCTCCTCGACCCTTGAAGACCCCTGAAAGCCAGCCAGATGCCAGGTCCTCCCCAAGCCCTTTGTGTCCTCCAAGGAGCAGGGAACCTGGCTCAGGGTGTTCAGTGCAGCTTCCCGGCTTTCGAAGTTCAGTGTCCACAGCACTGGCCCACCCTGCCCGTGTCCCCCAAAGCCCTTGTGGCCCAGACTTTCCCTGATGTTGGGACGGGACGGGTGGGACTCATGGTGCTGGAGATAAGTGTTCCTCACACGGGACAGCCGGTGACATTCAAGTCCAGCCTCCCACACAGAGGGACAGTGGTTAGAGAAATGAGGAAAGGTGGAGTCTACAAGGGCACATTCACTGGTTTGGCATATAAGGCCACCATACCTTACATAAGCTGGGTACGGGCAGACCTAACTGTGGCTGCCAGATCCCAACGTCCAAGACTCCAGGACATTCTGAGAAGCCCCTGGAAGCCCTCTGTCTGTCCCAACCCCACCAGGCATATGTCTCTGCTCTGCCCACTCACTGAGGTGCGTGTATGTTTCTCCCCACAGGGTCTGGCAGGTCCCCGGGGACAACCGGTCAGTACCTCCTCTTCCTTGGTCCCAGCAGGGAGGTTTGGGGGTCACCTGGCCCGGACTTTAATTCTTGACTGTCTCATTTCTGTCTCCATGTAGGGGCCTCAAGGACAGAAAGGAGAAAAGGTTAGTACAATCAGAGTTTCCTAAACTGTACCTTGGGAGCGCCCTTGCCGGGCAGAGAGAGGTCGGAGTGGTGACTTGCCACCTTGGTTTTGCCAGACAGGATCAGAAAGCCCCTGAGGCATCTGATATGTAAGAGAGAAACAGTGACACTGTCCGGGTGACAGTCTTTTCTTGGGGCTGGGAGCCTGCCTGCAGCCTGGCCTCTACCTGTCGTCCCGTGGTATACTGTCGCCCATGAATCTCTAGAAGTTTGAGGTGTTTATTTGTATCTCTCCTTGCCTAGGCCCCTTCTTGGCCTCCTGCATTCATGTTGACTTCTTTTTCTTAATATTTTATTTATTTATTTGAGAGAGAGGGAGAGAGAGAACACACCAAAGCCTCTAACCACTGCAGACGCATGCACCACCTTATGCATCTCACATGACGTAGGTACCTGGGAATCGAACCTGGGTCCTTTGGCTTTGCAGGCCAAAGCACCTTAACTGCTAAGCCATCTCTCCAGCCCTTGTCGAATGTCTGACAAGACTGGCAGGTTAGCCCTTGGGCAGTGGTGCAGGGGCTTGTCATTGCTGACTCAGAGGAGGTGTCCCTAAGGGCCCTACTCACCACAATCTACCATAGGATCTGTTGGGCCCATCCAGGCTCCCGTCTGGAGTCTTTAGGTCGGCCAACCCAAATAGTGGGCCCCCAGCTGAGCTTAGAGCGTAATTTGCAACCCCGCTGCTGTGGCAAGTGGTATATGGTGGGGTCCTACGCTTGAATCCCACAGGCAGGCCAGAGGATTTCTTCCCACCCACCAGAGACAAGAAAGGAAAGCCAGTTATCCTGCCTCAGAGAACCTGGACCAGAGAAACAGCGCTGGGGGGTGGGATGTGTGGTGTGTCTGCTGTAAGTTTTTGGGGGTGCTCCTCAAGGGCGGGCCCTTGCAACATGTGCCTCACACCCCTCTTCCTTCTTCCTTCTTTCCCTCCCCAGGGTCAGTGTGGCGAGTACCCACATCGGGTAAGTGACCCTGCCAGCTGAGGGGAACCTTTTGATCCCTCTGGAAGCCAAGCTCCACTCAGCCCACCTCCCTGGGGGTAGAGGAGCCTGTGTCCTGCCGTGCTCAGCAGCTGGACAGGTGGCACAAGGCGCGGGGTGCTTGGCCTTGAAGCTGACCGTGCCCTCTGGGCAGCGTGCCTGGGGGTTGTTGTACGCATTTGTGGAGAGTCAGCCTCCGTATCCTGTCCGTCCGTCTGTCTGTCTGCCTGCTGACCCGGGTGCCTGGGAGTCTTTCGAATGTGTGCGTCATCTTGGTCTATTTGGCCACAGGGCTCTCGTGGATCTGCGCGTCGACTGGCACACAGATGGGGAGCATGTGTGTGCACGTGTCAGTGCGTGACTGCGCTGCGTGTCTGGAGGCCTGCCCTGGCCAAATCAGAGGGGCTTTTTTTGGATTAGTCATTGCTTCAGATGACCCAAACCTCAAGGAAGGGGGATCAAAAGGCCACTACATCCACGGGGGACAAAACCTGCACCTTGCCTGTTAAGAACACAGACGGTGCTTCTCAGCAGGAATACTGTGGGGCGCCCTGCCTAAGATGGCTCATGCCCTGCTCCGCCCCCACCCAGCCCTACGTTTTCTTGATGCCATCCCTACACAGAACCCAACGGTCGCTCGTGTACTAAGAGCAGGGTTCCCACTTGGAACAGGGGAGGGCGTGGCCCTGACTTGCTTCTCCTGGGACCCAAGGGATACAGAGAAGCACCCTGTGGAGCAGCCCAGTTGTGCTTTGGTCTAGACTGCAAATATAAAGAAAACGAGGAATTTAGGTGACCACACCCCCTCTCATTGTGCCAGAATCAGCATGTAGAGCCAAAGCAGATTCTGGGAGCTGGGGTTCAGGGCATGGGTGGAGCCAGGAACAACCAAGCTCAGAGTGAACTTGACTTTCAAGGGTTCCTAGGAGGACCTGGCCAGCCAGACCGGCCCCTGCTCAGCCTCTCAGAATGCACCAAGGCGTGCTGGTCCTTGACCTCTGAGTTTCTGGACCTGAGGGAGCCCACGGTGAGCCTGGTGTGTAAGACGCAGGGACAGACTTGAGGCCCAGACAGTGCAGGCTTGTCCTGTGCGATGAGTTCCAGGGATGCAGGGGCCCTGGTGTTGGGGCCAGCCTGACCGGGATACAGTAATAGAAGGCCAGCTGTGCCTACTTGAAATGATGGGCTCGCAGGATGGTCATGTCACCCGAAAGAAAGACAGCAGCTCCCAACACAGAGACAATGCCACTACAGACACTGTATAATGTGTCCCCAGGCCTGTGGGAATGCTTGCAGTAAGGAAGAGCAGACCCTGCCTCTCAGCTATGCACCAGAGAAGAGAAGGGGGAAGTGGTAGAAGGTTCTAGAAGCTGAAGACCCCGTTTGGGCAGGGGCAAGTTCATTTAGAATTGGGTATCAAAGCAAAGGGCCTTAAGTAAAAAGACTCTCCAAAAGGTCGGCAGGCACGGTGGGAACTCTCCAAGACGTCTGGACGGGCCCCTCTCACGAGAAATGAGAAGAGTGGGGAGTGGGCGGGGAGGAGGGGAGTATCAGGCTGAGGGGACTGTGGGGTGGTCTATGGGCTCGCCCCCTTCTGCTCCACGTGACCCAGTCTGCCTCCCTCCTCTCCATTTCCGCACCAGGAGTACCGGAGTGGCACATTAGCAGCTCTGCGCTCCAACCCTCTAATTCCCCTGAAGGTTTGTAGGCTCTGGAAGGGCTCTAGCCTCCCTTGCTGAAAAGCTTCTTGGACACAGAGCCCAACATTGCACGTCCTCAGGCCCCAGCATGAGAGGGTGGGGCTTGCTGGATGGCAGCTGCCCCAGCGAGCAGCAGGGGATGACCAAAAAGAGACTCCCTGACATTGTTTCCTAGTTCCCCAGCCCGACACATTCTCAGCCTAGGTGGCTCTGGTTCTTAACGTTCATCCTAGGGGCCTCTGGAGAATTCAAGGGCCTTTGAACACATGTTATAGAATTTCTGTTCACATGGGTTCCTACCTTCTAATGATTTCCTAAAGTTCAGCTTAAGCTGAAGAGAAGGAATGGAAGTAGCAGGAATTTTCCAGAATGAGAATCATACCGGGTCATGTGATTACAAGTTGCCTGTCTCCCACCCGTCCAAAAAAAAAAGTGGTTGACCATTCCACACATCTTTACCAAGTGTGCCAGCTCCGAGAACGAGGCCTCGGCTGCATTTAGCGTGTGCCACACAAGCCACACCCTTGGCTGGCCCTGATCCTGGGAGCTAGTCTTCCTTGACCATTGTCCTCGGATTCGCTGACATCAGCCTTTCTACCCAAAAAGAACCCACAGGGACCACACGCCAGTCTGGCTCCACATACCAATTGAGCTAGTCCTGTGGTTTCCCCGGTGAGAGCCTGGGTGTCTGCGCCACTTAGCCCCAAAGTCCACCTAGCAGGGCCAGGCAGGACAGTGCAATGTTGGCTGGTGTGTCACATGGCCTCAGTGCCCAGCATGGCCTCACTGGTGGGCCTGGCCACAAAGCACCCCGCACCCCTACCCAAGGGGGGGGATGGTGGCCAGTACCCTGGAGGCCAACACGGGGTGCTGAGAAGGCCGCTCCTCTGTCCGAGGAACAGCTGTGCCAGCCATGAGCAAGCTCGGGGCTGAGGCCCTTGACTTGAACCACGTTCGTACCATCTCGCCTGCCACCATGCTCACGCCAGTCTCTCTCTTCTCTCTTCTTCTCCTCTCCACCCTCTTGGCTGCTGGGCCTTCCTGGTGACTTCCTGCGTCCTTCTGAATGCCTGTGACCTCTGACCTTTGCCCTCTGGCCTTCCAACCCCTGTCTCTCCTCAGCTGCTGCCTCTCCTCAATTCGGTGCGGCTGGCTCCACCCCCAGTCATTAAAAGGCGGACCTTCCAGGTAGACCAGACTTCCTTGACCAGACTGTGTGGGGTTCTTGTAGGGGCTCAGCTAGTCCTCAGGCCCTGACAGGCCAGCTGGGGCTGTCCAGGAAGCCAGAACCTCCCTCAAACACAGCTCCACTAAACAAAACAAACACCAGCCCGTGGATGTCATAGGCATGGAATATACAACGTGCGGGCCCCAGGAGGCCTACAACTTCCGCCACACCATGACACCCTGCTAGTCACCGACAACAGGCACCATGCCATCAGTTTTGCAGAGCTGATCTTATTGAACAATCCCAACTGTTTCACAGTTAAGCACGGCCATCCCTATTTCACAGATCAGGAAATCAAGGCTCAGAAAGGTTAAGTGAGTTGCCTAAGGTTACACAGCCCCTAATTGCCAGCACAAGGATGTATATCCAGGTTCTCTACCCGTTCCGAGTGTGCCTCAGCCCCCCTCTCTGTAAAATAAGTATATAACACTGGGGATCATTCCTGGCTCGGATGAGGTACAGCGATGCCAACCATCATTATAGCTGGTAATTTAAAGGAAAGGAAATTGACACCCCGAGAAGTGAGTTGATTTGTCCAGAGTCACAGAGGGGCAAGAGGGAGAAGGGGACCTGGTAGCCCAGTCTCTGGTGATCACATCCATGCCTAGTGACTGACCACTTGGAACCTGAGTGTGAGGAGCCAGAACAGTTGTAGTGGGGTGTGGTCCGTAGTGAACAAATACTTCCTTCTCCCTGACTTGCTCACCCATGGAGGCTGGGCGAGGGGAAGATCCCTAAGCACAGTGCTGCCTCTGCAGTTGGAGAGGTCACGGCTTGATTCTAGTTCAGACAACTGGACTGCCGGCCTTGCTCCTAACTTGCCGTCGAACTGGGAGGGAGCTGGGAGCAGCAGGGTTCTAAGCTGTTGAGGGCCTCAAGCCACCTACCTGGAAAGTGAGCAGCCCGGGAGCCTGGCCGGCTACTTGGGCATCTGACTGACCAAAGGCTGAGAACTCATTCCAATGAGCGGCTGAGAATCCACAGGGACCACGCCTGCAGGCTGTGAATTACATTACTGGCCACATCCTCCAGAGCCTCTGTCACAGTGACCTTCTCCTTGCTAGGAAGGAAAGGGTCTCTCTGGGCGGACGCTCTCAAGGGGGAAGTTTCGTCATGGCTGGGAAAGCATGGCATGAGCAGACAGCAGGGCATCACGTCTTCTCATATCAGCTGGGAGGAAGCGTCAAGGGCGAGCTAGGAAACCATCACATCTCCATAGCAGCAGAAAAGAAGTAGCCTGAGAGGGAGTGAGCTCTCAACAACCAGTAGGGCTGGACTAATACACCTCAGGCGCAGCCCCCCACCCCACACACACCACACACACATGCACAAGCAGTGACACGCCTCCTCCAGCAAGGCTCCACACAATCACAAATACTTGAGGCCATGGGGGACACTTTACGTCGAAAACCACCACAACCTCCAAGAGCCTCAGGGGGCTGCTTCTGAAGCTCCTGGAAGCTCACAGCATTGCCTGTTCCCTCCACTGCCACCTACCCTTGCACCAGCCAGTGCCCCCCACTTTAGAGAAGCTGAAGTGGTGTTCCTCATTACCCCAGCCTCTCATCACACACAGAGCCACCTCATACCTTTGACTACGCTAGCCACCCTTCAGTCTCTGATTAGTTGAAAGAACCTTACATACGATCCGATGTGCCCAACCGATCAGTTTCAAAGTACACAGAGTTGGATGACGAGCCCTGCTTAGCTGAGCAGTGAGCCAATGACACTCTGTGGCCTCTGACCTAAGGATCTCATCGGATCCTCTAAAGCAGATAATGAAAACCAGAAGAAAGGAAGAAAGAAAAGAGCCAAGACAGGAAACTAGATCATTATTCTGTGGCTCGGCGACATAGGACAGTCCATATGACCTGCCACATTGGGAGGGCAACAGAAGGGCACAGACCACCTGGGTTGAACTCTGGCATCCAGCCAGGCTAGCAGCAGGCCTTGGGTCAGGCCAGAGATCAGCTCTCGCTCACCCTTCTGTCTCTGCCGCCCCTGCAGGGCCCTGTGCGCCAGGTCATGTAGAATCCCCGCGGCTCAGTGGGCTGGTGTCACGGTCCACCTTTCACTGCCACTAGCCCTGCATGCAGTCACAGCGCCACCCACGCACCGTCACCTTCATGCCACCCACGCACCGTCACCACCACCTTCCCAGCAGCCACGGGCCTCACGGAGGGAGTGCATGGCGGGTGGGGGTGGGGCTGGGGACGGGAGGAGCTGGACGGCGGCTCCCAGGCTCTTCCCTCTAACCCGTGTTCCCACCAACCTCAGGGCGAGCAGGACCAGGCTGGCATCCAAGGGCCTCCAGGACCACCGGGCCCTCCAGGACCAAGTGGACCTCTGGGGCACCCAGGACTGCCAGGGCCCATGGGGCCACCTGTAAGTATCTCCTCCAGGATTCACCCCGGACGTTCTCCAGGTGAACTCCAAACCTTGAATAACCACCAGATGGCAGAGACGTCATGTTGAGGCCTGGTCATGGAGCTGTCCATGGCTGGGACGCTCACCCGCTCGCTGCCCACCTCCTCCCGCCAGCACACAGCGCAATTCAAGTGCCATGTCTACTAATGGCCTTGGGGGCTCAGTACTAACAGGCTGCCCTTCTCCCAGCCACAGCAGAGTAGCTGGAGAGAGGTTCCCAGGGCCATCTTTGACAGCTGTCCCTGACCTCTGGATTTAGGGTTCTGGAAAGGTACAAAGGGGTATGTCGCCATCCAGTCCCCGGATGAGCGTGCCTTTGAGGGGGAATTCAGGTTTCACACTGTCAGGCCACCATCCAGCCAAGTTGTGTACTTGATCAGCAGGGCCTTTGATCTCCAGCCTGAGGAGCGACAGGGCCATTGTGGGAAGGACAGGGCACCCCCTCCAGGAGACAGACCAAACCCTGTGGCCACCAACTAACCTATTTCAAGCCTTAGCTAAAACCCTACTCCTCCGCCCACCATATGCCTGAGTCCTCTCACCCTCCACAGTAACTTGTTACCAGATCAATGGGGACAGGCAAAGCCCACTTGCTTTTTAAAAAAATATATTATTTATTTATTTATTTATTATTTATTTATTTATTTATTTATTTATTAAGAGAGAGGAAGAGGCAGATAGAAAGAGAGAGAGAGAATGGGCACACCAGGACCTCTCTAGCCACTGCAAACAAACTCCAGACGCATGTGCCACCTTGTGCATCTGGTTTATGTGGGTCCTGGGGAATCGAACCTGGGTCCTTAGGTTTAGCAAGCAGGCACTTTAACGGCTATGCCATCTCTCCAGCCTCACTTGTTTTTAATAATGTTTTTCCCATGGCTGTTTTTCTTGGGGCTGGGGAGATGGCTCAGTGGTTAAAGGTGCTTGTTTGCAAAGCCTGCCAGCTCAGGTTCATTTTCCCAGTACCTACGTAAAGCTGGATGGGTTTACCCATACACCTGGCTCACCCATACACACACACACACACAGACATAATTTTTAAAAAAAATTAAAGTTGTTTTTCTGTAACCCTAGAGCTGTGGAGGGGGAGACAGGCGACATCCTGAGGCGTACAGCTAGCTAGTCTAGCCAAATCTGTGAGCTCCAAGCTCGGTAAGAAACCATGTCTCATGCTGGAGAGATGGCTTTACAGTTAAGGTGCCTGCCTACAAAACCTGAGGACCCATGTTCAACTCTCCAGATCCCACGTAACCCAGACGCACAAAGCTGAGGCAAGCGCAAGGTCGCACATGCCCACTAAGTGGCACAAGTGTCTGATGTTAGATTGAAGTGGCTGAGGCCCTGTTGTACCAATTCTCTCTCTCTCACACACGTTCTCTCTAAAATAAATGAGTTAATTAAAAATATTTTAAAGAAAGAAACTGTCTCAAAGAATACAGTGGAGAGTGATCAAGACAACTCCTGATTTGACCTCTGGTCACACACACACACACACACATACACACATATACATATGTGCATGGGCACCCACACACATGTGCCCAAACATAAACAGACATGAATACACCCACATGCACACCACACATACACACATATGCAAAAGAACCCAGATTTTTATCTCTTATGATAAAAGTATCATACACTTATTGTGAAAAAAAAATGATAGGTAGATGAGGGCGTGTTTCTGTCTATTTTCCCACATTTCTGGAAGCCTCGCCCTCCTTGCACACACCTCTACGAGCATGTCCTGGTGGACAGTGTTCTGAATGACAGGTGGTTTGCTCTGAACTACACTTAATGTTTGTTAAGAGCTCTGTGCCACCTTAGGAAACTACCATGATGTTGACGTCAGGACCCCTAGGCCAGGCCAAGACGGTTCTGTTCTGTGATCTCCACCTCAGAGCCGAAATGCTTGTGCACATCTCACATGGGGTCTCCGGGGGAGTCTCACTGAGGTGCTGTCCACGGGTCAGGGATATCCCCTGACAGGGCCGACAGCAGTCAAGGTTCACGCCTGATCCCCTCAGCTGCCCTACTTACTAACCTTGAGGCTTTGTGGAGGGTCTTTGCGGGCTGGGCGGCAGCTCTAACCACCAGGGCCTCGGGCTCCCCTAGGAGAGCTGCATGCCACAGTGGTGTGCCAACCGAGGCTGCTGGGAGCTGGCTCCTGTGCTCAGCTTGGTCCCTAAAAGGGATATGAACTTTTTGTTGTTGTTGTTCATTCTTATTTATTTATTTGAGAGTGACAGAGAGAGAGAAAGAGGCAGAGAGAGAGAGAGAGAGAGAGAGAATGGGAGCACCAGGGCCTCCAGGCACTGCAAACGATCTCCAGACACGTGTGCCCCCTTGTGCATCTGGCTAACGTGGGTCCTGGGGAACCGAGCCTCGAACCGGGGTCCTTAGGCTTCAGAGGCAAGAGCTTAACTGCTAAGTCATCTCTCCAACCCGGGATTTGTACTATTTCCATAATTTCTGCCCGGGACTCCATAGTAGTCTCACTTCCATTAGACTTTAGGTGGGGAAAAAGAAAACATGACAGGAAGTGACTTGGGAACATTAAACCAGCCCAAGTGAAGTGAACCCCAGGATCCGTATTGACCGCTTGTAGTGTGCTGCCCTCCCGCCCAGCACTGGGCTCTTGCTCACTGGATGCCAGCCACGTGGTTTTTCTCTGTTAGGTTATTTAAAAAGAAAAGCCCCAGGAAGTGTTTTTCCTTTTTTTTCTTTTTTCTTTTTTTACACCAATTGAGAAGGACCAGACTTAGGCACCATGGTTTTTCTCTAGCCCACGTTTGCTGCCCAGAGCTCCACCCAAGACCACGGGGAGCCAGCCACCCCTGGCCTCTCCCTTGGGTGTCCACAAGCGCCTGAGCCCACACCTCCTCTCCATGGACAGCTGCTATGGCCATAGCACCCCGAGCAGAGGGAGCCAGCAGGCTCCTCCACGGGACCAAGAACCAGATGAAGGCCTTGTCGGGCCAGGTCAGCTTTCCAGGGAGGGGACCCACTTAGGAGGTACGTGGGTAAGGCCCACACCATCAATTTAGCAGGATGCCACTGACCTACTTTCCAGTAGGCGAGCATTGCAGGCGTGCCCTCGGTGCCCACACGGCTCCAAAGAGGAACACAAGCGTCTTGTCCCCACGTGCCCTCCTCGGGCTTTGGTTGATCTCTGAGATACTCTAGAACTAGTCTATTGTAGGCTCTTTCTCTTGTGATTGCAAGCGGGGGCCTGTCTCCGTGCCTCCCCCCCCCCCCGCACCAGCCCCCACGGTGAACAGGGCTCACCTCCACCACTCACCTTCTTGCTTCCACAGGGCTTACCGGGGCCTCCTGGACCTAAGGTAAGAGTCCCCTCCCCTGGGAGATGATGGTACAACAGAGGGAGGGCTCACTGCATGGGGATGGGGGGGCGGACGTCAGGGCTCTCAGCTGATAAGGAGTTGGCTGAGAGCAACTGCAGCTGGGCAATGGATTAAACTGGGCCCTTGTCCAAAACGCCATTCTCCTCTGAGGCGTCGGTCCTCACAGGTAGCAATCTTCCCCAGTGCTCAGGCCAGCAGAACGAGGCCTACAGTGAGCATAGGAAGCCCAGTCCTGAGCGGGGATGGAGCTCTGTGGGTAGAGCACTAGCCACGTAAGAAGAGGCCCTGGGTTTGGTCTCTGGATCAACCGGACATCGTGCCTGTAAGCCCAGCACTCAGGAGGTAGAGGCAGGAGGACCAGAAGTTCAGGTGATCTTTCAGTACATAGCCAGTTTGAAACCAGCCTGGGATATATGAGATCTTGCCTCAAAAAAAAAAGGGGGGGGGTGGGGAGGAAGGGGAAATGAAAAGGAAAGGAGGAGAAAAGAAAGGGAGATGGAGGGAAAGGGAATGGAAGAAAAAAAAAGCATATCCTGGGCTGGGGAAATGGCTTAGTGGTTAAGGCGTTTGCCTGCAAAGCCTAAGGGACCCCGGTTCGATTCCCAAGGACCCACATAAGCAGTAAGCCAGATACACAAGGGAGCGCATGCATCTGGAGTTCGTTTGCAGTGGCTGGAGGCCCTAGCGTACCCATTCTTTCTCTCTATCTGCCTCTTCCTCTCTCTCAAATAAATAAATAATTTTTTTTAAATATTAAAAAATGAATCTTACATCCTAATTGGAAACTCAAGGCAGCTGCCCATGACACGGTCACAATGTCCCAATGGACTCGTGTTCCATAGCCCTCAGAAGTGGACGAGACCTCTGGGGTAATCCAGTCTCTTGTGAAACCTTGCCCAGAAGCCCACAGTGACAGAGAGACTTTCATTTTGAAACCAGAGACCCACCCCACCCCAGGCTCTGGAGACCAGAGGACGCTAAGCATGGATCATCCCCACCACTTTTTGCAGAAAGTCCAGGGATGGGACTGGCAGAAAGAATTGTTGTTGAAACTAGAATCGGCAGTCAGGTGTCCCTGGTCCCAGCGAGCTGACCCTTCCCAGCACCCCTCAGACTCCACACAGCACTGCTGCGCCAACCAACTGTCGGAAGAGTATGGGGACCTCAGAAGTGGCTGGAGGGAGTGTTGAATGGGCACAAGGGTTATTGGGCAGCTGAGGAGTGGCATTGTGTAGAAAACAGCACTAGCCAGTCTGGCATGGGAAACCCACTTGAATGGCCTTCTCTTTCCTCCCCAGGGAGACCCAGGGATCCAGGGTTACCATGGCCGCAAGGTAAGCAGGAAGGGGAGGGGAGAATGCTACGACTTCCTCGGGGACCCCAGGTAGGGCCTCACCACAGTACTGCACACTACCATCCAAGGGCTGAGTGGATCGCTTGGGTCGCTTCTGAGAGCCTGACATTGCTGAACAGAACTTAGAGTGTCCAGTCGGGGAAGGAAGGGACAGGACTCTGGGCAGTCCAATGGCTCAGCCTGCGCTCGGGCTGGGGAGGATCCCCCTTGCTGACCTGGTGTCTGTGTCTGGACTGGGAGGAGCCAGGTTCTCACTGGCTCCTGAGAGGCTGATAAATGGAAGTCAGGGCGAGTTCCGTGCTGAGCCCCTGCTCTCGGGCAGCTCCCAGATGAGACAGACAAAAGCATCCCTACACAAACAGTGTGGGCGGTGGCAGACTGTTAAAGTGCTACCACTGCAAAGCACCCTTGGAAGACGGGGTGGAGCACCAGACTCCAAATGGAAGGAGTGGGGAGAACAGACGAGAGCTCAGTGTGGCTGACAGGTGGGTGTAACAGCTAGCTAGTGCTGTGTAACAAACTACGCCAGACATACTAACTTAAAACAATTATTTTTCATGAGTCTGTGGATGGGTGGCCTGGGGGAGGGCAGGATTTGCTGTTCTGCCTGGATTTATGTAATCACCAGCTTATCAGATGATAACTGAGAATACCAAACCAGCCTCATCCTTTTGTCCAGTGGGTTTGCTGGCTGGCTGCTGGAGACCTCGCAGCTAGACAGGCTTCGTCGTAACAGGGCAGTCCCAGAGCAGCTGTCCAAACCTCTTCCCAGCGTTGCCTAACGGCACATTTCAAATCTAAGGTTCTATTGGTCAAAGTGGGTCACATACAGCATTGTGGACCTAGTCCTCACTGCTGCTTGATTGGAAGTGTAGAAAAGCATTTGTGTCCATGTTCTGTTTTGTTTTTAATAGTTATTTGCAAGGAGAGAGAGAATAGGCACTCCAGGGCCTCCAGCCACTGCAAATGAACTCCAGATGTATGCACCACTTTTGCATCTGGCTTTATGTGGGTCCTGGGGAACTGAACCCAGGTCATTAGGCTTTGCAGACAAATACCCTAACCACTGAGCCATTTCTCCAACCCTGTGTCCATGTTTTGTAAAATCTGTTACTGTGGGCCTTCACCAGTAAATTTGAAGGGCATGATATTTCAGACGAGGAAACTGTAGCTGTCACTCAATAACCCCAAGGGCCTAATAGGGAAACTGAGGTTCACCCAAGTTTCATGTCTGGGAGGGGCCAGAGCAGAAATTCAAGTCAAGTCTGGGTCCTCCAAAGAACCCATCCACACCCTTCAGCCCTCAGCTGGAAAGCTCCAGAACCTTCCAGCAGAGCAAATGCAGCGGGAAGGAAAGGCGCGGGAGGGGAAAGGAATCTTGGAAAGGGAGACTCCTTCTACGCTGCAATCTGGCGGCTGCCATCGCTGCGTCGTTTTACGGGTGCTCAGTGGGGAAAATGGTGAGACCCGAGAGGTCTTTAATTAGTTCTGCATAAACTGAGAAGTTTGTACTGTGTCAGGAAGTGGAAATTATAGCCCCCGCGGTTTCGCCCATCCACTCTTGCAGACTCACAGAATTTACTGCCCCCTGGTGCATTGTAGGGTCGGTTTTCCCATTAGCACCAGAGCTACTCTTTCAAGAGGTGAAGGGGCTGAGGCTCTGGCAGAGGGTCCCCAGGGGCCACGGGTGACGCCCTTGGCTGGCACTGTATTGTGACAAGCGTTTGCCTCTGCTGCAAACCCAGACGTCTGGCTCCTCCAAAAACGAGCCCAGGGGTGGATGTGGGTGGTGCGGGGGGGCATGCTGTCCTGTGGCTGTCGTGATGCTGGAGGGCCTAAGCTCGTGTGCGCGGCAATCCTACAAAAGGACAAAAGCAAGACACTTTCAGCTGGGCCGGCCATCTTGAATGTGCAGAGGAAATGGGTCCTGCTGAGGGAGCGGCGGCCCCTGGGCCCAGGATCCTGGAGGCTTACTCTGAAGAGAGGAGGCTGGTCGGGCATGGCATATTCTAACCCAGAAGGGCTCCACACTGTTTTCCCATGGCTAAACGTGAGCAAGCGCCATGTGACCCTCTAGGTAGAGCCCTTCTAGCTCCATGGGAGGAATTTGCTGAGGCCACGCACCAGGGAAGGAGGGAGGGAGGGATGAGAGCAGCGGCGAGGAAACTCCCTCCCAGTGGCAGACTTGGTTAAGAGACACTGCTAGGGCTGGAGAGATGGCTTAGCTGTTAAGCACTTGCCTGTGAAGCCTAAGGACCCCAGTTCAAGGCTCAATTCCCCAGGACCCACGTTAGCCAGATGCACAAGGGGGCGCACGCGTCTGGAGTTCATCTGCAGTGGCTGGAGGCCCTAGTGTACCCATTCTCTCTGTCTGTCTCTTTCTCTCTCTCTGTCTGTTGCTCTCAAATAAATAAAAAATAAATATTTTTTTTTAAAAAAGAGACACTTCTAAAGAAGCCCAGTGTGACCAGGCAGGATTGTGACCCCAGACTTGAAGGGCTGGAGATTGGGAGAATCTCTAGGGCTTGCTGGTCAGCCCATCACATGGAAAAAGCAAAAAAAAAAAAAAAAAAAAAAAAATGAGGTAGCTGCAGGTTCAGTGAGAGACTCTGGCTTAAGGAAGTAAAGTAGAAGAGCAATAGAGGACCCCCCAGTGTTCTCCTCTGGCCACCACACATGTGCACACAGGGCACATGCACCTGCACACGCATGTGCGTGCACACGCATGCAAAGAGAGAAAGAGAGAGAAACTTCTAAACACTCTGAGAGACTAGTCAGCAACCCTTTCCACTCAGGGAAGTCTTAATTCCTGGGGACAGACTGACTGCACATGTCCCCCCGAGATCTTCCAGAGCTCTGTGAGCCTTGGCCTCCGGTGCCCCTGTTCATCCTGCAGGGCAGTGAAACCACCCTGCCTCGCTCCTTTGGCTTAGCTGCAACTTCATGGGGTTGGAGAGATGGCTCAGTGGTTAAAGGCACTTGCTTGAAAAGCCTGAGAGCCCAGGTTCAATTCCCCAGTACCTACATAAAGCCAGATGCATTAGGTGATGCACGTATCTAGAGTTTGTTTGAAGTGGCAAGAGGGCCTGGTGCACCCATATTCTGCCTCTCTCTCGCTCTCAAATAAATGAATCAATACTTTTTTTTTTTTTCAAAAAGGAAGCTGCTTCGCACTGGGCCCCTGCCCCTCCTTTCTTTCTCTGCCCGGCCACCCTGATGTGCTTCTCCGCAGATGTCTCTCTCCAGGGCATCTGCAGGGCTGCGGCCACACCTTTCGCCCCTTTCAGCCACCCAGCCCACAAGTGCCCTCAGCACCTCCACACCTGTGCTACCCTCGCTCTGAGGGGACCTGAGTGATGTCACCAACACCCCAGTGCTCCCTAGCCCACCTGCAGGTGTCTGTCCACTGCCCCGAGCCCGCCACCACAGTGTGTCTCTATCCCAGCGACCATCCGTGCCCAGGCAGATGTTTGTGTCCCTTGGAAATTTTCCAAGTCTTTTTTTTTTTTTTTTTTTTTTTTTGGTTTTTTGAGGTAGGGTCTCACTCTAACCCAGGCTGACCTGGAATTCACTATGGAGTCTCAGGGTGGCCTCGAACTCACAGCAATCCTCCTACCTCTACCTCCCAAGTACTGGGATTACCCAGTACCCACATAAGCCAGATGTACAAGGTGACACACACATCTGGAGTTCGTTTTTAGTGGCTAGAGACCCTGGTGTGTCCATTCTCTCTCTCTCTCTCTCTCTCTCTCTCTCATCTCTCAAATAAATAAATAAAAATTAGAATTAGAAGTTAGGTCTCAGATTGGAGAGATGTCTCAGTGGTTAAGGCACTTACCTGAGAAGTCAGAACCCAAGTTCCCAAGTTCTGGGAATGCCCCAGGACCCACATAAGCCAGATGAATATAGTGGCACATGCGTCTGGAGTTTGCAGTGGCTAGAGGCCCTGGCATGCCCATGTTTTCTCTCTCTCTCTCTCATAATAAATAAATAAATAAATAAATAAAAATGAGAAGTTAGGTCTCCCACCCTGTCTGAGCCCATCCCTGTGGTTTCTCTGGGATGACGAGGCTCTCCTTTGGCCTGTCAGTCATCCCTGTCCCCTCTTTCTTCTCCACTCTGCTCTGTGCCCGGACTGAGGTCGTCGGGAGGAGGCACGAACATGAAACCGGGGTAGGCAGAGACATCAGGAAGATGTGCTTGGTCTGGTCCTACTGCACCATGCGTGGTGGGAACACTGAGCTGAGCTGAGACGGGCCGTGCGGCGGGCGCTCGCGGTCACGGTGAGGGCCCTCGGGGCAGCAGGTGGACACTCCTCAAGCACTTCCCTTGCTCCCTTGATGCGCACGTGCAGGGAGCCTCTCTTCCCAGCACAGGGTGGAATTTAACTTGGCAGCCCGCGAAGCCTGCTGATGCTAAGCTCCCTGCACTTCCTCCGCCAACTGCACCAGGCCTGGCATCTCCCCAGAGGTCAGCCAGACTGACTTCTCCACTGGCTCCTTGAGATCAGAGCCCAGCATGGGCAGGACCTTCTGTTACCCCATGTCCACCTGGGCCCAGCCCTCCAGCCTCGACACTGCAAGTCTCGGGTGCCCACGTGGTACCTGCTGGATCTGAATTCATGGCACCGATCTGCCTTATTGATGGCGTATGACACTAAGTGGATTTAAGACAGTGTGGCGCTGACTCTGTCAAGAGACTTGACGAGATTGCCATGCCCAGCGTGGGCCACAAAGCCTGATGGGAATTTCTCTCCAAGGGCACTGGAGCTGGTACTTGTCTCCTGCTGGGGTGCTCTGACGGGCCCTGCGCCATCTGGGCGGTGAGATCTGCATAATGGAACGTGGATTTCCGGTTACCAGTTTTCCGGCTGGGCGTTGGAGGAGGAGGGGTGTCTGAGCTTAGTTCTGCACGCGGGAACGGTCCCCAGGCAGCTCTGGTGCTGCCAGTCTGGGCAGTGGCCCATACAGGGGACATGGTTCTGTAGCATGTCAACCAACATTGTTATAAGTTTATTTATTTATTTATTTATTTATTTGAGGGGGTGGTGCAAAGGAACTCCAGATGCATGTGCCACCGTGTGCATCGGGCTTTACGTGGGTACTGGGGGAATCGAACCTGGGTCCTTTGGCTTTCCAGGCAAGCGCCTTGACCCCTGAGCCATCTCTCCAGGTCTCGTGCACACACCCAAAGCGGCTATGAGCTCATAAGTGCATGTCTTAAGAACAGCATCAAGCCCCCCGCACCCTACAGCTGTGGGGACTGCCTCCACCATGGAAGCCCCTCTCTGTCCCTTTGGGGGTCTCAGAGGGGATAGCAGAGCTGGCAAACGTGGAGAAATGTTAATAAGTATTTTGAGGACCCCTTCCACTCATTTTACTCTTTTATTTTGTTCTGAGACGGGGTCTTCTGTGGCCCAGGCTAGCCTCAAATTCACTATGTACTACTTCCGGAGTCCTAGGATTACAGGGTAGGGCCCAGGAATTCGTGGTTTCTAGACAAGCACTCTGCCCAGGGAGCCACACCCCCAGGTGTGTGTGTGTGTGTGTGTGTGTGTGTGTGTGTGTGTGGTGTGCATGTGTATCATTTTGTTGCCTTTCTCAACAACCTTAGGATGTTGTATCCCCAGTTTACAGATGACCACAGTGAGGTCCACAGCCTGCCCCCCCTCCCGTCAGCCCACAGCTAGGAGATGGTGACATCATGTATCTGACCCCAAGGCTTTGCCCTGAATGACTTTTCTGCCTGTGTCTTGGGGGACCCCAAAGGGTTGCATGCATTCTGGGAAGTTTCTAGAAGGGAAGGGAAGCTGAGCTGTTCTATCTTGAGGAAAAGGTAGTGGCTGAATTCAGGCCTCTCCCAGTGTCTCCTGGGCCGTCTCAGGCAATATATGGTGGGCCTAGCTCGGGCAGAGGGGCGCCTTGTTTGGATGAAGAACTGAGAGAATGCTTTGCCTGGCTGAATGATTCTGCCCCCACCCCACCCCCGCCACGCCTTTGCCAACGATCCCCCAGGCAGATGGGCTGCTGCACAGTTTCCCATGTAACTGTCCTCAAACCCTGTGACAGCTACTCCTGAAAATCCCCCGCCACTCCCCTGGCTCACAGAGGGTCTGAGTGACCCCGGGCTCCCAGTGACATCTCCACAAAGCAGAGGCCACCATCCAGAGGAGAGCGTGCTGACGTGGGGACAGCATTTTTCTGTCAGAGTCAGGAAATCCCAGTGGGAACATCCAGTCCCTAGAAATGAAAGCGGATCATCAGAAAACCCCGAGACATGGGTCTCAGATCTGAGGCCTCCAGGGGCCCCCGACAGGACCCCAGCCAGCCCCCACCCTGTGTCCTCTGGTGCTCGGTTCCTCTGCTCTCCAGAAACCAAAGATTAATTAGAGCTGACTTCTCCTTTTGGAGCTGACAACAAAATCAACTGATCTCCAATTGTGATTACAAGCCAGCCGCCCTTCCAAAGCCCTGGCCTTCAATGGGGCACCCGACCCCGGTAATTCCCTGAATCACTTCCTGCCGGCCCTAATTACCGGAGGACCTGGGATTTCCGCCGGTCCGCTATTCACTGAGCTGGAGACAAGGCTGTGCAGGGAAGCAGGAACTGGGTCACCCTCTTCCCGGAAGGGCAGCCTGCACAGTCTTGCCCAGGAGAGTCTGTCCCCTCCATTGCTCCAACTTCTCCAGCTCAGAGCAGAGCCATGCATGGTCTAGTCCCACCACCCACCCCCCAGCTGCCTGCTGGCCTCCTCCACCAGGCCTTCCTCCTGGCCCGGCCCGCAGAGAACAAAGACACCGTGTCACTGACCCCAGGCTGCGTGGCACTGGCCTCAAGCTAGGGGGATCCATTCATCTCCTCAGCCGGCTTGACCTCCGCTTGGCTGGGAGACTGACCTTGAAGGCCCTCCCCACCCCACAGTTCCCCTCCAGACAGACAGTCTACTTGCCAAGTCCCTGCCAGGCCTGTTTAACAAACAGTAAATCACCCATTAGGATGTCACTCCCGCCCAGAAGCTGACCCATAGAAGACTTGTTAATGTGGGGGAGGGGAGGGGACACCCAGGGAGCCCCAGAGGCTAAGACAGGGCTTCTAGGTCATTCGGGGTCACCCTTTGCCAGCCCAAGCTCCTCCAGCCTCTTGACCAAGCAATGACTGAGACCCACCATGCACTGGGTCTTGGCACCAGGTTAAAGAGCCAGCTGCCCTGCCCGGGGCTGTATGTCTCTGCTGTCTCATACCAAGCAGAGGGGCCGAGACCTTTGGGAACCCTTAGAGCGCCCACTTGCCCAGTTGCAGAATGGTCCAGATGGGTCTCTGAGAGTCCCTGGGGAGCCTTTGGGTCCCCACGGCTGGGAAGGCAGAGGTAGACAGAAAGCAGAGCCACAGACCCAGGCCGACCATGAAGCCAGGCCACAGAGACCAACACAGCGCTGTGTCAAGCTCCAGCCAAGCGGAGCTTCGAACCTGCAACTTTCCACCAGGAAAACTCAAGAAGGCAGCATGAAAGGGAAGACCTCCATCTCACCAAGCCACGCCACGGGAACCTACGAGAGCTGTTATTCCCCACCAGCCGTGGCCATGCCTGCACCCCCCCCCACACACACACACACTCCCCTTCCCACAACAGCGCCTTGGGCCCTGAAAGGTACCTCTAGCCCCTTCCCCTCATCCTCCATCCAGGAAGCAATGCTCCCTGACCTAAGAAAAGCGCAGGACCTCCACCCCACCCAGAGGTCAGGCAGGGCGAGCCCCAGGCCAGAGCCAAGTGGTGAAGCTAATGAGAGCGGAGGGAGCCTGGCAGAGAGGTCAGAAAGGCACTCTTGCTTCCCGCCCAGGCCCAGCGAGGGGGTCGGAAGGAAGGAAGGAGGCCCTGGGGCCCTGAGACCAAGATTGACCTGGAGGGGAGGGAAGGGGCGAAGGTCAGCTACCCTCCCACAGAGAACTGCTCCCCAGAAGTCCTGCTGGGCGGGGGGGGGGGGGAGGATGGCCCTCGAGTGCACCAGTGTGTCTTGACACCCTCAAGCTGAAGCGAACTCCAGGTAGCTCGGAACCCTCACCCCCAGGGCCTTGCTTGCTCCACACAGTTTCTCTCTTTCTTGTCATTGTCAATTTTTTGACAGTTTTATGTATGCATGTATTATTTGATCATATGCACCCCATTACCTTCTCTCGTCCCCTCCCTTCCTGCTGAGCCCTTTCTTCTTTCTATCTGGTCACACTTCTACTTTGATGGTGTGTGTGTGTGTGTGTGTGTGTGTGTGTGTGTTCCACTGAGTTAAACTGGGGTTGCTTGCATGAGCGTAAGTGTGTGGGAGGGATTATTATGAGCATACGTAACTTACCAGTTGCTGTACCACTGGAAATCATGATTCCCCCTCCCCAGAACCTATTAACTACCAACACCTCAGGGAGGGATGGGGACCCCATGTGCCCCTCCACCATCATGATGGAACCTTCTTTAAAAATATTTTTAATTTTTATTTATTTATTTTATTTGAGAGAGATAAAGAGGCGGATAGAGAGAATGAGAATGGGCGCGCCAGGGCCTCTGGCTGCTGCGAATGAACTCCAGACACATGCGCCAACTTGTGCATCTGGCTTACATGGATCCTGGGGAATCGAACCTGGGTCCTTTGGCTTTCCAGGCAAGCGCCTTAACGGCTGAGCCATCTCTCCAGCCCGATGAGCCCAGTCTTGTGCAGGTCTCGTGCACATACCCAAAGCGGCTATGAGCTCATAAGTGCATGTCTTGAGAAGAGCATAAAGCCCCCCCCCCGCGCACCCTACAGCTGTGGGGACTGCCTCCACCATGGAAGCCCCTCTCTGTCCCTTTGGGGGTCTCAGAGGGGATTGCAGAGCCCCGCTAGACCTGTATTTTTAGCTAAGACTCTCCCCAACAGAGCTTTTTTCTGGGGTTATAGGCCAGGCATCCCTTAGGCAACTTTCTCTCTCCCTCCTGAGGGTCATGCACGGGGCCAGGTCAGGCCTACAGGAGGAGGCGGTATCTCCTTGATTGTCACTGTGTGAAGGAGGAGCCTGGAGCAGGAGAGGAAAGTGACTTAGCAACCCTCACGCCAGACACCCAGCCGCATTTCACACGTGGAAGGTGGAAGGGGACACAGGGAAAGCTGAGGAAAAGACAGAGGAAGGAGAAGAGGAGTCCTGAGCAGTCGGGACTCCCAAGCCAACATCCCTCCAGCCCTCCCTCCCCTCCCCACACACATGGGGGACTGTCCTGGGACCTCTAGGCTGAGCCTGTCTGGTGGAGTCCACTGGGACGCTAGCAGGGGACTTGGTCGCCCATCCTTCAAAGGCAAATGTCACCAGGAGACCTTCAGCTAATGTTCTAGACAGAGGGGGGTCTTGGAGATCATTGTGGCCAGGACGGCTCAGTTCACACTAGATCCTGCGGCGCCCTCTGCTGGCCACAAAGCTTGTGTGCACTAGTGGCCGGTTCTTGACACTTATCTCTGCTGCTCTGGGCAGAGCAGCCGCCACACAAGGACCCTTCACTGCTGTGGGCCATGGACCTGAGGTCCCAGGGGAAGAGGCTCGCTGTTCCAGCTGCAGAGCCTGTCTGATGGAGGTGGCTAGAACACCAACGTGCCTGATGTTGGGTGCCTGGGCTTCAACGAGAAACAGACTCATGTTCAGAACCCTACACCTTACGTCTTTCGCAGCCGTCCCTGGCCACGAGAGCCACAGTCTTCTACCTGAGAGGCGGCGAGGACATCGCCTGCCCTGCAGAGTGGATATGTGGGGAGCTGGGAACTCTGGCACCAGATGCAAGGCAGGGGCGTTCGATGGCCGTGCCCCTCTCTGCTGTTCCTACCAGAGGGAGCTTGTTAGCGGAGGCAGAGCCCGGCACCCACTTATCCGCTGCGGTCACTTCCTGAACCAAGCTCTGCCACTCCAGGGTGGCTCAGGGGTTGCTCGTGGACAGGCCGGGGCGGAAGAGGGCTTAGTGTTTGGAGGTAAACACCTGGAACTTCTGCAGAATTCGAGAGTCTAGCTCTAGGAAGATAAAAGTGACTCAGTGTCTGTCACGCCCGGATGTGAACTGTATGTGCAGATAAAAGTGACTCAGAGCCGGGCGTGGTGGCGCACGCCTTTAATCCCAGCACTCGGGAGGCAGAGGTAGGAGGATCGCCGTGAGTTCGAGGCCACCCTGAGACTCCATAGTGAATTCCAGGTCAGCCTGGGCTAGAGTGAGACCCTACCTCGAAAAACCGAAAAACCGAAAAACCGAAAAACCAAAAAAAAAAAAAAAAGTGACTCAGTGTCTATCACGCCCGGATGTGAACTGTATGTGCAGATTATAAGCACAACGTGGCCTGGTGGCCTACGCCTTGGGATGCCCACTACTCAGGCAGCTGAGACAGGAGGATCACGGCGAAGCGAAAGGGGGCTGGGGCTGTGAGCTCAATGGTAGAGCACTTGCCTGACATGTGTGAGACCCTGGGTTCAATTCCCAGTACTGAAGGAATATTTAAAAAAAAAAAAAAGTGGTCCCTGCTGTGTTGAGAAACCAACACTAATACTAAGTCATGGTTATGGCAAAGGATCTAACAGTATGGATAAGTAGGGTCTGAACTGAGGGGCTAGAAGAAAGGCAAGAGGCCATGGAAGTAGGTGGTATGTGCAGGGACATAGATACTAACTGATGCACACCAGGGTGTTGAGGGGTGGGGGAGGTTCTGAACGAGGCCAGGAGCCCGACCCTTTATCTACAGCCAGTGATGGGGAGAGGAGGCTGTATCGTTGGAAGCCTCACGACCCAGCCCACGCTCTGAGAAGCCGAGAGGGGGAAGGGGGCTCCAACAGGGAAGAATTTATGTGAAAGAAGAAAATGGAGGGTGGAGTTGCTCTAGCTGAGGCAGGGAGAAAGACCCAGACTTCCTGGAAGACTGCAGGGAAGGGAGGTTACACAGCTGAAGAGATGAGGGCTAGGTGAGCCCAGGCGCACCTCTGCCTGTCAGCCTGTGGGAATTAAAGTGGGGACAGGGTGTGTTGGGGCTCCAGGGTGCCTGACTGTGGCACACCTTCAGATAGAGGAAGCGGCAGCAAGCTGGCAGGGTCCGGCTGTGGCTGTGTGTTGGGTCTGTAAGTAGGGTTCAGCTAATGAGGCGGTCGTACCCTCTTTCCTCTCCTGAGAAGGCAGGTTAGTCATGACTCACCCACTCCTGACTCTATTTATTTATTTATTATAATGAGAGAGGGAGAATTGGTGTGTCAGAGCCTGAGCCACTGCAATCCAACTCCCGATGCTGCGCCACCTAGTGGGCATGTGTGACCTTGTGCTTGCCTCACCTTTGTGCGTCTGGTTTACGTGGGATCTGGAGAGTCGAACATGGGTCCTTAGGCTTCGCAGGCAAGCGCCTTAAGAGTTAAGCGATCTCTCCAGCCCTCCTGACTCTCTTTGATCACCAGCTACCATCTCTAGCTCTACCTTCTAAGGATGTGACCCCATTCCTGGTCTCATCCCTTCTGTAGCACATACGTTCACAGGGCGATGAGGATGTTAAAGACAAAGACAGGCAGAGCTGAGATGCTCAGAGTCCAAGGCAAAAGCAGCAGGGAAGGAGTGCAGTATGTAAGTGGCCATGAGGAGTGCTCTGGCCACAGCCCCGCCCAGTCCTGCCACTGAGTGAGCGTGTCACCTCCTCGCTGACCCCAATTTCCCTGAGTGGCCTCTCCCTCTCCCTTCTTGCTCTAGACCATGGCTTGGGTCCCCCCCGTCAGGTCATGTTGCAGAACTAAGGACAGTGGCCCCCATGGCTGCAGCCATTGCCAGAGCTCACGAGTGCCAGGTTCCTCCAAGCACTTTGTGGTGATGTCTTTGCAGGCCGCGGCCCCGAGTCCAGTTCTTCTCTCATCACTGTCTGTTTTCTCCTCCAGGGAGAGCGGGGGATGCCAGGGATGCCGGGGAAGCACGGAGCCAAGGTACCTGTCCCCCCCCCCCCGCGCGGCCCACCGCGGCCCCCAAGACCCTTCCCGTTCCTCTCTTCCAAATCCCTGGAGTCCCAGTTCCTTCTTGGGCCTGCTCCTTCTCACATCCTGCTGGGGGCATGAGTGTACACACCCCACCACTTGACCCTCCCTCTTCCCATGCTTGCTTGCCTTCCAGACGGCTCGGGGGCAGCTTGACGCGCCTGTGTGGCCTGTGAGCCGCCTTGGCCCAGAGCTGTCCTGTGGCCGAGCCTTCTGCTAGGGTTCCTGGGTCATAAAAAGTCTTTCTGCTATAGTTCTGAGACCCAAGTGGGGCACAGGGGTTGCCTCCCAAAATGACCTCCACTTGTGGCCTGTGTGTGTGTGTGTGTGTGTGTGTGTGTGTGTGTGTGTGGTATGTGCATGTGTGCATGCCTGTTCACATGCGTGTGGGTGCGTGTTACGCGTGCTTCTGCATGTGGAGGCCAGAGGTTGACTTTGAGTGTCATCCTTGACCATTTTTCGTGGGGCTCATTGGGACAGGGGCTCTCATGTGAGTTGCAAAGGGGAAAGTGGGGGGGAGGGAGGGAATTACCATGGGTTATTGTCTATAGTTATGGAAGATGTCAATAAAAATTGTAATTTAATTTTTAAAGAGGGAAAAAAACAACAACAAAGCAAAAAAAAAAAAGCGTGCACCGCCATGCCGGGCTCTCAAAAAAAAAAAAAAAAAAAAACTTGTTAATTTGGCTGACCTAGCTAATCAGCCTGCCGCAGGGTCCTCCGAGTCCTCCTCTGTGGTCATGATGGGCTGTCATGCCACTGTGGCATGCACTGAGGGTGCTTCCTGCTTGCATGGCAAGCACTCTGCAGACTGAGCCGCCTCCACAGCCCCACCTGGGGTTTTCTATGTGGAACTTTGAACATTTTCACCTCAAGGGAGATGATCCTGGAGAAATATGAAACTGAGATTCATAAGCTGGGTGTGGTTGTGTAGACCTGTAATGCCCACACTTTGGGAGGTAGAGAGAAAGATCAAGTCCACAGCTACATAGCTAGTTCAAGGCCATCCTAGGCTACCTGAGACCCTGTCTCAAAAAGACCAAAGAAGAGAACTAAGTGAGGTTCAGGCCCAGTACTCCCAGTCTGTGATGGCAGAGGTCTAAACAGCCAGGGATGGGGCTGGAGAGGTGGCTTAGCAGTTAAGGCATTTGCCTGCAAAGCCAAAGGACCTCCATTCAATTCCCCAGGACACATGTAAGCCACATGCACAAGAGGGTGCATGCGTCTGGAGTTCGTTTGCAGTGGCTGGAGGCCCTAGGCATGCCCATTCTCTCTCTCCCTGTGTCTTTCACTCTCTCAAATAAATAAAGAGCCAGGGAGGATGATAACTCCGCTTACTCATAGGAGTGCCTATGCTTGGTAAATCTGGCCCCTTCTGGTTGCATAACCAACTGCTCTCCCTTCTCCTGTTCATTCCGCTGCCCATTGCCTTTCCATTGAAGCCCCAGGGTCCCTCCCCGCTCCATCTAACCATCCATGGTTCCATTAGGCCTCCCAGCAGAACCCAGGAATACAGTAGCCAGCCTGCCCACACCTGGTCCTCAGGTGTGCTGTCAGCGTACCCAGCTCAACTCCCCACTTTCTCCTTGTCCCCTTTGAGCGGTCCTTCCTCAGCCCCACTGGGAGGAGCCGGGCTGTCCCCCCACACTGCCCCTGGCTTGCAGAAGGCCTTCATGTCTTTTTTTCCTCTCTTCCAGGGGACTCCTGGGATCGCCGTGGCTGGCATGAAGGTATGTGACTCCATGTATCAGGGCCACATGCTTCCAGAGCCTCTGAAAGGAGAGCTGGCCTCCTTTCCCGAGCCCATCAACCAAGCAGGTGTGGGGTACGCCAACAGAACAGGAGCCCAGTGTGGCAACAGGCGTCCTCACGGAGGTTACAATGCCGAGCCATCCCCCGCTCCCCTCCCTCCTCCTGGGACGCTCACGGAGGCTCCCATCTGTCCACCCCTCCCAAGGGAAGAATGGGGTCCTCCTGGAAGGTTTCTGCCTTGGCATCTCTGCTGAACAGAGCAAGCAGGGCTGGCCAGTGCCCATCGCTGTCCCCCTGCCACGTCCTTACCTCAGTCTTCTCTCCCCTCACAGGGTGAGCCCGGGAGCCCAGGAGCCAAGGTACGCATGCAGGCGGCACGCGTGGGCCGTGTGGGGCACCGTTGCGCTGTGGGGTGGGGGCGGAGGGCTGCTGCTTGATTCCTGGGCCTGCTGAGGCCACCCCAGGGTCTGGCTGAGCAGAAGGTCGCCTTCCTCCTCCGGATCGTGGCCCGCGTGCACCCCAGCTAGCTCGTGGGAGGGTCTACGGCGCCTCGCGTTCACAGAGGTCCCTTTCCTGTCTGGAACAATGAGAGATGGAGCATGAAAGAATTTTCCATAGTCAAATAAGCTTGAAAAATACTGGTTTAAAAATATCACACAGAGGGCTGAAGAGACGGCTGTATGGGTCAAAGTGCTTGCCACGCAAGCATGAGGACCTGAGTTAAGATCCCATGCACCTACACAAAATACCAGGTGTAGGGCTGAAGAGATGGCTTAGTGGTTAAGGCACTTGCCTGCGAAGCCTAAGGACCCAGGTTCGGTTCCCCAGTGCCCACCTGCTCACCTGTCTTCAGGGGAGCCTTCTGAAGGGTATGAATGCTACCAGCCTTAGCTGCTGAGGGACGATGTCCACGCTTCCTATGGGCACAGAACAGGGGTGTCAACCATCACCAGCATGAAATGACTCAGGGTAGGGACTCTGGAGGAGTGGAGTCCCAAGAGGGGTTAGATAGGGACCAAAGATGTTCAGTGAGTGGGACCAGTCCCTTCCTGGACATCATAGTAAAGAAGTTCCTAACTTGCCCTGTCTGCATCTCTCCGCAGGGTGAGAAGGGGGCTGTGGGCGCCCCTGGGCTCTCTGGCCTCCTGGGACAGAAGGTAGGTAAGGACCAGGCTAGGGGCAGAGAGTGGCTGGAGCACAGCCAGATGGGAGGGCGATGCAAGACAGCCCCCACCCCAGCCTCGAACTCACAACCATACTACCTCTGCCTCCTGAGTGCTGCCACCACACCTGGCGATTTTTTTTGGGTTTTGGGGTGTGGTGTGTGTATGCATATACAGCACTCCACATGCTCTCCTATGGTAGTGGGGTCACTGGCCTGCAGTGGCTGGAGGGGAACTTCTGGCGTGGCACTGCATTGCTGTGCAGCCTGGTCTGGTTTTGAGCCAGAGTCTCCTTTGGCTGACTCCAGAGCTTGCACTTGTGGGGAGGGCTCTTCCTCAGCCCCTGCGGGACTGGGGTTACAGCTACTGCTGTGTCGTGTGGGAGCTAGAGGTTTGAACTCACACAGTTTCAGGCCCCCTCAAATCTTCATGCGTGTGCAAGAAAACACACGTAAGTGTGAGCCATCTCTCCAGCCCTGCATTTCTTGATGCATGGCCACAGGCTCTGAGAGTTAGTTCATTTAAAAGGAGTGGAGTGGAGAGAGAACTAAGTGGGCAGGTGCTTGCCTTGAAAGCATGAGAACCTGAATTTGAGCCCTAGAAACCACAGTAAAAAAAAAAAAAAAAAAAAAAAAAAAAGGGCTGGAGAAATGGCTTAGCAGTTAAGACACTTGCCTACAAAGCCAAAGGACCCAGGTTTGATTCCCCAGGACTCACATAAGACAGATGTACAAGGTGGCGCATGTGTCTGGAGTTTGTTTGTAGAGGCTAGAGGTCCTGACATACCTATTCTCTCTCTCTGCTCCTTTCTTTCTCAAATATATACATATATATAGATATAGATATATATATAATTTATATATATACTTATATTTTATATTATATAAACATATAATATATTATATTATATATATATTTATATTTTACCTTTATATAAATATATTATTATATTTATATATGATTTATATATATATATATAATTTAAGGCAAAAATAAAAATATGCTAAAAATAAAGCCAGGCATGGTGGCAACAAGCCTTTAATCCCAGCACTCAGGAGGCTGAGGTAGGAGGATCGTTGTGAGTTCTAGGTCAGCCTGAGCTACATAGTGAATTCCAGGTCAGCCTAGACTGGCTCAAGACACTACCTCAAAAAAAACCCAAAAGAAAAAAACAAATAAATAAAAGCTCGACATGGCGGCGTGTGTTTGCAATCCCAGTACTAGAGAGGGGCAAACAGGTGGATCCCTGGGCCTGCTGGCCAGTCTAATCTACTTGGTGAGCTCCATGCTAGAGAGAGAGCCTATTCTGTGTGTGTGTGTGTGTGTTTTTAAATAAAATATGGACAGTACCTGAGGAACGACACCAAAGCTGTCCCTTGTCCCCCACACACAAACAAGTTGAATCTTGCATACTACAATTGCGCACACACACAAACCCATGGTTAAGTTACTTTCAAAAGGCCAGAAGGCTCCTGCAAGAGGGCCGCCTCTCATGGCCCCCGGGAGCGTCCGCTGCCGGGCTCGGAGTAGCCTGCACCAAAGGCGCCTCCTGTCACTCAGTGGCCCCAGCACTGTTGGCCTTCCTGTCGCCGTGTGGGCGCTGCCAGCCCCCCAGGCAGTGTCCCAGCGAACACGCTTTGAAAAGCGTTGCTCTGCTCGAGCCCAGGTGTTAGAATCTCCTTGTCTCAGCTCTAAGCCTGTCACCGATGCCAGGCTTTAGCGTCCCCTTAGTGTCCCTTCTGCATTCTCCTGCCTGCTGCGTTGTCCCGCAACCGCCTCCTCCAGCTAGGTAACTGTTCTTTCATTCCCCAGGGAGAAAAAGGGGACGCTGGGAACTCCATTGGAGGAGGCAGGGGGGAACCCGGCCCCCCAGGGCTCCCTGGACCGCCGGGGCCCAAGGTGAGTCTTTTCTGGGATTCATGTGAAGGGCCATGTTCGCTTGTGGCTTTTGTGTGCTACTTACTCCTGGCAACTCCGTGTGCTGGACACCTCACCCTTCCTCGCATCTTCCCCGATGCCCGTGGCCCTGACACACTCCTCTGCTACCCGGGGATGATCTGATGAGGACACTTCCCAAGCGTCCTGCCAGCCAGGCCCAGGGCGATGCACAGGACAGCAGGGACTGCCACACAACGGGGCCTGTGTGTGAGGCAATGACTCAGGAGGGCCAGGCAGGGCAGGTGGAAAAGAGGGAAGAGGGAAGGCTTTCAGAAGAGGGGTGGGGACCCAGGCCAGGCCCAGAGGCAGGTATCTGCCGACGCAGTGGTGCAAGTCAGTAGAAGCCAGCAAGGAGAGATGCATGGTGTATGCCCAGCGTGTGACCAGCAGAATCATTCCGGCCCCTCCGGCAGCTGGCCTGTGTGCCCTCACCCCATCTCTCTTCTTCCCAGGGAGAAGCTGGTGGCAGTGGCCAGGCTGGGCCCCCAGGACAGCAAGGAGAGAAGGTAGAGTCCCCCACATCCAGGAGCTGCAGCTTGGGGAAGCGCTGGGGGTTGGTATCCCAGCTCAGCGGCACCACCCGTCCCTAGACTGGACTCTGGGGCTAACCTCAAACGGGGCAGCTGTAACCTCTGCCTTCAGTCTTTGCTGATTGACTTGGGCTTCTTAGACCACAGCGATGCAAAAGCCAGCATAGGAAAGGAATGGAGCATTTAGGCTGAGGAGTGAGCCACCCCGGCTTCAAGTCACAGGTCAGGCAAGACTTTTCTTGAGCTACCCCCCACGAAAGGTTCTCTGTCCCTCAGAGGTGCACAGTGACACAAGGGCTGGGGGAGGGCAGTAGCAGAGTGGACGGTAGCTTAAGCCGGCCAACTCCAGGGTCATTGGAGTTATTGTAACAAGGGTTAGCCTTTCTTTTAGCATTGACTTTCTCTCTGTCTCTCTCTCTCTCTATATATATATATATATAATTAATTTATTTATTTGAGAGAGAGAAAGAGGCATATATATACAGAGAGAGAGAAAAAATGGGTGCACCAGGGTCTCTAGATTGCAAATAAACTCCAGATGAATGCACCACCTTGTGCTTACATGGGTCCTGGGGAATCGAACCTGGGTCCTTAGGCTTCACTGGCAAGCACCTTAACCTCTAAGCCATCTCTCCAGCCTGAATATATATATATGCTTTGGTTTTCACCCTTGACATTGCTATTCCATCTATGTCTTGCCCCTTGGTCCTGCCCCAACCCCAGCCCCCATCTCACTAGAGGAGACTGTCACCTTTCCATCTGGGCCCTCCCAACGGCCCTGGCCCCTGTGTTTCACCCTGCACTTCGGGCCTGTCACAGGAAGAGTGAGCCTTAAAGAGCCACAGGGGCTCACTGGGGCCATCACTGATCACCAGGCAAGTGAGCCACAAGGAACGGAACCACTGATACGTAGACCGGAGACCAGGAGAAGCAAAGGGCCGGGTGCCTGTCACCAAGGAGGTGGCTGGCTTTTGGGGACCAGGGAGAGAGGCCCTGAGGGTCAAAAAGGAGACGCCAACAACTAATAAAAGCAGAAGGAATATAGTTAAGTGCCAAGGAGGTGGGCCCCTGTGGAACCCAGAGGTTGAAAGGAATGTGGGCAGATACTGGGGATGCTTCTGGAAAGGCCTGTACCGTAATGGACAAGGAGGTTTGAATCTTGTTGGCCTCTCCATGGCCCATCATATGTGTCCCCATCTGGGGACATCCGGGTTTTCTTGCATCCAGTTTTATCAACCATTCTACTCATTATTTTTTTTCTTGCAACAGGGGCAGCCCGGAGCAGCTGGAGAGCAGGGACCGGCCGGTCCCAAGGTACGTGCCTGTCAGCTGGAGTCCCCGCGCAGAGGCCTGACCCCTTGGGTCTTGAGTGGGAGGGAAAGGAAGAGCCCACTGGTCCCAGGAGGGACGTCTGCATGGTCACTGCTGTCACCAGTTTTGTGGGTCTGAGTTGAGTCCGTTGCCTTCCAATGATGAATGGCGCGAACGCGGACAGAAGGTCCAGTTTTCGACGTGAAAGGAAAGGGGTCCCGAAAGGGCTTGCCAACGTAGCCCCGGGACCAAGGCTTCTGCACACTGAGGCTGTGGTCTAAGAGCACCTCTGTTTTCCAGGGCTCCAAAGGTGAACCGGGCAAGGGCGAGATGGTGGATTACAATGGAAACATCAACGACGCGCTCCAGGTGAGTGGCCACCCACCCAAGGGTTAAAGGTCAACAGATTCTACTGGACCTTAACCCTGACCTTCCCCGGTGGCCAGCTTGGGACCCTGCAGTGAGACGGTCAAGCTGAGCTTCCTGGAGAGGGCTGGCTCCTTCAGCATGCTTCCGTGTGGCCCGTGGTTTGTTACGGCCTGGCTCTCTGCGCAGGCCCAGTCACCTGATACCTGGTTCTGGATACCTGAGAGCCCAGTTGGATCAGCCTGGGGCTCACCCACCTGGGACTACAATGCCTAGGGCACACAGCTCACCTTACACGCTTCCCTTTTGTGTTAGTTTCACCCTATTTCGAGTTCATGAGCTCCCCACCTTTGAAGCAGGCTTCTCTAGCTCGGTGGTGGGGAGGGGAGAAGCTATTCTGCGGGTGGTAGGACTTGTTTTTAGCAGCACCTCAGCCCCCTCCTTCCTTTTGGCCGCTCAAACTTATCTCCAGGCAGGACCAAAGCCCTCCCGGGTGAGGGGTGCAAACCCACAGCAGACTGAGAACTGCTCCTTCAAAGGAACCTGTATGTACATCCCGTAAATGCATGGGAAAGGTGTGAAATTCTTTGTTAAAACCACGGCTCCTGCTCATCTGGGTTTGGAGAAGAGAAAAAAAGAAAGAACAAGGGAGGCCCAAAAGGCAATTAGGAGCCAGGCGTGGTAGGCGCACGCCTTTAATCCCAGCACTCGGGAGGCAGAGGTAGGAGGATCGCCGTGAGTTCAAGGCCACCCTGAGACTACAGAGTGAATTCCAGGTCAGCCTGAGCTAGAGTGAGACCCTACCTTGGGGAGAAAAAAGCAATTAGGAAATACAAGAGGTATTGCAAAACAGAAAAGAAAAGAGAAGAGAAAGAAAGAGAAGAGAAGAGAAGAGAAGAGAAGAGAAGAGAAAAAAAGAAAGTTCTTCCTTCCGTCTTTGGCTAAAAGGTTGCACTTCCGGTTCAAAGGCTGGGGAGATGGCTCCATGGATAAAGTGTTTGCCAAGCAGGTGTGAGGAACTGAGTTCAGGTCCTCAGCGCCTATATAAAATACATTTTTTAAAAAGCTAGATGCTGCTGGGTGTGGTGGCGCATGCCCTTAAGTCCAGCACACGGGAGGCAGAGGTATGAGGATCGCTGTGAGTTCGAGGCCAGCCTGGGACTACAGAGGGCTAGAGTGAGACCCTTCCTTGGAAAACCAAAGGGGAAAAACAAAAAGAAGAGAGAAAGGCAGATGTTGTAGCACCAGCGTCTATAAATCCCCGAACACCTAAGGCCAGGAGGGGGGCGGAGCTCAGAGAATCTCCCAGAAGTGCACGGGTCAGCTACGCCTGCAGAACCATGAGAACCCTGCCTCGAACAAGTAGAAGTTCTCCTCTGAGCCCCATGCCTGCACCCCATCACATGTGCCCCCAACATGCACACAGGCACATCACGCGCATGCACCTATAAGAAGAACAGAACAAAACAGGTCACGGTACACATCGGGTCTGTCTGGTCCTTGCTGAATAGCCTGGATCACCATGCAGTTAACGAACCTCTGGTGCTGGGGCTAGGGCTGGGGCTGGGAGCCGCAGAGATCAGCTGTGAGGGTCTTCCTCCTCTGAGCTCCTTTGAGGGACACGCCTGGGCGAGAGGGGACCTTCCAGGGGCCTTAGTCTTGCTCTCCACCTGACTGCATGCTGTTGCTTTTCAGGAGATTCGAACTCTGGCCTTGATGGTGAGTCTCCCTCCTCCTTGCTCCCCTCCTCCCCCACCCCGCACTGGGCTGGGTCCTGGGAACCAGATGCAGAGTTCTCACCTCCAGAAAGCAAATGCTGGGGGCTTCTGAGCCTTGCCCAGTAGCGTGTGTGTGTGTGTGTGTGTGTGTGTGTGTGTGTATCTGCATGCATGCCCACTCCAAGCCTGGGAAGGGGTGAGACCAAGGAGGCCTTCAGTCCCCGGACCCCACATCAGGGTTGTCCCCAGTGACGGCTCCTCTCTCACCCAGCGATGCCCTCGCACCCTGTAACTCCGGCCTCTGTTTAGACCAGTGTGAAGGAAACAGCTGATCCGGGGAACTTTTGAAGTTTCTCCTTTTCTTTTTTTTTCTTTCTGAAAATCAAATAGTGGCTCTGTACTTATTGCTTTTCTAGAACTCAGTCTCGTTCTCTGTGCTTGGAACATTTATGAATTCCATGCTGGGGGTTTTTTTTAAATATTTTTTCCTAGGCTGGAGAGATGGCTCGGTGGTTAAGGCGCTTGCGCACAAAGCCTAAGGGCCTGGATTCAGTTCCCATGACCCACCTAATGCCAGATGCACAAAGTGGCACATGTGTCTAGAGTTTGTTTGCAGTGGCTGGAGGCCCTGGTGCAACCATTCTTTCTTCCTCTGTCATTGCAAATAAATGAAAATACTTTTTAAAAAATGTTTGTGTGTGTGTGTGTGTGTGTGTGTGTGTTTATGGGCACTTCAAGATCTCTTGCTGCTACAAATTAACACCAGGTGCCTGTGCCTTTTTTTTTTTTTTTTCAAGGTAGGGTCTCACTCTAGCTCAGGCTGACCTGGAATTCACTCTGTAGTCTCAGGGTGGCCTTGAATTCATGGCGATCCTCCTACCTCTGCCTCCCGAGTGCTGGGATTAAAGGCGTGCACCACCACGCCCAGCTTGCCATTTTTGTGTCTGGCTTTATGTGGCGTTGGGGAATCGAACCCTGGCTGGGAGGTGTTACAAGCAAGCACCCTTATCTATTAAGCCCCCACCCAAGGCTTGTTTTTGTACATGTGCCCACCAATGTAGTCAAGACAACCATCACCAAGCTCAACTTCCAAGGTGGAGAAGGGAGAGACTATGAAGCCCCCAGGCGGCAGCGCCCCCCCCCCCCCCCGCCCGTTCGCCTGCATGGTTTTGTGGCAGTGCGCATCACAGGTGGGCATGGAGCCAGCAACCTCTGCTGCTGTGACCCCCGGCCCCAGACACTGGTGTACGCAACATGAGTCTGGAATCAGAGAGCTTCATTCGGGGACATTAAAATATATGATTTAAAAGAGCTACTGATGGGCTGGAGAGATGGCTTAGCAGTTAAGCGCTTGCCTGTGAAGCCTAAGGACACCAGGTTCGAGGCTCGATTCCCCAGGACCCACGTTAGCCAGATGCACAAGGGGGGCGCACGCGTCTGGAGTTAGTTTGCAGTGGCTGGAGGCCCTGGTGTACCCATTCTGTCTCCTCTCTCTCTCTGCCTCTTTCTCTCTCTCTCTCTCTCTCTGTCGCTCTCAAATAAATAAATAAAAATAAACAACAATAAAATAGCTACTGAGAGCTGGAGAGATGGCTTAACAGTTAAGGTGATTGACTACAAAGCCAAAGGACCCAGGTTCAATTTCACAGGACCCACGTAAGCCAGATGCACAAGGGGGCATATGCGTCTGGAGTTCGTTTGCAGCGGCTAGAGGCCCTGATGTGCCCATTCTCCCCCCTCTCTCCCCTTCTTTCTCTCTCTCAAATAAAAATAAATAAATAAATAAAATAATAAAAAATTAAATAAAATAGCTATTGAGGGCTGGAGAGATAGCTTAGTGGTTAAGATGCTTGCCTGCAAAGCCTCAGGACCCATGTTTGATCTCTCTCCAGATCCCACATAAGCCAGACACACAAAGGTGAGGCAAGCACAAGGTCGCACATGCCCACTAGGTGGCACGAGTGTCTGGGGTTCGATTGCAGTGGCTGAGGCCCTGGTACGCCAATTCTCTGCTTCTCTTTCTCTCTTTCTCTCGCTGTCTCTAAAAAACATGGGGCTGGAGATGTAGCTTGGTTGGTGGTTTGCCTAATGTGCGCAAAGCCCTGGGCTCTGTTTGCAACACAGTATCAACTGAGTGAGGAGGGTACGTGCCCGTAATCCAGCACTGGGAAGTGGAGGCAGGAGGATCGGAAGTTCAAGGTCATCCTCAGCTCCATAATGACTCTGAGGCCAGACTAGGCTCAGTGAGACCCTATCTCAAAACAAAACAAAACCCACTGTTTGCTTCACTAAAGAAGCATCTGAGCCCCCACATACAGCCCTCTGAGGACTGCCACCTCTCCTACTTGAAAAGTTCTTTCTTTCCTTCCTAGGGACCTCCTGGACTTCCTGGGCAAGTTGGCCCACCCGGAGCTCCAGGCGCTCCAGGCCAGAAGGTAAAACTTACCTTGACAAGGGAGTTAAGACCCTGCAAGCATGCTGTGCCCGAGCATGTGACCCTCCCTCACTACCACCACCACACTCTGTTATTCCTTCCCATGCCCCTGGCTCCGTGAGATCGGCTCCTCACCCCAGCCTTAGGTTCCACTCTCCATTCTTCCCTGGCAGTCAGTTTTGGGGTTCTGTATCTCTGAAAGGCCTCAGAGAATGCAGAGCCTGAAGAGTTGCCCTTGACCCTGGCCACCAGACCCAGGCTACCTCTCTCAACGCGTCCTCCCTCATTTCTATCTTTGCTTTTATCCTTAATTCTATCTCCCCCCCCCCCATTCTGTTTACGCTTCTGTCTTCTCCTTACAAGACCCAGCTCTAAACGATCCTTCCCCTCTTCCTTGTCTTCACAGTCTTTGCACCTCCCAAGCCTAATTCAAAGGCTGCCTCCTCCAGGCAGTCGCCCTTGACCTGTTTGGCAAACTTTCCTCTAAACTCTTATTGGCCCCTCCCACATCACGTTGGCACGCCTCTCCTCTCTCTCGCCAACCTAAAGGGGGGTTTGGGTTAGTGTGAAGTGAAGGGAGCTCGCAGTGGGCAAGCAGGGCACTGGGGCTGGGCTGAGGTGACAGAGCCACGGTGTTCTCAGAGTGTGAAGAATGGTTAAAACATGGACCGTGCAGCCAGGGGGCCCAGCTCCTCTCACCATCACCAAAACTTGGGGCACACCTGGTGCTTTAGGGTCCTGCATTGTAACACCAGGTCAGGTAAAGTGCCACAGCTCTGTGAACAGGTGCAGGGAAGGTTGCCTGGCACCAAGGAAGCCGGTACACAGGGTGGGCACTATTGTCTGCGCTCACAGTCACCTCCCATTGTTCTGCCTGCAGGGGGAGATTGGACTGCCTGGCCCTCCAGGACACGATGGGGACAAGGTGAGAAGAGAGGTCTCCAGAGAATGTCTGAAAGTGGTCCTCACTGTGGTGGTGGGCAGGAGGACTCAGGACCAAGCAAAGCTGGCAGAACCAGCCTGGGGGGTCCCTTTCCCAGCTCCCAGCCAGCCAGAGTCCTTCTGTCCTCCCTCCGTCCTCTGATCTCCACTCACGTCTGGTTTCTACAGGGACCTAGAGGAAGACCAGGAGACGTGGGCCCCGCTGGGCCCCAAGGACTCCCAGGAAAAGATGGGCCTCCAGGAATGAAAGGAGAGACGGGGCCCCCAGGGAGCCCAGGGGAGAAAGGGGAGACAGGACAAGCAGGTCCCCCGGTGAGTGGCCTGCCTGCTGGTCCCTGCACACACCACCTCCATCCTGTTGTGGGTTCTGCATGCCTCCAGCTGGCCCCTGAATCCAGAGAGCAGGGATTCGCTCAGTCTCTCCACACCACTCATTTGATGAAGGCTGGCGTCCTGATTCAGGAGATCTGAGTCCTATTCGGTCCTCACCTGGCCTTATCCTTGAGAAAGTCACTGTGCTTTGCAGAACCTCAGTTTCTCCATCTCTAAAATGGGTATACTAATGCCTTTGCAGGATCCCTCGTGGATTATGGGAAAAGAGACAGGGCAGTAAATCTCAAAGCATGTGGACGTCCCTTATTAGAAGAGGTTGCATGTACGGAAGGGGTACCCAGCTCAATCCAGCCAGGCTGTTGACTTGGCTGTGGATCCATCTCTGGGCCTCAGTAGTTCCCATCTGTGAATGGGCACCAGCCTATACACCCATGCTTGGAGGAAGGGAGCCCTGCATGCGGGTCACCTTTGCAGCATGATGACCTTGAGCTTTCACTAACAGAGGTCTTTGTCAATCTGTAGGGTCTAGACGGCCCAACTGGGGAAAAAGGAGAACCAGGTGACCAAGGGAGGCCCGGAGCAGCAGGATTACCTGGCCCCATCGGGCTCCCGGGATTTACAGTAAGGCGAGAGGGACAGGTGCCCAGGGTGTTAGCAGACAGCTCCAGACAAGAGCACAGGAGCACAAGGGGTTCTTCAGTGAGGTCACCAGCCTAGGAGTCCCTAGAACTATGCCAGGCTTCACTAACCTCAAGCCTGCTACCCAGCCCAAGGGTCGTTTCATAAGTACCTATTTATTGCTTTGGCTGTAAACAGAGTGCCAGCCTTGTGCAGTGGCCTCTTTCTGAAGGTGTCACTTAGTCCAAGAGCATTGAGCTTGTAATTCCCCTCTTGGAACTAGAAAGAGCCTCAGAGGCCAGCCTGTCCCCACCTGTGACCCCACCCAGTGCGGGAATCCCTCGACAGAGCGTAATCATGGCTGTCCACCCAGCTGGGACAGGCTGATAGCGCACAGCTTCTTCACGCACCCACTTCCAAGATGGAAGCCAGTCTCCTGGGCATAGTGTGTTAGCTCCCTTTGTCAGCCTCCTCACAGGGGCCCCCAACCCTCTGGGACCTGAGCCGGATTTATTTTCTATTAATGCAACATAGTCACAGACTGAAGAGCTTAAAACAGCATGCATTTAACGTCATGTCTTTTATGTGGGTCAGGAGGCCAGGCAAGGCATAGCTAGGTCCCCTGTTCAGGGTCTCATAAAGCTTCAATCAAAGCCTTGGCCATCTGTATTCTTATCAGGGCGCTGGGGTTCCTTCTCTCCCTTCTCCCCAACTCTCCCTGTGAGTGTTGGCAGAACCTGATGGCTTCCCATAGCAACACTGAGTCCCTCAGGTCCTGGCGGCCGCCTACCGTTCCCTGCCACATGACCCACCGTGGGAGGTGGCTCACCTGTGGGCAGCTTACTTCTTCAAGATCAGCAACAAGATCTTCCTAGTGTCTAGCACTAGCATGAGAGAGCTGTGTGCACACGCACACACACAGACACACATGTGTGTGGGCGACATATTCGCAATGTGATCTTAGCGTATATTAAGCTTTCATATGCATGACACATGAATATGGTGACTTCCAAAATAGTCACGCATCGCCGTATGTTCCCTCTCCCATAGCAGAGAAATGAGACACAGGTCTGTCACCCATGATCTGTCCTTGTGCAGAGACATCATTTGTCCCTTCTCCTCCCCCTGCTAGAGCTTCGAATCCTTGAAGACAGAGGACCCAGGGCCTGACCACCTGCATGGCCTCCACAGTGTCTGGTCCCCGTAGCCTGTCACAGATGTGAGGGTGGGCTTGTGGCCAGGCCCCTAAGTGCTGGCACTCATACTGGGGTGTTTTATGCCCACAGGGAGAGAAAGGAGAAGCCGGGGAGAAGGGCGAACCAGGAGCAGAGGTAAAGTCACTCCTACTACTTCTCTTTTCTTAATATTTTATTTATTTATTTGAGAAGGAGAAAGAGAGAGAGAGAGAGAGAGAGAATGGGCGCACCAGGGCCTCCACCACTGCAAATGCAGTGCGCCTCCTTGTGCATCTGGCTTACGTGGGTCATGGAGAATCGAACCGGGATCCTTTGGCTTTGCAGACAAACGCCTTAACTGCTGAGCCATCTTTCCAGCCCTCCTACTATATCTAGGACCCATGTTCGACTCTCCAGATCCCACATTAGACAGATGCACAAAGGGGAGGCAAGTGCAAGGTCGTGCATGCGTGCAAGATGGCACACACGTCTGGAGTTCGAATGTAGTGGCTGAGGCCCTGGCATGCCAGTTCTCCCTCTCTGTCTCTCACACTCACTCTCTATAAAAATACAATTTTAAAATTATTTTTTAAAAGTTGGAAAAAGAGTTTCATGTTAAATATGAAAAAGAAGACCACATTACATTTGTACCTTATTGTAAGTGTATGCCAATATCCAGCTATTCTTTATGCACTCACAAAACTAGAAAGAAATAAACCAAAATATATGCAGTCTGGGTGGTGTTGGTGGCATAGTGGTGAGCATAGCTACCTTCCAAAATATTAGCAGTCCTTGACAACAAAGTAAATCATTAATGTATGCTCCTTCCAATTCTCTACCATGTATAAAATATGTTAATGCATCTGTAGTACTTAAAAATGTTTTTAAGAAATATTTTTCTTTATTTATTTGAGGGCAGGCATGCACCATTTTGTGTATCTGGCTTTGGCTTTACATGGATACTGGGGAATTAAACCCAGGCCAGTAGGCTTTGCAAACAAGCTCTTTTAACTGCTGAGCCATCCCCCCAGCCTCGCAAATTTTGAGTTATTGTGCTGGTAAGATGGACTCTTTGAATTTCAAAAGAAGTGTAGGTTTGTGTGAGCAGACCTATAATCAGACCGATGGATTACCTCCTTATAGTAAGAAAACTAGCCTTTTTTTGGTATGTGTTGGGGATAGAACATAGGACCTTCACACATGCTAGGCAAGGTCTCTGCCATGGAGCCATAACCCAAGCCCAAGAAGAATAAAGTTCTAGAAAGAAGGTGGAGTTTCCAAAGGCTGTATTCCCTGCAAGGAGACCACTACGGAGCAGAACAGGGACATTAAGGGTTGGCCTGTCTGCCCAGTGCACGGTGGCCTGGGTAAGGACTCCTCTGCCTGGATTCTGGGGATTCTCAGTGGTAAGGCTGGCCATCCAGGGAGAACCCTGAAGCTGAGGTGGGGGCAGAAGCTCAGAAAGGAAGAGACCATAGGCACCGGGACGTTCGTGTTTAGAGGGCGTGGCCCCTGAAAGGCCCCTCTGTGGAGAAGGTTGCCTTGGCTCCTCCATCCCATTGTCCAACCTGCGTCTCTCTTGCTGCCCCTGCCGTCAGCGTGAGCACAGATAGCTGTCCCCGTCCCGTCCATTACACACCTGGGAGGTGGGGCGGGGGTCTTGACGAATATTCTTCAGGGACATCTTAGCGTCTTCCCATCCCAAATAATCAACTTCTGCTCCTGTGGTCAACAGTTTCAAGCTCTAATGCCTACGAGGTCTCAGCACACCACAGACAGATCTGCGATTTCAGAGTAGAAGATAGCGGGGGGGGGGCAGGGGGGCAGAGTGTGGGTGAGCCCAAGAGCTATGTCTCCAAGAGGAAAGAGTTCCTACTTGGCTGGAGGGATGGCTTAGCAGCTAAGGCGTTTGCCTGTAAAGCCAAAGGACCCAGGTTCAATTCCCTAGGTCCCACGTTAGCCAGATGCACAAGGGGGCACATACATCTGGAGTTCGTTTGCAGTGGCTGGAGGCCCTGGCGCGCCCATTCTCTCTCTATCTATCTCCCTCTTTCTCTGTTAAATAAATAAATAAAAATAAAAATATATATTTAGGGAAAAAAAAAGAGTTCCTACTCCTCTCTGGGCAACTGCTAACCATGTACACACGTGCCACAAATCTACTGCTACGAGATATTGTGGGGTTTTGTTTCCTGTTTTGTTTTGTGTTTGTTTGTTTTCAGGAAAACCTGAAGGAATAGATATTCTGGGAACATCTCACAGCAATGTTTGCTTTCCAACACTGTGTGGGGCCAACAACTTGCTGTGCATTTCTGGCCTGGCCTGTGCCTTCTTTAGGGAGGCTGTGTTGGCCTGACCTTCAACAGACCTGCTGTCCTGTGGCTTTGCAGTCTCCAGATGGGCCTGGGTCATGTCAGCAGGGAGTGTAACAGAGCTTCTCTTTGGCTTCTAGATTCCTGGGCCACCTGGGCCAGAGGGGCCTCCTGGACCTCCGGTGAGTTTCAAGGACTTAGCATCGTAGTCATTGTGGTTTTGAATCCATAGCATCCCCTCCCCTTGGCAGCGTCTGGCTCAACCTCACCCATAGCTCACTGTTACCTCTCCTCCCGGGGAAGAATTTTCCTCTTCCACAAACCCCTCCTTGCTCCTCTGCCCTCCCGTTTTAAGCACAGGATCCCAGTGACACCAAGGAAGTTGGGCATGCATGGCCTAGTGGACTGGCATGACAGTCATGGGCTCGCCCTGTCACGAGCTCTGCCCAACATTTTTCTGATCCTTTGCCATCCTATATCTGCCCCTCTCACCCTCCTTCTTGTTACTCAGTCAATAAGACTGGATTAAAACATAAAGGTTGGGCTGGAGAGATGGCTTAGCGGTTAAGCTCTTGCCTGTGAAGCCTAAGGACCCAGGTTCGAGGCTCGATTCCCCAGGACCCACATTAGCCAGATGCACAAGGGGGCGCACGCATCTGGAGTTCGTTTGCAGTGGCTGGAGGCCCTGGCGCGCCCATTCTCTCTCTCTCTTTCTCCCTCTTTCTCTGTCACTCTCAAATAAATAAAATAAAGAAAGAAACAAAAAAATTTTGAAAAAAAAAAAACATAAAGGTTGATGGTCTGGAGAGATGGCTCAGTGATTAAGGTGCTTGCCTAAAAAGCCTAATGACCTGAGTTTAATTCTCCAGTACCCACGTAAAGTGGCACATGCATCTGGAGTTCAGTTGCAGTGGCTAGAGGCCCTGGAGTGCCCATTCTCTCTGTCTGTCTCTCTTCTCTCTAGCTCTCTCTGCTTTCAAATAAATAATATAATATAAATTTTAAAAATATGAAGGCTGGGGAGATGGCTCAGTTGGTAAAGGACACGAGTTCAGGTCCCCATCCCTGACTCAAGTAAAAAGCCTCGTATAACAGGGTGTATCTGTAACGCCAGGGCCGCAAAGGCAGAGACACAAGGACCCTGGGGGCTTGCTGGCCAGCTAGCCTAGCTGAATTTACGAGCTCCAGATTCACTGAGAGACAGACTCTGCTTCAAACAAAAAAAGGTTGAGGGCCGGAGAGATGGCTTAGTGGTTAAAGCGTTTGCCTGCAAAGCCAAAGGACCTCAGTTCAATTCCCCAGGACCCACGTAAGCCAGATGCACAAGGTGGCACATGCATCTGGAGTTTGTTTGTAGTGGCTGGAGGCCCTGGCGTGTCCATTCTCTTTCTCTCTCTCCCTCTCTCTCTCTTTCTCTCTTGCTCTTTCAAATAAATAAATTTTTTAAAAATAAGGTTGAGGAACCATTGAGGAAGTACCTGATGTTAAACTGTGGCCTTTGCAAGTATGCATACTCATGTGCACATGCACCCCCACACGTACACACAGGTGAACACACATGTACACACACGAACACACATGGGCACACATGAACACATGCACCATACAAAGTGACCCATTAAAACCAGACCCCCTTTGCACGGCAAGTAGAGGGTTCCCTAAGCACCTCAAAGGAACAGATGCTGGGCTGTGGACTGTGCATTTGCACTGTCCCCGTGGCACTGGGGTGTCACCGTTTGTTGTTGAGAGAAGTAATGGTGACGACAGTGACAGTAGAAATCCGAGTGATATGTAAAAGTACAGGCTAGCCGGGCGCGGTGGCGCGCGCCTTTAATCCCAGCACTGGAGAGGCAGAGGTGGGAGGATCGCTGTGAGTCTGAGGCCAGCCTGGGACTACAGAGTGAATTCCAGGTCAGCCTGGGCTAGTTTGAGACTCTACCTCAAAAAAAAAAAAAAAAAGAAAGAAAAGGAAAGAAATATCTAGTGAAACCTGCTATGTTCCAAACACTGTCCTAAGCACTTTGCTGCTTTGCAGCTTAGTTCTGGGTGCTTCCATGGTCTTTACTTCATGAAGCACTATCGGGGGTCACAGAGAAATTTTTCTATCAGCCCTTGGCTGGGCAGAGGAGGTTCAGCCTCCACCCCAGGAAGCCCCAAGCATGAACACTCCTGGCATTCCCTTCTCCCTTTCATGAGCGGGCAACCACAGTCTACACCCCAAACCTTTACTCCTTTGTGGTCAGATGGAAACGCAGTTCTAATCACCCTGTTTTGATTCCAAACACAGGGCCTCCAAGGTGTTCCTGGACCAAAGGTAAGAAAAGGTCATGTGACCAGTTCAAGGGCGGGGGATGCAGAAAAGGAGGGCCGGAGAGATGGCTCAGTGGTTAAGGCACTTACCTGAGAAGCTTAAGGACCCATGTTCGGCTCCCCGGATCCCACATACAAGCCAGACACACAAGGTGACATATGCACAGGTAGCACATGTTCACAAGGTGGTACACGCATCTGGAGTTCGATTACAGGCGGCTGGAGGTCCTGGCATGCCAATTCTCTTTCTCACCTCGAACTCTCTCATTAAAAAAGGCCAGTCTGTTGTGTTTGCCTCAAAAAAGAAAGAAAGAAAGAAAGAAAGACAGAAAGGAAGGAAGGAAGGAAGGAAGGAAGGAAGGAAGGAAGGAAGGAAGGAAGAAAGAAAGAAGGAAAGAAAGGGGAAGGGGGAAGGGAAGGGAAGGGCAAGGCTTAGAAGCTCAGCTGTCCTTTCTCCCTAACTAGCATCATGTGACGGCCCAGCCAGTGGAGGTCTATCAGGGCAGAATGAAACCTCCGGGGCCTCTAACATCCTCCATTCATATCTGGATTGCTCTGGGTGCAGTTTAGATTCCTAGAAAAATGATGAAACCCATTCCCCATCTCACCTGATCCAGACCCTTCCCTCACCCTGAGGTACAGCTGAGACATTGGCATGGTATGGGCCCCTCCCCAGTACAAGCCCCTGGTCTCTGCACTGAGGCTCTCTCGGTGCCCAGCTGAGCGTTCCACTGAATAAGAGGTTGGAGGCTGATGGCAACACTGGTCTTTGCCACTGCCCTGCCATTCTCTTTTCTAAAATATATATATGAATATATATATATTCATTTAATTTATTTATTTGCAAGGAGAGAGAGAAAGAAAGGAAAGGAGAGAGAAAGAGAAAATGGGCACACCAGGGCCTCTTGCCACTGCAAATGAATTCCAGATGCATGCGCCACTTTGTGCATCTGGCTTTACCTGGGTACTGGGAAATCAAACCCGGGACGTCAGGTTCTGCAAGTAAGCGCCGTTAACCGCTGGGTCATCTCTCCAGCCGCCGCCCTGCCCTTCTTCAGGGCGCTCGGGGAAGTTTCTTCTCTCGACTCCCATGCTGTGAGCATCCAAGCACTGGCAGCGTCATTCCAGTCACTTGCCAGCAGCTCGTGCAGGGTCTCAGTGTTCCTGCCCTCAAGATGTCCCCTTCACAATGTCCTGTCCTGTGTCCTGTCCCCCTTTCCCTGTGGGGAGCTCACCACACCTCAGAGGGTACTAATTCGGGCAGAGACAGACTGGTAACTCGGGGAGTCTTGAAGTCCCCTAGCTTGCCATTCTTGGCGCAACCACCTCCCCCTCCTCCCTCTTCTATGAGCCCCACCCCTATACCCAGGACCCCGGGACACGGGGCAGAGTTGTCTGTGGCATTCCCTTCTGTGAGCCCCTCCACCTCCCTTTCCTCCAGGGAGAAGCAGGCCTAGACGGAGCCAAAGGAGAGAAGGGCGCCCATGGAGAGAAAGGAGACCGGGGGCCTCTGGGATTACCCGTAAGTACTGAGGGGCCAGCAGGTCTGCCGGGGGGAGACCTGCTGGGAAGTCCTTGTCCCCGTGCTGGGGGTGCTGAGCAGGGAGCAGGGGGAGAACTCTGGGTGTGAAGTCCTAGGCCCCCCAAAGCCCTGGTGTGGTCTTCTTTTGGCACTTGGGTGGCAGCACAGGCCCTCGTCATCTTGCCCAGGCTTCCTCCAGGTCAGGTGTGCTCTACATGATGGGCAAAGTAAAGCAACCTGAGATAGGGTCTGTGCCCCAGGGTCTTCCAGATGGAGAGGCAGAAGGGTAACCTTGGGACATACTTGGGCCTTATTTGGAACCATTCAAATGTGCCCTCTGGGGGCCAGGCTTGAAAGACTTGGGAGCAGAAGGGTCGTGAGCTATTTTACCTCGCCCCTACCTTCCTAGAATGACCCTGAGAACCCCTCCCTTACCTTCTTATACACTAGCCACACAGCATATAAAAGTCAACGAACGTTGGACTGGAGAGATGGCTTAGCGATTAAGGCGCTTGCCTGTGAAGCCTAGGGTCCCACGTTTGACTCTCCAGATCCCACGTAAGCCAGATGCACAAAAGGTGAGGCAAGTGCAAGGTCACATATGCCCACTAGGTGGCGCAAGCATCTGGAGTGTGATTTCAGTGGATGAGGCCCTGGCGTGCCAATTCTTTCTCTTTCTCTCTAAAAAAATTAAAAACTAAAAAAAAAAAGTCAGTCACTGTGGTCCCAGCAAGCTAAGTTCTCTCCCACCTGGGCAGGAATCTCATTCTCTCAGGCTCGAGTTCCCTGTCAGCCAGTGAGGGCTGCGTGCGGGCTTCTGCTTGTCCAGAGGTAGGGACTGGATTGGGCAAGTCCCTTTGTCCCATACTGCCAGTAGCCAGATGGCCTTTTGCCCTGTCACATTTAAAAAATATATATTTTATTTTATTTATTTATTTGCAGGCAGAGAGAGAGAAGAGAGACAGAGAGAATGGGTGCACCAGGGCCTTCAGCTGTTGCAAATGAACTCGAGATGCATGTGCCACCTTGTACATATGGTTTTATGTGGCTACTGGGGAATCGAACCTGGGTCCTTTGGCTTTACAGGCAAGCACCTTAACCACTAAGCCATCTCTCCAGCCCCAGCTCTTTTTTTTGTACGCCAAGGCTGGCCTACATCTCAGTTCACAGTGAAGGATAACCCACACCGTTTGAGTAGCTAGGTTACACCGCAAGCCTGGTTTGTGTGGCACTGGGAATGAAACCCAAGTTGGTAGGCACTCTGCCAACTGAGCTGCAACCCCAGGCCCCACCCGCTCCTCTTTTGGTTTGCTTTTCAAGTCTTGGAAGAGACTTAAGCCACCCTTCTCATCGTTTTACTAATGGTCACTTGATGGTCAGCCTTTGAGGTTGCTGACTGAACTGAGTCCTCCACTGAGGCCACACAGCCTCCTCGCAAAGGGGTTTTTGGTGTGTCTCCAAGCTCAAGGCCAGCCCGTCCCCACAGATAGCCATAAAGAGCAAGGGAATCATGAGAAGTTAAAGATCTGAGCTTGGCAGGACCTGGTGGTCTGGTTAGTGGCTTCGCAGCAGCCAAACACCAGACGCCGGAGCTCGTTTCTCCCTCGCTGACACACGAGTGGGAACGTGCAGAGCCCTCTGCCTGACAGACCACGGAGCTAGCAAATGCCTCCCCGTGTCAGAAGCCGTGACCGGAATGACTGAGCACTTCTCATGGAAGTGCCTTCCTGCACCCCACCCCCACCCCAGCCACACATCACCTGTCATCCACCTTCATGGCCCCGGTAACCCCAGCGAAGCCGGGAGACATCACTCAGCGGTGGACATGGACATGGCTGAGCAACCCCACAAGTAACATCAACAAAGCAAGTGCCAGTTGAGTGACAAAGCACTCCTTCCGTGGCTGCCCCTCCAACTTTTGGTAGGGACCCGGATACAGAGAAATGCCTTCCCTAGTTAAAACAAAACAAAGCAAAACACAATGGAACAAGCTTGCTCATAGAAAGCAGCTCTCGGGGACCTCAGGGGGACAATAGGTTGGCGCGGTGGCCCTTGTTAAGGGAGCAGCAGCCTCTTAGCCCATCTGACCATCGCCTTGGAGGGAGGAGAGCCTAGCGTGTTTGCGCCTTGCAATTTTGCGAAGGCAGATGTGGACACTTGGTATTTTATATGAAATCTCCCCATTTTCGTTCTTTTTATTTTTGCATGGTATTTTTTAATATTTTATTTTTATTTATTTATTTATTTGACAGAGAAAGAGGAGAGAGAGAGAGAGAGAATAGGTGCGCGGGGCCTCCAGCCACTGCAAACAAACTCCAGACGTGTGCACCCCCTTCTGCATCTGGCTAATGTGGGTCCTGGGGAATCGAACCTGGGTCCTTTAGCTTTGCAGGCAAAAGCCTTAACCACTAAGCAATCCTTCCAGCCCTTTGCATAGTATTTTTGTGTAGCTGTGTGTGTGTGAGATGTGGATGGTGTGTGTGTGTGTGTGTGTGTGTGTGTGTGTGCACAACCCTGTCGGCTCACCTGTGGTGTTTGGAGAAGGGCATCAAGAGCCCCCTCCATGACTCACCCATGTGGTTTCCCTTGAGACGGAGTCTCTTACCGATTCCACAGTTTGCCGTCGGTACGCCCCAGTGGTTCTGCTCCTGAACCTGTGTGGCCAGGACCAGCTGTTTACATGGGTTCTGGAGATTCGAACTCAGGCCCTCATGCTGGCTCAGGAAGTGCACTTAAGTGCAGAGCTCTCTCTCCAGCCCCCAAGTCTCCCCATTCTCTAACATCAGACCAAAAGCATGCCGCCTTGGAGATCATACCAAACGTGCCAGTGGCCCACGGAGGTCCTGAACACCTTGAATCCGTGCCTTCCAAGGCTCCGGGCTTCACAAGACAACTTGGCAGCGATGCCACATTTGGCTGTTTCTAGGCTGCACCTGGGTGTTCAACAGCAGCCTGGTTCTGAGCCCCAATCCACAGTCCTGTCCCATCCCCCATTTGCCCTCCGGAAGTGACTGCCGATGCTGGAGTCACCTGGGAGCCTTTCAAACTCGCTGTGACCCAGTGTTCCACCCTTGGAGACGCTCCTGGAACTGGGCCAGAGCGGGACCGAGGCTCCGGGAGACAGTAACGTGCATCTGGAGTTGAGACCCCATGTTAGTGACCTTTCTTCTTGTTGTGCTGAAATAGCTGACAAAAGTAACCTGAGGGTGGAGGGTTTATTTTGGCTGAGATTATATCCCTCACGGAGGGCAAGGCACACGGCAGGAACGTGCGACCGCCGGTCACACGGCATCCGGTCAGGAAGGAAAGATCCGTGACTGATGGTGCTCAGCTTAGTTTCTCCTTTTTACTTACTTAATTACTTATTTATTTATTTATTTACTTTAGAGAGAGTGAACAACAGAGAGAGAGAGAGAAAGGGAGAGAATGGGTGCACCAGGACCTCAGCGGCTGCAATCAAACTCCAGATGCTTGTGCCACCCAGTGGGCATGTGTGACCTTGCACTTGCCTCACCTTTGTGCGTCTGGCTTATGTGTGATCTAGAGAGTCGAAACTGGGTCTTTAGGCTTCGAAGGCAAGAGTCTTAACCGCGAAGCAACCTCTCCAACCCAGTTTCTCCTTTTTTTGTTGTTGTTGTTGTTTTATTTCAAGGTAGGGTCTCGCTCCAGTCCAGGCTGACCTGGAGTTCACTATGTACTCTCAGGGTGGCCTCTAACTCACAGAGATCCTCCTACCTCTGCCCCCAGAGTGCTGGGATTAAAGGCGTGTGCCACCATACCCGGCCCAGTTTCTCTTTTTTATACAGCCTATGGGAAGAGGTCACCCACATTCATGGTGGGTCTTTCCACCTCAATTAACCCAAATTCAAAACTCCCTCACAGGCATGCCCAGAGGTTTGTTTCCATGGTAATTCTAAATCCCATCAAATTCACAAGATTAGCCAACAAAGACCCCCAGCTCTAACCTGGGGATCAAAAGCAGCCCCAGAATTCAGGATCCTAACACCAGGAACTCATCCTTGTAGGATCCTCCTTCCCAGAATCCTGTCCCAGGAGAAGTGTTCCCTTCCCTCCCTCCTCTGGGTGCTCCCTCACCTTCCCAATAAACTGAGGCTTATTTCTGGGACTCCATTAGAAGAAAGTTTTTAAGAACCCATTCCTTACTGGCTGGAGTACCCCCACTGTCTCCCCATGGTTTGTCACATCGGAATCTTCGGAGTGTTTCCCACCAAGTTTTTCTTTCTTTCTTTTTTTCATTAATATTTTTATTTATTTGCAAGCAGAGAGAGAGAGAGACAGGCAGAGAGAGAGAGAAAGAATGGGTGCACCAGGGCCTCTTGCCACTGCAGACAAACTCCAGATGCATGTGCCACTTTATACATCTGGCCTTACGTGGGTCCTGAGGAATCAGACCTTGGGCGTTTGGCTTTGCAGGCAAGTGCCTTAACCACTGAGCCATCTCTCCAGCCTCCACCTTGGTCTTCCTAGGTGAAGGACAGGGACAACTTCAGAGCCTGCCACAGGCTAATGAGCTCCATCCCACCAGGCACCTCACTGGTCAGCAGGGCATGACGAGGTTTCGGGGGACACAGTCTGAGTAGCACCCATCTACCTATATGACTGCTTGCCGTGATGAGACATGACCTCAGAAAATGATCCCTCCAGCTGCCTCCAAGGCCTTTGTCTATGAAAGGCTTCTGTCCGTGAGCGTGCGGATGGACTGAGGTTGCCTGTAACTGCAAAATGCCAGAGAAATGTCAGGTACCCTTAGTGTCCTCATTTAGGGGCTGGCTCCTCCCACCAGCTAGAGAAGTCTAGGTCCTTGTCTACCCAGACTTCAAACCCAAGTGCTGGAAGTCAGGCCCAGCCCCCAAGCATAAGGAAGTATAGGATGGCTGATGTCCACGGGGGTACAAGAGAGCCCAAGAATGCCCCTCCCCAGACACCCTCCCCAGTGGCCCATCCTTGGGAACGTGCATAGCTCTAACTTCAGGAGTCTCCCCTCTCCCAGTCCCCTGCCCAGGAGTACGGAAGCTCCCTGGGAGAGGGGTTTCCTCCGGGGGGTGAAGGGAGAAAGGGGGGCAGGAACTTCGGGGAGAGCCCGAGCAGCCATCTGCATGGCTCTTGCCAGCTCAGCCGCCGGCCACAGCCCTCTGTGTCTCCATGTTTTTGTTGGTTTCCGTGTACATATGTCCCCTGTCCTCCTCCAGCTTATTCCCCCATCGTGTTTGATTGCCAGCGTTTCTGTGTGTCCAGAGTCATCGCTTCACTCACCTCTTCCCTCCCCGTTGTCCTCTTTTTCTCCTCCCCATTCCTCCCTCCCTCGTCTTTTGGTCAAACTGTCCCCTTTGTCCAGGGAGCTTCGGGGTTGGACGGCAGGCCTGGGCCACCGGTGAGTGTCACTTCTCCATCACCCTCCGCCTCCCCGCCCCACCCAGTGTCTGGCCTTGGTCCCTCTTGTCCGTCCTGCTCCGCCTTGTCCCCCGTCCACCTCCCCAGCCCCGTGAGTCATGCCTTGTCCCACCACACACAGCAGAAAGGTCACGTCCAAATGGACTCAGGTTCAGAAATGCGATTTTTCCGGCCTCTTGCCTAAAGAAGGCCGGCCTCTATCTGAACCCCTTTGCCCAGAGTGGCACTCAGGGGGGTCTCAGACTTGCCAGATGAGGATGATGGAGTCTACTCCCGGCCCTCATCCCGAAGGGTGCAGAGTCCAGCCCGGGGGTCCCACCCTGGGGGACTGAGCCAGGCCGCGTCCCCAGCAAGCACAACTGTCCGTGTGTGCCCGTCACGCTGTGTTGTCGTCATGCTGTGAGTTCTGTCCACCTCCTGTCCATCTCCCGTGAGGGCTTCCCGGTCCTGGACAGCGTTGTGTAGGCAGCAGGGAAAGGTGAGGATGGGAGTGGAATGGAGGATCCTAGAGACCAGCCCCGGCTCAGTGTCCCGTGGGTATGCTCCGCCTGAACCTCTCTCTGCCAGGGGCACCCCAGCCACCCTGCCGCCCAGCGGTGGGTGTCTTACAGAGCGAGGAAAGGGCACTTGGACCACTCCTTTCTCCATTCCTCCTGATTTCAGACACGGGCGTCACTCCAGGCTCCTTTTTTTTCTGGTCGTCACAGACTGTGCAGGGTCAGAGGGCAGGAGCCGTGCCAGGGGCGCCCGCTCTGCCACTTGGAGCCGGTCGGTTCAGCTGTGCCTCTCTGGCTGCTTTTGAGGCCCATCGGCCTGTGAAGACGAGACGCTAATGGGCTGGCGAGATTGACGTGTGAGAGAGAGAGGGAAGAATTTATCCAGGTTCCTTTAGCGGACAGGAAGACACGCGGGCAGGACTGTGGGACGCTGGCCTCCTTACCGACCCACAGAAGCCTAGCCTGGTACTTTCAGAAGTGGGAGGACGCAGAGGTGACCCGTCAGAGCCTCGTCTTAGCGAACGCCTGCTCTGTCCTCTCATGAGCAAGAGGAAGTGATCCAGGGACGGTTGATCCCTGCCCAGACAGTATGGAAGTCACTTTCTAGGTGTCAGCCTCAGCTTTTTTGCCATGGCTAGAAGGAGACAACCCTGGCTGTCCTGCTTTTACAGAAGGGAAATCTGGCCTCCAGTCAGGCCCAGGAACTCCCCCAGTACTCAAGAGACCATAGGCCTTTGAGGCAGGGCTGGAGCAGGGTGGGCCTGGCCCACACCTCCTAGCCGCATCCAAGCAGGGCACGTAAACACTGAGACAGACAAACAGGAGGCTGTGACACAGGAACTCGGTCCAGTCAGGCTGCAGATGGGAATCTGGGGACGTGGGGAACTTCGTAAGCCCCGCTCCATCTCCAAGCAACGCTGCCCCAATGGCTGCAGCCCTTGGCTTGCGGCTGCCCCCGGTTCCCCTGGACCCTGAGTTAGGAGAGCTCCTGCACACACACCCCCGCCCCCCACTCCCTGAAGGCCAGTGTTGTGGGGACATCAGAGGAAATTGACTCATCACTTATTCTCTCCAGCCTGTTCTGCAGGCCTGGGGGCCTGGGGTGTGCAGTGGCCGGGGGAGGGGTGCTGAATGGCCTTCTCACGCCTGCCTCTGTGTGCGCGCGCACTGGTCTCTGCGGCATGAAGACCCACCCCGCTGCATGTGGAGCTGTGGCAGCAAGCGGGTGGGCGCCAGCTTCAGGCCTCCACTCCTGGGATGGGGTCACCTCCGTCCCACGTGCTTCCGGGAGCAAACCAAGCAACTGACTGCTTTCAGCCTTGGCAAGCTCAGCTGTGACATGAAAGGGTTCCAACCCACCAACCAGGCCCCAAAGTGGATCCTAGCCCCGTGGAATGCACATCCTCGAATAAGCCTGGCCTTGCCAACCCTGAAAACAGGGCCTGAGGCCTTGCACATCCTCAGGTGCTGGGTGGGAGTCTCAGGGCTTCCCCCCCCCCCCAGCATCTTGCCCCTCATGTCTGCTCTCTTTCATCTCCCCAGGGTACTCCAGGACCAATCGGAGTTCCAGGCCCAGCGGGACCAAAGGGAGAGAGGGTGAGTGCTCAGAACAGCCAGGAGTGGGGAACAGACCCTGCTTGCTCAACTCCAGCACCCGATACCCAGCGGGGTCATAGCACCCATCTCAGCCTTCACCCCTTCCCTTGCCCACTGTCCCTTTATAGCGGGCTGAGGGAACTGGGCGAGCCTGGGCAGGGTGAGCTTATTGTATGAGGAAAGGTTAAACGCTCACTCCCTCCATCCGCTGGTCCCTTAGCAAAGTTCGTTCTTTTAAGGACCCAGGTGCGGTTATAATCATTTAGGGATTCATCATGGGTCAAAGGGCCAGTTGGTATTTAGAAAATCCTCAGAGGACATCAAGAAGTCAGGAAGCCAGGGTATTAGGCAAGGCTCCCACGGTCATTGTCAAGTGGCCTTGGCCACATCATGATGCCCTGAGGTCCAGTCCCAACCTACATAGAAAGGGTGTGTGAGAGGGCTGGAGAGATGGCTTAGCGGTTAAGGCACTTTCCTGCAAAGCCAAAGGACCACGGTTCGATTCTTCAGAACCCAGGCAAGCCAGATGCACAGGGTGGCACATGCATCTGGAGTTCATTTGCAGTGGCCGGGGGCCCTAGCATGTCCATTCTCTCTCTCTTTCTCTCCCTCCCTGTCTCTCTCTCTCTCTCTCTCTCTCTCTCATAAATAAATAAAAATATTTTAAAACAATAAAAAAGAAAGGGTGTGTGAGAGGGTGAGGACGGCAGGAATTAGCACAAGGAGGCCTCTGCTCCTCCCACCTAGTCCCTGTTCCCATACACCTAGAGATTGCCATCACGGAAGGGCAAGGCTTCCAGCTGCTTCTCCAGGCGTCAGTGGTATTCTGTGCCCCCCTTCCCTCCATCTGCCCATGTGATACCCAGGCGGTGACTCCGGGTGGAGGGGGACAGTTCTACAGAGCGTGTGGGTCTCTGAGGCCAATGACTGGTCATGTGGGGACACCAGGATGGATGCTTCAGAGGTGGCAGAAGTCAGAGCTTTCTGCCTCTCTTTCTCTTCCTCATCTTCTTGCTCCCTTTTCTGGTCCCCCGCTTCTCCATCAAGACAGCCAGTCCCCCCTAGGACACTGCTATCTTTTCTGGAAGCCTTGAGAGACTGGCTGTACTAGAGAGATAGAGGGAGGGCTCCCCAGGGACACCCCAACTCTACACACACCTCACTACCCGAGAGCTCTTGGGAGGACCTGAGATTTCCCAGGCTCCATACAGAAACAGGAAACGCTGACAGAAGGGTGTCACCACTGCAGGTGGCGGGGGGGCCTCACTGATGTCTTTCTCTGTTTCAGGGCAGCAAAGGAGACCCAGGGCTGACAGGACCAATGGGAGCAGCTGGGCTTCCTGTGAGTCTTCTGGGATCAGAGGTCTCCCTCCACCCACCCTACCCCTCAGGAGAAACAAGGGCAACACAGGCAGCCCAGAGCCTGGACCACAGGCCTGGGTCTGCGGTAGAATTCTCCTTTCTATGACACAGGAAGTTGCCCTTAGGCAACAGGCGATGGCCTTTAACTCCCTGCAGGGCTCAGCCATGAGTCCATCCCGCAGCCTGTTAGAACACACCCAGAGCCTTCCACGGCTAAAGCAATAGGGTCTTCAGGTGAATGTACCATGGCCCCTGCCCTTGAGGAGGGTCAGTGTCGAGCCGGGTCTCCGGGTTACAGGAATGAGCTGTGGACCCCGGCGGCTTGCCCAGGGGAGCTGGCCTGTGACGACGGAACTTGGCTCTCCCCTGCAGCATGTTCGCCTGTAACTTTGTTGTAAAAGCCAAGAGGCTGCCTGGAAGAGCCTGGGTTTTGTGTCCACCCGAGGCTTGTGCGCACACTGGCTAAAACGTCAGGCCGTCCTCTGTCCACAGGAGCACTCCATGACTTAAGAGAGGGTTGGGAGGCGCTGGGAAGGTGGCTGACTGGGTTAGTGCACAAGTATCGGGGATCTGAATTTGATCCCAGCACCCACGGAAAAAGCCGGGCCTGACCATGCATACCTGTATCTATGACGCTGAGGGAGGTCGGAGACGAGGGATAACAGGGAGCGCCAGATTCAGTGTGACACACTGTCCTGGGGAAATAAGGTTAGAAGACTGGAGGCTTTATGCTGCCAAGGCCGGGCGGGAGAGCCACGGAATACTCTGCCAAGAGCGATCTGTGTTCGTTGACCCCCGGCTGCAGCCCCGAGCCCACCCCTCATCCCTGTGAGGGATCCCAGAAGAACACAGCTACCAGTCGGGACGCGGGCTGCAGGAGGAGAAACCCCGAAACCTGTCCTTGGGCCTTTGCCCATAACTCTTCATTTGCGTTTAGGTCAAACTCCGTCATGGAGTTGCTTGTCTTATCTGTCCCCCTTCTGTAAGATGGGGTTAACTCATCCTGTCTCCTTAGAACTGGGCATCAACAAAGGGCTTGCCAAGCTCGGGAGGAGGGGACTGCGTAACGGGTCTGTGTTTTCTCATTAACGTGTCTTCATTTCTCTGATCTATTATAGGGCTTGCACGGACCACCCGGGGACAAAGGGAACCGGGTGAGTCTGAGCCTTCGCATCCTGGTTCTGGCTACTAATGTCTTCACGATGAGGTGGAATGATCAATTGGAGACTCCTAACATGGCAAATGCAGTTTCCTCCCCACCCCCCATAAATAACCCTAAATTTAGAGTGCGGGGCTCAAGGCATTGCAAGCAGGGAGCCCGAAATGGAAGCATTTATTTTTCTACATTTTGAGAGGCTGCATCCCACAGTGACCATCAAGTTAGCATTGCCACGCAGGAGAGCAGGGCCCCACATGCCTAGCCCTCTTCACGTTGCCCTGATAACGGGCCCCTGAGTGATATTTTTAGATCTACAGTCACTTCATCTCTGCCTCCTGAAACTTCATTTTGCCAGACATTCCAGGCCACTGCTAAGCAAGAAAATAAATAAATTCCAGCTCCAAGAACAAGCAGACAGCTGTTGTAAGCAGCCAAGCCTTTAACAAAAAAAAAAAAAAGGAAAAAAGAAAAAGAAAAAGAAAGAAAATACACAGCCACTCTTTGTCTTGGAAAGAGTTGGTGGGGCTTATGAAAGGGATTAGGGTTTCAGGGCCTCACTCTCCCTCTGGTTCTTGCCATCTTCAACAGGACATGCTAAATGTCCCCAGAACTCACAGCCACGTGATAACATATGGCATGCCATAGCTTTGAGCAGTTGGGCCCAGCAGGGGTAATTTAACTACATCTGGCCATGAGGTGGGTCCTTTCTCCATCTCCTCACCCTGACTGTACGTGTGTGTGTGTGTGTGTGTGTGTGTGTATACAGCACATGGCCCGAAGAGGATCACCAGTGTCTTCTAGTGGACATAAACTCCAAGGACCTTAGACTCCCCAGGAATGGGAGGAATAGAGCTATTGGCAAGAAAGCTAAGACGTAGTGAGCTTCCCCAAAGATCCAGAGGTAGAGCACAAAGATTCCAGAACCCAGACGTTGCAGCTGATCTACACTCGTGGGTAGAAAGTGCCAGAATCTTTACGCTTTTATCTGGCACCAATTAATTCAATTCCCTTCCATTTAAGAAGTGTTTATTAAGCATGTCCAAAGCCCTCAGTAATCTTCACTGTCAGCCAGACAAAACAACTCGATGTGTCCCCTAAATTCTATTAATAAGTGGGAAGGGACTACAGGACAATCCTGGACAAAGCCACGCATAGAGGCCGCTTGAACAAACAGACCGACTTCCAGATTCATAGCCAATCTTTTAGGCCTCTACCAAATCTGATCATTCCACCCCTGCACTGACGTACTAACTTCCTTCCTAATTCATTTCTAAGATGTTCTGATTCCCTTTGTGATAATGAATATTTTTAAAACCTATTTCTGAAAGACTTTCTCCATTGGCCCAAGGCACTGAGAGCTTGAAGTGAAATTGATGGCCATGCTCTGGGGTGGAGGCAGGGTAAGAGGGGCGCCCTCCACAGTCAGAGGGAGGAGGGGGAGAAGATGTAGCTGGTAGTTCTTTCTTACCTTATTTAAAAAAAAAATTCTAGGACTGGAGAGATAGCTTAGTGGTTAAGGAGCTTGCCTGTGAAGCCTAAGGACCCATGTTCTACTCGTCCAGATCCCATGTAAACCAGACACACAGTGATGCATGCACACAATGTCACACATGCACACAAGGCACACATGTCTGGAGTTCGATTGCAGTGGCTGGAAGCCCTGGGGCACCAATCCTCTCCCCCCCCCCCCTGCATAAAAGTATTTTTTAAAAGGTCGGTCTGTTGGGCTTGCCTCAAAAAATATTTTAATTTATTTGTAAGCAGAAAACGAGAGAGAGACAGAGAGAGAGAGAGAATATGGCACACCAGGCCCACTTGGAACTGCAAACAAATTTCATGTGCATGCACCACTTTGTGCATCTGGCTTTACTTGGGTGTGGAGGAATGGAACCCTGGCCATCAGGCTTTGCAACTAAATGCCTTTCGTGACTGAGCAATCTCTTCATCCCTGAGGCTGGTAGTGCTGAGGCCAAAGGAACCATGGATACTGAACAACCCACTGAGACCCCAGAAATCAAGGGAAAATAAATCACTCTTCTCTACTTCCCCTTCCTGGCTTTAGACATACTTTCCGTCCTCCCATACAGCAATTAAAATATGTCACTTTGTCAAAGTTAAGGTCCAAAAGTAGTGGAGTTACTCAAAACTTCTTCCAAACGCAACATAAAGAGCCAGCTGACTTGCCGCAAAGAGCAGGTTTCAGACTCGAAGAGATGGTTCTCTTCATCCAAAAGAGTTGGCTCTCAGGATAATGAATGTGCTGGAGGAGGGTCTTCTAAACCTTGCCTCCTCAGTCAGCCTCTGAGCCCAGAGGGTGTTGACACTTTGGTCAAGCTCAAACACCAGTGGGCTAAGACAGCATTAGGGTCAAAGCCTTATAAGCCTGGAAAGATGATGCTAGAGATGTCCAATGTCCCCTTCCCGTCCACCTGGGTTTCGTAAGGTGTCTCTCACAGGGCAGCCCTCAAGACTTTGCGGTGGTTTCTCCCTCAATGCTGAGACAAAGCACCCGACCAGAAGCAGCTTATGGAAGGAACATGTCTATTTCAGCTTCCGTCTCCAGGGGGAAGTTTACAGCCTGGCAAGGGAAGGAGGGCAGAGCAGGCAGCCAGGGCGTCACAGCTTGTCACCACAGCAGGAAATACATGGTCTCGGGGCTAGTTCTGGGCACCCAGGTGAGCCAGACTCATAATCCTCAAGGCTCACTCCCAGCGACACACCCCCTCACGGAGGCTCCACCTCCCAAAGACTTCACCAGCTGAGGATCCAGTAGGAGGCTATGGGGGGGGGGGGTCGGTATTTTGCATTCAGACTATCACAGCCCTCATCAAGCATACCTGGAGGATCCCAGCAGAGATCTGCTCCACCTTAAAGTAAACCCTGACACCACCTTAAAATCCTGGGTGTGTGAATGACCCGGGAGCCTCTTCCCTGTTCCTGGAAGAAGGAAGGTTCTCTTTGTGGTGGGTAAAGAAAGGCCTGAGCCCAAAGCAGAGGGTTTGTTAAGAACACACATGAAAGCTTCTTCTGCCCTTGTCACGAGGGGCACCCTTGTTTTGTCTGTGCATGGCCCTGTGATGTTTGGCCCAGGAGCCACATTTAGTACTTAAAAAGAAAAAGAAAAAAAATCTGGTCAAGGCCAGTTACATACCTGTAATCTTAGCACTTGGGAGGTAGAAGCAGGAAGATCAGGAATTCAAGGTCATTGCCCCTCAATTACATAGCAAGTTCAAGGCCAGCCTGGGCTACTTAAAAGGTGGGTGTGGTGGCACCACACACCTGGAACCCTAGTACTTGGAAAGTGCAGATAGGAGGATCAGGAACTCCAGGCCAGCCTCTGCTCTCTGCTACATAGACAATTAGAAGCCAATAGCATGCTTCTAGTAACGTGACCATGAGGGAATTGGGTTTTACTATGGAGCTGCCTCTAAGCTGGTCAGTGGAAAAAGTCTGAGCACGCTGTGAGAGACTTTTCCTCTCTCTGAGATGCCTGCCTTGATCGTACGTGAGCACGTGCATGTATGTCTTTCTGTCTTGCTTGCTGAGTCCTCCCTGTCTCCTCTTCTGCCAACTTCTCCACTCTCCTCTGACCTTTCACTTCTTCAAATCTCCCTAACCCACTGCATTCACTCCATTACAGTCCCAGGTCTCTCATCCTTCTCCCCACCCTCCAAGTTATTTCCTCTGAAGTCAGTTTTGCGCGCGCGCGCACACACACACACACACACACACACACACAGGTAGAGGGTGATCCCAGTGCATCCCTCACTGGGTTTCAGATCAGCAAAACTGGGCTCCAGTGTTGGGGAGGTGGTTAAGTTAGTAAAGTGTTTATCTTGCAAGTAGAGGACCTGAGTTTGATCCAAGAATCCATGTAGAAATAAAAACCAAAGCAAAGAAAATTCTAGCAGGGGCAGGACACCCTTGTAACCCCAGTGCTGGCAGGCAGTGACAGGCCGATCTCCGGGACTCGCTGCCTGGCTAGTCTAGCCTACTTTGATGAGTTCCAAGCTAATGAGCAACGCTGTTTCAGAAAAAGGTAGATAGCTCCTAAGGAACGGCAGGCACCTGGGCTTGTCCTCTGGTCCCATAAACACACACATACTCGGGACACTTGCACAGAGATGGGCACACCTCCCAACCACACACAAATTTAGTGCCAGTGTCTTTAGTGGACTCAGAGCTGCCCCTGACTCCCTCTCCTCCCTGTCCGCACCCCATCTTCTTGGCCACATTCTCAGGTGCTTACATGGGGAAAGTGGGTGTACCCCATAATCCTACTGGGTAGATTGTCCTACTTGAGACACTCTACTTTTTCTTCTTTCATTGTATGTTTTATTTTCTATCTCTAACCTTAACACGTGAATGATCCTAAAGTTTTGATGTTGTTGTTTTTTTTTTTTCTTCCCCCGCCCTTGTACTAAACCACTGTTTGCAGGGGGAGAGGGGGAAGAAAGGCTCTAGAGGGCCTAAAGGGAATAAGGGGGACCAAGGAGCGCCTGGACTAGACGCCCCCTGTCCGCTGGTATGTTTTTGTTTTTCGCTTATGTGGTTCTGGGGTTTGCAGGGTGGAAACAAAGAAGGCAAATCCACAAAGAGGCGAGCGAAGGGACTGGAGGGCGCCACCAAAGCCTCTCTGTGCCCAGCAGCCCAGCCTGCTGCGGGCGGAACCTGGCACCGCAGCTGCCAATCCTCCCGCCTGGCTCTTTTTCCTTGGAGTCCTCCTCTGAAGATAGAGAGCAACTGATGGGCCGGAGTGAGGATTTGGGGAGAAGCGGGCCTCTCATGTCAGCTCACGCTGGCTTTCATGACACACGGATTTGCCTCCTTTGTTTAGTGGCCACTTCCATGGCCAGCAGTTTGGAATCCTCGCTCGGCCAGGATGCAAGACACTGTTTGAGCATCTCGGGGCGGGGTGGGGCTAGGGGCGCTGCCAGTCAGCCCTGGGCAGAAAGAGGCTCTTTATCCACAGCCTCCCAGTGCCCACCAGTCAGCTGCAACCTTCAAATCTGCAGACCGAAGTCAGTAGACAAACACCAACCCCCCCCCCCCCGGCAAACCTTCGGATTAGCAACTTGTGACCCATATTCCAGGCTTCCCAAGAGCCCTTTCCACGCATAGTAATATTCTGGAAAGAGTGTTGATCTCCAGTGGAAGGTTGTCTGTGATTGCTCTAAATAGGTGAGGGAGGGGTCAATGCAGAAGAGGCTGGCTATACGTGGCCCCTTGCTGAACACTCTAGGGCACAGAGCCCAGGTTGGGGAGACCAGGATGACCGGCTGCTGTAGGTCTGAGCCTTGTCTGTAGGTGCCTCAAGGGTCCTGCATCCTGGCCAGGGTAGGACTGAGCCTCGCCACTCCACGGACGGAGCTGGCTGGCTGTCACCTAAAATGACCCTCACGGTTGGTTTTGTGAACAGGGCCACCGAGGTTTTAAAGGAGAGAAAGGGGAGCCAGGGTTACCGGGGCTAGACGGACTGGATGCTCCGTGCCCATTGGTATGGCATCGCCTGCCCTTGCCTGCATGGTCCATTTGGGCTGCCTCACATGTGTGGTTTGTACCAGTGTGCCTCCACCTCCTGCCTCTTTACCCCAGGACGCTAAAAGTCACCTTGCCTGAAGCGCTGGCGGTGCCCGGCCGTGCCGCCCTCTTGCATGGGGTGTGGCCCAGCAGTGTGTATTAAAGACTTCCTCCTGCAGCTGCTTAAGGAACATCCCTCTTTGACATCAGCCAGCCTGTCCCCTTTAAAGCTACCCTTGGCTGCTTGCCCCCCTTGCCCGATTGCTTCTAGATCATTCTCCTGACAAGAGCAAAGCACAGTCTCTGGTCAGGTTCCTGGAATGACCGCTTTGTCTTCACGCGGGACACTTGCTCCAAACACAGCAGCTGAGCTCGGGGAGACAAGAAAGATGTTAGAGTCAACCGCCTCCCTGGCCGCACCCCACCTCACAGTCTAGAAGCACCAGACCTGCTTCTAGACAATTCTAGAAACGAAGTTGAGAAAGGGGCCTCCCCCTGCCTTTCCTTCCAAGCTGGGTCCTGAGGCACAGCCCAGTTGGCATAGGGTATCAGAACTGTGGAATGTTCAATGCCAGAGACCCTCTCTAGGCCTTTATACTCACTGTATGAAGCCTAGGAGAGATGGAAAGGACTCTAGAACTTAGGGCAAGGCAGAAAGTGGCCAAGAACCCCTCTCCCAGGCATGTCTGGGGTTAAGAGACAGCAGCTTGCCCACCCCCCCCAGCGCAGTGCCACTCCAGATGGGGAAATCGTAGGTGTCCCACATGACTCTCTTAACTAAGCGTAAAAAAAAAAAAACAGAGGGTGACACTCTATTCCAAGGGCACTGGAGCGACTATTCCTGCATGCCCTCCATGTCCCAAGTACACTAGGTGAGGTTCTCATGCCAAACTCCACTTTCAGTGGAAAATCGTATCAGAAAATATGAGTGCCCACAGAGCCCCCCAGAGGGCACTGGGGACTTTGTAGCACACACTTGCAACCAAAGGCAAGCACACAACGTAACCGCTGACCCCCGCAGGCCCCACCCAGCACCCCCCTCCCCGCACAGGTGGCATGCGTGTGCAGCCTTTCTCCGCGCTGGTTTTCAGTGTCTCCGTTATCCACTCAGCAGCATCTTTCTAGGGTCAAAATCCCACACACCATCTGAAGACCCTGGATTCTGCAGTCACCCTGGCTTCCCTGCTTCTACACGCTGCCTCTCTGCTGCCTGCCTGTCTGCCCTGCACCATCCATGTGCCAATGGGAATGCCAGTGTGGCTTGTGGAGGCTCCTGTCCCTCCCAGTGCCCGTGTGCAGTGTGCCTGGCATGGTGGGCTGGGAAGGGAAGGGATGGAGGGTCACCATGAAACTGTAATGCCCCCCCCCCCCCCGCCGTTGCTGTCTTCTCCCCAGCCCAGAGAAGAAATGCAGGTCAATGTTACTTGACCCGACATGCAGGATGATGTCTTCTCCAACAACCCGGGACCATGTGTCTTATGTTTTGGACTTGGCATGGGGAGGGGGGTGTCCGAGGTATCAGTCGTGACTTTAGTATAACTAGGTTGGTTGAGCTGGGGTCAGCACTTGCTAAATGGCATGAGAGGTTTAGGTGCCTAGAGAGTTACTGTGGTTCACAGAAAATCCCGTCTGGACCCCTGAGGACTGGGTACTTGCTCCTGCCCTAAAATACTACCTCTGCCTGGCCTCGTCCCTGTCCTGAAAAGTTTACATTCTTCTAGACCTGGACCGAGAACCAGAGACTCTGCCCTTGGTTCTCCCTGGCCCTCCACACCTGGCCTCTGGAAGATGTCTAACAGGGTATTTCAGAGAGGTCTGAGAAGCCTGGGGGATGTTCCCTGCCTGGGGGCATCCTGAGGCTACAGGGTTCTCCCTAGTCACTACCAACTATACTTCCCATCCTGCTGCTGTGGTCCAGAGCGGGTGGGGGATGGGCAGAAACCCTCCTCCCCTTGCTAAAAGCATCTCAAGGTCATGTTGCAATCCCCCCAAGGCTGCCTGTCCCTTGGAGCCCCCAAGCTCCCACTCGGGATCAGCCACCATTCGAGACTGTCTGAATGTCACTTCCTGTGGTTAGGAAGAGAAACAAGAGCTCAGGTCCACTGGGGGGGGGGTCACCACACCTGTCCCCCTCCCCAGGTTTTCAGAGGAGGGATCGAAGGCCCAAGTGATAAGTGGCATTAAGTCGCCAGGGCTCCAGAGAACTAGAGCAGACTGGCCCCTCGTGCCAATCGACATCCACAGGGGCTGGCACAGGCTAGGACAGCCTCCCTTGGCTTTGTACCGTCGGTACACGTGGCCTTAGCCAATAGGAAAACGGTGTTGATTAAATGTTTTCACCTGTGTCCAGGATTCAGGCCCAGGGCAGAGAAAGGAACCAGATAGCAGTGCGCGGGCCACGTCCCGACAAGCTACCAAAATGTCTGTGGCCCTTGTTATTCCTCCCCTATCTGCCCGTTCCAAACATCTGAGCACTCTGTCCCCCCTTCCTCCTTCCAGGGTGAAGATGGCTTACCGGTCCAGGGCTGCTGGAACAAGGTAAGCTCCCCAGAGGACTAGACAGCCTCGGGGAAAAGGCTTACTGGTCCCCTTTCCCAACAGTGCTGCAAAGCTCACAGCTCCCTTCCTGTCTTTCTGCAGATGATGCAGCAAGACACAGGTCCCCCCCCAAAAAAGGCAGGGTGGAGCCCATTAACTACCCATGTAATGCACACCCTTCAGAGCTCTTAAAAATGCTTTGAAGGGATGGAGAAAAGGTTCAGCTAGTAAAGTCCTTGCCTTGTGGACCTGACTCCTATCCCCAGAATCCACATAAAATAAAATAAAATAAACCGGCCACAGGCATGGTGTGTACTTCCAATCCCAGCACTAGGGAGGCAGACACAGAGGAACCCCCGGGCCTCACTGGTCAGCCAGTCTAGACTACGGGGCAAGTTCCAGGCCAGCGGGACGTCCTGTCCCCAAATAAGATGGGCAGTGCCTGAGGAACAATTCCAAAAGTTACCATCTGGCCTGCACGTGCATCTGCACACACATGCACATATGTTAACTAACACACTTGTGTGTGTGCACGCACACACACACACACACAGAGAGAGAAATGTTTTAAGTGGCAGCAAGCCCTCGCATGCGTTGAATTTCTGGGTAGTTATCTGATTCCAGTGACATCTTCACGTTTTGTGCGGCCAAGTAATGCAGCCCCTGTCCTCCAGGAAGTTCCATGCCGTGTTTTAAGGTAGACCGTCAGGGCGCTAGTCCCGGCATTCAGCCAAGGTCTTTGAAGCCACGTGAAGATGCGTGTACACCTTAAGACATCTAGGTTGCTTAAGCTCTGCACTCAAGGGGCTTCCCTGCCTCCTCCCAGGATGCCCCCCCTCCCACTCTACCCTTCTCCTTGAACCTCATCTACGGGAGCCAGCTGCTCACACACGTGTGCCCCGCAGCCCAACCTCCCCGGGGCTCCCAGAGGTCCCCAACACTGACATCTCCCAAATCCACACTTGCATTCGCCTGTGACCTAACTGAAGCACGCTGACACCCAGCCACCCCCATTCAACCATAACTCTCCAAGACACAGGGCTCCCCAACCTAAAGGCCAGGGGTCTGCTAATCCAGAAGTCCTCCATCCCCAACCCAGGCAGTGGTAGCTGAGCAGCCTCCCCCAACCTGTCCTGGTTCCCCACATCTCACCTCACACTCTTCTTGTCGGCCCTGCAGCACCAGCATTTTAGAGTCACCAGCGTGTCCTCCTAACAGAAACAAACAGGACACCCGGCCTAAAGCAGCCCCAAACAAAGGAAAGTAAAAAGCTTAGTCCTCCCCAAGACCCTGCCCTTCAAGCACAGCCTAGACCTCTTGTCAAGCTCCAATACGACCTAGTTAGAACTACACAGGAGTTGGTCAGCAGTGGGACCATTAAAGAAGACCCACCCTTGCCCCCTCCCCAAAGAAAGAGCTCTCCATAAAGTTTGCTGCCAATGGTCAGGACAAAGAGACAGTTGGGCTTAGCAAGGGGACCACTGCTGCTGTCAAGAGCTACAGCATGTTGGAGAAGAAGCTAGAAAGCCTTAGGTCTTCTCCTTCATCCCATACATTCCATCTGGGAGGATGCTGTGAATCGCACAGCTCCAGGACCACTTACGGAGAGTGCCCTCTACTGGCCAGGAAGGGGAGTGGCCAGAAGGTGACCTGGGAAAATGGACCAGGCAGAGTATTCTAGCTCCTCACCGTTTTTTTTTTTTTAATTGTTATTATTTTTATTTTTATTGTTCATTTTTTTTTGAGGTAAGGTCTCACTCTAGCCCAGGCTGACCTTGAACTGACTCTGTAGTACCAGGCTTGCCTTGAACTCATAGCGATCCTCCTACCTCTGCCTCCCAAGGGCTGGGATTAAAGGTGTGTGCCACCACGCCTGGCCTTGAAGCTCTCCTCCAAGCCCAGAGAAAGTCACCTCCTTTCCTACAAGGAATTCAGCATCCCGACCCCTTAAAACTAACTGTTTTGTTTTTGTTTTGCAGTGATGCCTCTAACCTTGGATTGGCCTGTGTGTGTGTTTGTACATAGAATATTTATTTTTATACAGTTTTCACTTTTTGAAAATGCCAGAAGTATGATGCATCTTACAGATTATTAAAGAGAGAGAAAAAAAACCCTGCATATTTTGTACAAAAAAAATAACAACCTGTTCCCTTTTGTTTACAAGATGTTTTGCATAATGCTGTTTCTAATACACTTTCTGTCTGTGAGTGTGGCCTTAATGTCTGCATATTTGTGCACACTGATATAGTATCAAAGCTTAATAAATTATTGTGTTCCAGTGCCACCAGGGGCTAGCCAGCACTGAGGTGCAGGAAACTTACGTGTGTATTCACGTCAGGCTGGAGGTCCGTGACGATTGGCAGACTAGATGTGTCTAAGAACATTTTAAGCTCTTATGAAGTTTTGTTATTTGAAAAAAAAAATGAAACATAAAAATTCATGATCCTGAGTAATCACTAAAATTAAATAGCTTCTTTCCTGTGTAAGCAGGAAGTCTCAGAAGCAGGGATCCTCAGAGGTTGAGAGTAACGTTTAGAAACGTTAACTCCATCGCAAGGAGGTGGGGGGACTCTATGAGGCAACGTTCATTGTGACATACCCCAAGTTCATCTCAGTGTCCCTGGAGCACTGAGGGTTCAGTTATACTGAGGACCCCAGGGATCTGAAGGGGGCCTACTGTTTTGGGGTTGGGTGGAACCTTCTGTTTGATTTTTTGTTTGTTTGTTTTTCTTCCCTTGAGCTAGGGTCACTAATAACAGTTACCCCAGATCTCACAATTCACATGATAGGAATTTGCCAATCTATGCAGGGGGAGGGGCTGTGCCTCACAGGCCACTCCACTCCAGTGAACTCGGGATCCTCCTTCCCCCAGATCTTGGTCACATGGAACCAACCTGAAATTGCTTGTGTGTGTGTGTTTCCTTTTAATTTTTATTTGAGACACAGAGGGGGGGGGAGAGAGAGAAAGAGAGAGAGAGAGAATGGGCGCACCAGGGCCTCCAGCCACTGCAAACAAACTCCAAATGCTTGCACCACCTTGTGCATCTGGCTTTATGTGGGTCCTAGGGAATAGAACCTGGGTCCTTTGGCTTCACAGGCAAGTGCCTTAACCGCTAAACCATCTCTCCAGCCCACTCATGTGCTCTAAGAAATAAGTTGTTGGATGAAGCTGGGCGTGGTAGCACACGCCTTTAATCCCAGAGGTAGGAGGATCGCCGTGAGTTCGAGGCCACCCTGAGACTCCATAGTGAATTCCAGGTCAGCCTGGGCTAGAGTGAGACCCTACCTCGAAAAACCAAAAAAAAAAAAGAAAGAAAGAAAGAAAGAAAGAAGTTGTTGGAGGCTAGGGAAACGATGGCTTTGTGGGTAAGTGTGCTTGCCATGCAAGTGTGAGGGTCTGAGAAGGCCTGATTCTCCTTGAGTTTGATCCCCCAGTACCCATTACAACAACTAGATGTAGCCACACACCCTGCAACCTCAGTCCTGCGGGGCTCACTGGTCAGCCAGTGCGACTGGATGAAAAGCGGCAGCTCCAGGTTCAGAGAGAGACTCCATCTTAAGGAAACAGATAGGAGACTGATAGAGGTCGACACCTGACATTCTCCTCTGGGCTCTGCAGCACACATTACGCATGTGCACACACACACCACATACTATACTCACACACGTATGCAAAAAAAAGAAGAAATCTCTATTCATTTAGCGACTAAGACAGTAGGATTCCAAGTTTGAAGCTCACCTGGGCTACATAGTGAGACCCTGTTTCAAAAAAAAGGGGGGGGGTTGGAGAGATTTCTCAGTGGCTAGGGTACTTGTTTGCAAAGCCTAACAACCCAGACTTGATTCCCCAGTACCCAAGTAAAGCCAGATGCACAAAGTGGCACATGCATATGGAGTTGGTTTAAAGTGGCTAGAGGCCCTGGCACGTCCATTCTCTCTCTCCCTCTCTCTCTCTCTCTATCTATCTATCTCTCTCTCTCTATCTCTCTCTATCTCTCTCTATCTCTCCCCTTGCAAATAAATAAAAATAGAGGGGACTTCCAGTTAAGATGGTGGCATAGGAACCATGCCAAAGCAGCCTAGGGGAGAAAAAGCCAAAAATAAACCCAGCGAAAAAAGAATAAATAAATAGAGTTTTATTGTTTTGCATTCATAGTGCCTGCTTGCCCAAGGTCTCAAGAAATCTCTTTTAGTGGTTAGGTACCTTTCACTAGGGTATAGCATGCAAGTTTATTATTAGCTATGTTAGGTCATAAATGGGTGCTTCTAACAGGCTTATTAACAAGACACAACTCTAGGAGTTTCAACACATCCCCCTCCCACCTTGTCTACATTTAACCTTTTCTTTTTATATCCTTTGTTCATATTCAGCGTAAAGCAAAGCTAGAACCCAGCCTCTGTCCCCACATAGTCTCTCTATCAGGGGGCCTCATGGGCATGAGAACCTTCCAGGGGTGGGTGTGAGTCCGGTGTTACCAGAACCGCTTGCTGCCTAGACCCAGGGCCTATACCAGCATGCTAGCCAGGGGCTCACGTGGAAATCGGACCGTTTTCTGTTGAGGCTCATCTTCCTCATCTGAAAAGGGAAGCCAGCGACCTAGAGTGACCCTGTGGGCATGAATGGTCTTCATGTGTCCCCTCCTCAAGAAGGAGACGCATAGAGCCACCCAGGCCCGAGACCCCAGCTGGTACCAGGAGCTTTTCCCGCTGTGAGCTCCAGCATGCAGCCCCCCTGGATATTCCATGACCCCAGCAACTTCCCCATGGGGCCCAAAGGCCACGGAATCTGGACCAGTGGTACTTTTATGAACATCCAACATATTTTAATTTCCACTGGTTTCATATTCAAGTGAAAATATAATGAGTCCGTTTAGCAAGAGTATCTTTCTCCCAGTAGTCATAAAATAGAATTTTCTGTATTTTCATAGAGGAAGGAATTTTCACAGGCATAAATGCCCAGGGCCTACAAAAGTCGCATAGTCCACTCTCCACTCTGCCTTGGACCTCCCTCGAGTTATCCAGGTCCAACACCAACTTCTCACTCCCCGGTGAAAAGCTGGAAAGCCACAGTATGGCCGGCTTCTCCTCAACACACTGCCTGCTTGTTTCTCAGGCTCTGGTTGAAGCAATGGCATCATCTCTGGATGGTGTCAGGACGGAGGGAAATAGCATGGGACCCCCCCTCCCCCGAGACCGAGATTCCACATCAACTGAGTCTCTGGGGACTGTGGGCAACCAAAAACTGATCGTGTCCCAACCTTGTCAGTTTCCATCCACTTAGGACATCTCAGCGAACACCCCAGAGGTCTCGCCTGGCTGAATACAGGCAGAGCCAGGCATAGTGGCACACACCTGTGATCCTAGCCCTTGGGAGACGGAGACAGGAGCATCTGGAGTCCTACAGCACCTTAAGCTAAAAGGCGGGGGGAAGGTGGCTGGAGAGATGGCTTAGCGGTTAAGGCACTTGCCTGCAAAGCCAAAGGACCCAGGACCCATGTAAGCCAGATGCACAAGGGGGTGCATGTGTCTGGAGTTCGTTTGCAGTGGCTGGAGGCCCTGGTGCACCCATTCTCTCCCTTTCTAACTCACTCTTCTCTCAAATAAATAAATTATTTTGAAAGTCAAAGAATCTTAAAGTTAGAGTCAAGCTGGTGGCATAGTACCGGTGGTAGAGCATTTGTCTATGGCCCTCAAGGTCCTGGGCTTGATCCCCAGCACCACAAAAAAAAAAAAAAGAAAGAAAGAAAGAAAGAAAAAAGAAGGAAGGAAGAAGAAGGAAGGAAGGAAGGAAGGAAGGAAGGAAGGA